>CM035847.1:329413682-331813682 GCA_020510985.1 Pholidichthys leucotaenia | reverse complement strand
TGTATGGTGCGGATGGGACACTGTTGACTTCAACTGGGGATATCGTCGGGCGGTGGAAGGAATACTTCGAGGATCTCCTCAATCCCACTGATACGCCTTCCACAGAGGAAGCAGGGTTTGGGGACGAGGGGGATGACTCGCCTATCACAGGGGCTGAGGGCGCCAAGGTGGTTAAAAATCTCCTTGGTGGCCGGGCCCCGGGGGTGGACGAGATTCGCCCCGAGTACCTCAAGGCCCTGGATGTTGTTGGGTTGTCATGGTTGACACGCCTCTGCAACATTGCGTGGAGGTCGGGGGCAGTGCCTTTGGCATGGCAAACCGGGGTGGTGGTTCCTCTCTTCAAAAAAGGGGACCGGAGGGTGTGCTCCAACTTTAGAGGGATCACACTCCTCAGCCTCCCTGGGAAGGTCTATGCCAAGGTACTGGAGAGGAGAGTCCGACCGTTGGTCGAACCTCGGATTCAGGAGGAGCAATGTGGTTTTCGTCCTGGCCGTGGCACATCGGACCAGCTCTTTACCCTCTCGAGAATTCTTGAGGGTTCGTGGGAGTTTGCCCAACCAGTTTACATGTGTTTTGTGGACTTGGAGAAGGCATTTGACCACGTCCCTCGTGGATTTTTGTGGGGGGTGCTTCGGGAGTATGGGGTATCGGGCTTGTTGTTACGAGCTATTCGGTCTCTGTACGACCGTTGTGAGAGTTTGGTTCGTATTGCCAATACTCGGTCGGAGTCATTCCCAGTGAGAGTTGGACTTCGCCAGGGCTGCCCTTTGTCACCGATCCTGTTCATAATTTTTATGGACAGGATTTCTAGGCGCAGCCAGGGAACGGGGGGTGTCATGCTTGGTGACCACAGGATCTCATCTCTGTTGTTTGCAGATGATGTTGTCCTGTTGGCTTCATCCAGCAATGACCTACAGCTCTTGCTGGGACGGTTTGCCACTGAGTGTGAAGCGGCTGGGATGAGAATCAGCACCTCCAAGTCCGAGTCCATGGTCCTCAGCCGGAAAAAGGTGGATTGTCCTCTCCGGGTTGGGGACAGGCTCCTGCCCCAAGTGGAGGAGTTTAAGTATCTTGGGGTCTTGTTCACGAGTGAGGGGAAAATGGAGCGAGAGATCGACAGACGGATTGGAGCAGCATCTGCAGTGATGCGGACGTTGTACCGGTCTGTTGTGGTGAAGAGGGAGCTAAGTTCTAAGGCAAAGCTGTCGATTTACCAGTCAATCTACGTTCCTACTCTCACCTATGGTCATGAGCTTTGGGTAATGACCGAAAGAACGAGATCGCGGATACAAGTGGCTGAAATGAGCTTTCTCCGTAGGATTGCTGGACTCACCCTCAGAGATAGGGTGAGGAGCTCAGTCATCCGGGAGAGGCTCAGAGTAGAACCGCTGCTCCTCCATATTGAAAGGAGTCAGTTGAGGTGGTATGGGCATCTGATTAGGATGCCTCCTGGACGCCTCCCACTTGAAGTGTTTCAGGCACGTCCCACTGGGAGGAGACCCCGGGGCAGACCCAGGACTCGGTGGAGAGACTATGTCTCCCAGTTGGTCTGGGAACGCCTTGGTATCCTCTCTGAAGAGCTGGAGCAGGTGGCTGGGGAGAGGGAAGTCTGGGCTTCTCTGCTTGAACTGCTGCCTCCACGACCCGGACCTCCGGAAAAGCGGTAGAAGATGGATGGATGGATGGATGGAATTAAAAAAAACTATACATGCAATAAAATGTAGAATATGAATGAGTAATTCTAGTCAAAGCAGTTTTTAAATATATTAGCGAGCAGCAGATATTGTGGAGTACCACATAATGCAGTCGGTAATGCAAAAAGAAAACAGTGATGATTGACATGAGTCTGGTTGAGCTGCTGTACATAGTGCACGAGAGTCAATAAGTCACTTAGTGTTCAGCAGTCTGATGGCAGAGGGGAAGAAGCTGTTCATGTGGCGGGAGGTTTTAGTCTGAATGGACCGAAGTCTTCTACCTGAGGGGAGGGGGGCAAACAGTACGTGACCAGGGTGTGAAGGATCGGCTATGATCCGGCCTGCACGCCTCCGGGTCGTGGAGATGTACAGGTCCTGGAGGGATGGGAGCTTGCAGCCAATCACCTTCTCAGCAGCGCGCATGACGTGCTGCAGCCTTAGTCTGTCCCTGGCAGTGGCTCCTGCGTACCACACGGTTATGGAGGTGGTGAGGATGGACTCGATGATAGCTGTGTAGAACTGCACCCACATCTTGGTGGGTAGCTTGAGCTTCCTCAGCTGCCGCAGGAAGAACGTCCTCTGCTGGGCCTTTTTGATGAGGGAGCTGATGGTCGGCTCCCACTTGAGGTCCCGGGTGATGGTGGTGCCCAGGAAGCGGAAGGAATCTGCAGTGGTGATGGGAGAGCATGTGAGGGTGAGGGGGGGCAGAGGGCTTGTGACTTTCCTGAAGTCCACAATCATCTCCACTGTCTTCAGTGTGTTAAGCTGCAGGTTGTTGTGGCTGCACCAGGACGCCAGCTGGGCCACCTCTCTCCTGTAGACAGACTCGTCGCTGTTGGAGATGAGCCCGATGAGGGTGGTGTTGTCCGCAAACGTGATCAGCTTGATAGATTGGTGGCTGGAGGTGCAGGAGTTGGTATAAAGGGAGAAGAGTAGGGGGGAAAGTACACAGCCCTGGGGTGATCCGGTGCTGATGCTAACAGAGTCTGAGACAGTCTTTCCCAGCTGCACATGCTGCCTCCAGTCCGTCAGGAAGTCGGTGATCCACCTGCAGAGGGAGTCAGGCACGTTGAGCAGGGACAGCTTGTCCCGGAGCAAAGCGGGGCGGATGGTGTTGAAAGCAGAGCTGAAGTCCACAAACAGGATCCTGGCGTAGGTTCCCGGGGAGTCCAGGTGCTACAGGATGGAGTGGAGGGCCAGGTTGACTTCGTCATCCACAGACCTGTTGGCTCGGTAGGCAAACTGCAGAGGGTCCAGGAGGGGAGTGGTGATGGACTTGAGGTGGGGCAGGACCAGGCGCTCAAAGGACTTCATGACTACAGAGGTGAGCGCTACAGGTCTGTAGTCGTTAAGTCCAGTGATCCGTGGCTTCTTGGGGACAGGGAAGCCACTTTTGTCCCACTTTTGTCCCACTCATCTTTGCAGAATTGTTGCAATTCAGCCACATTGGAGGGTTTTCGAGTATGAACCACCTTTTTGAGGTCATGCCACAACATCCCAATCAGATTAAGGTGAGCACTTTGACTAGGCCACTCCAAAGTCTTCATTTTGTTTTACTTAAGCCATTCAGAGGTGGACTTGCTGGTGTGTTTTGGATCATTGTCCTGCTCCAGAACACAAGTGCGCTTCAGCTTGAGGTCACAAACAGATGGCCGGACATTCTCCTTCAGGATTTTTTGGTAGACAGCAGAATTCATGGTTCCATTTACCACAGCAAGTCTTCCAGGTCCTGAAGCAGCAAAACAGCCCCTGATCATCACACTACCACCACCATATTTTACTGCTGGATGATGTTCCTTTTCTGAAATGCTGTGTTACTTTTACACCGGATGTAATGGGACACACACCTTCCAAAGAGTTCAACTTATGTCTTGTCAGTCCACAGAGTATTTTCCCAAAAGTCTTGGGGATCATCAAGATGTTTTCTGGCAAAACTGAGATGAGCCTTTATGTTCTTTTTGCTCAGCAGTGGTTTTCATCTTGGAGCCCTGCCATGTAGGCCATTTTTTCCCAGTCTCTTTCTTATGGCGGAGTCCTGAACACTAACCTTAACTGAGGCAAGTGAGGTCTGCAGTTCTTTGGATGTTGTTGTGGGGTCTTTTGTAACCTCTTGGATGAGTCGTTGCTGCACTCTTGGGGTAATTTTGGTGGCCGAACACTCCTGGAAAGGTTCACCACTGTTCCATGTTTTCGTCATTTGTGGATAATGGCTCTCACTGTGGTTCGCTGCAATCCCAAAGCTTTAGAAATGGCTTCATAACCTTTTCCAGACTGATAGATCTCAATTACTTTGTTTCTCACTTGTTCCTGAATTCGTTGGATGATGTCTAGATTTTGAGGATCTTTTAATCACTTCGTCAGGCAGGTCAGATTTAAGTGATTTCTTGATTGAGAACAAGTGCGGCAGAAATCAGGCCTGGGTGTGGCTGGAGTAATTGAACTCAGCTTTCCAAAGATGTGATAAACCACAGTTACTGTCATGAACCGAGCCCGTGTTTCCTGTGGGCTCAGTTCTGGTCGATCCTGGTGGCTAAGGCAGTGTGTTTATTTTGTGGAGTTGTGTTTTGATTTCTTGTTGTTTTCTTGTCCATGCACTGTGTCTGTTGCTGCCTGTGGCTGCCGCTCTGGCCTGTCCGGCCCCGCCCCCCTCTTTCTGACAGTCAGCTGTTTTCCCCGGTAATCATCTTTCCCGCGCTCGCCCAGGTGTCCCCTATTTGTCACGCCAGCGGCGTCTGTATTAATTCAATCCAATTCAACTTTATTTATATAGCGCCATTTTACAACAACAGTCATCTCATAGCACTATCAACTGTAGGGGGAACCCCCACAGTTGCACAAAGACCCCAGCAATCAGGCGATCCCCTGTGAGCAAGCACTTGGCGACGGTGGAGAGGAAAAACTCCCTTTTAACAGGAAGAAACCTCCAGCAGAACCAGGCTCAGGGAGGGGCAGTCATCTGCTGCGACTGGCTGGGGGGTGAGGGGATAGAGAAGATGAAAAGAACAGACATGTAGAGAGCAAACAGCACGATCGGGGCTCAATCTGTGGGAGAGAACAAACAGAAGTTAATGACCAGCAAAAAAAATATTTCATTGAGAGTGAGGAAAAGAGTGAGGCCCAGTGCATTACTGGAGGTCCCCCGGCTGACTAAACCTATTAGCAGCATAACTAAGGGAGGGTTCAGAAACACATGATCCCTCCCTAATTGTAGGCTATATCAAAAAGGTAGGTTTTAGCCCTATTCTTAAAAACAGAGATCGAGTCTGACTCCCGAATCCAGATTGGCAGCTGGTTCCACAGGAGAGGAGCTTGATAACTGAAGGCTCTGCCTCCCATTGTACTTTTGGAGATTCTAGGTATTACAAGTAATCCTGCATTTTGGGAGCGTAGTGCTCTGTTAGGATAATACGGTAGTATCAGATCTTTTAAATAAAAAGGAGCCTGATTGTTTAGAGCTTTGTAAGTAAGAAGAAGGATTTTAAACTTAATTCTAAACTCTATGGGAAGCCAATGAAGGGAGGCCAGAACTGAAGAGATATGATCTCTCTTTCTAGTACCTGTTAAAACTCTTGCTGCAACATTTTGGATCAGCTGAAGACTTTTAAAAGATGTTTTAGGACAGCCTGATAATAAAGAATTACAATAATCTAATCTCAAGCTAACAAAAGTGTGGATCAGTTTCTCAGCATCACTCTGAGACAAGATGCTCCTAATCTTGGCAATATTAACCAAATGATAGAAGGAAGTCTTAGAAACAAATTTAATATGTGAATTGAAGGACAGATCCTGATCAAAAATAATTCCAAGGTTCCTCACAGAGCTATTAAGAGAAAGAGTAACCGCATCGGAAAGGAATTTCTAAGGTTTTTTGGACCAACAAGAATGACTTCAGTCTTATCTGTATTTAATAGCAGGAAATTACAAGTCATCCAAGCTTTGATTTCCTTAAGACAGGCTTCTAACTTGGCTAACTGATTACTATCATCTGGCTTCATTGACAGGTATAATTGTGTGTCATCTGCATAACAATGAAAATGTATACAGTGCTTTCTAATAATGTTGCCTAACGGAATCATATATAAACTAAAAAGAGTAGGGCCTAGTACAGATCCCTGTGGAACTCCATGACTAAGCTTTGAGTTGAAAGAAAACTCATTATTTACATCAACAAACTGGAACCTATCAGATAAAGAAGATCTAAACCACTGCAACGAAGTTCCATTAAGTCCAACATAGTGTTCTAATCTATCAAGTAGAATATTATAATCGATAGTATCAAAAGCTGCACTAAGGTCTAAAAGGACAAGTACAGAAACCAGTCCATTATCAGATGCGATGAGGAGGTCATTAGTGACCTTCGCTAAGGCTGTTTCAGTACTATGATGGATTCTAAACCCAGATTGAAACTCTTCAAGTAAACCATTTCCCTGCAGGTGGTCAAATAATTGCATAGCAACAACTCTTTCTAAGATTTTTGAAATGGAAGGGAGATTAGAGATTGGTCTATAGTTAGCTAAAGCTCCTGGATCTAGCGTTGGCTTTTTGAGTAAGGGTTTAATTACAGCCGTTTTAAAAGCCTGCGGTACATGGCCTAAAGTTAATGAAGAATTGATTATATGAAGAATCAAGCTACCAATAAGTGGGAAGACTTCTTTAAATAACCTGGTAGGAATAGGGTCTAAAAGACAAGTTGACGGTTTGGATGAGGAAACTATTTTGTCTAACTCACAAAGGTCGATTGGAGTAAACTCATCAAGACAGAGATCAATAGAAGGAGTTGTAGTAGTTACAGTATTTAAGTTAACTGTGAGAAGAATCTGATTGATTTTATCTCTGATGGATGAAATTTTATTATTGAAAAAGTTCATAAAGTCCTGACTAGTAAGCTCTAAGGGAATGCTAGGATTGACAGAGTCCTGACTCTATGTCAACCTGGCTACAGTGCAGAAAAGAAAACTGGGATTATTCTTGTTCTCTTCTATTAATGCAGAGTAATAACTCGTTCTAGCTTTTCTAAGAGATTTTTTTATAAATTAAAATATAATTTCTCCAAGCTAAATAGATTTCATCTAAATTAGTGGAACACCATTTTCTTTCTAATTGACAAGTCTTCTGTTTTAAGCTATGAGTTTCTGTGTTGAACCAAGGAGTTAGAAATCTCTGATTAGACTTTTTCTTTTTTGAAGGGGCTACCATGTCTGGAGTCTAATGCAGAGAAGCTGTAACACTATCTACCCTGCAATCAATTACAGAAGGAGCAAGCTGTCTATAGCTTATTTCCGTTGACACATGGCACAGAGGAAACAATCTGTATTAATTTGGTAACAACATCATCTGAGAGGCATCTACAGTAGTAATATTTTTCTTTAGGAGCCAAATAGTCAGAAATAGTAAAATCAAAGGTTAACAGACAATGGTCTGACAGTACAGGGTTATGAGGAGACACTACAAGATTTTCTGTTTCTATGCCATATGTCAGAACAAGGACCAATGTATGGTGGAGATAATGGATAGAATTTCTTACTTTCTGAGAAAACTCCATTGTGTCTAATATTGAATTAAATGCCATATTAAGGCAATCACTCTCTACATCTACATGTATATTAAAGTCCATCCATCCATCCATCTTCTTCCGCTTAATCCTTTTTGGGTCGCGGGGGGGGTGCTGGAGCCTATTCCAGCATCTCTGGGCGAGAGGCAGGGTACACCCTGGACAGATCGCCAGTCCATCGCAGGGCCAACACAGAGAGACAGACAACCATTCACTCTCACAGTCATAAGTCCCCTGCTATAATTGATCTGAATAAATCTGATTTCAGCACTAAATCAGCTAAGAACATGTCGAGAATCCCACAGTAGCATCTTTCAACTGAATGCGATTTAAGTGTGAAGTGTTCCGTTATTACGTTGACGTGTGCCATCACCCATGGTGTGTTCTGAGAAACAAAGACAAAAAAGACGTGACTGACTGACTTTGAGGGCCTTTATAGGATAGACTGACAGCTGGTCAACACCGCCGAGGACACAGTCCAAGGACAGATATTTTTTTTCACACATAAGGAGGTGTTCAGAACTCCTGATGCTCATCGCCCGATTGAGAATGGACAACAACGCAGCCACTTCCGGTATGGCCGAGCTCGGTGAAAACAAAAGCACATGGTCCGTTTCGCGACATAGGTGTGCGTGTTTGTGTCTGTGGCCCAGGTGGCGGGAAAGACGGCAAAAACATGCCAAAATCATGCATGGCCGTTGGTTGTTCCAACCACAACATGAAAAGTGAAAAAATTAGTTTTCACGTATTTCCAAGAGATAAAGAGCGTCAGGAACGATGGATTAGTCCCATTCATAGGCAAAATGAAGATGGATCAAAGTGGGAGCAGTCTGCCCACGCAGCTCTGTGTGGACAGCACTTCATTGGAGGTACAAATGATGATCATATGCCCCCCATATATTACTGTATACACTGTATATGACCCACATCAGTGGGTACAAAATGATACTGTGATGTGTAAAGTACAGAAATTCATGCCAGCTATGTGGCAGTAGCTTACAGGAATGTCCAGGGATTGACATAATGACTGGACCCAGGGAACAGAAGACAGACTCGAGTAGTTACAATCAACTTTTTATTCACCCAAGTGATATGTGTGAGTGCGTGTATGTGTGTTAGTGTGGTGTGCAGGGCTCGTGCTGGAGCTGAGCAGGTCTCCGTGCTGCCTGGCAACCCTAGAGAGACAAAGCAGAGTAATTAGCACTGCACCACAGCGGGAGATGTAACAAGGGGCTGCTGCTTACTTGCAGGTGGCAATGCTGAGCCTCCGCTTGCCTTGCGAGCGTCTGCCAGGAGGGGAGCATCCTGCTTGGTGTTGTGAGGCGGGGGGAAGACTCCGGTGCCGGGGAGGAGCTGAGCTGCCGCCGGGGAGAGAGGATCCACCTGTGCACAGGGGAGAGTAGCTTGACAAGGTAAGGGCTTGGATTGCTTATGTGAAATGATGTGAAGATCTTGGTCAGACAAAGAGTCACTCCGTGACTGTAGACGAGGGACATGCCTCCGTAGCGATGACAGACGGCTCCGTACTGAGTCGCTGGCAGGTCTGGCTCTTATAGTCCGCTGGGAATTAGTGACATGTGTGCACGCAGCCAGGACTGATGATGGCCCTGCGGCCGCCATGACAGTACTCCCCCCTCTAGAGGTGCCTCCTGGCACCTGTCCTATCTTACCTGGATGTGCCCGGTGGAAGTCACAGATAAGCTGCTTATCGAGAATCAAAGCCGGGCGTGTCCAGGATCTATGTTTGAGGCCGAATCCTTCCCAGTCCATCAGATATTGCAAGCCATGACCCCGTCGGTGGACATCCAAGATGGCAGTAACCCCCCAAGCCGGGTGGCCATCGATCATCCTTGGGGGGGGGGGGGGGGGCGTCACGGGGGCCAGGCAGAGGGGATCAGCAATGACGGGCTTCACCTGTGACACACGAAAGGTGGGACAGATACACATGGAAGGGGGGAGGGCTAGGCGAACAGCCACAGGGTTAACTAGAAAAGCACTCGGAGAGCGCAGACCTCCGCCAAGAGCAACAGTCCCTCCCATTATTGTGATTTATACCATAAATATTCTACACTAATTTTGTTTTTGTTCTTTCCCTGTATCATGTGTTTCTGTATGTCATATGATTGGTCAAGAAAACAAAAACAATGTTATTTGAACTACACAAATACAATTTATTTAATTTAACAAGAGATACAACATGTACAAATCTTTAGTTGGAGAACACATTCATGAAATGACTGTTACAAAACCATTAATATATCACACTGACAAAAATTTGAAATATAGGTTAAAAACATAATCCTCACAATTAAAAAAAAATCATCGAAATCCGTCCGAAACTTTTTGAGTTATCTTGCTAACCAACAGACAAACAGACAGACAAACCCCGGCAAAAACATAACCTCCTGGCGGAGGTAATCAATAAAACTGTAAGCTCTTCTGTCATATAGCAGTTATCTATGTGTAGTTCAGTGCTTCCGCCAGCAGGAAGCACTGAACTACACATTACCTCCTGACGGAGGTAATGTTCTGGATCATGGTATCCGGAATTATTCCATTATCCGGATCAGTCTTCAGTATATTTATTGAACCTATTGGCACCTTGCCCTGTATTTTTTTTTCCAAGTGTACTAACCATTTTTGGCGGAGTTACATGCACACATGTTGAAAATGGCCCTATCTCACAATGTTAAAGAATCCTTTAAAAAATTCCTGGATCCAGACGGTGATCCGGATCATCCCCAAAATTTAATCAGTTCTTCCTTGTACCATTTCCAACAAGGCCTGAAAGTTTCATCGAAATCTGTCCAAAACTTTTTGAGTTATCTTGTTAACCAACAAACAAAAAGACAGACAAACCCCGTCAAAAAAATAACCTCCTGGCGGAGGTAATTATACAAACAATGGGGAAAGGCCCAATGAAACGCTTAGTCAACTTGCGTTTCTCTGCCTTTACATTGATGTTGCGTGTCGAGAGCCAAACCTGCTGACCCACCTTGTACTCGGGTGCCGGTCTCCTGGGGCGATTGGCCATCCTGACATTGCGTTCTGTGGTCTGGGGGAGGACTCTGCGGGTGGTGGTCCAGAGCCGGCGGCAGCGCCTGACATGAGTGTGGGCAGAAGGCACTGCCACCTCCTTCTCCTCCTCCAGGAACAGCGGAGGGTCGTACCCCAACGACGCCTTGAAGGGAGACATCCCAGTCGCAGAGGACACCATGGAGTTGTGGGCGTATTCGAGCCATGGCAGGTAACTGCTCCAAGAAGAGGAGCTGGACGCAATGACACAGCAAAGGGCGGCCTCCAGCTCCTGATTCGCCCGCTCACACTGCCCATTACTCTGGGGATGGTAATCCGATGACAGGCTCGCCGTCGATCCCAACGCCTGGCAGAACGCTCTCCAAACTTGAGACACAAACTGGGGGCCCTGATCCGAGACGATGTCCGTAGGGATTCCATGGAGGCGGACGACATGCTGCACAAGTAGGTCCGCTGTCTCCCGTGTTGTCGGCAACCCCCGAAGGGGCACAAAGTGGGCCGCCTTGAAGAAGCGATCAATGATGGTTAGGATCGTGGTGAAATGGTTAGATGGAGGGAGGCCTGTCACGAAGTCAAGAGCAACGTGTGACCAAGGATGGCTAGGAACCGGCAGGGGATGGAGCAGTCCGGCCGGGGGAGAGGAGGAAGATTTCCCGGTGGCGCATTGTGAGCAGGCCCAGATGCAATTGTTGACATCTCTCCGCAGCCCCGGCCATCAGAATGCCCTTTAGAGCAGTACAACAGTGCGAGACACCCCAGGGTGACATGCCAATTTTGAGGTGTAGGTCCACTGGATAACCTCGCCCCGGACCGGCGTAGGAATGAACAATTGCCCCAGGGGGCCACCTCCAGGATAGGGCTCTGCCTCCTGCGTCTTCATCACCTTATCCCGGATCTCCCACACGAGGGCGCCCACAACGCAGGACGGAGGGAGGATGGTCTGTTCTTGGTCCTCAGATGCCTCTGCCAAGAACTGCCTGGAGAGGGCGTCCGGCTTAAGATTCTTGCTTCCGGGCAGTAGGTGATGGTGAAGTTGAACTGACCAAAAAAAAGGGTCCAGTGGGCCTGACGAGAGTTCAACCGCCTCGCAGTCCTCAGATATTCCAGGTTCTTGTGGTCGGTCCATACAACAAAAGGCTGGGCAGCACCCTCCAGCCAATGATGCCACTCCTCCAAAGCGAGCTTCACTGCCAGCAGCTCCCTGTCGCCAATGCTGTAATTCCTCTCTGCGGGCAGTAGGCGGTGAGAGAAGAAGGCGCAGGGCCGGATCACTCTGTCGACTGGAGAACGCTGGGAGAGTACTGCCGCCATCTCGGAGTCTGAAGTGTCCACCTCCACCAGGCACTGGAGATTTGGATCCACCTGCGTCAGGACGCGGAATGAAGCAAATTCCCTCTTGAGCGTCTTGAAAGCCGCCGCCGCCTCCTCCAACCAGCAGAAGGGTATCTTAGGGGACGTGAGACTGGTCAGAGGGTGAGCCACTATGCCAAACCTAGGCACAAAGTGGCGATAAAAATTAGCAAATCCCAAAAACCGCTGCAGTTGCTTCCTGGACGGGGGGGGGGGGGGGATCCACCACCGCTTTGACCTTGGCAGGGTCGGGGAGAACCTGGTTGTGCGAGATCATGAACCCCAAAAAGGACGTCTTCCTGGCGGGAAACTCACACTTCTGGGCTTTGACAAACAGATGATTCTCCAGGAGCCGCTGGAGGACCCGTCTCACGTGTACCTGGTGTTCTTCCAAAGATCGGGAGAGGATGAGGATGTTGTTGGGATATACAAAGACAAAAGCACCCAGGAAGTCCTGGAGGACATCATTGATCAAGCGCTGGAAGATGGCCGGAGTGTTGGTCAGCCCAAACGGCATCACCAGGTACTCAAAGTGGCCGCTTGGGGTCCGGAAGCCCGTCTTCCACTCATCGCCCTCCTTGATCCGCATGAGATGGTACACGCTGTGGAGACCCAATTTGGTGAACCAAGAGGCCCCCTGGAGAGAGTCAAAAGCCGAGTCCATAAGAGGCAAGGTGTACTTGTCCTTTATTGTAATGTCGTTGAGACCCCTAAAATCAATACATGGACGCAGGGAGCCATCCTTCTTCCCAACGAAGAAAAATCCCGTCCCCACCGCTGAAGAAGATGAGCAGATGATCCCGGAGCTGAGCGATTCTTTAATGTAAGTGCCCATTGCCTCCTGTTCCGGAGCAGACAGGCTGTATAAACAGCTTGATGCAGCGGGGCGCCAGCCTGGAGATTAATGGCGCAGTCATAGGGGCGATGGTGGTGGTGGTGGGGGGACAGCGCCCGTGATTTACTGAAGACAGGCCCCAGATCGTGATATACTTCCGGTACTCTGGACAGGTCCGGGTGGGCGACACACATGGGGCTAAAGACACTGACGGGGCACATACCACCGACTGCAGGCATGCAGTAGTCCAGGATGACCGGGGAGGTGGAGGAGGGCAGCACCAGAAAACGAAGGTCCTCCCAGTGGTTTCCAGAGACAATCAACGACACCGGGACAGTCTGCTGAGAGATGGCTGTTAATGGGGCTTTTGACAGGGTAATCAGCTTGACAGGTGGCTGAAGAGTTTGACACGGGAGTGTAACCCAGTGTTAAAAACGTGATTAAAATTATGACTGTCGATACCACTTTAAGAAGAAGGGGGGACATTCATTTCACAATGGGAGTAGATAGTTTAACATGAATTAAATTATAAATATTGATGCTGCTTTTAGAAAAGAAAAACACCCATTTCACAATGGGAATACATATTTGAATATGAATATTTAAATAAATATATATTCATAGATAGTTAGGAACGTTTTCTAGAATATTCTGATAAAGCTCCTAGTATTGTGTGTTGATATTTATTGTAACCAATGGCTGCGCCGTTGCTGGGTCACGCCACCCAATGGGTTAAGCGCTCTCTCCCTGGGTCTGGGAGGACTTGCATTTTTGGCTCAGTCACGCCAGACGCCAAAAGACACAGACCAGAGAGAGAGAATGTCCTTGGTGATATATATAGTCAGAGCCATACCCTGCACTTGTAGCTGCAAAACTCAAAGAACTAAGAGTAAAAAGACAGATTTGGGACAGTCGGAACCCCCAATCTTCTTTACAACTGAAGTCTATCGGAACATGACATAACAATCCCTCAGAAGTGTGTCATTGGAGAAATTTGTGCATATCAATGAGTCCTATCACAAGAACACTCCGTGAAAGTTACAAAGTCCAAAACTGAACCAAAGTCCACTCTGAAGTTCAACTTTGACTCTTCCCCCATTAGCGCTGAATGGAAAGAGTGCCTAACAGAAAAACTCAGTCAAATGCCTGAAGTATTTGCACAAAACGATCTTGACTTTGGCAAAACAGATCAAGTGAAACACACAATCAAATTATCAGATGAAACACCGTTCAAACACAGAGCACGTCCCATACTGTCACGACTCGCCGCTCCTTGTCATCCACCTCAGCTGCGCGCACACCTGCACCTCGTCAATCACCTGCTATTTAGCCCACTCAGCCCAGAGCTTCGGTCTGGAGCCGTCTGTGTTACTTCGTGCTCAAACCCTCAGCACCCTTCCTGCTGATCGCCTCTTCTACATGTAAGCTGCATTATCTCTTACCTGTCTTGCAGTATGTCCCCTGTGCACAGGTGGATCCCTTGCCATCTCTTCATCCCTCATCACCACACCTCGTCGTGTGCGCAGCAGGACACTGTCTCCCAGGCCTAGTTCCTAGCCAACGCCAGCCACCTCCCATCTGCAAGTAAGCATTACTCCGCTAATTGCTCCTGTATGGTGAAGTGCCCTCATTCTCCTGTCCTCTGCTCTCTCCATAGGGTTGCCTGGCTGTACGCCGTGCTGCTCTGTTCCCGATACTCAGCGTTCACCCACACACCACTTACATATCTCATACACGCATCCAAACACACCTTGTTGCTGAATAAAGCTATTGAATCTTCCCTGAGCCTGCGTGCGTGTTACCTGGGCCAGTCATTATGTCAGTACTGCTCCAGCAGAGCGGCCCAGCGGACAGTGGGCTCGCACGCCATCTTTCCACCCTTGAGGCTCGGGTGGATTTGATGGCTCATTAGCAACAGGTTATATTAAACCAATTAACCACCATCACTCACCGGTTAGACCGTGTTGATCCCCAGCAGGCGTTCCCCCCGGCTCATCAAGGCGGATCAGCTTCGGCTGCCTCCGTGGCTTGCCAGCCTAGCTCAGGAACGCCAGCCCGGCTCACTCCTATTCCAACCCCCGCTCGCTTCAACGGGAAGCTCAGCGAAGCACGGGGGTTCATTTTGCAGTGTGAGTCGGTGTTCCTGCGCGTTCCTGGGGATTTTGCCTCAGACCACAGCTGAATTGGTTATATGGCTAATCTCTTGGAGGGGCGAGCACTAGCTTGGGCTTATGCCATCATGTCGAAGCCCAGCTCTGCGAACCTCTCCTATGACCAGTTCATGCAGAACTTTCTCGAGGTTTTCGACCACTCACGGCGTGATAGCGTCCTCGCCGATCGGCTCCTTAGTATCCAACAGGGAAGCCGGTCGGCGGCGGATTACGCTGTCGACTTCCGGGTGGCAGCGGAGGAGGTTGGCTGGGGTGAGGCGTCACTCTGTAGCATCTTCCTCCGCAGCCTCAGTTCTGGTCTGCGGGATGAGTTGGCCAGCCGGGACCTCCCAGGGCGACTGTCGGAGCTAATCTCCTTGACCATTAGCTTGGACAACAGGCTCCAGGAGCGAACCACCGAGCGGAAGTCGGTCAGCCGCTCGCGCTGAGTTTCCACCCGCGCTCCTCAGTCTCGCCCCCTGGTGTTACCTGCTCCGGAGTCTGCCGATGAGCCAGACACAATGATCGTGATCGGGCGAACCAGGCTCCCTCTAGCGGAGAGACAACGCCGCCGGGAGCTGGGCCTCTGCATGTATTGCGGAGGCGACCAGCATACCGTGGAGCTCTGCCCGGTGAAGCCAAATGGGGGGGTCCGCGAGTCACTGTAGGGGGCCTTGCGGACACTAACCGGCCAAATCCCCTCACCAATTGTTCTCTGCCCATAAGATTCTGCCACAATCCCACAGGGCACCTCACTCATGCACTGGTGGACTCGGGGGCAGAGCAAAATTTTATTTCCAAGAGCCTGGTAACCCGGTTGGGCATCACCTGTCACCCGTTGTCTGCTCCCCTCAGCCTAGTCACCCTTTCTCACTCGCCCCTGGGAGTTGTGACACATCGCACCAGGCCAGTGCCTGTCATCATTTCGGTGAACCACCGAGAGGACCTCAGCCTGTACGTCCTGTCTTTCTCAGCGGCCCCCATCATCCTGGGCTACCCATGGCTGCGCTTACACAACCCCATCCTCGACTGGCAGTCTGGAAGTGTCATCGCATGGAGCTCCTTCTGTATGAGCACCTGCCTCCAGTCTGCGGCATGCGCTCCATCCTCATCTCCACCTGCCCCGGTCTCCGCTCCTCTGGCCCTCACCTTGGTGCCCCCGGAGTTTCATGACCTGGGTCTCGTATTCAGCAAATCCAAGGCGATGTCTCTCCCTCCTCACCGTCCTTACGACTGCGCCATCAACCTCCACCCAGGGGCGCCGTTACCATCTGGCCGCCTCTACAGCTTTTCTGCGCCTGAACGTGAGGCTATGGACAACTACATCAGGGAGTCGCTCAGCGCTGGGATCATTCGCCCGTCCTCGTCCCCGCTCGGCGCCGGCTTCTTCTTCGTTTCGAAGAAGGATGGGTCCCTGCATCCGTGCATCGACTTCAGGGCCCTCAACGACATTACGGAAAAGGACAAGTACACCTTGCCGCTCATGGACACCGCTTTCCACTCCTTCCAGGGGGCCACCTGGTTCACCAAATTGGACCGCTGCAGCGCCTACCATCTCGTCCGGATCCGGGAGGGCGATGAGTGGAAGACGGCCTTTCGGATGCCCAGCGGCCACTTTGAATATCTAGTCATGTCGTTTGGTCTCACCAACGCTCCTGCCGTCTTCCAGCAGCAAACCAATGATGTCCTGCGAGATTTCCTGGGGCTCTTCGTCTTTGTTTACTTGGATGACATCCTCATCTTCTCCAGGTCTCAGGAGGAGCACCAGGTCCACGTGAGGCGGGTCCTTCAGCGGCTGTTGGAAAATAGACTATACATCAAAGCGAAGAAGTGCGAGTTCTACGCCAAGACCACCTCTTTCCTGGGCTTTGTCATCTCCCACAACCAGGTTCTCCCCGACCCCGCCAAGGTTAAAGCGGTGGTCGAGTGGCCCACACCTACCTCCAGGAAACAGGTGGAGCAGTTTATCGGCTTTGCCAACTTCTACCGCTGCTTTGTTCCCAACTTCGGCACTATTGTTACTCCCCTGACCCACCTCACCTCCCCCAAGGTCCCCTTCCAGTGGACCGAAGAGGCTGCGGCAGTGTTTGAAGCCCTGAAGACAGAGTTCTCCTCCTCCCGGGTCCTGACCCAGGTTGACCCCACGCTGCAGTGTCTGGTGGAAGTGGATGCATTTGATACAGGGGTGGGGGCGGTGCTTTTCCAACGTTCACCGGCAGATGGAGTCAAGCAGCCCTGTGCCTTCTTCTCCCGGCGCCTGTCAACAGCTGAGCAGAATTATGACATCGGCGACAGGGAGCTTCTGGCCATCAAGCTTGCGCTGCAGGAGTGGCGTCACTGGCTGGAGGGGGCAGCCTAGCCTTTTGTGGTTTGGACGGACCACAAGAACTTGGAGTATTTAAGGTCAGCCAGACGACTGAATGAACGCCAGGCGCGCTGGTCTCTGTTCTTTGCTCGGTTCCGTTTCACCATCACCTACCGTCCAGGCTCTAAGAATGGGTTGCCCGACGCCCTGCCCAGACAGTTTTCCCCTGAGGCCCCGGAGGAGCTGGATCATACCATCCTGCCCAGTTGAGACCGACCCCGAAAAAGTGAAAGCCCTAAGTACCTGGCTTGTGCCCCGTGATCTCAAACAGCTCCGCTCGTTCTTAGGCTTTACAGGGTACTATAGCCGTTTCTTTAAGAACTACTCCAGCATCATTAAGCCCCTCACTGACTTAACATCAGGCTACCCTCCTTTGCGCAAAAGCACAAAGCCCAAAGCTAAGCCTGCCCAGTACCAAGACCCAAAGACACCGTTTGGCAAGCGATGGACTTCTTCCTGTGATCTTGCATTCAAAACCTTCATTGAAAAGCGCAGTACTGTGCCTGTCCTGGGTTTTGCTGACCCTCAGTTGCCATATACACTCCATACTGATGCCAGCACTACAGGGCTTGGCGCCGTCCTCTATCAAGAGCAGGAGGGCCAGATTAGGGTCATAGCTTATGCAAGCCGGGGGTTGTCTAGAAGTGAGTCCCGTTACCCCGCCCATAAATTGGAATTTTTGGCTCTAAAGTGGGCAGTAACAGAGAAGTTCGCAGACTATCTATATGGCAATCATTTTACTGTTGTGACAGACAGTAACCCCCTGACGTACATTTTAACTACTGCTAAGATGGATGCCATGAGTTATAGGTGGCTAGCTGCTCTGTCGACGTTTAACTTTAAGCTCCAATACAGAGCAGGCAAGCTTAACTCAGATGCAGATGGCCTCTCTAGACGGCCACATGATGAGTTACTTGATGATGCAGTGTCCCAAAAGGAGTTTGGCCGCATACAACAGTTCACTCAAACTCACTTGTCTCTTCCTGAAAGCAGTTTATGTTCCGAGGTAGTGTCTGCTATATGTGAAAAACACCTTGTCTGTAGCTCTCCAGACAACACCTTCCCTTTGGTTCACTCATTAGCCCTCTCTGTAGCTGCCATTCCAGATGACTACGCCAATGAAGATGGCTGTGGTGGTCTTCCAGTTGTATCCCACATGACTCCTGAACAGATCAAAAATGAACAAAGAACTGACTCCTGTTAATGAGAAGTGATTGCACAAATTGAAACTGGGCTAAAAGTTCCACCAACTGTACGAACTTAACTTCCTGACATCAACTTGTTACTCCGAGAGCTCAGTCGACTTGTAATAAGATAAGATAAGATAAGAATCAGAATCAGAATCAGAATCAGATTTATTTCCATTGTTCATGTAGTACACAAACTAGGAATTTGTCTCAGTGCAATGCTGCAACATTAAACATGGAATAGCACTAAAGATAAAAAAATAAAAAAAAAATTAAAAAGATAAAAATAAAAACTAAGCATGCAATAAAATGTAGAATATGAGTAATACTAATCTATGCAATTTTTAAATATATTAACAAGCAGCAGATATTGTGGAGTTCCACATAGTGCAGTCGGTAGTGCAAAAAGAAAACAGTGATAATTGTCATGAGACCGGTTGAGCTGCTGTACATAGTGCACGAGAGTCTAATAAGTCACTTAGTGTTCAGCAGTCTGATGGCAGAGGGGAAGAAGCTGTTCATGTAGCGGGAGGTTTTAGTCTGAATGGACCGAAGTCTTCTACCTGAGGGGAGGGGGGCAAACAGTACGTGTCCAGGGTGTGAAGGGTCGGCTATGATCCGGCCTGCATGCCTCCGGGTCCTGGAGATGTACAGGTCCTGGAGGGATGGGAGCTTGCAGCCGATCACTTCTCAGCAGTGCGCACGACGCGCTGCAGTCTTAGTCTGTCCCTGGCAGTGGCTCCTGCGTACCACACGGTTATGGAGGTGGTGAGGATGGACTCGATGATGGCTGTGTAGAACTGCACTAACATCTTGGTGGGTAGCTTGAGCTTCCTCAGCTGCCGCAGGAAGAACATCCTCTGCTGGGCCTTTTTGATGAGGGAGCTGATGGTCGGCTCCCACTTGAGGTCCTGGGTGATGGTGGTGCCCAGGAAGCGGAAGGAATCTGCAGTGGTGATGGGAGAGTCTGTGAGGGTAAGGGGGGGCAGAGGGGTTGTGACTTTTCTGAAGTCCACGATCATCTCCATTGTCTTCAGAGCGTTCAGCTGCAGGTTGTTGTGGCTGCACCAGGACGCCAGCTGGGCCACCTCTCTCCTGTAGACGGACTCGTCGCCGTTGGAGATGAGCCCGATGAGGGTGGTGTCATCTGCAAACTTGATCAGCTTGACAGACTGGTGGCTGGAGGTGCAGGAGTTGGTGTAAAGGGAGAAGAGTAGGGGGGAAAGTACACAGCCCTGGGGTGATCCGGTGCTGATGCTAACAGAGTCTGAGACAGTCTTTCCCAGCCGCACATGCTGCCTCCGGTCCGTCAGGAAGTCGGTGATCCACCTGCAGAGGAAATCAGGCACGTTGAGCAGGGACAGCTTGTTCTGGAGCAGAGCAGGGCGGGTGGTGTTGAATGCAGAGCTGAAGTCCACAAACAGTATCCTGGCGTAGGTTCCCGGGGAGTCCAGGTGCTGCAGGATGGAGTGGAGGGCCAGGTTGACTGCGTCGTCCACAGACCTGTTGGCTCGGTAGGCATCTGCAGCGGGTCCAGGAGGGGAGTGGTGATGGTCTTGAGGTGGGGCAGGACCAGGCGTTCAAAGGACTTCATGACTACAGAGGTGAGCGCTACAGGTCTGTAGTCGTTAAGTCCAGTAATCCGTGGCTTCTTGGGGACAGGGATGATGGTAGAGGTTTTGAGGCAGGTCGGCACGTGGCATAACTTCAGGGAGGTGTTAAAAATGTCTTTGAAGACAGGAGTCAGCTCTTCCGGACAGTGTCTCAGGGTGGAGGGAGACACGCCGTCCGGACCGGGGGCCTTGCGCGGGTTCAGTCTGGAGAACTGTCTGTGCACGTCCTGCTCACTGATGGCAAGGGCAGGGGGGGAGGAGGAGGGGGAGGATATAAGATAAGATAAGATAAGATAAGATAAACCTTTATTAGTCATGGGAAATGCCAGGATTGCAACAGCACAGGGATAGCAACATTCAATCAGAAGGCAAGAAAAAACAAGAACAGCTTGTAAACATATATACATATTACTATATGTATATGTATATATATATATACAGTATATATATATATATATATATATATATATATATATAGTATATATACTGTATATATATACACACACACACAGTGCGGAGCATTATGGTTGGTGAATGTGCAGCAGAAAGTCTAAGCTCTCTCTCTGCGGATGCGGCGGGCCAGCTGGAAGACATCCTCTACCACACTCGGCAAGATGGAGGAAATGTTACTTACCAGCTCGTCTTCCCTGAACAGCTCCGTGATTCAGTCTTTCAAAGCCTCCACTGTGACATGGGCCATTTAGGCACAGAGCGTACTTTGGATCTCGCCAGAACAAGGTTCTATTGGCCTCGCATGGCGGCAGATATTGAAAAGAAGATCAAGACATGTAATCGCTGCGTAAGATGTAAAACTGCTCCAGAACGAGCTGCTCCGCTTGTCAATATCAAATCCGCCTTACCGCTCGAACTTGTCTGTATGGATTTCCTGTCCATTGAGCCCGATCAAAGCAACACAAAGGATGTGCTTGTGCTTACTGATCATTTCACGAAATACGCTATAGCCATCCCTACCAGAAATCAGAAAGCTCAGACCGTTGTAAAGGCACTTTGGGACAACTTTATAGTCCACTACGGGATACCCGAATGATTACATAGTGATCAGGGTCCCGATTTTGAGTCCCATATCATAAAAGATCTTTGCAAAATCATGGGCATTCGCAAAATCCGGACAACACCCTATCATCCCAGAGGTAACCCGGTAGAACGTTTCAATAGAACGTTATTGAGCATGCTGGGTACTCTGGAGGAAAAGAACAAATCTCACTGGCACAACTATGTGAAACCACTTGTACATGCGTACAATTGTACAAAGAATGACACTACTGGTTTTGCCCCGTGTGAGTTAATGTTCGGTCGTCAGCCAAGATTGCCCATCGACCTTGCATTTGGGCTCCTGTTTCACAACAAAAGTTTCAAGTCACATTCCCAGTACATTTTTTTTTTCTCCAAGATGGCGCCCACAGTGGTCGACATGGTGTTTCGCTGCCCTTTAATTTGTCTAATTTGTTTGTTTTTGTTCGTCGATTGTGTGTCTGCTAGCCCTTATACTCGTGAAGAGTTATTAAATATCAGGACTCTTACTCCCATGGACCTTCTCCCAGTTTTTTTAGCTCCTGCCGCCGATCTGATTCATTGTTTGGCTCAAAGAGTAAGACGGCGAAAAAGAGGAAAGAGAGGGGGGATTCTCGCTCGGCTGCGAAGGAGAGGCACGCGAACAGCCTTGCCTGGCATATTTTTATCCAATGCCAATTCTCTCTTGAACAAGGTAGAAGAATTAAGACTGCTGATGCGATTTAAGGACCTCGCTTCCTCGTCTGTAATCTGTTTCTCTGAGACCTGGCTTAAAGGGAACATACCGGACAGCGCGATCAGCCTCGAGGGATTTCAGCTGTTTCGTGCTGATCGCATCACAGAGCTCTCCGGTAAGTCTATTGGAGGAGGAGTGTGCTTCTATGTTAACAGCAGCTGGTGCTCTGATGTAACGGTGGTTTCACAACACTGTTCTCCCGATCTAGAATTTCTCTCTGTTATCTGCAAGCCATTTTATTCTCCGCGGGAGTTCGCATCATTTGTTTTGATCGCTGTGTACGCCCCTCTTGACGCGGACGCGCGTGAGGCCCAGCGCGCGCGCGCAGATCACGTCCTACATGCGGAGCGGAATTTTCCAGACTCCCTGGTTATTGTGGTAGGCGACTTTAACCAGAGCAATCTGAGTCACGAGCTCCCCCGATACAGACAGTTTATTAAATGTCCAACCAGAGGAAATAACACGCTGGATCACTGTTACACCACAGTGAAAGACGCATATCGTGCTGTTCCCCGCACTGCGCTTGGATTATCTGATCACGTGATGGTCCACCTCATTCCCACATACAGACAGAGATTGAAACTCACTAAACCTGTTGTGACCACCACGAAGAAATTGACCAGTGAAGCTGGAAAGAAACTGAACACATGCATGGAAATAACTGATTGGGGCATGTTTAAAGGAGCCACACATGATCTTAATGAGTACACAGACACTGTGAACTCATTTATCAACTTCTGTGAGGAGAGCATTCTCCCATCGCGCACCAGGGTGAGGTACTCTAATGATAAGCCCTGGTTCACTGCTAAGCTCAGACAGATCAGGAAGGAGAAGGAAGCTGCGTTGAAAAGTGGAGACAGGGACTGCTACAGGGAGGTTAAATATCGGTTTAACAGAGAGCTGAGGAGAGCTAAATCTGTGTATTCTGAGAGACTCCAGCAGCAGTTCACTGCTAATGACTCGGCTTCTGTGTGGAGAGGACTGAGGCAAATCACCAACTATCAGCCTCAGGCTTCTAAAGGTCAGGATGACAAAGCCCTTTGTCAAAAACTGTCCCAACATTATGCCCGTTTTGACACCTCGTCAGCTGTGTCCAACTCCCCCACTCCACCCAGCTCCACTGCCTCCTCAGCCCCTAATTCATCAAAAGCGGTCCCCCCTCCTCCTCCCCCCCTGCCCTTGTCATCAGTGAGCAGGACGTGCACAGACAATTCTCCAGACTGAACCCGCGCAAGGCCCCCGGGCCGGACGGTGTGTCTCCCTCCACCCTGAGACACTGTGCGAAAGAGCTGGCTCCTGTCTTCACAGACATTTTTAACACCTCCCTTAAGCTGTGCCACGTGCCGACCTGCCTCAAATCCTCCACCATCATCCCTGTCCCCAAGAAGCCACGGATTACTGGACTTAACGACTACAGACCTGTAGCGCTCACCTCTGTAGTCATGAAGTCCTTTGAGCGCCTGGTCCTGTCTCACCTCAAGTCCATCACCACTCCCCTCCTGGACCCGCTGCAGTTTGCCTACCGTGCCAACTGGTCTGTGGACGACGCAGTCAACCTGGCCCTCCACTCCATCCTGCAGCACCTGGACTCCCCGGGAACCTACGCCAGGATCCTGTTTGTGGACTTCAGCTCTGCATTCAACACCATCCGCCCCACTCTGCTCCAGGACAAGCTGTCCCTGCTCGGCATGCCTGACTCGCTCTGCAGGTGGATCACCGACTTCCTGACGGACCGGAGGCAGCATGTGCGGCTGGGAAAGACTGTCTCAGACTCTGCTAGCATCAGCACCGGATCACCCCAGGGCTGTGTACTTTCCCCCCTACTCTTCTCCCTTTATACCAACTCCTGCACCTCCTCCCACCAGTCTGTTAAGCTGATTAAGTTTGCGGACGACACCACCCTCATCGGGCTCATCTCCAACGGCGACGAGTCCGTCTACAGGAAAGAGGTGGCCCAGCTGGTGTCCTGGTGCAGCCACAACAACCTGCAGCTGAACGCTCTGAAGACAGTGGAGATGATTGTGGACTTCAGGAAAGTCACAACCCCCCCTGCCCCCCCTCACCATCACAGGCTCTCCCATCACCATTGCAGATTCCTTCCGCTTCCTGGGCACCACCATCACCCGGGACCTCAAATGGGAGCCAACCATCAGCTCCCTCATCAAAAAGGCCCAGCAGACGATGTTCTTTCTGCGGCAGCTGAGGAAGCTCAAGCTACCCACCAAGATGTTAGTGCAGTTCTACACGGCCATCATCGAGTCCATCCTCACCTCCTCTATAACCGTGTGGTACGCAGGAGCCACTGCCAGGGACAGACTAAGGCTGCAGCGTGTCGTGCGCACTGCTGAGAAGGTGATTGGCTGCAAGCTCCCATCTCTCCAGGACCTGTACATCTCCAGGACCCGGAGGCGTGCAGGCCGGATCATAGCCGATCCTTCACACCCTGGTCATGTACTGTTTGCCCCCCTCCCCTCAGGTAGAAGACTTCGGTCCATCCAGACTAAAACCTCCCAGAACATGAACAGCTTTTTTCCCTCTGCCATCAGACTGCTGAACATTAAGTGACTTATTGACTCTTGTGCACTATGTACAGCAGCTCATGTCGTTCATCACTGTTTTTCTGTTGCATTATTGACTGCACTGTGGTACCCCATATTATCTGCTACTTGCTAATTTTTTTAAATCTGCCTTGACTAGTATTACTCATTATTATTATTATTATTATTATTATTATTATTATTATTATTACTTATTATTCTACACTTATTGCATGTTTTTAGTCTTTTAGGTTTTTTTTTAGTTTATCTCTTTATCTCTTCATGTTTTTAATGTTGCAGCATGGCACCGAGACAAATTCCTAGTTTGTGTACTCCATGAACAATGGCAATAAATCTGATTCTGATTCTGATTCTGATTCTGACATTGAAAAACTGAAGACAACTCTACAAGAAAGCTACAAAATAGCAACAGAAAATGCTAACAAGATGGCTGAAAAAACAAAACAAGATTTAATATGCGAGTGAAGCCCTCAAAACTAGAACCAGGCGACAGAGGTTTGGTACGTGCAGTCCACCTCAAAGGCAAGCACAAACTAGCAGACAGGTGGGAAGCTGAAATCCACATTGTGGTGAGCCAAGCAGGTGACTTGCCTGTTTACACTATAAAACCTGAGACAAAAGATGGTCCTGTTAGCACCGTTCACCGCGACCTCTTGCTTCCCTGTGGTTTTCTTGCCCCTGTTGAAGACAAACCTGTCCAACCAAAACATGTCCGCAAACCTAAGACAAGACAATCACCTGAACAAAGTGAGGAATGTGAGAATTCAGAACCGGAAAATGAAGATGTCTATTGGTACAGAGAAGAACCAATCCAAACGCCCATAAAGCTCACTCGAGTTTATGAAATTCCCCATCCAAAGACATTCTTTAAAAAAGACATTCCTGCTGAAACTCACTTACCTGAGAATGGCAACCAAATAGAAAACGTCACTTCACCTGGATGTGACAACTTGTCTGGAAATGACAATTCACCTGGATGTGACAACTTACCGAATGATGGAAACCTGGAGGAAACTGAAACAAATGTGGAACCATCGAACAATGAGAATGGAACTGAAAGTGCAACCAACTCACCTGATAAAAGTACCTGTGATGAACCTGTGGAAGAAAAAGAACCTGAAAAAGAAGTCCCACAGACTGTGAGACGTTCCGAGAGGACAACCTCCCAGCCAGAAAGACTACAGTATAGTCAGTTGGGAAACCCTCTCCTAACTGTTGCCCAGTCCCTGTTTCAAGGATTAAACCTGGCTTTTACCAGAGCCTTAACAGAGACAGATCTTAAGATTATTCAAACCTGGCTTTTACCAGAGCCTTAACAGAGTCAGATCATAAGATTATTCCCATGAACACTAGTTCTCCCATCATTACTATTTAGCTAATCCCATGCAAAGGGACTTGCATGATTCTAAGGGGTTATAGTGTAACCCAGTGTTAAAAACGTGATTAAAATTATGAATGTCGATACCGCTTTAAGAAGAAGGGGGGACATTCATTTCACAATGGGAGTAGATAGTTTAACGTGAATTAAATTATAAATATTGATACCACTTTTAAAAAGAAAAACACCCATTTCACCATGGGAATACATAATTTGAATGAGAATATTTAAATAAATATATATTCATAAATAGTTGGGAACATTTTCTAGAAGGTTCTGATAAAGTTCCTAGTATTGTGTGTTGATATTTTGAGTAACCAATGGCTGTGCCATTGCTGGGTCACGCCACCCAATGGGTTAAGCGCTCTCTCCCTGGGTCTGGAAGGGCATCACTTCCGCCCTCCCAAGAGAGCAGACGCTTTTTTCTTCTCTCCTGCTGACTTTTCCTCCCCTCCTACTACTGGATCCCAGCTTGCTGTTGTCTGTCTGCGTCTAACTGCGACCGCCGAAAAGAAATTATGGAGTTAATAAGCTGGGCTTTGAACACAATTGACACTATTTTTTCAACAAGGAAAAGTGCTCCGGAGGAAGCTGTCTGCCCCGCTGGAACGGCTCCAGTGGGCTATCTATGTGACACAGGTAATTGGAAAATGCTGTGTCTCTCTAATCTCTCTATCGAAGGTATTGAAGATTTGTATGTCTTCGTGGTAATGGTGATCGGGATCTTTCTGATTGGAACTGGGATTGTCCTGGTGTACCGCAAATTGCTGAAGATGGATACAACCTATCAAAATGCTGGCCAGGCGAGGTGCATCCAACAAATTGAGAAACTGGAGAAGACCCTGATAGCGACTACTGGAGAACTGTCTCGTAAGGTGGATTACATCATGGGTTCGCTCAGGTCTTTCCACGATGAATTCAAAGCTGCGCAATGAAGGATTAATGTACTGAATCTACAGAAGAAATACAAGTCTTCTCTGTGATCAGTCTTATTTGGCATTATTATTCCCCATGAAAATTCCTCCTGGCTGTCTGCAGACTGTGTTTTTTCAAAATCATGAGCACAAGGCCTTGGACAGCCAGCTGCAGCGCCAGATAAGACTGGGCGCCAGACAGACAAAACATCTTCTGCCAAGGGTCCTTGGGTCTCTCTTATTATCATCAACACTGCTCAACACCGCACACACATTGATTCATGAACTGATTAAAGATATACTGTACACTGCTCTCTTGTGTCTTGTGAAATTCTGAGTTGTTGCTCTGTGCTATTGAGAGATTTTTTTTCATTGTAATCATAATCTGCTTAAAAAATAAGCTGTATTCTGATAACGAAGTTTTTTTCTCCTCCCCCCTTGTGTCGTTCCCTCCCTTCCCCTCCCTTCCTATCTATCTCTGTTTGATGAGGCGCCTATTATGGCTGCCGTGTCGTTGTGTCGCGCGCATGCGCACCAATGTCAAGTCAAGTTCCTCGTGTGTTTTTTACATGCTTGGCAATAAAGTTTATTCTGATTCTGATTCTGATTCTGACTTGCGTTTTTGGCTCAGTCACGCCAGACGCCGAAAGACGCAGACCAGAGAGAGAGACTGTCCTTGGTGATATGGCGACGCTAACGTGCTAATAGCAGCCTTTGCCTGGATAAAACCCTTGAAACTGGTAAGCCTAAACCAAAATGAGAAATGAGACATTGCGGTATTGCCAAATTCTAATGCCCCGTCTATTAAATTTTAAGATTGGGATCCAAAGGCTGCCGATGCCATTGAGCGCGGGAACCCCATTGACGCTCGAGCCACTTAGCATGGTGAGTGCTATTTATTCATTGTGTATGTGGATGCTAACTGCTAGCTTAAAAACACTAGCCACCGATGCTAAATTCGCTATTTTTCAAGGCTGTAACGGTTAGCAAAGGTCCCAGTTCCCTTGCCATTAATTGGTACTTAATGGTGAAAGTTATAGCTGTGATTTATATGTGTTTTAAAGTGCGGAAATAGTGATAAATTGTTGTGCTAGCTTAACATGCCAACCTCTGATGCTAAATCTGACTAGGATTTATGCAGAAGGAGTTTGTGTTCAGAGCTGTAATGGTTAGCAGAAGGATCCATTTCACTTGCCATTGAATGTATTTAGTAGTGAATATTACATCCATGGTTTAAAGTGTTTGAAAATATTGTTTGAGTACAACCTAGAAATATGTTGTAATAAGCTTAGAGCAATAGCTTATTTGTTGTTGTTCTGACCTATTTTATAGTTCAGGTTCCTTTTTTTTTTTCCTTTGGACTGGTTTGACCAGAGCATGGATCTCCAAATCTGGATGGCGAGCCGAAGCCCGAACCCTAGAAACTGCTAGAGGTGACCCCACCGGTCACCTGGAACTGATACACCAAGAACTGTGAATTGATTCCGCCAGCGTTACGTAGTGTCCGTAGAATTGACCAAGTGCATTCTGGGTAGGGTAGGAACTGTTAGTTCGCTGAGATCACGTCAACGTAGGAGACATCGTCACAAAGCAGCTGTGTTTTAAACTGTAATAGTCGTTCTCACAACCGCCGTGGAGAAAAGGTACACCACGGAATATGCTTTTTATCGTTTTCCAGCATGGAAGAAGAACAGCACAGCTCACGTTTCGGATGTAACTAAGAGGCGACGCCTGGCCTGGATTGCAGCAGTCAGAAGACCCAACATAACTTTCAAACACGCACCTGAATCGATGGTGGTGTGGTCAAAGCATTTTCATAAAGGTACGTTATGATTTATTGTGTATGTCTGTTGTTAAAACTTGCTTGTGTTGTGGTTAAGACTTGCCTGGTCATAGCGTTTACCCTACGTCAGCAGTGCTAAGCTAAACAGAGCTAAGCTAAAGAAAGACTCCGATATCCGAGTAGCTAGAAAAAGTTACCACTCACACACCTGTGTGAGCGGGTTTAATTTGTTCTACACCAAAGTATTTTCTTACCGTTTGCTTTGCTTTAACAGCAGACCAGCTTATGAAATGCTAGACTGTGATCTTGACTGGGCACCTTCTCTAAACCTTGGGCGTGCAGAGCTTCCAGCTGCCACTCCTGACAGGTTTAACCGCTTATGCAGACGGGCGAGATTATGACAAAAAGAATCAGCAGGGCATGCAAGTGACCCCCCAACACAGACCCAACATCACTGACCCCGTGGCTGAGATGGATAATGTAGCTCCTTCAGGTAGTCTTTTTTTACCTATGTTTTTCTTTCTAAAATGTGTCTTGGGATTCCTTTTGATTACAAAATATATTAACTACAGTTGTTTATTGTCCTGATCATCAGCAGATGACACCACACCTCTGGCTGAGATGGAGAAGACGACATCTGATGAAGCAGCACTGATCTGTCAGGCTGATGATGCTCCAGAGGAAAATGCACAAGAACTACAGAACTGCAGCATGTGTCACCTTAGGCTTAAAGAAATTTTAGTCTTGCAAGAGGAGAACAGAAAGTTAAAGGGAGAGCTCTCCAGAAAGACCCTGGATGAGAATTTCCTCAAAGATAATGACTCAAAGGTGAAATACTACACTGGGCTTCCATCTTTCAGTTTAATGGCTCTGCTGATGCAATTTTTTCCCAGCCTACCAAAGACAGAAAAATTTCCCAATTTCAAATTCTCCTTTTAACTATGATGCGTTTGCGGATTAATTTGCCTCTTGACCATATTGCACACCTTTTTGACATAAGCAGACAAACCGCATCCATCCTATTCTGCGACACCATAAATGTGCTCCATGCACACCTCAGCCCTTTGGTGTCCTGGCCAAAGAGACATTGTTTGCAGGCTAGCATGCCACATCAGTACGTTGAAATGTTTGGCAGTAAGGTCACAGTTTTTATTGACTGCTTTGAACTTTTTAGTTTTAGAATGTAGGCCATGACATGTTTTTGGTGTGGTTTAGCCATTTTGACATCATGTCTTTAACTGTGTCAATAATATTGAAGCAGTTAAAGCATCACTTCAGTTTTTCTTATTGCTCAAACATTTTGCTTTCTTTCCTCTTTTTATATATGTAAATCACACTGAGTTGCCCTTGTGTATGAAATGTGCTATATAAATACACTTGCTTGCTTTGTAACAATTTTTGGAATAAAGTACACAATGGCTTACAAACTCCAGCTCTTTACTTCAAAGATGCTAAACTGTAACCATAACCATGACACAATACAAGAATATAAATTGACATGCATGATCGACATGTATCATTGTTCACACAATGTTATAGCGCATAACTGTCTCATGTTACAGCACTACTCTAATGTGCACGTCACAAAACCACGGCTGCTGTGGGGTTGGTGCTTCAGAGTCCCCCACATCCTAAATGGATCCACTGAATTTCACAGTTTTGGTTCTCACAGGCAACCATGTCATCCAGCTCTTCTGGCTGCCTGCAAGTCCACCACACTTCTGCTGTGTTCTGTGCCTGTCTTCTGGGATTGTGTGTGGGACCTGGCTGTAATGCAGTTAGACGTCGTCTTTTGGGCTTCTGGGTGGGTTTATCAGCTGCAGCTTTCCTCTTGTGTTGTGGGGTCAGAGTCAGTAAAGTGACGAGCAACAAGCTCAGGTAGGAAAACTTTATAAAAAAAAAGTTCTGGGCCACTGGTAAAAGTGTTTGCTCCCACAGGTCAGAATCTGGTGTGACGCGTACAACAACACAACTTTTTGTGGTCCACACAACAAAGTCACAGAAATGTGAGCCTGTCACAAAAATTTTGCATTTGTAGCTGTTTGTAGTACTTGTGACTGTGTTTGAGTTCTAGTCTCCCATCAGAGAGTTCCAGGTAAAAATCCTTGTCTGCACAGGCCTGCAGGATGTTGTTGCGGTGCTTATATGGGATTTTATTTCCACACAGCCTTTTTCACAACAGGTGCAGGACACAAGTGCATCAGGGGTTGCACCAACTTCAGGAAAGGAGGGGTTGATTATAAAATATTATAAGCACACTTTCACATGTATATTGGGTGCATAATTCAATTTATGGCACGCACTTATTTTATTTAGTAAATAAATACTTGTAATCAAGACAAGAAATTAAAAAAACACCTTTGTGAGCACAACTGTCTTCAAGTCTACCTTGTACATCTACAAGTCATACATCCATCCATCTCTGAACTGCACTTTTTCTTGCTTCAAAGACCTAAAGTTACTAAAAACTTCATGCGTGTGTGGACTTATGCTTACAGTCATATAATTATAAATGAAGGCATGGTTGAAGTTTGGCAGAATGTTTATATTCGAACTCCATGTGATATGTTGGTAGGGATCTAGTCCATTAACCCCTTCAAGCTTTGCCAAATAGCGTGCCTTTGGAGTCCCATTCAATTTGGCGGAGTATGGCCCCTTTAAATTTTCCTTCACGGTCCATTCTGTGATTTTTTTTTTCCGTTCATTCACAAGAAATGCCGAGGCGCTATGTGTTTACAGTCCGTTTACAATCGCTGTACCTACCCCGCCCAGAATGCATTGCGCGTTTGTCACGTGGGCTGGCGAGGTTGATATTGATTCCGCCAGTGTTACATAGTGTCCGAAGAATTGACCAAGTGCATTCTGGGTACTGTAGGTACCGTTCGCTGAAATCACGTCAACGCTGGAGACATCGTCACAAAGCAGATATGGGGAAGTCTTGCTGTGTTTTAAACTGTAATAGTCGTTCTCACAACTGCCGTGGAGAAAAGGTACACCACGGAATAGGCTTTTTTTCATTTCCCAGCATGGAAGAAGAACAGCACAGCACACGTTTCGGATGTAACTAAGAGGCGACGCCTGGCCTGGACTGCAGCAGTCAGAAGACCCAACATAACTTTCAAACACGCACCTGAATCGATGGTGGTGTGCTCAAAGCATTTTCATAAAGGTACGTTATGATTAATTGTGTATGTCTGTTGTTAAAACTTGCTTGTGTTGTGGTTAAGACTTTCCTGGTTGTTTACCCTACGTCAGCAGTGCTAAGCTAAACAGAGCTAAGCTAAAGAAAGACTCCGATATCCGAGTAGCTAGAAAATGTTACCACTCACACACCTGTGTAAGCGGGTTTAATTTGTTCTACACCAAAGTATTTTCTTACCGTTTCCTTTGCTTTAACAGGCAGACCAGCTTATGAAATGCTAGACTGTGATCCTGACTGGGCACCTTCTCTAAACCTTGGGCGTGCAGAGCTTCCAGCTGCCACTCCTGACAGGTTTAACCGCTTATGCAGACGGACAAGATGACAAAAAGAATCAGCAGGGCATGCAAGTGAACCCCAACAGAGACCCCCAACATCACGGGCCCCGTGACTGAGATGGATAATGTAGCTCCTTCAGGTAGTCTTTTTTTTTTTTTTGTTACCTATGTTTTTCTTTCTAAAATGTGTCTTGGGATTCCTTTTGATTACAAAATATATTAACTACAGTTGTTTATTGTCCTGATCAGCAGCAGATGACACCACACCTCTGGCTGAGGTGGAGGAGACGACATCTGATGAAGCAGCACTGATCTGTCAGGCTGATGATGCTCCAGAGGAAAATGCACAAGAACTACAGAACTGCAGCATGTGTCACCTTAGGCTTAAAGAAATTTTAGTCTTGCAAGAGGAGAACAGAAAGTTAAAGGGAGAGCTCTCCAGAAAGACCCTGGATGAGAATTTCCTCAAAGATAATGACTCAAAGGTGAAATACTACACTGGGCTTCCATCTTTCAGTTTAATGGCTCTGCTGATGCAATTTTTTCCCAGCCTACCAAAGACAGAAAAATTTCCCAATTTCAAATTCTCCTTTTAACTATGATGCGTTTGTGGCCCCCCTCATGGATCGTCACCTTATCGTGGTGGGGGGGTTTGCGTGCCCCAGTGATCCCAGGAGCTATGTTGTCCGGGGCAATTTGCCTCTGATAGGGTCTCCCAAGACAAACTGGTCCTGGGTGAAGGGCCAGACTAAGAACGATCCAACAGACTCTCATGATAAATTGTATATCAAGGATTCAGTGTACCCCGCCCGGTATGGGGTTACCGGGGCCCCACCCTGGAGCCAGGCCTGGGGGAGGGGCTCGAAGGCTAGCGTCTGGTGGCCAGGTTTCCACCCATGGGACCCGGCCGGGCTCAGCCCGAAGGAGTTACATGGGTCCGCCCTCCAGTAGGTTCACCACCTGCAGGAGGGATCATGGAAGTCCGGTGCTATGTGGATTAGGTAGCAGTCAAAGGCGGAGACCTTGGCGGACTGATCCCAAGCTTTCTAAACTGGCTTTTGGTACGTGGAATGTCACCTCTCTGGTGGGGAAGGAGCCTGAGCTGGTGTACGAGATTGAGCGATACCGGCTAGATATAGTGGGCCTCACCTCAACACACAGCTCCGGTTCCGGAACCAGTCTCCTGGAGAGGGGCTGGAGCTTGGCCTTTTCTGGAGTTGCCCCGGGCGAGAGGCGACGAGCAGGGGTAGGTATTCTTGTATCGCCCCACCTTGCTGCCTCTATATTGGAGTTTTCCCCGGTGGACGAAAGGGTTGCTTCCCTGCGCCTTCGGGTTGGGAAACGGGTCCTGACCATCATTTGTGCCTATGCACCAAATGATGTTTCAGAGTACCCACCCTTTTTGGAGTCTGTGACTGGGGTGCTGGAGGGTGCTCCTCCTGGAGACTCCATTGTCCTACTGGGGGACTTCAATGCGCACGTGGGCAACGACAGTGAAACCTGGAGGGGGGTGATTGGGAGGAACGGCCTGCCCGATCTGAACCCGAGTGGTGTTCAGTTATTGGACTTCTGTGCTAACCACAGTCTGTCCATAACGAACACCATGTTCAAGCATAAGGGTGTCCATATGTGCACCTGGCACCAGGACACCCTAGGCCGCAGGTCGATGATCGATTTTGTTATCGTATCATCAGACCTGCGACCGTATGTCTTGGACACCCGAGTAAAGAGAGGTGCAGAGCTGTCAACTGATCACCACCTGGTGGTGAGTTGGATCCGATGGCAGGGGAGGAAGCCATTCAGACCTGGTAGACCCAAACGTATAGTGAGGGTGTGCTGGGAGCGTCTGGCTGAGGCCCCTGTCCGGGAGGTCTTCAACTCCCACCTCCGGAAGAACTTCAACCACATTCCGAGGGAGTCTGGAGACATGGAGTCTGAATGGGCCATGTTCTCCACCTCTGTTGTTGAAGCGGCGGCCCAGAGCTGCGGCCGCAAGGTGGTCAGTGCATCTCGTGGTGGCAACCCCCGAACCAAGTGGTGGACACCAGTGGTGAGGGGGGCCATTAAGCTGAAGAAGGAGTCCTATCAAGCTTGGTTGGCTTGTGGGACTCCCGAAGCAGCTGAGGTGTACCGGCAGGCCAAGCGGAGTGCAGCTCGGGTGGTTGCTGAAGCAAAAACCCGGGTATGGGAGGAGTTCGGTGAGGCCATGGAACAAGACTTTCGGTCGGCTTCAAAGAGATTCTGGCAAACTGTTCGGCGGCTCAGGAGGGGAAAGCAGCTCCCCGTCCACACTGTGTATGGTGCGGATGGGACACTGTTGACTTCAACTGGGGATATCGTCGGGCGGTGGAAGGAATACTTCGAGGATCTCCTCAATCCCACTGATACGCCTTCCACAGAGGAAGCAGGGTTTGGGGACAAGGGGGATGACTCGCCTATCACAGGGGCTGAGGTCGCCAAGGTGGTTAAAAATCTCCTTGGTGGCCGGGCCCCGGGGGTGGACGAGATTCGCCCCGAGTACCTCAAGGCCCTGGATGTTGTTGGGCTGTCATGGTTGACACGCCTCTGCAACATTGCGTGGAGGTCGGGGGCAGTGCCTTTGGCATGGCAAACCGGGGTGGTGGTTCCTCTCTTCAAAAAAGGGGACCGGAGGGTGTGCTCCAACTTTAGAGGGATCACACTCCTCAGCCTCCCTGGGAAGGTCTATGCCAAGGTACTGGAGAGGAGAGTCCGGCCGTTGGTCGAACCTCGGATTCAGGAGGAGCAATGTGGTTTTCGTCCTGGCCGTGGCACATCGGACCAGCTCTTTACCCTCTCGAGAATTCTTGAGGGTTCGTGGGAGTTTGCCCAACCAGTTTACATGTGTTTTGTGGACTTGGAGAAGGCATTTGACCGCGTCCCTCGTAGATTTTTGTGGGGGGTGCTTCGGGAGTATGGGGTATCGGGCTTGTTGTTACGAGCTATTCGGTCTCTGTACGACCGTTGTGAGAGTTTAGTTCGTATTGCCAACACTCGGTCGGAGTCATTCCCAGTGAGAGTTGGACTCCGCCAGGGCTGCCCTTTGTCACCGGTCCTGTTCATAATTTTTATGGACAGGATTTCTAGGCGCAGCCAGGGAATGGAGGGTGTCATACTTGGTGACCACAGGATCTCATCTCTGTTGTTTGCAGATGATGTTGTCCTGTTGGCTTCATCCAGCAATGACCTACAGCTCTTGCTGGGACGGTTTGCCGCTGAGTGTGAAGCGGCTGGGATGAGAATCAGCACCTCCAAGTCCGAGTCCATGGTCCTCAGCCGGAAAAAGGTGGATTGTCCTCTCCGGGTTGGGGACAGGCTCCTGCCCCAAGTGGAGGAGTTTAAGTATCTTGGGGTCTTGTTCACGAGTGAGGGGAAAATGGAGCGAGAGATCGACAGACGGATTGGAGCAGCATCTGCAGTGATGCGGACGTTGTACCGGTCTGTTGTGGTGAAGAGGGAGCTTAGTTCTAAGGCAAAGCTGTCGATTTACCAGTCAATCTACGTTCCTACTCTCACCTATGGTCACGAGCTTTGGGTAATGACCGAAAGAACGAGATCGCGGATACAAGCGGCTGAAATGAGCTTTCTCCGTAGGATTGCTGGACTCACCCTCAGAGATAGGGTGAGGAGCTCAGTCATCCGGGAGAGGCTCAGAGTAGAACCGCTGCTCCTCCACATTGAAAGGAGTCAGTTGAGGTGGTATGGGCATCTGATTAGGATGCCTCCTGGACGTCTCCCACTTGAGGTGTTTCAGGCACGTCCCACTGGGAGGAGACCCCGGGGCAGACCCAGGACTCGGTGGAGAGACTATGTCTCCCAGCTAGTCTGGGAACGCCTTGGTATCCCCTCTGAAGAGCTGGAGCAGGTGGCTGGGGAGAGGGAAGTCTGGGCTTCTCTGCTTGAACTGCTGCCTCCGCGACCCGGACCTCCGGAAAAGCGGTAGAAGATGGATGGATGGATGGATGGCGTTTGTGGCTTAATTTGCCTCTAGAACAGTGATTCTCAACTGGTGGGTCGCGACCCAAAAGTGGGTCGCGGACCTGTTTTCAATGGGTCGTGGGCCTTTGCCTGGGCAAATAAAATATCAAGAAATAAATCAACCCCCCTCATGGATCGTCACCTTACCGTGGTGGGGGGGTTTGCGTGCCCCAGTGATCCCAGGAGCTATGTTGTCTGGGGCAATTTGCCTCTGATAGGGTCTCCCAAGACAAACTGGTCCTGGGTGAAGGGCCAGACGAAGAACGATCCAACAGACTCTCATGATAAATTGTATATCAAGGATTCAGTGTACCCCGCCCGGTATGGGGTTACCGGGGCCCCACCCTGGAGCCAGGCCTGGGGGAGGGGCTCGAAGGCTAGCGTCTGGTGGCCGGGTTTCCACCCATGGGACCCGGCCGGGCTCAGCCCGAAGGAGTTACATGGGTCCGCCCTCCAGTAGGTTCACCACCTGCAGGAGGGATCATGGAAGTCCGGTGCTATGTGGATTAGGTGGCAGTCAAAGGCGGAGACCTTGGCGGACTGATCCCAAGCTTTCTAAACTGGCTTTTGGTACGTGGAATGTCACCTCTCTGGTGGGGAAGGAGCCTGAGCTGGTGTACGAGATTGAGCGATACCGGCTAGATATAGTCGGCCTCACCTCAACACACAGCTCCGGTTCCGGAACCAGTCTCCTGGAGAGGGGCTGGAGCTTGGCCTTTTCTGGAGTTGCCCCGGGCGAGAGGCGACGAGCAGGGGTAGGTATTCTTGTATCCCCCCACCTTGCTGCCTCTATATTGGAGTTTTCCCCGGTGGACGAAAGGGTTGCTTCCCTGCGCCTTCGGGTTGGGAAACGGGTCCTGACCATCATTTGTGCCTATGCACCAAATGATGTTTCAGAGTACCCACCCTTTTTGGAGTCTGTGACTGGGGTGCTGGAGGGTGCTCCTCCTGGAGACTCCATTGTCCTACTGGGGGACTTCAATGCGCACGTGGGCAACGACAGTGAAACCTGGAGGGGGGTGATTGGGAGGAACGGCCTGCCCGATCTGAACCCGAGTGGTGTTCAGTTATTGGACTTCTGTGCTAACCACAGTCTGTCTATAACGAACACCATGTTCAAGCATAAGGGTGTCCATATGTGCACCTGGCACCAGGACACCCTAGGCCGCAGGTCGATGATCGATTTTGTTATCGTATCATCAGACCTGCGACCGTATGTCTTGGACACCCGAGTAAAGAGAGGTGCAAAGCTGTCAACTGATCACCACCTGGTGGTGAGTTGGATCCGATGGCAGGGGAGGAAGCCATTCAGACCTGGTAGACCCAAACGTATAGTGAGGGTGTGCTGGGAGCGTCTGGCTGAGGCCCCTGTCCGGGAGGTCTTCAACTCCCACCTCCGGAAGAACTTCAACCACATTCCGAGGGAGTCTGGAGACATGGAGTCTGAATGGGCCATGTTCTCCACCTCTGTTGTTGAAGCGGCAGCCCAGAGCTGCGGCCGCAAGGTGGTCGGTGCATCTCGTGGTGGCAACCCCCGAACCAAGTGGTGGACACCAGTGGTGAGGGGGGCCATTAAGCTGAAGAAGGAGTCCTATCAAGCTTGGTTGGCTTGTGGGACTCCCGAAGCAGCTGAGGTGTACCGGCAGGCCAAGCGGAGTGCAGCTCGGGTGGTTGCTGAAGCAAAAACCCGGGTATGGGAGGAGTTCGGTGAGGCCATGGAACAAGACTTTCGGTCGGCTTCAAAGAGATTCTGGCAAACTGTTCGGCGGCTCAGGAGGGGAAAGCAGCTCCCCGTCCACACTGTGTATGGGGCGGATGGGACACTGTTGACTTCAACTGGGGATATCGTCGGGCGGTGGAAGGAATACTTTGAGGATCTCCTCAATCCCACTGATACGCCTTCCACAGAGGAAGCAGGGTTTGGGGACGAGGGGGATGACTCGCCTATCACAGGGGCTGAGGTCGCCAAGGTGGTTAAAAATCTCCTTGGTGGCCGGGCCCCGGGGGTGGACGAGATTCGCCCCGAGTACCTCAAGGCCCTGGATGTTGTTGGGTTGTCATGGTTGACACGCCTCTGCAACATTGCGTGGAGGTCGGGGGCAGTGCCTTTGGCATGGCAAACCGGGGTGGTGGTTCCTCTCTTCAAAAAAGGGGACCGGAGGGTGTGCTCCAACTTTAGAGGGATCACACTCCTCAGCCTCCCTGGGAAGGTCTATGCCAAGGTACTGGAGAGGAGAGTCCGGCCGTTGGTCGAACCTCGGATTCAGGAGGAGCAATGTGGTTTTCGTCCTGGCCGTGGCACATCGGACCAGCTCTTTACCCTCTCGAGAATTCTTGAGGGTTCGTGGGAGTTTGCCCAACCAGTTTACATGTGTTTTGTGGACTTGGAGAAGGCATTTGACCGCGTCCCTCGTGGATTTTTGTGGGGGGTGCTTCGGGAGTATGGGGTATCGGGCTTGTTGTTACGAGCTATTCGGTCTCTGTACGACCGTTGTGAGAGTTTAGTTCGCATTGCCAACACTCGGTCGGAGTCATTCCCAGTGAGAGTTGGACTCCGCCAGGGCTGCCCTTTGTCACCGGTCCTGTTCATAATTTTTATGGACAGGATTTCTAGGCGCAGCCAGGGAATGGAGGGTGTCATGCTTGGTGACCACAGGATCTCATCTCTGTTGTTTGCAGATGATGTTGTCCTGTTGGCTTCATCCAGCAATGACCTACAACTCTTGCTGGGACGGTTTGCCGCTGAGTGTGAAGCGGCTGGGATGAGAATCAGCACCTCCAAGTCCGAGTCCATGGTCCTCAGCCGGAAAAAGGTGGATTGTCCTCTCCGGGTTGGGGACAGGCTCCTGCCCCAAGTGGAGGAGTTTAAGTATCTTGGGGTCTTGTTCACGAGTGAGGGGAAAATGGAGCGAGAGATCGACAGACGGATTGGAGCAGCATCTGCAGTGATGCGGACGTTGTACCGGTCTGTTGTGGTGAAGAGGGAGCTTAGTTCTAAGGCAAAGCTGTCGATTTACCAGTCAATCTACGTTCCTACTCTCACCTATGGTCACGAGCTTTGGGTAATGACCGAAAGAACGAGATCGCGGATACAAGCGGCTGAAATGAGCTTTCTCCGTAGGATTGCTGGACTCACCCTCAGAGATAGGGTGTACAACGTCCGCATCACTGCAGATGCTGCTCCAATCCGTCTGTCATCCGGGAGAGGCTCAGAGTAGAACCGCTGCTCCTCCACATTGAAAGGAGTCAGTTGAGGTGGTATGGGCATCTGATTAGGATGCCTCCTGGACGCCTCCCACTTGAGGTGTTTCAGGCACGTCCCACTGGGAGGAGACCCCGGGGCAGACCCAGGACTCGGTGGAGAGACTATGTCTCCCAGCTAGTCTGGGAACGCCTTGGTATCCCCTCTGAAGAGCTGGAGCAGGTGGCTGGGGAGAGGGAAGTCTGGGCTTCTCTGCTTGAACTGCTGCCTCCGCGACCCGGACCTCCGGAAAAGCGGTAGAAGATGGATGGATGGATGGATGGAAATAAATCAACATAGTGTCATTCACACTCCTTAACAGTAGATGGCAGTAGGTGGTGGGCGACACCATATTTCGCACCATAGAAGAAGACTCGCACCGTTTGTTTGTATATGCTAATTGAGCATGGCAAAACGGACTGGTTACGCCAGTGGTCCCCAAACTACGGCCCGCGCCGCCTCCGCATTTGGCCCGGCCCCCTGAACAATATCAGACGCTTACCCCCTCCACCCCCTCCCGCACCTCGCTTCCATGTCGGCTGAGCGCCGTCTCGTTCCCCTGCTGAGCGTGTGCTCAGCCATGCATTCTGTGCCATGGATTCTCTGTATCACTGTATAAAGAGCTGACTGTTCATGCCTCACTATCGCACTTAGAATTCGTTCTTAGACATCTGCTCAGAGCTCTCTCACAGCGCGCTGGCTGAGCCTCGTGATGGAGGAATAAAACACCTTTAAACTTCGGCTTGCTGTGTCCGCCTGCACTGATTTTTCCTCCTCACTGGTAAGCGTGATGATTTTTTTTTTTTCAGTCTGGCCACGCGATCGAGACTAATACACGCATAGAATGTGACATTCTGTCTGTGTCCCTATCTGAACACCCCCCCCCCCCCCTCAGAAAAAAAAAATAAATCCTAGACTCACCCCTGTCAAATAAAATGGAATAATGGTGAAAAGGTTAGCTAAGAGAAAATTTTATTCAGAATGCAGGGTATTTAACCTGCAGTGGACAAACGATTATTTTTTTGTTCAATGCAAAGAAAAGGCTGTTCAGCAGCGGTGTCTACAAGCCTGCTGGAACCTACAAAAGGATTATAAGGAAGAAACACAAGAACTTTGAGAGACTGCTCATAGGAGTCATTGAAGGAAGAGATTCTGCTCTGACAACTAAGCTGAGCTTTCACCTGTTCAGATTGTGCACGGCACAACACAAAGTTAATGTTCCATGGACTTGTTTCTGTGAAGAACCCAGAGAGGGTTATTTGGTTATTATTTATTTCATTAATAGTGTTATTATTTATTTTCTGACTTTTTTTCCTGTGAAGATCCCAGAAAGGGTTATTAATATTTGGTCATTTGTGGCTTTCTGGAAAACAATAAATGTTTACGTTTAGGCACCCCTGCGATCGTCACACTTTTTCTGTTACAAACTGACCCCGGCCCCCATCAGAGAAGGCAAAAGTCATGTGGTCCTCACAGGAAAAAGTTTGGGGACCCCTGGGATACGCGATCCCTTTGGAATCGACATGGAAAGCGTTATGTTGCCAAGCAACGAAGAGAGTCAGCTGGTGGAGCCATCATGTGACCGCACGCTGAAAAAGAGGTTCACAGAGGTAAGCCTCTCGCAGGTCTGGTGCAGCACTGTGATGAGCGAGTATCCTTCTCTTGCCATTCGAGCAGTAAAAGCCCTCCTGCCTTTCAGCACTACCTATCTCTGTGAGTGTGGCTTCTCAGCTCTGGTTCAGTTGAAGACAAAACAGAGAAACAGACTGGACATTGAGCATGACCTCAGAGTCGCTTTGTCTAATATAACTCCAGACATTGAGACTCTTGTCAAGAGCAAAAAACATCCCCAGTTCTCCCATTAATTCCTCCAGACTCAGGTCTATGATGTTACTGTTACAGGTTTTAGTGAGTGTTCCTTCATTTTCTTCAAAGCACATAACCTTATCAGTAGGTAAATACTGAAAAAACAATCAGAAGAAAAGTCAATTTTGAGACTTGAATTCTTTTGAATTGCACTTTTTGTTTAATTTTTAATTTAAAATGCAGCTAATTCAGCATTAAAGGGAAATGTTCCCTCTGTTGTATTGCCACTTACTGGTCATTTTGGTTAATCATTAAATTTGTTTTGTGTGATATTCTGTTCTTCTACCTCAGGTTCAAAATGCACAATCTTTACATTCAGTAAATTTGAGAATTTGAAAATCTTTGATTTGGGTCGTGGCTTGTCATCGAGGGGTGATGGTGGGTCCCAAAGCCAGACCAGTTGAGAACCACTGCTCTAGAACATATTGCACACCTTTTTGACATAAGCAGACAAACCACATCCATCCTATTCTGCGACACCATAAATGTGCTCCATGCACACCTCAGCCCTTTGGTGTCCTGGCCAAAGAGACATTGTTTGCAGGCCAGCATGCCACATCAGTACGTTGAAATGTTTGGCAGTCAGGTCACAGTTTTTATTGACTGCTTTGAACTTTTCATTGAGAAAGCACAAAATCTAACTGCAAAGGCACAGACGTATTCAAACTACAAAAGCAGGCACACTATGAAATATCTGATAGGGATTACCCCACAAAGATCCATATCTTTTATTTCCAAAGGGTGGGGTTGGGGGGGGGCGTGCCAAACAGATAGCAGAGAACTGTGGCATTCTACATAAATTGTCACCAGGAGACATAGTATTGGCAGATGGTGGATTTAACATTAAGGAAAGCATTGCCCTTGTAGGCGCCACACTGAAAATACCTGCATTCACCAGGGGCCGCAGCCAGCTTGATGCCAGAGATGTAGAGGAGACGAGGAAACTAGCTCACGTCAGAATCCATGTGGAGAGAGTAATCGGCTGCATGCGCTCCAAATATACGATACTGAATGACACTATACATCTTGCATTTGTGTTTCCATGTGAAGGTGACGATATGACTTTACTGGATAAGATTGTTACTGTAACCTGTGCTTTGACCAGTATGTGTCCAAGTGTTGTTATAAAGCCATAGTTTTAGAATGTAGACCATGATATTTTTTTGGTGTGGTTTAGCCTTTTTGACATAATGTCTTTAATATTGTCAATAATATTGAATCAATTAAAGCAGCACCTCTTCAATTTTTCTTATTGCTCCAGCACTTTGATTTCTTTCTCTTAGTTTTAGATGTAAATCACAATGAGTTGCCCTTGTGTATGAAATGTGCTATATAAATACACTTGCTTGCTTTGTAACAACTTTTTTGAATAAAGTACCCAATGGCTTACAAACTCCAGCTCTTTATTTTGAAGATGCAAAATTGTAACTATAACCATAACACAACAATATAGATTGACATGTATCATTGCTCACACAACGTTATAGCGCATGACTGTCTCATGCTACAGCACTACACTACATATTTTAGTTCTGCATTTAATATAAACCCTGAGTTTGAAATAAACGTTTGAATTGAATTTGAACTACTCTGATGTGCACATGTCGCAATGTCCAGTAGGCTGTGACATCTGTTGGTGTTATATTCCCCCGCAAACGTACAGCTGCATCAATTTTGTACAACAGTGCTGCAACATGTCCACACTTCTCTGCAACCCCAGCCATACAGGTGCAGTGAGCACTCTCCACTTCTCCACTGGATGTTAGGAGAACCCATGGCTGAAGAGGCTGTTGGCCAAGCCGCATGGAGTGATTAACCTAAGAAATACAAAAAAAAGAAAGAAAAAAAATGTTTTTGGAAATATAAAACTTGTGTTACAATATTAAAAGCACACTGTCACGTATATTGGGTGCATAATTCAATTTATGGAATGCACTTTATTATTTAGTAAATAAATACTTGTCATCAAGACAAGAAATTAAAAAAAAAACATACCTTGGTGCGCACAATTGTCTTCACGCCTGCCTTATACATCTCCAAGTCATGCACCCATCCATCTGTGAACTGCACTTTTGCTTGCTTCAAAGACCAGAAGTTACTAAAAACTTCATGTGTGTATGGACTGACGCTTAAAATCATATAATTATAAATGAAGCCATGGTCGAAGTTTGGCAGAATGTTTAGGTCCGAACTCCACATGGCATGTTGGTAGGGATCTAGTCCATTAACCCCTTCAAGCTTCACCAAATAGTGGGCCTTTGCAGTCCCGTTCAGTTTGGCGGAGTACAGTCCCCTTAAATTTTCTTTTGCACGGTCCATTTGGTAATTTTTTTTTTTCATTCACAACAAATGCCGAGGCGCTGTGTGCTTGCAGTATGATTAGAATTGTGGGGAGCGCGGAATAAAGAGGCTGAATTGCTTTTTTTTTTTCCACAATATTTTTATTGAACCTTTTTTCAACAAACATGACACCAACAATCAAACCCCAACACTAAAACAAACCAAAAAAAAAACAAATATTCCAAAAACACCATCAACCATTAACAAAACAAGTCAAACAATGCTCCTCTGTTTAGCCTAGGTAATCCATTGCATAAGTATTCATATTATACATTCACCAATTTGGAAATTACAAGGTCCACACACATCATTCACCTTCTTCTTCAGTAGTTATGTTTAGTTTCTTTACATAATCAATGAAAGGTCTCCATATATTCTCAAACACATTTTCCTTTGATTTCAATATGTATGTTATCCTTTCTAGTGGAAGGTTTGTTAACATCTGTCTTAACCACTGAGTCACATCTGGTCTATGAGTCTTTTTCCACAGCAGTGCAATACATTTTTTGGCGTTAAGCAAACTGAGGTCTATGAATGTTCTTTCACTCTTATTAAAGTTATGCTTTTCTGGACACAGACCCAACAAAAACAATTTAGGATTCAATATGAGTTGTTTTGAAATTATTTTTTCAATTGTTACCCTCACCTCTTCCCAAAACATTCTAATTTTTCTACATTCCCAAAAACAATGAAATAGAGTTCCTTTACTTTCCATACATTTTGTGCACGTATCTGGTATGTTTTTGTTATATCTATTTAACTCCACCGGTGTAACATACATCCGCATTAACCATTTAAAATGTATCAGTTTAAGACGTACATTTATTGATTTGGTTTGAGCTTCTGTGCAAGCCAATTCCCATTGTTCCTCTGAAATTTCAATTTGTAGGTCTTCTTTCCAATAATTCATTCTTTTCTGTGAGTTTTCACTTGAGGATAATATCAGTGAGTTATAGAACTCTGAAATAATACCCTTTCTCTTACTATTTTTCGTCAAAATTTTTTCCAAGTATGAATAGGTAGGACGGGTGAGAGCATTATTTTGATTTGATCAAATGAAATTCCTAAGCTGAAGATATTTAAAAAAATGTGTTCTATTAAGATTAAATTTAGCCCTCAGTTCTTCAAAAGACATTATGTTGTCTGAACATGCTAAATATAAGTCTTGAATCTTTTGAATCCCTTTGAAATTCCATAATTTAAATACAGCATCCGCTCTCCCTGGTGTAAAATATTGATTACCCCATATTGGGCTAAATTGTGACAATAAGTGCGGTTCTTTTAAATATTTTTTGATTTCATACCATATTTTGATCATATGCTTTACAATTGGATTTTTAACTTGTTTCTGTAATTTTTTAGCCGAGTCTGAGTATATGAATAAGTATGATTCCATCTCCGTCCAGTGAGGGAAATCATTTGATGAAAAATAATATGTCATAGACCTCAGTTGTGCTGACCAGTAATACAACATAAAGTTTGGACATTTCAGACCTCCACGATCAAATGGCAAATATAGTAAGGACAGACATAATCTAGCCTTCCTATTGTTCCATATAAATTCCACTAACTTTTTTTTAATTCTTGAGAATAGATCTGAAGGTGGTGGTAAAGGAATGTATTGAAATAAATATAGTATTTTGGGTAAGATATTACTTTTAAGTATATTGATTCTCCCGATCATCGACATTGGCAGTGACATCCATCTCTGAAGCAACTCATTAATATCTGTCATTAAGGCTTCATAGTTGATACTAGCGGCTGATTCTAACTTAGGCACAATTTGAATTCCTAAGTATTTAAACTGATTTACAACATTGAATTGATTTACCTCAGGAGCTGGATGCTTTCTCTGGGTCTCATTTAGCATTAATATTGAAGATTTATTTTTATTTATTTTATATCCTGATATTTCCCCAAAGTTCTTTATTATATTTAACAAGGTCGGAATTGATTTTTTAAGATTTGACATAAACAAAATTATGTCATCAGCATACAGGGAGATTTTATGTTCTATTGGTCCTACTTTAATTCCATATATTTGTGGATGTAAACGCACTGCCATCGCCAAAGGTTCAATTGCCATAGTAAACAGTAAAGGCAAAAGTGGGCAGCCTTGTCGACATCCTCTATTGATTTTTATTGATTTTGAGATATTGCTATTTGTTAGGATTTCTGCTGTAGCATTATTGTATATTATCTGAACCCATTTTATGAAATTCTTTCCAAGTCCAAACCTTTGTAAAACTTCAAAAAGAAAGGGCCATTCGACCCTATCAAAGGCCTTTTCAGCATCCAATGATAGGAGAGCTGTATCCGGTGCTTCTTTATTAGAATAAATTATATTAAATAATCTTCTTACATTATGGAAGCCTTGTCTTCCCATTATAAAGCCATTCTGATCTCGGTTAATTATATTTGGTAATATTTCTTGTAGTCGTCTTGCTAAAATTTTTACAGATTATCTTAAGGTAAGCAGACTGAACATGCATTGGATCCTCTGCAGTTTGCCTATAGGCCTCACAGAGGAGTGGAGGATGCCACTGTCACTCTGTTTAACATGCTTTTTAAACATCTGGATTTTAATGGGACACACGCCAGGCTTGTATTTGTGGACTTTTCTTCTGCCTTTAATACAATCCAACCTCATATTTTAGTTGAAAGGCTCCTGCAACAATTTGATTTAAGCAATAATCTGGTGGGTTGGATTCTGGATTTCTTAACCAACAGGACGCAGAGAGTAAGGGTCAATGGCACATTGTCTGACCTAAAGTGCTCTTCTACTGGCTCTCCTCAGGGGTGTGTGTTATCACCACTACTCTTCATCCTGTACACAAACATGTGTCGGAGCAGACATGACAACAGACACATTATAAAGTATGCTGATGACTCAGTCATTGTCAGTCTCCTCCAGGATGGTGAGAGTGGCCACGGCCCAGTAGTTGATGACTTTGTTCACTGGTGTGAGGATTCCTACCTGCAGCTGAATACAACAAAAACGAAAGATATGATTATTGACTTTAGGAGGAAAACTCCCAGGCACAAAGTCACCATACTAAAAGGCCAGACCACCGAATGTGTACAATCGTACAAATATCTTGGGACGATTATTGACAGTGGATTGAACTTTGAGGTGAACTGTGAAAGGGTGTGCAAAAAGGGTCAGCAAAATTTGCATTGTTTGAGGAAACTTGCACGCTTCCAAACTGACCGAACCATAATGACTATGTTCTATCGGGCTTTTATTGAATCTGTTTTATCCTTTTCTTTAATGTCATGGTTTGGTCAGATAAAACTGAAACAGAGGAAATCCTTGGATCAGGTAGTCAGATGGTCCAGTCGTTTGCTTGGTGAGTCACAGCTGAGCCTGACATCCCTGTACACCAGACAAGTACAGAGGATGGCCGACTCGATTTTAAATGATGACTCCCACCCTTTGCACTGCAACTTTCAGCTTCTTCCCTCCAGACGGAGGTTTGCTGTCCCAAAAAGTAGAACCCAGCGCTACAAAAACAGCTTTGTCCCTGCTGCTGTCAAAGAGTTGAACAAGCTATAAGAATTATATTGTACATATTTTATATTTACTTATTTTGTAAGATGTGTGCCTGTGTTTGTGTCTATGTTGAATGTAATTGTGGCTTGTAAATATGGATGTCATCAACTGCAAAACAAATCTACCTACGGGTACAAATAAAGTAACCTGAACCTGAACCTGAACCTGAAGGTCTGCATTTAATAGGCTTATTGGTCTCATGTTTTCACATTTATTAGAAGGTTTACCTGGTTTTGGCAACAGTATAATTAAGGCATTATTTATATATGGCGGTAATTTACTATTTTGAAATGCTTCTAAAACCATTTCCAAAAATGGTTTTATTAATTTATTCTTAAATTTTTTATAGAGGTCAACTGGAAGACCGTCAGGTCCCGCACTTTTTCCTGATTTCATATTATCAATGGCTAGCCCAACTTCTTCTTGACTAATTTTTGACTCCAGTATCTCCCTGTTTTCATTTGGAATACATGGTATAGATAATCCGTCCAAAAACCCATTTAGTTTTGTTAAGTCAGTTTCATTTTTTGTATCATATAGTTTTTCATAATAATCTCTAAAGGCACTGTTAATTTCTAAAGGATCTACGACTGCCTGTCCGTTACTTATAATACTGGTAATTGGTGTTTTAAATTCTAATTGTTTAATCTGCCATGCCAATAATTTTCCTGATTTTTCACCTTGTTCATAAAAGGTTTGCTTCAATCTTAGAAGACTCGAGGCAGTTCTATTTGCTGATTTTTTTGTCATATTCAGCTCTCAGAATCAGTAATTCATTCTCTAATTTGGGATTACGTACTTCCTGCATACACTTTTTCTTGAAGAATTTTTATTTTACGTTCCAATTGGACTCTCTCCTCTCAAGTCTTCCTAGATTTTGAACCTGTATAACTAATAATATGCCCCCTAATAAAAGCTTTGAAAGCTTCCCACTTTATACATGCTGATGTTTGTGTAGAGTTGATATCAAAGAACTCATCTATCTGTTTTTCTATGTACTTAACAAATTCCTCATCTTGAAGCCATTTATGCTGAAATTGCCACCTACCAGGAACCTTTGTCAATTTCTTATCTACATATATTATACAGCAGGGTGCATGATCAGAAATCACAATGTTATCATAGAAACAATTTTGAATCTTGGACCTTAATTCCATAGAGATCAAAAAATAGTCAATACGTGAAAATGTCTTGTAGGTGTTAGAATAACAAGAATAGGCTTTGACTTGTGGTTTCATTTCTCTCCATATATCTAGCAATCTCAATTCTTTCATAAAATGATTAATGGTCATCCTACATCCATTGTGCGTACAGTCCTGTCCTGTTGACCTATCTATACTGGGATTCAATGTACAGTTAAAATCCCCTGCTATTATATATAGCCCTGTGAGTGATGCTAAAGTAAGAAATAAATTAACAAAGAAGCTTTGATCATCTATATTGGGACCATATATGTTCACCAGATTTATATTTTCTAATAACAAAGATCCTTGGATGATTAGATATCTTCCCAATTTATCTCCAATTACATTTTTCACTTGAAATGGGACTGATTTATGTATGAGAGTCATAACTCCCCTGGCTCGGGATGAAAACGATGAGGTGAACACACTTCCCTGCCATCTCCTCCTTATTCTTTTTACATCCTCCTCTATTAGATGAGTTTCTTGTAAAAACACAATTTTTGAACCTATGTCTTTTATTTTATTCAAAACTTGTTTAAGTTTTTTTTAGGTTTTGTAGACCTCTGCAATTCCATGATGTTAAATTAAGCTTAACGCTTTGGTCTATGATCAATAAAGAGTTTGAGATTACCTTGCAATATAAACATGCTCATACAGAGAAGCAAAAACATGGCTGGTTGAACATTCATCCCACAGACTACACACAAACAAATTCCCCCTCCCCACATTCGTGGTAATCCCCCCAAAATAAAAATAAAAAAAATCCGTCTCCTGTTATAGCCTGAATCTGCTCCTCCCCCGTGAGGATCAGTCAAACCACTCACTCTTTCCTCCTCTCAATCACCCTGACTCTGCTACTTTTAATGACATGACAATAACTCTCTTCTGTAGTTTTTCCAATTTAACTCCAAAATTTTATAGCAACTTTGTACATCATAGCCTTTTTTTTTAAATATATCATACCATCTATATTTTGTAGACATGCTATATATTTCAAATCAATCAGATACTTGAACACTTGTTTAAATATTCTACCTTTTATATCTTGTTCTTGCTTCATGCTTGGCTCTCGCCAGTCTCTCCTTGGATCTGCTTAATGAGTTCCTGCGCCTCCTGAGGGGTCTTAAAGACTTGGGTTCTCCCTTTATACGTGACCAGCAGTCTTGCAGGATAAATCACCCCGTGACGAATTCCAAGGCTGCGCAGCTCTTTACGGGCGGGGTCAAACTGTTTCCTTAATTGTTGGATTCCTGCGGCCAAGTCTGGGTAGAACCGCACCTGTTGGTCCTGGTATTTAATTTCTCCTTTAGTGCGGGCTGCGCTGGAGACCGTCATCTTGTCTCTGTAGTTAAGGAACTTCATTATCAGCGTCCTCGGTGTTGTCTTCTTATCTCTCAATGGGCCTATTCGGTGTGCACTTTCCAAGACGACTGATGACTGTAGATCCGCATTATCCAGCACCTCTGGGATCCACTTCTCCAAAAAGGAACACGCATCCTGTTCCTCCGCCCCCTCCGGAAGGCCCACAAGCCTTAAATTATTCCGTCTAGACCGGGATTCCAAGTCCAAGACGTTTTCTTCCAGACGTTTATTCTTTAATTCCAATGTTTGGACCTTTAATTGCAGGCTGTTGACGTCATCTTCAGTGTTAGAGATCCGGAGCTCCGCCTGCGTTATTCGCTCCATACAATCGCTTATTTCTTTTCTCATAGCTTCAATCGCAGCTATAATCCCATCAAACTTAGATGAAAAGTCTGTTCTCATAGCGCTGATGGCAGCAAGAACCGCATTCGTTCCTTCGGCAGTCACCGCACCACCGCTAGCTCCCTCCTCAGCCATGGTCACAGGTGTTTTATCTGCTGCGTCACGAGCGTGGAAATCTGTTAACTTGGCTTGTTTCGTCGAATCAGTTTTTCCTCCGCCTGATTTCACAGCCTTAGTTTTTACCATATCTGCCCCCAAACGCTAGAGCAGGTTTTTGTTCCAATTGGGAGAGTTTTAGCCAACTTTTTTATCATTAGGAGCAGAGCAGAGTGAAGCACACCCTTCTAAGCGGCCGCCATAACCGGAAGTCCCATCGGCTGAATTGCTTTTTAATTCAGATTTATTCAAGCATTCATATCCCCAGCCTTCTCTCTCTTCAACCAGCAAAAAAGAGGATGAGCTGCATCCCAGGTTCACATTTATACATTTCTCACAAAGGCTTTTCAAACAAGGATTCACACAAAAGGAAGAATCACATATCACCGTCAAAACCCCTTATTGACATTTCATCCCCCTTTCCAGACCTTCAGTCTTCCACCTGTCCCCAGGAGGTCATAAGTCCTTTCATCGTACCTCCGTCCTCTTGTTGTCCTCTGCAGGTGGTCCAGACTTATTGTCCCCTTCGGTCATGAAGTCAAACACCATATGTAATCTCAGCATCCTTTTATGCTTAAACATATGCAGGCAAAAATATGTAGGCCCACGGGCTACATAACCCCCCCCCCCCCAAACGACGAAGAATGGACAATGTATTAAAATCCAGTGAACATGCTAATATCAACAGTACATCTAACATCAAACATTCAGTCCGTGCGCTGCCTGGGCTTCAACCGTCTTCCAAATCTGCTGTAGGCCGGCCTCGTCTTCCCTGCGGCGCCCTTCTGCAAAGGCTCTGTTGACTGAGGGAGAGATTGGTTATTCAATCCCTGCGGGGGCCTGCCACGTCGAGGTGCCCTCGCTACCCGTACAGACTCGTCATTCAACACAAAAGCCGGTTTTACTCTGTCAATACTGTCTCTTTTCTGTCTCCCAAGTCTAGCACAAAATGCTTATCACCTATCTCCAGCACTCTAAATGGCCCATCATATGGCGGCCTGAGGGTTGATCTTAAAGCCTCGTGCCTGACAAAAACGAACTCAGCATTTTTTAAAGCTTTGGGAACGAAAACGCGCGGAAAAGCGTGATGAACGGGGCCCGGGAGCATGTCCGCTCCCGTGCCGACTAGCGGCCCCAGAGCCGGGAGGGGGGCCGGCTCCGGGTGCTCTGGCAAAAACTCGCCTGGCAGCCTGAGAGGTTGTGCGAACACCAACTCCGCTGGGGAGGCATCTAAATCCTCCTTGGGCGCAGAACGCAACCCTAATAAAACCCATGGTAGTTTGTTTACCCAGTCTGCATCCGTGAGTGACGCTCTGAGGGCTGCCTTCAAAGACCTATGAAAACGCTCGCATAAACCGTTAGCCTGAGGGTGGTAAGCGATAGTGCAGTGAATTTTTGCTCCTAAGCCGCTGGCCATCGCTGACCAAAGCTCAGAGACAAATTGAGGCCCTCTATCGGATGTAATAGCCGACGGAACCCCAAAACGCGCTACCCAGGCCATTAAAAAAACACGCACCACCTCTGCAGCTGTGGTTGATGCCAGTGGGACCACTTCCGGCCAACGTGTGGTTCGGTCCACCATTGTCCAAAGATGCGTGAACCCCTGCGACGACGGTAGGGGGCCCACGAGGTCGACATGCACATGATCGAACCTTCTGGCCGGAATGCGAAACGGTTCTAAAGGAGCTTGTGTGTGCTTGTGAATTTTGGCTCGCTGACAGGACATGCAGGTCTTTGCCCACTCTTTCACGTGCTTGCGCAGGCTCGGCCAAACAACCTTTTCCGCTACCATTTTCACCGAAGCGCGCACTCCCGGATGTGCCAGGGAGTGGACCGAGTCAAAAACGCGGCAGCGCCACGCGGCCGGGACCACCGGGCGTGGGTGCCCGGTCGACACGTCGCAGATTAGGGATGGCAAACTGGTTTGCAGGCATCTGCTCTCCAGCTTTAACCCTGTTGGTCCAGACTGGAGCGCGCGCACGTCTGCATCTGCACCCTGCTCCGCTGCCATGGCTGCGTAATCTATCCCCATGTGAACTGGGGCCACACGCACTCCCGTGCAGCTACTCTGCTGCACGGTCACGGTGGTATCATCAGCCTCTGCACGCGCCGGTGCCGTGACCGCGTGCGAGAGGCATTCTGCTACTACACTGAGTTTACCTGCTACATGCCGGATGTCTGTGGTAAATTCTGAAATTGCGGCCAGCTGCCTCTGCTGCCGGCCCGACCACGGATCAGAAATTTTGGACATCGCATGCGTGAGCGGCTTGTGGTCCACGAAAGCGGTGAAACGCCACCCCTCCAGCCAGAACTGGAAATGCCGAATAGCCAAATGCAGCGCCAACAGCTCCCTGTCAAACACGCTGTATTTGCGCTCGGCCTCGCTCAAGGATTTGCTGAAAAAAGCCAGCGGCTGCCAAACCCCGGCAACCTGCTGCTCTATCACGGCCTCTATGGCCACATCTGATGCGTCTGTCGTCAGCGCAATTCGTGCCGATGGGTCAGGATGAGCCAGGAGCACGGCGTCCGCCAAGGCTTTTTTTTACCTCTGTGAACGCGCGTTCCCGCTCTGGGGACCACTCGACAGTATTGGATGGTTTTTGTTTCTTGAGCGCGGCATATAAGGGCTGCATGAGCTGTGCTGCGTGGGGCAGGAAGCGGTTATAAAAATTTACCATCCCCAAAAATTCCTGCAACGACTTGACCGTTTGTGGTCGGGGAAAATCTGCCACTGCGCGCATTTTATCCGGTATACGGAACTGCCCCTTCTGGGGAAACACGATGGCCCAAAAAATCAATCTGCGCGACGCCGAACTGGCACTTGGCTGGATTAATTATTAAGCCGTGCTCTCCCAACCTCCTAAAAACCACAGTGAGGTGTTTTTCGTGTTCTTCCTCTGAAATACTGGCGACCAAAATGTCGTCGAGGTAAATGAACACAAACGGGAGATCGCGTAACACGGCGTCCATCATCTGTTTGAATGTTTGCGCCGCTCCTTTAAGACCAAATGGCATGCGTAGAAACTCAAAAAGTCCGAACGGGGTTATTACCGCTGTTTTAGGAATGTCCTCAGGACAGACTGGAACCTGATGGTAGCCGCGAACCAGGTCTATTTTGGAAAAAATGCGAGCCCCCGCTAGATGTACTGAAAAATCCTGGATGTGTGGGATGGGGTAGCGATCGTGTGCCATGGCGTTGTTTAGCCTGCAGTAATCGCCGCACGGTCTCCAGGAGCCGTCGGCTTTCGGGACCATATGCAGCGGCGAAGCCCATGGGCTTTTCGAACGGCGAATAATGCCCAGCCTCTCCAGGCTGGCGAACTCCTCGCGCGCTATGGAGAGCTTGACAGCATCCAAGCGCCGAGCCTTCACGAAGACGGGGGGGGGGGGGGGGAGCAGCTGTAGTGATAAAATGCTCCACCCTGTGTTTCGCGACCGTTGCTGAAAAAGTGGGTACCGTGAGTGCTGGAAACTGGGTGAGGAGTGTGCGGAACTTACCACCTGCTGCGGCGACGTTAGTCTGTAATGGTGGCGGGGACACTGGAGCTGAACAGGGGAGAGAGTAGAAAGAGAGTGCATTTACCAGCCGCCTATTGGCAAGATCAACTAACAGACCATGTGAGCACAGAAAATCAGCGCCTAACATGTTGAAACTCACCGCCGCTATGACAAAAGTCCATTCATGCGTGCGGCCATGTAAGCGCAAAGCCAAGGTCCTTTTCCCGTAGGTGTTGATGCTCGAGCCGTTCGCCGCAGTTGCCCCGCTACCACGGGGTCCAGCCAACCGCTCAGCCTAGGTTGGGGTGACGAAACTCACTTGGGCTCCGGTGTCTATGAGGAACTCCCGCCCGGAGCTCGTGTCTATGATGTAGAGCAGCTTGCTGTTTTCACCGAGAGTCGAAGCTGCTAACGACCCTCGGTCTTGCCGTTTCCCGAACTCCTGAAGTTGCATGGCGGCACGCACCTGCGTGCCCTCTCGGCGAACCTCCGATGATAAAAGCAGAGCTCCTCTCCTCCGCTGTGTCGGGGCCACGCCTCTGCCACTGAACCATCACCTCCACCGTGTCGAGGCCGCGCCGCTGCCGTTGTTGGTAGGCTTGGGTCTGCTGCCTCTGGCTCACTGCTGCCCTGGGCCGCCGCCGCTATCGTCTGCTCGCTGCAGGCGTCCAGGAGCCTCTCTGCCTCCTGGGCCAGCTCCTGGAAATCCTCCTGGGTCTCACAACATACGCCGGACAGCGTTCCTCTCATGTGCGCCAGAAGGTTGGTTAGGAAGATGTATTTGAAAAGGAAATCGTCGTTGTCCGACCCCCTCAGCTGCAACATGTCTTCCATCAGGGCGCCTGGCCTGTGTCCTCCTTGGTGGAGCAAAGCCAGGAGCCTCCTAGCCCTCTCTTCGGCTGAGGGTGTGAAAAACTTGGTGAGGGCAGCTTTCAACCTGCCGTATTTGTCGCTGGCGGGTGGCTGCTGTACCATGCTCCGCACGCACCGGGCTGTGCGGTTGTCGAGCCTAGCGATGACATGGTGAAACTTAGTGTCATCCGCCGTTACCCCTGCGAGCGCGAACTGTGACTCCGCTTGTAGGAACCACAACTGTGGGTTGTCCTGCCAGAATTCTAGCAGTTTGATGGCTACTGCGCTCGCTAGGGCAGACTCCAGCGAGTCCAGAAAGCGGAGATCCTCTCCAGGCATTCTCCACGTCCTTGGGTCACCAATGTGGGGAGCGCGGAATAAAGAGGCTGAATTTCTTTTTAATTCAGATTTATTCAAGCATTCATATCCCCAGCCTTCTCTCTCTTCAACCAGCAAAAAAGAGGATGAGCTGCATCCCAGGTTCACATTTATACATTTCTCACAAAGGCTTTTCAAACAAGGATTCACACAAAAGGAAGAATCACATATCACTGTCAAAACCCCTTATTGACATTTCATCCCCCTTTCCAGACCTTCAGTCTTCCACCTGCCCCCAGGAGGTCAGAAGTCCTTTCATCGTACCTCCGTCCTCTTGTCATCCTCTGCAGGTGGTCCAGACTTACTGTCCCCTTTGGTCGTGAGGTCAAACACCATATGTAATCTCAGCATCCTTTTATGCTTAAACATATGCAGGCAAAAATATGTAGGCCCACGGGCTACAAGAATCACCGTTCCTACCCCACCCAGAATGCATTGTGCATTTGTCACGTGGGCTGGCGAGGTTAATTGTGACTATATTTTAGAGATCTTTATTGTTATTTTCTTTTTATTATTGTGACAAGTGTGTGGGGTTTTTTTTGATTGTACTGTGGAGCGTGTAAATAACGAGGCGGATTTGACTCAGACATTTTATTACACGTCTCACACGAGAAGCATAGAAAGAATGAACACTCAGCAGAGACTCTCCTCTTAAAAAGCATAGCATTCTTCTAGAAGTTTCTAACACACAAAAGATCACACTGCATTCATCCTTCACACCTCCCTGTTATCTCCAAGGGAAACTCTGCTCTTTGTTCTAGTCTAAGATGCTATACCATTATGCACTCCCCATGTGTCACCAAATGGCCCCCCTGAGCATCTTGGACAGAACAATAGAATGACAGTCCATATGCAGAATCATTAAACATCAATCCACATGCTGCTTGGGCTTCAGTCTTCTCCCGTATCTGCTGTAACCAGGATTCACCGTCTCCGCAGCGCTGTCATGCTGGGGGGCTGATGTTTAAGGGGTAAAAGTCTGTGCATGTGGGCGCTCTGGGGAATCTTTTCTCTGGGAAGCTCCCCGTGGAGGTCTTCCACGCCGAGGGGCCCTCGCCAACAGCACTTGCTCGTCCGCCACCACAAAAGCAAGTTTGAGTCTGTCTATGCCAACCTTTTCCCTCCTGCCCCCCAAATCTAGCAAAAAATGCTTGTCCCCTGTTTCCAGCACTCTGAACGGTCCATCATAAGGTGGGCACAGTGGAGGGTGATGGGCATGGTGTCTGACAAAAACAAACTCCGCGTTTTTCAAAGTTTTAGGCACAAAAACGCGCGGAAAACTGTGGTGAGCAGGACCCGGCAGCGTGCTTGTGTCTATGCTACGCTGCAACAGCTGAGACGGGGAGCTGCCTGGCGCGGGATTATCTGGGAGAAACTCCCCGGGCAGCCGAAGTGGCTGCGCAAAAACGAGTTCAGCCGGGGAAGCTTCCAAATCCTCTTTAGGCGCAGAACGTAACCCTAATAAAACCCACGGTAACTTGTCTACCCAATTTGCATCGATCAGTGACGCCCTGAGAGCCGCTTTCAATGACCTATGAAAACGTTCGCATAACCCATTAGCCTGTGGATTGTACGCGGTTGTACGGTGAATTGTAACACCCAGGCTGCGGGCCATTGTTGACCAGAGTTCGGAAACAAATTGAGGGCCTCTGTCGGACGTAATATCCGACAGGACTCCAAAACGCGCCACCCATGCTGTTAAAAACGCGCGCGCCACCTCCTCGGCTGTGGCTGCCGCCAGTGGAACCACTTCCGGCCAGCACGTGGTGCGGTCCACCATTGTCAGAAGGTGCGTGCACCCCTGTGATGGCGGGAGGGGGCCCACTAGGTCCACGTGAACATGGTGGAACCTCTTAGCCGGGATGCGAAACGGCTCCAAGGGAGCCTTCGTGTGTCTGTGTACCTTGGCTCGTTGGCACGCCATGCAGGCTGCCGCCCACTGTTTCACTTGTTTGCGAAGGCTCGGCCACTCGAATTTCTCTCCCACCATTTTGATCGATGCGCGCACTCCCGGGTGCGCCAAAGAATGAATCGAGTCAAACACGTGGCAGCGCCACGCGGCTGGTACCACGGGACGCGGTCGCCCCATGGAGACATCACAGATTAGGGGGCGCATGCCGTCTTGCAGCACCCTGCTCTCCAGCCTTAACCCTGTTGGTCCAGACTGGGGCGCGCACACGTCCGCGTCACTAACCAGCTCCGCGGCCATGGCTGCGTAATCTATCCCCACACAGACTGGGGCCGCCACGGCGTGCGAGAGGCAGTCTGCCACTACATTCAGTTTACCTGAGACATGCTGAATATCGGTAGTAAACTCTGAGATTGCGGCCAGCTGCCTCTGCTGCCGGCCTGACCACGGTTCTGAAACCTTGGCCATCGCGAATGTTAGCGGCTTGTGGTCAACGAACACGGTGAAACTGCGCCCTTCCAGCCAGAAGTGGAAGTGGCGAATGGCCAGGTGAAGAGCCAGCAACTCCCTGTCGAACGCGCTGTATTTACGTTCACTGTCACGCAAAGTCCTGCTGAAAAAGGCGAGCGGCTGCCAAGCCCCGGCTACGCGCTGCTCCACGACCACCCCTATGGCCACGTCTGAAGCGTCAGTGGTGAGCGCTATGCAGGCCATTGGGTCTGGATGTGCCAGCAATGCGGCGTTTGCCAGGGCTGCTTTGACTTCCGAGAACGCCCGCTCTCGCTCCGGGGACCATTCGATCTTATCAGCAGGTTTCTGTTTTTTGAGCGCGGAGTACAGTGGTTGCATGAGCTGCGCTGCGCGGGGAAGGAAACGATTATAAAAACTCACCATTCCCAAAAATTCCTGTAACGCCCTGACCGTTTGCGGCCAGGGAAAATCTTCTACCACGCACACTTTGTCAGGCAGCGGAACCGCTCCTTCGGGAGAGATGCGGTGCCCCAAAAAATCAATCCGCATCACCCCGAACTGACATTTCGCTGGGTTGATTATTAACCCGTGCTCTTCCAACCTCTGGAAAATCGCCGTGAGGTGGGTTTCGTGTTCGTCTTCGGACGCGCTGGCTACCAAGATATCGTCCAAGTAGACGAACACGAAAGGGAGATCGCGCAGCACTGCATCCATCATGCGTTGGAACATCTGTGCAGCCCCTTTAAGCCCAAATGGCATGCGCAAAAACTCGAATAAACCAAACGGAGTTATCACCGCTGTTTTGGGTATGTCCTCAGCGTGCACTGGGACTCAGTGGTAACCACGGACCAGGTCTATTTTAGAAAAAACACGCGCTCCTGCCAGGTGAACGGAAAAAATCCTGAATGTGAGGAATTGGGTAGCGGTCGTGCGCTGTAGCGTTGTTCAACCTGCGGAAATCCTCGCAAGGTCGCCACGAACCCTCAGCTTTAGGGACCATGTGTAGCGGGGAAGCCCATGGGCTGTTTGAACGCCTGATGATGCCCAACCTCTCCAGGTTGGTGAACTCCTCGCACACTATGACCAGTTTAGCTGCGTCCAGGCGCTGAGGTTTTGCAAAAACGGGCGGCCCGGTGGTGGTGATAAAATGCTCCACCCCGTGTTTAGCGATGGCTGCCGAAAATGTCGGGACAGTGAGTGCTGGGAACTGAGTGAGCAGTGTGTGGAACTTACCGCAAGCAGCTGTGACGTTGGCTTGTGCTGTTGGCCGGGACGCTCGAGCTGTACAGGGGATAGAATCAAAGGACAGTGCATTAACCAGGCGCCTGTTAGCGACATCAACCAACAAACCATGTGTGCACAAAAAATCAGCCCACAGTATATTGAAATTCAATGCTGCTATGACAAAACTCCACTCAAATGTACGGCCGTGTAGAGACAGGAGTCCTCTCACCAAAGGTCTTAATCTCCGAGCCGTTTGCTGCTGACATCTCGGGGCCGCTAGATCCTGCCAGCCAGTCAGCATAGGTCGGCATGATGAAACTCATCTGGGCGCCAGTGTCCATGAGGAAATGTCTCCCCGAGCGTGCGTCCGTCAAGTAGAGCAGCTTGTTCTCCTCCTCGAGGGTCGCAGCTGCTACTGACCCCCGGTCTTGGCGTTTCCTGAGTCGCTTGAATTGGCATGGTGGTATACATTTGCGTGCCCTCTCTGCGAAGCGGCGGTGGTAGAAGCAAGACGTGTCTCCCTTGCGGTCCTTGGCCCCCGCTGCTGCTGCCGTTGGTGGCTCTGCTGTTGCCGTCGATGGCTCCTCGCCTCCTCCGGCCGTCACGCCGAGCTCCGTCGCTGCCGCAATGGTCGTGAACTCCCTGCTGGCGACGATGATCCGGTTTGCTTCCCGGGCTAGCGCACGATAGTCCCGCTTGGCCAGCAATGGCGAATTGGCCAGGGTCGCTCTTGCCGCTGACGGAAAGTTCCGGAGGAAGAGGTGGGTAAAAATGAAATGGTCGTCGTCTGTGCCCTTTAACCTCAGCATCTTCTCCATCAGGTCTATGGCCAACCCATCTCCCAACCCGGTCCGAGTCAGGAGTCTCTCTGCTCTCTCACCATCCGAGAGTGTGTAGTGCTGGATGAGCGCAGCCTTCAGCGCTCCGTACTTGTCGTCGGTTGATGGCTGATCGAGCAGGCTCTCCATGTGCTGAGCCGTGCGGGCGTCGAGTGCTGCGACCACATAGTGGAATTTTGTGTCATCCGCCGATATCCCCCGGAGGGCGAACTGCGCCTCGACTAGGTGGAACCAGGAGCGCGGGTTGTGCTGCCAAAAATCCGGTAGCTGGATAGCAACAGCACATGCATGGCTGGGGGCTCCCGTCGAGGTTGGCTCCGGGGATCTTTCGTTGTGTTCCATGATTCGTCTTGGGTCACCAGTCGTCGGCCTCCGTCAGCCTATGATGACCATGGAAGAGAATCCTAAACGTCTACTCTGCTGGAACAGCACCGCCTGTGGCTGAACAGGCCGATGCGCACCGGTGTTCTACCTTCCAGCGTTGGGCGTTGGTAGGATTCAAGCCTGGGCAGGAAGATATGGAGGAAAAGATGTTACCCATGCAGCATGTCCCCCCTCTCCACGTCACTGATGAACCCAAAGGAATAGCAGGGCTGCTATAGTTTGGCACCAGCGCCATCGCAGGAGCTGCCAGAACGATGTTCAGCACAACAGAGAACTGCCTTAGGGGCTCCGACTCCGGATTTTTCCTCAGGGTTGACTCCCGAAGCCTTTCCTGTGACCGGGTGTGCCGCAAGGCAGCGGAGGTTTGAAATCAGGGTTTACCTTCCCCTAGATGGGCTACCTTCCCAGGTTGACGAGCCACCATCTACCCGAAGCATCTGGTTTTAAGGCGCCAGAGATCCGCCCTCGCCCCTTCTCCTATTAGTAAAAGCAGTTCCGCCGGGCTTAGAGACTAAACCACACAGGTAGGCTAGGAGTTGGACTTAGCTGTCAGAGGCTTTTCGAGACGCACGCCGTAAGGAGCATTTTATGAGCACTGGGAGCTTAACCCCAGTGCCGCTCCTGGCTATGACAACCTTGGAACCAGGGTCACCAGTGTGGAGCGTGTAAATAACGAGGCAAATTTGACTCAGACATTTTCTTACACGTCTCACACGAGAAACATAGAAAGAATGAACACTCAGAAGAGACTCTCCCCTTAAAAAGCATGGCATTCTTCTAGAAGCTTCAAACAAACAAAAGGTCACATTGCATACACTTCCTTAATCCTTTTACATCCTTCTAGAAGTTTCTAACACACAAAAGATCACACTGCATTCATCCTTCACACCTCCCTGTTATCTCCAAGGGAAACTCTGCTCTTTGTTCTAGTCTAAGATGCTATACCATTATGCACTCCCCATGTGTCACCAAAGTACATATTTGTAAATAATACACATTTGTTAAAATAATATACGGTGGGGCAAAAAAATATTTAGTCAGCCACCAATTGTGCAAGTTCTCCCACTTAAAAGATGAGAGAGGTCTCTAATATTCATCATAGGTATACCTCAACTATGAGAGACAAAATGAGAAGAAAAAAAATCCAGAAAATCACATTGAAGGATTTTTAATGAATGAATTGGTAAATTCCTCAGTAAAATAAGTATTTGGTCACCTACAAACAAGCAAGATTTCTGGCTCTCACAGACCTATAACTTCTTCTTTAAGAGGCTCCTCTGTCCTCCACTCGTTACCTGTATTAATGGCACCTGTTTGAACTCATTATCAGTATAAAAGACACCTGTCCACAACCTCAAACAGTCAGACTCCAAACTCCACTATGGCCAAGACCAAAGAGCTGTCAAAGGACACCAGAAACAAAATTGTAGACCTGCACTAGGCTGGGAAGACTGAATCTGCAATAGGTAAGCAGCTTGGTGTGAAGAAATCAACTGTGGGAGCAATTATTAGAAAATGGAAGACATAAAAGGCCACTGATAATCTCCCTCGATCTGGGGCTCCACCCAAGATCTCACCCCGTGGGGTCAAAATGATCATGAGAACGGTGAGCAAAAATCCCAGAAACACATGGGGGGACCTAGTGAATGACCTGCAGAGAGCTGGGACCAAAGTAACAATGGCTACATCAGAAACACACTGTGCCGCCAGGGACTCAAATCCTGCAGTGCCAGACGTGTTCCCCTGCTTAAGCCAGTACATGTCCAGGCCCGTCTGAAGTTTGCTAGAGAGCATTTGGATGATCCAGAAGAGGATTGGGAGAATGTCATATGGTCAGATGAAACCAAAATAGAACTTTTTGGTAAAAACTCAACTTGTCGTGTTTGGAGGAGAAAGAACACCATACCTACTGTGAAGCATGGGAGTGAAAATATCATTCTTTGGGGCTGTTTTTCTGCAAAGGAACCAGGACGACGGATCCGTGTAAAGGAAAGAATGAATGGGGCCATGTATCGTGAGATTTTGAGTGAAAACCTCATTCCGTCAGCAAGGGCATTGAAGATGAAACGTGGCTGGGTCTTTCAGCATGACAATGATCCCAAACACACTGCCCGGGTAATGAAGGAGTGGCTTCGTAAGAAGCATTTCAAGGTCCTGGAGTGGCCTAGCCAGTCTCCAGATCTCAACTTCATAGAAAATCTTTGGAGGGAGTTGAAAGTCTGTGTTGCCCAGCGACAGCCCCAAAACATCACTGCTCTAGAGGAGATCTGCATGGAGGAATGGGCCAAAATACCAGCAACAGTGTGTGAAAACCTTGTGAAAACTTACAGAAAACGTTTGACCTCTGTCATTGCCAACAGAGGGTATATAACAAAGTATTGAGATGAACTTTTGTTATTGACCAAATACTTATTTTACCGAGGAATTTACCAATTAATTCATTAAAAATCCTTCAATGTGATTTTCTGGATTTTTTTTTCTCATTTTGTCTCTCATAGTTGAGGTATACCTATGATGAAAATTGGAGACCTCTCTCATCTTTTAAGTGGGAGAACTTGCACAATTGGTGGCTGACTAAATACTTTTTTACCCCACTGTATATAGTTGTAAGTTCTCTAGGGCTGTGTATGTGTCATCTGTTGTTGCACCTCCCAGGCTCCTACAAACCCAGAGTCGGTCTGACCTGGCCCAATTATCCCTCTGCCCAGGTAGAAAAGTTAAGCTAACTACATTGCCATAACACAATATTACCAAAAAGGGTACTACACCGAAAGTGAGTAGGGTGAGTGGGTGTTAGTAAGGGTTACACACAAAAATCTGGCCAGCGCAGGTGTTAGTGGGTGTTACCCTGTTATACCCTTATACCCAGTGATATTATTGTCATGACTTGCCATTCATCATCGGCTCCTGCTGCGCGTACACCTGTGCCTCGTCAGCAACAGACTACTTAACCCACTCAGCCCTGTGCTTCGGCCTGAAGCCGGCTGTTCCCTTCAGCTCGTCTTGGTGATTGGAACCCCCATGACCAGCAAGACTACGCTTAACTGTAAGCATCTTACCTTGTTTCTTCAGTCCTCTCCCCTGTGCACAGGTGGATTCCTCGGCGGCGGACTTTCACCTTCGCCAACCTCTCCACTCTACTGCCACAGGCACCGCAGGCCGCTGTCTTCTGGGCTCATCCCTTGCTGACGCCAGCCACCTGTCATACCAAGTAAGCAGCTGTCATTCTCACATTCCCCGTCCGGGTGTGTTGCCCTTTACCTTGTCCCTCTGCTTTGTCATTATAGGGTTGCCCGGCTGTACGACGGTCTGCTCTGCTACCTGCACTTGGAAGTCCATCCTCAACACATATCCATATCCCACTCACGCATTCATCCATACCTGTCTGTCAATAAAAGCTGTTAAATCTATTCTGAGCCTGCGTGTGTGTCTCCTGAGCCGGACATTATGTCAATTATACCCTGTTACAGTGGTACTGTTGTTACAGGAGCCCCAACCAGGTTGCCAGTTCTCCTGAAATGAAACTCTGCTCAGCCCCTGAATCAATCAGTGCATGAGTGGAGTGTTCAGTATGTTTAGAGATGAGTCGGATGGGAACCAGACAGCAGGTGAGGGGTTTTGGCTTGGACGCGTCCGTGAGTCCCCCTGCTGTGACCCACGGACCTCCTCTTTTAACCGATTCGTACACTCAGCCAACTCATGTGAAGCACTCCCACAATAATAACACAACCCCAACTCCCTACGGCGCTGTCTTTCAGCAGCTGAAATCCCAGAGAGCCCAATTACCATATCCTCCTGCCCCGGAAGTTCCTCCGACGAGGGCAGGGCCAACTGGGACGGCCGAGAGGAATGAGAATACTGCGTGCTCGAGCTGCAGCAAATGAAGGCATGGTCGAAGTTTGGCAGAATGTTTACATTCGAACTCCATATGATGTTGGTAGGGATCTAGTCCATTAACCCCTTCAAGCTTCGCCAAATAGCGTGCCTTTGCAGTCCCATTCAATTTGGCGGAGTATGGCCCCTTTAAATTTTCCTTCACGGTCCATTCTGTGATTTTTTTTTTCCGTTCATTCACAAGAAATGCCGAGGTGCTGTGTGTTTACAGTCCGTTTACAATCGCTGTACCTACCCCGCCCAGAATGCATTGCGCGTTTGTCACGTGGGCTGGCGAGGTTAATAGGGCCAGGCATGAAAATGAAGTCCTGGATACACCCAGGATAGACTCAGGTATACAGCCATTCTACAACTTCCTCACAGTTTCTTTATTGATAATTAATTCCTATTTATTTTTTACTTCATTTTTAACCATCAAGCTTCCAGGAAGCAGATGCTGGATGAGGCTCTGCCAAATTTCATTGTGAAGGACTGCCAGCTCCTCAGCATTGTGGAGAGTGAAGGGTTCAGGGAACTGATTCAGGCCCTTCAGCCCTCATGTTTTGCCAACCAGAAAGGTTTGTGGAAATTATCTAAAGTAGTAGTTGATATATCCAATTTATTTAATCTTTAATTTAAATATATGGATTTGCTTTTGGTTTGACTTGGTGTAATTTTCAGACCATCAAACAAATGGTGGCCAAAAAGTACGAGGAGGAACGGGAACGAGTGAAAAAGGAAGTACAGCAAGCTGTGGCAGTGAGTATAACAGCTGACATGTGGACATCTGTGAACATGGAGGCTTACTTGGCTCTTACCTGTCACTACATTAATGAGAATTTGCAGTTGTGTACGTCTGTGTTGAGAGTGCAATACTTTCCACAAAGTCACACTGCTGACAATTTGTCCCAAGTCAAAAGGGGCATGATGGAGGACTGGGCCATAACCAATAAAGTGTTTTGTGACCAACTCAGCACCAAACATGATTGCATCCACTAGACGGCTCCAAATTCGGCACTCAATTTGCGTTGCACATAGTCTCAATTTAGACGGGACCGTCTTCACAACAGCTGTCTGCACCCACTTCAGCCATGTTATTCAGCATTATTTGTTTGTTGTTGTTTGGAAATCATGTACTAAAATGCCAATTTGTTGTTTTTTTAGATAACCTTTGGCAACATCTCAACATCGAAGTGGGCAGGCAGACCAAAAGTGCCACAGCTGATGCCATCCAGGAGGTGCAGAGATATCTGGCAGAGGGCAATATTGCCAGGTCCCAGGATCCTATGAGATACTGGGACAAAAAAAAAGACCATCTATCCAAACCTCTTTCAGCTTGCCTTACAATTTCTCTGCACTCCAGCCTCATCTGTGCCGTGTGAGCGGGTGTTTTCTACAGCTGGAGAAGTTGTATCAAAAAAGCGTAACAGACTCAATTTCAAAACGTTGGAAAAGCTTTTTTATTTTTAATAAAAATTTGTAAAAAAAAAATAAATCCCAGTCCACAAGCATCCTCATTCACAACATGTTCACTTAGATTTTCACGTTATGATACATGTTCACATTATTTATTGACTGCATCTAAAAATATCAACAATAGTTGAAATTAAAATGAAGATATGAAATAATACAATATAAAATACAATGACTTAAATTATATACTGCTCAAAAAAATAAAGGGAACACTAAACATCCTGGGTCTGCCCCGGGGTCAAGTTTTTCTCCCAGCTGGTCTGGGAACGCCTTGGTATCCCCTCTGAAGAGCTGGAGCGGGTGGCTGGGGAGAGGGAAGTCTGGGCTCCTCTGCTTGAACTGCTGCCTCTGCGACCCGGACCTCCGGAAAAGCGGTAGAAGATGGATGGATGGACTAAACATCCTAGATTTGAATGAAATATCCTGATTAAATACTTTGTTCTTTACATAGTTGAATGTGCTGACAACAAAATCACACAACAGCAGGTGAAATTGATTGTCAGTGTAGCTTCCTAAGTGGACACTTTGAGGGACAGTGTTCCCTTTATTTTTTGGAGCAGTATATTATTGTATATACTAGGTCATCAAATAAGTGTCAGTTGAGTCTGTCAACTAGGTTGCCTGTAGGGATTTTTAAGGTCCAGCAGGTGTCAGTATTCAGTGACACAGTATCAACACAGTATCAATACAGTTTTGCAATGTGTCGAAACGCATCATGATGCCTCATGGACCCATCACTACGCAGTGCTGACTGTTATGACGTGAACTGTGAAGTCAAAACGTCACAAAGCTATGAGGAAAACGTCATAAAGCTAAAGGACAAGGTCACAAAGCGATGAGTTTAATGTCACAAGGCTATGAGGATTACGTCAAAGTTTTGAGGACAACATCACAAGCGATAAGATAAGCCTTTATTAGTCCCACAATGGGGAAATTCCAGGATTGCAACAGCACAGGGATAGCAACACTCAGAGCAACAATCAAGAAGACAAGAAAAAAGAGCAGCGAATATACATACAGTATGTACATAAATATGTAATATATAAACACACAGTGCGGAGCATTGTAGATAGATGGAATAAACAGCATAACCGTCTACTTAGTTATCCTACATAGTATGAATATGTATGGGTACATATGTCGCCCTCCGTAGTGACCGATATTGTCCTAGTTGTATTATGGAGGGGACCATTGTGTAAGTCTATTGCGTCTTTTGCATTCAATACTATTAGGTCGTCACGGTTTTTTTTCACACCTAGGATGATGTAGTCTGCTGCTAAATGAGCTCCTCAGTGCATTCAGTATGTCCTGCATAGGGTGGGACTCAGACTCCAGCAGAGAAGACAGTTTAGCCACCATCCTTCTCTCTCCTATCTCCTCCACCGGGTCAAGGCGCTGCCCCAGAACAGAGCTAGCTTTCTTGATCAGTTTGTTCAGTCTCTTCCTATCGGCTGCAGTAATGCCACTGCCCCAGCAGACCACTCCAAAAGTGATGGCTGATGCCACCACCGTGTCACAGAATGTCTTCAGCAGTGCCCCTTGTACACCAAAAGACCTGAGTCTCCTCAGTAGGAACAGCCTGCGCTGTCCCTTCTTGTAGAGTGTGTCGGTATTGTGTGACCAGTCTCGTTTATTGTTCAAATCAACACCCAGGTACTTGTAGGATGTCACCATCTCAATGTCTGTTCCCTGTATGTTTACTGGTGCTGTGAGGGGTTGTCCTTGCCTGCGGCAGTCCACCACCAGCTCCTTAGTTTTCCTCGCATTGATCTGGAGGCAGTTCCGATTGCACCAGTCCACGAAGTCCTGGATAAGTCCTCTGTACTCAGCTTCATCTCTGCTGGAGATGAGGCCGACGATCGCAGAGTCGTCAGAGAACTTCTGTACATGGCAGTGTGTTGTGTTGTGTGAGAAGTCTGCAGTATAAAGGGTGAACAGGAAGGGAGCCAAAACTGTTCCCTGTGGGGCCCCCGTGCTACCGATGATTGTGTCGGACACACAGTCCCGGGTTCTCACAAACTGTGGCCGGTTTGTGAGGTAGTCCAGGATCCATGATGGCAGGTGCTGGTCCACCCCTGCACACAGCAGCTTGTCCTTCAGGATCATCGGTTGGATGGTGTTGAAAGCACTGGAGAAGTCAAAGAACATGATCCTCACCGCATTCCCGGGCTTCTCCAGGTGGGACAGCGAATGGTGAAGGAGGAAGATCACTGCATCCTCCACCCCAATGCCATGCTGGTAGGTGAACTGGAGTGGATCCATCGGTGGTCCCACCAGGGGGCGGAGGTGAGCAAGGAGCAGTCTCTCCAGGGTCTTCATCATGTGGGACGTCAGGGCCACTGGTCTGTAGCTGTTCAGGTCTTTGGGGCAGGAAGTCTTTGGTACAGGTACCACACAAGATGTTTTCCACAACTGTGGTACCCTCCCCAGCTTCGGGCTCTGGTTGAAGATGAGCTCCACAATCCCACACAGCTGATTTGCACGGGACTTGAGGAGCTTTGCGCTGATGCTGTCCGGTCCCAACGCCTTCCTCGCCTTGATCTTTTTCAGCTCCGTCCTCACCTGGGTCTTAGTGAGGGTCATGTTGGGGGGTTGTGTGTTGGGAGTGGGGGGGTGTTGGTGGAGTGGGGTGTGGGCAGCAGGACTCGATGTCTTTAGAGGCAGCAGTGGTTGTTCTGCAGTCGGGGGGGGGGGGGTCAAGCCTATTAAAAAACAGGTTCAGATTGTTGGCCCACTCTCTGCCCCCCGTGGCCTTGGGGGAGGTATTCTGGAGCCAGAGATGGTTTTGAGGTTTCTCCAGACCCCGCTGATGTCGCTCTGTTGCAGCTTGTCCTCCATCTTCTTCCTGAAGCTGTCCTTGCCTTCTCTGATCTTGATCCTCAGCTCCCTCTGTACAGACTTCAGCATCTCCCTCTTCCCCGACCTGACAATCCTCTTCTTCTCTCTCAAAAGTGTTTTTATCTCAGGGTTGATCCAGGGTTTGTTGTTCAAGCAACACCGTATGGTCTTGGTGGGTGCGGAGTTATCCACACAGAAGCTGATGTAGTCTGTGATGGTGTGAGTGAGGCCGTCGATGTCCTCACCATGTGGATTGCAGAGCTGCTCCCAGGCAGTGGTTTCAAAACAGTCATTTAGAGTGTCCATTGCCTCCTCAGACTATAACTTCACTGTGCGCATGACCGGAGGTTGTCTGTGCACTAGGGGTTTGTACACTGGCAGGAGATGAACCAAGTTGTGATCCGATCTCCCGAGTGGGGGGGGGGGGGATTGTGATGAGGTGTACACCTCCTTAGTGTTTGTGTAGAATAAGTCCAGTGTTTTATTGTCTCTAGTGTGGCATGTGACATACTGGGTGAACGTGGATGGAATGGGAGACAGTGAAATATGGTTGAAATCGCCTGAGATCGCCTCGTCGTCTATACGCCATCGGTTTTCTTCTGCGGTACCAGATGGGGCAATGTGAGGGCCTATCGGAGGAACCAATCGAGGCGGCAGTTGGGAGCTCGAGCGCGGTGTTGGTGAGAGACGGGGCCACCTGGACCCAGCAGGACAGTGGCCTGAGTCGGAACCCAGTTGCGAGGTCCAGCTGAGGAACTACCAGACTGACGGCGGTCGGTGACGGGGCCTAGCGGAGGTGCCACCCAGCCAGACGGCGGCGAGTGGCGGCGGTGATCGGTGAAGTTCGGCTGCGCCGGCGGTGTGCGGCATAACCGGCGGCAGGCGGTGGCGAATGACGGGGGTGATCTGCGGAGCTGAGCAGCGCTACTTGGCGGAGGAGCTGTGCAGGAGCTGTTGCGGCGAGTTCAGCAGCGGCCGGGCTAGTTGAGGCCTAGCCGGATTCTCTGTTTACTTCTATCTACAGGTCAGCAAGATGCCACCAAAGAAAGAGGAAATGGAAGAAATCAAAAAAGCTCTGAGCTTTATGTCAGAAGAATTGGCCAAATTGACTAGCCAACAGGACAAAATAATAGGCCTAATAGAACAGGTACAAGCCCTAAATTTAATAATTCAAGAAAAAGACAAAAAAATTATGGACCTGGAGCAACACGGGCGTCTTTTGGAGCAACGCGTCGAGGATCTTGAACAAGGTTCTCGTATTGATGACCTAGTTATAAGTGGACTAGACATCAGATATCAGTCATACGCCCATGCCACAGTAGGTCTGAGTGGTGAAGATGCACCCATGAGGGAGTCATTGTCCTTAGAAAATCAAGTGCTTCAGTTCCACAGACATTAAGGTAGAAGCCAATGCAATCTCAGCCTGCTATGCTCTACCGAAGAAAGATAACAAAACAAAGAAATCCATTGTGATGCGCTTTGTGAACAGAAGGGTAAAGAATAACATACTGAGGCAGGCCAAAAAGTTAAAGGAAACTCAAGTTTACATAAATGAACACCTGACAAAAAAAAATGCTGAATTAGCACGACAGGCACGGATGCTAAAAAAACAAGATAAGATACAAGCAACCTGGACAAGAAACTGTAGAATTTGGATTAAACTAAATGGATCACCTGAGCAAGCAAAGAGTATAATGATCAGAGATGCTACTGACTTAGATAAATACAGATGAACACTGATTAGAAAATTATGAGCCAATGATAATCCATATTCATACACACGATAAGAATAGTTCTTTTGCTACACCATGCCAAAGTACTTTAATAAAAATAACCAAAACAAACAAAAACTTATGACCGACTCAAGTAGACATCAATTATCCCCAGTTGGAGGAAGTCATTTGACACAGAATGAGGAAACTCAAACTCTGAAAACATACCATTATGCTGAACATAAACCACAAGAGATGGAGAATGATATTGATCCTGATAACCACTTTTTCAACAATATTCATAACCACTGTGAATATTACACTGAAAAACAATTCGAAAGTCAAATGCAATTAGATGGTAAACTGTCAATAATACACTTCAATAGCAGAAGTCTTAACAAAAACTTTCCACAGATTCAGGACTATTTAAAACAGCTAGACAGTAAATTCACAGCTATTGCAGTCTCTGAAACTTGGCTTAACGAAGAGCAGGCTCCCCTGATGGCAATAGAGGGATATCAGATGTTTTATATTAACAGAACTCAAAAAAGGGTGGTGGTGTTGCACTGTATATTGATGACCTGTACAGGTGTAAGCTTGTAAACGAAATGTCCTCAGCACTACCAGGGATTTTGGAATGTGTTACTGTTGAGATTGACCTAGACAAAACAAAAAATCTAATCATAAGCTGCATATACAGAACGCCGGGAACTTGCATTGAGACATTCAGAGATAAATTAGTCGAGCTGTACAATAATATTACTAGTAAGAAAATGGTAGCAATTTGTGGAGATTTCAATATTGACTTACTGAATCCTCATCAACAAAATGTAGTTACAGAGTTCATGAACTCTGTGTACAGCATGAGTCTATATCCCACAATAACACATCCCAGTAGAATCACAGTTCACTCTGCTACACTTATTGACAACCTGTTTGTCAATGTTTTCGATAAGAAAATAGAAAGTGGATTATTGATAAATGATATAAGTGACCACTTGCCAACCTTTGCACTTATCCATGGCCACATGGGGCCCAACCCAGAAAAAACTTCAAAATCGTTCAGACACAAATCACCAAATGCAATCAGTTCTCTTAAAGAGGACTTGCTGAAGCAAGACTGGACAGAAGTCTATGTATCAGATGTAAATGAAGCCTATGACACATTTATAAACATTGTAACCACTCTTTATGAAAAAAACTGCCCATTAGTAATAAAAAAGCTTAAACACAAATTTGCTAATAAGCCATGGTTAACCAAAGGACTACAAAAGGCGTGTAAAAAGAAAAATTTATTATATAAAGCTTTCCTAAAGAAAAGAACAAAAGAAGCAGAGCAGCGGTATAAAACATACAAAAATAAGTTAACATATATAATAAGATGTAGTAAAAGAGACTATTACAGTAAAGAACTGGAGAAAAACAGAGACAATATTAAAAATACATGGACAATACTCAACAGTATCCTTGGAAATAAAAGTAGAAATACAAGCTACCCAACTAATATTCCAAAAAATAATAAAACGACTCAGAGTGTGAATATTGCTTCACCTGCAGATGAATTTAATAATTTTTTTGTTAACATTGGACCTAAACTGGCCCGAGAAATACCCACTACGGTGCCAACAGGTGAAACAATATGCAATAACACTGCTGTAAAAGACTCCATCTTCATAAAGAACACAGACGAAAGAGAGGTCATTGAAATTGTCAAATCGTTCAAAAGTAAAACATCTACTGACTGTGATGGTATTGACATGCTACTAGTCAAAACTGTTATCGAATGCATAGTAAAACCAGTGACGTATATCTGCAACCTGTCTCTCCAATCAGGTATATTTCCCAATGCAATGAAAATAGCTAAAGTAATTCCGATATACAAGACGGGCGACAGAGGGGAACTCTCAAACTATAGACCAATTTCACTATTACCGCAATTTTCCAAGATACTTGAAAAAATATTCTATGAGAGAATTGACAACTTCATACTGAAGAATGATTTATTATGTGAGCAGCAATATGGGTTCAGACACAAGAGGACAACTGCATATGCCCTAATGGAATTTACAGAAAAAATCTCAACAGCCATTGAAAATAAAGAGTATTCAGTTGGAGTATTCCTAGATCTTAAAAAAGCATTTGATACAGTAGATCATAATTTACTATTAAAGAAACTACAAAATTCTGGTATTAGAGGGGTAGCACTGTCCTGGTTAAGTAGTTACTTAAAGAATAGATATCAGTATGTATGTGTTAGCAACAAAAACTCAGAGTTGCTGAAGGTCACCTGTGGAGTCCCACAGGGTTCAGTTTTGGGACCATTATTATTCAATATGTATATAAACGATATATGTAAAGTCTCAGAAAAAATGGACTTAATATTGTTTGCCGATGACACTAATCTGCTATGCAGTGGAAACAATTTGGAACAACTTCTGGATACACTCGGGAAGGAATTAGGAAAGCTTAAACTGTGGTTTGATTCAAACAAATTAATGCTCAATTTAAGTAAGACAAAATTTATAGTCTTTAACAACCATCACAACAACCCAGTACCCAAACTCAGTGTAAATGGTGTAGAGATTGAAAGGGTATCTGAAACCAAATTCCTTGGAGTAATAATTGATAACAAACTGTGTTGGAAGTCACATATTAATTATATCAAAGGTAAAGTATCCAAATCAATTGCAATATTACACAGAGTGAAATATTTGCTGAATCAACCCACACTATACACCTTGTATCATTCATTAATACTCCCATACATGACATATTGTAATGAAGTATGGGGACATACATACAAAACAAACATATATCCAGTCTTTATGCTTCAAAAGAGAGCTATTAGAATAATCAACAAAGCAGCTTACAGGGAACCAACAAACCCACTTTTTCTTAAACAAAAAACTCTCAAGTTGAAAGATCTGGTTGACTTTAAAACCGCAATAATAATGTTCAAAGTGAAGAATTTATCACTGCCTGCAAATATCCAAAAGTTGTTCCAAACAAGGGAGAAACGATATCACTTCAGAGGAACATGTATATTTCAAAAGCCTACAGTGAGAACAACCACCAAGCAACACTGTATTTCAGTGCAAGGAGTCAGATTATGGAACGATTTTGGACCTGAATTAAAATCATGTACAAAGCTTGGACAATTTAAACAAAAACTAAAGGAAGAAATACTCCAAACATATTTACAAGACGACATGTAAACTCACATAAGGATTGACATTTCCAGCCTGTGTTGTGTTGTAGCTTAGTTTTTCTTTTTTCTTTTTTCTCTCTCTCTCTGTGACATTCTGTCTTAGATTTGTCTTGAATAGTAACCGCTTAACTTAGCTTAGCTGAGTTTTCTTTTCTTTTTTGTCTTTCTCTCAGTCACACTTTGTCTTAGCTTTGTTCTAAATTGCAATCACTCTTGTCTTGTTTACTCTTTTTTCTTTGAATTCTTGGATGGAATATGGGTGGGCAATATAAGCTGCGGCTTCAGCCATCACCCATTTCGGATAACTCACGTGGAATTGTTTAGTAGAAGGAGTCTTTGTCTAATTTGACCTTGTTGTTATATTATACAGTTTCTTTTAACCTGTACTGTATTATCCGAAAAAAAATAAATTCAAATTCAAATTCATTCATTCATTCATTCATTCATTCAATTCATTCAGATGAGGAGAAGAGCATCTGGGTGTTCTGTCTGCAGCCTGCCAGTTACTGAGTGGATGACGTCACGCGCTGTCCCAGCGTTCTCCGTCGGATTTGCATAAATAACAATGCAGATCATGTGTGAGTATTTCATGGGAGATATGTAGGCCGCATGCTAACAGCTAGCAACTCAATGTCTTTGTTGCAGTGTTGTTGTTTAACCGTGATATGTCCCGGTCTGCACCAGCTATTATTGACATACATTACTCCTCCACCCCTTGCCTTCTCACTGTCTGGTGTTCGGTCTGCCCGTATTTCGTGGAAACCCTCCAGTTCAATGTTAGCATCTGTTGCTAGTTCTGTTAGCCACGTCTCCGTGAATAGCATCAGGCTACACTCCCTGTATATACTCTCGTAGCGGGAGATAGCCGCTAGCTCATCTGTTTTTCTGAGTAGCGATCGTACATTCCCCATAATAACAGGTGGGTCTGTACCTTATATTCCTCACCCACCATCTTATTCCAGCATGACATCCACGCCGTTTTCGTCTTATTTCTCCCGGTATGTTGAGTTTTTGCGTTAGCATTGTGGGCTGATAAGAGGAAAACGTCACAGAGCTATGAGTAAGATGTCACAAAGCTATGAGGAGAACATTGCAGAGCTAAGAGGAAAACGTCACATTCTGTGTTGGGGTTGGGCTCAGGTGACATAATGTTACACACTCTTGTACAGTTGGTGGCGGTATGCACCTTTCAGTTGTTTGCTATCTGCCAGTAACCAAGAGAAAAAGAAGAAGAAGAAGAAGAATCAAGTCTGTGGCGGTAATGCACCTTTGAGCTGGTCGCCAACTGCCAATCAAATCTAAAAGAAGAAGCCTCACCTCATTTGCCTCATTTTGAGCTGGAACCAGAAACGTTAACCACCATTTCAGTGGTTGCTGCGTGTTACTGAAAGACTATAGTAGATCAGGTAAGTTAATGTTTATCTTATGCTTTAACCAATTGAACTATCATTTTGTTAAACAAAAAAACAGAACGGCAGTACTAATGTATTGTTGACAGGATTTTATGTTGTTGGATTTACGTTAGCTAACAGTTTGCTACCTAACCTAACTTGAGGCGTTTTCCTGCCGTTTTGGACTTAGTTTTCATTGTGTTTTATGATTTCTTTAAACATGTTGAGAATCCCGCAGCAACGTCTTTCAACTGAATGCAATTTAAGTGTGAAGTGCTCCATTATTACGTTGACGTGTACCGTCACCCATGGTTTGTTCTCAGAAATGAAGACAAAAAAGACGTGACCGACTGACTTTGAGGGTCTTTATAGGATAGACTGACAGCTGGTCGACGCCGCCGAGGACACAGTCCAAGGACGGATGATTTTTTTTAACACATAAGGAGTTTAAGAACTCCTGATGCTCATCACCCGATTTGAGAATAGGACACATTACTTTGAGCCTGACGCTACATGGAATAGGTGGACGCCCAACTGGCGGCTGTGCGCATTGTGGTTCTCCAGAGACAGTTCAGCACGTTTTGTTGGAATGTCGAGGATGCCAGGAGCGGAGGAGACATCTGATTGCAGTGGTGGAGAGGGCTAATTTGGGTTTTGCTTTGGAAAACATGTTGGGAACCTCGGTCAGAGAAATATATGTAGCTCTATTTAAATATTTGGGTGCAACTGGATTAATTAAAATAGTTTTTTTTCCTGCCATTCTCTTGCCCACGCTCCAACCCAGTGGGTGGTGGTGGTGCACCTACGGGCTGGCTGCCGGCCGGCAATCGGATCTGGAGGAGGAGGAGAAGAAGAAGAGTGATCTAAACAGTGACGCGGGTGACGACAACAAAACCTGGAATGCTGCTGATTGTTATGACGTGTCGTGAACTAGTGATGTTACGTCCGACACCGAAGGCCCCAAAGCTCGTGTCGAGCAAAAGGGGCGTGTCCAGATGAAGCCTGCCTCGAGGCCTGTATAGTTTGTCCCAGTATCACGTGACAAAAGGCAAACGAAGCCCTGTTTTCTAAAATCACGCGATTGCCTCGTTATTTGATGCAATTTGTTAAAAAAGCTGCAGGAAATACAGGAAATGTTCTGCGTGATCCGAGGTGACGCTGAAGATCGTGACGTGCAGAAGAGAAGAGACGAGAGAAGAGCAGAACTATGGAACCACCAAAAAGAAGAAGGACATCCACAGTTTGGGAGCACTTTGACCTGATTTCTCCCAAGAAGCTAAAATATAATGTACAACTGCTTCGATTGATCACATAGAAGATAGATAAAACAGATGAGGTACATAAAACAGATAAAATCAATAATATAGATTAAATAGATAGGACTTATGTGTTACATGTTGATACAATGATAATGTTACCAAGAAATACGTATGCATGAACATAATATTATTTATTATTATTTTTTAAGCTGAAGTGTCGGCTATGCATGAGAGAACTGTCATACAGCAACACCACCACCTGTATGCTGAGGCATTACCGCGCATTTCATGAGAATGAACAGTCACCAACCGGGCCATGTAATATACCCATCATCTCTTTAAATGCAATATTCTTGAAATACAACAGCCTGTACTATGCTGATGTAACCCAGCTGAGAAAATGACCCTTTTTCTCAGATGTAAATTAAGTATTAATACAATTGTGTGATTTTATTTTGAAAACCGATTATCTTGGGGAAGAGGAAGTGTGATCCTCGTGATCCAACTTTAAAACTTCCGTTTTATGGTCACGTTGGGTGATCTGGGTTTTCCCATTCGTTAAGAGCGATATTAGCCCCGCCTTCCCAGCAGAGTGCCGAGGCGCGCACCCGAGGACCGTTCATTTCACGATCTGCGAGCGGAGGAGAGGAGCTTTAGGACGATCTGTTCTCACGCTGACACCTCTTCTTGGTAAGCTAATTCAGATAAATACTATAAATGGATCTAAACACTCTCCAAACGCTAATTTGCAACCTTTATTTTCCTAAGTTGACGGGAGCACGAGCGTGGGGGGCATTGTGTTTGTGTCCTTTGCTGTATTCACACTGAAATGGGCTGCACGGTGGCGCAGTGGTTAGCACTGCGGCAGCACAGTTTACCCTTGGCCGGGGGATTGTGGGGATCGTGGGTTCGATCCCAGCCCCCGACCAACAGTGATCTGTGTGGAGTCTGCATGTTCTCCCCGTGTTGCGTGGGTTTACTCCGGGATTTCTCCGGTTTCCTCCCACATGCCAAAAACATGCATGTTAGGTTAATTGGCTGTTCTAAATTGTCCCTAGATATGTTTCCTATAGGCCCTTAGAATAGAGGGTTAGTATTAATGAAAGCGCTTTGAGTGGTCTTTGTGACTAGAAAAGCGCTATATAAGTGCGGGTTAGTTAGTGAAATCTCATCTTGCTGAGTCAGATACATGCTAATGTTAGCGCTATGCTAATGCTAATCGCGAGTGGATTGTTCCTGTTTAAAAGCAATGGAAAAGGCTGTCTTTGTGTCTGTATGGTTTTCCTAACTGTGATTTCAGTTCCCAACAGTATGCTTAAGTACTTTTAGTTCATATGCACTATTTCTGTCGAATGCTACTCTTGAGCAAGCAGGGCAAAGCAGGCCACCCCCAGGAACCTCTGCCTACCGCAGGAGCCCCGTTTAGGACTCGCAATGCCGTCATAAAGATATGATGTCTATATGACTTCACATAGACATACTGTATGTGTCTTTATGATGTCATATAGACCATCACTCACGATGCCTAGACTAATGAGTCTTTATGATGTCATATGGCTCATAGATAAATGTGTCTTTATGATGTCATATAGACCATCACTTGCGATGCCTAGACTGATGTGTCTTTATGATGTCATATGGCTCATAGATAAATGTGTCTTTATGATGTCATATAGACCATCACTTGCGATGCCTAGACTGATGTGTCTTTATGATGTCATATGGCTCATAGATAAATGTGTCTTTATGATGTAATATAGACCATCACTTGCGATGCCTAGACTAATGTGTCTTTATGATGTTATTGTTGCTCAAGATGAAGAAACTAAGCAAGAAACTGCAAGTTTGTCACACGTCTTGCTGGTCTTGACTCACGGTTATCAAATCGTAGCAGTCTGGAGTAGGTGTGAAAGACTTTGAGTGGCATTGTGGCTCGGAAAATTGGCCTTCCACTCTCCGCATCCCATAGACTAGCTGCAGCCTCACCTCAGGACCTGTATACACCTGCTAAGATTAGCAGCCTTACTAAGTAGGCCTGCAGGTCAGTCTCATCCATCTTTTTCCAGCTGTCTCCATATTTGCGGAAACTCCCCAGATTTGTCATCTCCAGGAATATTTTTTGTATTGCTGGTGTGATGAACAGGTAGAATGTAGAGACAATGTCATGGGCATGAGAAACGGCATACCTTGTGGGTCCTGGGGTCATCTTTATGACATTTTGTTCTACCTCCCTGCCATGTTGGTCATATGCTGCCGAGGACCATGTTATTTTGGTGTTTTTTGAAAGGAAAGTCTCTTTCAGCTTCAGGGTTTTCTTCTTCTGAAGATGATTCATCATGCTCTGGGTTGTATTCCTCCCCATCTTCTTTTTCTGATACATCCTCCACTTCCTTTTCTGAATCAGAGTTGTCTTGCTGGATATCTGGAAAAATCAGCTCTATAGCCTGTTTGACGGTATAACGCGCACTCATGCTTCAGCACAGAGAGAATTTGGGGTACTATCATCTGCAGCACCTTTATAACCTGGGAAATCCACCTGTCTTGTCTTGTTTACGTCTGCTATCGTGTTGTTTACGTCTGCTACTGATTGATCTGAGACAGAACTAAAACATTCTCACATTCTGTGGTGTGTAAATAACCCAGTGACCGTGATTTCAACTCAATTTGACTGTCGGGTCATTTTGACCCAAAGACGACCTTTGTACCTTTTTTTGTACAGCTTACGTGGAAATGTGAATAAAGGCAACAATTCACTTATCCTAATGTTGGGGTCAATCTAGGAAAAGTCATAAAATTTTAAGTTGAAAAATATTGTTTAGGGGGATTTTTTTTTTTGTTTTTAACACAGTAGCGGGTCATTTTGACCCGAGGACAACAGGAGGGTTAAATGAGCTGTTAAATGAGGCTTTGTCTGATCAGGATTTGGTGAAGCATTTGGCCAGAAAGACTCGACACATTCACGGGGCCTCATTTCACTTCATAGTTCGTGACGTGAACTATGAAGTCAAAACGTCACAAAGCTATGAGGAAAACGTCATAAAGCTAAAGGAAAAGGTCACAAAGCAATGAGTTTTAACGTCACAAGGCTATGAGGATTACGTCATAAAGCTATGAGGAAAACATCACAAGGCTATGAGGAGATCGTCACAAAGCTATGTGGAGAACGTTGCAGAGCTAAGGAAAACGTCACAAAGCTATGAGGAGCACATAAGTCTGTGTTAGGGGTTGGGCTCAGATGACATAATGTTACACACTCTTGTACAGTTGGTGACGGTATGCACCTTTCAGTTGTTTGCTATCCGCCAGTAACCGAGTGAAGAAGAATAATTATCAAGTCTGTGGCGGTAATGCACCTTTGAGTTGGTTGCCAACCGCCAATCAAATCTTAAGAAGACGACGACTTTGAGGGCCATAGTTTGGTGTTCGTTCGTGCCGTGTTTTGTGAACACAAGCCAATCTTGCTGTCTAACCTTTGTGACCATAAGAAGTTAATTAGCTTGATGAGATTAACTACACGAGGAGTGTGACGTTTGTTGGCACGGACGGATTTTTGAAACGAGTTGGCTTGATTTTTGATTACAAAGGTGGCGATAAGAAATAATAACTTTTAACACATCTTTGTGAAAAATCACCATGTAGTAGGTGTGTTTACCTTCTGATGCTGAATGTTTCAACTGAAAACTGTTGGGTTAGCTGTTTTTATAGTAACCGGATCTTTCCGTGATAAATGTACTTAGGATGTAAAATTGCAAAGACCAAACATTTTAATCAAGGTACATTTTTGATTGTAATGCTTATGTTTATATTGCCTTTATAGTGCTTTTTGGCAGTCTTTCTGATCATGAATGTTCCGGCTTTTCTTCTACTGAGCAGCATTGGCCTTGCCATTACAGCTCAAGGTTTGTGCAGTAGATTAATTTATCAGGTGCTGTTTGATTTTGATTTTACTCATTCACATTTGTTAATGACTGCTCTTCTCTCTCTCTCTCTCTCTCTCTCTAAAATAATTATAGCTCAACACTGTTCCAAGCCTCAACTCAGACCCAACATGAATTTGAAGGATGAATTCATCCTTTTAACAGAATTCAAAGATGGATCCAAAGTTGATTTGTCCTGCAATGTCGGCTATGTACCTGTATTTGGGTATCGTTCCATTATCTGTACTGCTGGGATTTGGAGTCCTGTGATGTTGAGATGCGAGAGTGAGTAATGTCATTTCATTTTACATTAAAATTTCAAATGGCTGTATAGTTTACACCAGCTCAAAGTGGTAATAGCTTCACTTTTAACTTTTTTGCTGTTTGTAAAGATGGTTCGTTTTTCTACTCAGAACAAGTTGGTTTTGGGGCAATACCTCACAAGCACTTCTAGGCAGTGAAGTTTTTTGCTCACAAAGTCAGACAAGCCTTGACAAAACCTACTTTTAGTCTGTACTTGAAGTCAAGATGGCTGCACCTACAGTATGTAGCATGTATCAACAATAGTGTAAAGATACTATTCATTAGCACTTGTGATTTGTCTTTTTAGTTGGTCCTACACACACAACACACATAATAATTACCTCCGCCAAAGGGGGAGGTTATGTGATCATCGGCGTTGGTTTGTCTGTTTTTGTCGTTACCAAGATAACTCAAAAAGTTATGGACGGATTTTCATGAAATTTTCACAGATTGTCAGAAATGGGGTATCCTAGAGATGATTAGATTTTGGTGGTGATCTGGATCACCGTCCACAAGAAAACTGCCACTACGCAAAATGCCATTTTCGTGAATAACTACTAAACCACTAATCCTATCATGGCTGCACGGTGGCGCAGTGGTTTAGCACTGTGGCAGCACAGTTTTACCCTCGGCCGGGGGATCGCGGAGATCATGAGATAGTGGGTTCGATCCCAGCCCCCGACCAACAGTGAGCTGTGTGGAGTTTGCATGTTCTCCCCGTGTTGCGCGGGTTTACTCCGGGATTTCTCCGGTTTCCTCCCGCATACCAAAAACATGTAGGTTTAGGGCGCTCGCGCACGCAGCGACCAGCAGCCGGTGGCTTGTCACCAGACTGCAAACCAAATCTACCTACGGGTACAAATAAGTAACAAAAAAAAAAAAAAAAAATCCTATCATTGTCAATCCAATTGTTGTGAATCCAATTGCGAGTCATATGTTTTCATGGTCAAGGAATCTGAAAACGTACACACAAACACTGTATGGGAGGAACTGTGGCCGCCATTACGGAAAATGCCATTTTCGTGAATAACTACTGAACCACTGCTTGTCATATGTTTTCATGCTCAAGGAATCTGAAGACTGTATGGGGGGAACTGTGGCGCTTGGCGGAGGTCTGCGCTCTCCGAGTGCTTTTCTAGTTATGTCTGTTGACAGAATTATTCTGTCTCTGAACATGTTGGTAGTGTTGTTATACATAAATATGAGTGGGAATTGTGAGGGACCATACGATGTGTATCACAATACTTGGGTCATGATGCAATACTATCACGCTACTACGATTCCATAAGTATTGCGATACCATATATTCAATGTCAAATTTTGTTCCTAAAGTACAACTGCCAGTATCTGTTTCATATAAGTATTCAGTCTTTTCAACTCACCACAGCCACTTTTGTTTCGGTGGCTGTCTAATGGAATGAAAAGCCAATTGATTTTTACTCCTCTGGTACTGTATACCTAAAAAGTAGGGGTGGGAGAAAAGACTTATTTGGCAATGTACTGCAATACTTGGCAGTTGCGATGATGCACTTATCCCTAAACGTATGCACCAATCTTTTATTAATATCTTTTATTATATATATTTATGTAAATGTTGCATACTCTTGGGTATTAATCAACCAGCTGTGTTTTCAGTTCACTAAATGGCACAAAGTGAGTGCCCAGTCAGGTGAAGTCATCGCTTGTCTCGTGAGATTTACAGTCAGATGGTGCAAAAGCACATACTGTCAGGTAAAGTCATAGCTCGTGTCATGAGATTTGCAGCCGTGTGCACAAGTTAAAAAGCGGTTAGTTGCAGCGAAAAGTCAACTCAAATGTTGGGCCTTTTTTGGATTTCGTAATGGAGACTGAATGAAAGGCCTTGACATGACACACAACCCACAAGGAGCGCTGCATGAAGAACCCCCCACTTGGAACATGTGGGCTAGAACACTCCTCGGAGCCATTCAGCAACAGGTCAGTTAAAAACAATCTAGCATGAGCGGCGTCGACCCTGGTGAACAGCTAATTCCGGATACCTCCCGCAAAACAAACCCACCTTCAAACTCAGAGTAAGCCAAGTAAACAACACAGTCCACCGTCCTGTCCTCTCATCTCTGCAGAAAATGGAGCCCCCTGGAATACGAGAATGTGGGCAGCAGAAAGGACCACAGCAACACGATATCCTACGTAGGACTGAGAGCCTGCAGCCACCTAAAGAAAAGTGGCTGCAGTGAGTTGTCAAGAGTGAAAACTTAAATGAAACAGATGTTGACAGTTGTACTTTGGGGACAGAATTTGACACTGAAATGGGAAGGGGCATGTATGGTATCACAATGGATCATAATATTGATATGATCATGGTAGATTGTGCTAGTATAGAGAGCCTAAGTCACATCCCCTCTGCTTGCGCATATTGGACCGTACTTTGGAAAAAATCTCCATTAAAATAAATGGCAATGTCATGGCGGCCGCGGGGCCATCATCAGTCCCGGCTGCGCGTGCACCTGTCACTAATTCCCAGCGGACTATAAGAACCAGACCTGCCAGCGACTCAGCACGGAGCCATCTGTCATCATCACGGAGGCACGTCCCGGGTTCGCAGTCACAGTCTGACTCTACGCCTGACCAAGCTCATCACGCCTTGCCACGTAAGCATTCAACGCACTTACCTTGCCAAGCTATTCTCCCCTGTGCAGAGGTGGATCCTCCAGGCGGCAGATTATCTCTCCCCGGGGGCGGCTCAGCCCCTCCCCGGCACCGGAGTCTCCCCTCTGCCTCACAACGCCGAGCAGCACGCTCCCCTGCTGGCAGTCTCTCGCTGAACAAGCAGAGGCTCAGCATCGCCACCTGCAAGTAAACAACACTCTTCGTTACATCTCCCGCGGCGGTGCAGTACTAATTCCTCTGCCTCTGTCTCTCTAGGGTTGCCAGGAAGCAGCGAGACCTGCTCAGCTCCAGCACAAGCCCTACACACCACACAACCACACATACACACATTCACATGCTTCACTTGGGTGAATAAAAGGTTAATTGTACAACTCAAGTCTGTCTTCTGTCCCCTGGGTCCAATCATTGTCAGTACGGCTCCGTCAAAGTGACCCAACGGACAGCGTGCTAGCACGCCGTCTTAACACCCTAGACGCTTGAGTTGAGCAGCTAACTTGTCAGCAGAATGCCATCCTCACCCAACTGACTAAAATTAACAGCCGGTTGGATCGCCTGGAAGGACAGCAGGCATTTCCACCGGTGTCCGGGGTTCTACCGGGCCCCGCTAGCTCCCCGCCTAGCAAGGTTAGCCAGATTCCTCCAACCCGCCTCACACCGGTGCCTACGCCCGCTCGCTTCTGTGGGAAGCTCGGAGAGGCTCGGGGTTTCCTTTTACAATGTGAGACTTCCATCGGGTACCGGGGAATTTTCCCACTGACCATAGCAAAATCGGCTACATAGCTAACCTGCTAGAGGGTAGGGCGTTAGCTTGGGCCTATGCGGTTATGGCCAAGCCCGGCTACGCCAATTTAACTTACCAGCAATTCCTAGCTGAGTTTACCGAAGTGTTTGACCATACCGATTGGGACTCTGTGCTCACTACCTGGCTTTTAAACCTCTGACAGTACAGCAGGTCCGTTGCCAATTACGCTGTCGACTTACGGGTAGTGGCTGCGGAGGTCGGGTGGGAGGATGCTTCGCTATGTAGTATATTTATCCGTAGCCTAAGCCCTGGGCTAAGGGATGAGCTAGCTACCCGGGACAAGCCAGATCGGCTAAATGAGCTAATTTCCCTTACCATCAGTTTAGATAGCAGGCTGAAGGAGCGTGCCGCCGAGCAAAGAGCCTCTAGCTGCTCGAGCGCGCAACATTTTTGTTCCTCTCAGCCATTCCAGTTGGCTCTGCCCTCCCCAGAGGAACTTCCGGGGCAGGATGATATGGTAATCGGGCGCTCTGGGATTTCGGCCGCTGAAAGAGCGCCGTAGAGAGTTGGTGTTGTGTTTTTACTGTGGAAGTGCTTCTCACGAGTTGGCTGATGTACAAATCGGGTAAAAGAGGAAGTCCGTGGGTCACAGTTGGGGGACTCGCGGACACGTCCCAGTCAAAGCCCCTCACCAGCTGCCTCGTTCCCATTCGGCTTATCTCGAAACACACTGAACACTCCACTCATGCACTGATTGATTCGGGGGCTGAGCAGAGTTTCATTTCAGGAGACCTGGCAACCCAGTTGGGCCTCCCGTGTCAAACTCTTCGGCCTCCTGTCAAACTGATCACCCTGTCAAAAGCCCCTTTAACAGCTGTCTCTCAGCAGACTGCCTGCCCCGGTGTCGGTGATTGTCTCTGGAAACCACCGGGAGGATCTTCGTTTTCTGGTGCTACCCTCCTCCACCTCTCCAGTCATCCTGGGCTACCCGTGGTTGCGGTTGCATAACCCTTCTTTTGATTGACAGACTGAGAGCATCGTTTCATGGAGCCCTTTTAGTCTCAGCGCATGCCTGCAGTCGGTGGCATGTGCCCTGTCGGTGTCTGTGACCACACCGGTGTTGCACCCCCGGACCTGTCCAGAGTACCAGAGGTATATCACGATCTGGGGGCTGCCTTCAGTAAATCACGGGCGCCCCCCCCCCCCCACCGCCCTTATGACTGCGCTATTAATCTACGGGCTGGTGCCCCACTTCTGTCGAGCTGTTTATACAGCCTATCTGCTCTGGAACGGGAGGCGATGGACACCTATATTAAAGAATCGTTCAGCTCTGGGATCATCCGCCCGTCTTCATCAGCGGTGGGGGCGGGATTTTTCTTCGTTGGCAAAAAGGATGGCTCCCTGCACCCATGCATTGACTTCAGGGGTCTTAATGACATCACGATAAAAGACAAGCACACGCTGCCCCTTGTGAACTCGGCCTTCGACTCTCTCCAGGGGGCCTCTTGGTTCATCAAGCTGGATCTCCGCAATGTGTACTATCTCGTATGGATCAAGGAGGGCGATGAGTGGAAGACGGGCTTCCGGACCCCAAGCGGCCATTTTGAGTATCTGGTGATGCCGTTTGGGTTGACCAACGCTCCAGCCGTCTTCCAGCGTCTGATCAACGACGTCCTCCGGGACTTCCTGGGCGCCTTCGTATTCGTGTATCTCGATGACATCCTCATCTTCTCCCGGTCCTTGGAAAAACATCAGGTACACGTGAGGTGGGTCCTCCAGCGACTCCTGGAGAATTAGCTTTTTGTCAAGGCCGAGAAGTGCGATTTTCAGGCCAGGAAGACGTCTTTTTTGGGGTTTGTGATCTCGCACAGGTTCTCCCCGACCCAGCCAAGGTCAAGGCGGTGGTGGATTGGCCCACTCCTTCGTCCAGGAAGCAACTGCAGGGATTTTTGGAGTTTGCCAACTTTTATCGCCGCTTTGTGCCAAAGTTTGGGATAACAGCTCACCCGCTGACCAACCTCACGCCCCCCAAGATCCCCTTCTGCTTGACGGAGGACTCCGGCTGCAGCGGCGTTTGAGACACTCAAGAGGGAGTTTGCTTTGTCCCGCATCCTGACGCAGGTGGATCCAAATCTCCAGTGCCTGGTGGAGGTGGACGCTTCAGACTCCGGGGTGGGGGCAGTGCTCTCCCAACGCTACCCAGTCGACGGAGTGATCCGGCCCTGCGCTGCCTTCTCGCTGCCTGCAGCCCACGGAGAGGAACTACAGCATCAGTGACAGGGAGCTGTTGGCGGTTAAGTTCGCCTTGGAGGAGTGGCGCCATCTTACTTCCGCCCTCCCAAGAGAGCAGACGCTTTTTCCTCTCTCTTGCTCTGACTTTTTTTCCTCCCCTCCCAACTACTGGATCCCAGCTTGCTGTTGTCTGTCTGCGTCTAACTGCGACCGTCGAAAAGAAATTATGGAGTTAATAAGCTGGGCTTTGAACACAATTGACACTATTTTTTCAACAAGGAAAAGTGCTCCGGGGGAAGCTGTCTGCCCCGCAGGAATGGCTCCAGCGGGCTATTTACGTGACACAAGTAATTGGAGGATCTTGTGTCTCACTAATCTCTCTATCGAAGATATTGAAGATTTGTATGTCTTCGTAATAATGGTGATCGGGATCTTTCTGATTGGAACTGGGATTGTCCTGGTGTACTGCAAATTGCTGAAGATGGATACAACCTATCAAAATGCTGGCCAGGCAAGGTGCATCTATCAAATTGAAAAACTGGAGAAGACACTGATAGCGACAACTGTCTGTCAACTTTGTCACCTTCCGAGACAACTGTCTCGGAAGGTGGATTACATCATGGTCTCGCTTAGGTCTTTCCACGACGGACTTAAAGCCCCACAATGAAGGATTAAGTACTGAATCTACAGAAGAAATAAAAAGCCTTCTCTGTGATCAGTCCTATTTGGCTCAATTCCCCATGATAATTCCTCCTGGCTGTCTGCAGTCTGTGTTTTCAAAATCATCGAGCACAAGGCCTTGGACAGCCATCTGGACAGCCTGCCCAGATAATCGCAAGGATGATTGGCGGCAGCCAGACAAAACATCTCCTGCCAAGTGCCCTTGTTGTTCTCTTATTATCATCAACACTGCTTCAACAGCGCACACATATTGATCCATGAACTGAATAAAGATACACACACTGCTCTCTTGTGTCCTGTGAATCCTGTCTTGCGAATGTGCATCGAGAGCTTTTTTTTTCCCTTGTAATCATAATATTGATTGATTATGCAACCAGTATTCTGAATCAATGATTTTTTTTGCTCCTTCCTATTGTTCCTCGTATTATTCTTATTCTTATGCTACCTGTACCCTCTATCCTGTTGGCAGGCGCGTCACCGATGCAGCCGTGTCACTGGAAATGCAGGTTCATTTTCTGTGTCAAGTCAAATTCTCTCGTATATTATCAGTGATCTGTTAATGTACTTGGCAATAAATCTTTTCTGATTCTGATTCTGATTGGTTGGAGGGTGCTGCTCAGCCTTTTGTCATATGGACCGACCATAAAAATGTGGAATATCTGAGGATGGTGAAGCGATTGAACTCTCGTCAGGCCCGCTGGTCCCTCTTCTCTGGTCGGTTCAATTTCACCATCACCTACCGCCCCGGGAGCAAGAATCAGAAGCCAGACGCCCTCTCCAGGCAATTCTCGGCGGAGGCATCCGAGGATCAGGAAGAGACCGTCCTCCCTCTGTCCTGCGTTGTGGGCGTCCTCGTCTGGGAGATTCGGGATAAGGTGATGAAGGCGAAGGAGGCAGAGCCCGATTTGGGAGGCGGCCCCCCGGGGCAATTGGTCGTTCCTACGCCAGTCCGGGGCGAAGTCATCCAGTGGGCCCATGCCTCGAAATTGGCATATCATCCTGGGGTGTCTCGCACTGTTGCGCTTCTCCAAAGGGGGTTCTGGTGGCCGGGGCTGCGGAGAGACGTTAACAACCACATCCGGGCCTGCGCTCAGTGTGCCACCGGGAAGTCTTCCTCTTCTCCTCCGGCCGGACTTCTCCATCCTCTGCCGGTTCCTAGTCACCCTTGGTCGCACGTTGCCCTGGACTTCGTGACAGACCTTCCCCCATCCAACCAGTTCACCACGATCCTGACCATCATCGATCGCTTCTCCAAGGCGGCCCACTTCGTGCCCCTTCGGGGGTTGCCTACGGCGCGGGAGACGATGGACCTACTGGTGCAGCACGTAGTCCACCTCCATAGAATCCCCACAGACATCGTCTCGGATCGGGGTCCCCAGTTTTTGTCCCAGGTTTGGAGGGCACTCTGCCAGGCATTGGGGTCGACGGCGAGCCTGTCATTGGGTTACCATCCCCAAAGCAACAGGCAGTGTGAACGGGCGAATCAGGAGCTGGAAGCCGCCCTTCGCTGCGTCATTGCGTCCAGCTTCTCTTCTTGGAGCAGCTTCTTGCCATGGATTGAATACACCCACAACTCTACGGTGTCCTTGGCGACTGGAATGTCCCCCTTCAGGGTGTCATTGGGGTACGACCCACTGCTGTTCCCGGAGGAGGAGTAGGAGGTGGCAGTGCCTTCTGTCCAAGCCCATGTCAGGCGCTGCCGCTGGCTCTGGATCATCACCCGCAGGGTTCTCCTCCTTACCACGGAGCGCAATATTAGGATGGCCAACCGCTGCAGGAGACCGGCACCCGAGTACAAGGTGGGTCAGCAGGTTTGGCTCTCCACACGTAACATTAATGTACCGGCAGAGAAACGCAAGCTGACTAAGCGTTTCATTGGGCCTTACCCCACTGTCCATATAATTAACCCTGTGTCTGTGCACCTAGCTGTCCCCCCTGCCATGCGCATCTGACCCACTTTCATGTTTCCCAGGTGAAGCCCGTCGTTACCGATCCCCTCTGCCCACCCCCTGCGGCGTCCCCCCCTCCTAGGATGATCAACAGCCACCCGGCATGGGGGGTTACTGCCATCTTGGAAGTCCGCCGGCGGGGTCGTGGCTTGCAGTATCTGGTGGATTGGGAAGGATTCAGTCCCGAGCACAGGTTCTGGATACGCCCAGCGTTGATTCTTGATAAGCATCTTATCCACGACTTCCACCGGGCACATCCAGGTAGGATGGGACAGGTGCCAGGAGGCACCTCTAGAGGGGGGATTACTGTCATTGCGGCTGCGGGGCTATCATCAGTCCCGGCTGCATGTGCCCCTGTCACTAATTCCCAGCGGACTATAAGAGCCAGACCTGCCAGCGACTCGGCACGGAGCCATCTGTCATCATCACGGAGGCACGTCCCGGGTTCACAGTCACAGTCTGACTCTATGCCTGACCAAGCTCGTCACGCCTTGCCATGTAAGAATTCAACACACTTAACCTTGCCAAGCTATTCTCCCCTGTGCAGAGGTGGATCCTCCAGGCGGCGGATTATCTCTCCCCGGGGTCAGCTCAGCTCCTCCCCGGCACCGGAGTCTCCCCTCCACCTCATGTCGCCGAGCAGCACGCTCCCCTCCTGGCAGTCGCTCGCTGAACAAGCAGAGGCTCAGCATCGCCACCTGCAAGTAAACAGCAGTCTTTGTTACATCTCCCGCAGCGGTGCAGTACTAATTCCTCTGCCTCTGTCTCTCTAGGGTTGCCAGGCAGCAGAGAGACCTGCTCAGCTCCAGCACAAGCCCTGCACATCACACAACCACACATACACACATTCACACGCTTCACTTGGGTGAATAAAAGGTTAATTGTACAACTCAAGTCTGTTGTCTGTCCCCTGGGTCCAATCATTATGTCAGGCAGGAGAGAAATTATCTTTTGATCATAAACAAATTCTGCTACAAGTTACACGTATGATGTTTGTCCATTTAAAATATAATTTTCCACACAATGGCGTAGGTTGTTGTCTAACTGTTAAAGTATGAGGTCGTGAAAATATGTAAATTGAAAGACAACAAACACAGACTGGCACAAGTTACATCATCGTTTTCGAAGACTGCCCAGGGGGAAGTAACTATCAGTCCTCTGGATGAGCTGCAGCTCTCAAAATACAATACATTCCATTTGTGTTGTTTTTCTCCTCCTCTGATCCTTCTTTTGTTGGTCAGAAAACAGGAGGTGAGCTTTGAGAGGGCAACCGCCATAATTATGTTTGGTGATGTTTAGTCTGAGACGAGGAGATGTAGCCCATTAAGCGGTTTCAAAAAAACTAAATGTAACCCAGTGTTAAAAACGTGATTAAAATTATGAATGTCGATACCGCTTTAAGAAGAAGGGGGGACATTCATTTCACAATGAGAGTAGATAGTTTAACGTGAATTAAATTATAAATATTGATACCGCTTTCAGAAAAGAAAAAAACACCCATTTCACAATGGGAATACATAATTTGAATATGAATATTTAAATAAATATATATTCATAAATAGTAGGAACATTTTCTAGAATATTTTGATAAAGTTCCTAGTATTGTGTGTTGATATTTATTGTAACCAATGGCTGTGCCGTTGCTGGGTCACGCCAGCCACTGGGTTAAGCGCTCTCTCCCTGGGTCTGGGATGACTTGCATTTTTGGCTCAGTCACGCCAGATGCCGAAAGACACAGACCAGAGAGAGAGACGGTCGTTGGTGATATGGCGATGCTAGCGTGCTGGTAGCAGCCTTTGCCTGGATAAAACCCTTGAAGTTGATTGGGATCCAAAGGCTGCTGTTGAGCGCAGGAACCCCATTGAAGCACGAGCCACTCAGCATGGTCAGGTTCTTTTATTTTTTTTTCCTCCTTTGGACTGGTTTGACCAGAGCGTGGATCTCATAATCAGAATCAGAATCAGAATCAGCTTTATTGGCCAAGTATGCACAACACATACAAGGAATTTGACTTTGGCTAAAAACTTGCTCTCGTTGTTCAGGTGAAGGATTTAAATAAGGATTCAATGACAACAGAGTATGTACAGTAAATTACAGTCTGTCCACGTTTCTATAAAAGGATGCAAATATATACAGGAATATATGCAGTTATTTACTCAGACTAACCACACTTTGCAGAAATATATGAAAAAATATACAATCACACAGTATTTCAATGTGGACTCAGATTCAGTGATATAATGTGAATGAAGTAAAAAGCAGTGTGAGAGTTATGTGCAATGTAATAATGGATGAAAAGTCATGAGTACAGCAACAGGTAGGACTAGGTGAATGTTAGGAGTTCATCAGAGTGATGGCTTGAGGAAAGAAACTGTTCCTGTGACGGGTGGTTTTGACCTTCAGTGATCTGTAACGACGACCAGAAGATAGAAGTTCAAACAGTTTGTGGCCGGGGTGTGATGGGTCAGCACAGATGTTTCCCGCCTGTTTCCTGGTTATGGACCGATATAAGTTCTCAATGGAGGGTAGGTCGGTACCAATGATCCTCTCCGCAGACTTAATGATCCGCTGCAGTCTGGTCTTGTCCTGTTTAGTGGCAGATCCAAACCAGACAGTGATGGAAAAGCAGAGGACAAATTGGATGATGGCGGTGTAGAAGACAACCAGCAGCTCCTGAGGCAAATCAAACTTCTTGAGCTGACGCAGAAAAAACAACCTCTGCTGGGCCTTTTTCCGGACAGTGTCTATATGGGAGGACCACTTCAGGTTCCGGGAGATTGTGGTACCCAGAAACTTGAAGGAGTCCACAGTGGACACTGTGCTGTTGAGGATGGTGAGTGGGGGGAATGAAGGGAATGAAGGGAATGAAGATCCAGATTATGAATCCATAATCTGGATGGCGAGCCGAAGCCCGAACCCTAGAAACTGCTAGAGGCGACTCAACTGGTCACCTGGAACTGATACAACAAGAACTGTGAATATTGTAACTATATTTTGGGGTATTGTGTTTTTATTTATTTATTTATTATTATTGTGACAAGTGTGTCTTTTTTATTGTACATATTTGTAAATAATACACATTTGTTAAAATAATATATATAGTTCCAAGTTCCGTACACCGTGTGTGTCGTCTGTTGTTGCACCTCCCAGGCTCCTACAAACCCAGAGTCGGTCTGATCTTCCCCAATTACCCAGTGATATTATACCCCCAATTACCCATTGTATTACAGTGGTATATTGTTACAAAATTTGGCGAGACAAGTAAGTGTCACAGGGTTACATAAATATTATACAACAACCTACAACTTTAATTACGTGGAAAATTGTCTTTTACATTGACAATGTACATTGACAATGCCTCCTGGACGCCTCCCACTTGAGGTGTTTCAGGTACGTCCCACTGGGAGGAGACCCCGGGGCAGACCCAGGACTCGGTGGAGAGACTATGTCTCCCAGCTGGTCTGGGAACGCCTTGGTATCCCCTCTGAAGAGCTGGAGCAGGTGGCTGGGGAGAGGGAAGTCTGGGCTTCTCTGCTTGAACTGCTGCCTCCGCGACCCGGACCTCCGGAAAAGCGGTAGAAGATGGATGGATGGATGGACATTGACAAATATCATATATGTAACTCTAGGCGAAATTTGATTGGGATGGGAAGATAATTTCTCTCTTGCCATTCACTTCAATGGAGATTTTGTTTCAAAATAAGGTTCCATATGTGGAAGTAGGGCGGCGTGACGTAGGCCCTCTGTTGCATTGTGACCCAAGTATCGCGATCTGAATCGGATCGTGGGGTCCCTAGTGATTCCCACCCCTACTAAATAGGTAAATTTGTATTTGTAACATTTATTAATAACTTTATTTTAATAAAGTGTCACAGTGCTGTCTCTGAATCAGTACAGTATCACGACCACAAAATATTGCTATACTGTGATGCTTTGGGTTTCTTTTTTCTCCTCTCCTACTTCCATAAATTACCATGTACTGTTGCTTTCTGTGGGTGTTGCTTGCAGTCACTAATGGCTAGCTGAATATAGCAGACCGATACTCCCCCACCCTGTACAATGGAAAAAAAATAATTTGAAGTATAAGGTATCAAAGAACTAAAATCATTTCCCATTTGGTTAGATCATCCAAATGGTGATGTATGTTAATTAAATTTACATGAAAACACCACTTAATGATCTTGGTTTTCTAGACTGTTATTATGGAACATGGTCAACTCAGACATGACGTGATTTCTCAGGTGGTTTTTAACATCAGTCAGAAGAGGCACACACCATAAATTATACCAGCTAGGATAAACATGGAGTTTTCAATCAATTACTAACTCACTTTATCTTCTGCATCTTCTTATTCCAGGGAAGAACTGTGGCCATCCTGGAGAAGTGTACGATGGAGAGATCACTTATGAAGGGGGGATTTATTTTGGTGATAAAGCTGTGCTTTCTTGTCACACTGGGTTAGTAACAAATTGAAATGTCTTTAAAGAAATAATGGTTATCATTCTGTAGGTGTACAGTGAGCCTGTTTGCTCTTTAAGTGTTACCATGTAAAATACATCTTCCATTTTCAGTTACGTATTGGTTGGTGAAAACACACGGCGTTGTGGAAACCGAGGTTGGATGGGCAGGTTTGGTATTTGTGAAGGTTGGTGATTTTTTTTTTCTTTTCTGTGTATATGTGTTGTGTCTTTAATACAAGTCACATTCCTTGTTTAAACACCATTACTGTTCTTGTATGTTTTTTGTTTTAATTTTGCAGCGATAAAATGCCCTCCACCCCCTGATGTAGCACATGGCGCATACTATCCAGGTTATGAGTATTATGAGTACAAGAACACTGTACTGTACAGATGTCAAAAGGGCTTCACACTTAATGGATCAGGCCTATTGCGTTGTTCAGAAACTGGAGCATTTGTACCTGAACCTCCAAGCTGTATCAGTATGTATTTTTGAATTTAATCTATTTTCTGTTATTCAGTGAAGACGTGTATTCTGGACAACTGTTGACCATTTTTCACTTTCTTTTAATGCAGAGGTTGAATGCAAAGAACCCATTATTGCAAATGGTTGGAGTTCGGGTGCTCATCCTCCTTATGGATACGGATTCCATATGACTCTCATTTGCAATTCTGGATACGTTATGAAAGGAGAGTCTTCTCAGACGTGTGGAATAGACAGTCAGTGGGTACCTGGACTTCCAGAATGTTTACGTAAGTGATGAATAAAACTAACTTTTTGCATGTCACTAATTGGAAGTCTGATCAAGGTGCATAATCAAAAATGTTTTTGACTCAATTTTTCTATGATTATCTAATAATTTATCTCTATTTTCTTAGCTTTTGGAAGTGCTTTTAAATTACAGTCTTGAATTTCTTGATCATAAATGAACATTTATGTAGGTAATTCAAAGAGTAGTTGCTGTACAATGTAGACATTTTGTGTTATGACAGAATTACAATCTTTGGTTTGATAATTTTATGATCCATTATAATATCTTTATCAAATTGCAGTTGCTGAATTATGAATCACTAACACAAAGTAAATGGACTGTGCTTGTTAGTCCTTGGTACTTTTTTTAATGCTTTTGCAGCAAAACCAACTAAACCAAAAACTACCACTACTGCTTCTACCCCGAAAACACCAACACATACCTGTCAAGGCATACCTCATGCCTCCCTTATTGGGGGGGCTTTCACACCTGTACTGAGTACTTAAAAACTGTATTTGTCGGCAGATGAAAAAAAAAACTGAAGCAAAAAAACCCAAACAAAACCAAACAAACAACAACAATTGCAACATGAACTATTTCAAACATATTTATTCAAATGTACACTTATATGGACACAATCTTGAGCCATAACTTTTTGGTAATGTGAAAATAATAAGCCAAGTAGCACACAAAAAATAAATAAATAAAAAATAAATAAATTTAAAAAATAAATATTAATAATTAATAAATAAAAGTAAGTAAAAAACAATATTTTTCAAATGTACATTAGCACAAGGTAGATTGCTTAATTTGAAAGTACACAATAAGAATAATTCTGAATATAGTTCTTAATTGTCAGCTAGATATACACTTGGAATTAAGAGTTTTTAATTGTCAGCTTGTTACACTAATGCACTTGGATGAAGTTGAAACAAGAAAATGTCCACTGATGCTGCTTGTTATAGTTCCAAGTAGCAGCCTTTGCTGACTCTAGCATTTCTTTGAAGGCTTGACCTTGAAGCATGGAGTGTCACAATTCATTTTCACTTGCATGAAAGAAGTCACAGTTTGTGGGAGCATAGTTTTTCTGAAGTCGGTGTGAATTTTCCTGACCATGCTGAAAGCCCTCTCACTGTCAGCATTGCTGTGAGGAAGGCAAAGCAGTGCTGAGTACACTTTGAGGAGCTGGGAGAAGCGGGGCCACAATTACCCGGACTTACTACACTTCACTGCTGCAGAAATTGCAGAAGGTCATCAAAAGCAATCATCATGCTGACCAAAGGTGTCCGCTTCCTGCAAGATAATGCCGGGTTCACAACTTACACGTTGCCCAGAGGGAAGCACAGTCCTGTGGCTATTTAATCCTTCCTCACCCCACTTCCCCTCCCTACCTTACACCATTGACTTCCACCTTTTTTCAACAATGAAGTCATTTTTGAAGGGCAAGCCCTTCCAAGACAATGAAATACTGATTTCCATGGTCAAGTTGTGGCTTCTGGCACAGCCTGCAGACTTCTACAGGTGAGGTCTCCACAGCTGCATAAAGCGATAGGAGAAATGTGTAACCCTTGGTGGTAACTATGCAGAGAAAGACTAATAAATGTGCCAAGGTTGAGTCTTCTCAGTCCATGGAAGATGACTCGGGGGAAATCTCTTATGAACAGCCCTCATAAATGTGTAACATTTCTATATTTTAGCTAAATTATATAAAATTGAAAAGCCTGTTTTTTACTGCCATAGCTGTCATGGAGCAGCATATGCCCTGCTGAATGTGAACAGCGCTGTCAGTCAAAGATGGTGTTTCCCTATTCTCACCTACTGTAAATCATCACCTTCATTGGGTTTGATCTACTGAAAGCTGAAGTTTGATACTTTATATCCAGTGTGTCTAGGAAGCATGAAGGACTAAAAAGGCGCCGACCTGCAGTGTGGGTCTGGCTGTCAGGTACCATCTGATGCAGATGAGCGTATGCGTATGCTCGTCCGCCGCTACAAAGGCGGGTTTGAGTCTGTCTTTGCCAATTTCTCGAAGCTCGGACTCTCCCATTCTTTTCGGTGACGTCCAGTCCCTCGATTTCCCTTTTCTTCAAGCTTTTTCTTCGCCGGCAGCGCGCTGCGTGAAGCCATTTTGAAAATCACAAGAAGACTGCTTAGGTGCGCTCAATGTCGCCAGGCATCGAATTACTACTGTTCAGTTGATTTTAGGTTCTCTCAATAATTTTTTTTTTCGCTGTATGTTTTTCTTTTTGGCGTACAGAAATGGCAATACGCCCGTATTTGCTAAAATTGCATTTTCCCCGTTGTTCTGCCCTCAGAAGTGTTGTAGGAGTCAAAAATTGAGGAGACTGGATGATTTTTCCAGTAACTGCTTTAATTCCCCATTCATCCTACGTCCTCTCTCGATCGGAGTGAAAAGAGGAAGGACGCAGTCACACACATACATTTATACATTCATCTTCTAACAATACATCACACACAAAAGTCACAATACTCAGCTACATCCTTTCATCTCTAATAGAACACCCAGAGTCCTTCTGTTCTCCTTTCCGACCCCCAAAGGTCAGGCCGGGTAATCTTCTCTCTCCTGAGTCCCCAGGGGGTGCAGACATGTCTTCCTCTTGAGGTGTGAAGTCAATACACATGGCTAGCTCAAAGTCTCTCGTGGCTGAATTCAGCCAGCCACATGTGAGTTACATAGGTTATAACTATGGGCTCCACAGTATGTGTTTTATAGAGTTAAAAAAATAGTTCATAAGTTCATAATAAATCGTCGGCCTCCGTCGGTCTATGATGACCATGGAAGAGAATCCTAAACGTCTACTCTGCTGGAACAGCACCGCCTGTGGCTGAACAGGCCGATGCGCGAATGACAGTTCCTGTCACACAGGTCACACTTGTGGGTGGTCTCCGTGCTGCTGGGTCGGTGGCGGTTCTTCCTGCGGGTCCTTTTTTCATCTGCTGCAGCAGTCAGTCTCTCTTCACCCGCCTTGAGCTGTCTGGTCAGGGTGCCTCTCCATTTGGAGCGGTCCGTTGCAAGGTCCTCCCAGCGCTCTGTGTTGATATCCAGGGCCTTCATGTCTCTCTTGCAGACATCTCTAAAGCGCAGCTGTGGGCGGCCAACGTCTGTCCTGCCAGTTGCCAGTTCTCCATAGAGGACGTCTTTGGGGATTCTGCCATCCTCCATACGGTGAACGTGGCCTAGCCAGCGGAGCCTGCGCTGCCTGAGTAGAGTGAACATGGAGGGAAGGCCGGCGCGGGACAGAACTTCTGTGTTGGGCACTTTGTCCTGCCAGGATATGTCCAGGATGTGGCGAATGCAGCGCAAGTGGAAGGAGTTCAGTCTCTTTTCCTGCCGGGCGTATGTTGTCCACGTCTCACTCCCATAGAGCAGTGTGCTGATGACGCAGGCGTTGTACACTGCCATCTTCGTCTTGACAGAGAGTTTGGGATTCTCCCACACTCGTGTGGTGAGGTGAGCGAGTGTGAAGGCTGATTTTCCAATCCTCTTGTTGATCTTTGTATCAAGGGAGAGGTTGTTGCTGATCGTGGACCCCAGGTACGTGAACTGATTCACGACCTCCAGCTTGTAGTCATCAATGGTGATGGTTGGTGGTGCTTCCGTGCCTTGCGCCAAGACATTAGTCTTCTTCAGGCTGATGGTAAGCCCGAAGTCGTTGCATGCCTGGGAGAAGCGGTCCATCAGGGTCTGAAGCTCCTGCTGTGTGTGGGTTGCGACTGCAGCGTCGTCTGCGAACAGCACGTCTCTGATTAGAGCCTCGCGTACTTTGGTTCTGGCTTTCAGGCGGGCGAGGTTGAAAAGCCTGCCATCAGATCTTGTGTGCAGGTAGATTCCCTCTGTTGTTGTGCTGAAGGCATGCCTCAGGAGCATAGCAAAGAAAATCCCAAAGAGGGTTGGCGCAAGTACACAGCCCTGTTTCACTCCGCTGCGTATGTTGAATGGCTCTGAGACGTTGCCATCGTGCTGCACTATCCCCTGCATGTTGGTGTGAAACGATTCGATGAGGCTTTGCAACTTTGGTGGGCATCCTATCTTTGGCAGGATCTTGAAAAGGCCCTCTCTGCTGACCAGATCAAACGCTTTGATGAGGTCGATGAAGGCGACATACAGAGGCATGTTCTGTTCTCTGCATTTCTCCTGGAGTTGGCGGATGGAGAATATCATGTCTACCGTCGATGGCTCAGCGCGGAAGCCACACTGAGACTCGGTAGACACGTTCGGCAAGCTTCTATAGACGAACGAGAACAACTCGTGCGTAGACTTTGCCAACAACGCTGAGGAGGGAAATGCCCCTGTAGTTGTTGCAGTCGCTTCTCTCCCCTTTGTTTTTGTAGAGGGTGATGATCTTGGCGTCCCTCATGTCCTGTGGTACGGCACCTTCCTTCCAGCACTGACAGAGGACGTCATGCAATGGCAGCAGTAGGGCGGTCTTGCAGTGCTTGATCAGGTCAGGGGGTATGCCGTCGTTGCCGGGTGCCTTGCCAGCGGCCAAGTTATCAATGGCCTTACTGAGTTCGTCGATGGTTGGCTCGGCGTCAAGTTCGTCCATGGATGGCAGGCAGTCGATGGCATCAAGGGCTGACGGTGTCACGGTGTTCTGTCTAGAGTAGAGGTCGGAGTAGTGTTCCACCCATCTCTCCATCTGCTTGTTCTTCTCTGTGATCATCTCTGTGATCATAATAAATATCATAATTCATTTGTAGTAATTCCCGTTAAAAATGGTTATTGTGTTAAAAGTGATTTCTGTATAGTTAGTAGTAATTTGTCTGTATTTTATGTTGAAAGCGCAGCCAGTTGCCAATATTAGTGATGTTCGATACCACTGATTTCCTTTCCGATCCGATACTGAGTAAAATTCAGACTGGTATCGACAATACCGATACCGATGCCGATATTTTTTGCGACTACACCTAATATGTCTTTTAAATCTAAAAAAACGCATGACGCACTTACCCAGGCGGAAGAACAAGTAGTCCCACCAACCGCCTGTCACTTAGACAACATCTCAATAGTTTACTTTTCACCGTGTTTCTGTTAAGGATATACTGTATATGTGTATACTCGCTGCTCTTGTTTTTTTCTTGCCTTCTGATTATTGCTCTGAGTGTTGCTGTCCCTGTAATGTTGCAATCCTGGAATTTCCCCATTGTGGGACTAATAAAGGCTTTTCTTATACCTTACCTCAAATGACTTAAGTATCAAAAGTATCGATATTTTGATTTGAGTATCGATTTTAGAGCATAAAGATCCGGTATCGGAGGTACCGATATTTCAGGATCGATCCGCACATCACTAGCCGCTTTTGTGGGTAGAAGAAGCGGACATTGGTGAGAGAGAAAGAAAAGGCAGAGAGTATAACCTGCCCGTGAATGTCTGAAACGTTCCTCCTGTGTGTTAAACCCATTTCCTAAACCTTCGAAAGCAATGGCTGTAAGTCCAATTAGTGTTTCGTCAGTTTTTTAAGTTTTGTTAGACGTGAATTTGGCATCGTTTTTTAGAGTGTGTTGTTCCAGTAATTAGTCTTATCCCAGGGCCCCGCTAGCTTGTTTTATGTATTGAGTTTATTTGTTTCCAGGAATTAGTCTACCCCAGGGGCCCGCTAGCTTATTTTAATGTATTTTCTGTTTTTATTTCTAGTTTCACTCGGGCTTTTCAACGAGCTTCGAGCCACAGTTGTAAAGAACTGTAAGCTGTCTAGAAGACTGAAATAAAAGAGCAGGACGCTCAGTTTCCTGGCTCGTGAAAAACGAGTTTGGCTTGCTGTTAATCTGCGTTCACATACACCGTGTATATAACACGTAGTGATAACAGTACAGTGAAAAGCCAGGTCAGCAGTTGGTGAAGATAAGGTCCACGACACAGCGAGGGACAACACTCAAGAGTGAAAAGCCACGTCAGCAGTTGGTGAAGATAAGATTCACGACACAGCGATGGACGACACTCAAGAGAAGAGGGCAGAAGAAAAGGCGAACTCTGAAGCCAAATCATCATACAACGCTAGCTCCCACTCCAAACGTTCTAGCTCCAGGTTGTCCTCAAAAGTTCAACGTAATGAAAGCAGCCATTATGGCACGAGCCTCTGCTGAAGCTGCGAATGCTAAAGCCTCATACAGTAAGAAACAATTAGAGTTTAAAAAACAACAAGCAAAGCTAGAACAAGCAAAGCAACAAGCAAAGATGGAACAAGCAAGAGCAACAAGCCAAGCTAGAACAAGCAAAGCTAGAACAAGAACAAGCAGAGCAACAAGCAAAGCTAGAACTGGATCTAGAGATGCTGGAGATAGAAAAGGAAACGGCGGCCGCCACAGCAAAAGCAGAAGTTCTAGAAGCTGCTGCAGCTGCCGAGTTGGACGAAGGAGAGAGTGTAAGGAGCCAATTCCATTACAAGCTGTCAGACAGAGAACTATGGAGTATGTGCACCACCAAATCCAGCTAAAGTCACAGGCGTGACCAGCTGAAGAAGAAACACCTCAAGTCGAACCCGCACAAAGGGCGCAATCATTCACTCCGAGGAGACCCAAACAAACTCTCTCTCCACCAGCATTCAAGAAAATGTACGTGAAAAATGAATCCATCGACATACCAAGAGACTATGTCAGGCCAAACAGCTACCATGCTTCCCACAATGGTGACCCACCTATGGCAGACTTTGCTAGGTTCCTCGCGCGCAGAGAGCTAATCACAACCGGACTCTTTTAAGTTTGACAACACCCCCGAAAACTTTAGAGCATGGCAGTCGTCATTCATAAATGCAAATGAAGACGTTGGTCTCACATATAGCCAGGAATTAGATCTCCTAGTCAAGTGGCTTGGTAAAGAGTCCTCAGAGCACATTAAAAGAATCAGAGCTGTCTATGCCACTAACCCCAAAGCTGCTCTCCAGTTGTCATGGGGCAGGTTAAAAGAATGTTACGCTATGCCAGAAGTAGTAGAAAACACCTTGTTTAAAAAACTGGATAACTTTCCTTGCCTTACAAACAGAGACAATATAAAACTCAGGGAACTTGGAGATTTACTCTTAGAGCTGCGGGTCGCTAAAGATGAAGCTTATCTCCCAAGCCTCGCCTACCTCGACACACCCCGTGGGGTTAAGCCCATGGTTGAAAAGTTGCCTCCAAGTTTACAAGATAAATGGCTGCATGCGGGCTAAAATACAAACAAAAATATGATGTAACCTTCCCTCCCTTCTCATATTTTGTAAAGTTTGTCCAAGATGAGGCTAAAGCAAGAAATGACCCAAGTTTTGCAACATGCAGCAGCCAACCCTTCAGCAAAGGTGAGAGACCACCATTCAAACAAACTAGCTACAGAACGCCTCTAACTGTAAACAAAACAGAGGTTGACACAACTGATCCCGCTAGTACTAAAGAGGACAATTTAACACGCTACTGTCCAGTCCATAAGAAAATGCATCCTCTAACCAAATGTAGAGCTTTTCAGAATAAACCGCTACAAGAGAGGCGAAGCATACTCAAAGAACACAAACGATGTTTTCGCTGCTGCTCTCCCACGCACGCAATAAAGGACTGTGACACGAAACTCAGGTGCGAGGAGTGCCAAAGTGAAAGACATTGCTCTGCCATGCATCCCGATTCAAGTCAGCAACCCCAGCCAGGAAACACACCTGAACCAGAGCCTCAGCCCCGAGACAATACACCACCTGAGGTAACGTCATGGTGCACTGAGATCTGCGGCGAAGGTAATCCTCCACGTTCTTGCTCAAAGGTACAGTGGGGGGAAAAAGTATTTAGTCAGCCACCAATTGTTCAAGTTCTCCCACTTAAAAGATGAGAGAGGTCTCCAATTTTCATCATAGGTATACCTCAACTATGAGAGACAAAATGAGAAAAAAAAATCCAGAAAATCACATTGAAGGATTTTTAATGAATTAATTGGTAAATTCCTCGGTAAAATAAGTATTTGGTCAATAACAAAAGTTCATCTCAATACTTTGTTATATACCCTTTGTTGGCAATGACAGAGGTCAAACGTTTTCTGTAAGTCTTCACAAGGTTTTCACACACTGTTGCTGGTATTTTGGCCCATTCCTCCATGCAGATCTCCTCTAGAGCAGTGATGTTTTGGGGCTGTTGCTGGGCAACACGGACTTTCAACTCCCTCCAAAGATTTTCTATGGGGTTGAGATCTGGAGACTGGCTAGGCCACTCCAGGACCTTGAAATGCTTCTTATGAAGCCATTCATTCGTTGTCCGGGCAGTGTGTGTGGGATCATTGTCATGCTGAAAGACCCAGCCACGTTTCATCTTCAATGCCCTTGCTGATGGAAGGAGGTATTCACTCAAAATCTCACGATACATGGTCCCATTCATTCTTTCCTTTACACGGATCAGTCGTCCTGGTCCCTTTGCAGAAAAACAGCCCCAAAGTATGATGTTTTCACCCCCATGCTTCACAGTAGGTATGGTGTTCTTTCTCCTCCAAACACAAGTTGAGTTTTTACCAAAAAGTTCTATTTGGGTTTCATCTGACATTCTCCCAATCCTCTTCTGGATCATCCAAATGCTCTCTAGCAAACTTCAGACGGGCCTGGACATGTACTGGCTTAAGCAGGGGGACACATCTGGCACTGCAGGATTTGAGTCCCTGGCAGCGTAGTGTGTTACTGATGTAGCCTTTGTTACTTTGGTCCCAGCTCTCTGCAGGTCATTCACTAGGTCCCCCTGTGTGGTTCTGGGATTTTTGCTCACCGTTCTCGTGATCATTTTGACCTCACGGGGTGAGATCTTGCGTGGAGCCCCAGATCGAGGGAGATTATCAATGGTCTTGTATGTCTTCCATTTTCTAATAATTGCTCCCACAGTTGATTTCTTCACACCAAGCTGCTTACCTATTGCAGATTCAGTTTTCCCAGCCTGGTGCAGGTCTACAATTTTGTTTCTGGTGTCCTTTGACAGCTCTTTGATCTTGGACATAGTGGAGTTTGGAGTCTGACTGTTTGAGGTTGTGGACAGGTGTCTTTTATACTGATAATGAGTTCAAACAGGTGCCATTAATACAGGTAATGAGTGGAGGACAGAGGAGCCTCTTAAAGAAGAAGTTACAGGTCTGTGAGAGCCAGAAATCTTGCTTGTTTGTAGGTGACCAAATACTTATTTTACCAAGGAATTTAAGAATTAATTCATTAAAAATCCTTCAATGTGATTTTCTGGATTTTTTTTTTTCTCATTTTGTCTCTCAAAGTTGAACTATACCTATGATGAAATTTGGAGACCTCTGTCATCTTTTAAGTGGGAGAACTTGCACAATTGGTGGCTGACTAAATACTTTTTTGCCCCACTGCATGTCTAGTTCGAGTTTTCTCTAAAGGCCAACCAGAATGCTCCGTTAAGATGTATGCAATCCTTGACGATCAGAGTAATAAATCGCTGGCCCGTCCTGAATTCTTCGTGCTGTTTGGGATCAAGGGTAGCCCTCTGACATACCACATGAGAACATGTGCTGGTTTAACTGAAATGCTTGGCAGGGAAGCAGCAGGGCCCACGCTTAGACCTCCCTCCTCTCCTTGAATGCGACGAGATAATGTTCAGTAGGGGTGAAATACCTACGCCCGAAGTCACTCTTGCTCATGCCCACTTAAAACACCTCGCTCCTCTCATCCCCAAGTATGACCCAGATGCTCAGATGGCAATTTTACTGGGCAGAGACATCCTACGAGTCCACAAGGTAAGGCAACAAGTCAACAGACCCCACAATGCTCCCTTTGCTCAACGCCTGGACCGAGGCTGGGTAATTGTGGGGGAGGTGTGCCTTAACGCTCATAAGCCAACCCTCAATGTTTATAAAACGCACATGCTCTCCAACGGACGCCCATCTTTCCTCACTCCTTGTCCTAACAGCATCAACATCAAAGAGAAACCATGCTACGGCGGGGAGCACAAGGACGGCCTCTCTAAACGCAGCTCAAAACCCAATGCAGTGGAAGAAAAGCTTGGGGACAAAGTTTTTGAGTGCACAGAGAACGATAACAAGTGTGCCGTGTCCTTCGAGGATGAGACCTTCCTAAAGATAGCGGAGGAAGAAGTCCACCAGGATGGAAACAACCCTGAACAGTGGCACTACGTCACATCAGAGCAAAACCCAGCTGATCTAGCCACCAGGTCAATACCTGCATCACAGCTCATGGACACTATGTGGTTTAAGGGACCAGACTTCCTTTACAAACCACCTGAATCCGGGACATCTGAATCCTTTGGGTTAATCGAGCCTGAAGTAGACTTGAAATCAGAAAAGTCGCTACCTTTTCTACTCGCATTCAGAAGAACGGGCCCTTACCAGCATGCTTCCAGCGCTTTTCAAGTTGGAACTCATTAGTACGTGCCATTGAATTCCTAATTCACCAAGCTTATTCTCACTCATCAAGCAACCTGTCAGATCATTCATGCAGGGGCTGGCGTCGATGTAGCAAGCCACGCACTCCAGAGGAGCTGGATGCTGCCAGTAACCTCATCCTCCAGTCTGTTCAAAAAGACGCTTTTCCCGACGAGTATGCTGCTCTCCATGCCAACCAAACCATCCGCAGTTCAAGTCCCATCGTGGCTCTTGATCCCTATATGAATAAAAGCCTCATCAAGGTTGGAGGTCACCTCAAACATGCTTCATTGAACACAGCATCCAAGAATCCAACCATTCTCCCAAACAAGCATCACGTAACTCAATTGCTTGTCCGTCACTATCACGCCAAAGTTGTATATCAAGGAAGGCAGTTCACGGAAAGTGCAATTAGGCAAGCCGGACTGTGGATTGTAGGTTGCAAAAGACTGGTCTCGTCCATTATCTGCCATTGTGTAGGAGACTCAGGGGAAAACTAGAGACTCAGAAAATGGCAGACCTCCCACCTGAGAGACTCAAAACATGCCCTCCATTTTCATACGTCGGGTTGGATGTATTCGGTCCATGGTCAGTAGTCACTCGACACACACGAGGTGGAGCTGCACAAGGAAAAAAAAAAAAGGTGGGCAATACTCTTCACGTGTATGACCACAAGAGGCGTGCACATTGAAGTCATTGAATCTATGGACGCTTGCAGCTGTATAAATGCAATACGCAGATTCTTCGCAATACGAGGCCCAGCAAAGCAAATGCGATCTGACAGAGGCACCAACTTCATTGCAGCGAGCGTGGAGTTAGGCATGGCACAACCAAACAAGAGCCCTCCCAACATTGTCAACTATCTTCATGCCAACGGTCGCACATGGGAGTTCAATCCCCCACATGCCTCTCACATGGGAGGCGTCTGGGAAAGACTGATTGGGGTCACTCGCAGAATACTGGACTCCATGCTTTTGCAAAACAAACACACTCGTTTGACGCATGAGGTGCTTTGTACTTTAATGGCTGAGGTAACGTCTATAATCAACGCAAGGCCCTTAGTGCCCATCTCAGCAGACCCTTCCTCACCATTCCTACTCTGTCCTGCAATGATCTTGACCCAAAAGCATCATGTTCCCCCTCCACCAGGAGACTTTTGTGGAAAAGACCTGCTCAAAAGCCAGTGGAAACAAGTGCAAGCACTCGCCAACGAATTTTGGAGCCGCTGGAGAAACGAATATCTCAACACCCTCCAATCAAGGCGCAAGTGGCTTGCAACACACCGCAACCTCCAGACAGGTGACATAGTGCTGTTGAAACAGGACCAAGCACCGAGGAATGAATGGACAATGGCCATCATCACATCCACCTTTCCAAGCAGCGACGGGAAGGTCAGAAAGGTTGAAGTGAGGACATCATCCCAGGGTGTTTCAAGGACTTACCTACGTCCTGTTTCATATGTTGTTATGCTCTTAGAGAACGAAGCTATAGATAAAAGGAAGTAGTGGCGTTAGTAATGCCAGGCGGGGAGTGTTCTGCCCTCAGTAGTGTGTGTTTTATAGAGTTAAAAAAAATAGTTCATAAGTTCATAATAAATATCATAATTCATTTGTAGTAATTCCCGTTAAAAATGGTTATTGTGTTAAAAGTGATTTCTGTATAGTTAGTAGTAATTTGTCCGTATTTTATGTTGAAAGCGCAGCCAGTTGCCGCTATGTTTTGTGGGTAGAAGAAGCGGACATTGGTGAGAGAGGAAAAAAAAGGCAGAGAGTATAACCTGCCCGCGAATGTCTGAAACGTTCTTCCTGTGTGTTAAACCCTTTTCCTACACCTTCGAAAGCAATGGCTGTAAGTCCAATTAGTGGTTCGTCAGTTTTTTAAGTTTTGTTAGACGTGAATTTGGCATCGTTTTTTAGAGTGTGTTGTTCCAGTAATTAGTCTTATCCCTGGACCCTGCTAGCTTGTTTTATGTATTGAGTTTATTTGTTTCCAGGAATTAGTCCTACCCCAGGGGCCCGCTAGCTTATTTTAATGTATGTACTTTCTGTTTTTATTTCTAGTTTCACTCGGGTTTTTCAACGAGCTTCGAGCCACAGTTGTAAAGAACTGTAAGCTGTCTAGAAGACTGAAATAAAGGAGCAGGACGCTCGGTTTCCTGGCTCGTAAAAAACGAGTTTGGCTTGCTGTTAATCTGTGTTCACATACACCGTGTATATAACACGTAGTGATAACAGTACACCCGTATTAAAATACGGTGAAACCGTATCACTCGATAGGTATGCCAACAGGTACAGTCCATTTTCTAACAATCAGATGAATGGCTGAGTGATATAAAAATTCAACTTTTCAAAGCTAGGAGTGATAATACTGTAGATAGTGTTATAGGTGTAAAAGCATTTATTGTGGACTTTAATACCAGTGTTGCTTCAGCTTTACGAGCTTTACGTGGGTTAGGGTAAATTGTGCAGCTGTGTAACGCAACAATAAAACATTCTACATTTATCATTTCCTTTTTATTTGCAAGAAGCACTGTACTGGGGGGGGGGGGTGAACAGTTCATAGTGGTCAAATTTGACCCAATTTCCCCTTGGGTCCACACACTTCTTCCGTTTGTGTTGCAGTGCTTGGATCCCTGTGGTTGAAAAATAAACCACATTTTGTCAAAGTTGACCACTATGAACTTTTCAGCCCCCCCTCATACGTTAATGCATTTCAGGATTTTTCATGTTGTCTCCATTTAGCTGTTACAGAGATTTTGCAAGTTATTTCTATTTTTGAATTTTACTGCATACAGGAGAATGCGAAGATCCCAAGATCAACAATGGTGTTCTTGTCAAGGGTGATGGACCTCCATACAGACATCCCTCTAAGGTGACACTCCAATGTGACTCTGGCTACAATATGAAAGGAGAATCTACCCAGACATGCACGGAAAAAGGCTTGTGGTCCCCCGGACTACCTGAGTGCAGTAAGTCACTAATGCTTAAAAACAATTAACGACTCACATGTGACTTGATTATTCATATGAGGTTCTCGATATTTTGGATTTGTCATTTTCTTTTAGACTGAAGTTTAGTTTTTACCTTTTCTCAAAAATGGGCTAAAATAAACCAAGGCAGAGAAAAAGTCACCATATGCCCACTGTTTTTATTTATTTTTTAAATATTTTCTCATAAATATTTGTTCATGTCCTTAAAAAGACATTTGAAAATTACATTTGAAAACTAAGGAATAAATCAATTTTGTTTCTTTGTAATATACATTTCACAGGAATTCAGATTTTGTGTTGTAAGAATGTCTGCCTTCTTCCTTTGTTATAACACATTTTTCTTGTTTTTTTCAGCAAGTGGAAGTGATGTTCTTAAGCCACTGCTCATTCCACTAGGGGGTAAGTGGCTTTTGAAATCCTGTAACAGTAGATCAAGAATGTAAACGCCTATTAGGGAATCTCAGTGTTGTCAACAGAAACAGTATAGTTACATCAGACCATGGAATTTATTTTAGAATTTGTGACCCGTGCTGGAAAAATGAGTCAGAATGTGCACCGCATCATTATGAGCTGCAGGCACGAGAAGTCATAAACCATGATTCTTTCTTTGTTTGCTAGCAGCAAGTCCCAGGAAAACCCCTGTGAGTGCCGGGTATCATTGTTAAGCTTAGAAATTGTACTTTCTAAAAATACATAAGTTTTGGCGGAAGGCGTAACTCCCGACCGATCGAACGCAAGTTTTAAACGTAGCCAAAATATAAATAGATCGGCTTTTTGCGGGTCCATTTTTGAGCATGTCCTACAAATTAAGAAAAGATAAGATGAGCCTTATTAGTCCCACAATGGTGAAATTCCAGGATTGCAGCAGCAGAGGGATAGCAACACTCAGAGCAACAATCAGAAGGCAAGAGAAAAAACAAAAAAAGCAAGAGCAGCTAATATACTGTACATATGTACATATTACTATAAATGTGTGTGTGTGTATGTATGTATGTATGTATGTATGTATATATATATATATATATATATATATATATATATACAGTATATTAGATTAGATTCAACTTTATTGTCATTACACATGTATGAATACAAGGTAACGAAACACAGTTTAGCATCCAATCAGAAGTGCAAAGGACAGCAGTGCAGTATATACGGTAATTAACAGTATGTGCAATTTAAGCAATATATATATATATATATATATATATATATATATATATATATATAAAATATACTGTGTATATATAAATATATATACTAGTATAGTATAGTATATATACACACAGACACACAGTGCAGAGCATTGTAGCTGGATGGAATAAATACTGTTAGGCCCAAAAATATTTGGACAGTGACACAAGTTTTGTTATTTTAGCTGTTTACGAAACATATTCAGGATACAATTATATAATCAATATGGGCTTAAAGTGCAGACTGTCAGCTGTAATTTGAGAGTATTCACATCCAAATTGGAGCAAGGGTTTAGGAATTACAGCTCTTTAATACATAGCCGCACTTTTTCAAGGGACCAAAAGTAATTGGACAATTGACTCAGAAGGCTCCAAAAAAAAATAACAAGGCTGCATGGGCTCTTACCTCGTTAACCCGTCATCAATTAAGCAGTTAAAAGGTCTGGGAGTTGATTCCAGGTGTGGCGTTTGCAGTTGGAAGCTGTTGCTGTGAACACACAACATGCGGTCAAAGGAGCTCTCAATGGAGGTGAAACAGACCATCCTGAGGCTGAAAAAAATTAAGAAATCCATCAGAGAGATAGCAGAAATGTTAGGAGGGGCCAGATCAACAGTTTGGTACATTCTGAGAAAAAGAGTGCCCTGGTGAGCTTGGGAACTCAAAAAGGCCTGGATGTCCACAGAAGACAACAGTGGTGGATGATCACAGAATCCTTTCCATGGTGAAGAGCAACCCCTTCACAACATCCACTAAAGTGAAGAAGACTCTCCAGGAAGTAGGTGTATCAGTATCTAAGTCTACCATAAAGAGAAGACTTCATGAGAGTAAATACAAAGGATTCACCACAAGGTGCAAACCATGAATCAGCCTCAAAAATAGAAAGGCCAGAATTGACTTTGCCAAAAAACACCCGAAGAAGCCAGCCCAGTTCTGGAACAGCATTCTTTGGACAGATGAGACTAAGATCAACCTGTACCAGAATGATGGGAAGAAGAAAATTTGGAGAAGAATTGGAACAGCTCATGATCCAAAGCACTACATCTTCTGTAAAACATGGTGGTGTTACGTGTGGCCCTCGCGAGCCACACAAAGAGAGCCGAGGGCGAGCCAGTGAGTCTGTGATGTTTTATTAATAGTAGGGAACAGGGGATAAGGAACACGGCCTCGTGGGCCAAAAGGCACAAATACTCATACAGTAGTACACTCACAAGAAATGCAGAATGACGACTAGAGGACTGGCGCCGGGCGTAGGGGTTCCAGCCTTCAGTGTGCTAAGTCGCAGCCCCGAGTGATCGGAACTGCTCCTTCTTATACTCATCAGCAGCGCCTCAGCTGATGAGGGTTAATTGGGCTCCAGCCGTCCCGTAACTGACAGCTGGGAGCCCACTGAGACGCTGCCACAGAAGGGACAGGGCTGAGGGAATATGGTGTGAGCGCCGGATGACACGGCGTCTCATCCCACGTGACACAGCCCCCCCCCTCACGGTCGGACTACGAACGACCCCATACCATCCAAGACCCCCCCCCCCCCCACCTAGGGTGGGCAGATGGGGCGCAGGTCAGGAGGGAGAGAATCAGAGAGAAGAAAAACCGACAATAACTCAATACAGAGTACTAAGGGAAAACCCAAACACAATACACCATACGACATGAGAAGAAGAAAAAAAAAAACAATCAACAATAAACCAATACAGAGTACCAGGAAAACCCAAACACAATACTCCGTAACATAACAGGAAAAAAACACAGAAAGGAAAAAAAAAAAGACAATAAACCAATATCGAGTACAAGGGAAAAACCCAAACAATATACTCCACAAAATACAACAAGAAAAAAAAACCCAGAAAAGGGAAAGAAAACAGGCAATAAACCAATACAGAGTAAAAGGGAAAAACCCAAACACAATACTCCATAAGGTACCACATAAGAGAAAAACCCATACAGGCAGAGAATAATTGCGGAGATAATAGCCCAACACACAGGGAAGAACCCCCCCCCCCCCCCCACAATACCCCATAAACCATGTACAGGTCAACCAACGAAAATCAACCCTGGGGCCCCCAAAATAAAAGAACTCCCAAGGGTGAAAATTAACCATACGGCCATCCCTCACACAGGAGGGGAAACCCACAAAAAAAAATAAATAAAAAAATGTCACGCTAAATGCGGAACAAAAACAACAACTTAGCTGTACCCACCCAAATATAAGCACAGCAAAAGACATTCAGTTCGGGGGGTCTCCCCGCACCCAGCGTCCATTCCGCTAACGAGGGTGAAGGGAACAGTTCCGGAGGCCTACCTGAACCCCAGGCCAGAAAACACAGTTCCTCGGGAGGCCGAATCAGATCGCCGAACAGAAAGTCTAGCGGGTCGGGCGTCCGCACAAGCGAGCCGAATGGACACGGCAGATCCTCCGGCAGCCGGCCCGCATCGCTCAACCACCAGGGCCGTGGGGGTAAGGGAGAGGTCCAAATGGGCCCTAGTGGAAGAGGCTTGGGGAAAAGCTGATGACGAGGTGGTCCAACGTCAGACGGCAGGGAATCTGCCGCTCCCTCACCGGACCTGGACACCGCTGGTGCAGGACCCACGTCGGACCCCGATTGGGTCTCTGTCAAACCCACGTCGGACCCCGATTGGGTCTCTGTCGAACCCACGTCGGAACCCGATTGGGTCTCGGTCAAACCCATGTCGGACCCCGATTGGGCCGGTGCCGCACCAGAACCGACCTCCGACGTTGAACCTGGACCCTCCGGCACTATGAGTGATGGCAGCTCCTCGCCGGCGACCCTGGGAGAAGGCTCAGGAGAGAAAACAGAACCGGGATCAGGATCACCGGCAGCGCCAGAACCCGGCGAGATAAGTTCGGACACAGCGGACGGCTGCACCCGGCTCATCTCCCCTAGAGACAGGCTAAAGTGCTCTAAAGTGAGGAGAAGAAAGATAGAGCACTTGCCTGATCTCGGGTTCTGACGCCGTCCAGGACTGCGAAGATCCGGGATCCAGCATCAGGAGGTCGTTGTCAGGCTCCCACTCAGCTGTGTCTCAGCTGTGTCGGGCTCCGCAGCTGGCATGATGGACAGCACAGCTTGAGAGTCCTCCTGCACCGGTGCCCACGTCAACAGCCCACACGGCGTGGTGGCAGAACCTCGTCCCGCTGGACCGGACCGCTCCTCTGTGGAGACCCGGGGACGCTTGGTCGTCGGTGCAGACTCCACGTAGCAATCCGTCTTCCTCCTCCGTCCACGGCGTAGCTGTGGAACCTGAACCAGGCTGTCCAGAACCGCAGGTCCCCTCCTCATCCCACGACGTTGGCCTGGCGGCGGGGACCGCTCAGCGGAGGGAGACACAGAGGGTGCAGGATTAATGACAAAGGCTACAGCAGGTGGTGGGAGTTCAGGGAGCTGCGAACCCCGAACTCCACCTCCAGGAGTTTGACAGGGCAAATCACAAGGTGAATGTGAAAAAACTGGGACTTGCCTGTCTCCTGGAGGTTGGATGGTGCCTGCTGTAGTGGACGTTGCTCCTCCCTTTCCCCGCCGGGCAGTAACGGAGGACCCCCTGAGAGGACGTTGGGGAGCCGCTCGTGTAAATTCCAGGAGGGAGCTCGCCAGGTCAGGACTCTGGACGCACACAGCAGCTGGGGAGCGCGTCGAGGAGGAGGGGGTGACAGCCGAGACGAGCCGGGCCCGAAGTGCTGGCGTGACAGCGGGGGGAGGAAGCTCAAGTAGTGGAGCAGATAACTAAAAAAATCCTTCAAATGGTGACACAAGCATGAAATTTTGCACAGATACCCTCCTGGATATACTCTTTCAGATTAGGGTCCTGGCCACGTGAAAATTCAAGATGGCGACCTTTTTTCAAGATGGCCGCCATCAGTATCTGGCAATCTCACACCGAGACCATATATCTGTTGAAATAAACATGCTTTTTTCATTTAAATGAACTTTAAATCATGGGATTGTGATCATGAACTGTTTCTCACAATCTACCATGTCATTCAAGATTTAAACAAAGAAGACCTCCAAGTCCAACCTAAACTATCGGAGCTAGGAGAGCCCAGCTCTGCCTGCTCCGTATCCAGCCACAGACCAGCAGTGGCACTGGGCACAGCCCAGTTATCATCGGGCCACCAAACCAGGCGAACCTGGCTCCAGCCCCAGAGAAAATAAAGAAGAGAAGAAAATGTTGTTCTATAATGCGCAATCAGCGAAGATATCTAACAAAAAAATAATTGCATTGAACTGCATTGAAAAGAAAGCAACAGGATTTGATTTGTTTTACTTAGTGACATCTATAACTCCTATGTGTAGGAAGTCACAATAATCCGAAAAGTGATGGTCTGACAACGCATGCCATCCACCAAAAGACAAACAAAATCAATGCGCAAAATTTATCTACAGTTCACATTTGCAGGAGCAGAGTGCTGTGCACACAAGACCCAGCCTTAAGCACTTGCATCTACCACGGCAGCTAGTTTTGCAACCACATTTGGTCAGTTGCTCACAGCTCTTGGCTATGGGAGCATTGGCCGTCCAGAAAACATGCCACTGTTCACCAGACTTCCGCCATCCCCAGTCAGCAGGACTCTCAGGTTCAGGCTGACACAGGGTTGCCTGGCCCCACACACAACCGGCCTGGTAGGCAGCACGCTTGGTATGTTGGAGAAGAGCGGCTTTGGTTGGCGGGATGGCCTCATAAGGTCGTTGTTTTCTGGCAAATAATTCGAGCCTAGCCTCATCTACAGTGGCAGCCGTGCTGGATCTGTCATACATAAATATGACAAACTTCTCCAGGATGTCAAGGTCGCTCTGTTGCACTGTGAGAGGGTACTGACTCAGTTTGGAGAACACAGGGGAGACTTCTGGGAAGATAGCCCAGGTCTGCCAGGCAGTCTTCTTTCCCTTGTTTCTGAAAGCTGACACTATATCACAGCCTGTGAACGCATGAAAGAAGAGTATGCCCTTGGTCTTTTCCTGGCCCAAGCTGTGACACAAGTCATGCACACTGATATAGCGCATGCTCTGACCCTGACCAAATGCCAGCCATAGCTGATCAAGTCCCAAGCTCTGGAGGAAAGGCAGCACACTGAGAGCAATGACAAGAATGTCAGTGTCATTTGCTTTGACTGTGATGCTTTTGCTCCCATGTGCTGAGGCATAACTTGCATGCACAAAGATGCGACTGTCAAGCCTCCTCATGAGTGCACTTGTCCAGTCCTTCCAGATCAGCTTCATGAGTGCTGAGGGCAGCAGACCCCTTGGTAACAATGACCATGTTTTCTGCAGACATTTGGGCAACCCTGTCTGCCAAGAACTCGAACAACTCAGTCTTGTTTTCTTCGTGTCTGAGGAAGTTGCGCCAGTTGGATGGGATAGTGTTCTTGTCTGTCACCTTGCGTCTGCCTCCCAGACCACGCTGTGCTCTGGTCTCAGCTTTGAGACTTGATTTGTTGTACACATCAAACACTAGATGCGTAGACGTATGTCTGCTACTACATGAATGAATCACTGGCAGGAAATCCAGGAGTGCATAGCCCTCAAAGGTCTTTCCTTTCTTTGGCGGCAAGGCATGGACCAAAGCAGACCCATCCACTATCAGCACATCTGTCTCTGGTGCATTGTCTGCTGGTGCAACATGACTCTCTAGGATGGACACCAGCTGAGACTTCTGACATGCATACAGCCTTCCACCATCACTCAATGCTGCTGGGAATGCCTGATTCTCATGCTGGAAGAACTCCTGTAGGTCACATTCACGGGTCTGACATGAAATGAAGAGCTTGGAGAATAACTGTCTTCTTTCAATAGCCTTTGCTTTGACTGTACAGGACTAGCCGATTCTTGTTGGAAGAAGTCGGTCACATTCTTCTTGATGGGTTCATACATGGAGGCAGGGCGGCTTGCCAGAGCATCTAACTAACTAACTACTAACTAACCTGCACTTATATAGCGCTTTTCTAGTCACAAAGACCACTCAAAGCGCTTTCACTAATACTAACCCTCTATTCTAAGGGCCTATAGGAAACAGATATCTAGGGACAATTTAGAACAGCCAATTAACCTAACATGCATGTCTTTGGATTGTGGGAGGAAACCGGAGCCCCCGGAGTAAACCCACGCAGCACAGGGAGAACATGCAAACTCCACACAGAAAGGTTCCAACCCCTGCCAACCTGGGGATTCGAACCAGGAACTTTCTAGCTGTAAGGCAACAGTGCTAACCACTGCACCACCGTGCTGCCCCATCTGAGAACTCCTGGAACTTGGCATGGCCACTGTTCATGTGTGTCTTGAGAAGCTCTGCTGTGTTGGGGTGGGCAATATCCTTGGTGTCAATGGAATACAAGTCAGAACTTTCTTCCTGAAAAGGACTGCCTAGGTTTTGCAAGGCTGCAGAAAGCTTGTTGACCTTGTCCAGAAAAGTCTTCTGTGCCTGTGGGTTTTGCTCATGGTGTGTTGCTTGCTCGGGAATTTCTTTGCGTTGGGCCTCTGTGTCATAAACAGATAACAAGCGACTGACCTCTGTGTTAAATATGCTCAATTTACGATGGATAAATCATAATTTTCAAGGAGTAGCAGCCATTTTGGGCACCACATTGAAGGCTAACCTTCTTAAATTTATATCAGAGACAACAAAATCTGTAAAATTAGTATATAAGAGCATAAACATGGTTCACTTGGAAAATTAAATTAAGAAAAGAGGAAAAATAACAAAAAATTGTCACATTCTGGCAGCCATCTTGGAAAATGGCGGCCATCTTGAATTTTTGGCGTGGCCAGGACCCTTTTCTGAAAGAGAGGACATTAAAGCATATTTGTGGAGAATTTCATGCTTGTGTCACCATTTGAAGGATTCTTATGAAATATGCAATTAACCGCTGCACTAAAGAGGCGAGGCTGTGGGATCTCCTCTCAGACGAGCCTCGCAGGAGTGACAGCTGCGTGGGAGGATGAGACCTTGTGGCGACCCGGAACTGGATCCGGACGGGGAACAAGCTTAGTAACTGAGGACGGGTGCACAGCGGAGCATGGAGCAGCCACTTGGTCCCGGACCTTAATAGCTGTCAGCTGCAGATCCTCCGGGGGAATCCTGAGTGACGTCGTGCTGGTTGGGGAAAACCCTCTGGATGGCGCGAACTCCCGGGCCAGAGCGGAGGCAGGAACGGGATCCCGAAGCGAAAGGTGACGTCTCCTCCTCTTCGGCTTCCTGCCGGGATTTCCCTCCAACCTACGGAGTATTTCCCGCTGTGCGGCTATGTCCCATCTCCTCACGCTCACCTCAGGATGACAGGCGAAGCGGGGAAGATAATCCAATACCTCCTCAGACTGATCTAAGTACCGGTGCACGTCGCTACTGAAGTTAAGGAGGGAAGCGGTGTTGAGGATCTCATCCACGCACTCAAGGGCGTCAGCGAGGACATCACTCGACCCCTGAGTGCGGGACCTCCGTGACGGCATGCTTCCGCGACGGTACCTCGACAGGTAAGGGCAACAGTCTAAAGTAGCAAACTCACGGCCGCCGGCAACTCGTCTGGCTGCGACTTACTGTTACGTGCGGCCCTCGCGAGCCACACAAAGAGAGCCAAGGGCGAGCCAGTGAGTCTGCGATGTTTTATTAATAGTAGGGAACAGGGGATAAGGAACACGGCCTCGTGGGCCAAAAGGCACAAATACTCATACAGTAGTACACTCACAAGAAATGCAGAATGACGAGTAGAGGACTGGCGCCGGGCGTAGGGGTTCCAGCCTTCAGTGTGCTAAGTCGCAGCCCGGAGTGATCGGAACTGCTCCTTATACTCATCAGCAGCGCCTCAGCTGATGAGGGTTTATTGGGCTCCAGCCGTCCCGTAACTGACAGCTGGGAGCCCGCTGAGATGCTGCCACAGAAAGGACAGGGCTGAGGGAATATGGTCTGAGCGCCGGATGACACGGCGTCTCATCCCACGTGACAGGTGGAGGCAGTGTGATGGCATGGGCATGCATGGCTTCCAATGGCACTGGGTCACTTGTGTTTATTGATGATGTGACAAAAGACAGAAGCAGCCGGATGAATTCTGAAGTGTATAGGGATATACTTTCTGCCCAGATTCAGCCAAATGCAGCAAAGTTGATTGGACGGAGCTTCACCAATGATCCAAAACATACTGCAAAAGCAACCCAGGAGTTTTTTAAAGCAACAAAGTGGAATATTCTGTAATGGCCGAGTCAATCACCAGATCTCAACCCAATCAAGCATGCAGTTCACTTGCTCAAGACAAAACTTGAGGCAGAAAGACCCACAAACAAGCAACAACTGAAGACAGCTGCAGTAAAGGCCTGGCAAAGCATCACAAAGGAGGAAACCCAGCGTTTGGTGATGTCCATGGGATCCAGACTTCAGGCAGTCATTGCCTGCAAAGGATTCTCAACAAAATATTGAAAAGTAACATTTTACTTAGGGTTATGTTTATTGGTCCAATTACTTTTGAGCCCCTGAAATGAGGAGCGTTTATATAAAAATAGCTACAATTCCTACATGTTTAATCATATATTTTTGTTCAACCCCTTGAATTAAACCTTAAAGTCTGCACTTCAATTCCGTTGTAGTTGTTTCATTTCAAATCCAGTGTGGTGGCATGCAGAGCCCAAATCATGAAGATTGTGTCACTGTCCAAATATTTCTGGGCCTAACTGTATGTAGATATATTGTGTATTGTATAGTGGGCTGAACGGTGGCGCAGTGGTTAGCACTGCAGCAGCACAGTTTACCCTTGGCCAGGGGATCGTGGGTTCGATCCCAGCCCCCGACCAACAGTGATCTGTGTGGAGTTTGCATGTTCTCCCCGTGTTTGCGTGGGTTTACCCCGGGATTTCTCCGGTTTCCTCCCACATGCCAAAAACATGCAGGTTAGGTTAATTGGAGACACTAAAGTGGCCCTAGGTGTGAATGTGTGTGTGAATGGTTAAGGGATAGCGCTGTATCGTGGATGCTTCATCCATCCAGGTGGTGGATGACCCTCAATTTCCCCTCGGGGGATCAAAGTATATTAAATCTAAAAAAAAATATATATATAAACACCCACAGTACGGAGCATTGCAGCTAGGTGGAATAAATATATAGATATATAAAGACACCCAGTACGGAGCATTGTAGCTAGATGGAATAAATATGTAAGTATATAAACACACAGTGCGGAGCAGTGTAGCTAGATGGAATAAATATGTAAATGTATAAACACACACAGTGCGGAGCATTGTTGCTAGATGGGATGAAACAGCACAACCGTCTACTTAGTTATCCTACATGGTATGATTATGTGCCCATACATATTCTCACCCTCCATAGCGACCGGTATTTTCCTAGTTGTTTGCCGGAGGGGACCGTTGTGTAAGTCTATTGCATCTTTTGCATCCAAAACTATAGGTTGTCACGTCTTTTTGCTAGCTCTGCGAGCAGCCCTGCTTAGGTTGTACAGTCTGACAGCCGTTGGTAGGAAGGACCTGCGAAACCTCTCGGTTGTGCACCTGGGATGATGTAGTCTGCTGCTAAATGAGCTCCTCAGTGCGTTCAGTATGTCCTGCATAGGGTGGAACTCGGACTCCAGCAGAGATGACAGTTTAGCCACCATCCTTCTCTCTCCTATCTCCTCCACTGGGTCAAGGCGCTGCCCCAGGACAGAGCTAGCTTTCTTGATCAGTTTGTTCAGTCTCTTCCTATCGGCTGCTGTAATGCCACTGCCCCAGCAGACCACTCCAAAAGTGATGGCTGATGCCACCACCGTGTCGTAGAATGTCTTCAGCAGCGCCCCTTGTACACCAAAAGACCTGAGTCTCCTCAGTAGGAACAGCCTGCACTGTCCCTTCTTGTAGAGTGCGTCAGTATTGTGTGACCAGTCTAGTTTATTGTTCAGATGAACACCCAGGTACTTGTAGGATGTCACCATCTCAATGTCTGTTCCCTGTATATTTACTGGTGCTGTGAGGGGTTGTCCTTGGCTGCAGCAGTCCACCACCAGCTCCTTAGTTTTCCTCGCGTTGATCTGGAGGTAGTTCCGATGGCACCAGTCCACGAAGTCCTGGATAAGCCCTCTGTACTCAGCTTCATCTCCATTGGAGATGAGGCCAACGATTGCAGAGTCATCAGAGAACTTCTGTAGATGGCAGTGTGTTGTGTTGTGTGAGAAGTCCGCAGTACAAAGGGTGAATAGGAAGGGAGCCAAGACTGTTCCCTGGGGGGCCCCTGTGCTACCGATGATCGCGTCGGACACACAATCTCGGGTTCTCACAAACTGAGGCCGGTTCGTGAGGTAGTCCAGGATCCATGATGACAGGTGCTGGTCCACCCCTGCACACAGCAGCTTGTCCTTCAGGATCATCGGTTGGATGGTGTTGAAAGCACTGGAGAAGTCAAAGAACATGATCCTCACCGCATTCCCGGGCTTCTCCAGGTGGGACAGAGAACGGTGAAGGAGGAAGATCACCGCATCCTCCACCCCAATCCCATGCTGGTAGGCGAACTGGAGTGGATCCATCGCTGGTCCCACCAGGGGGCGGAGGTGAGCAAGGAGCAGTCTCTCCAGGGTCTTCGTCAAGTGGGACATCAGGACCACCAGTCTGTAGCTGTTCAGGTCTTTGGGGCGGGAAGTCTTTGGTACAGGTACCACACAAGATGTTTTCCACAACTGTGGTACCCTCCCCAGCTTCGGGCTCTGGTTGAAGATGAGCTCCACAATCCCACACAGCTGATTTGCACGGGACTTGAGGAGCTTTGCGCTGATGCTGTCCGGTCCCAACGCCTTCCTCGCCTTGATCTTTTTCAGCTCCGTCCTCACCTGGGTCTTAGTGAGGGTCATGTTGGGGGGTTGTGTGTTGGGAGTGGGGGGGTGTTGGTGGAGTGGGGTGTGGGCAGCAGGACTCGATGTCTTTAGAGGCAGCAGTGGTTGTTGTGCAGTCGGGGGGGGGGGTCAAGCCTATTAAAAAACAGGTTCAGATTGTTGGCCCACTCTCTGCCCCCCGTGGCCTTGGGGGAGGTATTCTGGAGCCCAGAGATGGTTTTGAGGTTTCTCCAGACCCCGCTGATGTCGCTCTGTTGCAGCTTGTCCTCCATCTTCTTCCTGAAGCTGTCCTTGCCTTCTCTGATCTTGATCCTCAGCTCCCTCTGTACAGACTTCAGCATCTCCCTCTTCCCTGACCTGAAGATCCTCTTCTTCTCTCTCAAAAGTGTTTTTATCTCAGGGTTGATCCAGGGTTTGTTGTTCAAGCAACACCGTATGGTCTTGGTGGGTGCGGAGTTATCCACACAGAAGCTGATGTAGTCTGTGATGGTGTGAGTGAGGCCGTCGATGTCCTCACCATGTGGATTGCAGAGCTGCTCCCAGGCAGTGGTTTCAAAACAGTCATTTAGAGTGTCCATTGCCTCCTCAGACTATAACTTCACTGTGCGCATGACCGGAGGTTGTCTGTGTACTAGGGGTTTGTACACTGGCAGGAGATGAACCAAGTTGTGATCCGATCTCCCGAGTGGGGGGGGGGGGGGGATTGTGATGAGGTGTACACCTCCTTAGTGTTTGTGTAGAATAAGTCCAGTGTTTTATTGTCTCTAGTGTGGCATGTGACATACTGGGTGAACGTGGATGGAATGGGAGACAGTGAAATATGGTTGAAATCGCCTGAGATCGCCTCGTCGTCTATACGCCATCGGTTTTCTTCTGCGGTACCAGATGGGGCAATGTGAGGGCCTATCGGAGGAACCAATCGAGGCGGCAGTTGGGAGCTCGAGCGCGGTGTTGGTGAGAGACGGGGCCACCTGGACCCAGCAGGACAGTGGCCTGAGTCGGAACCCAGTTGCGAGGTCCAGCTGAGGAACTACCAGACTGACGGCGGTCGGTGACGGGGCCTAGCGGAGGTGCCACCCAGCCAGACGGCGGCGAGCGGCGGCGGTGATCGGTGAAGTTCGGCTGCGCCGGCGGTGTGCGGCATAACCGGCGGCAGGCGGTGGCGAATGACGGGGGTGATCTGCGGAGCTGAGCAGCGCTACTTGGCGGAGGAGCTGTGCAGGAGCTGTTGCGGCGAGTTCAGCAGCGGCCGGGCTAGTTGAGGCCTAGCCGGATTCTCTGTTTACTTCTATCTACAGGTCAGCAAGATGCCACCAAAGAAAGAGGAAATGGAAGAAATCAAAAAAGCTCTGAGCTTTATGTCAGAAGAATTGGCCAAATTGACTAGCCAACAGGACAAAATAATAGGCCTAATTGTTGCTTGCTTGTCATTGTCCTTAGAACAGGTACAAGCCCTAAATTTAATAATTCAAGAAAAAGACAAAAAAATTATGGACCTGGAGCAACACGGGCGTCTTTTGGAGCAACGCGTCGAGGATCTTGAACAAGGTTCTCGTATTGATGACCTAGTTATAAGTGGACTAGACATCAGATATCAGTCCTACGCCCATGCCACAGTAGGTCTGAGTGGTGAAGATGCACCCATGAGGGAGTCATTGTCCTTAGAAAATCAAGTGCTTCAGTTCCTTAATGACAAAGACATTAAGGTAGAAGCCAATGCAATCTCAGCCTGCTATGCTCTACCGAAGAAAGATAACAAAACAAAGAAATCCATTGTGATGCGCTTTGTGAACAGAAGGGTAAAGAATAACATACTGAGGCAGGCCAAAAAGTTAAAGGAAACTCAAGTTTACATAAATGAACACCTGACAAAAAAAAATGCTGAATTAGCACGACAGGCACGGATGCTAAAAAAACAAGATAAGATACAAGCAACCTGGACAAGAAACTGTAGAATTTGGATTAAACTAAATGGATCACCTGAGCAAGCAAAGAGTATAATGATCAGAGATGCTACTGACTTAGATAAATACAGATGAACACTGATTAGAAAATTATGAGCCAATGATAATCCATATTCATACACACGATAAGAATAGTTCTTTTGCTACACCATGCCAAAGTACTTTAATAAAAATAACCAAAACAAACAAAAACTTATGACCGACTCAAGTAGACATCAATTATCCCCAGTTGGAGGAAGTCATTTGACACAGAATGAGGAAACTCAAACTCTGAAAACATACCATTATGCTGAACATAAACCACAAGAGATGGAGAATGATATTGATCCTGATAACCACTTTTTCAACAATATTCATAACCACTGTGAATATTACACTGAAAAGCAATTCAAAAGTCAAATGCAATTAGATGGTAAACTGTCAATAATACACTTCAACAGCAGAAGTCTTAACAAAAACTTTCCACAGATTCAGGACTTATTTAAAACAGCTAGACAGTAAATTCACAGCTATTGCAGTCTCTGAAACTTGGCTTAACGAAGAGCAGGCTCCCCTGATGGCAATAGAGGGATATCAGATGTTTTATATTAACAGAACTCAAAAAAAGGGTGGTGGTGTTGCACTGTATATTGATGACCTGTACAGGTGTAAGCTTGTAAACGAAATGTCCTTAGCACTACCAGGGATTTTGGAATGTGTTACTGTTGAGATTGACCTAGACAAAACAAAAAATCTAATCATAAGCTGCATATATAGAACGCCGGGAACTTGCATTGAGACATTCAGAGATAAATTAGTCGAGCTGTACAATAATATTACTAGTAAGAAAATGGTAGCAATTAGTGGAGATTTCAATATTGATTTACTGAATCCTCATCAACAAAATGTAGTTACAGAGTTCATGAACTCTGTGTACAGCATGAGTCTATATCCCACAATAACACATCCCAGTAGAATCACAGTTCACTCTGCTACACTTATTGACAACCTGTTTGTCAATGTTTTCGATAAGAAAATAGAAAGTGGATTATTGATAAATGATATAAGTGACCACTTGCCAACCTTTGCACTTATCCATGGCCACATGGGGCCCAACCCAGAAAAAACTTCAAAATCGTTCAGACACAAATCACCAAATGCAATCAGTTCTCTTAAAGAGGACTTGCTGAAGCAAGACTGGACAGAAGTCTATGTATCAGATGTAAATGAAGCCTATGACACATTTATAAACATTGTAACCACTCTTTATGAAAAAAACTGCCCATTAGTAATAAAAAAGCTTAAACACAAATAAACATGCTGGTAGGCGAACTGGAGTGGATCCATCGCTGGTCCCACCAGGGGGCGGAGGTGAGCAAGGAGCAGTCTCTCCAGGGTCTTCGTCAAGTGGGACATCAGGGCCACCGGTCTGTAGCTGTTCAGGTCTTTGGGGCGGGAAGTTTTTGGTACAGGTACCACACAAGATGTTTTCCACAGCTGTGGTACCCTCCCCATCTTCAGACTCAGGTTGAAGATGTACGCCACAACCCCACACAGCTGGTCTGCACAGGACTTGAGGAGCTTTGCGCTGATTTCGTCCGGTCCTGAGGCCTTCCTCGCCTTGATCTTCCTCAGCTCCGTCCTCACCTGGGTCTTGGTCAGGGTCAGGTTGGGGGGGTGTTGGTGGAGTGAGGAGTGGGAAGCAGGACTTGATGTCTGTAGAGGCAGCAGTGGTTGTTGTGCAATCAGCGGGGAGGGCGGTCGGTCAAACCTATTGAAAAACAGATTCAGATTGTTCGCCCACTCCCTGCCCCCCGTGGCCTGGGGGGAGGTATTCTGGAGCCCAGAGATGGTTTTAAGGTTTCTCCAGACCCTGCTGATGTCGCTCTGTTGCAGCTTGTCCTCATCTTCTTCCTGAAGCTTTCCTTGCCTTCTCTGATCTTCCTCCTCAGCTCCCTCTGTACGGACTTCAGCATCTCCCTGTTCCCCGACCTGAAGATCCTCTTCTTCTCTCTCAGAAGTGTTATCTCAGGGTTGATCCAGGGTTTGTTGTTTGAGCAACGCCGTATGGTCTTGGTGGGAACGGTGTTGTCCACACAGAAGCTGATGTAGTCTGTGATGGTGTGAGTGAGGCCATCGATGTCCTCACCATGTGGATCGCAGAGCTGCTCCCAGGCGGTGGTTTCAAAACAGCCCTTTAGAGCGTCCGTTGCCTCCTCAGACCATAACTTCACTGTGCGCATGACCGGAGGTTGTCTGTGCACTAGGGGTTTGTACACCGGCCAGAGATGAACCAAGTTGTGATCCGATCTCCCGAGTGGGGGGAGTTGTGATGAGGTGTACGCCTCCTTAGTGTTTGCGTAGAATAAGTCCAGTGTTTTATTGTCTCTAGTGTGGCATGTGACATACTGGGTGAACGTGGGTAGAATGGGAGACAGTGAAACATGGTTGAAATCGCCTGAGATGAGGAGAAGAGCATCTGGGTGTTCTGTCTGCAGCCTGCCAGTTACTGAATGGATGACGTCACGCGCTGTCCCAGCGTTCGCCGTCGGATTTGCATAAACAACAATGCAGATCACGTGTGAGTATTCCCTCGGGAGATATGTAGGCCGCATGCTAACAGCTAGCAACTCGATGTCTTTGCTGCAGTGTTGTTGTTTAACAGTGATATGTCCCGGTCTGCATCAGTTGTTGTTAACATACATTATCACTCCACCGCTCCTTGCTTTGCCACTGTCTGGTGTTCGGTCTGCCCGTATCATGTGGAAACCTTCCAGCTCAATGTTAGCATCTGCTGCTAGTTCAGTTAGCCACGTCTCGGAAAACAAAAGGAGAGAGCACTCCTGGTATATGCTATCGTAGTGGGAGATAGCCGCTAGCTCATCTACCTTTCCCAGTAACGACCGTACATTCCCCATGACAATAGATGGAAGGGAGGGTCTGTACCTTATATTTCTTGTCCTCCGCCTTACTCCAGCCCGGCAACCACGGCGTTTTCGCCTCAATTCCCTCGGTATGTCAAGTTTTTCCGTTAGCACCGGGTGGCAGTTGAGTGCTAGCAGCTCTTCCCTGCTGTATCGTCTCCTGCTATAAACAGTGGCTCCGTCCAGCGGCTCAGGAGACATTTGGGACGATCTGTGTGTCCGTGATATAAGTGTTTGAGTGGAAAAAAAAAAAAAACGGCTCAAACAGAGAGAGAGAGGGAAAAAAAGACTCAGAATTGAGCCGCTGTTGCAAAGGGCAGCCGAGTCGTGTGGCACCTGATGTTGTCTCTAAATTAAATATCATTTTGAAGGTCTTTCAATTCAGAATATGGAAAAAAACGTTACCTCAGTTTTGATAATTTCCTCATAGTGACTCATTTTGCCATCATGGGTCACATTTGGTCAGCAAAAAAACAAAAGAATGCTCATGATGCCTTTTGTTTTGTTCATTATCATTTCGTCATTAATATTCCCATTAAGGTGGATTTTAATTTTTAGCTCATTCTGGGTGGTTTCATCAGGCTGAAATGAGCTACTCCCTCATTGACTTTGTGGTTGATCTCCCAATCCTAACCATTCAGATGTTCATTTGTCATCTGCCCTTTAATGTCTCTCATAAGCAGTGCGGTGGAACAGTGGTTAGTGCTGCGGCAGCACAGCAACTCACCCTTGGCCATGGGATCCCTGGTTCGATCCCAGCCCCTGACCAACAGTGATCTGTGTGGAGTTTGCATGTTCTCCCCGTATCTGCGTGGGCTTACCCCGGGATTTCTCCAGTTTCCTCCCACAGACCAAAAGCATGCAGGTTAGGTTAATTGGAGACTCTAAAGTGGCCCTAGGTGTGATTGTGTGTGTGAATTAGATTAGATTAGATTAGATTAGATTAGATTCAACTTTATTGTCATTACACATGTATGAATACAAGGTAACGAAACACAGTTTAGCATCCAATCAGAAGTGCAATGTTAAAGGGATAGCGCCGTACCATGGCTGCTTCATCCATACAGGTGGATGCCCTCAATTTCCCCTCTGGGGATCAATAAAGTGTACAAAAATAAGGATGCACCGATTATGAAATTTTAGGCTGACACAATGACCCTGGTTACATGGCCACAATGAACCAGTTACTGGGAATAAACCGATAATGGCAGTAATCAGTTTTGTCACGTTTACATTGACTGAATAAACCGATTATTGGAGGGTAAACCGCTTGAGTTAATGGGCCCTTATATCAGATTATTCTGTCCATATGGCCACTTGAATAATCAAATAAGTATAGAAATCCAGTCATAACCAGTTTATTTGTGTGCATGGTCAGTGTTTGATATAATTAGTTGGCTGATAGCTGACACCAGTTGTTTCTTTTGTTTTAATCTTCATTATCAGGAAATAACTGAACTAATGGTTCAGTAGCAGATGTTTGAATTTCCAGCTGTAGTTTGCTGTTGACTGTTTCAGTGGAAAATCGGCTTCACGCAACTGGAACACAACAAAAGATCAGCCACTGCTGATATCTCATTTGCTAATGGGCCAATGATGGTCAAAAAGTGAATCTGGAACAATACAACTATATCAGCCGATATATCTGTGCATCCTTAGTTTCTCATTTTGTTGCTGTCATGGTAAACATTTAACATCACACTCTACAGTTGTGTATATTTGTTTTCCCCTTGTCAAAGTAGTCCTTGTTGTTGCTGTGCTCACTGCCTGTGGATGCTATCGATTTGGAATCCCAGCATTCCTGAAGAAAAAAAGAAGGTAAAATAGTGGCTTGTTGAACTTTGCAGATTAACCCTCTGAATAGCTTTATTTTCGTATTGCTTTCTTTGCAAATTGTTTTCCAATCAGGCAGCCATTAACTCTGCTTGGTCCTCCTCACAGCTCCTCTAACCCTGTGTTTACATTCCACTGTTTGTAAACAGCATTTTCCAAACTTTTTTTTAGTTTTGGTCATTTGAATGGTTCCATGTTTAAATTTTGGGTATTTGTACAGCTTTTGGCAAAAGGCTTTCTTCACCATTGTGTCGTGAGCACTCTCCTACACAGAGCTGGAGATCATTCTGTATACAAACAGCTCAGTCTCACTTATGCTAATTTTAATCATCTGTTTTTTTAGAATAATTACAAGCTACATTTGTATGGCAGTCGGTGAAAGCCAGCCATATGCAACATACAGTGGATATAAAGTCTACACACCACACGGACCAGCGCCCACCCCCAGCAGATAGACAGACAGGTAGGAGTTAGGCACAGAAAGAGAGTGAATGTTCTGTGTAATTTCTTTTCAGAAAAACACAAGACTTCAATAGACAATACAGAGCAACAGAATAAATTATTTCTTTTTTTCTCTGTGCTCGGTACTGAGTGGGTGGGGACCACTGTGGTTAGGGAGTAAAGTGCTGCCAATAATTTACAAATCTATACTCTTGAACATGCATTCAGTGCAATTTAGCTGTTGTAATGGATGTTAAAGTCTGTTGTTAAAGTCTGTTTGCTGTTGCATATAAGTTTTTCTGTATAGCAGAAATTTCTGCTTAATTTAAAATTTTGACAATCCTGCAGTTTTCTTATGGTGTTATAGAGGCTACAAGAAATTGAGAAGATGTAGCACTCTCAGTAAGAAGTTGGAACCTCAAGCACTCTGAACTTACTTGTATCACATGAAAGGATAATGAAACAAATAGCTAGACTGTTATTGCAGACACTATATACAGTGGTGAAAAAAAGTTTTTAGTCAGCCACCAATTGTGCAAGTTCTCCCACTTAAAAGATGAGAGAGGTCTCCAATTTTCATCATAGGTATACCTCAACTATGAGAGACAAAATGAGAAAAAAAAATCCAGAAAATCACATTGAAGGATTTTTAATGAATTAATTGGTAAATTCCTCGGTAAAAGTTTTCACAAGGTTTTCACACACTGTTGCTGGTATTGTGGCCCATTCCTCCATACAGATCTCCTCTAGAGCAGTGATGTTTTGGGGCTGTCGCTGGGCAACACGGACTTTCAACTCCCTCCAAAGATTTTCTATGGGGTTGAGATCTGGAGACTGGCTAGGCCACTCCAGGACCTTGAAATGCTTCTTATGAAGCCACTCCTTTGTTGCTCGGGCGGTGTGTTTGGGATCATTGTCATGCTGAAAGACCCAGCCACATTTCATCTTCAATGCCCTTGCTGATGGAAGGAGGTTTTCACTCAAAATCTCACGATACATGGCCCCATTCATTCTTTCCTTTACACGGATCAGTCGTCCTGGTCCCTTTGCAGAAAAACAGCCCCATAATGTTTTCAGAAACCCCATGCTTCACAGTAGGTATGGTGTTCTTTCTCCTCAAAAGACGACAAGATGAGTTTTTACCAAAAAGTTCTATTTTGGTTTCATCTGACCATATGACATTCTCCCAGTCCTCTTCTGGATCATCCAAATGCTCTCTAGCAAACTTCAGACGGGCCTGGACATGTACTGGCTTAAGCAGGGGAACACGTCTGGCACTGCAGGATTTGAGTCCCTGGCGGCGTAGTGTGTTACTGATGTAGCCTTTGTTACTTTGGTCCCAGCTCTCTGCAGGTCATTCACTAGGTCCCCCCGTGTGGTTCTGGGATTTTTGCTCACCGTTCTCGTGATCATTTTGACCTCATGGGGTGAGATCTTGCGTGGAGCCCCAGATGGAGGGAGATTATCAGTGGTCTTGTATGTCTTCCATTTTCTAATAATTGCTCCCACAGTTGATTTCTTCACACCAAGCTGCTTACCTATTGCAGATTCAGTCTTCCCAGCCTGGTGCAGGTCTACAATTTTGTTTCTGGTGTCCTTTGACAGCTCTTTGGTCTTGGCCATAGAGGAGTTTGGAGTCTTGACTCTTTGAGGTTGTGGACAGGTGTCTTTTATACTGATAATGAGTTCAAACAGGTGCCATTAATACAGGAAACGAGTGGAGGACAGAGGAGCCTCTCAAAGAAGAAGTTACAGGTCTGTGAGAGCCAGAAATCTTGCTTGTTTGTAGGTGACCAAATACTTATTTTACCAAGGAATTTATCAATTAGTTCATTAAAAGTCCTTCAATGTGATTTTCTGATTTTTTTTTTCTCATTTTGTCTCTCATAGTTGAGGTATACCTATGATGAAAATTGGAGACCTCTCTCATCTTTTAAGTGGGAGAACTTGCACAATTGGTGGCTGACTAAATACTTTTTTGCCCCACTGTATGTATTTTTTTTTTGTTCAGAAATGTCCATGAGCTTTATTTAATACTGAGCATGTGCAACTTTCTAACCCCTTCCTTTGCCACTACACAACATTCTGGGACAGCTATTGCCTTCTTTCAACAAATTTGATCTTGTTTTACAGGTATTGAAGAGTTTACGTTTCATTTTAAGAAGTGATTATTAATTTAGACTTTTCTGGTCTCTCTGTCTCTCTTGTTTTTTGTTTTTTTTTTCCTTTCAGTTAGCGCCATGGTCCTGTTGCTCCATTTAGCCTGCACGTGTAACATCTTAAGAAGCTGGATGTCCGTGGCCTAATCATTGAATATACTTGCCCTCCATATGCTTGTTGTATCGGAGTCTCCAGAAACAGTCTTTCAGGTTGTTTCATACAGCCCTGCCTGAAAGACTGTTTCTGGAAACTCCAATCCATCCACAGATTAAATATCAATCCCTACTTTGTGCTTCCGCTGGCTTGTCTGGACAGGTCATAGCAGCTTTGATGAGCCTGTCCTAACCACTTCCTACTTCATTTCATTAATGTTTGGGATGTTTGAGCTTCTCTCTTCCATTAATTATGAAGGAAATGTTTTTGTGCTTTGTCACAGAAGCTTAAACTCCCTGGTGATTTTATTTTTTTATTGTAGTACAGGGCCCTGCTTAGCCTGGAAACTGAAATGTTGGAACAGTGGAAATTCAAACAGTCTTAAACCAAACAAACAAAAAAGGCAAAAATCAGTTCAACTGCAACTATATGCAGCTGTTTGAATAAAATTGTGGTTGGCATCCAAGATACCAAGTTGGGCTGGTCTAGCTTGATGCCTAATAGCAAAACAGAGTCTTTACAGCCATTTACCAACATAAGAAATTTCTCTGTTGGTGAAACATGAATGGAAGTAAGGCTCCTGGTTGGTTCAGTGATCTTTTTGGGGCTCGGAGATTCAGCATACACTGTGGAGAAAACAGTGGGATCTGTTAAAACAGTTCCTAACATAGTGCCTAAATAGAAGGTGTATGCTTTTGCTGTGATGCAAAACAGCCACGTGTTTTGTTATAATTCGTTGTGTGTTGACCTGTGAATTGCATAAATGGTAACCTACATGCTAGGTCGAGTAACAAATTAAAATTTTGGCATCAGCGTGTGTTTGTACAGAAAATTACAAGTAAATATTCTGGTAAACTTAACAGTGTTGCCAACTTTGCGTTACTTAGTATTCCTCCAGATTGTTTTCTTCTGTATTTCTTTGAGTTCATTAGTTTCTTTTTAAAATGAAACTAGTTACTGTCCAAGTAATGGGGATTATTTTTCATAAAAGGACAGATTTCTGCCTGTGGTTAAATACAGATTTATTGAAAGTGATGTCTGGAAAATTTTGCGCTTGCCTGGCTTCACTTTTATTTATTGAAATGAGAAGGAATACAAGTTTTTGTAATGTTATGAGGCATAAACTTGTTCGCATCTTTTGTAATCACTACATGAAATAAAAGACTATAAATAAACATTAAAAGTTTGTTTGTACTTGATTCAACACTTCGGGGAAATTCCAAGAGCTTTGCTGGACTCAAGTGTAGTGACTTGACGGCCTTCCGGGACATGAAGATCCTAAACTCATTTAAAGAGCATTCAACACCCCACAAATTCCCATTTCCTTCATTTAATGTATTGAGAGTAGATATCACAAAGCAACATTGTCCATGTCACAGGGTTTGTGGGGAAAAATACTTTGGTTCACATAAGGCCTTTTACATATACTAGAATATGTCCTTTACAACTGGAATTTGCTGCCACTGTCAAGTTAAAGCAGTACCATATAACTTTCTTCTCCCATGAGGAATACTGAAGACTGCAACTATGGCCACTACGACCTCAGTCCCAACAGACCATTCACAGGGTGCTTAGTTTGTGGTGGCTAAAGTTGTGTCCTGTGATTGGCTGTTGGGACTGTCCTAGTCGCTTTAGTTGTAGTCCTGTTCCTGCCAAGAACAGAGCCGTTGCAGGAAATGTGGGCCCACTCACGCTATGGGGAGAATGACATGTCACCCAATCAAAGATTGATGTAGCATCAAAATTATTTTGGGAACAATATTTTAAGTTACATGATGTTAAATTGCAAAGGTCAACATTGTTTTAAAGGAGACATGTCACCTCAGCAACCACAGTTGAACTCATTCTCAAAGATGAGATATATCTACAAAACACAGTGCAGGAAGTGGCAAAGAGAAACCGTTATAGCAGTCACTGTTTGCAGAGGAAAAACCTCGTTCCTCCCAAGGGATTATTACGGTATCGCTCACCGTGGGCAAAAATAACCCAGCAATCAGGCCGCTAGTTTCACCGCTTCAGCTTTTCGCAGTGTATGATCGGTCCGGGGAATCTCACTTTTATCCATAAACAACAACAAATGTACTTACATTTAAGCTGCCTGTAGGATTCCCAGATCCGTCACCCAGCCAGTTCCAGTGCCCCGGTCTGAAATGCCTTCACTGCGGTAACACTGAGCCTTTTTATTTTTTTTACTCAGCCTGGGAAGGTCTTTTATCATCTGTGCACTTGCTGAAATCAAGCAGAGGTGCCGGAAAGACAGAGATATGTGGATCCGCTGCTCGGATGGCAAAATGTTGGAATAATTTTGAGCTTAAATTATTCAAAATCAAATAATCAGGCGGAAAGTTGAATTTATGTACATTTTGTCAGCCTCCGTCGGTCTATGATGACCATGGAAGAGAATCCTAAACGTCTACTCTGCTGGAACAGCACCACCTGTGGCTGAATAGGCCAATGAGCGAATGGCAGTCCCTGTCACACAGGTCGCACTTGTGGGTGGTCTCCATGCTTCTGGGTCTGTGGTGGTTCTTCCTGCAGGTCCTTTTTTCTTCTGCTGCAGCAGTCAGTCTCTCTTCACCCGCCTTGAGCTGTCTGGTCAGGGTGCCTCTCCATTTGGAGTGGTCCGTTGCAAGGTCCTCCCAGCACTCTGTGTTGATCTCCAGGGCCTTCATGTCTCTATTGCAGACGTCTCTAAAGCGCAGCTGTGGGCGGCCAACGTCTCTCCTGCCAGTCGCCAGTTCTCCGTAGAGGACGTCTTTGGGGATTCTGCCATCCTTCATACGGTGAACGTGGCCTAGCCAGCGGAACCTGTGCTGCCTGAGTAGAGTGAACATGGAGGGAAGGCCGGCGTGGAAGGAGTTTAGTCTCTTTTCCTGCCGGGCAGATGTTGTCCACGTCTCAATCCCATAGCGCAGTGTGCTGATGATGCAGGCGTTGTACACTGCCATCTTCGTCTTGACAGAGAGTTTGGGATTCTCCCACACTCGTGTGGTGAGGCGAGTGAGTGTGAAGGCTGATTTTCCAATCCTCTTGTCGGATTTCTGTATCAAGGGAGAGGTTGTTGCTGATCGTGGACCCCAGGTACGTGAACTGATTCACGACCTCCAGCTCGTAGTCGTCGATGGTGATGGTTGTTGGTGCTTCCGTGCCTTGCGCCAAGACATTAGTCTTCTTCAGGCTGATGGTAAGCCCGAAGTCCTTGCATACCTGGGAGAAGCAGTCCATCAGGGTCTGAAGCTCCTGCTGTGTGTAGGTTGCAACTGCAGCGTTGTCTGCGAACAGCATGTCTCTGATTAGAGCCTCGCGCACTTTGGTTCTGGCTTTCAGGTGGGCGAGGTTGAAAAGCCTGCCGTCAGATCTTGTGTGCAGGTAGATTGCCTCTGTTGCTGTGCTGAAGGCATGCCTCAGGAGCATAGCAAAGAAAATCCCAAAGAGGGTTGGCGCAAGTACACAGCCCTGTTTCACTCCGCTGCGTATGTTGAATGGCTCTGAGACCTGGCCGTCGTGCTGCACTATCCCCTGCATGTTGGTGTGAAATGATTCAGTGAGGCTTTGCAACTTTGGTGGGCATCCTATCTTTGGCAAGATCTTGAAAAGGCCCCTCTCTGCTGACCAGACCGAACGCTTTGGTGAGGTCGATGAAGGCGACGTACAGGGGCATGTTCTGTTCTCTGCATTTCTCCTGGAGTTGGCGGATGGAGAATATCATGTCTACCGTCGATCGCTCTGCACGGAAGCCACACTGAGACTCTGGGTAGACATGTTTGGCAAGCTTCTGTAGACGAACGAGAACAACTCATGCGTAGACTTTGCCAACAACACTGAGGAGGGAGATGCCCCTGTAGTTGTTGCGGTCACTTCTCTCCCCTTTGTTTTTGTAGAGGGTGATGATCTTGGCAGGGCAGCACAGTGGCGCAGTGGTTAGCACAGTGGCAGCACAGCAAGAAGGTCATGGGATCGATTCCACCCTTGACCATCATGGGTTCGATCCCACCCCCAGACCATCAGTGACCCTTCTGTGTGGAGTTTGCCTGTTCTCCCCTTGTCTGCGTGGGTTTACTCCGGGCACTCCGGTTTCCTCCCACATGCCAAAAACATGCAAGTTAGGTTAATTGGCATCAAAACTGGGGATTCTAAATTGTCCTTAGGTATGGATGTGAGAGTGAATGGTTGTCTGTCTTTCTGTGTTGGCTCTGCGATGGACTGGCGATCTGTCCAGGGTGTACCCTGCCTCTCGCCCAGAGATGCTGGGATAGGCTCCAGCCCCCCCCCCCCCCCGCGACCCGAAAGGATTAAGCGGTAGAAGATGAATGAATGAATGAATATGAATGTGATGATCTTGGCGTCCCTCATGTCCTGTGGTACGGCACCTTCCTTCCAACACTGACAGAGGACGTCATGCAATGGCAGCAGTAGGGCGGTCTTGCAGTGCTTGATCAGGTCAGGGGGTATGCCGTCGTTGCCGGGTGCCTTGCCAGCAGCCAAGCTATCAATGGCCTTGCTGAGTTCGTCGATGGTTGGCTCGGCGCCAAGTTTGTCCATGGATGGCAGGCAGTCGATGACATCAAGGGCTGACGGTGTCACGGTGTTCTGTCTGGAGTAGAGGTCGGAGTAGTGTTCCACCCATCTCTCCATCTGCTTGTTCTTTTCTGTGATCATCTCCCCAGTGGAGGATTTGAGGGGGGCCGTCTTGCTCTGAGCCGGACCAAGTGCTTTCTTGATGCCATCGTACATACCACGGATGTTCCCTGTTATGGCAGCGGTTTGAATGTCTTGGCTGAGCTGAGTCCAGTACTCGTTGGCACAGTGCCGAGCAGTCTGCTGAACTTTGCTTCTCGCAGCCCTGAGAATCTGGAGATTCTTCTCGTTTGGGTACTTCTTGTACTCAGCAAGTGCTGAGCGCTTGGCTTCAATGACGGGGGTAATCTCGGTCAACTTGGCATCAAACCAATCCTGTGACTTCGAGGTCTTCCTCCCAAAGGTAACCAAGGCTGTGCGGTGGATGGTGTTTTGCAGCTCTTCCCACTTCTGCTTTGCAGATTCTCCTTCATGTGGTACACCAAGTTCCTTCACAAAGGTGGAGGCAAACTGCTCAAGTTCTGGTTGGGCCATCTTGATGGTGTCAATCCGTGCCTTTCCAGGCTGTCTAGCACGATGGAATTTCTTCAGCTGCAGCTTGACCTTGCAACACACCAATGAATGGTCTGTATCGCAATCTGCACTCTGGAACGAACGGGTAATTAGCACGTTTTTCAGTGAAGTGCGCCTGGTCAGGATCAAGTCCAGCTGGTGCCAGTGCTTTGAGCGCAGATGTCGCCAGGAAACCTTGTGTTGGGGCTTGGTCTTGAAGAACGAGTTTGTGATGCACACATTGTGATATGTGCAGAACTCGAGCAGCCGCTGTCCATTGTCGTTCATTCTTCCCATGCCAAATGGTCCAAGACAGGAGGGCCCTGCAGGAGTCGTGGTCAGCACCCACTCTGGCATTGAAGTCTCCAAGGAGAATGAGTTGTTCAGAGTTGGGGACGATCCTGACAGTTGTTGCGAGATTCTCGTAGAACTCGTCTTTTGCCTCTGGTGTGGCTGTCAGTGTTGGGGCATACGCACTGACGAGGGTGACTGGGCCTTGAGTGGTGTTGAGGCGGAGGGTGAGGAGTTCTGCAGAGCCATTGCTGCCCAGTTCCACCATCTTCAGCAAGGTGTTCTTCACTGCGAAGCCCACTCTGTGTTCCCTGTGTTCGTTACTGCCCTTTCCCTGCCAGTAGAACGTGTAGTCCTTCTCTCTGTGTGCCTGCGTCAGCCAACAGTGTTTCCTGGAGAGTGGTGATATCCACTCCGTCTCTTCAGTTCATTATTGATTTTTTTTTTTTTGACTTATTTTGTACCCGTAGGTAGATTTGTTCTGCAGTCCGGTGACAAGCCACCAGCTGCCGGTCGCTGCGTGCACAAGCGCCCCTTAACTCCCTAACCTGCATGTTTTGGCATGCGGGAGGAAACCGGAGAAATCCCGGAATAAACCCACGCAAACACGGGGAGAAATGCAAACTCCACACAGATCACTGTTGGCTGGGGGCAGGGATTGAACCCACGATCTCCTGATCCCCGCGATCCCCCGGCCGAGGGTAAAACTGTGCTGCCGCGGTGCTAACCACTGGTGGTTGATCCACCAGTGGTTGATCCTGGTGTCATTGATGTCCTTGAGTTTAGCAGCGAGTCCTGTCATCATAGTGCGGACGTTCCAAGTTCCCAGTTTTAGAGTTGGTCTCTTTTGTTTTTCTTGTCTTGCCTGGTGCGAAGGTTCTCAGCCTTCTTTTCGGACTTCTCCTCATCCCCCATGCACCCAATGAGGAAAGCAAGCTGTGGCGGGACAACACCTTATTGGCTGGGGGCTGCCCAGCTTGAGGCAGGCGGTAGCTGTCCAGTGAGATCCAATGATCCCTCCCACCATCGGGAACAACCCCTGGCGCCACACTGTACGCCAGTTGAGCGGTGGCTTATAACCGGTAACTGTCATTCCCCGTGTTTTGTCTACACCAAAGGCGAAGAAGCTGGAGTGTCTTCTCCAGTGATCCGGTGTTCTACCTTCCAGCGTTGGGTGTTGGTAGGATTCAAGCCTGGGCAGGAAGCTATGGAGGACAAGATGTTGCCCATGCAACATGTCCCCCCTCTCCACGTCACTGATGAATCCAAAGGAACAGCAGGGCTGCTACAGTTTGGCACCAGCGCTGTCGCAGGAGTTGCCAGAATGATGTTGAGCACAACAGAGAACTGCCATAGGGGCTCCGACTCTGGATTTTTCCTCAGGGTTGACTCCCGAAGCCTTTCCCGTGACCGGGTGTGCCGCAAGGCAGCGGAGGTTTGAAATCAGGGTTTACCTTCCCCTAGATGGGCTACCTTCCCAGGTTGACGAGCCACCATCTACCCGAAGCATCTGGTTTTAAGGCACCAGAGATCCGCCCTCGCCCCTTCTCCTATTAGTAAAAGCAGTTCCGCCGGGCTTAGAGACTAAACCACACGGGCAGGCTAGGAGTTGGACTTAGTTGTCAGAGGCTTTTCGAGACGCACGCCATAAGGAACATTTTATGAGCACTGGGAGCTTAACCCCAGTGCCACTCCTGGCTATGACAACCTTGGAACCCCCTATGTACATTTATTACAAAAAAAAATATATGAGGAGTCACCCTAATGGCCACCTTGGGGGAACAATTACAAAGCATGGCATTCAGACACGCTTAGAATCCCTAAAGCTTACATTCTTCTAAGTCTGATATTTATAGGTAGGTGAAAGCAGGGGGAGGATGGAATAAGAGGAGGAAAGGAGAGGGAAGTCCTGATAACTGAGCTTATCAAGGCGGACGTCACAGACACTCTGGAGACAAGAATGTAAATGTAACAGAACGTCCATAAAATACTAATCTATATAAGATGAGTTCCTGTGCATTCCTGTGACCTGAAACAGGTCATGTCAAAGAGATTAAAATAAATGGCTTAGATCATTCCTTACACATGTACTAACCCTGTACTGATCTTCAGTCTGAACTCTCTGAAATTGCTCACAAAATCATGCCAAGAATATATAAACTTATCATATATGGAATGCACATATAAACATTAAACATGCCATTTGAAAGGTTTGATACTTCTCAAATATAATAATACATTATTAATATCTATAGATAATATGGAATTTTTCTATCAACAAGCCAGCCAGTCACCACCTGGCAGGTGCGTCCTCATCAACTGATCACTCCGTTCTCCACCGCCTCGACGTTACAGAGAGGCAGGTGGCTGAGCACACTCAGCTGCTGCAGGCAATTGTGCAGCAGCTGAGTGTCATCTGATTCCCCGGCTGCTCCACCTTCACCTGCTCCTCCTATTATCCGCCGAACCCTTGCCATTTCCACTCCTGCCCCGTATGCAGGGGAGGTGGGGAAATGCAAGGACTTCTTATGTCAGGTTCGGCTTTATTTTGGGCAGGTGCAGGGGGAATTCCCAGATGACATCTCCAAGATTCATCAGTTTGTTTTTCTGCTTCAGGGTCGCGCTCTTAGTTGGGCGTGGCTGCTATCGACAGTCAGAGAACTTTGCCACCAACGTTTGACCAATTTGTGGCCGAGTTTACCCACACCTATGACCATTCCGAGAGTGAAGGGAACATCATGAGTCGCCTACTGTCACTCCGTCTGGGCAGTCGGTCGGTGGCCAACTACTCGATGGAGTTCTGGGTTGAGGCAGCGGATTCGGGGTGGAATGAGGTTGCGTTACGCAGCGTGTTCCTCCAGGGTCTGAACCCTCGTCTCCGGGATGACTTGGCGGTTCATGCCGTTCCTGCCACCTTGGACGGCCTGATAGATCAGGCGGTCGGGTTATATAATTGATACTGGGAGCACACTCGGGAGCGTGGTGCCTCTTCTCACCCGCCCGTCACTCGTTCTTTCCCAACTTCTACTGACTGAGGCAAGCCCGACTCCACCCCCGAGCCAATTGAGCTCAGTTCTGCTCGTCTTCCACAAGCAGAGATTGACCGGCAGTGGCGGATTTGGATGTGTGCCTACTGCGGTTCCTTGAACCATAAGTTGGACACATGCCACCTACGGCCAAAAAGAACTGGCCTGTCAGTAGCCGCTGGGGGTCTGGCGGGCGGGATTCAATTCAATCCCCCCGGTGATTTTTCCATTTCGGCCCTCATCCAGCTACCGGGGGTTGAGAGGAGGGTCTCCACCCTGATTGATTCCGGGGCAGAGGGGAATTTTGTCTCTTCTACGCTGGTGCTCGACCTGGGGATTCCAACAGTTAAACTGCTGGCTCCCCGCTCTGTGCGTACTCTTTCTGGCCAGATGGTGACGTCTGTTACTCATTACATGGCACAGTTATCCATTCTTTTGTCTGGTAACCACCATGAAAAGGAGACTTTTTATGTGTTTCCACGAGCTTCTTATGTGATGTTACTTGGTTATCCGTGGCTCCGGAGGCATAATCCTATTATTAATTGGGCACAAATTTCTATCTCCTCCTGGAGTGCTAACTGTTTGGCTATGTGCCTAAATTCGGCCGAGTGTTACCAGTCCCTTTCTGTCTCCACCTCAGGTTGAGCTGCCGGTCCTCAGCCTCGTACCTGAGGTCTGTCACGACCTTGGGGAGGTATTTAGCAAGTTGTGAGCATTGGGGCTTCCCCTGCATCGCTCGTACGACTGTGCCATAGACCTCCTTCCGGGTGCAAGGTTGCCGTCCAGTAAACTCTATAGGATTTCTGGTCCTGAGAGAGAGGCGATGGAGAGGTACATTAAGGATTGGCTGAACACCGGTCTCATTCGGCCATCCTCGGCTCCCCTAGGGGTGGGGTTTTTCTTTGTAGGCAAGAAGGATGGGTCTTTGCGTCCGTGCATTGACTATCAGGAGCTTAATGCCATCACTGTCAAAGACAAATACCCTCTGCCCCTGATGAACAGCGCTTTCGAGCTCCTGCAGCGTTCCCGTGTATTCTCTAAACTCGACCTACGCAATGCTTACCATCTAGTCGAGTGGAAAACAGCATTCAAAACTCATCTGGGGCATTTTGAATATTTAGTTGACTTTTGGTCTAACTAATGCCCCTGCTGTTTTCCAGCGTTTAATCAATGACGTCCTCTGCGATATGCTTAATCAGTTTGTTTTTGTCTATTTAGACGACATCCTGATTTTTTTCTCGCACGCCAGAGGAGCACAAGACCCATGTTAGAGCCGTGTTACAACGGCTTTTAGAGAATCAACTATATGTCAAGGCAGAGAAGTGTGAATTCTTTACATCTTCCACTTCTTTCCTTGGCTTTATTATAACGGAGGGAGAATTGAGGGCTGACCCAGCCATGGTGAAGGCTGTGCTTGATTGGCCAACCCCCCACTCCCGCAAGGAGCTGCAACGCTTCTTGGGGTTTGCAAACTTTTATTGCAGGTTTACTCGAAACTATAGTGGGAATGGCACAGCCTTTAACTAAGCTGACCTCTGTTAAGGTGCCATTTGTATGGAGCAAGGCAGCTGAACAGGCCTTCAACAAATTACAAGGACCTGTTCACTGGCGATCAAGTCTTGGCTCAGATCGACCCTCAGCTCCAGTTCTCCCTGGAGGTGGATGCTTCAGAAGTGGGGGTGGGTGCTGTTTTGTCCCAACGCTGTCCCCCGGAATTGAAGCTCTGCCCGTGTGCATATTTCTCTCGGCGGCTCACCCCAGCCAAGAGGAAATATGACGTGGGGGATCACGAACTGCTGGCCATTAAATTGGCATTTGAGGAATGGAGACACTGGCTGGAGGGAGCTGCTCACCTGGTAGTCATGTGGACTGACCACAAGAACTTTGAACTTTGGAACTCTGCGGTCGGCCCGTCGGCTTAATCCTAGGCAGGCTCGCTGGGCCTTATTTTCCCAGTGCTTTAACTTTACTGTCACTTACAGGCCCGGCTCCCATAACGGGAAGCCTGATGTTCTCTCCAGACAGTTCAGTCAGGATGTGGCTGACCCCCCTTTCCGTCCCCAGTCCATTCTCCTGCCTTCGTGCGTCCTGGGAGCCCTCACCTGGGAGATCGAGAAGCAGGTCTGCCAGGCCCAGGCTTCTGACCCCAGACCAGCGGGCTGACCTCCCAACTGCCTGTACATCTCAGCTGCTCTCCACAGCAAAATCATCCAGTGGGGGCACACTGAACGTTTCCCCTGTCACCTGGGGGTGGTGTGGACTCTTGATATCATCAGGCGAGCGTTTTGATGGCCTACGCTATGGCGGGATGTGCAGGAGTATGTTAAAGCCTGTCAGACGTGTGCCTGGAACAAATCTCCACACCCACCCCCCCGGCTGGTCTTCTTCACCCCCTCCCCATTCCCAGTCGGCCTTGGTCCCACATTGCCATGGATTTTGTCACTGATCTCCCCCCTTCCAACGGCAACACAGTGATTTTGACCATTGTGGACAGGTTCTCCAAGGCTGTACACCTGGTTCCCCTCCTCAAGCTGCCATCCACCACCAAGACAGTGCAGCTCCTTTTCTACCACATCGTCAGGCTACACGGCATCCCTACGGACATTGTGTCTGACCGGGCCCTCAGTTCACTTCACGGGTCTGGAAGTCCTTCTGCCACTGTCTGGGTACACAGTCAGCCTCACCTCCTGCTATCATCCTCAGAGCAATGGGCAGGCTGAGCATGCCAACCAGTCCTTGGAGGCCGCCCTTCGTTGTGTGGCAGCCGAAGACCCCGCTTCATGGAGCTCCCATCTCACTTGGGTTGAGTATTCAATAAATTCCACGATCTCCTCAGCTACAGGCTGATCACCATCCAAGCCGTCTGTGGGCTACAACCCCCCCACTTTCTATGGCTGAGAGAGAGGTTGCGGTGCCGTCCGTGGGGGCTCACTTCCATCGCTGCCGCCAGGCCTGGAGATCCACCAGAGCGGCGCATCAGCATGCCACTGAGCGCAATCAGCGCTATGCTGACCGCAAGAGGGTTCCAGCGCCGAGCTACAAAAAGGGTCAGCAGGTTTGTTTAGCCGCGGACCAGGTTCCGTTGAAGATGGAGGGTTCCAAACTCGCCCCCCGGTTCATGGGTCCCTTTCCTGTCACCGGTAATATCGGCGACTCTGCTGTTCGGCTCCAGCTTCCACGGACACTCCACGCGCACCCTACCTTCCGTGTCTCCAAAGTTAAGCCTCTCTCTTCCAGCCCTCTCTGCCCTCCACCGAAGTCTCCCCCTCCTCCCAAGGTCCTGAACTGGCATGTCACTCACACCGTCAGGGAGATCTTGGATGTACGACGTCGGGGTCAGGGTTTTCAATATTTGGTCAACTGGGAGGGCTATAGGCCAGAACATTGATCATGGGTCCCTTGGTCCAAGTTTCACGACAAGGGGATGGTCTGGGACTACCACTGGGCTCACTCGGAGAAGACTGGGTGACCGCCAGGAGGTGTTCCTTGAGAGGGGTGCACTGTCATGTGCGGCGAGCGCTCACCTCCTCCTTCCTGCTCACCGGCTCTCTCATCAGATGCACCTGCTGCGTTTGTCTGTCTGCTTGTCTGTTTGTTTTTTAGCAAAAGTTATGGATGGATTTTGATGACATTTTCAGGAAAGGTGTATCATAGCACGGGGAACAGATGATTAGATTTTGGTGATGATCTGAGAGTGCACACCCCCACCAAGGGCTTTGTTTCCATTTGTGCAGCAGGATTACACAAAAACTACTGGATGGATTTAGATGAAATTTTCACCAGAGTTGGTTCTTGGGCTACAGGGGAAGCCATTACATTTTCAGAGATGATGTAAGAATGCATACCTCCACCAAGGCTCTTATATCCTCACAGAATGTTAGCAACAATACTCCAAAACTACTGGATGGATTTTGCTGACATTTTAACCAGAGATGGTCCTTGGTCTGCAGACGAACCCATTAGATTTTGGAGCTGATCTGTGAGTGCATACTTCTACCAAGGCCCAATCTTGCAATGTATGGTGGGATGGAGGTGGGGAGATACAAACGGATGGACAAAGAGAGGGAAGGAAGGAGCCTTGGCAGAGGTATGAACTCTCTGATTGCTTTTCTAGTTTCAGTACTGGTGACAAAAGCTTTGTCTTAATCCTAAATATTTTCAGCTAATTAAGGATAATTACATCTGTACTGTATGTACTTGTCAAAGGATTATTGGAAAGTATGATGATGATGATACAGAATAAAGTTTCTAACAAAGTTGTCTATAATATAAATCTCATCCTTGTCAGAGCATTGGGGTTAATTGTTCCTGCAAAAGTCAGCAGATGTCACTGTGTCTCTGTGTTGTAACGTTATGAGAGTATTAAGTTTATTCATGGTGCATTTCCCTCTAGTCCGCTTTGGTCCGCATGCACTTTGGACGAGCCCGGCACGCACACAGTGCTGTTCATGCTCACTTTTTTCATCTACCTAAGCCAAGCGGTTGACGCATGCGCACAACCATCATTTGTAGTTTCACTCCTGCCCTATAGGTAGCGCCAATGCGCTGAAGTGCCAAGATTTTCACCAACGAAGAAATGCTGCTTGCTTTCTGCTGCTTGACTTCCCGGTTTTCACTCCTTTTCCACGAAGATGTTGCTGCTGCCGCTGCTGAAGTATTTATGATTCATGTATGTTGATTCTCATCTTCCGCTTCCTTGTTGTCTTCTTCGTCTGCTTTGTCTTGGTATGCTGTGCCGACATCGCCACCTCGTGAATGGGACGTTCAGTCTTGTGCATGCGCTTTTCAACACATTTGGGTCGTGGGCAGGCGGCGCGGGCACAAAATCTGGGCTGCACACGGTCGTCCGCAGTCGAGCACTGCGGACACTAGCAGTGTGGAGGTGATGATGTAAATTTCATCATACGACGTTTCCGGTTACACGTGCGCGGAAAGCAGAGGTGCAGCATGAATCCAGTTGTCATTCAGTGTTTTAGTCAGGCAGTACTAGACGGAGTCCCAGCGTTACTGTGATACATATGAGAAACAGAAACATCATTACACACAACAGACAATTGCACCCCTTATTCATATATCAGATAAAAGTCATTAAAAATTTAGACAACAACGTGGCCAGGTAGGGGGCCTGAGGGTTCTTTGCAGGGGGCACAGATGTAGGAGTAAATATAAAAGTAGCGGGAGCAAGTTGTAAGTCTCTGGGTTATAAAGGCTAAACTAGAAAATCACTCAGCAGAACACAAGGTTGTATCAGTGAAGTATTCCTGATTCAAACAATGCACAACACCAGCAACTAGAAAAGCACTTAGAGAGTGCATACTTCCACCAAGGCTTCTGTCCCTCATGGATCACCTCCATAATGAAATGGGTTTGTGTGTAGTCCACGAGGCAGTTCTGGTGAAAACTGCATCAAAGTTTATCCAGTAGTTTTTGAGGATTCTTGCGAACACACTGTGAGAAGATAAGAGCCTTGGCGGAGGTATGCATTCTTGGATCATCACCAAAATGTTCTGGGTTCCTCTGTAGACCAAGGACCACCTCTGCTGAAAATTTCATCCAAATTCATTCAGTAGTTTTTGTGTAATCCTGCTGCACATATACAAACAAGGTTCTTGGTGGAGGTATGCACTCTCAGATCATCACCAAAATTTAATGGGTTAATTCTTGGCTCAAGGGCTACCTCTGGTGAAATTTTGACCAAAATCCATCCACTAGTTTTTGTGTAATCCTGCAAACAGACGGACAGACAAACAAACCACCACAAGTTACATGCTGAACTCAAGGTCGTCTTCATTTCCATGAGCGTCACTTTATTACATTGGCGACGAGAATAAATGGTAATTATGGCAACATATGGCAGCATCACTGAGTTTGACCCAGAAACCCATGAGTGGCAGCAGTACACCGAACGGCTGGGTTTTTACTTTGCAGCTAACAAAATTGCGGCTGAAGAACAAAGGTGAGCCATATTCCTTAGTGCATGTGGGGCGAAAGTATGCGCTGTCCTCAGAGATCTGTGCCAACCAGGTAAGCCAGAGGATTCCCCTTAAAGACTTATTTAACACTTTAAGTGACCACTTCATGCCAAAACCCAGTATGATAGTGGAATGTTTTAAATTCCACTTCAAAGTCTTGAGTGCCGGGGCACTCTGTCGCAGCATTTTTGGCTGAACTGAGGAGACTCACAGAGCACTGTAGATTGAGCACTGCGCTGGACGACATGATCCGAGATAGATAGGTGGATGGATGGATGGATGGATGGATGGATGTACTTTATTGATCCCAAACTGGGAAATTACAGTGTAACAGCAGCATGACAGTAGACAACCAAACAACAGAAACACACACATGACGGACAAAGGGATTACCCATGGAAAGTAAAAAAACTAACGCGACTATAGAACCTATATACATCACAGCTTAATATATGATGACCCGTATAAAGATAAGATAAGATAAGATAAGATAAGCCTTTATTAGTCCCACAACGGGGAAATTCCAGGATTGCAACAGCACAGGGATAGCAACACTCAGAGCAACAATCAGAAGGCAAGAAAAAAAACAAGCAAGCAAGAGCAGCTAATAAACATATGTACGTATTACTATAAAATATATATATATACACACACACACACAGACACACAGTGCAGAGCATTGTAGCTGGATGGAATAAATATATGAATATATGAACACAGTGCAGAGCATTGTAGCTAGATGGAATAAATATGTAAATATATAAACACCCACAGTACGGAGCATTGCAGCTAGGTGGAATAAATATGCAAGTATATAAACACACACAGTGCGGAGCAATGTAGCTAGATGGAATAATATGTAGATATATAAATATATAAACACCCACAGTACGGAGCATTGTAGCTAGATGGAATAAATATGCAAATATATAAACACACACAGTGCAGAGCATTGTTGCTAGATGGAATGAAACAGCATAACCGTCTACTTAGTTATCCTACATGGTATGATTATGTGCCCATACATATTCTCACCCTCCATAGCGACCGGTATGTTCCTAGTTGTATGCCGGAGAGGACCATTGTGTAAGTCTATTGCATCTTTTGCATTCAAAAAACTATTAGTTTGTTACGTCTTTTTGCTATCTCTGCGAGCAGCCCTGCTTAGGTTGTACAGTCTGACAGCCGTTGGTAGGAAGGACCTACGAAACCTCTCGGTTGTGCACCTGGGATGATGTAGTCTGCTGCTAAATGAGCTCCTCAGTGCATTCAGTATGTCCTGCATAGGGTGGAACTCGGACTCCAGCAGAGATGACAGTTTAGCCACCGTCCTTCTCTCTCCTATCTCCTCCATCGGATCAAGGCGCTGCCCCAGGACAGAGCTAGCTTTCTTAATCAGTTTGTTCAGTCTCTTCCTATCGGCTGCAGTAATGCCACTGCCCCAGCAGACCACTCCAAAAGTGATGGCTGATGCCACCACCGTGTCATAGAATGACTTCAGCAGCGCCCCTTGTACACCAAAAGACCTGAGTCTCCTCAGCAGGAACAGCCTGCGCTGTCCCTTCTTGTAGAGTGCATCAGTATTGTGTGACCAGTCTAGTTTATTGTTCAGATGAATACCCAGGTACTTATAGGATGTCACCATCTCGATGTCTGTTCCCTGTATATTTACTGGTACTGTGAGGGGCTGCCCATGCCTGCGGCAGTCCACCACCAGCTCCTTAGTTTTCCTCGCGTTGATCTGGAGGCAGTTCCGATGGCACCAGTCCACGAAGTCCTGGATAAGCCCTCTGTACTCAGCTTCATCTCCATTGGAGATGAGGCCAACGATCGCAGAGTCATCAGAGAACTTCTGTAGATGGCAGTGTGTTGTGTTGTGTGAGAAGTCCGCAGTATAAAGAGTGAACAGGAAGGGAGCCAGCACCGTTCCCTGGGGGGCCCCCGTGCTACTGATGATCGTGTCGGACACACAGTCCCGGGTTCTCACAAACTGAGGCCGGTTCGTGAGGTAGTCCAGGATCCATGATGACAGGTGCTGGTCCACCCCTGCGCGCAGCAGCTTGTCCTTCAGGATCATCGGTTGGATGGTGTTGAAAGCACTGGAGAAGTCAAAGAACATGATCCTCACCATATTCCCGGGCTTCTCCAGGTGGGACAGAGAACGGTGAAGGAGGAAGATCACCGCATCCTCCACCCCAATGCCATGCTGGTAGGCGAACTGGAGTGGATCCATCGCTGGTTCCACCAGGGGGCGGAGGTGAGCAAGGAGCAGTCTCTCCAGGGTCTTCATCAAGTGGGACGTCAAGGCCACCGGTCTGTAGCTGTTCAGGTCTTTGGGGTGGGAAGTTTTTGGTACAGGTACCACACAAGATGTTTTCCACAGCTGTGGTACCCTCCCCAGTTTCAGGCTCATGTTGAAGATATACGTCACAATCCCACACAGCTGGTCTGCACAGGACTTGAGGAGCTTTGCGCTGATGCCGTCCGGTCCCGGCGCCTTCCTCGCCTTGATCTTCCTCAGCTCCGTCCTCACCTGGGTCCTGGTCAGGGTCAGGATGGGGGGCTGTGTGTTGGGAGTGGGGGGGTGTTGGTAGAGTGGGGAGTGGGCAGCAGGACTTGATTTCTTTAGAGGCAGCAGTGGTTGTTGTGCAGTCAGGGGGGAGGGCGGTTGGTCAAATCTATTGAAAAACAGATTCAGGTTGTTCGCCCACTCCCTGCCCCCTGTGGCCTGGGGGGAGGTATTCTGGAGCCCCGAGATGGTTTTGAGGTTTCTCCAGACCCCGCTGATGTCGCTCTGTTGCAGCTTGTCCTCCATCTTCTTCCTGAAGCTGTCCTTGCCTTCTCTGATCTTTCTCCTCAGCTCCCTCTGTACAGACTTCAGCATCTCCCTGTTCCCCGACCTGAAGATCCTCTTCTTCTCTCTCAGAAGTGTTTTTATCTCAGGGTTGATCCAGGGTTTGTTGTTTGAGTGACGCCGTATGGTCTTGGTGGGAACGGATTTGTCCACACAGAAGCTGAGGTAGCCCGTGAAGGTGTGAATGAGGCCATCGATGTCCTCACCATGTGGATCGCAGAGCTGCTTCCAGGCGGTGGCTTCAAAACAGCCCTTTAGGGTGTCCATTGTCTCCTCAGACCATAACTCCACAGTGTGCATGGCCAGAGGTTGTCTGTGCACTAGGGGTTTGTACACCGGCCGGAGATGAACCAAGTTGTGATCCGATCTCCCGAGTGGGGGTAGTTGTGATGAGGTGTACGCCTCCTTAGTGTTTGCGTAGAATAAATCCAGTGTTTTATTGTCTCTAGTGTGGCATGTGACATACTGGGTGAACGTGGGTAGAATGGGAGACAGTGAAACATGGTTGAAATCGCCTGAGATGAGGAGAAGAGCATCTGGGTGTTCTGTCTGCAGCCTGCTGGTTACTGAATGGATGACGTCACGTGCTGTCCCAGCGTTCGCCGTCGGATTTGCATAAACAACAATGCAGATCACGTGTGAGTGTTCTCTCGGGAGATATGTAGGCCTCATGCTAACAGCTAGCAACTCAATGTCTTTGCTGCAGTGTCGTTGTTTAACAGTGATATGTCCCGGTCTGCACCAGTTGTTGTTAACATACATGATCACTCCACCGCCCCTAGCCTTGCCACTGTCTGGTGTTCGGTCAGCTCATATCATGTGAAAACCCTCCAGCTCAATGTTAGCATCTGCTGCTAGTTCAGTTAGCCACGTCTCAGTAAACAAAAGGAGAGAGCACTCCCGGTATGTGCTATCATAACGGGAGATAGCCGCTAGCTCATCTAACTTTCCCAGTATCGACCGTACATTTCCCATGACAACAGATGGAAGGGAGGGTCTGTACCTTATATTTTTTGTCCTCCGCCTTACTCCAGCCCGGCAGCCGCGGCGTTTTCGCCTCAGTTCACTCGGTATGTCGAGTTTTTCCAATGGGACCGGGTGGCGGTTGAATGCTAGCAGCTGTTCTCTGCTGTATCGTATCCTGCTATAGACAGTGGCTCCGTCCACCGGCTCAGGAGACATTTAGGACGATCTGTGTGTCCGTGATATAAGTGGGGTGAAAAAAAAAAGTGATCAAAAGAGAGAGGAAGGGAAAAAAAACTCGGAATCGAGCCGCTGTTGCAAAAGGCAGCCGACTGGTGTGGCGCCGAGAGGAGAAAAAACACATGATCACAATAAACACATGAATCATCCCATTGCACAAAGAAGGACTATCAGGAGCAGAGTGAAAAGTGATGTACCAGTTAGTCTGTAAGGTGCAGTGTGGCAGCATAGCTATGCCAGAATACAACAACATAGTGAGTTACTGTACAGTGAAATTGCATGTGGCAAGAAAGATTTCCTCTACCTGGCCGTTCGACAACGAAGCTGTAGTAGTCTACTGGAGAAAGTGCTTCGCTGCCTACCTAGTGTGTGGTGGAGGGGGTGATCAGGATTGTTCATGATGGATCGCAGTTTATTTAGTGTTCTCCTCTCCATCACTGTCTCAAAGGTCTCCGGTCTGAGACCAATTACAGAGCCAGCCCTCTTGATGATCTTGTCAAGTCTGTTGGTATCTCCGGCCCTGATACTGCTACCCCAACAGACCGCAGCAAAGAAGATGGCGCTGGCGACAACAGTCTGGTAGAAAAGCTCCAGCATCCTGCTGCACACGTTGAAGGATCTCAGCTTCCTCAGGAAATAGAGTCTGCTCATCCCCTTCTTGTGCGCAGCATCGGTGTTGGATCTCCAGTCCAGCCTGCTGCTGATCCTGACACCCAGATATTTGTAGTCCTCAACCACTCCCACATCTCCCCCCCCAATCTGCAGTGGCTGAAAAGGGGCCTTCCTCTTCCTGAAGTCAATCACCATCTCCCTGGTCTTGCTGAAATTCAACCTCAGGTGATTCTGCTCCCTTCACTCCACAAATCTGTCTACCAGTGCCCTGTACTCCCCCTCCTCTCCTCCTCTTATACACCCCACAACAGCTGAGTCATCAGAGAATTTTTGCAGATGACATGACTCAGTGTTGTACTGAAAGTCCGTGGTGTATAAGGTAAAAAGAAAAGGAGAGAGCACAGTCCCCTGTGGCGCTCCCGTATCACTAGCCACCACTCCAGACAAGACACTGCCCAGCCTGACAAATTGTGGTCTGCCTGTCAGGTAGTCGGTAATCCAGGAGATCACAGAGCTGTCAACCCCCATCACCCGCAGCTTCTCGCCAAGCAGCAGTGGCTGGATGGTGTTAAAGGCACTGGAGAAATCAAAAAAAGTGATTCTCACAGTGTCTCCTCCACCATCCAGGTGCAGATGGGCTCGTTGCAGCAGGTAGATGACAGCATCTTCAACTCCTAAATGGGGCTGATATGCAAACTGCAGAGGGTCCAGCCACGTCTCCACCTGCGGCCTCAGGTGGGCTAAGACCAGTCTCTTCAGGACCTTCATCACATGAGATGTGAGGGCAACTGGTCGGTAGTCATTCAGATCCGATGGAGATGACTTCTTGGGGACAGGAACCAGGCAAGATGTCTTCCACGGCACCGGTACTCTCTTCAGACTCAGGCTCAGGTTGTACAGGTGTTTCAGTACTGGAGCTAGTTGGTTGGCACAGGTCCTCAGGGTCCTAGTGGAGATGCCGTCAGGGCCCGAAGTCTTCCACTGACGGAGTCTCTCCAGCTGTTTCTCCACCTGATCTGTAGTCACCGTGAAGTGAGGGAGGGTCCTGGTGCCCCCTGAGGAGGAGGAGGGGGGAGATGGAGAGAGGTTCTGCACGGGAGCGTGGGTAGGGAGGGGTGCGTGGGGGTCTGGTTGTGTTGCTCGGGTGACAGACTGTGAGTTGAACCTATTAAAAAACAGATTCAGTTCCTCAGCTCTCTCCTGGCTCCCAGATGGCTGCCCGACTCTCCCCTTGTACCCAGTTATTTGTTTCATTCCCTCCCACACATCTTTAGTGTTTTGCCTGAGTTTGTCTTCCAACTTCCTCCTATAATTGTCCTTGCACCTCCTCAGCATCTCTCTCAGCTCATGCTGCACTCCCTTCTCTTCTTTTTGTTCAGAAGTGCTTTCAGGTCACTGGTGACCCATGGTCTGTTGTTGGAGAAGCAGTGTACAGTCTGAGCTGGCATGGTCGTGTCTTCACAGAATCTAATGTATTCTGTGATGCAGTCGGTCATATTATCTATGTCCACCCCATGTGGTTCACAGAGTCCGCTCCAGTCTGTCGTCTCGAAGCAGTCCTGCAGTGCATCAGCAGCCTCCTGTGTCCACCTCCTCACAGTCCGTGTATAAGCAGGCTGCCTTTGCACAAAGGGGACGTACTTGGGTGTTAACATGACCATGCAGTGATCTGATTTACCAATGGGGGGTAGAGCTGTGGCACGATATGCATCTCTGACATTGGCATACAGTAAATCCAGTGTTTTGTTCTCTCTGGTGGGACAGTCAACAAACTGGTGAAAGTTTGGTAGTGTTTTTCCCACTGCGACATGGTTAAAATCACCTGTGATGGCCATGAATGCATCCGAGTGCTTCTCCAGTAATGTGGCCGCAGTGGAGCTGATGACATCACAGGCCACCGCTGCGTCAGCTGACGGAGGGACGTAGACGATGACAATTAAAGTGCACTTCATTTCTCGCGGCATATAATAAGGTCTCATACTAACAGCCAACAGTTCAATGTCCGGGCTGCAGCACTTTTCCTTCACGTAAATGTGTTCCGGATGACACCACCGCTCATTAACAAGAAGTGCCACCCCTCCTCTCTTTTTTCCTGCTGCTTTTCACGTCTCTGTCCCCCCGTATAGTCCTGAAGCCAGGTATCTCTATGTTTACATCCGGGATCTGTGAGTGTAACCACGTCTCTGTAAAACACATGAAACTACACTCACAATACTCCTTTTGTGTCCTGACCACCGCTGTGATCTCATCTGTCTTGTTTCCCAGTGATCGCACGTTCCCGGTGATGATCATCAGGACAGCTGGCTTATGCTTCCTCCTCCTCCTCCTCCTCACCTTTGCTCCAGCCCTTCGCCCGCGGTGTCTCCTCTTCAGCTCATCCGGGATGAGGGGCTTCACTGCCGGCCGCAGCGCTCCAGGTGCCGGCCTCCTCAGCGCAATCAGCTGTTCACGTGTGTAAACAATGCGTCCGCCCCCACCTCTGTTGATCTCCATTGTCCGAGGAAGAGAAAAGATGCGAAAACTAGAAAAAAAGACCGGCTAAATAGAGAGAAAAGTTGGTCCAGTCTTAGTCCAAGTATTCCTATAGAGCCCTGGTTAGTAAGAGACACACTATATACAGGTATAAACAGATAGAAACACAAAGACACGAGAGAGTTGCTGCTGGTATGGCCGCCTTGCCTCCGGCGCCATTAAAAAAAAAAAAAATCACCTTATATGCAGTATTAATGATCACATTGAGTGGCGGTTACTGTCAAAGGCTGACAACAAACTGACTTTGGCGAGGGCGACAGAGATAGTCTCATCTATGGAAACAGCGGCCAAGGACGTAGCGGAGCTGCAACAGACAGGGGCAGATTTTATTTATTTAGCAAATGCAAAGTCCTTAAGCCAAGCAGTTGCCTCCTGGTTTGCTGTATGGAGGGTGTGTAATCCTCCTTCCAGTCTTTGGAGCGGGCAAGCCTCTATGATGTGTTCCATTGTTTGCTCCTCTCCACATGCGCACAGTGGGCTAGGGCTACTGCCCCATCTGTGAAGGCTGGCCAAGCAGGGGCCATGTCCAGTCCTGAAGCGATTGAGTGTAGACCACTGTCTCCTTGGGAGGTTGGTGCCCGGGACCTGTTGGTTGGGGTTTATCACCAGCTGTTTGTTTGGGACCTCCTTGGTCTCCCATTCCTCTTGCCAAGCTGTCTGGATGGTAAAGTCAGCTGGGGGAGGGTTTTTCCAAATCGGCCGTCTGGATGGAAGTCGGGCAGTGGGTGGAGTGTAGATATCTGCATGGACTGGTAAGTCAGGAGAATCTTTAACTTTTTGGAGCATCCTTTGAGTTAATGCTGCTCGCCGGATGTGTGGAGGGGCTATGTTTGACAGTACAGAGAGCCAGGGGAGTGGTGTTGAGCGGATTGTTCCAGTTATAGTTCTCATGGTTGTGTTGAGCTGGGTGTCTACATGGTGTGTGTAAGATGACCTGGACCAGACAGGGGCACAATATTCTGCTACAGAGTATGAAAGGGCCAGTGCTGAGGTGCGCAGGGTGGAGACTGCCGCCCCCCATTTTGCACCAGCGAGCTTGCAGAGCAGGTTGTTTCGTACCTTCACCTTAGCAGCCGTCCCCTTTAGATGTTCCTTGAAGGATAAGGTCCTATCAAGGGTCACTCCAAGATAAGTTGGATTTGGGGCATGCTTAAGCTTGAGTCCGCTCAGGTGGATGTTTAGTTCTCTGGCAGCTTTTGCATTGTGGAGATGGAATACACTGGAGACGGTTTTTGCTGGGCTTGGTTTTAGGCGCCAGATTTTGCAGAACTGGTCCAGTTTGACAAGATCTTCCGTGAGCACCCGTTCCAGTGGTTCAAAGTCTGGTGCTTGGAATGCCAAACAGATGTCGTCTGCATAGGTGAATTTGCGGGATTTTGTAGTAGGCAGGTCGTTTATGTAGAGGTTGAACAGAGTTGGAGCTAGAACTGAGCCTTGTGGGAGTCTGTTTTTCTGCATTCTCCATGCACTTGTCTTCTGACTGAGGTGGACTCTGAACCTTCGGTTGGTCAGCAGGGTTTTTATAATTGCTGTTGCCCAAGCAGGGATCGCCTTTATAAGTTTCAGGAGGAGGCCTTTGTGCCAGACCGTATCATAGGCGGCTGTAAGATCGAGAAACACAGCCCCTGTCTTCAGTCTGCTCTCGAAGGCTTCGAGAACAGGGGCAGAGGCTGACGTCCACAAACTACAACCGCGTTCAACTTACCATCCATCATTTCCACAGGGATGCTACAGGTGCAGTGGCAATCACGGACCATTGGACTGTAGATTCAAAGATGTAGTGTGTCAAAATGGCCAAAAGAGGGAGCACTTGGCCAGAAAATACCGGAGCTCCAATCATTCCAAACAGGAAAAAAAAACACCAAAAAGCACGTGGGGCACCTCACATGCTGGAGCATGATGAAGGTGAGGAAGACTGCACCAACATGCTATATGCTCTTAATGGTGCAGAGAGAGTGAAGCCATACAGAGAACATGTAACAGTCAATAGACATTACGTTGATTTTGAAGTTGATACTGGGGCAGGCCAACTGGCATCAAAACTGGGGATTCTAAATTGTCCTTAGGTCTGACTGTGAGAGTGAATGGTTGTCTGTCTCTCTGTGTTGGCCCTGCGATGGACTGGCGATCTGTCCAGGGTGGACCCTGCCTCTCACCCAAAGATGCTGGGATAGGCTCCAGCGCCCCCGCAACCTGAAAAAGGATTAAGCGGAAGAAGATGGATGGATATACTGTATACTGGGGCAGGCATGACAATTGTGAATCCAAAAAAGTATAGACAGGTGGGTAGGGGAAAACTCTGAGACACAAATAAAATTGTACACATACACCAGAGATAGTGTTGGGGTGTATGTTCAAGTGACTTACAAAGGGGAAAGTAAATAGCTGCCATTGCTTGTTGTAAAAGGAGAAGTGTGGTCTATATTAACCATATATTCCATAACCTACATATGTTGAAGCATGTGGAAATGTTTGGTAATTACATATGTAAAGGACTTCACACCTCTGAAAGGACAAAGGGCTCTCACCCGCCGAGTGAAGAACAAAGACGTTCCCGGTCGCGGCGGAGGAGACCGGAGGAGCCACCCTCACCCCCTAAGGCGAGGAGAGGAAATACCAAGACAATGGGGGGATTAAGATAATGAGGGATGTCAGCCTTTGTTATGCATGTCTTTTGTTGTGTGCCAGTACAAAGTCAGTGAGCTGGAGACATTCTGCCTCTTTTCCCTTCTGCCACTCTCTGCACCAGATGAGACTTGTTAGAAGAGCTGAATATTAAAACTTTGCTTATAAACCAAATCGCCTCTTTATTTCCAAGCTCCTCTACACTGATGACCTTGACGCGAGTATGGACCGGAGGCATTCCCCCGCAAGCGACTCATCCGTGGAGACCCAGGCAGACGCCAGCGGCCACGCAGACGAGGGAACAGATGGACAACTGTTCCCCCCGGCAGAAGAGATTGAGAGGGCTCAACCGAGCACCAGCACCGCCGTGAGAGCCGAGCCAGGGCACTCTCACCCGGCGGGCACAGCAGTGATGGTGTGCACGAATGCCGTCGCTGTCAAGCTGCCAGACTTCTGGCAAGAAGACCCCGCCTCTTGGTTTCAGCAGGCTGAAGCCCAGTTCACACTGGTGGGCATCACGGCTGATGATACCAAATTTTATCATATCGTCTCCAAACTCGACGCCGCCACTTGGAAGTGTGTGCGGAGCATGATCCGGCGACCACCGGCCCGGGACAAATACGAGACGCTCAAAGCAACCATTGTGGCGAACTACATCCCATCAGCGGAAGAGAGAGCCGAGAAGATCCTGGCGGTCTACGGCCACAGAGGGTGCAAACTGAAGGCCCTCATGGAGGATTTGCTACAGCTCAAAGAAGAGGACAATGACAACTTCCTCTTCCAGTTTATTTTCCTCAGCACGCTGCCGCCACACATGAGAGGGACACTCGCCAGCATGAAGTGCAACAACCACCAAGACTTCCGCGTGCTGGCCAATGAAGCTCATTGGCTCGTCAACGCCTGCAAGGAGCTGACACCCACAGCAGCATCCGCAGACCTCAAAGCTGACGCCACGAGGAACCGCAACCCACGGAGCAGACCCAGCCCACGGTGACAGCGACACGGCCAAGACGTAACAGACAGAGCGACGTCGGTTATTATCACCACCGCTTCGCTGAGAAGGACCGCAAATGCGTTCCCCCCTGCAAATTTGCGATTTCGGGAAACGCCAAAGCCGAGAGCCGTTAACAGCAGCGGTTCTCGGCGAGAAAAACAAGCTGTTGTACGTGACGGATGGACACACAGGCAAGCAGTTCCTCATCGACACAGGAGCCCAGCTGAGTTTCGTCATGCCTTCCCATGCAGATTGAGCCACGGGCACCCGGGGCAACGGAGCCGTGGCAGCCAACGGCTCTAACATCGACACGTTCGGCGAAAAGAGCTTGCACCTCCTCATCCACGGCCACAGCTACAGATGGACATTTGTTGTAGCGGCGGTGAGTTTTAACTTATTGGGCGCAGATTTTTTGTGTGCACATGGGTTATTAGTGGATCTAGCAAATAGGCGCTTGGTTAATGTACTGTCGTTTGCTTCTATTCCATGCTCAGCCCGAGTTTCTCCACCACCTGTGCAGGCCAACATCACCACGGCAGGAGGTAAGTTTGAGCAACTCCTCACCCAATTTCCAGCACTCACAATTCCCAAATTCTCAGCCGCTGTGGCTAAACACGGGGCTGAACACTTCATTCCCACAACGGGACCTCCCGTTTTTGCCAAAGCTCGCCGCTTAGACGCGGCCAAGCTCAACATAGCACGGAACGAATTTACAACTCTTGAAAAATTGGGCATTGTTAGACGCTCGAAGAGCCCCTGGGCCTCACCACTTCACATGGTTCCGAAATCCGACAGTTCTTGGAGACCGTGCGGAGATTACCGCAGATTAAACAACGCTACAGCGCATGACCGTTACCCAATTCCTCACATTCAAGATTTTTCACTACATCTAGCGGGTGCGCGCATTTTTTTCAAAAATAGACTTAGTCCACGGTTATCACCAAGTCCCAGTCCGAGCAGAAGACGTTCCTAAAACAGCGGTAATAACCCCGTTCGGCCTTTTTGAATTCCTGCGAATGCCTTTCGGACTCAAAGGCGCTGCTCAAACTTTTCAACGAATGATAGACGCGGTCCTACGCGACCTTCCTTTTGTCTTCGTCTACCTCGACGACATGCTGGTAGCCAGCTCATCTGAGGAAGAACACGAGCAGCACCTCACTACGGTTTTTCAGAGGCTAGAAGAGCACGGGCTAATAATCAATCCAGCCAAATGCAAATTTGGCGTGTCACAAATTGATTTTTTAGGACACAAAGTCTCTCCGAAGGGGGCAGTGCCACTTCCAGACAAAGTTCACGCGATAGAAAGTTTTCCACGGCCACAAACTGTCAAATCGCTACAGGAATTTTTAGGGATGGTTAATTTTTACAACCGCTTCCTCCCCCACGCAGCTCAGCTCATGCAGCCCCTATATGACGCGCTCAAAAAAAAGAAAGCTTCCAACGCGGTCGAATGGACCCCGGAGCGCGAATGCGCTTTCGCGGAAGTATAAAGCGCCCTAGCTAACGCCACATTGTTAGTTCACCCAGATCCCTCAGCCCGCATCGCACTAACCACAGATGCTTCAGACCTAGCTATAGGGGCAGTTGTAGAACAACTTGTCAGTGGGGTCTGGCAACCTTTAGCATTCTTTAGCAAATCGCTAAACCAAACTGAACGTAAATACAGCACTTTTGACAGAGAGCTGCTGGCGCTTCATTTGTCCATCCGCCACTTCCAGTTCTGGTTAGAAGGGCGGAGTTTCACGGCTTTTGTAGACCATAAACCGCTCACCTTTGATATGGCTAAAATTTCAGAACCATGGTCAGGCAGACAACAAAGACAGCTAGCTGCGATTTCAGAGTTCACCACAGACATTCGACACGTGGCAGGCAAACTTAACGTGGTAGCAGACTGCCTCTCTTGCGCTGTGGCACCACCAGAGCGCGGGGAGACAGATTATACTGCCTCAGCAGCAGAACTCTTCACTAACGCAGACACATACGCAGCACCTATCCATGCAGGGATAGATTATGCAGCCATGGCAGAGGAACAAAGCAGTGACACGGACGTGCACGCACTCCTGTCTGGACCAACAGGGTTAAGGCTGGAGAAAAAGGGTCTACGCGACGGCGTGCCCCCCCTAATATGCGATGTTTCAACCGGCCGACCTCGCCCGTTAGTACCAGCTACATGGCGCCGCCGTATTTTCGACACAATTCACTCCCTCGCGCACCCAGGTGTGCGCGCCTCGGTTAAAATGGTCGCCGAAAAGTTTGTGTGGCCAGGCCTGCGCAAAAACGTAAAAGAATGGGCAAAAACTTGCATTTCTTGTCAACGCGCCAAAATACACAGACACACAAAAGCCCCTCTGGAACCTTTTCCAATCCCTGCTAGAAGGTTCGACCACATTCATGTCGACCTTGTGGGGCCACTACTTTCCTCCCAAGGTTTCACACACCTGTTAACAATGATAGACCGCACCACGCGCTGGCCAGAGGCAGTCCCTCTAGCGGCAACCACAGCGGAGGAAGTCGCTCGCGTTTTTTTGACAAACTGGGTGGCACGTTTCGGCATCCCATCGGACCTCACGTCCGATAGGGGGCCTCAATTTGTCTCAGAGCTCTGGTCAGCCATGTCCAACAGCTTAGGGGCAACAATTCACCACACCACCGCTTATCACCCTCAGGCTAATGGGTTATGCGAGCGTTTTCACAGGTCTTTAAAGGCTGCCCTCAGAGCCTCACTAACGGACACAAATTGGGTAAATAAACTTCCCTGGGTTTTATTGGGGTTGCGTGCTGCACCTAAAGAGGATCTAGACGCCTCTCCCGCAGAATTAGTTTTTGCACAACCTCTCAGGCTTCCAGGTGAATTTTTACCAGAGAATCCAGAGCCAGGGCACCTTCCAGTCCCAAGGTTTTTAGGCAACAACGGACCGATCTCTCTCCCTGGTCCAGCTCATCACTCCTTCCCACGGGTTTTTGTCCCTCAGGCTTTAAAAAACGCTGAGTTTGTTTTTGTTAAGCATGAAGCTTTAAAACCTACCTTTCGCCCAGCATACGATGGGCCATTCAGAGTGCTGGAACATGGTGATAAGCACTTTGTGCTTGATTTTGGGGACAGAAAAGAAACAGTCAGCATTGACAGACTTAAACCTGCCTTCTTGTTGAAAGACGAGCCTGCACAGTTGGCGAGAGCACCTCGGCGGGGTAGACCCCCCAAGAGAAAAGACTCAGCCCCCCAGCAGGGAACAGTTAACCTCTCTCCTTCCCACACTGCAGATTCCTCACAAGAAGGTCCCAGCAGGGCGCCTAAACTAAACTACAGCAGTTTTGGGAGAAGATTGAAACCCAGACAGCACAGGGACTGATACAAACCACTCCACAATTTTTCACTAATTGTGCTGCAACAGTTTAGAACTGACTTATGATTTTACTATGCTGTTATGATTACCACTGAACTCTCTTAGGAGCATGGCTGCTAGAAAGTTTCTTCCGTGGCAACAGATGTAACACTTAGTATGTCATAATAACTATCTTAGACTGTGAACCTTCCTGTTGTCCTTTCTTAGTTGTTTGAGGGGCCTGTGGTCTATATTAACCATATATTCCATAACCTACATATGTTGAAGCATGTGGAAATGTTTGGTAATTACATATGTAAAGGACTTCACACCTCTGAAAGGACAAAGGGCTCTCACCCGCCGAGTGAAGAACAAAGACGTTCGCGGCGGAGGAGACCGGAGGAGCCACCCTCACCCCCTAAGGCGAGGAGAGGAAATACCAAGACAATGGGGGGATTAAGATAATGAGGGATGTCAGCCTTTGTTATGCATGTCTTTTGTTGTGTGCCAGTACAAAGTCAGTGAGCTGGAGACATTCTGTCTCTTTTCCCTTCTGCCACTCTCTGCACCAGATGAGACTTTAAACTTTGCTTATAAACCAAATCGCCTCTTCATTTCCAAGCTCCTCTACAGAAGGACCCAATCTGTTGGAGAGGAATTGGCTCAGGGCCGTGCAGCTAGACTGGCGAGCCATTTTCAGATTGCAGACAAGTCCACAGCCAGAGTTGCCCACTCTCCTGTCACAGTATGAAGATGTGTTTCAGAGTGAGCTGGGCACCTTTAAAGAGACCACAGCTAAAATCTATGTGGATCTCGCTGCCAAGCCACGTTACTTCAAAGCTCACCCCTTGCCATATGCATTAAAAGACAAAGTTGAGAAAGAATTAGAGAGGCTGGAGAAAGAAGGCATTATTGAACCTGTAGATTCTTCAGAGTGGGCAGCTCCAATTGTTCCCATCTTGAAACCAGATCACACTCTGCGAATATGTGGAGACTACAAATTGGCTGTAAATCCAGTGTCCAAATTAAACAATTACCCCATTCTAAAAACAGAAGACCTTCTGGCACTATTTGGGGGTGGGCAAAAGTTCACAAAACTAGACATGTCTCAAGCCCATCAACAGCTCCCCGTGAATGAAAAATCCAAAAAGTTCACAACCATAAACACCCACTGTGACTCTACTAATACACCAGGCTGCTACATGGGGCATCATCAGCACCTGGCATATTTCAGCGCACGATGGACAATCTATTACAAGGACTTCCACATGTAGTGGTATGAGTTGATGATATCCTAGTGACTGGAAGAGATCTCCAAAATCTGGGGGCAGTGTTGAGATGGCTCTCAAATTCAGGGCTTTGATTAAACAAAGTCAAATGTGTGTTCATGGCTCCAGAGGTTGTGTACTTAGGATACAGAATCAGCCATGAGGAAATCCATCCAGTTGTTGACATGGTTCAAGCTATAGTCGACCCCCTCAACTGACGAACCAGTGACAGTTAAAATCCTTTTTGGGTATGCTGTGGTACACACATATGTGGTTTCATAGACTCTATTTGTATATTAATATTGCTTCACGTCTGAGAATGAACAATAGGTCTGAGTCTCCTGGGGATTAACAGGAGGATGTGAAATGTGTTCTGTGTCATGCAAAGAGATGGCCTTGAGGGATTTCCTGACCACCAGTGGTGTGGGGGTGAAGGGGACAAGACCGGGAGGAAGATGTATTGTGTCTTTGCATTAAAATGACAATGTAACTGTGACTTTGATGTCCTGGTATAAATAGGACAGATGTGGGGTGATGCTTCCTCTTTTCTGTTTGAGAGGATGTTGGAGATACGTGAATGTTAATAAACCTGAATTGAGAAATAAACTCGGCCTCATCTTTTCACGCTCTCCACAATGCTCAATTACTACCATAGGTTTTTACCTAACATCACCACTGTGCTTGAGCTCCTGCATGAGCTCTTGAGAACAGGAATTCCATGGAGGTGGGGGAAATGCCAAATGTAGGTGTTTGACGAAGCAAAAAGGTGTCTGCAATCAGAACAACTACTGGTTCATTTTGATGACACAAAGCCATTATAGCATATGTAGCACTTTCTTCGTACCTATTACCCGAGATACAGCACCTTGGGTTTGTTACCCCTAATCATACTTTTATGCTTGGTATAGTTACGCTTAAAAGTAGTAACCAGCCTTAAAAGTCACCTGTGAATCAGATGACAAATATTCCCAATACTGTTACCATATGATAAATGTGACAGAAACCTTAGCACATTAACCTTAGATCAGCAAATTCACATTTGCAGAATCAGAATCAGCTTTATTGGCCAAGTATGCACAACACATACAAGGAATTTGACTTTGGCTAAAAACTTGCTCTCGTTGTTCAGGTGAAGGATTTAAATAAGGATTCAATGACAACCAGAGTATGTACAGTAAATTACAGTCTGTCCACGTTTCTATAAAAGGATGCAAATATATACAGGAATATATGCAGTTATTTACTCGGACTAACCACACTTTGCAGAAATATATGAAAAAATATACAATCACACAGTATTTCAATGTGGACTCAGATTCAGTGATATAATGTGAATGAAGTAAAAAGCAGTGTGAGAGTTATGTGCAATGTAAGAATGGATGAAAAGTCATGAGTACAGCAACAGGTAGGACTAGGTGAATGTTAGGAGTTCATCAGAGTGATGGCTTGAGGAAAGAAACTGTTCCTGTGACGGGTGGTTTTGACCTTCAGTGATCTGTAACGACGACCAGAAGATAGAAGTTCAAACAGTTCAGAATCAGAATCAGGTTTATTGCCATTGTTCATGTAGTACACAAACTAGGAATTTGTCTCGGTACAATGCTGCAACATTAAACATGATAAGATAAGAGAAATAAACTATACATGTAATAAAGTGTAGGATATGATTAAGTGATACTGGTCAACAGTTAAAATATATATTAGCCAGCAGCAGATACTGTGGAGAACTATATAGTGCAGTCGGTAATGCAGGAAGAAAACAGTGATGATTGACATGAGTCTGGTTGAGCTGCTGTACATGGTGCACGAGAGTCACTTAGTGTTCAGCAGTCTAATGGCAGAGGGGAAGAAGCTGTTCATGTGACGGGAGGTTTTAGTCTGGATGGACCGAAGTCTTCTACCAGAGGGGAGGGGGGCAAACAGTACGTGACCAGGGTGTGAGGGATCGGCTATGATCCGGCCAGCACGCCTCCGGGTCCTGGAGATGTACAGATCCTGGAGAGATGGGAGCTTGCAGCCGATCACCTTCTCAGCAGTGCGCACGACGCGCTGCAGCCTTAGTCTGTCCCTGGCAGTGGCTCCTGCGTACCACACGGTTATGGAGGTGGTGAGGATGGACTCGATGATGGCTGTGTAGAACTGCACTAACATCTTGGTGGGTAGCTTGAGCTTCCTCAGCTGCCGCAGGAAGAACATCCTCTGCTGGGCTTTTTTGATGAGTGAGCTGATGGTCAGCTCCCATTTGAGGTCCCTGGTGATGGTAGTGCCTAGGAAGCGGAAGGAATCAGCAGTGGTGATGGGAGAGCCTGAGAGGGTGAGGGGGGGCAGAGGAGTAGTGACTTTCCTGAAGTCTACAATCATCTCCACTGTCTTCAGAGCGTTCAGCTGCAGGTTGTTATTGCTGCACCAGGACGCCAGCTGGGCCACCTCTCTCCTGTAGGCGGACTCGTCGCCGTTGGAGATGAGCCCGATGAGGGTGGTGTCGTCCGCAAACTTGATCAACTTGACAGACTGGTGGCTGGAGGTGCAGGAGTTGGTGTAAAGGGAGAAGAGTAGGGGGGAAAGTACACAGCCCTGGGGTGATCCGGTGCTGATGCTAGTATAGTCTGAGACAGTCTTTCCCAGCCGCACATGCTGCCTCCGGTCCGTCAGGAAGTCGATGATCCACCTGCAGAGGGAGTCAGGCACGTTGAGCAGGGACAGCTTGTCCCGGAGCAGAGCGGGGCGGATGGTGTTGAATGCGGAGCTGAAGTCCACAAACAGGATCCTGGCGTAGGTTCCCGGGGAGTCCAGGTGCTGCAGGATGGAGTGGAGGGCCAGGTTGACTGCATCGTCTACAGACCTGTTGGCTCGGTAGGCAAACTGCAGCGGGTCCAGGAGAGGGGTGGTGATGGACTTGAGGTGGGACAGGACCAGGCGCTCAAAGGACTTCATGACTACAGAGGTGAGCGCTACAGGTCTGTAGTCATTAAGTCCAGTGATCCGTGGCTTCTTGGGGACAGGGATGATGGTGGAGGATTTGAGGCAGGATGGCACGTGGCATAACTTAAGGGAGGTGTTAAAAATGTCTGTGAATACAGGAGCCAGCTGTTTCGCACAGAGTCTCAGGGTGGAGGGAGACACGCCGTCTGGGCCGGGGGCCTTGCGCGGGTTCAGTCTGGAGAACTGTTTGAGCACATCCTGCTCACTGATGATAAGGGGAGGGGGGGAGGAGGGGGGGTGCCTTAAATGAAGTAGGGAATGTGGAGGCTGTGGAGCTGGAGGGAGGGGGGGAGTTGGACACAGATGACGAGGTGTCAAAACGGGCATAGTGTTGGGACAGTCTCTGACAAAGGGCTTTGTCATCCTGACCTTTAGGAGCCTTAGGTCGATAGTTGGTGATTTGCCTCAGTCCTCTCCACACGGAAGCCGAATCATTAGCAGTGAACTGCTGCTGGAGTCTCTCTGAGTACACAGATTTAGCCCTCTTCAGCTCTCTGTTAAACCGGTTAAACTGTTAAACAGTTTGTGGCCGGGGTGTGATGGGTCAGCACAGATGTTTCCCGCCCGTTTCCTGGTTATGGACCGATATAAGTTCTCAATGGAGGGTAGGTCGGTACCAATGATCCTCTCCGCAGACTTAATGATCCGCTGCAGTCTGGTCTTGTCCTGTTTAGTGGCAGATCCAAACCAGACAGTGATGGAAAAGCAGAGGACAGATTGGATGATGGCAGTGTAGAAGACAACCAGCAGCTCCTGAGGCAAATCAAACTTCTTGAGCTGACGCAGAAAAAACAACCTCTGCTGGGCCTTTTTCCGGGCAGTGTCAATATGGGAGGACCACTTCAGGTTCCGGGAGATTGTGGTACCCAGAAACTTGAAGGAGTCCACAGTGGACACTGTGCTGTTGAGGATGGTGAGTGGGGGGAATGAAGGGGGGTGTCGCCTGAAATCCACAGTCATCTCCACCGTTTTGGCTGGGTTAAGTTCAAGATGGTTCTGGCTGCACCAGAGGATCAGCTGCTCCACCTCCCGCCTGTATGCAGACTCATCATCATCCCGGATCAAACCGATGACTGTGGTGTCGTCCGCAAACTTCAGGAGCTTCACCGAAGGGTCCTCTGAGGTGCAGTCGTTGGAGTAGAGGGAGAAGAGCAGTGGGGAAAGGACACATCCTTGGGGGGCGCCAGTACTAATTTTTCGGGAGCTGGATGTAACTCTCCCTAGCTTCACCTGTTGCCACCTGTCAGTCAGAAAGCTGGAGATCCACTGGCAGGTGGAGGGGGGCACGTTGAGCTGGAGGAGTTTCTGATGAAGAATGCCTGGGATGATGGTGTTGAACGCTGAGCTGAAGTCGACAAACAGGATCCTGGCGTACGTCCCTGGGGAGTCGAGGTGTTGCAGGATGTAATATATATATATATAGATATATAAATATAAACACACCCAGTGCGGAGCATTGTAGCTAGATGGAGTACATCTGTACTGTGATGAGCCGCCCGGTCATGTCCCGCCCCCCATGACCGCCCATTGGCCGTTGGACGCGGAGAGACCATCTGAACTGTTCCTGTGGCACCTGGTCTCTGCCAATCGGCATGAACTGTTGGAGGGTAGAGGTCACTTTTTTGGTGGGAGTTGTTCCAGTAATTGTTCTGTTTTGTTTTTTTTTCTTGTTATCCGGTGTTTTGTAATGGTTATTTGGGTATCTGTGGGTATTTGTGGTCTGCCCTGCAGTTGCCTTGTTTTGTTTTATGTGCAGTTAGGTTTGACCCAGTAATTGTTCTGTTTTTCAGTATTTGGTTATTTGAAAATTCACTTGAGCATTCACACAGGTGAGAAGCCATTTTCTTGTGAAACGTGGGCAAAGATTTTTTTTTTCTTGCTGTCCTGTGCTGTTTGCTGTAATTGTTATTTTGGCATTTAATCAGATCTGAGTGTTTGGTATATTTTTTTTGTCATTGTGCTGTGTTAGTTTTGTTTCCCTTGCCTGGTCTTGATTGTGTATTATTGTACTGCTTCTGGGTTTGGTCTCTCTCTCCTCCGGACCTGCCCCCAGCCGCCCACCTTGGAGGGGGTGGGGTGGGGGGGGGGGTCTATGGGCCATCTGGAATCCTGCCCTTGGAGGGAGGGTACTGTTGTGACCCGAGCGCCGGCCTTGTCCGCGTTCGGGCTATGTATAGCTCGCTGCTGACTTTGACAGCTGTGGGCTATATTCTGGCTTCACCGGGCTCTTATTGTGAAGGCGCTCGGTGGGGCTCCCGGCTGTCAAGGTTGGCCAGCTGACTGTCATTACTGCTCGTTAGGGCTCGCAATTATTAGGCAGACGCTAACGGCAGTTAGATTGCAGGAGTATCGTCAGACATCATCCAAGCCTCGTCCGACATTCATCGTTCTGATCTGGTCAGGTTCGTGTGTATATTCTCGTGCTTAGCTCGTTCATGTCATGCCATGTTGTAGACCGTAAGTGGCTGGGGTTAGCCTTACGGTCCCATGCTCAGTGTTCAGTGTTTTTTCGTCACAGTCATAGTCTTGTATGTGTGTCTCGTGTCTTGTAAATAAATCACCATCACTTGGGAGGTATATTCTCATCCCCCTGTGTACAAGGACAGTTGTCTCGTCCGAGGGCTCCCCTGGTTCATCATCACTCAAGCGAATGACTGGTCTGGCTATTCGTTTCGGAAGAGGAAGGCTGATGGGGTCCTCCCCATCGTCAGGCTCACTGGTTGCAGGGATATCTCCTTCATTCTGTCCTGTGTCCACCATCGGGTCCTTGAGTAGAAATGTAGCATCACTGACCTCCTCTTCAGTAGTAGGGGTCAGATCAGGGCTTTGGCCCTTCACTGGGAGTAGGATCGGGGGCACAACTTTGTTCCCCACAGACTGTCCTGGATCCATCCCCTGCATTCAGTGTCTGCAGGAGAGGGGACAGAGCTGACCAATTATCATCTACCGTCTCCTGAGTTGAGTAATGGGGAAACTCCTCATCTACTGATGACTCATGCTCTGTTTCATCGCCTGATTGTTGTCCATAAATCCTAATATTTCTCCTGGAGGGGTTTGGGACAGGTCTCGTTGTTGGTCTCTGTAGAGAACTGTTGGAAAAATTACCTATAACCAGAAGTCAAAAATCAGGCAGGATCAAAGTTTCAGTAAATTTAATGAACACTGGCCAGTGGGAACAATACAGAAAGTAGTCTCAGAGCCTATCCGTGCATTGTTCTGACCCAAACATATGTAGTGAAATTAAAGGGATTTTTAGGTAATTTAATGTTGGTACACATATTAGTGTAAATATGAATGTGAGTAGGAATGAAGATTTACTTTCATCACACTCAATTCCTCGTTAGGTCTCCATCCACGTTTTATAGAGGTGGAAACTCTTATGAACAAAGACTTAAGCTTAAGAATTTAACAATTGGTAAGTTAAGCCTTAGTTAATAATTCTATTGAATAATTCTATTGATTTGATCAGTCTCATAATAAACCCTTGTGTGAGTTCTTGTCTCTGATGATCAAGAAGATGGACATGAAATCAAACAATAACTCCCATATGTCTTTTAATGATTTAATAAGAAATGTCAGAATAGGTTAGCATATATGGATAACTTTAAAACAGAGGATTCACGTGTATCATGAGCATCATAAACTGTTACTGAGTTACTTATGAATCAAGCATTTGTGGAACCAAATAAAGCATAGTTTAATTTGTCAGTATACTGGAAATTGGAAAACCATGAAATAGCATTGGTTAGGAAAAGTTGATGCGATTTTATGAAGAAAATGTTAATTAACTTTATAAAAAAGCCTGAAATGGTCCTGTCCACCTTGGTTCTGACCACTTCCTTTTTATGCACTTCAGGAGAACCCACTCTGTTGTGATTGGTTCCATGGGTTTTAAATCACCTCCTGGCTCCTTCTTTTCCTGTACCTGTTGTGAGAAAGCTGACACAAGAGCTCTTAGCTGGTCATAGAATGGTTTATAGCCCATCTTGGGCTCTTCTTCCTCACACAACTGCAATCGTGCTCCCGGTCCCGGGAACTGACGACCTGTTAAAAGTTCATAGGGAGTAAAACCTGTTAAGCTGTTAACAGAACTTCTAACCGTCAATAGGGCAATAGGCAAAGCATCCAACCAGTTCATTCCTGTCTGGCTACAGATCTTAGCAAGCTTCACCTTAATGTTTTGGTTCATCCGCTCAACCTTACCCTGAGATTGAGAGTGATAAACTGTTCCAAATGAATGTTTTAGCCCTAACATTTTTTCCACTTTTTGTAGGTCTTGATTTTTGAAATGTGTTCCATTATCTGATCTAATTCTCCTAGGAAATCCATAAGTAGGGATGTATTGATTTATCAAAAATTTGATCACTGTTTTACTGTCTTCTTTCTTTGCAGGATAAGCTTCAAGCCATCCTGTAAATGTGTCCACTGCTACTAGGAGATATCTGTAACGGTGCAACTTTTTACAAAATTTCAAATCATATCTGGGAGGAATGGATGCCACCAGTGACTCAAATGTCTGTTCATTTGTTTAGCTCCTACATGTGCTAACCCATGAGCTTCATGTATCAAAAAATCCTCAAATCCATTGTGCTAATTCTATATGAATGGTTCCAATGACATAAGCTGAATCTGTGTAAATAGTAACCTTTTTTCCTGCTGACAACTCCAATGCTTTAATCATAGCTGTCAATTCGGCCAACTGAGCTGATTGTCTGTCCTGCAATGTCTCATTTAGCACTTCCTCAAATCCATCTGCTTTTTGTCTCACAACTGCATATCCTGCCTTCAATCCTTCTGTAGGGTGACAAAAACAACATCCATCTGTAAACAAAGCTTCATCTGGGTCAGTCAGTGGTGTCACAGATAAATCTATTCTCACTTTCACATCTTTTCTGACCCTTTTTTCATATTCATGTGGTTCCCCATCCAACATCTGATCTGCCATGTTTATTCCTTCATGTGTGAATGCGACGTGCAGTGCTGATAGGATTTTTTCCATTCTTGTCTGTCTGATTGAGGTCATAGTGAATGCTGCAGAATTTACATATGACATCACAGTATGTGTGGTCAGGACAATCAATGGATGTCCCATAACCACATGAGCTGTTTTTTGTAAAATTTTTGCCACTCCTGCAGCATGACGTGTGCATGCTGGTTGCCTTTTTTCCATTGGGTCTAATATTATGCTGACATAGAGGAGTATCTTCCTCTCTCCCCCTTTTTTCTGAAACAGAACACCATTTACTGTGTGTTCTGCTTCAGAAACATCCAAGTAGAAACGCCTGTTATAATCAGGTATTGCCAAATCAGCCGCATGTGAGAGTTCATTTTTCAAAGCAATGAATGCTTCCTCAGCTTCCTGTGTCCACAGTAGCTGTGCAGCAAGATTTCTCATACCTTGTTCATTTACCAGTGCACGCAATGGTTTTGTCCTTTCGCTGTATCGTGGTATGAAATGTCTACTGAACCCTGTTAAACCCCAAAATGATAACATTTGTTTTACCGTGCATGGTTTGGGGTGATGAAGGATGGAATCTCTGTGTGACGCGGAAAGGCCAGAACCTGTGGGTGTGATAACACGGCCCAAAAAGGACACATAAAGCCTTGCACACTGTAGCTTTTGCCTTGACACTTTAAATCCACATTCAAACAATCTCAGCAACATGCTCTTTGTAGCTTCCAGACAACTGTCAGGATTTGGTGCTGCTATCAATATGTCATCTACATACTGTATCAGAATTACGCCTGGAGGAAGAGGACAACCTTGCAGTTGTTCCTTCAAGACCTGATTGAAAATACTTGGTGACAAAATGAACCCCTGTGGTAGCCGGGTGTAGCGCAGCTGTGTGCCCTTGTAGGTGAATGAGAAGAAATCCCTGCACTCCTCTGCTAAAGGAAGACAGAAAAATGCATTAGCCAAATCAATACATGTAAACCATGAATGTTGTGATGTGAGAGCAGATAAAGCAGTGTATGGGTTTGGCACTGGTACTGTGGGGGTGGAAATCCGTGAATTGACACGCCTCAAATCATGGGCCATTCGGTATTTACCGGTGTTTTGCTTTTCAACTGGGAGAATAGGAGTGTTCCAGGCAGAGTGAGAATTTTCTAATACCCCTGCCTGAAGCAGCCCTTCAATGGTGTCAGTAATGCCCTCCTCTGCCACAGGCTTATGAGCATACTGTAACGTCGGGGCCATTTTAAGGGGGCCAGGGATTTCCCAGCATGCTTTGCCAGTTTGAAACGTTACTGTGTGTGTTAAATGTGTTATTTCTGGGTTATACTGCTGTGTCATTATAACTGCATTATAATGACCCAGCAGTGTTTAGCAGGATTAGGGCAAGATGTATCATGTGTGTGTAACCGTGATGTAAACAGAGGTCTGTGGGAATGACCTCCCCTCCACTCTGTAGCACAGGGCAAGTCGGGGGGTTGGGGTGTACAAAATAAATCTGGTTGATCAGAGCCATCTGCTCCATTGTCTTTTTGTGTGAACCCCTACAAACGTCACACTGGTGTCAGAAGTGGGATATGGAGCGAGATGAGGATCCAGGCGGAGGTACAGCGGCCGGAGCGATTCATCGCTCAGCCGGGAACAGAGTATAGAGCTGAGACGCCGGCCCCTGGAGAGCTTCGCCGCGATGGACGGAGCAGAGCAAACCAGCCCCGCTTCCCGCCCTTTTCAGGGCAGGACGGGCTGGCGATTCCAGAGCGACTAGGAGCGGAAATTGACCGGGAGATGACAGTCTCATCCACCCAGCAGCGGGCCAAGATTCCCCGCTACAACGGCGAGAACCTGTTGGATGACCGCCTGGCCCAGGTCGAGCTGGCTGCCGCGCTGATCATCGGAGGAAACCACCGTGCTGAGAGCGAGTGGAGGAGAGCTACGGCAGATCACAGCAGCGCGTGCACGAAAGAAACAGCCGTGGCGACGCGAGGAAGGACGGCTTCCGCTGCACAGAGCCAGGGTACATGGCATGGTACCGCCCCGCACACAGCGCACGACAAACTGGCCCCTCGCCGACGCTAAATTAGAGCGAGGTGGCGTGGACGGGGAAAAAGCCGCCTCCTGCAGATGCTTCCCCCGGCAGATGAGGTCAGAGTCGCAGGAGCGACGCAGCGGAGCGAACAGGACGAAGATGCGGCCACTTTCCAGGCGCGGCAAGGGCTGGACGCATGGATGCGGGCCAGCGGTCGTCTGGGAGAACTGGCAGCGGTGGGAGTCGGCCGGAGCGGGCCTGGGACTCCCGCTGCCAGGGAAGGGACTGTGTGTGGTCCTACAGAGGCTGTCAGATGTGTCCATCCGCCCGCTGATGGCCAAACCGGGACCCTACCCCAACCAGATTCTCCGACCGAGACTCAAATGGCCCGTGCATGCCGCTTTGGCACCGGGCTGACCTCGCATTGGATTTCTGAAAGTGGACTTTGAATTTTCTGGGGACAGAAAACAGTCCGGGGGGGGCAGTGTAACGTCGGGGCCATTTTAAGGGGGCCAGGGATTTCCCAGCATGCTTTGCCAGTTTGAAACGTTACTGTGTGTGTTAAATGTGTTATTTCTGGGTTATACTGCTGTGTCATTATAACTGCATTATAATGACCCAGCAGTGTTTAGCAGGATTAGGGCAAGATGTATCATGTGTGTGTAACCGTGATGTAAACAGAGGTCTGTGGGAATGACCTCCCCTCCACTCTGTAGCACAGGGCAAGTCGGGGGGTTGGGGTGTACAAAATAAATCTGGTTGATCAGAGCCATCTGCTCCATTGTCTTTTTGTGTGAACCCCTACAAACGTCACAATACTGACGTTGCCAAACAGGTTCACCTGCTAGGACCTGAAATGAGATGGGAGAAATATTAACACATTTACCAACGTCTGTAGGTCCCTGTGACCATAAATTTTGTGGCAGTAAATTCAACATGTCTGCTGCTGATTCATGATCAGTGCGTTCCCTACCATGCTCTCTCTCAATTTGTCGGTGTTCAAACAAAAGCTCATCAGTTGTATCAATTTGGATGCGATAGGCCTGATATTTAGCAGAATATTCAACATTTGGGATCTGTGTCATCTGCCAATCAGTGGCTTCAGCCAGTGTTTTAACCATAGGCCCTAACTCTTTTTCTTGGTGATTAGCATGTATGAGCAAGGTAATGTGTGGAGCTGATTCCTCTGACATTTCATACCACTGTAATTGCTCTGCACTTAATACAGCATCTGTGGCGACACCCTCTTGTCCTACATACAAAAACCTAGATTTGATGGTCCAAGTTTGACCATCCAGTTGGGAGAAAAATCTATCATGATAAACATCATCCGAATTTCTGTCATAATACAGAGTGACATGTAGGGGATCAATGGGAGGTGTGTAGGGTGCAAGAAGAGCAATCCACGGCTTCCAGGCCATGAACGCTGGCAACACGCCAGTCTGTGAGGGCGAGTCAGGCGATAACAGGCCCCAGTAAATGTCAGCCCAGGTATTTGGCGCTTGTGGTGTCACATCAGGTTTCAACAGTCTTTGTCCATGCACAGACAGTCCTTGCACTGAACAGTTCACAGCAACACCATTAGGGAATGACAAGATGACTCCATCTGCCGAGCACAGCACCGATGCCCCCAGTTTAATCAGCAGGTCTCTCCCCATCAAGTTTGTGGGAGAGTTTTTTGAGCAGGCATAACGTTGTTTCACAGTTTGACCAGCGACACAAGTGTCCAAAGGCTTTGTCATAGGCAGTCTTTCAGGAACCCCAGAGAAACCAATAACCTCCACTGTGACTAGAAAGGCGCTATATAAGTGCAGGTTAGTTAGTTAGTTAGCTTTAGCCGATAACAGTGTAGGCTCAATGTCACAGTTCAAAGTGGAATAGGTTGCCCCCGTATCAACCAGAAAAGGCAGGTCACAATCCATAACCTTTAGTGTGACCATGGGATCTGCCATTCCCACGTCACTTTTTCTCTGTGGGCCCCGTCATTGTTCCTCATATTGTGTGAGGTACACTTCCCCCGCAGTTGAAGTGTATGCTGGATATTGGCCAGCAAGTGGAGCTGCCGCTGCATAGGGTGCTTGATGTCATGCACTTGCTGGTGCCACTGGTGGTGGGTAAGGATTAGTTGGGCAATCCTTCCTCCAATGACCATTTTGACCACAGCCATGACATGCATTCAGGCCCATGACCTTTCGACCCTGAAAGCCTCTCACACCCCGCCTTCCACGAGACACCCCCCGATAATAATTGAAACCACGTGGTACATCCTGGAAATATGATGTTTGGGGTGTCCAACCAGTGGGTGCCGTGTACACAGGGGCAGGTAAAGCTGCCATTCCCGGTGTGGGTGTTGGCCCTGAGGGTATTTCCGGAGCCTGCTGTACCAACTGCTTAGCTGTTTTGTTTTTTTTTAACCTCAGCTATTTCTTGTTTTGCCTTTTGTAACTGCAATTTTAACAGTTGCAGTTCTTGATTATCTCTGTCAACCTTCTCCTTTTCTGCTTTTTCCTGTTCTTTACGTGTATGATGTGTGAAGTGCCTTTCCCACAATTCCACAGTGCTACTGGGAATATCATGGTCACTGTCCATGGCCTCTCTCACTGCCTGAGGCACTCCCTTTAACACTGCTTGCCTGAATACGTCCCTTTGAAAATCAGATGTATTAGGATGAGTGCCAGCAGCTGCTGTCCACTCCATTTTACATCTACTGATAAATGACATAGGAGACTCATTCCCCTTAATTGAAAAAGTTAAAGCTCTTAAAGCTCCTGGTGGAATTAGAAATTTGTGTCTCATTGCTGTGCCTAAGGCTGATGCTACAGGGGTGAAAGGTGCTGAATCTGAAACTGTTTGGGTTCCTGCCAACTGTTCAATTTGAGAGACCTCTACAACACTTAATTGTCACCCAAGCAAGGCTGTAAAATCTCCCATTGCCACGGTAACTCCTTGAGTTAACTGATCAAATTTTGTCATCCACTGACCTCCACCCTCACGGGGCGGGGACATTTTTTCTGAAATGCCATTTATGTCTGTCCATGAGAATGGCTGATATGTTCTGCCTCTGCTTTTCTTTACCAGTGGTGCCTGTGTGTGTATGCGGTGCTCTGTGGCCTGTTGTGTGTTTCTATGTGCAGCTGAATTAAGATGGCGGCCTGTATAAGGGTCACATTCATCACCATCCCAAACCCTGCGACACAAATCTCTATTTCTGAAACTGTAAGGCCTGCCTCGCATGTGCTTCTCCTGATCTCCTAATTCTCTCCTGTTCTCATATGTCCTGTCCTCATCTGTCATTCTGACCTCTCCTATCAGTTGGTATGATCTATTTTCCTGCAGTGGTCTGCCTTCATGTTTTTGTGCATTGTTTATTTTTGTAAGAGCTGCAGTCATAGCATCTGAACTTTCTCTCCTCTGCCTGCTCTGAAAATCATCTTGACCATAAGGGGTAGATGAAGCAAATACTGTAGGGGAAAGGAGATGTATTTCCTCACTGTCTGCGTGTTCACTCCACTGACCACAGTCATCTTTTGGACCCCTGTGGCTTATCTCTTTATAGACTGTACCTTCATCATCTGCTACACCTGATTCCACACTATACCTGTATTAGACCATAAACTATGTTGAAGATCCTGTGTTTGTCTCTGCAAATTAGTTATACCAGCTTCGACATTCTGCAACCATTCTCCCACATTCTTTTCCAACCTTAATCTTTCAAGCTATTCCTGCAACTTTTCCATCTCATGTCTTTCTGCCTGCATTTCCTGTTTCTGACTTTCCAGCAAACCTTTCAACTGTTCAAACTGTTCCTGTGATGTCACCTTCTCAACTTCCACCAATCCTTCTTTAAGTTTAACCAAAGGCATCTGATTAACTCAATATGGCGGTGGGGGCAATTCCCCTTTAAATCTCCCAAATTAGGGTGGAGGGACAGCACCTCTCCCTTTTGTTTATCCAGCTGCTTATCAACCATTAAATCTTTATTCCTCTCCACCTCACTCACACACCCCACTGGGCCAACCTCTGCTGAATCATGCATCAAACTGCTGTTTGCCTCCATTGTCATCATGTGCTGATTCTGCTCCTTATCAGACAGCTGTGCCTTGATCAATTTCACACCATCCATTGCAGCAGAGCATGTCACCAAATTATGAATCAGCCTGCGCTCACGTTCACAGTCCTCAATATGATGCTTATGTCTCTTTTTCACCAAGAATCCTGTGACAGCCATATCTTTCATAACTTGTATGCCATCCAACCTTCTTTGTTCCAAGTCCATCAACAACTGAGTCAAACTGTCCTCCTTATTTAAATTTAAAATGCCGTCTTCCACCAATTTCTGATACAATTTATCACATTCTGCTTTAACCTCACTTCTATCTTTGGGTAATATACCACTGAGCATTTGAGTCACTGATGAATCCCACTGTTTTTTCATATTTTCTTTACAGGAGTCACTCTCTACAAATTCACACTTCTTATTTTTTCTACAGGCCAAATCTGCCTCTCCCCCACCCCTGAGGCAAAGGAGCAAAGGAGACACAGAGAGAGAGAGAGAGAGAGAGAGAGAGAGAGCCTCGCCCGCCCCCTTTGGGAGAGCGAGGAATATACATATATATATAGAGAGAGAGCTGCTCCTTCAGCAGCCCCTCCTTTCACATTCCACAACTCTGTACTGTTCACGCTTCTATTTTTTTTTTTTTACAGAGCAAGCCTGTCGCTCGCTTCTTCCCTTACTAAAAAGAGAGAGATCTGCCGTTCACCCCCCCCCCCCCCTTGCTGATGGGAGAGAGAACCGCCGCTCGCCCCTCTGTTTCCCTTTTTTCTTTAACTTTTTAACAGAGTGTTACCTTCACACTCACAACTTTACCAATATAAAACAAATAGCAATTGCAGCAGTGATTAAATAGTATTCTGGGTGCACTAAGTCTAGGGACTTTCACCCTGTTTATGATTAACGTCTTAATCAAAGGCCTTCAACCTGTGCAAGCAAACTGTTCGAGGGCGCCACTTCCCCGGGGCGTTACCCCAATTCTCGCCTTCCCGTCAGATGGTGAAGGATACTCTCCTTTGTGCTGGACTTTTTCGGAGTACTAAACTGAGGGCGTCACCTATAAGACCCAAGTTTTATAGCCTTCGTCAAGGCTAAGGGAGTCCAACCCAGTTCCTGTCCTCACAAGTCACGGACCAATTCACTCAGTCCATGAACCTGTAGTCAGGCTGGATGACCATGAATAAATACGCATCCGGGCCGGGGGGCCTTTCACCTCCCCAGTCTTGGCCATTAATGTCCCAAGCGATCACAATCTAATCAATCAATATAAAATCAATGTCAAATCGTGATTAGTTGGTCAAAATCGGGTCCTGCACCCAAGCCGGGGGCCTTTCGCCACTCTTTCGGTCTTAGGGTCTTTTTAAGCAAACAAGCATTCATCAAAAAACATTTACTATATTCAACTGCTTTAACCTAGGACACACACTAAACTGTTTGACAACATAAACTTTGGTTATAGTCAACAGCAGAACTTTGATATAACAGGCATCTGCTTACCTCTTTTTTCAGGGCGCCCTTGTGTTGTCAGTCGGTGATGCAGGTCCGTTGTGCAGGCAATCAAAGATCCAAATCAGATGATAATCTCCCCCTTTCACCGGACGAAGCCCCCAAATTGTTAGGATTAAATTGTAAAAACCATCTAAGTCTATTCTTCAAATATTGTCTATGTGTGTAGATGGTTTACCCACATTCGTTTTCAAGGAAGAGATTAGTTTACTTGGAACACGTATTTATTTAAGCAAGTTGAATATAGTAGGTTACAGCGCTGGGTCAAACATTCTCTCCCTGACAGCAACAGATCGTGTCAGTTCATGAAGTCTGACTGCCTATGCTGGCCCTGACCCAGAATATTTATACACAATTGAACAAAGAAGAAAGCATGCATTAACAAGATGACAGTCAAGGTGCCTGGTCCAGGGAGGATCTGTTCCTGGTGCCGAATGTATCCAGATGAAGGTCACTTCACCTCCCAGGTCAGGGTAGGTCAGGCTCAGCCATTCCTTATCACAACTGTGACTCCTTCTCATAAATCCCAGGTGTTTGTTATCCTCCGTGCTGAGACAAAGGTCCACTATTTTGCAGAGAGTGAACCACACACTTGCCAATATATATTCCATTATGGTATATTGGTTATTTTACCTAGACATAAGCAGAGTACAAATATTTTGAGTCACACAAATAACTGTTATATGGTTATATTGATCACTTTATCCCATCAATTCATAGACCTCAGTTTGCTTAATGCCAAAAAATGTATTGCATTGCTGTGGAAAAACTCATAGACCAGATGTGACTCAGTGGTTAAGACAGATGTTAACAACCTTCCACTAGAAAGAATAACATACATACTGAAATCAAAGGAAAATGTGTTTGAGAATATATGGAGACCTTTCATTGATTATGTAAAGAAATTAAACATAACTTCTGAAGAAGAAGGTGAATGATATGTGTGGACCTTGCAAATTCCAAGCTGGTGAATGTATATTATGTATTCTTATGTAATAGATTACCTAGACTAAACAGAGGAGCATTGTTGTTGACTTGTTTTTGTTAGTGGCTGTTGTTGTTTTTATTACCCTTTTTTTGTTATTTTGTTAGTGTTCTTTTTAGTTTTTAAATTGTTTTTGTGTTAGTGTCTGACTGTGTGTGCTGTTTGTAAAAAAAAAAAGGTTCAATAAAAATATTGTGGGAAAAAATTGCTCTGATCTGCGTGAAAATTATGGAGAGACTGTTGAGACATCATGGACGTACCTGCTCCAGCTGCACTGAGTCTGAGATGGTGTCATAGCAAAAAATGATCAGCAGACACAACTTGATCACCATGTTAATATTAGCCACAAAATATATATTCAAAAAGTAAACAGTACTGAGTTAGGTATAATAAGATATATTTGACAGTTATGATGCATTTTAGGCCAAAACAAACTTGATCTAGGATTAAAAGCAATTAAAATAATGCAGTCACAAGGTTACATGGAAAATGCTTGATTTACTAGATACATATACTGTAGAAATATACTGTATATTCTCTGCATCAACAATGTACTATACATGCATTCATGTAGTATTGCACTGACAATAAACCTCTGAAGTTTTTGCAGATGTCTCTTTTTTATATGTGAAGGTTACCACCATGTGACATAAATTTAATACTGACAGATTGGAAAAGCTGTCTAAGAACAATCCAGCAGTTTGAGAAATCACTTTTGGTTTGGTGTAAGTCTGTCAACTGGATTATGAACCAGAAAGCAGTTTATGTTAAAATGTTAAATCCCATTAAACTCTAACCCACAGGTGTCCAATCATGTGTCATGGAGGGCCAAGACCCTGCAGGTTCTCTTCTACCCAGTCTCTTCAGCAGGTGTTCTCACTGATCTGCAGTCAGTGGAAGAAGTTCAGTGGAATCTGCTGTTGAAGACACTGGTTGGAGTTAAAGCCTGCAGGGTCTTGGCCCTCCATGGCACATGACTGGACACCCCCGCCCAAACCCATTATGATGAAGAGCAGATGCTAATATGACCCAGAATTCCTCCATATACTGGTACTGTCACTAAAGTATGCAGGGTCTTCTGCAGTGGCACATCCAACAATACAGTCTTCAGTTAATAAAATAATTGTTTTGGTTACTTTTCTTAAAAATGAGCCAAGGTCAAGGTCACCCATTAATGGTTTGTACTATTGACTCTTTTCCCACCAGTGTATTAACAGACAAAAATAGAAATCATGATGCAAACACATAAGTCACTAAATTGTTTATTACAATCAGCAGCAAATTCCAGATTATTCAGAATGTGCAAAACTCAAACTGTAAGACTGGGTCACTCAGCAGCTGGGATGTGCAGCTCACACTGGTCTCAGATCAGCAGATCTTAGGCCTGCATCTCTGTAAATAGTGACGCAAGGTCCAGTTTGGGGTGGATCGATCGTTTACCTCTTGCCTAGACAAAAGACAGAAATGGGTGGTGGTTAAATAAAGGAAGTTTAAAACATATTTGGGAAATACACTTGTTGCTAAAAGCCAGTGGTGGAATGTGAATGAATGAATCTTTATTTCGGATAGATTAAAAGAAAATAGAATAATATAACAAAGGGGAAAAAATCTAATAAGGTTGAATTAAACAATAACTCCTCTTATTATACAGTTCAACATAGGTTATCTGAAATAGGTGATGGCTGAAACTGCAGCTTATATTGCCCACCCATATTCCATCCAAGAATTCAAAAGAAAAACAAAACAGGAGCGATTCCAATTCCAAATGTGATAATAAAGTGCTTCGTTGTTGTATTTAACCACAATTTTCATGTAGCTGCACTAATGTAAAGTCGATTTTACAAGGGCTGTGTTACATTTAAAATCATCTGTTTTTACTGTGGCCTCAGCAATCAGAATGAATTAATACATTCACTTGAATGGAATATAGTACTTTAACTGAAGGTGTGCATCACCGAGTATGGAGTCGCTCAGTCAAAATATGGAGTTTTTATCAATAAAAGTTTGTCTTTAATGTAAAAGTGTCTCTTCTTGCCCTGGCTTCAAGTGTGGGCGGTGTTTTGTACTTGTATTGCTAAAATATAAAAGGAAGCACTACAATGGGTCTCAAATATTTGTAATGTGTCCTGTTACTGCATGAGTTTATTGATGATAGAGTATAAACTACACATATAAACTAAATTATATTGATGACTGAACAACCCAAAAGTGGGCTGCACGGTGGCGCAGTGGTTTAGCACTGTGGCAGCACAGTTTACCCTCGGCCGGGGGACCACGGGGATCATGAGATCGTGGGTTCGATCCCAGCCCCCGACCAACAGTGAGCTGTGTGGAGTTTGCATGTTCTCCCCGTGTTGCGTGGGTTCACCGTGTTGCACGGTGGCGCAGTGGTTAGCACTGCGGCAGCACAGTTTACCCTTGGCCGGGGGATTGTGGGGATCGTGGGATCGTGGGTTCGATCCCAGCCCCCGACCAACAGTGATCTGTGTGGAGTTTGCATGTTCTCCCCGTGTTGCGTGGGTTTACTCCGGGATTTCTCCGGTTTCCTCCCACATGCCAAAGACATGCATGTTAGGTTAATTGGCTGTTCTAAATTGTCCCTAGATATCTGTTTCCTATAGGCCCTTAGAATAGAGGGTTAGTATTAATGAAAGCGCTTTGAGTGGTCTTTGTGACTAGAAAAGCGCTATATAAGTGCAGGTTAGTTAGTAGTTAGTTAGTTAGTTTACTCCGGGATTTCTCCGGTTTCCTCCTGCATACCAAAAACATGTAGGTTTAGGGCGCTCGCGCACGCAGCGACCGGCAGCCGGTGGCTTGTCACCAGACTGCAAACCAAATCTACCTACGGGTACAAATAAGCAACAACAAAAAAAACAACAAAAAACAACAAAAAACTGCCATTCCCCAAAGGATACAATTATGAACATAACCCACAAAGGATCACACAAGTGATCTGACAAAAAAATAAATACATTAACAAATGGTTTATTTTACAGTTGATGCGCCATTCTTTTTCAATTATTCTGCAGTTAATACTCACACAATCAAACAAATCTCAGTTCAGTCCCTTTTATATTAAGTGGAAATTGTGCCACTTTGGTTTTGACACTTTACCTATAAAAGCAAAGGATTTCAGTACTTTCCACAGTGGCGACGTCCGTTGTTGAGCGGCTGATTCCCTCCTGCCTAGATAAATGACAGAAATGGATGGTGGTTAGTTAAAGCAAGTTCAACACTTATACAGGCACATCTCAAAAATTAGAATATCATGAAAAAGTTCAATATTTTTGTCATTCATTTCAGAAAGTGAAACCCATATATGGATTCATTACAGGGACAGTGATATATTGAAAGTGTTTATTTTAATACTGATGATTATGGCTACAGCCCATATTAACCAACACCTCAGCGGCCAACATTTCTATTTAAAAACTATTTTTTAAAGTTTATGTAATATTCTAAGTTTTTGCCAAATTGAATTTGGGGTTTTCAGGGGCTGTATGTTATGACCCGAGCGTCGGTTCTGATCGCGCTCGGGCTAAGCTATGTCTCGCTGCCGGCCTTGACAGCTGCGGGCGGTATTCTGGCCTCTCCGGGCTCTTATTGTGAAAGTGCTCGGTGGGGCTTCCGCCTGTCAACGGTCGGTCAGCTGAGTGTCATCATCGTCATTAGTGCTTTGTCAATTTAAGGCCAGCACTGGAGTCGGTAGGACGCAGCAGTGTCTGGTCGCCAATCTGGTCGCTTAACTGGTTACTAACCTGATCACTTACCTGTTCACCCACCGTCACGTTGCGGATGCCTGGACTGTTTTCACACCTCGGCTGCTTTGGGCTTGACCGTCATTCCCCGGTACCAGTAAGTGAGCTGTATTAGCCTTATTCCTCCCGGCGTGTATTGATCTGTAAGTCCCTGCCTTAGCAGCCCGTGTGCTATTATTACCAAGCCTGCTTGTGTGTGACTGTCTCCTGCTCTGGACCTATAGTGTGCTGTATTGCCCTATGCCTCCTGTTCTGTGAAGAGTCTTGTCATTATCTCAGCAGCTTGTGTTATCACCCTTTTCACCGTGAATAAACTCACTGAAAAACTCACTGGTGACTCTGTGCGTCTTATGCTGGCTCGTGAGGGCCAGCGCATGACACTGTAAGCCATAATCATCCAAATTAAAATAAATAAATGCTTGAAATATATCACTGTCTGTTTAATGAATCAATATAATATATGGATTTCTCTTTCTGAAATGAGTGTCAAAAAATATTGAATTTTTTCATGACATTCTAATTTTTGGAGATGTACCTGTATTAGGGAAATACACTTGTGAAAGTCAGTGGTGGGATGTGACAAAAATGCTTCGTTTCCCTGACAAGCACCTCAGGATCCACTCTGTACAAGTACATTATCAATCCAGGGATTTATGGTGGAACAGCACAATACTGTTCCAGCACCTTTTATGGAAAATCCACAGAATAGGTGTGTGGGTCTATTCTGATGCTTTAGAAAATTATATGAATGACTTTATAAATCACTGGTTTGAAAAAGCACTTTTATATTGTTGAGATTTCGGCTCCTGTGGTCCATTTCACCAGTATCCACAATATAAACAGGAAGGCTAACCCCTGGCATGTGGAAACACATTCTAGCATTAAATTGCACACAATTTAATGTGCAGCACCAAAGTGCAGCACGTACACAAACCAGGACTTTAACCAGGATTAACATATTTCATCGTTTTCTCTCACAAGCGAATACTTAGGAGAAAACAAGCGCGAATCAGCAGTTGGTACTAGCTAGCTACTAGCTAAAACTCGTTAGCTAAAACTCGTTAGCCAGCACGCTCAAAAAAAGTGAGCTTACCACCAACAGGATAAATAAGCGAACAGATGCACATTATTACAAATCACTCACCATCGATGTTTCTCTCACGTTCATCTTCAGCTTGTCCGTAGTCCGGTTCTATGCTGGGCTGCCATCTGTATCGGTCCGGGTCGTTCCTCTCACTGTGTATCTGCCACCAAGCAGAGAAAACCCCGCACCTCTTCGTTGGACCATGGTGTAGATTTCCGCAAAACCTACAACGCTGTCTGTATTAATATCGTATTTAATGGAATTTGCTTGAAATTATTACAAATCACTCACCATTGATGGTTCTCTCACGTTCGTCTTCAGCTTGTCCGTAGTCCGGTTCTATGCTGGGCTGCCATCTCTATCGGTCCGGGTCGCTCCTCTCACTGTGTATCTGCCACCAAGCAGAGAAAACCCCGCACCTCTTCGTTGGACCACGGTGTAGATTTCCGCAAAACCAACAACGCTGTCTGTATTAATATCGTATTTACTCCGTGACCGAGTTAGTCCGTGAAATATTGCAAATGGCGGTCGTAAAGATTCCACTGAAGACGGACTCTTTCATGACGTTACGCCCTGACCAATCAGCAGCTCGCAGTCTGTTGACGTCACATCTCGGCTCGCTTCAGCACCGTTGTACCTTGCCCTCGAATGGGCACGAAAATAGTGTTGGTTAAACCGTGCTGGGTACAGTGGAAAGGGCGAGAAAGTGAGTAGAGTAGAAGTGAGTAAGGCCAAAGCGATACTAGTGGAAAAGGCCTAATTGTGGTGAGCCAAGCAGGTGACTTGCCTGTTTACACCATAAAACCTGAGACAAAAGATGGTCCAGTTCGCACCATTCACCGCGACCTCTTGCTTCCCTGTGGTTTTCTTGCCCCTGTTGAAGAAGAACCTGTCCAACCAAAACGTGTCCACAAACGTAAGACAAGACAATCACTTGAACAAAGTGATGAATGTGAGAATTCAGAACCGGAAAATGAAGATGTCTATTGGTACAGAGAAGAACCAATCCAAACACCTATAAAGCTCACTCGAGTTTATGAAATTCCCCATCCAAAGACATCCTTTAAAGGAGACATTCCTGCTGAAACTCATTCACCTGAGAATGACAACCAAATAGAAAATGTCACTTCACCTGGATGTGACAACTTGTCTGGAAATGACAATTCACCTGGATATGACAACTTACCGAATGATGGAAACCTGGAGGAAACTGAAACAAATGTGGAACCATCGAACAATGAGAATGGAACTGAAAGTGCAACCAACTCACCTGATAAAAGTACCTGTGATGAACTTGTGGAAGAAAAAGAACCCGAAAAAGAAATCCCAAAGACTGTGAGACGTTCCGAGAGGACAACCTCCCAGCCAGAAAGACTACAGTATAGTCAGTTGGGAAACCCTTTCCTAACTGTTGCCCAGTCCCTGCTTCAAGGATTAAACCTGGCTTTTACCAGAGCCTTAATAGAGTCAGATCTTAAGAATATTCCCATGAACACTAGTTCTCCCGTCAATACCATTTAGCTAATCCCATGCAAAGGGACTTGCATGATTCTAAGGGGGGGATAGTGTAACCCAGTGTAAAAACGTGACTAGAATTATGAATGGCGATACCGCTTTAAGAAGAAGGAGGGACATTCATTTCACAATGGGAGTAGATAGTTTAACGTGAATTAAATTATAAATATTGATGCTGCCTTTAGAAAAGAAAAACACCCATTTCACAATGGGAATACATAATTTGAATATGAATATTTAAATAAATATATATTCATAAATAGTTAGGAATGTTTTCTAGAATATTCTGATAAAGTTCCTAATATTGTGTGTTGATATTTATTGTAACCAATGGCTGCGCCGTTGCTGGGTCACGCCACCCAATGGGTTAAGCGCTCTCTCCCTGGGTCTGGGATGACTTGCATTTTTGGCTCAGTCACGCCAGACGCCGAAAGACACAGACCAGAGAGAGAGAATGTCCATGGTGATATGGCAACGCTAATGTGCTAATAGCAGCCTTTGCCTGGATAAAACCCTTGAAATTGATTGGGATCCAAAGGTTGTCGACGCCGTTGAGCGCGGGAACTCCATTGGATGCACGAGCCACTTAGCATGGTCACGTTCTTTTTTTTTTTTTTTTTCCTTTTGGACTGTTTTGACCAGAGCATGGATCTCCATGTCTGGATAGCGAGCTGAAGCCCGAACCCTAGAAACTGCTAGACGTGCTAAAAACATGCAGGTTAGGGAGTTAAGGGGTGCTTGCGCACACAGCGACCGGCAGCTGGTGGCTTGTCACCAGACTGCAGAACAAATCTACCTACGGGTACAAAATAAGTCCCAAAAAAAAAAGAAAAAAAAAAAGAGGTGACCCAACTGGTCACCTGGAACTGATACACCAGGACTGTGAATTTTGTAAATATAAGTTGGAGTTTAGTTTAGTTTAGTTGGAGTTCCAAATATAAGTTGGAACCATAGGATTCTCTTCCATGGTCATCATAGACTGACGGAGGCCGACGAAGTTGGAGTTTATGGATTATTTTTTTTCTGTTGTATCGTGTTGTGTATTTATTTATATGTACCTATTTGTAAATAATATACGTAGTTGCAAGTTCCATATACGTGTGTCTGTGTCATGTGTTGTTGCACCTCCCAGGCTCCTACGAACCCAGAGTCGGTCTGACCTGGCCCAATTATCCCTTTTCCCTCAGGTAGTAAAGTTAAGGTAAATACATTGCCTTAAAACACCACTACCAAAAAGGGTACTATGTGAGCGACCCCCACAGCCTACAGACAAGCAGAGCGCTCAGCTGGAGCAATTAGCAGAACAATGACTGATATCAATAGGCAGCCTCTCTTTGTCTAGCTCCTTCCTGCCAGTAATCTGCTTTGATATGTGTGACTCAAATGCAGGTGTTTATGCTTCCTGCTCTGTACTGTGATGCAAATGTGCCTTTCATGTATTGTCTGTAGCTGGGTATATAAGCCACTGAATATCACATGTTCTCTATCTCTGACCACTGCTTCTGACTACACGCATAGCCTGTCTGCTTACGAGAGCCTGAGGGCTCACTCTGGCACGCTTATACAGTGCCGGGGTGAGTTCTGTGTTGGCGGGATGAATGATAAATAAACACCCTTGAAAACTCTCAGTTCGCTGCTTATTATTTCATACCGCCACAACTACACCAAAAGTGAGTAGGTGTTAGTTAGTAAGGGTTACACATAAAAATCTGGTGAGCGCAGGTGTGGGTGTTACCCTGTTTTCCCCAATTACCCAGTGATATTATACCCCCAATTACCCATTGTATTACAGTGGTATATTGTTACAAAATTTGACGAGACAAGTGTCACAGGGTTACACATCCACCTGAGTATGCAGAGTTATTGCTTGACCTTCACACTGTTGAAAACAGACAAGAAGTTAAAAACACGCATGAAAAAACACTTCGGCACCACAAAACCAAAAGCAGTCTCTTACGAACAGACAGTCACTGAAACAAGTACAAATAGTGAAGTAGAGTCTGACAGTCTGGAAGAACAGAAAAAGCAAGTTGCTGATCTAAAAAGCCAATTAGCTGCTGTCGTGAAACAAAAGAAACAAGCACCACCGAAGAAAGACCCAACTAAGAAATCTGGAAATAAAAAACCTGACTATGCCAAACCTGAAAACTTACCTTCGTCCAGCTGTCCCAGTACTAGGCCCAAACCATGGTATTGCTTCCGCTGTGGCGAAGATGGGCATATTGTAGCCACTTGTGAGTCAGAGCCAAATCCTGCACTTGTAGCTGCAAAACGCAAAGAACTAAGAGTAAAAAGACAGATTTGGGACAGTCGGAACCCCCAATCTTCTTTACAACTGAAGTCTACCCCTGTTGCGGGACAAACAGAGGCTAGTTCAGAGATGACCCGTCCCAAACCAAAAGCTCCATTCAAGACACGTGCTAAACTGAAGTCACATTCCAAAACAGACCCCTTTAACTTTCCTAATGGTCTAATTGGTACAAAAAGTACAGCACAAGTGAAAGTGAATGGCTGTACTGTGAGCTGTTTGTTAGATACAGGCTCCCATGTGACTACTGTCCCTGAGTCCTATTACAGACAGTACTTAGCCAACCATGAGATTAAGCCACTTTTTGAGCTGTTAGAAGTGGAGGGAGCTAACGGTCAGAGTGTACCTTATTTAGGCTACATTGAAATGCATGTCACTTTCCCAAAAGACTTTCTCGGTATTGAAGCCGAAGTGCCATCACTTGCCTTAGTGGTTTCCGATGTACGTGCAGCTGATCAGTCCTTAGTGTTAATAGGGACAAACACATTAGATGTACTTTACGAGCTGTACTCTGATGCATGTTCTGAACTGCAGCCAACCATGTCACTTGGTTATAAGGCAGTGTTAAAAGTCCCTGAGCTACGGCACAGACAGTCCAAAGACGCTAGCCTTGGTTTAGTGACCATGCGCAATAAAGAGCCACAGTTAGTTCCTGCAGGCCAAACAGTTGTTCTAGATGGCGCTGTAGCTGTGTCAGCCGGTGAAAAATAGTGAAACAACAGTGAAAAATCTGTCTTGTTAGAACACCCGTTAATGTCAGCCTTACCTGGTGGTATCCTAGTAAAACCATGTCTCATAGACTTACCTGAAAGAACACCTTACCTTGTTCCAGTTATACTCACCAATGAATCGGAACATGACGTGACAATCCCTCAGAAGTGTGTCATTGGAGAAATTTGTGCATATCAATGAGTCCTATCACAAGAACACTCCGTGAAAGTTACAAAGTCCAAAACTGAACCAAAGTCCACTCTGAAGTTCAACTTTGACTCTTCCCCCATTAGCGCTGAATGGAAAGAGCGCCTAACAGAAAAACTCAGTCAAATGCCCGAAGTTTTTGCACAAAACGATCTTGACTTTGGCAAAACAGATCAAGTGAAACACACAATCAAATTATCATATGAAACACCGTTCAAACACAGAGCATATCCCATACTGTCACGACTTGTCGCTCCTTGTCATCCACCTCAGCTGTGCGCACACCTGCACCTCGTCGATCACGGGCTATTTAGCCCACTCAGCCCAGAGCTTCGGTCTGGAGCCGTCTGTGTTACTTCGTGCTCAAACCCTCAGCAGGATCATTCCTTCCCTTCCTGCTGATCGCCTCTTCTACACGTAAGCTGCATTATCTCTTACCTGTCTGCAAGTAAGTATTACTCTGCTAATTGCTCCTGTATGGTGAAGTGCCCTCATACTCCTGTCCTCTGCTCTCTCCATAGGGTTACCTGGCTGCGCGGCATGCTGCTCTGTTCCCGATACTCAGCGTTCACCCACACACCACTTACATATCTCATACACGCATCCAAACACACCTTGTTGCTGAATAAAGCTATTGAATCTTCCCTGAGCCTGCGTGCGTGTTTCCTGGGCCAGTCATTATGTCAGTACGGCTCCAGCAGAGCGGCCCAGCTGACAGCGGGCTTGGACGCTGTTTTTCTACCCTTGAGGCTCGGGTAGATTTGATAGCTCATCAGCAACAGGTTATATTAAACCAATTAACCACCATCACTCACCGGTTAGACCGTGTTGATCCCCAGCAGGCGTTCCCCCCGGCTCATCAAGGCGGATCAGCTTCGGCTGCCTCCGTGGCTTGCCAGCCTAGCTCAGGAATGCCAACCGGGCTCACTCCTATTCCAACCCCCGCTCGCTTCAACGGGAAGCTCGGCGAAGCACGGGGGTTCATTTTGCAGTGTGAGTTGGTGTTCCTGCGCGTTCCCGGGGATTTTCCCTCAGACCACAGCTGAATTGGTTATATGGCTAATCTCTTGGAGGGGCGAGCACTAGCTTGGGCTTACGCCATCATGTCGAAGCCCAGCTATGCGAACCTCTCCTATGACCAGTTCGTGCAGAACTTCCTCGAGGTTTTCGACCACTCACGGCGTGATAGCGTCCTCGCCGATCGGCTCCTTAGTCTCCAACAGGGAAGCCGGTCGGTGGCGGATTACGCTGTCGACTTCCGGGTGGCAGCGGAGGAGGTTGGCTGGGGTGAGGCGTCACTCTGTAGCATCTTCCTCCGCAGCCTCAGTTCTGGTCTGCGGGATGAGTTTGCCAGCCGGGACCTCCCAGGGCGACTGTCGGAGCTAATCTCCTTGACCATTAGCTTGGACAACAGGCTGCGGGAGCGAACCGCTGAGCAGAAGTCGGTCAGCCACTCGCGCTGTGTTTCCGCCCGCGCTCCTCAGTCTCGCCCCCTGGCGTTACCTGCTCCGGAGTCCACCGTTGAGCCAGAGGCAATGGTGATCGGGCAAACTAGGCTCCCTCTAGCGGAGAGACAACGCCGCCAGGAGCTGGGCCTCTGCATGTATTGCGGAGGCGACCAGCATACCGTGGAGCTATGCCCGGTGAAGCCAAAAGGGGGGGTCCGCGAGTCACTGTAGGGGGCCTCGCGGTCACTAACCGGCCAAATCCCCTCACTAATTGTTCTCTGCCCATAAGATTCTGCCACAACCCCACAGGGCACCTCACTCATGCACTGGTGGACTCGGGGGCAGAGCAAAATTTTATTTCCAAGAGCCTGGCAACCCGGTTGGGCATCACCTGTCACCCGTTGTCTGCTCCCCTCAGCCTAGTCACCCTTTCTCACTCGCCCCTGGGAGTTGTGACACATCGCACCAGGCCAGTGTCTGTCATCATTTCGGGGAACCACCGAGAGGACCTCAGCCTGTACGTCCTGTCTTCCTCAGCTGCCCCCATCATCCTGGGCTGCCCATGGCTGCGCTTACACAACCCCGTCCCCGACTGGCAGTCTGGAAATGTCATCGTGTGGAGCTCCTTCTGTATGAGCACCTGCCTCCAGTCTGCGGCATACGCTCCATCCTCATCTCCACCTGCCCCGGTCTCCGCTCCTCCGGACCTCACCTTGGTGCCCCCGGAGTTTCATGACCTGGGTCTCGTATTCAGCAAATCCAAGGCAATGTCTCTCCCTCCTCACCGTCCTTACGACTGAGCCATCAACCTCCGCCCGGGGGCGCTGTTACCATCTGGCCGCCTCTACAGCCTTTCTGCACCTGAACGTGAGGCTATGGACAACTACATCAGGGAGTCGCTCAGCGCTGGGATCATTCACCTGTCCTCCTCCCCGCTCGGCCCCGGCTTCTTCTTTGTTTAGAGGAAGGATTGGTCCCTGCGTCCGTGCATCGACTTCAGGGCCCTCAACAACATTACAGAGAAGGACAAGTACACCTTGCCGCTCATGGACACCGCTTTCCACTCCCTCCAGGGGGCCACCTGGTTCACCAAATTGGACCTCCGCAACGCCTACCATCTCGTCCGGATCCGGGAGGGCGATGAGTGGAAGACGGCCTTTCGGACGCCCAACGGCCACTTTGAATATCTAGTCATGCTGTTTGGTCTCACCAACGCTCCTGCCGTCTTCCAGTGGCTAACCAATGATGTCCTGCAAGATTTCCTGGGGCTCTTCATCTTCGTTTACTTGGATGACATCCTCATCTTCTCCAGGTCTCGGGAGGAGCACCAGGTCCACGTGAGGTGGGTCCTGCAGCGGCTGTTGGAAAATAGACTATACGTCAAAGAAGAGAAGTGCGAGTTCTACGCCAAGACCACCTCTTTCCTGGGCTTTGTCATCTCCCACAACCAGGTTCTCCCCGACCCCGACAAGGTTAAAGCGGTGGTCGAGTGGCCCACACCTACCTCCAGGAAACAGGTGCAGCAGTTTATCAGCTTTGCCAACTTCTACCACCACTTTGTTCCCAACTTCGGCGCTATTGTCATTCCCCTGACCCGCCTCACCTACCCCAAGGTCCCCTTCCAGTGGACCGAAGAGGCCGCGGCAGCGTTTGAAGCCCTGAAGACGGAGTTCTCCTCCTCCCGGGTCCTGACCCAGGTTGACCCCACGCTGCAGTGTCTGGTGGAAGTGGATGCATCTGATACGGGGGTGGGGGTGGTGCTTTCCCAACGTTCACCGGCAGATGGAGTCAAGCGGCCCTGTGCCTTCTTCTCCCGGCGCCTGTCAACAGCTGAGCAGAATGATGACGTCGGCGACAGGGAGCTTCTGGCCATCAAGCTTGCGCTGCAGGAGTGGCGTCACTGGCTGGAGAGGGCAGCCCAGCCTTTTGTGGTTTGGACGGACCACAAGAACTTGGAGTATTTGAGGTCAGCCAGACGACTGAATGCCCGCCAGGTGCGTTGGTCTTTGTTCTTTGCTCGGTTCCGTTTCACCATCACCTACCATCCAGGCTCTAAGAATGGGTTGCCCGACGTCCTGTCCAGACAGTTTTCCCCTGAGGCCCCGGAGGAGCTGGATCATACCATCCTGCCCAGCTCGTGTGTCATGAGGGCGGTTTCCTGGTCCATCAGGGACAAGATTCGGAGGGCGCAGGAGACCGAGCTGGACCCTGGCGGCGGCCCGGAAGGAAGACTCTTTGTTCCATCGGCGGTTCGGGGGGAGGTCATTCACTGGGCCCACACGTCCAAACTCGCCTGTCACCCTGGCGTCTCCCGATTGGTGGATCTCCTTCAGCGGTCTTTTTGATGGCCCTGTCTCCAGAAGGACGTCGCCAACTACGTCCGGGCGTGCCCCGAGTGTGCCACAGGCAAGTCCTCTAATCCCCCCCCCCCCCGCGGGCCTACTCCAGCCCCTGCCGGTCCCGGGCAGGCCCTGGTCACACATTGCCCTCGACTTCGTTGCTGGCCTCCCTGTCTCTAACACCTACAACGCAGTACTGATGATTGTGGATCGGTTCTCTAAGGCCGCCCATTTTGTGCTGCTCCGGGGTCTTCCTTCGGCACGGGAGACGGCCGATCTTCTAGTCCAACACATGGTCAGGCTGCACGGGATCCCGGTGGATGTCGTATCTGATTGAGGGCCCCAATTTGTGTCCGAAGTATGGAAGTGCTTCTGCAACGCCCTGGGGGCCACGGTGAGTCTCTCCTCTGGTCACCACCCTCAATCCAATGGGCAGTGTGAGCACACCAATCAGGAGCTTGAAGCCGCCTTGCGCTGGGTCACCTCCTCCAACCCATCCTCCTGGAGCTCATACCTGGCCTGGGTGGAGTATGCCCACAACACGGCATGGTCTTCGGCCACTGGGATGTCCCCCTTTAAGGGGTCGTTGGGCTACAATCCCCCCTTGTTTCCTGAGCAGGAGAGTGAGTTGGTTGTCCCTTCCATCCAGGCGCACCTGAGGTGCTGCCGGAGTTTGTGGACCAGGGTGCACGAGGCGCTTTTACGCACGGCGGCGCGCAACAGCTCGATGGCTAATTGCCACAGGAGACCGGCCCCCAGTTACCAGGTGGGCCAACGGGTCTGGTTGTTATCCCAAGACATCAACCTCAAGGCCGAAAAGAGGAAGCTGGCTCCACGCTTCATTGGACCCTTCACCATTTCTAAAATCATCAACCTGGTGGCTGTGCGTTTGGCCATCCCCCCTCCCTCCATGTGTGTCCCACTTTCCACGTATCTAAGTTCAAACCTGTGATCTCTGACCCACTCTGTCCTCCCCCTAGGGCGCCGCCCGAGCCCATGATGATCGACGGCCACCCGGCGTGGGGAGTCACTTCCATCCTGGACTCCCGGCGTCGAGGTCATGGGCTGCAGTACTTGGTGGATTGGGAGGGATATGGTCCAGAGTGGAGGTCCTGGGTGCGCTCTTCTTTTGTGCTGGACAAAGATCTCATCACGGAGTTCCACCGGGCGCACCCGGACAAGCCAGTGCCAGGAGGCGCTGCTAGGGGGAGAGTGCTGTCACGACTCGCCGCTCCTCGTCATCCACCTCAGCTGCGCGCACACCTGCACCTCGTCGATCACGGGCTATTTAGCCCACTCAGCCCAGAGCTTCGGTCTGGAGCCGTCTGTGTTACTTCGTGCTCAAACCCTCAGCAGGATCATTCCTTCCCTTCCTGCTGATCGCCTCTTCTACACGTAAGCTGCATTATCTCTTACCTGTCTTGCAATATTTCCCCTGTGCACAGGTGGATCCCTTGGTGGCGGAATCTCTCGTCCTCACTATCTCTTCATCCCTCATCACCACGCCTCGTCGTGTGCGCAGCAGGACGCTGTCTCCCAGGCCTAGTTCCTAGCCAACGCCAGCCACCTCCCGTCTGCAAGTAAGCATTACTCTGCTAATTGCTCCTGTATGGTGAAGTGCCCTCATACTCCTGTCCTCTGCTCTCTCCACAGGGTTGCCTGGCTGCACGGCGTGCTGCTCTGTTCCCGATACTCAGCGTTCACCCACAGACCACTTACATATCTCATACACGCATCCAAACACACCTTGCTGCTGAATAAAGCTATTGAATCTTCCCTGAGCCTGCATGCGTTTCCTGGGCCAGTCATTATGTCACATACATCCAAATGACCTGGAAGCGGTCCGTAAGCATCTCAAAGAACTCCAACAAGCAGGCGTGATAAGAGAGTCTACTTTCCCATTTTCTTCGCCTATTGTAGTAGTGTGAAAGAAAAATGGCGATGTCCACCTTTGTATTGATTACAGGAAGCTTAACATGCAGACTGTAAAAGATGCTTACGCCCTCCCCAACTTGGATGAAACGTTTTCCACCTTGACCGATTTGCAGTGGTTCTCCGTCCTCGATTTAAAGTCGGGGTACTACCAAATTGAGGTAGAGGAGCTGGACAAACCAAAGACGGTGTTCGTATGTCCCATGGGCTTTTGGGAATTCAATAGAATGCCCCAAGGCATTACAAACGCCCCCAGCACATTCCAGCGCCTCCTGGAGAAATGTATGTGCGACATGAATCTGCATGAGGTGATTGTGTTCCTCGATGACATCATTGTATTCTCCAAGATGCCCGAAGAACATGAGGTTTGCTTAATGAAAGTTCTTAATCGCCTAAAAGAGTATGGGCTTAAACTCTCCCCTGAGAAATGCAGATTTTTTCAAACTTCTGTCAGATACCTCGGTCACATTGTGTCCAGTAAAGGAGTTGAGACCAACCCTGAAAAAGTGAAAGCCCTAAGTACCTGGCTTGTGCCCTGTGATCTCAAACAGCTCTGCTCGTTCTTAGGCTTTTCAGGGTACTATAGGTGTTTCATTAAGAACAATTTCAGCATCATTAAGCCCCTCACTGACTTAACATCAGGCTACCCTCCTTTGCGCAAAAGCACAAAGCCCAAAGCAAAGCCTGCCCAGTACCACGACCCAAAGACACCGTTTGGCGAGCGATGGACTTCTTCCTTTGACCTTGCATTCAAAACCATCATTGAAAAGCGCAGTACTGTGCCTGTCCTGGGTTTCGCTGACCCTCAGTTGCCATATACACTCCATACTGACGCCAGCACTACAGGGCTTGGCGCCGCCCTCTATCAAGAGCAGGAGGGCCAGATTAGGGTCATAGCTTATGCAAGCCGGGGGTTGTCTAGAAGTGAGTCAAGTTACCCCGCCCATAAATTGGAATTTTTGGCTCTAAAGTGGGCAGTAACGGAGAAGTTCACAGACTATCTATATGGCAATCATTTTACTGTCGTGACAAACAGTAACCCCCTGACGTACATTTTAACTACTGCTAAGATGGATGCCTTGAGTTATAGGTGGCTAGCTGCTCTGTCGACGTTTAACTTTAAGCTCCAATACAGAGCAGGCAAGCTTAACTCAGATGCAGATGGCCTCTCTAGACGGCCACATGGTGAGTTACTTGATGATGCAGTGTCCCAAAAGGAGTTTGGCCGCATACAGCAGTTCACTCAAACTCACTTGTCTCTTCCTGAAAGCAGTTTAAGTTCTGAGGTAGTGTCTGCTATATGTGAAAAACACCTTGTCTGTAGCTCTCCAGACAACACCTTCCCTTTGGTTCACTCATTAGCCCTCTCTGTAGCCGTCATTCCAGATGACTACGCCGATGAAGATGGCTGTGGTGGTCTTCCAGTTGTATCCCACATGACTCCTGAACAGATCAAAAATGAACAAAGAACTGACCCCTGTTTATGAGAAGTGATTGCACAAATTGAAACTGGGCTAAAAGTTCCACCAACTGTACGAACTGAACTTCCTGACATCAACTTATTACTCCGAGAGCTCAGTCGACTTGAAATGTGCAATAACATCCTCTATCGCACTCGTCAAGATGGAGGAAATTTTACTTACCAGCTCGTCTTACCTGAACAGCTCCGTGATTCAGTCTTTCAAAGCCTCCACTGTGACATGGGCCATTTAGGCACAGAGCGTACTTTGGATCTCGCCAGAACAAGGTTCTATTGGCCTTGCATGGTGGCAGATATTGAAAAGAAGATCAAGACATGTAATCGCTGCGTAAGACGTAAAACTGCTCCAGAACAAGCTGCTCCGCTTGTCAATATCAAATCCACCTGACCGCTCGAACTTGTCTGTATGGATTTCCTATCCATTGAGCCCGATCAAAGCAACACAAAGGATGTGCTTGTGCTAACTGATCATTTCACGAAATACGCTATAGCCATCCCTACCAGCAATCAGAAAGCTCAGACCGTTGCAAAGGCACTTTGGGACAACTTTATAGTCCACTACGGGATACCCGAACGATTACATAGTGATCAGGGTCCCAATTTTGAGTCCCATATCATAAAAGATCTTTTCAAAATCATGGGCATTCGCAAAATCTGGACGACACCCTATCATCCCAGAGGTAACCCGGTAGAACGTTTCAATAGAACGTTATTGAGCATGCTGGGTACTCAGGAGGAAAAGAACAAATCTCATTGGCACAACTATGTGAAACCACTTGTACATGTGTACAATTGTACGAAGAATGACACTACTGGTTTTGCCCTGTATGAGTTAATGTTTGGTCATCAGCCAAGATTGCCCATTGACCTTGCATTTGGGCTCCCGTTTCACAACAAAAGTTTCAAGTCACATTCCCAGTACATTGAAAAACTGAAGACAACTCTACAAGAAAGCTACAAAATAGCAACAGAAAATGCTAACAAGATGGCTGAAAAAACAAAACAAGATTTAATATGCGAGTGAAGCCCTCACCCTGCCCGTGTGGTTTAGTCTCTAAGCCCTGCGGAACTGCTTTTACTAATAGGAGAAGGGGCGAGGGCGGATCTCTGGTGCCTTAAAACCAGATGCTTCGGGTAGATGGTGGCTCGTCAACCTGGGAAGGTAGCCCATCTAGGGAAAGGTAAACCCTGATTTCAAACCTCCGCTGCCTTGCGGCACACCCGGTCACAGGAAAGGCTTCGGGAGTCAACCCTGAGGACAAATCCGGAGTCGGAGCCCCTAAGGCAGTTCTCTGTTGTGCTCAACATCGTTCTGGCAGCTCCTGCGACGGCGCTGGTGCCAAACTATAGCAGCCCTGCTGTTCCTTTGGATTCATTAGTGACGTGGAGAGGGGGTACATGCTGCATGGGTAACATCTTGTCCTCCATATCTTCCTGCCCATGCTTGAATCCTACCAACGCCCAACGCTGGAAAGTAGAACACCAGTGCGCATCGGCCTGTTCAGCCACAGGTGGTGCTGTTCCAGCAGAGTAGACGTTTAGGATTCTCTTCCATGGTCATCATAGACCGACGGAGGCCGACGACGAATGTACTTTATTTATATAGCCCTTTAAAACAACCCGTAGGTGACCAAAGTGCTTTACAGAAAATTAAACAGCATTAAAAACAAATAACATGAACAAAGAAAAGGCTCGGTCACCCCAATGTTTATACCTTGACCTGGGCACATCCAGCAAAAGCTGATTGGATGACCTCAAAGCCCTGCCTTGGTCATGGACAGTTAAAATCTCAGACATATAAACTGGAGCAAGGCCATTAAGAGCTTTAAAAACAAAAAGCAAATATTTAAAATTAATTCTAAAATGGACTGGAAGCCAATGAAGTGAAAAAAGGATCGGAGTAATGTGCTCTCGCCTAGTTATGTTGGTCAAAAGATGGGCCGCTGCATTTTGCACAAGTTGAAGGTGGCCGAGAGAAGACTGAGAGATGCCAACGTAAAGTGCATTGCAGTAATCAAGTCGAGACATGATTAAAGCATGGATGGCTATCTTAAGATCATGATGGCTCAGGAAAGGTTTGGCTTTGGATAACAGACGTAATTGATAAAAGCTCATCTTGACTACATTGTCAATCTGTTTATCAAATTTTAAAAGGCTGTCAAAAATCACCCCCAAATTTCTGACAGCTGAACTGAGCCTTAAAGACAGGGTACCAAAGCCAGCCGTTACAGTATCCCCAAACGCAATACATTCTGTTTTTTCTTCATTTAAGTGGAGAAAAGTTTGGCTTACCCACAACTTAATGTCAGTGATGCAGTCCAATAGAACACTTTGTGAATTAGTTTGTTCTGGGTTCAAAGATAAATAAAGCTGAAAATCGTCCGCATAACAGTGGAAAGACATGTTGTGCCTGGCTATTATTGACCCGAGTGGCAGCATATATAATGAAAACAGAATAGGGCCAAGGATAGAGCCCTGTGGGACCCCACAGGAGAGAGAGGCACTAGAAGAAGACATGTCACCAATCATTACAGAAAAAGTTCTATTAGATAGGTAGGATTCAAACCACTTAAGTGCAGTGCCATGGATGCCACCATGGTGATTAAGGAGTGACAAAAGGATAGTATGGTCCACAGTGTCAAAGGCTGCTGTAAGATCTAGCAGCACTAAGACCACGGGGCATTTGGCATCAACAGACATCATAATATCATTGTGCACCTTAAGCAGGGCAGACTCAGTCCTGTGACGAGATCTAAACCCTGCTGCTGCTGTCATCATTTTCTGGTTAAAATGCATTAATGACATAAACTAATGTCCACTTCTCACATTTCCATCAACAGACTCTTCCATGTTGATTGTCATCTACAAACATTATTTTCTCCTCACTAACATCAGCTGCAACAGATACAGTATATCACATACTAGAAGAAATCATTTGGTGATAAATGGGTTGAAAATAATATTGAGTTCAGTAAAAAGCTGGATCCACTGCTGCTGGACCCTTGTTATTATTGTTCAATAAATGAGTGATGTTCAATGAAAAAGAAGATGAAAGGAAAGTGTAGAGCTGTAGGACAGCTGGTGTTCAAACTGGAGTTTCTCTTCACCACAGCAATGATGGCTGATCTGCTGCTGCTATTTGGACACATTGGTCTACAGACACAAACAGTGCTGTCCAGGTGTCTCCTGTCAGGTGAAGGTCAGCAGTCTATGGAGGCTTTGAACCTTGAAGTGTCATGGCCGCCAATCTGTCACACCTGTGTGCGCACCTGCCTGCCATCTCCCTCTGCCTATTTATTCCATCAGGTCCAGTGCTTGGTGCGGAGTCGTCTGGTTCTCTACCTTGAAACCTGCTATGCCAGCCTTCAAGCTTCCCAGCCTCGTTGTGTGTTTCCACGTCAGCTTCCAAGCCATCATTTCTTTCTGTCCGGGCCTGCGCCTTCCAGACCACCAACTACCAAGTAAGCCACCACGATTCCTTCTCACCCTGTCAGCTTCACCTGTGCACAGGCGGAGATCCGTGGCGGCGGACCTCTCTCTCCCTGGCGGCGGATTGTCTGCCTTCCTTACCAGCATCCAGCTCACTGGCCACCTGCGGGCACTATCCTCCTGGCTGCAGCATCAGCGCTTACCTGGGCTACTCTCTGCCATCTCAGACAGTAAGCACAATTCCATCCAAAGTGCTTATCGGGCCTAAACTGTTATTAACGCCGTCTGGCTCTTCCCAGGGTTGCCAGGTCGTATGGTGCTCTGCCGGCCCCAGCTGATACTCCTGATTACACTACACTACACTACACAACCCTGCATACACACACCCACTCCCACACATTATATCAATAAACGGTTAATTGTATCTGCCTTGAGTCGTGTCTGCTTTGTGGGTCACTAGAACCATGTCAGTACGACTCCGCCAGAGTGACCCAGCAGACAGCGCGCTAGCACGCAGGATGAACAACTTAGAGACTTGGGTAGATCAGTTAGCCTATAAACAGCAGGTGATGCTAACACAGTTAGCCCACATCACAGACAGGCTAGATTGTTTGGTTAGCCCACAGGGTTTCCTTGCAGTCCCAGCGAACTCCTCTGCTCCTGCTAGTTCCACCGCTTGTTCCACCCTTAGTCAGCCTACTCCGGGCCCTGCTTGTCAGCTTACTCCCGTCCCGACTCCCACCCGTTTTAGTGGCAAATTGGGGGAGGTCAGGGGGCTTTCATGCAATGCAACATCATATTCCAATGGGTACCCATGGATTTTCCCACTGACCAAAGTCGCATAGGTTATGTGATTAATTTGTTAGAGGGACGGGCTCTGGCTTGGGCATATGTGGTGATGGCTAGGGCTATTTATGCTTCACTAACATATACTCAGTTTGTAAGTGAGTTCCAGGAGGTATTCGGCCACTCAGACCACGAAGACGTGCTTACCTCCCGGTTGTTAAACTTCCGGCAGGGGTCGAAGGCCGTCTCCGACTACGCCGTGGACTTCCGGGTCGTTGCCACAGAGGTTGGGTGGGAGGATTCCTCTCTATGTAGTATTTTTGTTAGAAGCCTAAGCCCTAGCTTACGGGACGAGCTGGCCTGTTTGGAAAAGCCCTCTATGCTGCATGAGCTAATCTCCCTGGCTATCAGTATCAACAACAGACTAAGGGAGCGGGCGGCCGAACGGAGAACTTCCAGGTGGCCTGGCTCGCCACTCCCTACAGCCCCCCCTGCTGGCCCTCCCATCTGCTGATTCCCCAGAAGATCAGGAACCTATGGTTATGGGCGGGTTTAAGCTATCATCCGCGGAGAGACAGCGCCGCCGGGAGTTGGGGTTGTGTATTTATTGTGGGAGCGAGGAGCATGAGCTCAAGTCCTGTCCCAAACGGCCAAAAGGGGGAGTCCGTGCGTCGCAGTAGGGGGTCTCACGGACTTAACCCGCAGCAATCCCCTTACCCATTTCTTGATCCTCATCCATTTCAATTATGGACATAAGGAGACAAACACACATGCACTCATAGAATCAGGGACCGAGCAGAGCTTTATTTCAGGAAGCCTGGCAACCCGGTTGGGGCTTCCCATGCAGCCATTAGAGACCCCACTCAGGCTCACAGCATTGTCTAAGGCTCCGTTGGCCACAGTCACTCACCGGACTGCCCCAGTGTCAGTCATTATATCAGGCAGCCATCGGGAGGAGTTAGGGCTGTACGTCTTACCAGTGTCATCCACTCCGGTCATCCTTGGCTACCCCTGGCTTCGCCTACACAACCCCTCGATTGACTGGCATCGGGGTGTGTGGGTTCCTGGAGTTCGTTTTGCCTGAGTGCCTGTTTGCAGTCTGCTGCATGCTCGCCTGCCGTGCCTCTGGTCGCACCTGCCTCTCCTCCTCCCGACCTGTCTAAAGTGCCATCTAAGTATCACGATTTAGGGGTTGTTTTCAGCAAATCCCAGGCCCTTTCCCTTCCCCCTCACCGCCCGTATGATTGTGTGATCAACCTCCATGCCGGTGCTCCGCTGCCATCTAGCAGACTGTACAACCTGTCTGCTCCGGAGCGCGCGGCTATGGACACTTATATCAAGGAGTCCCTAAGTTCGGGCATAATAAGACCTTCTTCATCGGCGGTGGGGACGGGGTTTTTTTTTTGTCGGGAAGAAGGATGGTTCCCTTAGGCCAGTGGTCCCCAAACTATGGCCCGTGGGCCGGTTACGGCCCGCCTCCACATTTGACCCAGCCCCCTGAACAATACCAGAGACGCATTATGATTTTTTTTTTTCAGTCTGGCAATGCGATCGAGACCCTTCTATTCCACCCTTCTATTCCACCCTTCAACAGCAATTCTAGTTCTCTACCTGCTCCGGTCGCCTCTCTCTCTACTCACCTGCACACTGAGGGGGCGTGCCTCGGCTGCGCGCACCCACTCACTCACTCATGTTCACGCACCGAGGTGCCCTATCTAAACACATGAACCAGACACATCCTACAACACTAGACTCACCCCTGTCAAATAAAACGTAATAATGGCGAAAAGGTTAGGCAAGAGAAAAATTGATTCAGAATGCAGGGTATTTAACCTGCAGTGGACAAAGAATTATGTTTTTGTTCAATGCAAAGAAAAGGCTGTTTGTCTCATCTGTCAAGAGGCTGTGGCGGTATTCAAAGAATACAATCTGTGCCGACACTATGAATCCCGTCACAAAGACAAGTATGATAGCTTGCAAGGCCAAATGCGATCAGACAAACTCTCCAAGCTAAAAAGTGGACTGTTAGCTCAGCAGAATACATTTGTACGCCAAGCTCAGCTGAACCAGTCATCTGTTCGGGCCAGCTTTCGGGTTGCTCAGCTGACAGCAAGCAGCGGTAAACCTTTCACTGATGGAGAATTTGTCAAGAAATGTTCGAATGCTGCCGCAGAGGAGGTGTGTCCCGAGAAGAAAGATGTCTTTAATGCCCTGAGTCTGTCGGCGAGTACAATCACCAGACGCATTGAAGAAATCGGGGGTAATGCCCAGCTGCAGCAGAAGACGAAAGAATTTGACTTTTTTTCATTAGCACTGGATGAGAGCACGGACGTGCAGGACACATCGCAGCTGCTCATTTTTATTCGTGGAGTTAGCACAAACTTTGAAATGTGTGAGGAGCTGGCAGCCCTCCAAAGTCTCACAGGGACTACGATGGGGAGGATATTTTCTGCAAAGTAGAGGTAAGAGTTTAACTAAGAGATTCTGCTCTGACAACTAAGCTGAACTTTTACCTGTTAAGATTTGCACAGCACAACAGAAAGTTAATGTTCCATGGACTTTTTTTCTGAGAAGAACCAGAGAGGGTTATTTGGTTATTATTTATTTCATAAATAGTGTTATTATTTATTTTCTGACTTTTTCCCTGTGAAGATCCCGGAAAGGGTTATTAATATTTAGTTATGTGTGGCTTTCTGGAAAACAATAAATGTTTACGTTTAGGCACCCCTGTGATCGTCTCAATTTTTCTGTTACAAACTGACCCCAGCCCCCATCAGAGAAGGCAAAAATTATGTGGCCCTCACAGGAAAAAGTTTGGGGACCCCTGTCTTAGGCCATGTATTGACTTTCACAAACTCAATAATATAACCATCAAAGACAAATACACTCTCCCTCTCATCAACTCTGCGTTCGATTCCCTACAGGGGGCCTGTTGCTTCACACAGCTAGTCCTGCGCAATGCCTATCATCTGGTGTGGATACGGGAGGGGGATAAGTGGAAGACGGCCTTTCGGACCCCTAGTGGGCATTCTGAATATTTGGTCATGCCGTTTGGGCTGACCAATGCCCTGGCCGTCTTTCAACATCTTATTAATGATGTTCTGAGAGACTTTTTGGGCACATTTGTGTTTGTATACCTGGATGACATTCTCATCTTTTCACAGTCCATGGAGGAACATCACGTGCAAGTCACACGGGTTCTGCAGCAGCTGCTGGAAAATAAGCTCTTTGTAAAAGCAGAGAAGTGCGAGGTCCATGTTTCTCGGACCTCCTTCCTAGGCTTCATCATCACCCACTAGGAGATCATCCCTGACCCAGCTAAGGTGAAGGTGGTGGTGGAATGGCCCACCCCCTCGTCTAGGAAGCAGCTTTTACAGTTCCCAGGGTTCACTAATTTCTACCGCCATTTTGTACAGAACTACAGCCGCATTGCCCTACCACTGACAAACCTGACATCCACTAAGGTGCCTTTTCGATGGACGGAGGAGGCGGACGCAGCGTTCTCTCTCCTGAAGGACAAGTTTTCTTCCTCGCCTATACTGACGCAGGTGGACCCTGCTCTCCAATGCCTAGTGGAAGTGGATGCCTTGGACTCGGGGGTCAGGGCCATCTTGTCCCAGTGCTCCCCAGCGGACGGTAAGATATGCCCCTGGGCATACTTCTCCTGTCGCTTGTCCCCAGCAGAGCGCAACTATGACATCAGCGACAGGGAGCTGCTGGCAGTCAAGCTTGTGTTGGAGGAGTGGCGTCACTGTTTGGAGGGTGCTTCCCAGCCGTTCATCGTCTGGACGGACCACAAAAATCTGGAGTACCTCCGGACGGCTAAGCGTCTGAACACTCGACAGGCCCGCTGGTCTCTCTTCTTTGGACGTTTTAACTTCACCATTACCTACCGCCCTGGGTCGAAGAATACCAAACCCAACGCCCTGTCCCTTCAGTTTGCCCCGGAGATGGCGGACATGGCCAAACATCCCATTCTTCCCTCATTGTGTGTTGTGGCACCCTCTCTTGGGGTATTAAGGACAAGGTCTTGAGGACACAGGCTGACGAGGCCAACCCGGGGGGGGGGGGGGCAGCGAGAGGGTGTTTGTCCCTTTGGCTGTCCGGGGGGAGGTCATTCAGTGGGGTCATGCGTCAAAATTTGCTTGCCACTCGGGAAGGGCACGAACAGTGGCCCTCCTGCAGAGGACATTTTGGTGGCCGTCTCTCCAGAAGGAAGTGGGGGACTACATCTGAGCCTGCCCTCAGTGTGCGACTGGCAAGACTTCCTCTTCAAGTAGGTTCATTTTGCCTTCTTTTAATTATTTACCTTTTGTTCTTATTAAAGACAAAAATAGAAAGGAGATGTCTTTACCTTTTTAACATGTTTCAACTGTGCACTGCAGCCTTCGTCAGAAGAGTCAGCTGATTGCTGCCAGGTGACTGCGGCCAATAATAGACAGTATTGGATCAGTCACGTACAACTTATCAAAAGCCCTGGTTTAAATCATCCAACCCCTCCTTGGACTATTAGATTTCCACTGCAAAAACTCAAAAGAGCTGGCACAAGAACTCAGAAATATGAAAATAGAATCAGACGAGATTTTCATTTCACATGATGTCATTTGATTATTCACAAAGACCCCTGTTGATGTCACACTACATATAGTGCAAGAACGCCTCAGTAATGACAGTACCCTTAATAGACGCACCAGTCTTACAGTTCACAACATATCTGAATTATTACAATTTGTTGCAAAATCCACCTATTTTCAATACAGAGGAAAAATCTACAGACAAAAAGAAGGATTTGCAATGGGAGACCAACTATCAGCCATTATGAGCAGCTTTTTCATGGAGGATCTGCACCTGCACAATGTAAACCCACCCTCTGGAAGAGATACGTGGACGACATTCTGGAGAAAATAAGGAAAGGACACACACAAGAACTCACTGACCATCTGAACAGTACAGACAGCACTGGGAATATTAAATTCACACACGAAGAGGAGGAAAATGGCACCATAGCCTTTCTGGACATGAAAATCCACCATAACAATGATGGCAGCATAAAAATCACAGTCTACAGGAAACCAACCCACACAGATCAATACCTACTATGGACATCGGAACACCCCACAGCACACAAGCTATCAGTTGTCAGGACGTTATATGAACGGGCCACCATCATCACAGACCAAGAAGACAGACAGGAGGAGAAAAACCACATAAAACATGCACCCATACGCTGCCAATATCCAGTATGGGCCATAAACAAAGGGAAACAGCAAGTCAAAAACAAAGAAAACAAACAGGAAACAAGACACAGAACAAAACAGGGCTACACGGTGGCGCAGTGGTTAGCACCGCAGCAGCACAGTTTACCCTCGGCCGGGGGATCGCGGGGATCATGAGATCGTGGGTTCAATCCCAGCCCCCGGCCAACAGTGATCTGTGTGGAGTTTGCATGTTCTCCCCGTGTTTGCGTGGGTTTACTCCGGGATTTCTCCGGTTCCTGCCACATGCCAAAACATGCAGGTTAGGGAGTTAAGGGGCGCTTGCGCACGCAGCGACTGGCAGCTGGTGGCTTGTCACCGGACTGCAGAACAAATCTACCTACGAGTACAAAATAAGTCCAAAAAAAAAAAAAAAAAAAAGCCGAAATCAAAAACATTTTTTTTTTTTTTTTTTTTTTTTTGTTACTTATTTGTACCTGTAGGTAGACTTGGTTTGCAGTCTGGTGACAAGCCACCGGCTGCTGGTCGCTGCGTGCGCGAGCGCCCTAAACCTACATGTTTTTTTTTTTTGGTGTGCGGGAGGAAACCGGAGAAATCCCGGAGTAAACCCGCGCAACACGGGGAGAACATGCAAACTCCACACAGCTCACTGTTGGTCGGGGGCTGGGATCGAACCCACGATCTCATGATCCCCGCGGTCCCCCGGCCGAGGGTAAAACTGTGCTGCCACAGTGCTAAACCACTGCGCCACCGTGCAGCCCAACATGGACACCATAACTATACCATACAGCCGAGGGATCACGGAACCAATTCAAAGGATCATGAAAAATACAAAATAAACACAGCAGTAAAACCACACAAAAAATTAAGACAGTTATTAGTACACCCCAAGGACAGAATAGAACAAGACAAAAAATGCAACGTAATATATGAAATATCATGCAGATCATGCAACAAAACCTACATTGGAGAAACTGGAAGATCATTCACCACAAGGAAAAAAAAGAACACCAGAAGGAATGTGAGAAGGAAACACAAGGACGACTCACAAGATCACAAAAAGAAAAGGCAGAACAAGAAACATTAAAATCAGCAATATCAGATCACTGCAAAAGAAATAATCACATCATAGACTGGGACAACGCAAAGATTATTGGATCGGAGAGCAACAGATGCAAACGCTGGATCAAGGAGGCCATAGTAATCAGGAAGCAAGGAAAAGATAGCATGAACCGGGATGAGGGGGCCTTTATGCTTTCCTACACCTGGGACAACATTCTCCAGAGACCATCTGACGGCGGAAAGCGGGGTCGGCTCGGTGGATCTGACAGGTCTACTTGGCTGGCCCCGCCTACGAAAGTCAGTTGATAAAATGTCACCTGGCAGCAATCAGCTGACTCTTCTGACGAAGGCTGCAGTGTAGTCGAAACATGTTAAGAAGGTAAAGACATCTCCTTTCTATTTTTGTCTTTAATAAGAACAAAAGGTAAATAAAAAAAGGACTTCCTCTTCTCCACCTGCTGGGTTGCTTCATCCCCTTCCCATCCCGGGCAGGCCATGGTCACACGTGGCATTGGACTTTGTCACCGGTCTGCCCATGTCCAATCACTGCACTACTATCCTCACACTAGTTGACAGGTTCTCCAAAGCTGCCCATTTCATCCATCTGCGGGGGCTGCCCACGGCTAAGGAGACGGCCGACCTTCTGGTCCAGCACGTGGTTAGGCTGCATGGCATCCCTCGGGACATCGTCTCCGATCGAGGTCCCCAGTTCGTCTCTAGGGTCTGGAGGTCTTTCTGAGCTGCGTTGGGGGCCACGGCAAGTCTGTCATCCGGTAACCACCCATAAACCAACGGACAGTGCAAGGGAGCCAACCAGGAGGTGGAGGCGGCACTGCGCTGCGTCACGACCTCTAACCCATCATCATGGAGCACGCACCTCGCCTGGATTGAATACGCTCACAACACTGATGTATCCACAGCCATTGGCATGTCCCCCTTTGAAGCCTTATTGGGTTATAATCCCCCGCTGTTCCCTGAGGAGGAAGGAGACATCGCCATTCCTTCTGTTCGCGCCCACCTGAGGCGTTGTCGGTGGATCTGGAGGACAGCCAGGGCAGCACTTCAGCGGACGGCGGAACGTAACACCTTGGTGGCCCATTGGCGCAGGGTCCCGGCTCCCACCTACCGGGTGGGTAAGCAGGTATGGTTGTCCACCAAACACATTAATCTGAAGGCTGAGTGTAAGAAGACATCACAACGGGTCATTGGTCCTTTTCCCATCAGCCGGATTATTAATCCTATGTCTGTGCGCCTGACTCTTTCCCCCTCCCTCCGCTTCTGCCCGACCTTTCATGTGTCACAGGTGAAGCCCGTCTGCTCCAGCCCTTTGTGTCCTCCTCCCAGGTCTCCACCTCCACTGATGGTGATCGACAGCGACCCGGCATGGCCAGTCACCACCATCTTGGACGTTCGTTGCCGGGGTCGTGGCCTGCAGTACCTGGTGGACTGTGAGGGTTACGGGCCAGAGTGGAGGTCCTGGGTGCATCTCTCCTTTTTGCTGGACAAGCAGCTCATCAGAGACTTCTATCGGACGCACCCGGGAAGATTGGAACTCCCGCCGAGAGGCGTGCCGTTGGGGGGAGTACTGTCATGGCCGCCAATCTGTCACACCTGTGTGCGCACCTGCCTGCCATCTCCCTCTGCTTATTTATTACATCAGGTCTAGTGCTCGGTGCGGAGTCGTCTGGTTCTCTACCTTGAAACCTGCTACGCCAGCCTTCGAGCTTCCCAGCCTCATTGTGTGTTTCCACATCAGCTTCCAAGCCATCATTTCTCTTTGTCTGGGCCTGCGCCTTCCCGACCACCAACTAAGATAAGATAAGATAAGATAAGATAAGCCTTTATTAGTCCCACAATGGGGAAATTCCAGGATTGCAACAGCACAGGGATAGCAACACTCAGAGCAACAATCAGAAGGCAAGAAAAAACAAAAGCAGCTAGTATACATATGTACATATATATATATATATATATATATATATATATATATATATATATATATATATATATATACACTCACCGGCCACTTTATTAGGTACACCATGCTAGTAACGGTTTGGACCCCCTTTTGCCTTCAGAACTGCCTCAATTCTTCGTGGCATAGATTCAACAAGGTGCTGGAAGCATTCCTCAGAGAGTTTGGTCCTTATTGACATGATGGCATCACACAGTTGGCGCAGATTTGTCGGCTGCACATCCATGATGCCAATCTCCCGTTCCACCACATCCCAAAGATGCTCTATTGGATTGAGATCTGGTGACTGTGGAGGCCATTTGAGTACAGTGAACTCATTGTCATGTTCAAGAAACCAGTCTGAGATGATTCCAGCTTTATGACATGGCGCATTATCCTGCTGAAAGTAGCCATCAGAAGTTGGGTACATTGTGGTCATAAAGGGATGGACATGGTCAGCAACAATACTCAGGTAGGCTGTAGCGTTGCAACGATGCTCAATTGGTACCAAGGGGCCCAAAGAGTGCCAAGAAAATATTCCCCACACCATTACACCACCACCACCAGCCTGAACCATTGATACAAGGCAGGATGGATCCATGCTTTCATGTTGTTGACGCCAAATTCTGACCCTACCATCCGAATGTCGCAGCAGAAATCGAGACTCATCAGACCAGGCAACGTTTTTCCAATCTTCTATTGTCCAATTTCGATGAGCTTGTGCAAATTGTAGCCTCAGTTTCCTGTTCTTAGCTGAAAGGAGTGGCACCCGGCGTGGTCTTCTGCTGCTGTAGCCCATCTGCCTCAAAGTTCGACGTACTGTGCATTCAGAGATGCTCTTCTGCCTACCTTGGTTGTAACGGGTGGTTATTTGAGTCACTGTTGCCTTTCTATCAGCTCGAACCAGTCTGGCCATTCTCCTCTGACCTCTGGCATCAACAAGGCATTTCCGCCCACAGAACTGCCGCTCACTGGATATTTTTTCTTTTTCGGACCATTCTCTGTAAACCCTAGAGATGGTTGTGCGTGAAAATCCCAGTAGATCAGCAGTTTCTGAAATACTCAGACCAGCCCTTCTGACACCAACAACCATGCCACGTTCAAAGTCACTCAAATCACCTTTCTTCCCCATACTGATGCTCGGTTTGAACTGCAGGAGATTGTCTTGACCATGTCTACATGCCTAAATGCACTGAGTTGCCGCCATGTGATTGGCTGATTAGAAATTAAGTGTTAACGAGCAGTTGGACAGGTGTACCTAATAAAGTGGCCGGTGAGTGTATATATATATATGAAGTGGCTCACCGGCCACTTTATTAGGTACACCTGTCCAACTGCTCGTTAACACTTAATTTCTAATCAGCCAATCACATGGCGGCAACTCAGTGCATTTAGGCATGTAGACATGGTCAAGACAATCTCCTGCAGTTCAAACCGAGCATCAGCCACAACAACCTGCAGCTGAATGCTCTGAAGACGGCAGAGATGATTGTGGACTTCAGGAAAGTCACATCCCCCCTGCCCCCCCTCACCATCACAGGCTCTCCCATCACCTTTGCAGATTCCTTCCGCTTCTTGGGCACCACCATCACCCGGGACCTCAAATGGGAGCCAACCATCAGCTCCCTCATCAAAAAGGCCCAGCAGAGGATGTTCTTTCTGCGGCAGCTGAGGAAGCTCAAGCTACCCACCAAGATGTTAGTGCAGTTCTACACGGCCATCATCGAGTCCATCCTCACCTCCTCCATAACTGTGTGGTACGCAGGAGCCACTGCCAGGGACAGGCTAAGGCTGCAGCGCGTCGTGCGCACTGCTGAGAAGGTGATAGGCTGCAAACTCCCATCTCTCCAGGACCTGTACATCTCCAGGACCCGGAGGCGTGCTGGCCGGATCATAGCCGATCCTTCACATCCTGGTCACGTGCTGTTTGCCCCCCTCCCCTCAGGTAGAAGGCTTCGGTCCATTCGAACTAAAACCTCCCGGCACATGAACAGCTTCTTCCCCTCTGCCATCAGACTGCTGAACACTAAGTGACTTAGTCTTTTGACTTTTGACTCTCGTGCACTATGTACAGCAGCTCAACCAGACTCATGTCAATCATCACTGTTTTTCTGTTGCATTATTGACTGCACTATGTGGTACTTTACATTATCTGCTACATGCTAATTTTTTAAACTGCCTTGACTAGTACTACTCATTATTACTAGTATTATTATTATTATTACTTATTATTACTTATTTTCTACACTTATTGCACGTTTCTAGTCCTTTAGTTTTTTAGTTTATCCCTTTTTCTCATTATGTTTTTAATGTTGCAGCATGGCACCGAGACAAATTCCTAGTTTGTGTATCACATGAACAATGGCAATAAATCTGATTCTGATTCTGATTCTGATTCTGAGTATGGGGAAGAAAGGTGATTTGAGTGACTTTGAACGTGGCATGGTTGTTGGTGCCAGAAGGGCTGGTCTGAGTATTTCAGAAACTGCTGATCTACTGGGATTTTCACGCACAACCATCTCTAGGGTTTACAGAGAATGGTCCGAAAAAGAAAAAATATCCAGTGAGCGGCAGTTCTGTGGGCGGAAATGCCTTGTTGATGCCAGAGGTCAGAGGAGAATGGCCAGACTGGTTCGAGCTGATAGAAAGGCAACAGTGACTCAAATAACCACCCGTTACAACCAAGGTAGGCAGAAGAGCATCTCTGAACGCACAGTATGTTGAACTTTGAGGCAGATGGGCTACAGCAGCAGAAGACCACGCCAGGTGCCACTCCTTTCAGCTAAGAACAGGAAACAGGCTACAATTTGCACAAGCTCATCGAAATTGGACAATAGAAGATTGGAAAAACGTTGCCTGGTCTGATGAGTCTCGATTTCTGCTGCGACATTCGGATGGTAGGGTCAGAATTTGGCGTCAACAACATGAAAGCATGGATCCATCCTGCCTTGTATCAATGGTTCAGGCTGGTGGTGGTGGTGTAATGGTGTGGGGAATATTTTCTTGGCACTCTTTGGGCCCCTTGGTACCAATTGAGCATCGTTGCAACGCTACAGCCTACCTGAGTATTGTTGCTGACCATGTCCATCCCTTTATGACCACAATGTACCCAACTTCTGATGGCTACTTTCAGCAGGATAATGCGCCATGTCATAAAGCTGGAATCATCTCAGACTGGTTTCTTGAACATGACAATGAGTTCACTGTACTCAAATGGCCTCCACAGTCACCAGATCTCAATCCAATAGAGCATCTTTGGGATGTGGTGGAACGGGAGATTTGCATCATGGATGTGCAGCCGACAAATCTGCGCCAACTGTGTGATGCCATCATGTCAATATGGACCAAACTCTCTGAGGAATGCTTCCAGCACCTTGTTGAATCTATGCCACGAACAATTGAGGCAGTTCTGAAGGCAAAAAGGGGTCCAAGCCGTTACTAGCATAAAGTGGCCGGTGAGTGTATATATATACACACACACACACACACACACACACACACACACACACACACAGTGCGGAGCATTGTGGGTGGTGGATGTGCAGCAGAAAGTCTAAGCTCTCTCTCCGCGGATGCGGCGGGCCAGCTGGATGTCTTTGGGCATGATAGTGACCCCCTTGGCGTGGATGGCGCACAGGTTGGTGTCCTCGAAGAGACCCACCAGGTAGGCCGCGCTGGCCTCCTGCAGAGCCATGACGGCGGTGCTCTGGAAGCGCAGGTCGGTCCTGAAGTCCTGAGCGATCTCCCTCACCAGGTGCTGGAAGGGCAGCTTATGGATGAGCAGCTCCGTGGACCTCCGGCAGCGACGGATCTCTCTCAGAGCCACAGCACCAGGCCTGCAACGGTGAGGCCTCCTCACTCTGTCGGCGGCCGGAGCGCCTTTTTGAATAGCCTTGGTGACCAGCTGCTTCCTGGGGGCTTTTCCTCCAGTAGATTTACGGGCGGTCTGCTTGGTTCTTGCCATCGCTCTTTATTATTCTGTCTTATATTTCCTGAACGCTGCCCAAACTCCAGCCCGGCACCCGCGTCGCTCCCGCTTCAGCTCTCCCGGTATGTCGAGCCTCTCCGTAAGCACTGGGTGGCGGCCGAGTGCTAGCTAGCTCCTCCCAGCTGCATCGTCTCCCGCTGTAAACAGAGGCTTCGTCCGCCGACTCGGGAGACCCCCGGGCACGATCTGTGTGTCCGTGATACACATAGAGTGAAAGGTGTGCCGGATCAGAAAGCCATCACTGGATCAGAAAGAAGAAGGAAGATAAAAAGACTCAGAATTGAGCCGCTGTTGCAAAAGGCAGCCAACTCGTGTGGTGCCGGAACCGGAAGTAACCAAGTACTACCAAGTAAGCCACCACAATTCCTTCTCACCCTGTCAGCTTCACCTGTGCACAGGTGGAGATCTGTAGTGGTGGACCTCTCTCTCCCTGGCGACGGATTGTCTGCCTTCCTCACCAGCACCCAGCTCACCGGCCACCTGCAGGCACTATCCTCCTGGCTGCAGCATCAGCGCTTACCTGGGCTACTCTCCACCATCTCAGACAGTAAGCACAATTCCATCCAAAGTGCTTATCGGGCCTAAACTCTTATCAAGGCCCTCTGTCTCTTCCCAGGGTTGCCAGGTCGTATGGTGCTCTGCCGGCCCCAGCTGATACTCCTGATTACACTACACCACACAACGGTGCATACAAGCACCCACTCACGCACACTTTATCAATAAACGGTTAATTGTATCTGCCTTGAGTCATGTCTGCTTTGTGGGTCACTAGAACCATGTCATGAAGAAACTCTAGAGTTCAGCCCACTGGAAACCAGTGACTGTTACTGTGAGAGAGGAATGAGAAGACTAGAAACTGGACTGACACACAGGAAGAGACACATCATTACCTGAACAGCTGACAGTCTAGCTGGAGGAAGAGAGCAATGATGTTACACAGTCTCTCAGAGAGGATCCAGACTGAACACAGTCAGGATCGATCCACCACACATCTGTCTCTGAGGACTTCTCTCTCTCTCCTACAGAAACAGCAGAGCCACAGTCCAGATGTTCACAGACAACAGCTGCTGTCTTCAGGGACCAGTCACCACCTTCCACTGGTCTCCACTCTCCCAGATGTTTCACCTCCATTGTTCCTCCACAGCGACTGTCTCCTCCCACCAACCTGACAGGTTCTGAAGAGAAACCAGAGAGTGATCAGTCAAAGACCAAAGTCAGTTGGATCAGAACAGAAATGAACCAAATCAAAGCTGCAGCTCCTCTTCCACCTGAGCAGGTGAGTCCAACAGCTTCTCCAGGTGAGCAGCTCTTTCTAGCTGAGCCTGAGCTTCTACAGTCCAGGAGAGCAGACTCGTTACCTCCACACTGGAACTCTTTGGTCCCCACGGGAGCCTCCACGTCTCCATAGAGCGCCCCCCGGAGGAGCGAAGGAGGCCCACAGCCAAGCTGCCTACAGACCACCTCTGCATCCTGCTGGTCAAAGTCAGCTTGACAGACTGAGGACCAGCTCTGGTTAGACTTCACCTCCAGTCTGCCTGAACACCCACTGGTCCCATTCAGCAGCCTGACAGAGTCTGGAGAGATGAGAGAAGATCAGATGGAGAGATAAAGACAAAGATGGCAGCAAACAACAAGTCTCAAACACTTTAACACCATTTTACACTTTACATTTAGTTCCAGTCTCACACCACTTCTGATCATCTCCTCCAGAACATTTTCCTTCAGTCTGCTACATCTTCTCTCCCTGATTTAACTCCACATTTTACATTGACCTTCATCACTGAAGACCAAACATCTCCCAGCTAGGACCTGTCGGCCTGTTAGGAACTCTCCTATCCAGAGTCTGGACCCACACTGTTGGTCTTCCACTGGTCCTGTGTCTTCATCCTTTAGCTCTGGTCTCCCCCCCACCCCCCATGTGTCCATGTGTGACGTGTGATCGGTCTGGTTGTTTCTCTCCACGTCATGGTGGTTTTAGTTCTTAATGTTTAGTCATTTTACACGATAAAGAAATGTCTAACTGACAATCAGCTGTGCAGCACTAGAACTCAGTTGCATTTTTAACAGCCTCAGCGTTTCTGTGCTGAACTCCTCTGGTTCCACCTGCTGCTGTCTCACTTGGTCTTTCTGGGCCTGCATGCAGGCTTCATCGTTGCCTGGTTTCATCTTATCTACATCTTCTTGTCTGCTTCTGGTCTGCAGGTTTCTCTTGTGTCTAATCATTCTGGTTTCTGGATGTGCTTTGAACTTGGGTCATATTTTAACTGACACCAACATTTCTCACCTGATTGTCCTGCAGCATTTCTACTGTTTGTCACATGTTTTAAATGTTAACTGTCTTAATCGCATGTTTCTGTAACAATAGCCGATAACATAAGGATGTTCTAGTAAGTTTTCATATTAATGCCATTGTTTCTGTTATTAGTTTTCTTCTGTTTCTTGTAATTTTATATTCATTTGTTGTTACTTTTAGGGTGACTTGTAACATAAACTAGACTGGTCACACAATACCGACGCACTCTACAAGAAGGGACAGCACAAGCTTTTCCTACAGAGGAGGCTCAGGTCTTTTGGTGTACAAGGGGTGCTCCTGAAGACCTTCTACGATTCGGTGGTGGCATCAGCCATCACTTTTGGAGTGGTCTGCTGGGGCAGTGGCATTACAGCAGCCGATAGGAAGAGACTAAACAAACTGATCAAGAAAGCTAGATCTGTCCTGAGGCAGCGCCTTGACCCAGTGGAGGAGATAGGAGAGAGATGGATGGTGGCTAAACTGACATCTCTGCTGGAGTCTGAGTTCCACCCTATGCAGGACATACTGAACACACCGAGGAGCTCATTTAGCAGCAGACTACATCATCCTAGGTGCGCAACTGAGAGGTTTTGCAGGTCCTTCCTACCTACGGCTGTCAGACTGTATAACCTAAGCAGGGCTGCTCGCAGAGATAGCAAAAAAGCGTGACGACCTAATAGTATTGAATGCAAAAGACGCAACAGACTTACACAAATGGTCCCCTCCAGTATACAACTAGGACAATATCAGTCGCTACGGAGGGTGACAATATGTATGGGTACATATTCATACTATGTAGGGTAACTAAGTAGACGGTTATGCTGTTTATTCCATCTAGCTACAATGCTCCGCACTGTGTATATATATTTATATATTTATGTGTACATATGTATATTCACTGCTCTTATTTTCTTATCTTCTAAATTATTGCTCTGAGTGTTGCTATCCCTGTGTTGCTGCAATCCTTGAATTTTCCCATTGTGGGCCTAATAAAGGCTTTTCTTATCTTAACATCTGTCCTGGGACTCCAGATGAAAAATAGGCTTTTGGCTCATTCTGGCACATTTACAAAACTCTTCATTAATGTTCACTGTCCCTGCTAAATAAACCCAGAACTAAATGAATAAAATACCAGTTAAAGTCTACCATCAAAGCCAAAGCCAGAGATCAACAACACCCAGAAACACTGCCAGTTGTTCTGGGCCTGAGCTCATCTGAGATGGTCTGATGCAACGTGGAAAAGTCTGCTGTGGTCTGATGAGTCCACATTTCAGATTGGGTTGGGAAATCCTGGACATGGTGTCCTCCGGGCTAAAGAGGAAAAGGACCATCCAGACTGTTCTCAGCATTAAGTTCAAAGCCAGCATCTATGATGGTATGGGGGTGTGTCAGTGCCCATAGCATGGGGAACCTGCACATCTGTGAAAGCCCCATTAATGCTGAATGCTACATACAGGTTTTGGAGCAACATCTGCTGCAATCCAAGCAACGTCTTTTTCAGGGACGTCCCTGCTTATTTCAGCAAGACAATGCCAAGCCACATTCTGCACGTGTTACAACAGCATGGCTTCCTAGTAAAATAGTGTGGCTACTAGACTGGCATGATGCAGTCCAGACCTGGATAGGTTGAAAAGGATTTTGAAATCATTGTTTTATTAAGTTTTACACAATGTCCCAACTTCACTGGAATTGGTGATGTATTCAGATTGATATGGAAAAATAAAAGTCATGGTTTAACCAGACTAGAAACATTTTATGTGACACATGTACAGAGGCGGACTTAGCATGAGACAAAGGTAGACCACTGCCTTAGCCCCCATCTGCTAAGAGCCCAGATCTACTAGGAGCCCCATAGCTACTTTTAAATGTTTAGCATATTTAATGTGATGTCCAACAACATAAAGAAACAGCAGCATTTCCATAAAGGACATTGGGTGTTCTTCCTGGGATCTAACATAGATATTCTCCCTTGTCAGAATCAGAATCAGAATCAGATCAGAATCAGAATCAGAATCAGATTTATTGCCATTGTTCATGTAATACACAAACTAGGAATTTGTCTCGGTGCCATGCTGCAACATTAAACATGATAAGATAAAGAGATAAACTAAAAAAAAAAAAAAACAACTTAAAGACTAAGACCATGCAATAAGTGTAGAATAATAAGTAATAATAATAATAATAATAATAATAATAATAATAATAATGAGTAATACTAGTCACAGCAGTTTTAAATAAATTAGCAAGTAGCAGATGATGTGCAGTCGGTAATGCAACAGAAAAACAGTGATGAATGACGTGAGTCTGGTTGAGCTGCTGTACATAGTGCACGAGAGTCATTAAGTCACTTAGTGTTCAGCAGTCTGATGGCAGAGGGGAAAAAGCTGTTCATGTGCCGGGAGGTTTTAGTCTGAATGGACCGAAGTCTTCTACCTGAGGGGAGGGTGGCAAACAGTACATGACCAGGGTGTGAAGGATCGGCCATGATCCGGCCTGCACGCCTCCGGGTCCTGGAGATGTACAGATCCTGGAGAGATGGGAGCTTGCAGCCGATCACCTCCTCAGCAGTGCGCACGACGCGCTGCAGCCTTAGTTTGTCCCTGGCAGTGGCTCCTGCGTACCACACGGTTATGGAGGAGGTGAGGATGGACTCGATGATGGCCGTGTAGAACTGCACTAACATCTTGGTGGGTAGCTTGAGCTTCCTCAGCTGCTGCAGAAAGAACATCCTCTGCTGGACCTTTTTGATGAGGGAGCTGATGGTTGGCTCCCACTTGAGGTCCCTGGTGATGGTGGTGCCCAAGAAGCGGAAGGAATCTGCAATGGTGATGGGAGAGCCTGTGATGGTGAGGGGGGGCAGGGGGGTTGTCTCCATTGTCCAGAGGAGGGAGCACAATAGATCTGTCATGGTCTGAGCATTGACTCTGTCTGCACTCAGGTTGTCTGGTAGTTCCCCGTTTTCTTCTCAGGCACACCTTATGGCCTCTGGGCTTTTATTGTGACAGCGTCTCGGCGGGGCTTCCGGCTGTCAGAGCCGAGCTCCGCAGGGACAGCTGGAATCCAATCAGCTGATGACGTTCTCATCAGCTGATTAGTCTGTCAGCCCTATTTAGGGGAGCATCTTTGTTTACTCCGGGCTGCGACCTCGTCAAACGTCCCTTCGTCAAACATTCCCTCGTCTATCATTCTTCACAGTAAGTGTATCCCCAAGACTCTGCATCCTGTGTCTTAGTATTAGCATCAGTTGTGTTTTTGCCCCTTGTGGCTCTTTATTTTGTAATTTGTCCTTCCTTAATAATTATGCAAACTCAATGGCTGGCTTTCGGCGTCTCATTGGTTGACAAGATCCTCTGCTAAATGGACCAGTCAGCAGACCATGAACAGGACCCTGCTGGCAAATGTGGCTCAGTCAGTCCCTCCAGGATTTCATGGCATGTTTTTATCATTGGTGCCATCAAAAAAGCCTGAATTTGTGGGAGCTTTTTAAAAAAGGTGCGGTAAAAGTTGTGATGTTTTGAGAGGTTTTTTTTGCACTAAAGTTGTGGGAAGAATTCCCAATTTTAAAGCAGATGCTTTTTGCATAGTTTACTGCAGTGATATTCTGTAGAACACCACAAGAAAAGCACAGGATTGTCAAAAATTTACTAACTGTCAACACTGCATGGACACGTCGCGCGCCCCCAGTGGCACAGCACAGCAACTGCACCGGTTAACTTAGTGACGTCCCACGGCTATACTGAGAATTTGTACTGATCTGTATTGATCTGACAGTTCAGAAGGTGGCAGACACACGCCGGAGGAATCATGGCTGACATGGAATACAGCAAAGAAGAAGAAGTCCTCATTATTATTCGTCACTTCCTTGTGGTAACGTATCGTCACTTCCTGTTTTGCTGTCTGCCTGTGTGGTTTGCTTTGTGGTTTGCTCTCCAGCCACTAGCTATGGCTACTAGCTCTCCTTCCTCTCCTCCTCTGGTGTGCTCTCTCTGTCAGATGTTTAGCTACACCTCTGCCTCTTTTAGTGATAACGGTAAATGTAATAAATGTTGTCTTTTTGAGGCACTCGAGGTGAGGTTGTCTGATTTGGAATCCCGGCTCCGCTTCATTGAAACACCGTCTGCGCCAGTTAATCTTGACGGACGCCCATTAGCTGCAGCGGAGCTAGCTAGCTTAGGTCCCCATGTCAGCGGTCCATCGGCTCTCCTCAGCAGCGAGGAGACTGGGTGGGTGATGGTGAGAAGGAAGCCTAGTCGCAAAGCCCCGGTACACCACCAACCTGTTTACGTTTCTAATCGTTTTTCCCCGCTCAGCGACACACCCGCTGAGGAAAAAATTCTGATCATTGGCGACTCTGTAGTCAGAAACGTGAACCTAGAGACTCCAGCGGTCATAGTCCAATGCATTCCTGGGGCCAGAGCAGGCGACATCGAGTCAAATTTGAAAATGCTGGCTAAAAGTAACTGTAAATACTCCACAATTGTTATTCACGCCGGCATTAATGACATCCGTCTCCGGCAGTCGGAAGTCACGAAACTTAATATAGAATCGGTGTGTGACTTTGCAAAAACGATGTCTGCCACTGTAGTATTCTCTGGGCCCCTCCCCAATCTGACCAGTGATGACATGTTTAGTCGCTCGTCATCCTTGAACCGCTGGCTGTCTGTGTGGTGTCCTGCAAATAGCGTGGGCTACATTGACAATTGGAGCTCTTTTTGGGGAAAACCTGGTCTTATATACAGGGAACAGACATCGAGATGGTGACATCCTATAAGTACCTGGGTGTTCATCTGAACAATAAACTAGACTGGTCACACAATACTGATGCACTCTACAAGAAGGGACAGCGCAGGCTGTTCCTACTGAGGAGACTCAGGTCTTTTGGTGTACAAGGGGCGCTGCTGAAGACATTCTATGACACGGTGGTTGCATCAGCCATCACTTTTGGAGTGGTCTGCTGGGGCAGTGGCATTACTGCAGCCGATAGGAAGAGACTGAACAAACTGATTAAGAAAGCTAGCTCTGTCCTGGGGCAGCGCCTTGATCCGATGGAGGAGATAGGAGAGAGAAGGACGGTGGCTAAACTGTCATCTCTGCTGGAGTCCGAGTTCCACCCTATGCAGGACATACTGGATGCACTGAGGAGCTCATTTAGCAGCAGACTACATCATCCCAGGTGCACAACCGAGAGGTTTCGCAGGTCCTTCCTACTAACGGCTGTCAGACTGTACAACCTAAGCAGGGCTGCTCGCAGAGATAGCAAAAAGACGTAACAAACTAATAGTTTTTTGAATGCAAAAGATGCAATAGACTTACACAATGGTCCCCTCCGGCATACAACTAGGAACATACCGGTCGCTATGGAGGGTGAGAATATGTATGGGCACATAATCATACCATGTAGGATAACTAAGTAGACGGTTATGCTGTTTCATCCCATCTAGCTACAATGCTCTGCACTGTGTGTCTGTGTGTGTGTGTATATATATATATTTTATAGTAATATGTACATATGTACAGTATATTAGCTGCTCTTGCTTGCTTGTTTTTTTTTCTTGCCTTCTGATTGTTGCTCTGAGTGTTGCTATCCCTGTGCTGTTGCAATCCTGGAATTTCCCCGTTGTGGGACTAATAAAGGCTTATCTTATCTTATCTTATAAGACGAGACAGCATTCATCCCACTTTTGATGGTGCTTCTCATTTATCTAACAATCTGGCATCTTTTTTATCCAAATTTCCAAAACCCTGACTACTCAGAGTTGGGACCAGGAAGCAGAGTCGCAGTCTTACACGCCTCTCTGCAGCTCCTCTTCATCCACCACCCCTCAACTTAGCCACTGTCTTCCCCATCAGAGAATCGTTGTCTGCTCCCTACAAAGTGAATAAAAATATAATGTATAAGCATCCCAAAGTGATAAAGCAAAATATTGGTAAAACTCAAATTAAACATAAAGCCCCTAAATTGAATGATTTGGCCTCTGTTCCTCCTCATAATTTAAAAATTAAATGTGGTTTATTAAATATTAGGTCTCTAACTCCCAAGTCTATGTTAGTCCATGATCTGTTAATTGATCATCAGATTGATTTAATTTCCCTTACAGAGACTTGGTTAGGACAAGAGGATTATGTTGGTTTAAATGAATCAACTCCCTCTGGTTATTTAAACTGTCAAAATCCCAGAAGTTCTGGTCGTGGAGGAGGAGTAGCAACAATTTACCATTCCAAATTACTAGTTAATGTAAAGCAAAAAAACATGTTATAATTCCTTTGAGGGCTTGGTCCTCAGTATTGGGCACTTTAGCAATTTTAGGTTAAACCCAATTTTATTTGCCATAGTTTATCGTCCCCCATCAACCTACTCAGAATTTTTATCCGAATTTGCTGATTTCTTAGCTGATTTAGTGCTGAAATCTGATAGAATAATTATAGTAGGGGACTTTAATATCAGAATCAGAATCAGAATCAGAATCAGCTTTATTGGCCAAGTATGCACAACACATACAAGGAATTTGACTTTGGCTAAAAACTTGCTCTCGTTGTTCAGGTGAAGGATTTAAATAAGGATTCAATGACAAACAGAGTATGTACAGTAAATTACAGTCTATACATGTGGATGTAGATAGTGACTGCCTTAATGTGGCATTCAATTCAATATTAGACTCGATTGGGTTTTCTCAGAAAGTAGGAAATTCTACTCATTACCTCCACCATACATTGGACCTTGTTCTGACATATGGCATAGAAATAGAAAATCTTGTAGTGTCTCCTCATAACCCTGTACTGTCAGACCATTGTCTGTTAACCTTTGATTTTACTATTTCTGACTATTTGGCTCCTAAAGAAAAATATTATTACAGTAGATGCCTCTCAGATGATGCTGTTTCCAAGGTTGTTGCATATGACGTCAGGGGGCGTGCCGCACTGGCCCGTTAGAGTGAGCCGCCATTTTGGATGGCAAGAAACAGCAGCAGCAGGGTGAAATAAACCACATAGCTCACGTGTATCTACAAACTCCGCAAAATGGTGTACTCCTGTTGTTCCCCCTGATAAGGGGATAAGCGGGGAATTAAATGGCCGGTGTGAAATGCAAAAAAAAAAAAAAAGTTGGATTTTTGAATAATTACCTTCACTGACGTAATCTCTCCCTTTGTCATAACGGGCTGCAAGATGGAGCAGTGGTTTAGCACTGTGGCAGCACAGTTTTACCCTCGGCCGGGGGATCGCGGGGATCATGAGACCGTGGGTTTAGGGCACTCGCGCACGCAGCGGCCGGTGGCTTGTCACCAGACTGCAAACCAAATCTACCTACGGCTACAAATAAGTAACAAAAAAAACACAACTTTGTGGTTTGGGGGCGCCTCTCTGCTTGCTACGATGCACACATGAAAGGGGAGAAAACTATTGTACATGTGCATAAAATCAGGTACGTTTTAACGCGGCGCGCCGTGGAGAGCCTTTAAAAAAAAAAAAAAAACACGCAGCGCGCTTCACTCACCTCTGAGTGAGGAGCTGCTGTTGTTTTCCGACGCGCTAAACAGCAAAGACTTCACATCATCCACATCCCTTTCCGCTGACACGTTTTCCGATATTTTTTCCTCCTGCTCCCCTTCGTCTTTGAAAGATATCATCTCATCGTTTGCCCCCAAATCATCCCCGCTGAGCAGATTACTCCAGTCATTGTTCTGCTAATTGCTCCAGCTGTTACCCGACACCCGTCACCTCCGTTCAACTGAGGCATTTCAGCACACCAGAGGAGCGCAAGATTAAAAACACTTGTCTGCTTTTATGAACGCTGACAATGACTCCACTGAATGTGACAGACATTGCAGACAGTTTCAGAGGCCATAGTGTCAGCTGTTGAAGAGGATGATAGGATGATAGGATGTTATTATGTCAGATTGTGACTGTGTGTTCTCCTCACTCATTCTGATCGCTAAACAGTACAAGTTACGCCTGGGTTGTCACAGTGCAACTGCTGCTCTTGCCATCCAAAATGGCGGCACCTACGGCGTGTTTATGTTTACCCCCGCGAGTCACGTGATTTTTACGACCCTACGCAAATACAGCTTGCTCCTTCTGTAATTGATAATATGGTGGATAGTGTTTCAGCTTCTCTGCATCAGGCTCTAGACTTGGTGGCCCCCTTAAAAAAGAAAAAGTCTAATCAGAGATTTCTAACTCCTTGGTTCAACACAGAAACTCGTACCTTAAAACAGAAGACTCGTCAATTAGAAAGAAAATGGCGCTCTACTAATTTAGATGAAATCTATTTAGCTTGGAGAAATCATCTTTTAATTTATAAAAAATCTCTTAGAAAAGCTAGAATGAGTTATTACACTGCATTAATAGAAGAGAACAAGAATAATCCCAGGTTTCTTTTCAGTACTGTAGCCAGGTTGACAAAGAGTCAGGACTCTGTCAATCCTAGCATTCCCTTAGAGCTTACTAGTCAGGACTTTATGAACTTTTTCAATAATAAAATTTCATCCATCAGAGATAAAATCAATCAGATTCTTCCCACAGTTAACTTAAATACTGTAACTACTACAACTCCTTCTATTGATCTCTGTCTTGATGAGTTTACTCCAATCGACCTTTGTGAGTTAGACAAAATAGTTTCCTCATCCAAACCTTCAACTTGTCTTTTAGACCCTATTCCTACCAGGTTATTTAAAGAAGTCTTCCCACTTATTGGTAGCTTTATTCTTCATATAATCAATTCTTCATTAACTTTAGGCCATGTACCGCAGGCTTTTAAAACGGCTGTAATTAAACCCTTACTCAAAAAGCCAACGCTAGATCCAGGAGCTTTAGCTAACTATAGACCAATCTCTAATCTCCCTTTCATTTCAAAAATCTTAGAAAGAGTTGTTGCTACGCAATTATTTGACCACCTGCAGGGAAATGGTTTACTTGAAGAGTTTCAATCTGGGTTTAGAATCCATCATAGTACTGAAACAGCCTTAGCGAAGGTCACTAATGACCTCCTCATTGCATCTGATAATGGACTAGTTTCTGTACTTGTCCTTTTAGACCTTAGTGCAGCTTTTGATACTATCGATCATAATATTTTTTTTTTTTTTATTTTTTTTTCTTTTTTTTTCTCTCGGCGCCACACGAGTCGGCTGCCTTTTGCAACAGCGGCTCGATTCCGAGTCTTTTTCCCTTCCTCTCTCTTTTGATCCGTCTTTTTTTTCACCCCACTTATATCACGGACACACAGATCGTCCTAAATGTCTCCTGAGCCGGTGGACAGAGCCACTGTCTATAGCAGGATACGATACAGCAGAGAACAGCTGCTAGCATTCAACCGCCACCCGGTCCCATTGGAAAAACTCGACATACCGAGTGAACTGAGGCAAAAACGCCGCGGCTGCCGGGCTGGAGTAAGGCGGAGGACAAAAAATATAAGGTACAGACCCTCCCTTCCATCTGTTGTCATGGGAAATGTACGGTCGATACTGGGAAAGTTAGATGAGCTAGCGGCTATCTCCCGTTATGATAGCACATACCGGGAGTGCTCTCTCCTTTTGTTTACTGAGACGTGGCTAACTGAACTAGCAGCAGATGCTAACATTGAGCTGGAGGGTTTTCACATGATACGAGCTGACCGAACACCAGACAGTGGCAAGGCTAGGGGCGGTGGAGTGATCATGTATGTTAACAACAACTGGTGCAGACCGGGACATATCACTGTTAAACAACGACACTGCAGCAAAGACATTGAGTTGCTAGCTGTTAGCATGAGGCCTACATATCTCCCGAGAGAACACTCACACGTGATCTGCATTGTTGTTTATGCAAATCCGACGGCGAACGCTGGGACAGCACGTGACGTCATCCATTCAGTAACCAGCAGGCTGCAGACAGAACACCCAGATGCTCTTCTCCTCATCTCAGGCGATTTCAACCATGTTTCACTGTCTCCCATTCTACCCACGTTCACCCAGTATGTCACATGCCACACTAGAGACAATAAAACACTGGATTTATTCTACGCAAACACTAAGGAGGCGTACACCTCATCACAACTACCCCCACTCGGGAGATCGGATCACAACTTGGTTCATCTCCGGCCGGTGTACAAACCCCTAGTGCACAGACAACCTCCGGCCATGCACACTGTGGAGTTATGGTCTGAGGAGACAATGGACACCCTAAAGGGCTGTTTTGAAGCCACCGCCTGGAAGCAGCTCTGCGATCCACATGGTGAGGACATCGATGGCCTCATTCACACCTTCACGGGCTACCTCAGCTTCTGTGTGGACAAATCCGTTCCCACCAAGACCATACGGCGTCACTCAAACAACAAACCCTGGATCAACCCTGAGATAAAAACACTTCTGAGAGAGAAGAAGAGGATCTTCAGGTCGGGGAACAGGGAGATGCTGAAGTCCGTACAGAGGGAGCTGAGGAGAAAGATCAGAGAAGGCAAGGACAGCTTCAGGAAGAAGATGGAGGACAAGCTGCAACAGAGCGACATCAGCGGGGTCTGGAGAAACCTCAAAACCATCTCGGGGCTCCAGAATACCTCCCCCCAGGCCACAGGGGGCAGGGAGTGGGCGAACAACCTGAATCTGTTTTTCAATAGATTTGACCAACCGCCCTCCCCCCTGACTGCACAACAACCACTGCTGCCTCTAAAGAAATCAAGTCCTGCTGCCCACTCCCCACTCTACCAACACCCCCCCACTCCCAACACACAGCCCCCCATCCTGACCCTGACCAGGACCCAGGTGAGGACGGAGCTGAGGAAGATCAAGGCGAGGAAGGCGCCGGGACCGGACGGCATCAGCGCAAAGCTCCTCAAGTCCTGTGCAGACCAGCTGTGTGGGATTGTGACGTATATCTTCAACATGAGCCTGAAACTGGGGAGGGTACCACAGCTGTGGAAAACATCTTGTGTGGTACCTGTACCAAAAACTTCCCACCCCAAAGACCTGAACAGCTACAGACCGGTGGCCTTGACGTCCCACTTGATGAAGACCCTGGAGAGACTGCTCCTTGCTCACCTCCGCCCCCTGGTGGAACCAGCGATGGATCCACTCCAGTTCGCCTACCAGCATGGCATTGGGGTGGAGGATGCGGTGATCTTCCTCCTTCACCGTTCTCTGTCCCACCTGGAGAAGCCCGGGAATATGGTGAGGATCATGTTCTTTGACTTCTCCAGTGCTTTCAACACCATCCAACCGATGATCCTGAAGGACAAGCTGCTGCGCGCAGGGGTGGACCAGCACCTGTCATCATGGATCCTGGACTACCTCACGAACCGGCCTCAGTTTGTGAGAACCCGGGACTGTGTGTCCGACACGATCATCAGTAGCACGGGGGCCCCCCAGGGAACGGTGCTGGCTCCCTTCCTGTTCACTCTTTATACTGCGGACTTCTCACACAACACAACACACTGCCATCTACAGAAGTTCTCTGATGACTCTGCGATCGTTGGCCTCATCTCCAATGGAGATGAAGCTGAGTACAGAGGGCTTATCCAGGACTTCGTGGACTGGTGCCATCGGAACTGCCTCCAGATCAACGCGAGGAAAACTAAGGAGCTGGTGGTGGACTGCCGCAGGCATGGGCAGCCCCTCACAGTACCAGTAAATATACAGGGAACAGACATCGAGATGGTGACATCCTATAAGTACCTGGGTATTCATCTGAACAATAAACTAGACTGGTCACACAATACTGATGCACTCTACAAGAAGGGACAGCGCAGGCTGTTCCTGCTGAGGAGACTCAGGTCTTTTGGTGTACAAGGGGCGCTGCTGAAGTCATTCTATGACACGGTGGTGGCATCAGCCATCACTTTTGGAGTGGTCTGCTGGGGCAGTGGCATTACTGCAGCCGATAGGAAGAGACTGAACAAACTGATTAAGAAAGCTAGCTCTGTCCTGGGGCAGCGCCTTGATCCGATGGAGGAGATAGGAGAGAGAAGGACGGTGGCTAAACTGTCATCTCTGCTGGAGTCCGAGTTCCACCCTATGCAGGACATACTGAATGCACTGAGGAGCTCATTTAGCAGCAGACTACATCATCCCAGGTGCACAACCGAGAGGTTTCGTAGGTCCTTCCTACCAACGGCTGTCAGACTGTACAACCTAAGCAGGGCTGCTCGCAGAGATAGCAAAAAGACGTAACAAACTAATAGTTTTTTGAATGCAAAAGATGCAATAGACTTACACAATGGTCCTCTCCGGCATACAACTAGGAACATACCGGTCGCTATGGAGGGTGAGAATATGTATGGGCACATAATCATACCATGTAGGATAACTAAGTAGACGGTTATGCTGTTTCATTCCATCTAGCAACAATGCTCTGCACTGTGTGTGTTTATATATTTGCATATTTATTCCATCTAGCTACAATGCTCCGTACTGTGGGTGTTTATATATTTATATATCTACATATTATTCCATCTAGCTACATTGCTCCGCACTGTGTGTGTTTATATACTTGCATATTTATTCCACCTAGCTGCAATGCTCCGTACTGTGGGTGTTTATATATTTACATATTTATTCCATCTAGCTACAATGCTCTGCACTGTGTGTTCATATATTCATATATTTATTCCATCCAGCTACAATGCTCTGCACTGTGTGTCTGTGTGTGTGTGTATATATATATATTTTATAGTAATACGTACATATGTTTATTAGCTGCTCTTGCTTGCTTGTTTTTTTTCTTGCCTTCTGATTGTTGCTCTGAGTGTTGCTATCCCTGTGCTGTTGCAATCCTGGAATTTCCCCGTTGTGGGACTAATAAAGGCTTATCTTATCTTATCTTATTCTACTTGATAGATTAGAACACTATGTTGGACTTAATGGAACTTCCTTGCAATGGTTTAGATCTTATTTATCTGATAGGTTCCAGTTTGTTCATGTAAATAATGAGTTTTCTTTCAACTCAAAGCTTAGTCATGGAGTTCCACAGGGATCTGTGCTAGGCCCTACTCTTTTTAGTTTATATATGCTTCCGTTAGGCAACATTATTAGAAAGCACTGTATACATTTTCATTGTTATGCAGATGACACACAATTATGCCTGTCAATGAAGCCAGGTGATAGTAATCAATTAGCCAAGTTAGAAGCCTGTCTTAAGGAAATCAAAGCTTGGATGACTTGTAATTTCCTGCTATTAAATTCAGATAAGACTGAAGTCATTCTTGTTGCTCCAAAAAACCTTAGAAATTCCTTTCCAAATCAAACTTTCAGTTTGGATGCGGTTACTCTTTCTCTCAATAGCTCTGTGAGGAACCTTGGAGTTATTTTTGATCAGGATTTGTCCTTCAATTCACATATTAAATTTGTTTCTAAGACTGCCTTCTATCATTTACGTAATATTGCCAAGATTAGGAGCATCTTGTCTCAGAGTGATGCTGAGAAACTGATCCACGCTTTTGTTAGCTCGAGATTAGATTATTGTAATTCTTTATTATCAGGCTGTCCTAAAACATCTTTAAAAAGTCTTCAGCTGATCCAAAATGCTGCAGCAAGAGTTTTAACAGGTACTAGAAAGAGAGATCATATCTCTCCGGTTCTGGCCTCCCTTCATTGGCTTCCCATAGAGTTTAGAATTAAGTTTAAAATCCTTCTTCTTACTTACAAAGCTCTAAACAATCAGGGTCCTTTTTATTTAAAAGATCTGATACTACCGTATTATCCTAACAGAGCACTACGCTCCCAAAATGCAGGATTACTTGTAATACCTAGAATCTCCAAAAGTACAATGGGAGGCAGAGCCTTCAGTTATCAAGCTCCTCTCCTGTGGAATCAGCTGCCAATCTGGATTCGGGAGTCAGACTCGATCTCTGTTTTTAAGAATAGGGCTAAAACCTACCTTTTTGATATAGCCTACAATTAGGGAGGGATCATGTGTTTCTGAACCCTCCCTTAGTTATGCTGCTAATAGGTTTAGTCAGCCAGGGGACCTCCAGTAATGCACTGGGCCTCACTCCTTTCCTCACTCTCTATGAAATATTTTTTTTTTGCTGATCATTAACATTTGTTTGTTCTCTCCCATAGATTGAGTCCCCATCGTGCTGTTTTCTCTCTACATGTCTGTTCTTTTCTTCTTCTCTATCCCCTCACCCCCCAGCCAGTCGCAGCAGATGACTGCCCCTCCCTGAGCCTGGTTCTGCTGGAGGTTTCTTCCTGTTAAAAGGGAGTTTTTCCTCTCCACCGTCGCCAAGTGCTTGCTCACAGGGGATCGCCTGATTGCTGGGGTCTTTCTGCAACTGTGGGGGTTCCCCCCCTACAGTTGATAGTGCTATGAGATGACTGTTGTTGTGAAATGGCGCTATATAAATAAAGTTGAATTGAATTGAATTGAATTGAATTATTGTTCTTTTTCTGCTTTGAGCTCACAACACCAAAGTGGCAATTCTGACTGAAACTGCATGAAATGGGAAAAACAGCCAAGAAATACAAACGAAGTTCACGGGTGATAATCATAAGAGTTTGCAGATGAGGTAGAGGGTGTCAATGACCGACCAAATGCGAAACAATGACCACGATGTATGAAAACAGACCAGTCACATGGGCGAGCGCCCCCACCCCCGCAACAGGTAAGAGATGAATATATGTATTTTTTTTCCATTTTATTGATTTTCTGGTTCATATACTTTGAAGATTAGATAAAAACATACCCCTGTAGACAAAGCAGTGTCAAAAAAAACTGAACCATTCTTTGTTTAAATGTGTCCAAAGTCCACTTTTGACTGAGTTATGTAATTTATATAGCTGCCGTGACATTATGCAAACTAGATGCATAAATTTATTCCTATCTGAAACTTGAGATCATATTCTACATCTTTCTAATTGACAGTAAGCCATTATCTCTTGCAACTTTCAAGTTATAGCCTTGGAAATCTGAACTATTTTATTGACAAAAATTTTTTACCACTCTTGACCACTAGGGGCCTTGACCACCCTTTAACCATTCCAGTCACCATAGGGTGATTGGGACAGCTAAAGAGTTAAACATCCATCCATCTATCTTCTACCGCTTTTCCAGAGGTCTGGGTCGCCGCTGCAGCAGTTCAAGAAGAGAAGCCCAGACTTCCCTCTCCCCAGCCACCTGCTCCAGCTCTTCAGAGAGGATACCAAGGCGTTCCCAGACCAGATGAGAGACATAGTCTCTCCACCGAGTCCTGGGTCTGCCCCGGGGTCTCCTCCCAGTGGGACGTGCCCAAAACACCTCAGGTGGGAAGCGTCCAGGAGGCATCCTAATCAGATGCCCATACCACCTCAACCAGCTCCTTTCAATGTGGAGGAGCAGCAGTCCTACTCTGAGCCTCTCCCGGATGACTGAGCTCCTCACCCTATCTCTGAGGGTGAGTCCAGCAATCCTATGGAGAAAGCTCATTTCAGCTGCTTGTATCCGCAATCTTGTTCTTTCGGTCATTACCCAAAGCTCGTGACCATAGGTGAGAGTAGGAACATAGATTGACTGGTAAATCGACAGCTTTGCCTTAGAACTCAGCTCCCTCTTCACCACAACAGATCGGTACAATGTCCGCATCACTGCAGATGCTGCTCCAATCCGTCTGTCAATCTCTCGCTCCATTCTCCCCTCACTTGAGAATAAGACCCCAAGATACTTAAACTCCTCCACTTGGGGCAGGAGCCTGTCCCCAACCCAGAGAGGACAATCCACCTTTTTCTGGCTGAGGACCATAGACTCAGACTTGGAGGTAATGATCCTCATCCCTGCCGCTTCACACTCAGTGGCAAACCATCCCAGCAAGAACTGTAGGTCATTGCTGGATGAAGCCAACAGGACAACATCATCTGCAAACAACAGAGATGAGATCCTGTGGGCACCAAGCATGACACCCTCCATTCCCTGGCTGTGCCTAGAAATCCTGTCCATAAAAATTATGAACAGGATCGGTGACAAAGGGCAGCCCTGGCGGAGTCCAACTCTCACTGGGAATGACTCCGACCGAGTGTTGGCAATACGAACCAAACTCTCACAACGGTCGTACAGAGACAAATAGCTCGTTACAACAAGCCCGATACCCCATACTCCCGAAACACCCCCCACAAAAAACCAAGAGGGACACAATCAAATGCCTTCTCCAAGTCCACAAAACACATGTAAACTGGTTGGGCAAACTCCCATGAACCCTCGAGAATTCTCGAGAGGGTAAAGAGCTGGTCCGATGTGCCAGGACAAAAACCACCCCCTCATGGATCGTCACCGCCCTCATGGATCATCTCCTTATCGTGGTGGTGGGGTTGCGTGCCCCAGTGATCCCAGGAGCTATGTTGTCCAGGACAATTTGCCTCTGAAATGGTCACCCAAGACAAACTGGTCCTGGGTGAAGGGCCAGACTAAGAACGATCCAACAGACTCTCATGATAAATTCTATATCAAGGATTCAGTGTACCCCACTCGGTATGGGGTTACCAGGGCCCCACTCTGGAGCCAGGCCCGGGGGAGGGGCTCGATGGCTAGCGTCTGGTGGCCGGGTTTCCACCCATGGGACCCAGCCGGGCTCAGCCCAAAGGAGTTACATGGGTCTGCCCTCCAGTGGGCTCACCACCTGTAGGAAGGATCATGGGGGTCCGGTGCTATGTGGATTAGGTGGCGGTCAAAGGCGGAGACCTTGGCGGACTGATCCCAAGCTTTCTAAACTGGCTTTTGGTATGTGGAATGTCACCTCTCTGGTGGGGAAGGAGCCTTAGCTGGTGTACGAGGTTGAGAGATACCGGCTAGATATAATCGGCCTCACCTCAACACACAGCTCCGGTTCGGGAACAAGTCTCCTGGAGAGGGGCTGGAGCTTGGCCTTTTCTGGAGTTGCCTCGGGCGAGAAGCGACGAGCAGGGGTGGGTATTCTTGTATCCCCCCACCTTGCTGCCTCTATACTGGAGTTTTCCCCGGTGGATTAAAGGGTTGCTTCCCTGCGCCTTCGGGTTGGGAAACGAGTCCTGACCCTCATTTGTGCCTCTGCACCAAATGATGTTTCAGAGTACCCACCCTTTTTGGAGTCTGTGACTGGGGTGCTGGAGAGTGCTCCTCTTGGAGACTCCATTGTCCTACTGGGGGACTTCAGTGCGCATGTGGGCAACGACAGTAAAACCTGGAGGGGGGTGATTGGGAGGAACGGCCTGCCCGATCTGAACCCGAGTGGTGTTCAGTTATTGGACTTCTGTGTTAACCACAGTTTGTCCATAATGAACACCATGTTCAAGCATAAGGGTGTCCATATGTGCACCTGGCACCAAGACACCCTAGGTCGCAGGTCAATGATCGATTTTGTTATCGTGTCATCAGACCTGCAACCGTATGTCTTGGACACTAGGGTAAAAAGAGGTGCAGAGCTGTCAACTGATCACCACCTGGTGGAGAGTTGGATCCGATGGCAGGGGAGGAAGACATTCAGACCTGGTAGACCCAAACGTATAGTGAGGGTGTGCTGGGAACGTCTGGCTGAGGCCCCTCTCCGGGAGGTCTTCAGCTCCCACCTCCGGAAGAACTTCAACCACATTCCGAGGGAGTCTGAATGGGCCATGTTCTCCACCTCTGTTGTTGAAGTGATGGCCCAGAGCTGCAGCTGCAAGGTGGTCGGTGCATCTCGTGGTGGCAACCCCCGAACCAAGTGGTGGGCACCAGTGGTGAGGGGGGCCATTAAGCTGAAGAAGGAGTCCTATCAAGCTTGTTTGGCTTGTGGGACTCCCGAAGCAGCTAAGGTGTACCGGCAGGCTAAGTGGAGTGCAGCTCGGGTGGTTGCTGAAGCAAAAACCCGGGTATGGGAGGAGTTCATTGAGGCCATGGAACAAGACTTTTGGTCGGCCTCGAAGAGATTCTGGCAAACTGTCCGGTGGCTCAGGAGAGGAAAGCAGCTCCCTGTCCACACAGTGTATGGTGCGGATGGTGCGTTGTTGACTTCGACTGGGGATATCGTCTGGCGGTGGAAGGAATACTTTGAGGATCTCCTCAATCCAACTGATTCGCCTTCCACAGAGGAAGCAGGGTTTGTGGATGAGTGGGATGACTTGCCTATCACAGAGGCTGAGGTCGCCAAGGTGGTTAAAAATCTCCTTGGTTGCCGGGCCCCGGGGGTGGACGAGATTCTCCCTGAGTACCACAAGGCCCTGGATGTTGTTGGGCTGTCATAGTTGACACGCCTCTGCAATATTGCGTGGAGGTCGGGGGCAGTGCCTTTGGCATGGCAAACCGGGGTGGTGGTTCCTCTCTTCAAAAAAGGGGACCGGAGGGTGTGCTCCAACTTTAGAGGGATCACACTCCTCAGCCTCCCTGGGAAGGTCTATGCCAAGGTACTGGAGAGGAGAGTCCGGCCGTTGGGCGAACCTCGGATTTAGGAGGAGCAATGTGTGGAAGTTAGACTACTGTTGCGCATAAGTTGTGAATGTTGGCAACATGCTAAGCATTAGTTGGTTTAAGTTACTATTACTTAATTTTATATTCAAGTTGTTATAGATATGCGATGCATATGGCCAAAAGTGAAAATTTTGGCATATCCCATCATTTTAGACCAATTTTTATACGTTTGCAACAGGATAAGTTTAAAAGCTAATTTAACTTGCACAGCCGCACTGTTAATTCCTGAAGGCCCAAGGCAGATTTGCTTGACCCTGGCAACACAGATGTCTGAAATATGATTGGACAAAAAATCTCTAGCATGCATTGCACCGCTGGAAGGAGTGCAACCAAGAGAAAAGCTACAGAATGAAGAGAATAGACTACTGAGAATAATTTAATACATTCTCATGGAACGAATATAAGAATGTAGGTTGTAAATGTAATTCTGATAGTGTTTAGGCCAGCAGAGAAGGCTTTGCTGGCCCTGAGGGTCCACCACTGGGTTCTGGTACACATGTCACTGACCCTGGTTACATGGTCACAATAAACTGATCACTGGGAATAAACGGATAATGGCTTCGTTGTGTTTACATACACTGATTAAATGGATTATTGGAGAGTTAACCACTTGAGTTAATGACCAGAGTTACATGGCCACTTGAATAATTAGATAACTCCAGAAATCCGGTCATAACCGGTTTATTAGTGTCCATGTAACCATGGTCACTGTTGGACCCTTCCTGGCCTTGTGTTTGGGAGGACAGCATCAGTCCTCATTCTTGCTTTGTCAGTTTTAATTCTTGTGAATTACTCTCTCTTAGAATGGGCCTGCAAATCGATTCAGTTTATTCTCCTCATTAATATCACTGTTTTACTTTGACATAAATAAAAATCACCATTTATGTGCCATCATCCTCTAAAGAAATCAAGTCCTGCTGCCCACTCCCCACTCCACCAACACCCCCCCACTCCCAACACACAGCCCCCCATCCTGACCCTGACCAGGACCCAGGTGAGGACGGAGCTGAGGAAGATCAAGGCGAGGAAGGCGCCGGGACCGGACGGCATCAGCGCAAAGCTCCTCAAGTCCTGTGCAGACCAGCTGTGTGGGATTGTGACGTATATCTTCAACATGAGCCTGAAACTGGGGAGGGTACCACAGCTGTGGAAAACATCTTGTGTGGTACCTGTACCAAAAACTTCCCACCCCAAAGACCTGAACAGCTACAGACCGGTGGCCTTGACGTCCCACTTGATGAAGACCCTGGAGAGACTGCTCCTTGCTCACCTCCGCCCCCTGGTGGAACCAGCGATGGATCCACTCCAGTTCGCCTACCAGCATGGCATTGGGGTGGAGGATGCGGTGATCTTCCTCCTTCAACCGTTCTCTGTCCCACCTGGAGAAGCCCGGGAATATGGTGAGGATCATGTTCTTTGACTTCTCCAGTGCTTTCAACACCATCCAACCGATGATCCTGAAGGACAGCTGCTGCGCGCAGGGGTGGACCAGCACCTGTCATCATGGATCCTGGACTACCTCACGAACCGGCCTCAGTTTGTGAGAACCCGGGACTGTGTGTCCGACACGATCATCAGTAGCACGGGGGCCCCCCAGGGAACGGTGCTGGCTCCCTTCCTGTTCACTCTTTATACTGCGGACTTCTCACACAACACAACACACTGCCATCTACAGAAGTTCTCTGATGACTCTGCGATCGTTGGCCTCATCTCCAATGGAGATGAAGCTGAGTACAGAGGGCTTATCCAGGACTTCGTGGACTGGTGCCATCGGAACTGCCTCCAGATCAACGCGAGGAAAACTAAGGAGCTGGTGGTGGACTGCCGCAGGCATGGGCAGCCCTCACAGTACCAGTAAATATACAGGGAACAGACATCGAGATGGTGACATCCTATAAGTACCTGGGTATTCATCTGAACAATAAACTAGACTGGTCACACAATACTGATGCACTCTACAAGAAGGGACAGCGCAGGCTGTTCCTGCTGAGGAGACTCAGGTCTTTTGGTGTACAAGGGGCGCTGCTGAAGTCATTCTATGACACGGTGGTGGCATCAGCCATCACTTTTGGAGTGGTCTGCTGGGGCAGTGGCATTACTGCAGCCGATAGGAAGAGACTGAACAAACTGATTAAGAAAGCTAGCTCTGTCCTGGGGCAGCGCCTTGATCCGATGGAGGAGATAGGAGAGAGAAGGACGGTGGCTAAACTGTCATCTCTGCTGGAGTCCGAGTTCCACCCTATGCAGGACATACTGAATGCACTGAGGAGCTCATTTAGCAGCAGACTACATCATCCCAGGTGCACAACCGAGAGGTTTCGTAGGTCCTTCCTACCAACGGCTGTCAGACTGTACAACCTAAGCAGGGCTGCTCGCAGAGATAGCAAAAAGACGTAACAAACTAATAGTTTTTTGAATGCAAAAGATGCAATAGACTTACACAATGGTCCCCTCCGCATACAACTAGGAACATACCGGTCGCTATGGAGGGTGAGAATATGTATGGGCACATAATCATACCATGTAGGATAACTAAGTAGACGGTTATGCTGTTTCATTCCATCTAGCAACAATGCTCTGCACTGTGTGTGTTTATATATTTGCATATTTATTCCATCTAGCTACATTGCACCGCACTGTGTGTGTTTATATATTTATATATCTACATATTATTCATCTAGCTACATTGCTCCGCACTGTGTGTGTTTATATACTTGCATATTTATTCCACCTAGCTGCAATGCTCCGTACTGTGGGTGTTTATATATTTACATATTTATTCCATCCAGCTCAATGCTCTGCACTGTGTGTCTGTGTGTGTGTGTATATATATATATTTTATAGTAATACGTACATATGTTTATTAGCTGCTCTTGCTTGCTTGTTTTTTTTCTTGCCTTTCTGATTGTTGCTCTGAGTGTTGCTATCCCTGTGCTGTTGCAATCCTGGAATTTCCCCGTTGTGGGACTAATAAAGGCTTATCTTATCTCTTATCTTATCTTATCATAAATGTTTGAGCTTGGAGACTGGAAATGTTTTGTGGAAATAAAGGTACTGCATAAAGTTTTCTGTTGTTGTACTCTTTCATTTGAGTCATGCTGTTTCTGCTAAATTGTCTCAGACATTTTTCCTCCTTTCTGTGTCTGCAGGGAACCCAAACATCTGGATCCCATTCTCAGCTTAATTTATGCATCCATAAGCCGCACAGAAAATCATGCTGAGAACTTGATCTGTGAACATTTTAGGATTTCATTGTTTTTGGCATCAAAATACAATTTTTGAAGTCAAACCCTTTTGACATTGAAGGAAAAATATTCATTTTCTACAATTATGTTACAATACAATGAAAAATAAAAAAAGGCTTGCTTTTATTTGAATCACTGGTGCTGTTATTATCTATTTAAGTTCAATCATGTGACACCAGTCCAACCTGGAAGTGGAGGCAGTGGTGCCAACATGCTGCTCACTTGTATTAGCTGACAGTAATTTGTCAGGCAGAAGTTCAGAGTGAAAAATGAGAAAATGAGAACATGTCTTTGCATTTTTATTAATTTTTATTTAAAAAAAAATACAATTTCATGGCATTTGTACTACATTGGGAATATTTTCATAAAACAGACTGTTGCACCTTGACTACACTGTGTTACAAAGGCCTCTGTTTTTATTTAGTATTTTCCACCCTGCTTAGTCACTAGTTTTCAGAGTACAGTGTAATGTTTATGTACAAGTACATCTCGGTAAATAGAATATTACGATTTACATTTTAATTTCAAAAACTATAATCAAAATTTAAATTAAAAAAAGGCCTGAAATATTTCCTTGTGCCCGAAATTAAAATTTAACATATGAAAGTTTATTTTTTGAATTTAAAAAAAATAAATGTTTCACAATATTCAAATTTACTTAGCGGCACTAACGTGCTCTAATTACATTCACACACAGAAAATCTTGAAAGGTTTAGGAGTAAAGTGCACAACCCCCAGTAACTTAGCTAAATCTCATTAAACTGACTGACAGTATTTTTTAAATTATTATTACATATTTTCACTTCAGATAATTCAGCCTAATCTTCCACAGTAACCCAGTGTATTTAAAAGCTGATAATTCAGTAATCAGTCCACTGAAGCCATAATATAAGGTAGAGCTGCACAGCTGGGCAGCCATATTTCCACTGCAGCTTTCATCAGTGGGAATCAGCAGTTCTCCTTCCCTCCAAAACATTCTCTGACTGTCTTTTTAAAGTTGCTCTTTATACCATAATCCATTTAAATCTGTTCATTATAAGTTTAAACAATGTACCTACCGATAGGTATTCTGAACATTTACCTAATATGGCTAAAAAATGCTGTTAATACTGCTGATTGTCACAGCTGCCATTCATACACCATAATGCAAAGGTCGTTGTTTGGAACTGTTTGGAGCTCCATGAAGCACGTGACCAGGCAGCGGCGAGATCAGTTTCGCAGCTCTCATTATACAGCTGTGGCATGGTAGATGTTATAGCCACAATACACGATGAGCTGCAGCACTGTTCCTGTGGCGCCCCCAAAAGGAGAAACAAGTCCTGTTCAGCTTCTCCCACAGAGTTGGCTCCTTTAAACCTTTTGTGGTTAGGCTTGTTATTAAGCTTGACCACAATAGGTTTAACCCCTTGAACTCTGGTCAATTTCTCTAAAAACGCCAAAAAATAACATACCCATAGTAAATCAAAAGCTGTTCTTCAACCCTTTGCAGCATCTTCATGGGGTTGGTCTCATTTAAAAGAAAACACTTTGAATTTTTTGGCAAAACAGTCATAATCTCTCTAAGTGCTCCGACCACTGAGTAACAGTCGTCTAAACATACTGAATTTTAAGAAAATGAAGTTCATCCGGGTGTTTTTTTTTTTTAGATACAAATTCTTGCAAATAACACACAGCTGTCAGATACTGGCTGGCAAATGCAACAGAAATGTAGAACCAAGTGTTATCAAGCTCAGGTCAAAATTTTGTAACAATACCACAAAAAATGAATATATTACACAGCTTTTTTCTCAAGTAGTTCCCAGGCGTTTTTGAACTGTGCCAAATTGTGCCAAATGACACAGTTTGGAAAAACATCTATAACTTTTGAATGATTCAACATAGAAGCTTCATCTTGGGCTCTAATGAAAGGTGACACTCAGGGCTGTGTGTGTGTGTGTGGGGGGGGTGTTTGTTCATTAATGAATAAATGAATGAACAAATAAGCCCCCCACACACAAAGAAACATACCACGTAAAAAAATGTGTGGCCTTTTTTTACAAGAAAAAATAACCTACAGTGCAATAAAAATTATACTAAATTATCTGCAATGTACAGGATAACAACCCCCACCCCACCCCGCTACAGAGGAGCTCGGCGCACAAAAAAAACTTGTGGCCATGACGAACCGTTGTAATTACGATCGGTCAGAAGTCATTTTTATTACTATTTTCATTGATAAAGAATAATTTAGCTTATAACACTTACCTGTCCACAACAGCAGTGTCGTTGGCGAACATCTGTTCCTCATTGTCAGATGAACATGAAGCTGGTCCGGTTGTTATGAACTCGTGGTTCTGGTCACCCAACCCGGTCAAACCATCTCCGCTTCCATGATCGCGGTTTTTGCGAACGATTTTTCAAAACAAATAAGAACAGTAGTAATAAAAAAAGACTGGCTAACACTACCGTTACACACAGGTCTCAATGTGTGTCACCCAGCGGCTTAGACAAAACAGATTTTACGCACGGGACGCACGCGTTTCAATCGTCAAACGTCTCTGCTTCAATTGGCTCGTTGTATTCATGGTCGTTGGTAGGCAGGTCCTTCTTGCTAGGTTTTCAGTCATTGGTTCTTCAAGGTTTCAGAAACCCAATTCAAGGCTCTTATTAGTCAAATGAGAGGTCAGTCAAATCTAAACCAATCAAACACACCTTTGGCTTTCTGTTCGCAGCTGTGTCTGTACTGGAAGAACGGAAATGAAGCTTTTTTTTTTTTTTTCAGTGCGCACTGAGACACATTATGACGCAGAGACGTGACCGCCCGCGGAATCCCGGAGTTCAAGGGGTTAATTTTTTTAACACTGTAAATACTTTTGTCGAATGAAGTCAGTGTGGGATTTATCCAGAATCAATCAGAAATAAAAACTGAAACAGGTACTAAAAATGCATTGCAGATTTAAAGTGGGGTGAAAAAGTGTTTGCTCCCTTCCTAATTTCTTATTTTTTGTATGTCACACTTAAATGTTTCAAATCATCACCCTCCCCTCCCCCGTTAAAACAGAAATTAACTGGTCTATCACATGTTTGAAAGCTGAGTTCAATTTCTCTAGCTACACCCAGGCTGATTACTGTCACACCTGGTTCTCAATCAAGAAATCACTTTAATAGGACCTGCCTGCAAAGTGGAAGTAGACAAAAAGATCCTCAAAAGCTAGACATCATGCTGCGATCCAAACAAATTCAGGAACAAATTGAGAAACAAAGTAAATGAGATCTATCAGTCTAGAAAAGGTTATAAAGCCATTTCTAAGCTTTGGGACTCAGCGAACCACAGTGAGAGCCATTATCCACAATGGGGTAAACATGAATGGTGGTGAACTTCAACTTCACCTTTGCAGGAGTGCAGGGCCAACTAAAATTACCCAAGAGAACAGCGATGACTCATCCAAGAGGTCATAAAAGACCCCACAACAACATCCAAAAAACTGTAGACCTCACTTGCCTCAGTTAAGGTCAGTGTTCATGACTCCACCATAAGAAAGGGACTGCACATAAATGGCCTGCATGGCAGAGTTCCAAGACAAAAACCACTGCTGCGCAAAAAGAACATAAAGGCTCATCTCAGTTTTGTCAAAATACATCTTGATGATCCCCAAGACTTTGGGAAAATGCTCTGTGGACTGACGAGACAAAAGTTGAACTTTTTGGAAGGTGTGTGTCCCATTACATCTGGCGTAAAAGTAACACAGCATTTCAGAAAAGGAACATCATACCAAGAGTAAAATATGGTGGTGGTAGTGTGATGGTGTGGGGCTGTTTTGCTGCTTCAAAACCTGTAAGACTTGCTGTGGTAAATGGAACCATGAATGGCTTAAGAAAAACAAAATGAAGACTTTGGAGCGGCCTAGTCAAAGTCCTGATGTGAATTTGATTGAGATGCTGTGGCATGAAAAAAAGCAAAAAAGGCAGTTCATGCTTGAAAAACCCTCCAATGTGCCTGAATTACAACAATTCTGCAAAAATGAGTGGGCCAAATCTCTTCCACGGCGCTGTAAAAGACTCATTACCAGTTATCGCAAACAACTGATTGCAGTTGTTGCTGCCAAGGGTGGCCCAAGCAGTTATTAGGTTTAGTGAGCAATCACATTTTCACACAGGGCCATGAAGGTTTGGATTTTTTTTTCCTTAATTAAACACCATTAAAAAACTACATTTTGTGTTATTTTTGTCTAATATTTAAATTTGTTTGATGAGCTGAAACATTTAAGCTTGACAAACATACAAAAAAAAGAGAAATCAGGAAGGGGGCAAACACTTTTTCATGCCACTGTATAAATACTAAATAATATAAATCAAGTAGGAAGAACTGTATTTATCCAGGATAAATACAATGTTCATTTTTGAGGAGCTGCACAGCACACTGATGATGTCATAACCCGAGTGTCGGTTCTGGCCACACTCAGGTCTCATATCTTTTTGTTCCCTGGCTTTGGCAGCTGAGGATTCCTTCCAGCTCCTCGGGCTCTTATTGTGAAGGCGCCCAGGGGAGCTCCCTGCTGTCAAAGTCAGCTGCTGCTCCGCTGTCATTAGGAGCAGCTGTGCCACGTTGGGGTCATTAGCCGCCAGAGATATAAGCGGGTGCTAAATGTCCTCCAGCGCGGCAGTCTCTGTTATGTTCTCCTGTTATGTCCACCTGTTACGATCATCTGCTATGATCATCTGTTATATTCAGCTACGTTCTGATGGTGCTCCTATATGCTCAGGTATGTTCCTGTTTGCCTAGCTCATCATTGTTAACGTTGTCGTCTCGTAAGGTGTGTTCCCTTGAGACTTCATCCTTACTGTTGTCCGTCTGGCGTATCGGGTGTTCCCCGGCTCAGACTTCACCCAGCCACTGTATGTGTTCTGTGTGTGTTCGTCCTTCTCAATAATAAAATACCACTGCAAACTCACTGGTGACTGAGGCGTCTTGTGATGGTCCGTGAGGGCCGTCGTGACAGTAGACTGCCGCCAAACGCCCGGAGAGGAGGCATTGTATCGAGACGCCATTCACCGTGCAGTTTGCAGTAGTGGACTGTTTATTCCTACCTGTCCGAGTGTCTGCAGCGGGGAGTATGACGTCATCCAGGGGCCGTTGTCGGCGCCTTGGCAGGCACCAAGCAGAGGTTCTGAAGGAGGTAGACTACACCATCTTCACCGCTACGCTGTTGGACGCTCCCAGCGACATTCGTAGATACCTGGACCTAGCCGAGGAGATTCTGGATTCTCTTCCCCGCCTCTCTAATCATCCAGAGGTAAGCGTGAGGAGAGATGACCTCGCCACCCAGCGTGGGATACTCCGAGGGCTGGAGGGAAATCCTGGCAGGAAGCCGAAGCGGAGGAGACGTCGCCCCTCGCTTCGGGATCCCGCTCCTGCCTCCGTTCCGGCCCGGGAGTTCGCACCATCCGGAGGTCTTTTCCCATCGGGCATGTCGTCACTCGGGATTCCCCCAGAGAAGCTGCAGATGACAGCAGACAAGATCTGGGACCGGGTGGCTGCTGCTTGCTCCGCTAAGAATCCTCCAGCGTGTATGAAGCATGTGGTGGCGGCGGTTAGACTCTTGGAGAGGAATCCAGCGCTGCATGAGTTTCCTGAGTTCGCTGACTTGCTTGCCGCCGTTTCTGCTCAGGAACGGCGATTTCCGGACCTCACCTTCGCCTCACCCCCCCACAAGGAACCGTCGTCACACTGGCTTCCAACCTCGGCTAGAACCCCGTCTGGATGCTGTTCCGGGTCGCCGCAAGGACTCAACCCCCCACACAGCTGTCACTCCTGCACCTTGTCAGAGGGGAATCCCCGCAGCCTCGTCTTCTCCCGGGCCCTCGCCTGCTGTCCCGTCAGCGCTCCATGCCCGACTGACCCCGGCTGTCGCCCCCTCCTCCTCGTCGCCTATCCTGGCCGCTGTGTGTTGCGGGAGCTCCGTTTCGGCAAGCCCCATCCCGGATCCGCCTCGAGTGGCCTCATCTCGTCTCCCCAGAGGGCCCTCTGTCGCCATCCAGCGGGGAAAGGAAGGAATGACGTCCCCCACAGCGGGAACCATCTTACCCTTAGGGGAAAGGCAAGTGCATGATAATTTCTCTCCTTTTGACATTGTTTTGCCTTGTCTGACTCCTAGGGGTGGAGTTCGGGGTATGCAGCCCCCCGAGCTCCCTCCACCCGCTGTGGATGAAAGTATTAACCCTGCTTCCTCTGTGTCTCCCTCCGCTGAGCGGTCCTCGACATCAGGCCAACGTCGCTGGATGAGGAGGGGGCCTGCGGTTCTGGAGAGCCTGGTTCCGGTTCCGCAGCCACACCGTGGGCGGAGGAGGAGAGCGGACTGCAGCGTGGAGCCATCGCCGATGAAGAAGCGTCCCCGGGGTTCCACGGAGGAGCGGTCTGGTCCAGCAGGGCGAGATTCTCCTGCCACCACGCCGTGCGGGCCACCGGCGTGGACATCGGTGCCGGAGGACTCTCTGGCTGCGCGCGCCATCATGCCAGCTGCGGAGCCCGACGCAGCTGAGTGGGAGCCTGAAGACAACCTCCTGACTTCTGAGCCCGGATCATCGCAGTCCTGGAAGGCGTCAGAACCCGAGCTCAGGCAAGTGCTCTGTTTTATCTTTCTTCTTTACCTTTTAGAGCACTTTTGCCTGTCTCAAGGGGAGATGAGCCGGGTGCAGCTGCCCGCTGCGTCCGAGCTCATCTCGCCGGGTTTTGGCGCTGCCGGTGATCCTGATCCCGGGTTTTCTCTCTTGTGTGAGTCTTCTCCCAGGGTCGCCGGCGAGGGGCTGCTCTCGCCTGCTGTGCCAGAGGTTCCGGTTTCGGGGTTGGAGGTCGAGTCTGGTGCCACGCCGACCGGGTCCACCGGGAGTGCTGTTCCGGTCCAGTTGGGGTCCACCGGGAGTGCTGTTCCGGAGGCCCAATCGGTGTCCACCGTGGGTTTGGTTCCGGAGGCCCAATCGGTGTCCACCGTGGGTTTGGTTCCTGAGGCCCAATCGGGGTCCACCGTGGGTTTGGTTCCGGAGGCCCAATCGGGGTCCACCGTGGGTGCTGCACCAGCAGGTCCTAGGTTCGGTGAGGGAGCTGCAGATCCCCAGCCACCGGATGCTGGACAGGCTCGTTTTCTTCATCACCCTCATCTCCACCGTCATCCTCCTCGTCTCCCTGAGGAGCACTACCCATCTCCACCTGGGGCCGTTGGGGTCCCGAACGCTCCACCCGGTTCCCCCTCATCTCCCCCCTTTTCAGCGGGACCACCGGCTGCTTCTTCCCAACGGTTCTGGTGGGCTGGTATTGCGGGGCGGCCGCCTGAAGGGCTGCCTCATTGGTTTGGTTCTCTGGGTCGGCCCCCCGACCTGTTTGTCTTCCTGTGCGGCGACCTGCTCCGGCCGCCTGAAACTCTCTTCTCCCGAGCATGGGACTGGGGTAGGCCGCCTGAACTGTCCTCTTTTCCCCTCCCTGTTCTGTGGCCTCTTGTTGCCGGACGACCCCCCCCCCGAACCTTTTGCCCCATCCCTCCGGGCCTGGACTGCTCCCTTCCCGGGTTCCTGATCTCGTCTGTGGGACTGTTGGGGTGTGTGTGTGTGGGGGGGGATTGTTTTGTGTTTTTGTGGCTCACCAGGTTGTTTCTGAGTTTGGTGGGGAGTTTTTTTTTCTTCCGCCTTGTGTCACTCTATTTGTCAAAAGGTATATTGCCTATTTTAAACTCATTGTGGTTACCCACATTTTTGGGGATTATGTTTTTTTTTCTCTCCCCCTACCTTTATAGCCTTGTTGGTTGTTTGTCTCTCTCCCTCCTGCCAGCGCCCCATCCACCCACCCTAGGGGGGTGGGTGGGGGGCTTGGGTGTTACTCAGGCCGCTCAGAGCTCGGCCTTGAGGGGGAGGTACTGTCATAACCCGAGTGTCGGTTCTGGCCACACTCGGGTCTCATATCTTTTTGTTCCCTGGCTTTGGCAGCTGAGGATTCCTTCCAGCTCCCCGGGCTCTTATTGTGAAGGCGCCCAGGGGAGCTCCCTGCTGTCAAAGTCAGCTGCTGCTCCGCTGTCATTAGGAGCAGCTGTGCCACGTTGGGGTCATTAGCCGCCAGAGATATAAGCGGGTGCTAAATGTCCTCCAGCGCGGCAGTCTCTGTTATGTTCTCCTGTTATGTCCACCTGTTACGATCATCTGCTATGATCATCTGTTATATTCAGCTACGTTCTGATGGTGCTCCTATATGCTCAGGTATGTTCCTGTTTGCCTAGCTCATCATTGTTAAAGTTGTCGTCTCGTAAGGTGTGTTCCCTTGAGACTTCATCCTTACTGTTGTCCGTCTGGCGCATCGGGTGTTCCCCGGCTCAGACTTCACCCAGCCACTGTATGTGTTCTGTGTGTGTTCGTCCTTCTCAATAATAAAATACCACTGCAAACTCACTGGTGACTGAGGCGTCTTGTGATGGTCCGTGAGGGCCGTCGTGACAGATGACAACAATGCATGTATAACTTTAACTGTAAGTGGTGAAACTTGTTTTACTGGAATGTTCCCAGGTGGTTGAGCTTTCTGTGGTAACATATCATCACTTCCTGTGTTGCTGGCTGTTGGTGTGGTTTGATATGATAAGCTTTTCCTCCTTCTCCTGAGGATTATTGCTTTTAATTACATTTTAATCTCTTTTTTTCCATCTACAGTCAGCTCTCACTTCTGTTTAACAAGCCTCTTGCACCTGTGTGCGCACTCAGTGTCAATTAATCACCCTCTTCAGCCTTCTGTTCACCTTTCATCAGCGTTTGGGTTAGCTTCGGGTTAGCCACTAGCTATGGCTACTAGCTCTCCTTCCTTCTCCTCTGGTGTGCTCTCTCTGTCAGATGTTTAGCTAAACCTCTGCCTCTTTTAGTGATAATGGGAAATGTAATAAATGTTGTCGTCTTGAGGCGCTAGAGGCGAGGTTGTGTGATTTGAAATCCCGGCTCAGCTGCATTGAAACACCGTCAGCGCCAGTTAATAATGATGACTTGCTCTTAGCAGCAGAGGAGCATCATCCGAGCTGTCCCCTGGCATCCACCTCTCCTGAGCAGCCAGGAGAGAACAGGTGGGTGATTCAGCTCAATTCAACTTTATTTATATAGAGCTACTGGAGACCACCCACAAGGGCAACCTGTGTGACAGGGACTGCCATTCACACATCGGCCTGTTCAGCCACAGGCGGTGCTGTTCCTGCAGAGTAGACGTTTAGGAAGTAGACGTTTAGGATTCTCTTCCATGGTCATCATAGACCGACGGAGGCCGACGACTTTCAACTGTAGGGGAAACCCCCACAATTGTAGAAAGACCTCAGCAATCAGGCGATCCCCTGTGAGCAGCACATGGCAGCGGTGGAGAGGAAAAACTCCCTTTTAACAGGAAGAAACCTCCAGCAGAACCAGGCTCAGGGAGGGGCAGTCATCTGCTGCGACTGGCTGGGGGGTGAGGGGATAGAGAAGAAGAAAAGAACAGACATGAAGAGAGCAAACAGCACGACGGGGACTCAATCTATGGGAGAGAACAAACAGATGTTCATGACCAGCACAAAAATTTCATTGAGAGTGAAGAAAGGAGTGAGGCCCAGTGCATTATTAGAGGTCCCCCGGCTGCCTAAACCTATTAGCAGCATAATTAAGGGAGGGTTCAGGGTGACCTGATCCCTCCCTAATTGTAGGCTATATCAAAAAGGAAGGCTTTAGCCCTATTCTTAAAAACAGAGATCGAGTCTGACTCCCATATCCAGATTGGCAGCTGGTTCCACAGGAGAGGAAGTTGATAACTGAAGGCTCAGAATCAGAATCAGAATCAGAATAAACTTTATTGCCAAGCATGTAAAAAACACACGAGGAACTTGACTTGACATTGGTGCGCATGCGCGCGACACAACGACACGGCAGCCATAATAGGCGCCTCATCAAACAGAGATAGATAAGAAAGGGAGGGGAAGGGAGGGAACGACACAAGGGGGGAGGAGAAAAAAAAACTTCGTTATCAAAATACAGCTTATTTTTAAGCAGATTATGATTACAATGAAAAAAAAATCTCTCAATAGCACAGAGCAACAACTCAGAATTTCACAAGACACAAGAGAGCAGTGTACAGTATATCTTTAATCAGATCATGAATCAATGTGTGTGCGGTGTTGAGCAGTGTTGATGATAATAAGAGAGACCCAAGGACCCTTGGCAGAAGATGTTTTGTCTGTCTGGCGCCCAGTCTTATCTGGCGCTGCAGCTGGCTGTCCAAGGCCTTGTGCTCATGATTTTGAAAAAACACAGTCTGCAGACAGCCAGGAGGAATTTTCATGGGGAATAATAATGCCAAATAGGACTGATCACAGAGGAGACTTGTATTTCTTCTGTAGATTCAGTACATTAATCCTTCATTGCGCAGCTTTGAATTCGTCGTGGAAAGACCTGAGCGAACCCATGATGTAATCCACCTTACGAGACAGTTCTCCAGTAGTCGCTATCAGGGTCTTCTCCAGTTTCTCAATTTGTTGGATGCACCTCGCCTGGCCAGCATTTTGATAGGTTGAATCCATCTTCAGCAATTTACGGTAAACCAAGACAATTCCCGTCCCAATCAGAATTATCCCAATCACCAAGATTACGAAGATAAACAAATCTTCAATATCTTCGATAGAGAGATTAGAGAGACACAGCATTTTCCAATTACCTGTGTCACATAGATAGCCCACTGGAGCCGTTCCAGCGGGGCAGACAGCTTCCCCCGGAGCACTTTTCCTCCCATTGTACTTTTGGAGATTCTAGGTATTACAAGTAATCCTGCATTTTTGGTAGTGCTCTGATAGGATGATAAGGTACCATCAGATCTTTTAAATAAAAAGGGGCCTGATTATTTAGACCTTTGTAAGTGAGGAGAAGGATTTTAAACTTAATTTATTCTAATTTCTATGGGAAGCCAATGAAGGAAGCATAGTTGCAAGCCCTTGGTTCACTACCAGCCTGTTGACATTTCTAATCAATTTTTTCCACTCAGCGACACACCTGCTGAGCTAAAAACTGATCATTGGTGACTCTGTAGTCAGAAACGTGAACATAGAGACTCCAGTGGCCATAGTGAAATGCATTCCCAGGGCAAGAGCAGATGTCATCAAATCAAATTTGAAAATGTTGGCTAAAAGTAACTGTAAATACTCCATAATTGTTATCCACACTAGCATTAATGACATCCGACTCTGGCAGTCAGAAGTTACAAAACTTAGTTTGTAATCGGTGTGTGACTTTGCCGACACAATGTCTGCCTCTGTAGTATTCTCTGGGCCCCTCCCCAATCTGACCAGTGATGACATGTTTAGCCGCATGTCATTCTTCAACCGCTGGCTGTCTTTGTGGTGTCCTGCAAATGATGCAGGCTACATAGACAACTGGAACTCATTTTGGGGAAAACCTGGTCATATTAGACGAGACAGCGTTCATCCCACTTTGGATGGTGCTTCTCATTTATCTAACCATCTGGCATTGTCTTTATCCAAAGTTCCAAACTAACTAACTAACCTGCACTTATATAGCGCTTTTCTAGTCACAAAGACCACTCAAAGCGCTTTCACTAGTACTAACCCTCTATTCTAAGGGCCTATAGGAAACAGATATCTAGGGACAATTTAGAACAGCCATTTAACCTAACATGCATGTCTTTGGATTGTGGGAGGAAGGTGGAGCCCCCGTAGTAAACCCACACAGCACAGGGAGAACATGCAAACTCCACACAGAAAGGTTCCAACCGCTGCCAGCCTGGGGATTCGAACCAGGAACCTTCTAGCTGTAAGGCAACAGTGCTAACCACTGCACCACCGTGCTGCCCGAACTTCCACCCCTCCCTCGTCCCCCCCAAGGACTGATATACTCTCCGACACTCCTCTACAGCAGGACAGTTCTACCGGAGTTGGAGCCCAAACGATGGGGGGGGGGGGGGGGGCACAGCCCCTTCTGAGCATTCTAGGGGGAGCCTTGTAGTGACCCAGCACACGGCAGATTGAGTCTAATTCACACTCAGCAGGGCTGGAGGAAACGGAAGACAATTTGCATACAGAGGACAATTCACAGACGGACAAAGAGCCACAGGAGGCAGCCAGACGGGACTGTATGCGTACACTATCGTTCAAAAGTTTGGGGTCACCTCAGACAATTTTATGTTTTCCATGAAAAGTCACACCTTTATTTACCACCACGAGTTGTAAAATGAATAGAAAATATAGTCAAGACATTGACAAGGTTAGAAATAATGATTTGTATTTGAAATAATAATTTTTTCCTTCAAACTTTGCTTTCGCCAAAGAATCCTCCATTTGCAGCAATTACAGCATTGCAGACCCAACATGATTGCACAAGGGTTTTCTAATCATCCATTAGCTGATTAGAAATGCAGAAATTAGAAAAGCGTCAGATAATTAGCGTCAGAAATTAGAAATGCATCATTCTGACGCAATGAGCAAACACATTGTACCATTAGAACACTAGAGTGATAGTTGCTGGAAATGGGCCTCTATACACCTATGTAGATATTGCACCAAAAACCAGACATTTGCAGCTAGAACCACATTAGCAATGTATAGAGTGTATTTCTGATTAGTTTAAAGTTATCTTCATTGAAAAAAAGTGCTTTCTTTCAAAAATAAGGAAATTTCTAAGTGACCCCAAACTTTTGAACGGGTAGTGTATGTCCTCGAGCCAACCAATGTCATGCTAATCATGTATATTGACTGATATGCTAATGTGCCATGCATTCTTTCTTGCTGTATCACTGTATAAAAGAGCTTGTGTGACATGTTTCAATAGCACAGTAGCGCACAGACCTACAAAAGTGCGTCTCATTATGTTGGAGGTAATAAAACTGCAACCTTCCAGCTCGTCGCATCTCGCCTGATCTTTTACCTCCGCACTGGAGTGGAGGGGTGGAGTTGTCAAATCTTGACAACTCAGAGATGGGACCAGGAAGTACAGTCGCAGTCTTAGACGCCTCTCTGCAGCTTCTCTCCATTTGCCACCCCTTCAACTTAACCTCTGTCCCCCCATCAGGGAATCACTGTCTGCTCCCTCTAAAGTAAATAAAAATATAATGTTTAACAGCATCACAAAATGATTCAACAAAATGCTGCTAAAATTCAAATTAAACATGTAGCCTCTAAATCTCATGACTTGGCCTCTGTTCCTCCTCATATTTTCTGTGCTTTTGGAAGGCAGAGATCTCAGCATGAAGGTCAACATTCTTGCAGGTGAAGAGGATTGAGAATTTGAGAGTTTTCTAGGTGTCAGCAAGTGGGGGGAGCTTTGCCTGGGCCTGGGGTAGATTGCTGTGATGATTGTTCAGTGTTTCCTCTGGCTTAAAGAATTTGGCTCCGACCTCTACTGGCCCAGGATCGTTATTATGATACTTTTTTTTTTTTTTTTTTTTGCTGCAGCATTGAAAGAAGTGGTGAGTTAAATTTGTGTTTATTTCAAAAACAAAGTGTTATTTCAAAACTCTGGAAAATTAAAAGTCAAGAAAATATGGTAATACAATGATACAAGCCTTTAGTTGCACTTAATTTTGACTGGCTGAGCTGAAAAGCTGATAACAGACAGACAAACAGACGGACAGATACAACCACACACACAGATGCATTAACTGATTACCATATGCATCTCTGTTTGACTGAGGCATAAAAATTAAGTGTGGTTTGTTAAATATTAGGTCTCTATCTCCCAAGTCTATGTTTTTCCATGATCTGTTAATTGATCATCAGATTGATTTAATATCCCTTACAGAGACTGGTTAGGACAAGAGGATTATGTTGGTTTAAATGAATCAACTCCCTCTGGTTATTTAAACTGTCAAAATCCCAGAAGTTCTGGTCGTGGAGGAGGAGTAGCAACAATTTACCATTCCAAATTACTGGTGAATGCAAAGCAAAAAAGCACATTATAATTTCTTTGAGGGACTTGTCCTTTGTATTGGGCATGTTAGCAACTTTAGGTTAAAACCAGTTTTATTTGCTGTAGTTTATTGCTTTCCTGTAGCTCACTTAGAGTTCTTATCTGAATTTGCAGAGTTTTTAACTGATTTAGGCCTGATTTAAGCCTAAAATTAGGGTGGGATCAGGTGCCCCTGAACCCTCCCTTAGTTATGCTGCTAGTAGGTTTAGACAGCCAGGGGACCTCCAATAATGCACTGGGCTTCACTCCTTTCTTCACACTCAATGAAATATTTTTGCTGGTCATTAACACTGTTTGTTCTCTCCCATAGATTGAGTCCCCATCGTACTGTTTGTGCTCTACATGTCTGTTCTTTTCTTCTTCTTCTCTATCCCCTCACCCCCCAGCCAGTCACAGCATTTGACTGCCCCTCCCTGAGCCTGGTTCTGCTGGAGGTTTCTTCCTGCTAAAAGGGAGGTTTTTCTCTCCACCGTCACCAAATGCTGCTCACAGGGGATCATCTGCAATTGTGGTGTTTTCCCCTAAAGTTTGATAGTACTATGAGATGACTGTTGTGAAAAGGTACTATTGTGGTGGACACACATACCTCACCGGTTTTGTGACTCATATTTTAGATCAGAACAAAGGCAGGGCTTCCTTGGTGATTACAGGAAGCTGCAAGAATCTTAGCTTTGGTATGCAAGGCTTGAGACTGTGGGGGGTATTATTAAAGGATTAAAGAAGGGAGGCATTGTAGACAGTGGAAGTGATCTCATTGAGAGAAGATGCATTGTTACTGTCATTATAATGGTCTGTGATACATGTGACCTGTGCACTGTAAGAGTCCTGATATTTAAGGGCGAGAGTTTCCTGTGTGGCTCTCTTTTCTGCTTTCTGTTTTGAGATGATGGTGATGTGAATAAAGCTGACTTGAGAGAGAACGCTGCCTCGTCATTCTCACATCTCCACACTGGTGACCCGAGACGTATCATGCAAGAGGAGAATTCCCCCGGGCCAGCCTCATCAGGAGCCCCCAGCCAAGCGAATGCCGCTACAGTCCAGCTATCAGACTTCTGGTAGAACAATCCACTCTCCTGGTTCAACGCGGTTTAGGCGCAGTTCAACCTCCGGAGGATATCGGTAGACGCCACAAAATTCTACCACGTAGTCGCAAAGCTGGACAACAACACGGCCCAGCATGTGGAGAGCCTGATCGACCAGCCGCCGGACAGCGACAAATACGGCACGTTGAAGGCTGCACTCATCCAGCAATTCACCCCCTCGGCGGAGGAGCGAGCAGAGAGGCTCCTGGCGCTGACGGAGTTGGAAACTGACATGCCCGCGAGCCTGATGGAGAAGTTGTTGAGGTTGAAAGACTCTGACGATGATCACTTCATTTTCACCCACCTCTTCCTCAGGACTCTACCGTCAGCAGCGAGAGCGACCCTGGCCAGTTCGCCACTGTTGGCCCAACGAGACTACCGCGCGCTGGGCCGAGAGGTGCAGTGGATTGTCAACGCCACCAAGCGGTGTGCAGCCACGGCCGGCGACCGGAGACGACAGGGGGCCAGAGGCAGCGGTGCCAGACTCACCGACGACGGCGGTGGCAGGGGCCAGGGAAAGTGGATCGGACGTCCTTTGTTTCTACCATCGCCGCTTCACAGAGGGGGCATGCAAATGTGTACCACCATGCCAGTTCGGGCGTTTGGGAAACGCCAAGACCAGGGGTCGGTAGCAGCCGCGGCCCTCGGGGAGGAGAACAAGCTGCTCTACTTGTCGGATTCACGCTCGGGGAGGCAGTTCCTCGTCGACACAGGCTCCCAGTTGAGTTTCATCACACCTTCCTACGCAGACAGACTAGCTGACTCCGGAGGTCCCCGGGTAACAGCAGCGAACGGCTCCCGAGATTAAGGTTCAGGTTCAGGTTCAGGTTACTTTATTTGTACCCGTAGGTAGATTTGTTTTGCAGTTGGTGGCATCCATATTTACAATCCACTAATTACATTCAACATAGACACAAACACAGGCACACATCTTACAAAATAGGTAAATATAAAATATGTACAATATAATTTTTATAGCTTGTTCAACTCTTTGACAGCAGCAGGGACAAAGCTGTTTTTGTAGCGCTGGGTTCTACTTTTTGGGACAGCAAACCTCCGTCTAGAGGGAAGAAGCTGAAAGTTGCAGTGCAAAGGGTGGGAGTCATCATTTAAAATCGAGTTTAAAATCGATTAAGACCTTTGGTGAGAAAACTCTGCTTCTGTCTCTACACGGCCGTACATTTGAGTGGACTTTTGTTGTAGCAGCAGTAAATTTCAATATGTTGGGAGCTGATTTTTTGTGCTCACTTGGTTTGTTGGTTGATCTCGCTAACAGGCACCTGGTTAATGCACTTTCTTTTGATTCTATTCCATGCACAGCGCAAGTGGCCCCGCCAACAGCACAAGCCAACGTCACAGCTGCAAGCGGTAAGTTCCACACACTGCTCACTCAGTTCCCAGCACTCAAGGTCCCCACATTTTCGGCAACAGTCGCTAAACACGGGGTAGAGCATTTTATTACCACTACCGGACCACCCGTTTTTGCAAAAGCTTGGCGCTTGGACGCAGTTAAACTGGCCATAGCGCGCGAAGAGTTTGCCAACCTGGAGAGGTTGGGCATTATCAGACATTCAAACAGTCCATGGGCTTCCCCGCTACACATGGTCCCGAAAGCTAACGGATCATGGCGACCTTGCGGGGATTTCCGCAGATTAAACAACGCTACAGTGCACGACTGCTACCCAATCCCGCATATCCAAGATTTTTCCGTTCATTTGGTGGGGGCGAGCGTTTTTTCTAAAACAGACTTGGTCCGCGGTTACCACCAAGTCCCAGTGCGCGCTCAGGACATACCCAAAACAGTGGTAATAACTCAGTTTGGCCTATTCGAGTTTTTAAGCATGCCATTTGGACTTAAAGGGGCTCCTCAGATGTTCCAACGCATGATGGACGCGGTGCTTCGCGATCTCCCTTTCGTGTTCGTCTACTTGGACGATATTTTAGTAGCCAGTGCGTCCGAAGACGAACATGAAAAACACCTGGCCACTGTTTTCCGAAGGTTGGGAGATCACGGGTTAATAATCAACCCAGCAAAGTGTCAGTTCTGGGTGGCGCAGATCGATTTTTTAGGACACCGCGTCTCTCCCGAAGGAGCAGTTCTGCTTCCTGACAAAATGTGCGCAGTGGCAGATTTTCCCCGGCCGCAGATGGTCAGGGCGTTGCAGGAGTTTTTGGGAATGGTGAATTTTTATAACCGTTTTCTCCCCCGTGCGGCGCAACTCATACAACCGCTATATGCTGCTCTCAAAAAAAAGAAATCCGCAGATAAGATCGAGTGGTCCCCGGAGCGGGACCAAGCGTTCTCGGAGGTGAAAGCAGCCTTGACAAAGGCTGCGTTGTTGGCACACCCAGACCCAACGGCCCACATAGCGCTCACCACTGACGCATCAGATGTGGCCATAGGGGCGGTCATAGAGCAACATGTAGCCGGGGTTTGGCAGCCCCTCGCCTTTTTCAGCAGGACCTTGCGCGATAGCGAACGTAAATACAGCGCATTTGACAGGGAGCTGCTGGCTCTCCATTTGGCCATCCGCCACTTTCAGTTCTGGCTAGAAGGACACTCTTTCACCGCGTTCGTTGACCACAAACTGCTAACATTCGCGATGGCCAAGGTTTCTGAACTGTGGTCAGGCCGGCAGCAGAGACAGCTGGCCACGATATCAGAGTTTACCACTGATATTCAGCATGTGGTGGGCAAACTCAATGTAGTGGCAGATTGCCTCTCGTGCGCCGTGGCGGCCCCAGTAAGCGTGGAGTAGACTATGCAGCCATGGTCGTGGAGCAGGTTGGTGACGCGGATGTGCGCATGCTTCAGTCTGGACCAACAGGGCTAAGGCTGGAGAGCAGGGTGCTGCAAGACGGTATGCCCCCCCTAATCTGCGATGTCTCCACTGGACCGCCGCGTCCAGTAGTACCAGCCGCGTGGCGCCGCCGCATTTTTGACTCGATTCATTCTTTGGCGCACCCTGGAGTAGAATCAGAATCAGAATCAGAATCAGAATGAATTTTATTGCCAAGCACATTTACAAGTAAACATACGAGGAATTTGACTTGACATTGGGCGCGCACGATAGGCGCATCCCAATGACGCGGCAGCCATGACGAGGCGCCTGTCATACAGGAGGGTAGAGAGGCCAAGGTCAGGGAAAACACAATAGGCAGAGAGAAAAAACATAGTTATCAAAATAACGCTCGTATAAGCTCATATAAGCTCAAATGAGCCAAATTATGATTACACAGAAAAAAAATCCTCTATGCACAATTAGCAGACAATAGATCACACATTAACAAACAGAGCGATGAGAGACCAGTGTGTGTGTAGTCAGCATATATAATCAGTGTGAATGCAGTGTTGAATGTATCATTTGTTGATGTACAACAGAGAGAGACGCTCCCTGGCAACAGATAGTTATTATGATCATGTTTTCAAAACACAGATAAAGTTCTGTATTAGACACATGGTAGCGCTGACCTTGAAGAGTCCGGTCTACTGAACAACAGCAATTGATGTTGATTGTTTGGGTTAAAGAGAAGCCAAAACTCCTTCCAGCCTTATCTTCCCAGGAGGAATGGATGTCTTCAGGGCGCCGAATCAAGGTCTATGTCAATAGGCACAGTTCACTTAGAGAAAAAAAAAATTCACCTCTCATGCGATTCTGTGCATCAAAATTTACAGGCTTTAGAATCATTCCCTGGAGCACTCAGCGACACCAGATGTTATCCACCTACCGAAACATAGGTAACATGTCCAACAGAGTCCATCTCTCTCCCAAGAGAGTCCATCTCTCTTCAATGCATGCCAGATGGTAAATTCCATGTTAATCTCATTTGCCGCTATCAGTGCTCCCCACCAGCTGGACGAATTTGATGGGGGAGCTACGCTGGGGCCGCATTTTGATTAGCTCATCCAACTATAATTTTGATACACCAGGAAAACTCCAGGGCCAAACAGAAAATCCTGTGATCATGCCAATCTTCAGTCGAATCATGCGAGTTCCAATTCTCAGGCTCCCAACTGGCCAGATCTCTTATTAAAGTAGTGTCAATAGCATTAAGCCACAACTCCAATTCCATAATTTCCATTTGGGTCGATGCAGCAGAAGAAGAGCGAGACACAGACAGTACATCACAAGCAGGGAATCAGTCTAGAGAAAAAGCGTCTGCTCTCTCTGAAAGCCGGAAGTGCGTGCGTCGGTCAAAATGGTAGGAGAGAAATTTGTGTGGCCGAGCCTCCGCAAACAAGTTAAAGAGTGGGCAGCAGCCTGCATGGCGTGTCAACGAGCCAAAGTACACAGGCACACGAGGACTCCTTTGGAGCCGTTTCACATTCTGGCCAAGAGGTTCGATCACGTTCGTGTGGACCTCGTGGGCCCCCTCCCGCCATCACAAGGGTGCACACACCTTCTGACAATGGTGGACCGCACCACGCGCTGGCCTGAAGTGGTCCCGCTGGCATCAACCACGGCCGAGGAGGTGGCACGCGCGTTTTTTAACAGCTTGGGTGGCGCGCTTCGGCGTTCCGTCGGACATTACGTCCGACAGAGGCCCTCAATTTGTGTCCGAGCTTTGGTCGACAATGGCCCGCAGCCTGGGTGTCACAATTCACCGCACAACTGCGTACAATCCACAGTTTGTTATGAGAACGTTTTCATAGGTCATTGAAAGCAGCTCTCAGAGCGTCACTGACGGATGCAAATTGGGTAGACAAGTTACCCTGGGTGTTATTGGGGTTGCGTTCTGCACCTAAAGAGGACTTAGACGCCTCTGAGTTTCTCCCAGATAGCCCTGCGCCAGACGCCTCCCCGTCTCAGCTGTTGCGGAGTAACATAGAATCAAGCACGCTGTCTGGCCCTGCTCACCACAGTTTTCCACGTGTTTTTGTGCCTAAAACTTTGAAGAACGCAAAGTTTGTTTTTTGTCAGACACGATGCGCATCAAACCCCGCTGCGACCGCCTTATGACGGACCGTTCAGAGTGCTATAAACAGGGGACAAACAGTTTTTGCTAGATTTGGGGGGTAGTAAAGACAAAGTTGGCATAAACAGACTCAAACCCACTTTTGTGGTGGCAGATGAGCAAGTGCTGTTGGCGAGGGCCCCGCTGTGAGGTAGACCACCGCGGGGGGCTTCACAGAGTAATGTTTCCCCAGAACACCCACAGGTGCTGACAAAAGGTTTCTACCCCCAGACGGCAAACCCCCAGTGTGACAGCGCCGTAGAGACGTTGAATCCCAGCTACAGCAGATACGGCAGGAGACAGCATGTGGACTGATGTGTATTGATACTATCACGGCATGCATGTTGTTATGCTCTTGTTTGTTCTAAAATGTTGGGGGGGCTTTGTGTGGTGGACACACAGACGTGACCGGTTTTGTGACTCACATTTTAGATCAGAACAAAGGCAGGGCTTCCTTGGTGATTACAGGAAGCTGCAAGAATCTTAGCTTTGGTATGCAAGGCTTGAGAATGTGAGAGGTATAATTAAAGGATTAAAGAAGGGATGCATTGTAGACAGTGGAAGTGATCTCATTGAGAGAAGATGCATTGTTACTGTCATTATAATGGTCTGTGATACATGTGACCTGTGCACTGCAAGAGTCCTGATATTTAAGGGCGAGAGTTTCCTGTGTGGCTCTCTTTTCTGCTTTCTGTTTTGAGATGATGGTGATGTGAATAAAGCTGACTTGATAGAGAACTCTACCTCGTCATTCTCACATCTCCACACTATATAGGTAAAGCTGAATTGAAAATCTGCAAATTTGCAGAAGAAAAAAGTGTGAATTAATGAGAAACAAGTATAATTTGTGGAAAAAAGTTGTAAATTTTAAAAAAGTTTAAAAAATCTTAAACAAAATATTCAAATTTAAAAAATTACTGAGAAATGTGTCAGGTTTGTCTGGAAAAAGTTGCATATGTGAAAGAAAAAAACAGAGGAGGAAAATTCTAGCAAAAGTACCAGAAAAAAGTAGCAAATTTTAAAAAAAGTAATTGTAAATTAATGACAGAAAAGTATGACAAAAAATTTCAGAATTAAAGATAATCAGACCTCAGAGCATTTAAAGCTTTAGCGACTGTAGAAGTGTTTTTAATAACAGGGACGGTAGTCTTGAAAAATGCTGCTGTTGTTTAAATGAACATGATTTACATGAAACAGAGAACCAGTTCTGATTTTTTTTTAAATGGATGTTGGCTTTGGCTTTCCCTTTATGTGCAAATTAAACTCAAAGGAATCTGAAGTTGAAGTGAGTTATCACATATTCCAAACTATCTCCAGCTTCAGTTGTTAACCAAATGTGAAGTCTGGCTTCAGCATTTCTGGGTCGTTTCCTCTTAATGCTGCCCATTCAGCACACGACACACCATCCCACTGCACCCTTCCACCCAACCACGTGCACGTATAGTACAGTAGAGACGGCTGACAGAAGGACATGTGAAGCGATAGTCTCCCCTTTTTTTAGGTCAGAAAAAGACCCCGATTGTGCCTGAGCACCCTCCTCTCCCTCACCTCGCTTCGTCTCGCATGCCTCTGGAAGTGCAATGAAAGGAGAGAAAGAGATTTAGAGAAAGGGGAGCGGGAAGAAGGGAATACCGGTTCGCTGTGCAGCTGCTCCTGTGGAGGCCTTTGGATTACATCAGAGTGGCCGAGAAGAAAGGAATAAGAGGGGAGAGAGGGGCGCCCACAGGAGCGGGGGCGCTTACATCAGGGTGTGAGGCACACTCCACAAATTAGAGCTATTTCCCCCCTCGTGTGTGTGCTCTCTATTCCTGCTCCCTCTGTCTCTGGTTCTCTATCAAGGGTTGTGGTGGAGCAGTTCTCCACAGAGCGCTCATTGTTATCACACTGAAGACGAAGCACGAGGAGCACAGGAAGTTGGTTTTTCTTCCATCACTGAAACCAGCTTTATCCAATTGAAGTCTGGCCAACTTCAGCAGGTTTACATTGGGAGTACATCTTATAGAGGTGGTTTGCACATTGACAAGGTAGACGCCGGTCTACCTTATGACTTGTCAATGTGCAAACATTGTGTCATATGCACTGTGTTGTAAGGGGCCCTCAAGAACAACTTAAGGTGTTTATGAGGCATACTTGTGTGACAGAGATCATCCTGCGCAATTCGCCCCACACGGGACACGAACCCGCGACCTCTCAGTCAACTAACACAGTTCGAGCATGGGAGACACAGCACGATCGCGCTGAGCTAAAGGTCTGACCGGTAGCTCAGCGCTACCGATACTGTATGAGGCTTTGGGAGGGAGGTTTACTAACGTTCTACGCCGAACAGCACTAGTTGGCATCCGTTACACTCTCCCCCTTAAACCTCACTCCCATGCCGGGTTCACGGCACCAGTGTGACAGAGATCATCCTGCGCAGTTCGCCCCACACGGGACACGAACCCGCGACCTCTCAGTCAACTAACACACAGTTCGAGCATGGGAGACACAGCACGATCGCGCTGAGCTAAAGGTCCGACCGATAGCTCAGCGCTACCGATACTGTATGAGGCTTTGGGAGGGAGGTTTACTAACGTTCTATGCCGAACAGCACTAGTTGGCATCCGTTACACTTGCGGCCAATATCTTGTGTAGTTCTTACATTGTTCCTAAGGCATTCATACGACAAACCCTACGATGAGGGGATTTCATGGGAAATTCGTAGAAATCTTGGGCAAGACCATCGACCTTGCCACGAACCTACAAATGGTCTATGAATGCTAGGTGTTGTGACATGTTGTGACATGCTCATGCTGTTAGTTTATTCCTGGCACTTCTTCTTTCCAGTGTTATTATTTGACCTTATGTGGTTGGTTGTATTATGTGTTTGATTTTGCCATTTCTGGTTTACTCTTTTGTGTTGACAGTGTGTTTGTTGACTTCCTGTTTTGGGTTAAGTTTGCGGTATTACACAGCTGTCATCATTCTGTTTAATCATGCCCCGCTCCTGTTCCACTCGTTTCCATTTGTTGCTGATTCCCTTGCCTTATTTAAGGGGCTGTGAACGATTCTGTGGCGTAGCACCCTTCTCAACAGCAGGACGTAAGTTCCTCTTCATTTTCTTCAGTTTAATTCTATGTTATCCTAACGTGTGCTCCTTGTTTTGTTTTCCGGGTTTAGCGAGCGATTCCGCTCGTCTTAGCTGTCTGCTGTTTCTGGCTTCACCTGTGTTCACCAATTCTGGAGTGTTGTTAATTTTTGTGTGTGCTCACTAATTAAATCTGCAAACTCACAGCTGGCACGTGGTGCCTTTATTTAACCCTGAAACAGAAGTTCATGACAGAATGGTGCTGCCAAGTGTAGGTCACCAGCAGCTGTGAGTTTGCTCTTTTGTTTTCCCTCCCACATTTTGTGTTTCTGTCCAGAGTTCTTGGGTGAGATGTCGACCATGGACTTTCGCCTATTTCAATTGAGTGAGGGGGAGTGTAGGGTGGCAGAACTCATTGTGCATTTTCCTCAAAGGCTCCAGCCACCCACACTTCCAAAATTGTTCTGGGTTTTGTAGACAGTACGACCCAGCTGGTCAAGGCTTGTCCCAGTCTATTGAGCTACCCAGGTCTTACTGCTCTTCTCACCATGGTGGTCGAGTCCTAGTGGCAACTTAGTGAGCAGGTGAAGGATTCCCCTTCAGTGCGACCTGGGCTGGTGAAAAAGCGTTCCTGGGAGTGGAAGACTCGTCCACCTTGCCAGGAGTCCATGTCCTCATCGTCCCACCAGACAGCCCCCGGAGCTCCTTGAGGGACATTGTCTGACTCTGGAACAGAAGCTGATTCCATCACGCCCTGGGGATTCAGGCAATTGCTTATTCATTCTCTTTCTCTCTTTTCTTAAACCTCTTGTAATTCCCGGTGGTGAGGCTCAGTCATTACAGTCCACTGGGTCCTCACCAGCAGCTGTTGTTACCATCTCCTCACCTCCTTCTCCTGTCACCCAGAAATGTCTGCCGGTCCTGGAAGGGAGCCGCCGGATGACGGATAAGTCTGTGGATTCCAGGGCCCTTGGTTCGGCTGTACCACTATGTCCAGTGAAGGAGAGGAGCGACCGCTGTGTCCCGAAGCCTGTGCTGATGAGTGAGCATCCCCTGGTTTTGGCGTTGCAGGACCCAGCACCTTTGGTGAGGCGTTCCCTTGCTCCACTCCTCAGGGGTAGGGGTTTATCCATGTCAAAATCTGTGGCGATGACAAAGCATCCCGTGAATCTGGCGCTTTGCCCACTTCGCCAGAAGCCCGTGTCTCTGCCCGCCATCATGCCTGAAGGGGCAGCTCCTCATGTTCATCAGGGGGGCCCACGATCGCTGCAGCACGATCATGCCCCGGGAATACAGGCAAGTAAATTTTCATTCTCCATTACCTAAAAATGATTTACCTTGCGTGATTCCCAGTGGTGAGACTCAGCCCTTGCAGTCCACTAAGCTCTCACCGCCTGCTGCAGAAATTTGTTCCTCATCTCCTACCCCCGTGTCTCCTCCTATTTCCCCTGAGTTTCCGCCGGCCCTGGGATTGAGCCACCGGATGAGGGAGGAGCCTGCGGTCCTGGATGACCTGGTCCCTGCCCTGCAGCCACGGTCTGGATGAGGGGAGAATGCTGCCAGCAACCTGAAGCCTGCGCTGACGACTGAGCATCCCCTGCGGGATTCGGCGCAGGCAATGAGGCGACCTCCAGTTGCCACGCCAGATGAGCCATTTGCGCCAGTTGCTTTGCCCGGAGGCCCTGGGACTGCAACCACCATCACGCCTGCTGCTGGGGTCACCGCAGCAGGTTCGCCGGAGTCCTGAACAACGGTGGAGCTCAAGTTCAGGCAAGTACTCTGTTCTGTTCCTCCTTCTGCAGATTCAGGGAACTCTTCTCTGGCTCGGGGTGGGGGGAGTCAGGTGCGGATGTCCTTTGCCCCTGAAATCCCCTTGCCCTACTCTACTGCTACTGGTGATTCTTCTCCGGTGTTGTCTTTGTGTTTTTCTTTCAAGGTGGCCATGCCGAGAGTGAATGCCCAGATGGAGGGACTCAAGTTGCCCCTGCCTGGATTGCCGGAATCCTGGACAGCAGTGAAGTCTAAGACATGGCAAGTGCTCTGTTCTGTTACCACCTCATCAGATCTAGAGATTTCTTCTCCTGCTCAGGGTGGGGAAAGGCAGTCACAGCGGTCAACTGCTTCTGGTCTCTCCTCACCGGGCTTCATTGCTTCCGGTGGTGGTAACCCAGCATGTGTTTTCTCTTTCCTTCTCGAGTCCTCATCTGGGTCTGTGGCTGGTTATCCACCTCCTCCTCCCGAGGCTGTCGTGGGTTCCTCTCCTCCAGTTGAGGCCATTGTGGGTCCTTCCTCCTTGCTGGAAGTCTCTGTGGGTCCTTCCTCCATACCTGAGGTCTCCGTGGGTCAAGCCTTGCTGCCCAAGTCCTCCATGGGTGCTACTCCCCCTCCAGTAGAGGTCTTCGCAGGTGCTCTGTCCCAGTCTGGGACCTCCATGGGTGCTGATCCCCCTGTGGTAGAGGTCTTTGTTATTGTTCCGTCCCTGCCCGGGACCTCCGTGGGTGCTGCTCCCCGTCCAGCCGAGACCTCCATGGGTGCAGCCACAACCCAGTCCAGGGGCCCCACGTCTCAGTCCAGGACCACTGTGGGTGCAGCTATGTCCCAGTCCGGGGGCCCTCGAGGGTGCAGCTACGCCCCAGTCCGGGGCCAACATGGGTGCTGCGCCCCAGCCCAGGGCTTCCGTGGGTGCTATGCCTCGGTCCGGGGCCTCCATGGGTACAGCTACACCTCAGTCCGGGGCCACCGTGGGTGCTGCGCCTTGGTCTGAGGTCACCGTGGGTGCTACATCGGTAGTGTCGAGTGGTCGAGTCGGGTCCTAAGCAGTCATCATTCGTATGGTGTTCTCAGCCATTCATAAGGGTGTTTGTCATCATAGCTTTAATCTGTAGTCGGTATTACTTTCCATGTCATTTTGGCCTGTTTTATTTCCACATAATGCTTGTACCAGGGCTACTAGCTAGCTTAACTGCACATGTTCTTCCACCTCTCCTTGGCATTTTTGTCAGATGTGACATTTAACAAAAGAAAAAATGAAGGCGTCAGGGTGCTGATGCCTGGATACCAGACCCTAGGTGGAGGTATGTGTTCTTGGATCATCACCAAAATGTTATGGATTTCTCTCTAGCCCAAGGGCCATCTCTGGTAAAAAATTCATCCAAATCCATCCAATAGTTTTGGAGCACATGCATGCACAGTGCAAATAATGTGCAGTTCGGCAACCAAGAGCCTTTAATCTAATTTGAACATCTGCAATCCAAACACAAAAGAAGAGTATGATGGCAGACATTTTAAATGGTGGAAGCGATGGAGATACGCGAGTACAATGATAATCAAGATGAACGGGAGCTTTTGCTGTTTAGTGGCAGAGTAAAAAAACAGACGGGCAAAAAGACTAACATTTACTCACCCAGTATTGGCGAATTGCTCATTACTTCCCTCTGATGGGAGTTTCTGGGCACGTGTGCAGTTCACTGTGACCATTTGTGGGCAAGGAATGTTGGGACTTGTAGTTTTTAGCAAGGTTTTAACAAGTTTTACTTTATCGTTCTCCTGCAAAACTAAACAGCAAAACCAGTGTGAAAAAAATCAGTGTGATGAATAAATAGTATAGTTGCTGAACAAGTGTCTTTTTTTCAGTAACTGCTATTTTATAGCAGTTCAACTCCACGTGCTGTAAAAAAATGTGTTGTGTTGTGCTGTAAAAAAGTTGCACTGCCGCCTCTAGTGGCCCGGCATAGTTATTACAATACCTTTTTTTCCCCCGGCTCCACTGATGTTAAAGGTGAGTTAAAATTGTGTTTATTTCAAAAACAAAGCCTTATCTTGGAATTCTGATAATTAAAAGTCGAGAAAATATGGCAATACTTAATTTTGACTGGGCGAGCTGAAACAGACAGGCGGACAGACGGATACACACACACACACACACACACACACACACACAACCATCCACACACAGACGCACTGAGTGATTACCGTATGCCTCCGTTTTCACCGAGGCATAAAAATAGGATAAGGAATAAGGACCTGTGCTTACATATACACTCACCGGCCACTTTATTAGGTACACCATGCTAGTAACGGGTTGGACCCCCTTTTGCCTTCAGAACTGCCTCAATTCTTCGTGGCATAGATTCAACAAGGTGCTGGAAGCATTCCTCAGAGAGTTTGGTCCATATTGACATGATGGCATCACACAGTTGGCGCAGATTTGTCGGCTGCACATCCATGATGCGAATCTCCCATTCCACCACATCCCAAAGATGCTCTATTGGATTGGAGATCTGGTGACTGTGGAGGCCATTTGAGTACAGTGAACTCATTGTCATGTTCAAGAAACCAGTCTGAGATGATTTCAGCTTTATGACATGGCGCATTATCCTGCTGAAAGTAGCCATCAGAAGTTGGGTACATTGTGGTCATAAAGGGATGGACATGGTCAGCAACAATACTCAGGTAGGCTGTAGCGTTGCAACGATGCTCAATTGGTACCAAGGGGCCCAAAGAGTGCCAAGAAAATATTCCCCACACCATTACACCACCACCACCAGCCTGAACCATTGATACAAGGCAGGATGGATCCATGCTTTCATGTTGTTGACGCCAAATTCTGACCCTACCATCCGAATGTCGCAGCAGAAATCGAGACTCATCAGACCAGGCAACGTTTTTCCAATCTTCTATTGTCCAATTTCGATGAGCTTGTGCAAATTGTAGCCTCAGTTTCCTGTTCTTAGCTGAAAGGAGTGGCACCCGGCGTGGTCTTCTGCTGCTGTAGCCCATCTGCCTCAAAGTTCGACGTACTGTGCGTTCAGAGATGCTCTTCTGCCTACCTTGGTTGTAACGGGTGGTTATTTGAGTCACTGTTGCCTTTCTATCAGCTCGAACCAGTCTGCCCATTCTCCTCTGACCTCTGGCATCAACAAGGCATTTCCGCCCACAGAACTGCCGCTCACTGGATATTTTTTCTTTTTCGGACCATTCTCTGTAAACCCTAGAGATGGTTGTGCGTGAAAATCCCAGTAGATCAGCAGTTTCTGAAATACTCAGACCAGCCCTTCTGGCACCAACAACCATGCCACGTTCAAAGTCACTCAAATCACCTTTCTTCCCCATACTGATGCTCGGTTTGAACTGCAGGAGACTGTCTTGACCATGTCTACATGCCTAAATGTACTGAGTTGCCGCCATGTGATTGGCTGATTAGAAATTAAGTGTTAACGAGCAGTTGGACAGGTGTACCTAATAAAGTGGCCGGTGAGTGTATGTGCCAATGCATCACACACATATGTCCCGCCTCTTGTTTGTTGCTGTCTGTTGTTGCTGTGTGGAGCTTGTGTCCATATGTGTGTATACGCATACACAGCACTTCACTTGTGTGACATTTGAATATTTTGTTTTGTAACACCTTAACTCTGCACTTTGTACAGTTTCATTGCAGATGTTCTGCTCATGGATGATTGTTTGTTTGTGTGTTTTTGTGACCCGCTGGGGGACCACAGATGCAAATTAGGAGTATTGTTAAATCTGGCATACTTACATTTGTTCATTAGTACGTAATGTCCCTTTCTGCTTCCGCCCTTCAGAGAGAGCAGTCACCTTTTGTTTTGCTCCCTCCTTCACCCTCCCTCCCTCCCTAACTGACTGAATCCCAGCTTGCTGTCTGTGTCTGCGTCGCTCTTTTGCTGCTGATTCCTGATCCAAACGGAAATTATGGATTTAATAAGCTGGGCTTTGAACGCAATTGACACTGTTTTTTCAACTAGGAAATCGGGCCCGGGGGAGCCCACCTGTCCCGTAGGTACTGCTGCTGCGGGTTATGTAAGGGACACATATAATTGGAAGCTTATGTGTCTGTGCGATCTCTCAATTGAAGATGTGGAAAACTTATTCGGCGTTACGGTCTCAGGACTTCTACTGATCGGCTTTGGGATAGTCCTGGTGTATCGAAGAAGATGGACAGAGCTTATCAAAATGCTGACCCTGCCAAGCTCTTTCATCAATTTGACCAGCTGGGGAGATCTCTGATCGTGGGACAATACATCGGGATGGCCCTAGGAGCTCTACAGGAAAAGATTTTAAAGCCTGGCAACGATGGGAATTATGGAGCACTGGATGCATAAGAGATGAAAACTTTTCTCTGAGTGTCTGTGCTATTCGACCTTGTTCCGGCGCCCCTCAGCTTCACTCCTCCAGGATGAATGATAAGCAGCAGAATTGTTTGGCTTTCTTTCATAAACATCTGGCGTACAGCAATCTGAACTCTCAAGGACAGCAACATGTGACTGGCTCAGAAAATTCCATCTGCCATGCTCCAAGGACATGCCCTTCTGAGTTTCAGTCACTAAGACATAACATCTCCGCTGAGGGAGGATTTTTGCTGTCTCCAGTAACTGATAAACACCCACCTGCGTTCAACATACACAAACACACTGATTCATGTACACTGAGATTCACACCCATTCACTGACTCTCTCTGACTGACTTAGGTTTTTGTGGTTGATTGTCTGCTCTGAGCCATTGAGAGATTTTTTTTCATTATAATCATAATCTGCTTAAATATTCATAAGCTGTATTCTGATAACGAAGTTTTTTTTCTCCCCCCCCCCCCACTGTGTCGTTCCCCTCTCCCTTTCCCCCTCTTCCCTTATCTATCACTGTTTGATGAGGCGCCTTGTTTACGGCTGCCGTGTCGTTGTGTTGCGCTTACACGCCCGCCAATGTCAAGTCAAATTCCTTGTGTGTTTTCTACATGCTTGGCAATAAAGTTTATTCTGATTCTGATTTCAAATAAACATTAAACTTTAAACTCAGGCCCTCTTGGCTCTCTCCTCTCTCATGGCTCAGCCTCCAGAAACAGACGTCTGTACTATAAGGTATATTTAACCTTGTTGTAATAAAGTTCATGTTCCAAGCAACACCATTCTCCATTGGTCATTCCTGGGTTTCCAGACATAACAATAACAAAATGTGGAAAAAGTAAAGCACTGTGAATACTTTCATGATGTATTCACTGTATTATGATGTTTTTGTCTTATGTATCCATGTCTTGTCCTTAGTTTCTGGTTTCATAGCTTTATTAATTTTGTCTTCATGGTTGAGTCTTGTAGTTTATTCCTGTCATCATTGTGGTTTGGGCTTTTATTTTGACAGCACCTTTTGTTTACTTCTGTTTTTTCCCTGGCTTGATTGTGTCTTGTTAAGTTCTTGATTATTCATGGCTGTTTGTGATTTAAAATGGTAAATGACACTCACTTATATAGTGCTTTTTCTCATCTCTAGACAACCAAAGCACTTTACAAATCCTGCTGTCCACACATTCACACACTGATGGCGGCAGAGCTGGCCTCACCACCAGGAGCAACTGGGGGCCCAATGTCTTGCTCAAGGACACGTGGACATGCAGACTGCAGACAGAGTGGGAATGGAACCCCTGATCCAACGATCAGTAGTCGGCCACACTACACCTGCGCCACAGCCGCCACCAATTAGTTAATTTCCTTTGCCTTATTTAAGGGAAGCTGGCCTGAGCTATGGGGCAATGTCCTTAATTGTCATTTGGCATGATTATACCCTTCGGTTCTTGCCTGTACTGCTGTGCCAGTTCTTGTCTATTTTGCCAATTTTTGTGTTTAGTTTTTGTACCCTGTCAGTGTGACACGACTCATAATAAATCTAAACACTTTGAATCCAGCGTTTGGGTCCTCAATTCTGTCCCCGGATGGGTTCACCTTGACAATCTGTGACAAAAATAAAATAAATTTTTGGTTAAAAAAAATTACAGTTTAAAGAGGAAAACACCCACACAATTTTCCAAGAAAAAAAAAAAAGACAAACTTTTGCAATAATCAAAAAAAATTACTAGAAAAAGTAGCAATTTTGTGAGAAAAATGTAACAAATTTACAAAGAAAAGCTCCAAATTTATAAGAAAAAATCTCTTAAACCTGATGTTGTCAGACAAGATTGTGGTTGTAATTCTAGTTTTTAGGCTCACATATTTATGTGGCTCCATGCAGATATTTTTAGACAGTTATCACTCAAAGTGGCTCGTTATGTAGTACACATTGCCAACCCCTGGTCTAGCTGATGTCCAACCGATCATGTATTCGCATGTAAACCTACATGACGTATTCACAGTGTAAACCTACCAACATTGGTCTGCCCTATGTGAGCTATTGACGAATCAGTTGTGAACGGAGTCATATTTTCTTTATCATCATAAATGTACTCTGCAAATTTAAAGGTATAATTTGTAAGTAAAATATTTGGTATTCAGAATTCTGAAATTTAATTTTGTATAAAATCTTAACTGTATTTTCATTGATATATAATCATTTTAGGTAGAATTTTTTTGCATTTTTCGTACCTTAAAATGGGTTTTTATATCCACAGGAAGAGGGTCCAACTCTGTCTCAGCCAACATGTCCATGTGGGGCCCACTGAAGGTTGAAACTGGGCTGCTTTGTCGGTACATCAAATCAAATCAAATCAAACTTTATTGTCATATTGCTGTACATACAACTGTAGTGCAGGCAAGATGAAATTGCATTTCTCTCGGCATCCATATAAATAGAAGCAGCATGATTTAAGACACACTCACACTCAAACTATAATATACAAATAATATACAAAATGTCCGTAGGTGCAGTAGTGTGTATGAGAGATTCCGGGTCAACTGTTCAGCATTCTGACAGCTTGTGGAAGGAAGCTGTTGATCAGTCTGGTGGTTCTGCCTCTGATGCTCCGGAATTGCATCCGATGACCCACGGATAGTCACAAAAAACAGTACATGGTCAGGCGGCCTGCCCCAGTCCCAGGCCCCAAGAGACAAGTCCTCCGGTGACCGAACCAGGCCACTCAGTAGCAAACACAGTTTATCGGGTGACCGACCCAAAGCGCCAAACCAGCGGAGCAGTTCCTTGGGTGGCCAACCCGCATCCCTCAGCCACCAGAATCGTGGTGGCTCTGTCTGTCTCTCTGTCTGCCTGCCAGACAGAGAAACTATATGAGAGCGCCAGCCTGCTAGACAAAAACCTCCAACGGCCCCCAGCGCTAACGACCCCAGCTGGTGGCTCCTGAGAGGGGAATAATCAAGACAATGGGTCCACATCACATCAGGCGGCGAAGGGTCTGCGGCTCCTCCACCGATCTCGGTCCATACCGATGCAATCGTCGCAGCTTCGCCTGTATCGGATCCAGATTGGATCACAGCTGCACCCGCGTCGGACCCCAATTGGGTCACAGCAGCGCCAACGTCGGACCCCCACTGGACCTCGCCGGACCCCAATTGGGTCACTGCCGCACCAGCATCAGACCCCGATTGGACCTCCTCGAACCCCGATTGGGTTGCAGCCGCACCTGCGCTGGACCCCCGCTGGATCTTGTCAGGCCCTGATTGGGTCACCGCTGCACCCACGTCGGACCCCGATTGGATCACAGCAGCACCTGCGTTGGACCCCCACTGGATCTCGGCAGGCCCCGATTGGGTCACCGCTGCACCCGCGTCGGACCCTGATTGGGTCACCTCAGACCACGCGTCGGACCCCGACTGGGTCTGGACAGGCCCCGACTGGGTCGGTACTGCACCGGTGACGACCTCCATCCCCGAACTTGGGACCTCCAGCCCCGCGACCTCGACAGACTCCAAACCGGTTACGCTGTGGAGAGGCTCAGAGGACAGGAGAGGACCGGGATCAGTGTCACCGGCAGCGCCAGAGCCCAGCGAGACGAGCTCGGGCGCAGCAGACGGCTGCCCCTCGCTCGCCTCCCCACGAGGCAGTCAAAAATGCTCTAACACACCACAAAAAAAAACAAAGAAGAGCACTTGCCTGCACTCGGGCTCTGGAGCCGTCCAGGACTTCGTCGATCCAGGTTCAGGTAGAAGCTCGTCGTCGGGCTCCCACTCAGCTGCGTCGGGTTCCACAGCCGGCCTGATGGTTTCTGCAGCTGGATCCTCTTGTGCCGATGTCCACACCGATAACCCGCACGGCGTGGTGGCAGGGGACCCTCGACCCGCTGGCTCGGGCTGCTCCTCTGTGGAGTCCTGGGGACGCTCACTCGGCGGCTCAGGCTCCACACCGCAGTCCGCTCTCCTCCTCTGTCCAAAACAAGGCTGCGGGGCCGGGATAATTCCCAGAGCCGCAGGCCTCCCCCTCGTTCGACTGTGTGGATCTAATGCCGAGGTCCGCTCAGCAGGAGGAAACACAGAGGCAGCAGGTTCAGTACAGATAACTACAGCTGGAGGAGGAAACTCGGGGGGCTGCAAACCCCGAGCTTCACCCCCAGGAGTCAGACAAGACAGATCACCATGATAAGTAGGGGAGTGAATTTGAACTTGCCTGTCTCCCGGAGGGAGGATGGTGCCAGCTGTAGATGACGTTGCTCCTTCCCTTGCTCGCTGGGTGGTAGGAAAGGACCCATGGACAGAGCTCGCCGGCGCAGGACTCTGATCACTCACAGCAGCTGGAGAGGGCGTCGAGGACGAGGGAGCGGCAGCCGAAGCGGGCCGAGCACAGCATGCTGACCGTACAGCAGGGGGTGGTGGCCCGAAAAAAGGGACTGCAGGAATTCCCTCTTGATGTGACGCCGAAGAGACAGCTGACTGGTTGAGTGGGTCATTCCGGTGGCCCGGAACAGGAGCCTGCTGAAGATGTGCTCGGCCGCGGCGCCGACGCCTACGCCGGCCCCCAGATGGTGCAAACTCCAGAAATGGATCGAGGACAGGATCGGGATCTGTAGGCAAAGAGCAGGAGTGCCTCTTCTTCTGCTTCATGCCGTGCTCCTCCTCCAGCATAAGGAATTTCTCACGTTGCGCGGTGATATCTACCCTCCTCGCGTCGACTTTCGGGTGGTCGGCGTAGTGGTGAGAGAGATGACGAAGAGCGTCTTCAGCAGAGTCCAGGTACCAGTGTATGCCGTGATCGTAATCCAGGAGGGAAGCGGAGATGAGCATCTCATCCACGACTTCCAGGATGCCCGTCAGCTCGTGGCTTGGACTCCGAGAGTGGCCCCTCTGTGACGGCATTCCTCACACACACCGTACCCAGACAGGAAAAGCAAATGTCCAAAAAACACTAACTCACTGGTGAAAGGCGTCTCGGGTTGGCATCACCGTAAACGCCATTTTTTGGCAGCAGTGAAGTGTCATGCGGTGGCCCTCGCGAGCCACCATAAGACGCCACACCGTCACCAGAGAGTTGTGCAAGAGTTTTTTATTAACGGTGAAATTATGATAATACAAGCTGCTGAGGCAGTGACACACACAGGTCTACACACACCGGGAGGCGTAAGGCTAAACAGCTCACTTACAGGTCCACAGGAGGCGACGGTCATTCCACAGACAGACAAGGTAGAAAACAGACCAAAGCATACGTAGCTGCGACGAAGAGAGACGGGCACTGCTGCAGGGATGCGGCCGCTAGCGTGGGTTTAAGAAGTCCGTCACTAACGACCGCAAATGCAGAACAGCTGTTGAGGACTTGACAGCTGAGCGGAAGCCTCCCCGAGCGCTGTCACAATAAGAGCTCGGAGATTAGATTAGATTATTTGTTTATTTGACAGGGACAGTGCAATAAACATAGACAATTAATCAATGACAATCAATCTGATGTGTTGCACAGAGTGTATAGCTATTAGCTAATTTGCAACTCTTGTCCCTGGATGGGCTTTAGAAAGGAGAAACAAGTAAAAAAAAAAAAAAGGAAAGGAAAAGATTAAAAAAAAATAATAAAACAGAATACACAATAACCACATACATCAATGCAAAAAAGATTGTAAATAAATTATAAATACACAATTATAAATATTATAAATATTGTAGGGAGCTTGAAATAAGGAAGCGAAGTGATTTTATAAATCAGATTTTATTGTCAGCTTCCAGTCCCTAACATGTCTCATATCAAAGCAGAAGCAGAATGAAGAGGCTGAGCGCAGTCAGACCTTCGTACTTATACATCACATCACAAAAGACATTGCATATCAAAGCCGACATCCACATCTGCGTTATCTCCCTCCATTGTCCTCTCTCTCCTCCACCTGACCCTGGGGGGTCAGGAAGTTCATTCAGGTCTCCACCGCTGCGTCTCCGTCTGCTCCTTGATCTTCGCCGGTGGTCGAGACCTCTTGTCCTGCTCTGAGACGTGAGGTCATTCCACATATGTAATCTCTAAACATTCCTCTAATGTCTATACATATGTAGGTATGGATATATGAATAATATAAGCCACAAATATTATAAATACACAAATATAACAACCTGACTCACATTTGCCTATTTCAGGCCTCCCTCCCTTCGTCACTCACTATAAACAAACACATTCATTCCTTCCCTTCATTCACTCTCACCCTGCAGACAATCATTTCATACATGGGTACATTCTTGTTTATTTTTCAGCCAGTTTTTAACCTTTTTAGTGAATGTTTTAAAGTCCGTTATTATTTTAATTTCATTTGGCATTGTGTTCCAGATGTGACTGCCCTTTATAGAGAAAGCTGTTTGTCCAAATGTGGTTCTGCGGTGGAATATTTTACAGTTATTGTTAACAGAACTCCTGGTGGCTCTGCTGCTGTCCTGTCTTTGGATGGAACCAGCAAGTGGCTCAGGTGCTGATTTATGGAAACATTTGAAAGTTAATTTCAGAAAACAGAGGTCAATGAAACTCTCAAAACTCAATAGGTTGTATTTTTTTTAAATATTACAGTAATGCCACCTAATGGGCTTTTTGTCCAAGATTTTTAGAGTTTGATTATATAATGAACCTATATTTCTTATTGTGGAAGGGGCTGCTTGATCCCAGACTGTCAAACAGCATGATATATGAGAAAAAAACATAGAATGCATATACAGTACAGCTGCATCGTAAGGTATGTAATATCTAATTAATTTAAAGCAGTTCAGATTTTTTTTACTCTTTTTGAAATTTTCTTTATATGAAGATTAAATTTGAGTTGAGGATCTAGTACAATGCCAAGGTATTTGAATTTTGTAACTAAACTGATGTCTTGATCATGTACGTATATTAACTTTAAAACGTTGCAGGTTACATTTTTTGATTGAAAAGCACATTGAAACTGTTTTCTGAAGGTTCAGCAATAGATGGTTCTGGAGGAGCCACTCTTGGACATCAACCATACTTGTAGACAGCACATCTGCAGCCTGTGCTGGAGTCTTGACAGCTGTGTAAATAACTGCATCATCTGCATAAAGTTGGCATGTTGCAGCTGAGCAGTGTAGCGGCAAATCATTAATAAAAATGCTGAAAAGTAAAGGACCAGGAATGGACCCTTGTGGGATACCCATGCGGTTGTTTAAAAATGAGGATTTATCCTGGTGAACTTTTACACACTGTTCTCTGTTCTGGAGATAAGATGCAAACCATTCTAATGTGTCTGGAGAGAAGTTAAAAGATACCATTTTGGATAAAAGCAAACTGTGGTTTACAGTATCGAAAGCCTTTTTGAGATCTAGAAAAACAGCTCCTACCACATTACCCCTGTCCAAGGACTGTTTGACGTTTTCAATAAGTCAACAATTTGCTGTTTTTGTTGAGTATCCTGGTCTAAAACCAAATTGATGTGGATGAAGAAGTCGACTGTCTTGTAAATAGTCTATCAGCTGTGTAGCTACAACTTTTTCAAGAACCTTAGGCAGGACTGGTAAAATAGAGATTGGGCGGTAATTGCATATATTGTCTTTACTGCCTGATTTATGAACTGGTATGACGACAGCTTTTTTCCAACCAGATGGAAATGTACTAGACCTAATGGAGAGATTAATGAGATGAGTCAGTGGTTTGATTAATATTGTAACGTCGGGGCCATGTTAAGGGGGGCAGGGATTTCCCAGCATGCTTTGCCAGTTTGAAACGTTACTGTATGTGTCTTAAATGTGTTATTTCTGAGTTATACTGCTTTGTCATTATAACTGCATTATAATGACCCAGCAGTGTTTAGCAGGATTAGGGCAAGATGTATCATGTGTGTGTAACCATGATTGAAACGGAGGTCTGGGAGAATGACCTCCCCTCCTCTCTGTGCTCAGAAGCAGGTTGGGGGTCGGGGTGTGTAAAATAAATCCCGTTGATCACAACCATCTGCTCCATTGTCTTTGTGTGAACCTTGCAAACGTCACACTGGTGTCAGGAGTGGGATATGGAGCAAGATGAGGATCCAGGCGGAGGTCCAGCGGCCGGAGCGGTTCATCGCTCAGCCGGGAACGGAGTGTAGAGCTGAGACGCCGGCCCCTGGAGAGCTTCGCCGCGATGGACGGAGCAGAGCAAACCAGCTCCGTTTCCTGCCCTTTTCAGGGCAGGACGGGCTGGCGATTCCAGAGCGATTAGGAGCGGCAATCGACTGGGAGATGACCGTCCCATCCATCCAGCAGCGGGCCAAGATTCCCCGCTACAACGGCGAGAACCTGTTGGATGACCGCCTGGCCCAGGTCGAGTTGGCTGCCGCGCTGATCATCGGAGGAAACCACCGTGCTGAGAGCGAGTGGAGGAGGAGATCACAGCAGCGCGTGCACGAAGGAGACAGCCGTGGCGACGCGAGGAAGGACGGCTTCCGCTGCACAGAGCCAGGGTACATGGCATGATACTGCCCCGCACACAGCGCACAACAAACTGGCCCCTCGCCGAGGTTAAATTAGAGCGAGGTGGCATGGACGGGGAAAAAGCCGCCTCCTGCAGATGCTTCCCCCGGCAGGTGACGTCACAGATGCCTTTGGAGCGCAGCAGCAGTGGAGCGAGCAGGACAGATCCGGTCTTTTCTCGGGATCGGCAGGGGCTGGACGCCTGGACGCGGGCCAGCAGCCGACTGGGAGGTCCTGGCAGCGGTGGGAGTCATGGGACTCCCGCTGCCAGAGGAGGAACTGTGCGTGTCCTACCGCCACCCGATGCTTTTCCTTTCGGTGACGTCACGGAGGCCCTCGGCGCAGGAGCGATGCAGCGGAGCGAGCAGGACGAAGATGCGGCCATTTTCCAGGCGCGGCAAGGGCTGGACGCATGGACGCGGGCCAGCGGCCGCCTGGGAGACCTGGCAGTGGTGGGAGTCGGCCGGAGCGGGCCTGGGACTCCCGCTGCCAGGGAAGGGACTGTGCGTGGTCCTACAGAGGCTGTCAGATGTGTCCATCCGCCCGCTGGTGGCCAAACCGGAACCCTACCCCAACCAGATACGCCGACCGAGACTCAGATGGCCCGTGCATGCCGCCCTGGCACCGGGCTGACTCGCATTGGATTTCTGAAAGTGGACTTTGAATTTTCTGGGGACAGAAACCAGTCCGGGGGGGGGGTGGGGGCAGTGTAACGTCGGGGCCATTTTAAGGGGGGCAGGGATTTCCCAGCATGCTTTGCCAGTTTGAAATGTTACTGTATGTGTCTTAAATGTGTTATTTCTGAGTTATACTGCTGTGTCATTATAACTGCATTATAATGACCCAGCAGTGTTTAGCAGGATTAGGGCAAGATGTATCATGTGTGTGTAACCATGATTGAAACGGAGGTCTGGGAGAATGACCTCCCCTCCTCTCTGTGCTCAGAAGCAGATTGGGGGTCGGGGTGTGTAAAATAAATCCCGTTGATCACAACCATCTGCTCCATTGTCTTTGTGTGAACCTTGCAAACGTCACAATATTTTGCTGTGCGTTTTGAGAAAGGAGGTGCTCATATTGTAGATATCATTAGTTTTTGAGTTTGACAGTGTTTTAACAATACCAGCAATTAACTCCTCATTTACCTCATCGATGTGAAAAGAATCTGTTGGAAGTATTGATTTTGTGTTGTTGAGCACATTTGGCAGCACAAAGTTTTTTGTTAAGTCTTCCACAGAGCCCACAAAATATGAATTAAATTCATTTGCCAATGTAGCCTTGTCACTGATGGTCTTGCCATTGATTCTAAGTTCCTTTACCCCCTTCTGATCGTTTTTTTTATTAGTTAAGTTATTTAAATGCCTCCATAGGGTATTGTTGTTACCCTTTGCATGATCTATCAGTTTATTGTAATAAGATACTTTTGATTTTCGCAGCTCTTGTACCACTTTATTTCTTAAACTTTTGTACACAAGGTGATCATTTTGTAGTTTAGAGGTTAATGATGTTTTCAGTGCAGAGTCTCGCCTCTTCATAAGTTTTCTTATTTCATTATTTAACCATGGTAGGTTAATCTTCTGTTGTCTACTTTTAATTTGCTTTGTAAATTTTTCTATGGACTTTGTAATTGTTGCAGTTATAAAATTACAACAATCATCTACTTCATATATAGACATGAGCTGCTCCCAATTTTGATTCTCTAAATAATGTTCAAACTCCTCATTTTTTGATTTGGGAATAATAAAATTTGATTTGTCAATATCAACTCCCCCAAAATACTGTAGTCGCTTTTTAGTAAGTTTTCTGACAGCAAGAACCATGTTATGATCTGAGAGACCAGTTACAAGATTATAGGTTCTGGTTATTCGTTCTGGTTTATTAGCAAATACCATGTCAATAAGTGTTCTAGATTGTTTGGTTATTCTGGTGGGTCCTTTGATCATTTGTTGGTAATTAAATTTAGTCATGAGGCTTTTCAGTTTCTGTTTTTCCTTATTATCAGACCAGTTGATATTGAAATCACCATGAAATATGGTTTCTCTGCTCCTCTCAAGTTGTTTAACCAGATCACTTAATTCATTATAAAAAGAAGAATCGTGTGATGGTGGGTTGTACAATACTGCAATGTTGAAATTCATTACCGGTGAGAGACATACATTAACAGCTAAACATTCAAGTGAAGTATTCAAATCAACCAATTGACATTTAAATTTCTCTTTGATGTAAATTAAAACCCCTCCTCCCCTCCCTGGCTGCCTGTCTTTTCTAAAACACTGATAACCCACAATATCGATCATATTAGTGTCTATGTTCCTGTGTAGCCAGCTTTCTGAGAGACAAAGATAGTCCAGATTTGAGTCAGACAGTAACACTGAAATCTCATCTCTTTTGGGGATTATGCTCCGTATGTTTAGATGTCCGCCGAGGATCCCCTTTGGTTTAGCCTTTGCGTCCCAAAGAACTCGTGCATGATTAACAGTTTGGAAAAATAGATGTTTTTGCTTTTGTACAGCTCGGTTTTCGGATCTCGCCTCATTTGCAATTTGTTTAACCGCTCCTGTTTCCAAAAGTTTGGACGTAGCGCAGCTGTTTACAGCAGGATCAGATATGTGAGTCTGTTCAATGCAATTCGACTCACCCGACTCGCTATGCCGGGCCGTAGATAGCAACAACCAATTCGCCAGCTCAGATGTTTGTGCTAACCCAGTGGTCTGCTGTTTAATAGTGGCAGGTCCAGGGTTAAGGTGAATATCCCCTGCCAGAAGTAGCAGTACTAACAGTACTTTAACTGTATAGCCTCTGCCATATTGTGATATTTGCTTACCCGTCATGTTTGCCTTGTTTTGGGAGCTTTTTCTCAGGGCTTTTGCAGACCAGATAGAGTACAGGGTGAAATGGCCATGTCCATATCCATATAAATAAAACTTTTTAGCTTCACCTTTAGTTGAGTTGGCTGGAAAACCCTTCTTGTTGCAGTTCCAGACACACAAAGACAATAATAAGAAGTAGATAGGCAGAAAGTGTCTAGAAGTGGGGCCCATCAGACCACTCCTCACTCCGGTGGCAGCCATCTTTTTTTTTAAATCATACATTCTCATAGAAACCATACATTCCCAATGTGCCCAAGATAAGATACTACCCCACAATAAATATTATAAATAGCATAAATACTCTAAAAAAGCACATAAGGGAAAGAAGCAATACAATTCTTTCAACCAGAGTCACTTCCTGCGCTACAAGAGGAAAAACCTTCTGAGCGTCCTCAATCGAGCGTGATGCATTCACTGACTGTCCGGCCAGGAACTCCCGCTGTCGTCCTCCTTAGCCTGGAAGTTAAGCACCGAACTGTCCGGGCTCGTCCAAGGCCCTCTTGTACGCCTCAAGGAGGGAATGCTCCGTGCCCGAGGAGAGGTGGCAGACAGGCGGAGAGAAGAGGAGCGGTTCCTTGGTTTCCGTCGTCCAAGGGAAACCTGTAGCACACAGTGCAGCACAACTTAGCCTCCCGTGAACGCACCGGGGCTAACAAACATTCACCACACACACAGACAGTAAGCACGTTCCTTTACTTATCTGCATTTTCGCATCTCATCCAGCACTACGGCGTCTCCGCCAGCTGGTCACTCTCCCGGCGTCTTCGGTCCCGTGCGCTGCCGCTGTAAATTCCCACACCGTCCTCTCTGCACTGCGGCCCACGTGAATGGTTCTCTGTCTCTGTTCTCCCTGAGGATGAGGGGCCCCGATTGCTTCACCAGCCACTTCTGGTAATTTCTCCTTTTTTCGCACGAGCAGGTTTATTCTCCAGCGGTAGTAACAAAAAAAAGCTCAAAACGCCAGCTCTAAACTGCGTTTTAACTGCATTTAACTGCATTTTAAACAGAAACGAACTGGGAGCCTTTACTTGTGCGTCCTCACCTTACAGGAACCGGAAGTCCTGTAGAGAGAGCCAGGATAACAACGCCGCTGTCAAGCCCTGACAGGAATAGCCCAAGCACAAATAACATAGTACTTGGTCATAACACTGTCCTTCAATTCACATATTAAATTTGTTTCTAAGACTGCCTTCTATCATTTGCGTAATATTGCCAAGATTAGGAGCATCTTGTCTCAGAGTGATGCTGAGAAACTGATCCATGCTTTTGTTAGCTTGAGATTAGATTACCCCCTCATGGATCGTCACCTTATCGTGGTGGGGGGGTTTGCGTGCCCCAGTGATCCCAGGAGCTATGTTGTCCGGGGCAATTTGCCTCTGATAGGGTCTCCCAAGACAAACTGGTCCTGGGTGAAGGGCCAGACTAAGAACGATCCAACAGACTCTCATGATAAATTGTATATCAAGGATTCAGTGTACCCCGCCCGGTATGGGGTTACCGGGGCCCCACCCTGGAGCCAGGCCTGGGGGAGGGGCTCGAAGGCTAGCGTCTGGTGGCCAGGTTTCCACCCATGGGACCCGGCCGGGCTCAGCCCGAAGGAGTTACATGGGTCCGCCCTCCAGTAGGTTCACCACCTGCAGGAGGGATCATGGAAGTCCGGTGCTATGTGGATTAGGTAGCAGTCAAAGGCGGAGACCTTGGCGGACTGATCCCAAGCTTTCTAAACTGGCTTTTGGTACGTGGAATGTCACCTCTCTGGTGGGGAAGGAGCCTGAGCTGGTGTACGAGATTGAGCGATACCGGCTAGATATAGTCGGCCTCACCTCAACACACAGCTCCGGTTCCGGAACCAGTCTCCTGGAGAGGGGCTGGAGCTTGGCCTTTTCTGGAGTTGCCCCGGGCGAGAGGCGACGAGCAGGGGTAGGTATTCTTGTATCGCCCCACCTTGCTGCCTCTATATTGGAGTTTTCCCCGGTGGACGAAAGGGTTGCTTCCCTGCGCCTTCGGGTTGGGAAACGGGTCCTGACCATCATTTGTGCCTATGCACCAAATGATGTTTCAGAGTACCCACCCTTTTTGGAGTCTGTGACTGGGGTGCTGGAGGGTGCTCCTCCTGGAGACTCCATTGTCCTACTGGGGGACTTCAATGCGCACGTGGGCAACGACAGTGAAACCTGGAGGGGGGTGATTGGGAGGAACGGCCTGCCCGATCTGAACCCGAGTGGTGTTCAGTTATTGGACTTCTGTGCTAACCACAGTCTGTCCATAACGAACACCATGTTCAAGCATAAGGGTGTCCATATGTGCACCTGGCACCAGGACACCCTAGGCCGCAGGTCGATGATCGATTTTGTTATCGTATCATCAGACCTGCGACCGTATGTCTTGGACACCCGAGTAAAGAGAGGTGCAGAGCTGTCAACTGATCACCACCTGGTGGTGAGTTGGATCCGATGGCAGGGGAGGAAGCCATTCAGACCTGGTAGACCCAAACGTATAGTGAGGTTGTGCTGGGAGCGTCTGGCTGAGGCCCCTGTCCGGGAGGTCTTCAACTCCCACCTCCGGAAGAACTTCAACCACATTCCGAGGGAGTCTGGAGACATGGAGTCTGAATGGGCCATGTTCTCCACCTCTGTTGTTGAAGCGGCGGCCCAGAGCTGCGGCCGCAAGGTGGTCGGTGCATCTCGTGGTGGCAACCCCCGAACCAAGTGGTGGACACCAGTGGTGAGGGGGGCCATTAAGCTGAAGAAGGAGTCCTATCAAGCTTGGTTGGCTTGTGGGACTCCCGAAGCAGCTGAGGTGTACCGGCAGGCCAAGCGGAGTGCAGCTCGGGTGGTTGCTGAAGCAAAAACCCGGGTATGGGAGGAGTTCGGTGAGGCCATGGAACAAGACTTTCGGTCGGCTTCAAAGAGATTCTGGCAAACTGTTCGGCGGCTCAGGAGGGGAAAGCAGCTCCCCGTCCACACTGTGTATGGTGCGGATGGGACACTGTTGACTTCAACTGGGGATATCGTCGGGCGGTGGAAGGAATACTTCGAGGATCTCCTCAATCCCACTGATACGCCTTCCACAGAGGAAGCAGGGTTTGGGGACAAGGGGGATGACTCGCCTATCACAGGGGCTGAGGTCGCCAAGGTGGTTAAAAATCTCCTTGGTGGCCGGGCCCCGGGGGTGGACGAGATTCGCCCCGAGTACCTCAAGGCCCTGGATGTTGTTGGGCTGTCATGGTTGACACGCCTCTGCAACATTGCGTGGAGGTCGGGGGCAGTGCCTTTGGCATGGCAAACCGGGGTGGTGGTTCCTCTCTTCAAAAAAGGGGACCGGAGGGTGTGCTCCAACTTTAGAGGGATCACACTCCTCAGCCTCCCTGGGAAGGTCTATGCCAAGGTACTGGAGAGGAGAGTCCGGCCGTTGGTCGAACCTCGGATTCAGGAGGAGCAATGTGGTTTTCGTCCTGGCCGTGGCACATCGGACCAGCTCTTTACCCTCTCGAGAATTCTTGAGGGTTCGTGGGAGTTTGCCCAACCAGTTTACATGTGTTTTGTGGACTTGGAGAAGGCATTTGACCGCGTCCCTCGTGGATTTTTGTGGGGGGTGCTTCGGGAGTATGGGGTATCGGGCTTGTTGTTACGAGCTATTCGGTCTCTGTACGACCGTTGTGAGAGTTTAGTTCGTATTGCCAACACTCGCTCGGAGTCATTCCCAGTGAGAGTTGGACTCCGCCAGGGCTGCCCTTTGTCACCGGTCCTGTTCATAATTTTTATGGACAGGATTTCTAGGCGCAGCCAGGGAATGGAGGGTGTCATACTTGGTGACCACAGGATCTCATCTCTGTTGTTTGCAGATGATGTTGTCCTGTTGGCTTCATCCAGCAATGACCTACAGCTCTTGCTGGGACGGTTTGCCGCTGAGTGTGAAGCGTCTGGGATGAGAATCAGCACCTCCAAGTCCGAGTCCATGGTCCTCAGCCGGAAAAAGGTGGATTGTCCTCTCCGGGTTGGGGACAGGCTCCTGCCCCAAGTGGAGGAGTTTAAGTATCTTGGGGTCTTGTTCACGAGTGAGGGGAAAATGGAGCGAGAGATCGACAGACGGATTGGAGCAGCATCTGCAGTGATGCGGACGTTGTACCGGTCTGTTGTGGTGAAGAGGGAGCTTAGTTCTAAGGCAAAGCTGTCGATTTACCAGTCAATCTACGTTCCTACTCTCACCTATGGTCACGAGCTTTGGGTAATGACCGAAAGAACGAGATCGCGGATACAAGCGGCTGAAATGAGCTTTCTCCGTAGGATTGCTGGACTCACCCTCAGAGATAGGGTGAGGAGCTCAGTCATCCGGGAGAGGCTCAGAGTAGAACCGCTGCTCCTCCACATTGAAAGGAGTCAGTTGAGGTGGTATGGGCATCTGATTAGGATGCCTCCTGGACGTCTCCCACTTGAGGTGTTTCAGGCACGTCCCACTGGGAGGAGACCCCGGGGCAGACCCAGGACTCGGTGGAGAGACTATGTCTCCCAGCTAGTCTGGGAACGCCTTGGTATCCCCTCTGAAGAGCTGGAGCAGGTGGCTGGGGAGAGGGAAGTCTGGGCTTCTCTGCTTGAACTGCTGCCTCCGCGACCCGGACCTCCGGAAAAGCGGTAGAAGATGGATGGATGGATGGATGGATGGAGATTAGATTATTGTAATTCTTTATTATTAGGCTGTCCTAAAACATCTTTAAAAAGTCTTCAACTGATCCAAAATGCTGCAGCAAGAGTTTTAACAGGTACTAGAAAGAGAGATCATATTTCTCCGGTTCTGGCCTCCCTTCATTGGCTTCCCATAGAGTTTAGAATTAAGTTTAAAATCCTTCTTCTTACTTACAAAGCTCTAAACAATCAGGCTCCTTTTTATTTAAAAGATCTAATACTACCGTATTATCCTAACAGAGCACTACACTCCCAAAATGCAGGATTACTTGTAATACCTAGAATCTCCAAAAGTACAATGGGAGGCAGAGCCTTCAGTTATCAAGCTCCTCTCCTGTGGAACCAGCTGCCAATCTGGATTCGGGAGTCAGACTCGATCTCTGTTTTTAAGAATAGGGCTAAAACCTACCTTTTTGATATAGGCTACAATTAGGGAGGGATCATGTGTTTCTGAACCCTCCCTTAGTTATGCTGCTATTAGGTTTAGTCAGCCGGGGGACCTCCAGTAATGCACTGGGCCTCACTCCTTTTCTCACTCTCAATGAAATATATATATATGTATTTTTTTTTGCTGGTCATTAACATCTGTTTGTTCTCTCCCATAGATTGAGTCCCCATCGTGCTGTTTGCTCTCTACATGTCTGTTCTTTTCTTCTTCTCTATCCCCTCACCCCCCAGCCAGTCGCAGCAGATGACTGCCCCTCCCTGAGCCTGGTTCTGCTGGAGGTTTCTTCCTGTTAAAAGGGAGTTTTTCCTCTCCACCATCGCCAAGTGCTTGCTCACAGGGGATCGCCTGATTGCTGGGGTCTTTCTGCAACTGTGGGGGTTCCCCCTACAGTTGATAGTGCTATGAGATGACTGTTGTTGTGAAATGGCGCTATATAAATAAAGTTGAATTGAACTGAATTGAACTGAATTGAATTGAATCACCATCTTGCTAAGGCCTGCATACAGACCCAGAGTGAAAGCTATCAGACCACCTAAAAAGCAGGCACGTGTAGCCAGAGGGGCCTCTGATGCTCTGAAAGGCTTCAGCACTACAGACTGGGACACTTTCAAGCACACAGCCACTCACAATGGACCCACAACCAGAGGAGCACACTGAGGTTGTTGCAGCATACATACAGTCATGAAAAAATTAGGACACCCCATTAAATATTCAGTTCTTTATTAAGAAATGTTCACATATCTATATCTAACCTTGTTTTTGTTTTTATTTGAATTTTTTAACATTTATTTTAGCCATTTTAAGTGGGACTGGATGTGGGGGTGTCCTAAAAAAGATGGGGGGTGTCCTAACTTATTCCTTACTATTTGTTTAGAATTACATTTTACAGAAAATTTGAAAAAAGTGTTTAATTCATTTTTAATTGTGTAGTTGTATTACATAAATCACCCAGTATTTTTAACATGGATATGTGGCCGAAACACATTGTGGGCTCACGTTGCCACAGAGACAGGACTGTATGTGTATTGTGGGGGTGTCACGTCTGCAAAGACAGGAGGACTCGAATCTGCAGTAGATGACATGGAAGTGCGAGATTTGTCTCTTTGTCCCACAGAAGATGCCCCGGAGAGGATTCCGGTTCATCAGGAGACGAGAGACAATGGGTGAAGCTTCAAAGGGATGCTTTGTAACTGTGTGTTTACTCAAGACACCATGTGACTTGAATCCTGATGCTGGAAATGTATAAAAGGGGTGTTGAGATATGATTCTTTCTCTTTCACGCTTTGAGAATGCTAGGAGCTTGCGTTCTGTCAAATAAAGCTGGTTTATGACTGAAACTCAGCCTCGTTATTTGAACATGCTCCTACACTGGTGACCTACGACAGAGAATGAGCAATGAGAATTCTTCCGAACCGGGCTCGGTGGAAGCCAGCCTGTTGGCCGCTTCCACGCTCCGGCTGCCCGTTTTCTGGCAGCACAGCCCGCGCTCATGGTTTAGCGCCATCGAGGCGCAGTTCAACCTCCGGAGAATCTCCAACGACGACACAAGATTCTACCACGTGGTAGCGACACTGGACAGCAACACGGTCCAGAGAGTGGAGGATTTGGTTAATCATCCACCAGACAGCGACAAGTACAGCGCATTGAAAGACGCGCTGATCAGCCATTTCACCCCCTCAGTCCAGCAAAGAGCAGAGGGGCTCCTGGCGTTGACGGAGGCAGAAAACGATAGACCTGCGGACCTGATGGTGAAGATGCTGCAGCTCAAAGCCTCCGAGGACGGCGAATTCATTTTCGCCCACCTATTCCTTCGAACCCTACCACCAGCAGTGAGAGTGGCCCTGGCAGAGTCACCCCGATTGGCCAAGCGAGACTACCATGGGTTGAGCAAGGAGGCGCAGAAGTTGGTCGACGCCCACAAGCGGAACGCGGTTTCGGCCGCGGCGGCTAGTTCGGGAACGGCGTCCGGAGACAGCTTGGGTCCAGCGGCCGCGGCGCCAGACGCACCAACAACGGCGGCGACCGGAGCCAGACGACGCAGAGCGGAGAACGGCTCGTGCTTCTACCACCGCCGTTTTGCAGAGGGAGCGCACAGGTGCATCCCACCGTGCAATTTTAAACGCCAGGACCGGGGGCCGGTAGCAGCCGCGACTCTCGGCAATGAGAACAGGCTGCTTTACCTGACGGATGCACGCTCGGGGAAACAGTTCCTCGTGGACACGGGCTCTCAGCTGAGCTTCGTCACACCCACCTACGCGGAACGGCTCTCACCTTCTAAAGCCCCCTGGGTGTCAGTGTCAGCAGCGAACGGCTCCACGATTAAAACGTTTGGTGAGAGGACCATGCTTCTGTCCTTACAGGGCCGTTCATTTGAGTGGACATTTATTGTAGCAGCAGTCAGTTTCAACATGTTAGGGGCTGATTTTTTGTGCTCACATGGTTTATTGGTTGACCTTGCTAATAGACGTCTGATTAATGCACTGTCCTTTCATTCTATTCCCTGCACAGCTCGGGTGGCCCCGCCAACTGCACATGCCAGCGTCTCAGCCGCGGGTGGTAAGTTTCACACTCTGCTTGCTCAGTTTCCAGCACTCACAGTCCCCACTTTTTCAGCAACGGTGGCCAAACATGGGGTAGAACATTTCATAACAACCGCAGGCCCTCCCGTTTTTGCAAAAGCTCGGCGTTTGGACCCAGCTAAACTGGCCATCGCGCGCGAAGAGTTCACTAATCTGGAAAAACTAGGCATTGTTAGACGCTCCAAGAGCCCTTGGGCTTCGCCGTTACACATGGTCCCAAAGGCTGACGGCTCGTGGCGGCCTTGCGGCGATTTCCGCAGGTTGAACAACGTTTCAGCTCATGACCGCTACCCGATTCCGCACATTCAGGATTTTTCTGTTCATTTGGCGGGGGCGCGCATTTTTTCTAAAATAGACTTGGTGCGCGGCTATCACCAGGTTCCAGTGCGCGCGCAGGATGTACCCAAAACAGCGGTCATAACTCCTTTCGGCCTTTTTGAGTTCTTGCGCATGCCTTTTGGCCTCAAGGGGGCCGCGCAGACTTTCCAACGCATGATGGATGCAGTTTTACGCGACCTGCCTTTCGTGTTCGTTTATTTGGACGATATTTTGGTAGCCAGCACGTCCGAAGGCGAACATGAAAAACACCTCACAGCAGTTTTCCAGAGGTTGGCAGAGCACGGGTTAATAGTTAACCCAGCGAAATGCCAGTTTGGGGTGGCGCAGATTGATTTTTTGGGACATCGCGTTTCGGCAGAAGGAGCAGTTCCCCTTCCAAATAAAGTGCGTGCCATAACAGATTTCCCCCAGCCTCAAACGGTCAAGGCGCTTCAGGAGTTTCTAGGGATGGTTAATTTTTACAACCGATTCCTCCCAAGCGCAGCACGACTCATGCAGCCATTGTACACCGCGTTAAAAAAACAAAAGCCCGCAAATAAGGTCGAATGGTCTCCGGAGCGGGAGCGCGCTTTTGCCCAGGTCAAATCAGCCCTGGCAAACGCAGTTTTGTTAGCGCACCCAGTTCCAACGGCCCGCATGGCGCTCACCACTGATGCTTCCGATGTAGCGGTGGGGGCGGTAGTTGAACAGTTTGTGGCAGGTACCTGGCAACCCCTCGCGTTTTTCAGCAGGACTTTGCGCGATAGTGAACGGAAATACAGCGCGTTTGACAGAGAGCTTTTAGCCCTACACTTGGCCATTCGTCATTTTCAGTTCTGGTTAGAGGGGCGACGTTTCACCGCTTTTGTGGATCATAAACCGCTGACGTTTGCGATGGCCAAAATTTCGGAACCCTGGTCAGGCCGGCAACAAAGGCAACTAGCCGCAATATCGGAGTTCACTACTGATATTCAGCATGTCGCGGGTAAGCACAATGTGGTGGCAGACTGCCTCTCGCGTGCGGTAGCACCGCCAAGCCCCATAGGGGCAGACTCTGTTGCCATGGCTGCGGGCCCGGGCAGCGACGCGGGAGCGCGCGCAGCCCCGGTCTGTGTTGGGTTAGATTATGCAGCCATGGCTGCGGAGCAGGTTAACGACGCGGACGTGCGCGCGCTCCAGTCTGGACCAACAGGGTTAAGGCTGGAGCACAGGGTGCAACAAAACGGTATGCCCCCGCTAATCTGCGATGTCTCCACCGGACGGCCCCGCCCTGTGGTGCCAACCGCATGGTGGCGCCGTGTTTTTGACTTGGTCCATTCTCTCGCGCACCCGGGGGTGCGCGCATCGATCAAATTGGTGGGGGAGAAATTTGTTTGGCCCGGGTTGCGCAAACAGGTTAAGGAATGGGCAGCAGCCTGCGTAGCGTGTCAGCGAGCCAAAATACACAGACACACTAAGGCTCCGTTAGAACCTTTTCACATCCCCGCTAAGCGTTTTGATCATGTGCATGTTGACCTGGTCGGCCCGCTTCCGTTATCACACGGGCACACACACCTTTTGACGATGGTAGACCGCACCACGCGCTGGCCAGAGGCGATTCCTCTGCAATCAACCACAGCGGAAGAAGTTGCGCGAGCATTTTTAGCAGCGTGGGTTGCGCGTTTTGGTGTACCGTTGGATATAACGTCCGACAGGGGCCCCCAATTTATTTCCGAGCTATGGTCGTCGATGGCCCGCAGCTTGGGGGTGAAGATTCATCGCACCACCGCATATAACCCCCAGGCTAATGGTTTATGCGAACGCTTTCACAGGTCCTTGAAAGCAGCCCTCAGAGCGTCGCTGACGGATACAAATTGGGTAGACAAACTTCCATGGGTCTTATTAGGGTTGCGTTCTGCACCTAAGGAAGATTTGCACGCTTCCCCGGCTGAATTGGTGTTCGCTCAACCGCTCCGTTTGCCCGGGGAATTTCTTCCCGATAATCCCGCACCTAATGGCCCCCCCGCTCAGCTGTGGCAGAGCGGCTCAGGAGAAAACACGCTCCCTGGCCCAGTCCATCACAGTTTCCCACACGTTTTTGTGCCCAAGGCTCTAAAAAATGCAGAGTTTGTTTTTGTTAAACATGACGCCCAGCGCCCAAGTTTGCGGCCGTTTTACGATGGACCGTTTCGAGTGCTGGAGACCGGGCAGAAGCATTTTCTGTTAGATTTAGGGGGCAGACGGGAGCGGATTTGCATTAACAGGCTCAAACCCGCTTTTGTTCTGGCTGACGAGGGAGTGCAGCTCGCGAGGCCCCCCCGCCGGGGCAGGCCGCCGAGGCGACAGTCTCCAAAGTCTTCACAGAAAGGTGCTAACAGCTTTAATCCACAGGTGCAGAGAGGTGTTGCAGAGGCAGCCAAGCCAAGTTGCAGCAGATTCGGCAGAAGGTTAAAACCTAGGCAGTTGGTGGATTGATTAGTGATGTATGGAGTGCTTTGTGTCTCTTTTTTTCTTGTTCTTTTTTTTTTTCTTCTTCTCTCTCTTATGCCATGCAGGTTCTGCCTTACTGGACGTTTGGGGGGGGGGGGGTAGTGTGGCCGACACACATTGTGGGCTCACGTTGCCACAGAGACAGGACTGTATGTGTATTGTGGGGGTGTCACGTCTGCAAAGACAGGAGGACTCGAATCTGCAGTAGATGACATGGAAGTGCGAGATTTGTCTCTTTGTCCCACAGAAGATGCCCCGGAGAGGATTCCGGTTCATCAGGAGACGAGAGACAATGGGTGAAGCTTCAAAGGGATGCTTTGTAACTGTGTGTTTACTCAAGACACCATGTGACTTGAATCCTGATGCTGGAAATGTATAAAAGGGGTGTTGAGATATGATTCTTTCTCTTTCACGCTTTGAGAATGCTAGGAGCTTGCGTTCTGTCAAATAAAGCTGGTTTATGACTGAAACTCAGCCTCGTTATTTGAACATGCTCCTACAGATATTAAATATCCATATGTCCAAATATATTTAAAACAAAACCATACAGGCTCATACAGAGTGTCCTGATTTTTTCACATGACTGTAGCTAAAGGCATTGATGATGTCACTCAGTACAAAACCATCACTGTTTGTGCCAACCAGAAGCCGTGGATGACAGCAGAGGTCCACAGGCTCCTGAGGTCTTGAGACGCAGCTTTCAGGGCCGGCAACACTGCAGGAGTAGCACCAGCAAGGGCCAACCTGTCCTGTGTCATCAAGGAGGCAAAACCACAGTACAGCAAGAAAATATCTAGACACTGCAGCAACACCAGAGATGCACGTTCTCTCTGGCGTGGTATACAGACCCTCACAAACTACAGACCTCCACCTCAGACCTGTGTGAGTGACATCACGCTGCTTAACAGCTTAAATGACTTTATTGGCCACTTGGAAGCGCACAACAGCACATCAGCACAAAAGACCACTCCTCCCCCAGATGAGCAGGCCTCGAGTCTGGATCCGGCTAGCGTGAAAAGGACCCTCTCCAGTATCAACCCACGCAAGGCTGTCATGACTGATAAGATAATTCAGCCCACGTGCAAGATAAGATAAGATAAGATAAGATAAGCCTTTATTAGTCCCACAACGGGGAAATTCCAGGATTGCAACAGCACAGATGCAGCAACAAAGAGACAATCAAACAATAGTACACGTTTGAGTATCTTTATTAAATAGCAAAAACTCAGCACAGCTACAGAACATTCACTCGCCAGAGGAAGGAGCCTATGGAGAGAAGACGAAAGCTGTAAAAGGAGGAATGGAGTAAGCGATAATGGGCGAAATTACCACTTATGTGGGCTCCAAGGGAGCACTGGTAGGACTCCAGCGGGGAATAGACGAACCAGCAGGGTGGGGAATGAGCTGGTGGTGCCTGACCAGGTAGAGATTACTGTTGGTGAGAGGTGGTGTGGCAGGAGAGCACGCGCAGTCCCAGTGACACGCCCGCACGATAGCAGCAACCTGAACAAAGGGGAAAAAGCACACAGGTTAATAATTTCTTCACCAGTGTGAAATTGACTTGCTGTCTTAACGGCAGTATACCTAGACGAGTCAGCGTTGAATCACTGAAGGATGCTTCCTTGTGTGTCCTCTCACTCAGGTGTGATGATGAGCTGAGGAGAGATAAACAGGAAGGAGGGGGCGTGCTCTCACTGCCCATGACAGGGCCCCCCCTTCTAGAAGTACCTCCTGGTGGTCCATAAGGTTTGTTGGGATGGGCATGATGATAGAACAGGAGCATTTCTTTGTCCAGGATTCGGGACGAGGGAACCCAGGTCCATTCCTCTGGGCCCTCATAACCCTCCCAATTGACCAAATACTGGAGACTCCTGTTCTGACAGCGAACATCCAGGATCCGGTGGACCGTGTGGGCAGGGTGGCCATCGATAATCCGGCTTCTGGGGGGGCGTTGCAGAGGGGACTGACCGAGAGGGGCTTTATATGGGACACATAAAAGGTTGGGTTCACCCGCAGGGCTGGTGGAAGTTTGAGCAGAACTGAGGCATCATTGACAATTCTGGAGATCGGAGACAGCTTCTTCAAAGTCATTTTCAGCGGAACCTGACTGGCTGCCAACCAGAACTGATGCCCCACGGTGTACTTGGGGGCAAGCACCCATCACTTGTACCACAACCTCCCTCTCGGTCATGGGTAGTAGGGAGGCGTGTAGCCTAATGACGCCTCAAATGGAGTGAGCCCCGTTGCCGTGGAGATCACTGAGTTCATTGAGTATTCCACCCAGGTCAGGTGCGTGCTCCAAGAGGATGGGTGTTTGGCTGCCACACATCGCAGGGTGGCCTCCAAGGACTGGTTGGCGCACTCTGCCTGCCCATTGCTCTGGGGGGGATTCCAAGAGGAGAGGCTCACCGTTGTCCCCAGGGTGCGGCAGAAGGCCCTCCAAACTTGTGACGTAAACTGTGGGCCCCTGTCAGACACGATGTCAACAGGGATTCCATGGAGGTCGATCACGTGGTCAGTCGGTAGAATGGCCGTCTCTAAAGCCGAGGGGAGTTTGGGAAGCGCCACCAGATGAACAGCCTTGGAGAAGCAGTCCATGATGGTCAGAATCACTGTTTTTCCATGGGAGGGGGGAAGTCCAGTGACAAAGTCCACAACGATGTGAGACCATGGGCGACCGAGGATGAGAAGTGGATGGAGAAGTCCAGCCGGGAGGGAGGAATCAAACTTGCCATGGACGCAGGTCTGGCAGGCCCGCACGTACTCACGCACATCCTGCTGCAGCGTGGGCCACCAAAACACCCGCTGAACAAGGTCCATGGTGTGGGTGATTCCATGATGACAGGCAGAGCTGTTGGTGTGACCCCATTGGATGACATCAACTAAGGAAGGCAGTGGGGATGGACAGGCGGTTCCGGGGGCACCCTGCTGGCACAGTCTTCCGAGACTGGGCCTAATGGACCCTTCGCTCGATATCCCACGTAAGGGCACCGAGGACGCAAGAAGGGGGAAGAATGGATTGGGGGTGGGAAGAGGGTGCTATTTCCTTGGAATCAAACTGGCATGATAGCGTGTCTGGTTTGGTGTTCCAAGAGCAAGGCCGGTAAGTGATGGTAAAATTAAACCGCTGAAAAAAACAGGGCCCAACGAGCCTGCCTGGTAAGTCGGCGGGCCGAACGCAAAAACTCAAAGTTTTTGTGGTCGGTCCACATGACAATGAGGTGAATAGCCCCATCTAACCAATGTCTCCATTCCTCCAGCGCCAATTAATGGTGAGTAGCTCTCTGTCCCCTACGTTGTAAATTCCTCTCGGCCAGAGTGAGCTGACAAGAGAAATATGTGCACGGGTGGAGCTTCTGGTCGGAGGATGCGCGCTGTGAAAGGACAGCACCCACCCCCAAATCAGATGCATCCACCTCAAGGATAAACTGGAGCTGCATGTTGACCTGGGCCAAGATACCGGTTTCAGTGAACATACCTTTTAATTTGGAAAAGGCCTGCTCCGCTTACTCAGTCCACTGAAAGGGAACCTTAACGGAGATCAGCTGCATCAAAGGCAGTGCTACCCCACTATAGTTCCTCATCCCAACTGTGCCTCAGGGAGGCACAGTACGTGCACGCGCCAGTCCTCCTCCTTTGCTCGTCATCGGTTAATTGAAACTGACTGAGGTCCATCGGCTCGGGAGGAGAACCGGCCTCCCCAGTGTCAGTCCCCGCAGCGGGCACCCGCTCAGCGGACGGGCGAGAGGAGGCCTGTCGCTCCTTCGTGCGCTCATGATAGTGGTTGTCCGACCCCACAGCCTGATCAATAAGACCATCGAGCGTGTCGGGAACAGCATAAACCACCAGGTCATCGCGGAGGTGGGCGTTTAACCCGTGGAGGAACGCGTTGCGTAGCGCAACCTCATTCCACCCCGAGTCTGCGGCTTTGACCCGAAACTCCACAGAGAATTTGGTCACAGACGGAACACCCTGACAGAGAGTCATAAGGTGGCTCATAATGTTCCCTTGACTCTCTGTGCGGTCAAATGTGCAGGAAAAAGCAACCACAAATTGTTCAAATGTGTAGTTACGGCCCTCCGGGCTGTCTGCTGTGGCCCGAGCCCAACTAAGTGTTCGGTCCCGCAGCAGTAGGGTGAAAAATTGAATTTTTGCAACATCCCCCGAGTACTCCCTCCTGACCTGCTCCAAATACATCCGTACCTGATGCAGAAATTCCTTACACCTCCCCACCTCCCCTGCGTATGGGGCAGGTGTGGGAACAAAGGTGGTAAAGGCACACCGGTGGTTGAACAATGGGAGTAGGCTGAGGAGGATGAGCCGGAGGAGCCACCCTGGCCAAATGCTGCGTGATGGTTTCCAATTGCCGCATCATGATTTGCAGCTGCTGGCCCATCACAGTAATCTGTTGCTCGGTCGCCTCTAGGTGATCCAGAGCTGATTGTCCCGCTGTTGCACCTGCTGAGCCGAGGTTAAAGCTCACTCGTTCTGTCATGACTGATAAGATAATTCAGCCCATGTGCAAAATGCAGCAACAAAGAGACCATCAAACAATAATACATGTTTGGGTATCTTTATTAAATAGCAAAAACTCAGCACAGCTACAGAACAGTCACTCACCAGAGGAAGGAGCCAGAAGAGAGAGCTGTAAGAGGAGGAATGGAGTAAGGGATAATGAGCAAGCCAAATTACCATTTATGTGGGCTCCAAGGGAGCACCGGTAGGACTCCAGCGGGGAATAGACGAACCAGCAGGGTGGAGAATGAGCTGGTGGTGCCTGACCAGGTGGAGATTACTGTTGGTGAGAGGTGGTGTGGCAGGAGAGCACGCACAGTCCCGGTGACACGCCCGCACAATAGCAGCAACCTGAACAAAGGGGAAAAAGCACACAGGTTAATAATTTCTTTACCAGTGTGAAATTGACTTGCTGTCTTAACGGCAGTATACCCAGACGAGCCAGTCTTGAATCACTGAAGGATGCTTCCTTAAGTACGCTGGCTGATGAGAGGGCACAGGTGTATCCTCTCACTCAGGTGTGATGATGAGCTGAGGAGAGATGAAGGGGAAGGAGGGGGTGCACTCTCGCTGCCCATGACACAAGGCAGCTGGACCAGACAACATACCGGGTCACATTCTGAAGGACTGTGTGGAGGAGCTCAAGAATGTCCTGGCCGACATCTTCAACATCTCCCTGACTCAAGCTGTTGTCCCCACATGTTTCAAAACTGCTACCATAATACCAGTCCCAAAGAAGCCCGTCCCATCCAGCTACAACGATTACCGGCCCGTAGCACTGACCCCCATCATAATGAAGTGCTTCAAGCGGCTGGTCATTCAGAACATCAAGTTCATCCTGCCTCCCTCCTGTGACCCATCTCAATTTGCATACAGGTCAAACAGATCCACAGAAGATGCCATTTCTGTTGCTGTCCATCCAGCACTCACCCATCTGGACTCAAAGAACTCCTATGTGCGAATGCTGTTCTTGGACTTCAGTTCAGCATTCAACACAATCATCGCCCAGCACCTGATACAAAAACTCAGACACTTGGGACTCTAAACCTCTCTCTGTAACTGGGTGCTGGGCTTTCTCACAGGGAGGCCACAGAACGTGTGGGTTTGCAGCATCACCTCCCAGACTGTCACACTGAGCACAGGGGCCCAACAAGGGTGTGTGCTCAGCTCGCTGCTTTTACTCTGCTGACCCATGACTGTGTACCAGCCTACAACACCAACCACATCATCAAGTTTGCAGACGACACAATGATGGTGGGCCTCTTTATCAACAACTAACTAACTAACTAACTAACCTGCACTTATATAGCGCTTTTCTAGTCACAAAGACCACTCAAAGCGCTTTCATTAATACTAACCCTCTATTCTAAGGGCCTATAGGAAACAGATATCAAGGGACAATTTAGAACAACCAATTAACCTAACATCGAGGAGACTAACTACAGAAATGAGGTGAGCAAATTGGTTCAGTGATGTAAAGACAATAACCTCTTCCTAAACATGGAAAAAAATCAAGGAGATTGTGGTTGACTTCAGGATAGGACACACACACAGCATCCCCCTCTGATCATGGTGCATCTGTGGAGCGGGTGAGCAGCACCAAGTTCCTGGGGTGCACATCTCTGAGGACCTCTTCTGGTCCAACAACACTACATCACTGGCCAAGAACGCTCAAACTCGCCTCTATTTCCTTTGCAAACTGAGGAGAGCACAAACCCCACCCCCATCATGTCCTCATTGTACCGTGGCACCATTGAGAGCATCCTCACCAGCTGCATCACGGTGTGGTATGGAAGCTGCACCACCTCCTGCCAGAAGACTCTCTAATGCACAGTGAAAGTAGCCAGCAAGATCATTGGTGTCCCACTACCCCCCCCCCCCCCGGACATCTACCTCACCCACCTCACCCGCAAAGTCATCAACATTGCAGGCGACACCCACACCCCCCACACTCCATCTTCAGCCCCTGCCCTCAGGGAAAAAGTATCAGAGCCTCCGGGCCCACTCCACTAGACTGCTAAACAGCTTTGTTCATCAGGCCATCAGGACCCTGAACTCTGTTCACCCCCCCCCCCCGGACCATAATACACTTACCCGCACAATAACTACCTCAGCTTTTGGCTCAGAAAGATTGGCACACCAACAGTAATACATTTGCTGCTGTATGTCTCTGCACTTTACTGCAACCATTTGCACAAATGTCATATCTGCTGCTGTCAGTCTGTTACTGAAATACTGATCATGTGCAGTCTTATCTTTCACTGTCTGCACCTACACTACCACATTGAACTTGTAACTACGAGTATTACTGCTCTACCTTTTCTGTATAGAGGATTGCTGGGTTTTATCTTTTACTGTTATTTGCACTACGGGTAGCATTACTGTACATAGACTATTGTTGTGGTTTTTCCATCCTTATTCCTTTTTTTTATATTACGCACACCAATGAAGAGAAAGAAATGGCATTTTGGCTCTCCTGTATGTTCTGTATGTATAGTAGTTTTGACAAATAAAATCTTTGAATCTTTGAATAAACTTGAAAACATTCGCAAATTTACAAGAAAAAAGTTATAAATTTATGAGGAAAAAAGTTGAAAAAGTTGCAAATGAACAAAAAAGTAGCAAATTTACAAGAAAAAGTTGCAAATTTACAAGAAAAAAAGTCAGAAAATTTATTAAAATTTTTGAGAAAGCTCAAAATTTATTTATTTATTTATTTTTTTTTTTGCAAATTTATGGGAAAAAGTCACAAATTTACAAGAAGATAGCAAATTTTTGAGAGAATAAGTTAAACAGGTAAAGTCCATGTGAGCAAACACAAATGGAGCAAACGGAACCTGCAGACAGACCAGATTTAACCTTTGGTGGGGCCCATTGGACAAGCTGGCTGGCAGACTCACAAGCATGATGATAACCCCGCCCCCACCACCAAACTCTCACCAACATCCATAACCCCTCCTACTGACACAGTGGCCTTGTGTGAGGCACATGGCACACGTGTGTGTGTGTGTGTGTGTGTGTGTGTGTGTGTGTGAGTGATGAGGCAGGTGCCTCTTTTGTCTCAGAGACAGTAGCGTTCATCTAGACAATAGGTCAGAGTGGACAGTTGTCCTCAGAACAATGTGGCCCATCAGCTTTGCGGTCTGCAGACTGCTGCCCTGCCATGCTGTTGCAGCCCTGAACTAGTGTGTGTGTGGTGGTGGTGTGTGTGTGTGTGTGTGTGGGGGGGGGGGTCTGAGACTCAAAAGACAATGTAGACCGGTTAGACACTGTAAACTTTTAATTGCAAACATACAGTAAGAGTAGTCACATAGAAGTGATCTGAGCATCTCCCAAAAAGTTACTGGAGTAGTGGGTGACTTTTCTTTTTAATGTTTCCTGTTTTAGTATGTGAAGAGGTTCAGGAGGTAAAGAGGGAGTCAGACAGAATCATGAGTTTTAAACTAGAAGTCAAAGGAGTGATGTTGAATGTTGTCAGTGTTTATGCCCCACAAGTTGGATGTCGGGTAGAAGAGAAAGAGGAATTCTGGAGTAAATTGGATGAAGTGGTAGAGAGTGTTCCCAGGGGGAGAGAGTGGTGATTGGAGCAGACTTTAATGGGCATGGAGGTGAAGGGAACAGAGGTGAAGAGGAGGTCCTGGGTAGGTATTCAATTCAATTCAATTCAACTTTATTTATATAGCACCATTTCACAAGAACAGTCATCACATAGCACTTTCAACTGTAGGAGAAATCCCCACAACTGCAGAAAGACCCCAGCAATCAAGTGATCCCCTGTGAGCAGCACTTAGCGACGGTGGAGATGAAAAACTCCCTTTTAACAGGAAGAAACCTCCAGCAGAACAAGGCCCAGGGAGGGGCAGTCATCTGCAGCAACTGGCTGGGGGGTGAGGGGATAGAGAAGATGTGTGTTTATATACTTGCATATTTATTCCACCTAGCTGCAATGCTCCGTACTGTGGGTGTCTATATATTTACATATTTATTCCATCTAGCTACAATGCTCTGCACTGTGTGTCCATATATTCATATATTTATTCCATCCAGCTACAATGCTCTGCACTGTGTGTCTGTGTGTGTGTGTGTATATATATATATTTTATAGTAATATGTACATATGTACTGTATATTAGCTGCTCTTGCTTGCTTGTTTTTTTTTTTGTTTTTTGTTTTTTTTTTCCTTGCCTTCTGATTGTTGCTCTGAGTGTTGCTATCCCTGTGCTGTTGCAATCCTGGAATTTCCCCGTTGTGGGACTAATAAAGGCTTATCTTAAAAGAACAGACAAGTAGAGAGCAAACAGCACAACGGGGACTCGGGTATGGTCTTAAGGAGAGAAATGTGGAAGGACAAGTGGCTGTGGATTTAGCTAAATAGATGGAAATGGCTGTGATGAACACATACTTCAAGAAGAGAGAGGAACATAGCGTGACGTACAAGAGTGGAGGAAGGTGCACACAGGTTGACTACATCTTATGTAGAAGGAGAAATCTGAGAGAGGTAGGACACTGAAATGGTGGCAGGTGGAGAATGTAGCTAGACAGCATTGGATGGTAGTCTCTAGGATGATTTTGGAAAGCAAGAAGAGGAAGAAAGTGAATGCAGAGCCAAATATTAAGTAGAGGATGTTACAGAAGGAAGAAGGTTGCACAGAGTTCAGGAAGGAGTTGATACAGGCTCTGGATGGTAGGGAAGAATTTTCAAATGACTGAGAAAGTACGAAAAAAGTACTGAGGGGAAACAGGTAGAAAGGTATGTGGTGAATCCAGTGGACAGAGGAAGGAAGACAAGGAGACTTGGTGGTGGAATAAGGAGGTACTGGAAAGTATTTTAAGGAAGAGGTTAAGAAAGAAAGAGTGGGATAGTCAGGGAGATGAAGAAAGTAGACAGGAGTATTTGGAGTCTTGCCACATGGCAAAGAGGGAGGTGGCAAAGGAAAAGGAAAAGGCATATGGCGAGTTGTATGAGAGGCTGGACACTAAGTAAGGAGAAAAGGACTTGTATCGAGAGGCTCCACAGAGAGATCGAGCTGGAAAGGATGTAAAGCAGGTTAGGTTCATTATGGACAGAAATGGTAATGTATTAACACATGATGAGAGTGTGTTGAGAAGGTGGAAGAAGTACTTTGAAGAGCTGATGAATAAAGAAAATTAGAGAGAGAGGAGGAATGATGGAAAGACCGTGAACAAAGAAGTACCGAGGATTGGCAAGGCAGAAGTGAGGGCAGCTTTGAAGAGGATGAAAAAAGGAAATGTGGTTGGTCCAGATGACATACCTGTGGAGGTATGGAGATGTTTAGGAGAGATGGCAGTGGACTTTTTAACCAGATTGTTTAACACAATGTTGGAGAGTGAGAGGATGCCCGAGAGGAAGTGTGGCATTGTATGAGAAAGTCAGGAGTTCAATTCAATTCAATTCAACTTTATTTATATAGCGCCATTTCACAACAACAGTCATCTCATAGCACTATCAACTGTAGGGGGGACCCCCACAGTTGCAGAAAGACCCCAGCAATCAGGCGATCCCCTGTGAGCAGCACTTGGCGACGGTGGAGAGGAAAAACTCCCTTTTAACAGGAAGAAACCTCCAGCAGAACCAGGCTCAGGGAGGGGCAGTCATCTGCTGCGACTGGCTGGGGGATGAGGGGATAGAGAAGAAGAAAAGAACAGACACGTAGAGAGCAAACAGCACGATGGGGACTCAATCTATGGGAGAGAACAAACAAATGTTAATGACCAGCAAAAAAAAAATATTTCATAGAGAGTGAGGAAAGGAGTGAGGCCCAGTGCATTACTGGAGGTCCCCCGGCTGACTAAACCTATTAGCAGCATAACTAAGGGAGGGTTCAGAAACACATGATCCCTCCCTAATTGTAGGCTATATCAAAAAGGTAGGTTTTAGCCCTATTCTTAAAAACAGAGATCGAGTCTGACTCCCGAATCCAGATTGGCAGCTGATTCCACAGGAGAGGAGCTTGATAACTGAAGGCTCTGCCTCCCATTGTACTTTTGGAGATTCTAGGTATTACAAGTAATCCTGCATTTTGGGAGCGTAGTGCTCTGTTAGGATGATACGGTAGTATCAGATCTTTTAAATAAAAAGGAGCCTGATTGTTTAGAGCTTTGTAAGTAAGAAGAAGGATTTTAAACTTAATTCTAAACTCTATGGGAAGCCAATGAAGGGAGGCCAGAACCGGAGAGATATGATCTCTCTTTCTAGTACCTGTTAAAACTCTTGCTGCAGCATTTTGGATCAGCTGAAGACTTTTTAAAGATGTTTTAGGACAGCCTGATAATAAAGAATTACAATAATCTAATCTCGAGCTAACAAAAGCGTGGATCAGCTTCTCAGCATCACTCTGAGACAAGATGCTCCTAATCTTGGCAATATTACGCAAATGATAGAAGGAAGTCTTAGAAACAAATTTAATATGTGAATTGAAGGACAAATCCTGATCAAAAATAACTCCAAGGTTCCTCACAGAGCTATTAAGAGAAAGAGTAATCGCATCCAAACTGAAAGTTTGATTTGGAAAGGAATTTCTAAGGTTTTTTGGACCAACAAGAATGACTTCAGTCTTATCTGAATTTAATAGCAGGAAATTACAAGTCATCCAAGCTTTGATTTCCTTAAGACAGGCTTCTAACTTGGCTAATTGATTAGTATCATCTGGCTTCATTGACAGGTATAATTGTGTGTCATCTGCATAACAATGAAAATGTATACAGTGCTTTCTAATAATGTTGCCTAACGGAAGCATATATAAACTAAAAAGAGTAGGGCCTAGCACAGATCCCTGTGGAACTCCATGACTAAGCTTTGAGATGAGAGAAAACTCATCATTTACATGAACAAACTGGAACCTATCAGATAAATAAGATCTAAACCACTGCAACGAAGTTCCATTAAGTCCAACATAGTGTTCTAATCTATCAAGTAGAATATTATGATCAATAGTATCAAAAGCTGCACTAAGATCTAAAAGGACAAGTACAGAAACTAGTCCATTATCAGATGCAATGAGGAGGTCGTTAGTGACCTTCGCTAAGGCTGTTTCAGTACTATGATGGATTCTAAACCCAGATTGAAACTCCTCAAGTAAACCATTTCCCTGCAGGTGGTCAAATAATTGCGTAGCGACAACTCTAAGATTTTTGAAATGAAAGGGAGATTAGAGATTGGTCTATAGTTAGCTAAAGCTCCTGGATCTAGCGTTGGCTTTTTGAGTAAGGGTTTAATTACAGCCGTTTTAAAAGCCTGTGGTACATGGCCTAAAGTTAATGAAGAATTGATTATATGAAGAATAAAGCTACCAATAAGTGGGAAGACTTCTTTAAATAACCTGGTAGGAATAGGGTCTAAAAGACAAGTTGAAGGTTTGGATGAGGAAACTATTTTGTCTAACTCACAAAGGTCGATTGGAGTAAACTCATCAAGACAGACATCAATAGAAGGAGTTGTAGTAGTTACAGTATTTAAGTTAACTGTGGGAAGAATCTGATTGATTTTATCTCTGATGGATGAAATTTTATTATTGAAAAAGTTCATAAAGTCCTGACTAGTAAGCTCTAAGGGGATGCTAGGATTGACAGAGTCCTGACTCTTTGTCAACCTGGCTACAGTACTGAAAAGAAACCTGGGATTATTCTTGTTCTTTTCTATTAGTGCAGAGTAATAACTCGTTCTAGCTTTTCTAAGAGATTTTTTATAAATTAAAAGATGATTTCTCCAAGCTAAATAGATTTCATCTAAATTAGTAGAGCGCCATTTTCTTTCTAATTGACGAGTCTTCTGTTTTAAGCTACGAGTTTCTGTGTTGAACCAAGGAGTTAAAAATCTCTGATTAGACTTTTTCTTTTTTAAGGGGGCCACCAAGTCTAGAGTCTGATGCAGAGAAGCTGTAACACTATCCACCATGTTATCAATTACAGAAGGAGCAAGCTGTCTATAGCTTATTTCCGTTGTGTTGACACATGGCATAGAGGAAACAATCTGCATAAATTTGGAAACAGCATCATCTGAGAGGCATCTACTGTAATAATATTTTTCTTTAGGAGCCAAATAGTCAGAAATAGTAAAATCAAAGGTTAACAGACAATGGTCTGACAGTACAGGGTTATGAGGAGACACTACAAGATTTTCTATTTCTATGCCATATGTCAGAACAAGGTCCAATGTATGGTGGAGGTAATGAGTAGAATTTCCTACTTTCTGAGAAAACCCAATCGAGTCTAATATTGAATTAAAAGCCACATTAAGGCAGTCACTATCTACATCCACATGTATATTAAGTGTCAGAGAAGTATGTGACGGTGGTGCAAGACATGTTTGAGCACAGCAAAACCATATGGTGACGTGTGCTGTTGAAGTGACAAATGGGTTCATGGTGGGGGTGGGATTACATCAGGGATCAGCTCTGAGACCCTTCTTGTTTGCCATGGTGATGGACAGACTGACAGACGAGATCAGGCAGGAGTGTCCATGGACCATGATGTTTGCAGACAACATTGTGATCTGTAGTGAGAATAGGGAGCAGGTGGAAGAGAACCTGGAGAGCTGAAGGTATGCTCTGGAGAGAAAAGGAATTAAAGTCAGTAGAAGCAAGACAGAATACATGAGTGTGAAGGAAAGCGAGGCAGGTGCAACGGTGAAGATGGAAGGAGTAGAGGTAGTTAAAGTATATGAGTTTAAATACCTGGTGTCAACCATCCAAAGCAATAGAAAATGAGGTGAAGAAGAGAGTGCAGGTAGGGTGGAGTGGGTGGAGACAAGTGTCAATGGTGATTTGTGACAGAAGGACGGCAGCAAGAGTGAAAGGGAAGATTTACAAAATGGTAGTGAGACCTGCTATGATGTATGGTTTGAAGATGGTGGCGCTGACAAAAAGACAGGAGACGTTGCTGGAGGTGGCAGAGTTGAAGATGCTAAGAATTTCATTGGGAATGACTAGGAGGGGCAAGATTAGAAATGGGTATATCAGAGGGACAGCTCAGGTTGAGCAGTTTGGAGACAAAGTAAGAGAGGCAACGCTGAGATTGTTTGGACATGTGCAGAGGAGAGATAGTGGAGTGGGATCGTCATTCCTGTGTTGCTGGCTGTCAGTATAGTTTGTCACTCTCCTGAGGATTATTGTCTTTAATTGTATTTCTAGAGACTCCAGCGGTCATAGTCAAATGCATTCTCAGGGCCAGAGCAGGCGGCATCGAGTCAAATTTGAAAATGCTGGCTAAAAGTAACTGTAAATACTCTACAATTGTTATTCACGCTGGCATTAATGACATCCGACTCCAGCAGTCGGAAGTCACGAAACTTAATGTAGAATCGGTGTGTGACTTTGCAAAAACGATGTCTGCCACTGTAGTATTCTCTGGGCCCCTCCCCAATCTGACCAGTGATGACATGTTTAGCCGCTCGTCATCCTTCAACCGCTGGCTGTCTGTGTGGTGTCCTAAAAATGACGTGAGCTGCATTGACATTTGGAGCTCTTTTTGGGGAAAACCTGGTTTTATTAGACGAGACAGCATCCATCCCACTTTGGATGGTGAGTCTCTTTTATCTTAACAGTCTGGCATCATTTTTATCCAAATTTCCAAAACCTTGACAATTCAGAGTTGGGACCAGGAAGCAGAGTCAGTCTTACACGCCTCTCTGCAGCTCCTCTCCGTCTGCCATCCCTCAACTTAGCCCCTGTCTTCACCATCAGAGAATCATTGTCTGCTCCCTCAAAAGTTAATAAAAATATAATGTATAAGCATCCCAAAGTGATTAAACAAAAAGTTGGTAAAACTCAAATTAAACATGAAGCCTCTAAATTGAATGATTTGGCCTCTGTTCCTCCTCATAATTTAAAAATTAAATGTGGTTTGTTAAATATTAGGTCTCTAACTCCCAAGTCTCTGTTAGTCCATGATCTGTTAATTGATCCTCAGATTGATTTATTTTCTCTTACAGAGACTTGGTTAGGACAAGAGGATTATGTTGGTTTAAATGAATCAACTCCCTCTGGTTATTTAAACTGTCAAAATCCCAGAAGTTCTGGTCGTGGAGGAGGAGTAGCAACAATTTACCATTCCAAATTACTAGTTAATGTAAAGCAAAAAACATGTTATAATTCATAACATCTACATTCTAACTACATCTACATGTAGATAGTGATATGGCATTTAAATTAATATTAGACTTGATGGGGTTTTCTCAGAAAGTAGGAAATTCTACTCATTACCTCCACCATACGTTGGACCTTGTTCTGACATATGGCATAGAAATAGAAAATCTGGTAGTGTCTCCTCATAACCCTGTACTGTCAGACCATTGTCTGTTAACCTTTGATTTCACTCTTTCTGACTATTTGGCCCCGAAAGAAAAATATTGACTTATAATTTCCTGCTATTGAATTCAGATAAGACTTAAGCCATTCTAGTTGGTCCAAAAAACCTTAGCGATACCTTTCCAAATCAAACTCTTAGTTTGGATGCGGTTACTCTTTCTCTTAATAGTTTGGTGAGGAACCCTGGAGTTAATTTTTATCGATATCTTTTTTTTAATTAACGTATAAAACTTGTTTCTAAGACTGCTTTCTATCAAACTCTACAATTTCTTGTCCATGTTGCCTGTATCTTATTTTGTCTTTTCAGCATCCGTGCTTGCCTTGCTATTTCAGCATTAGTCTTTGTTAGATGTTCATTTAGCTAAACTTCTGTTCCCCGGAGCTTTCTGGCCTGCCTCAGTATGTCATTCTTTACCCTTCTGTTCACAAAGCGCATCACAATTGATTTATTTGTTTTATTATCTTTCCTGGGTAAAGCATAACAGGCTGAAATTGTCATGACTCGCCGCTCATCAGCGGCGCCAGCTGCGCGCACACCTGCGCCTCGTCAGCAGCGAGGTATTTAACTCACTCTGCCCTGGGCTTCGGCCTGAAGCCGTCTGTTCTCATCGGCATCTCTTGCTGCAAGGAACCCCCTTCTCCAAGCAAGGAAATCTGAGTAAGCTTCCCTCATCTCTTTTTCTCCCAGCCTTCTCCCCTGTGCACAGGTGGATTCCCCGGTGGCGGACCTTGTCTCCTCGCCGCTGCCTCCTCGCTTCTGCTGCAGGCGCTCCAGGTTGCTGTCTCCCGGGCTACACCCTTGTTAACACCAGCCACCAGCCCAAACCAAGTAAGCCAGCAAACTGTCTTAGTCTTCTGTATTGGTGTGGTGCCTGTTACCCTTCTCCCTCTGCTTCCTCCCTTAGGGTTGTCCGGCTGAACGGCTTCCTGTCCCCGTGCCTGACGCAGACGCCACCACCAATACATTCTTATCCCACAGACACGCAGCCACGCTCTCTTGTTGGTCAATAAAGCTATTAAATCTACCCTGAGCCTGCGTGTGTGTCTCCTGAGCCGTGCGTTATGTCAGAAATTGCATTTGCTTCGACCTCTATATCTCTACTATCAAGGAACTGAAGCACCTGGTTTTGCAGGGAGACTGATTCACTCAGGGGAGCCTCCTCACCTCTCAGTCCTGTTGTGGCATGAGCTTCATTTACATAGTATTGCCAAGATTAGGAGCATCTTGTATCAGAGTGATGCTGAGAAACTAATCCACGCTTTTGTTAGCTCGAGATTAGATTATTGTAATTCTTTATTATCAGGCTGTCCTAAAACATCTTTAAAAAGTCTTCAGCTGATCCAAAATGCTGCAGCAAGAGTTTTAACAGGTACTAGAAAGAGAGATCATATCTCTCCGGTTCTGGCCTCCCTTCACTGGCTTCACATAGAGTTTAGAATTAAGTTTAAAATCCTTCTTCTTACTTACAAAGCTCTAAACAATCAGGCTCCTTTTTATTTAAAAGATCTGATCCTTCCCTATTGTCCGAACAGAGCACTACACTCCCAAAGTTCAGGATTACTTGTAATATCTAGACTCTCCAAAAGTACAATTGGAGACAGAGCCTTCAGTTATCAAGCTCCTTTCCTGTGGAACCAGCTGCCTATCAGACTCGATCTCTGTTTTTAAGAATAGGGTTAAAACCTTCCTTTTTGATATAGCCTACAGTTAGGGAGGGATCATGTGCCGCTGAACCCTCCCTTAGTTATGCTGCTAATAGGTTTAGACAGCCGGGGGACCTCCAGTAATGCACTGGGCCTCACTTCTTTCTTCACTGTCAATGTAATATTTTTGCTGATCATTCACATCTGTTTGTTCTCTCCCATAGATTGAGTCCCCGTCTACTGTTTGCTCTCTACATGTCTGTTCTTTTCATCTTCTCTATCCCCTCACCCCCCAGCCACTCACAGCAGATGACTGCCCCTCCCTGAGCCTGGTTCAGCTGGAGGTTTCTTCTTGTTAAAAGGGGTTTTTTCCTCTCCACCGTTGCCAAGTGCTGCTCACAGGAGATCACCTGATTGCTGGGGTCTTTTTGCAACTGTGGGGATTTCCCCTACAGTTGATAGTGCTATGAGATGACTGTTGTTGTGAAATGGCGCTATATAAATAAAGTTGAATTGAACTGAATTGCATATTGGACAGAGGATGTTGATGGAGCTGCCAAGCAGGAGGAATAAAGGAAGACCACAGAGAAGATTCATGAATGTAGTGAGGGAGACATGGAGAGGGTTGGTGTTACAGAGGAAGATGAAGGCTATAAGGTGAGATGGAGGCAGGTGAGCCACTGTGGAGACCCCTGAAGGGAGTAGCTGTAAGAAGAAAAATCTGTTTCCTGTTTGAAACACATGTAACCCCTAACAATCCAAACTGTATAAAGAAGCTGTAAGTACTTATCTGAAAGTATTCATATAAGATTAATAAATATAAGAGTAAAAGGTATGCTACAGTACAAAGGCTGCTCATTAAAGATTCCCCTTGACCCACTTCCTGTTACTGTAGGAGTCTGGAATGTTACATGTATAGGGGTAGGGGTTGGCTGAAAAGTTCATGGGTTGACCATGATGCAACATGATGTGATCAAATTTGACCGAATGTGGTTCATTTTTCAACATAGTCTCCAATGTCAGTGTATCTGAAAAGAAACAACACAGTTAGTATTAGAAAGGCTGAATTTAATGCATGACTAGTTTTGTTGCTGTAGCATAACTCCTTCTTAGTCATCCTATGAACTTTTCAGCCCCACCTCATATACAGTATTGTGACGTATGCAGGGTTCACACAAAGAGAATGGAGCAAGATGGTAGTGACGAAGAGGCTTTATTCACACACACTCTGAGCACAGGCAGGAGGGGGGGTCATTCTCCCAGACCTCCGTTTAAATCATGGTTACACACACACATAATAAATCTTGCCTATGAAATACTGCTGTGTCATTATAACGCAGTTATAATGACACAGCAGTATAATAACTCAGTAATAACATTTAATACACACATACACAGTAACGTTTCCATGTCAAAGCATGCTGGGAAATCCTTGCCCCCCCTTAACATGGCCCCGACGTTACACTGCCCCCCTCCTGGACTGGTTTCTGTCCCCAGAAAAATTAAAGTCCAGTTTAAAAGTCCAATACAAACTCATCCAGGTGTCGGGGCGGCCTTCGGTGCCGGCGACCAACACGTACAGGCCCCCTAGTGTCCACCTGAGTCTCGGTCGGGGTATCTGGTCGGGATGGAAGCTCCAGTTCGTCCTCCAGCGGTGCAGATGGCTGATACGGGGCAAGACGGTCACGATGAAGGACTACAACCCGGTCCCTTCTCCTAAGCCTCACCCTGTACACCACATCCGACAGTTTCTGCAGAACCACGCATGGTCCCGACCACTGGCTCGCCAGCTTCGGTGATCGTCCTCTTTTCCTCTCAGGGCAGAAAACCCAGACTCGATCTCCCGGTGCAAAGTCCCTCCCCTGGCAGCGGGAGTCATACGCTCGCTTCTGCCGACCCCCTGCCGCTGCCAGGGCCTCTCGAGCCAGTTCGTGCACCATGTGGAGACGTTCTTTCAAACAAAAAAAATAATCCAATCCGGGTTTTCCCTCCACCTCCAGCTCAGGGGGGGACCGAATACCAAATCCACTGGTGTGCGCAGCTCGCGTCCAAACATGAGCGCCGCAGGGGTGCACCGGGTAGATTCCTGACCTGCCGTCCGGTACGCCCACAAAACAAAAGGCAGATGCAGGTCCCAGTCTCGCTGTCGCTGGTCCACTAGAATAGCGAGCTGGGTGGTGAGGGTCCGGTTGAATCGTTCGACCAGGCCGTCGCTCTGTGGATGCAGTGGGGTGGTCCGAGTTTTCTGGATGCCCAGCCGCTTGCAGACCTCTCTGAAGACCTCCGCCTCGAAGTTCTGACCCTGATCGCTGTGCAGCTCCTCCAGTGAGCCAAACCGACAGAACATTTCGTCCACCAGCTTTGATGCCGTCGTAGCGGTGCTTTGGTCTGGGACCGCGTACGCCTCTGGCCACTTAGTGAAATAATCCATTGCGACCAGCACGTAGTGGTTCCCCCGGTCCGTGGTCGGGAAAGGGCCCAGGATGTCCACTCCCACTCGCTCCATTGGCGATCCCACCCGGTACTGCTGCAGGGGAGCGTGGGATCGCTGAGTTGGCCCTTTCTGAGCTGTGCACGTGTCGCAGCGATGAACGTGGAGCTCCACGTCCTGATGACAGCTGGGCCAGTAGAACTGGGCTCAAAGGCGCTGCAGCGTCTTTGTCACTTCTAAATGGCCCGCTCCTACTGCCCCATGAACCAGATGGAGTACGTTGGGCCGGAGTCGACGAGGAACCAGCAGCTGCCAGACGTGCCGCTGCCCAGCTGGAGTCTGCCACTGTCTATACACCACGCCCTCGTGGCAGCGGAGGTTGGCCCACTGGGAGTGCAGGGCCTTAGTCTCTGGGTCCAGCGCTGACACAACCTCCCAGGCGGGCCGCTGTCCTGCGTCAAGCCACTGCCGAACCCGCAAAATGACCGGGTCTCTATCCTGCTCGCTCTGCAGCTGCTGCGTGCCAAGGACCTCTGTGACATCATCACTGGGGAGAGCTGCCTGATCATCTGAGGAGGGGCTGTGCGTCGCTGCGTTATTCCTGCTCGCAGCGGCCCGGAGAGCAGCAGCCCGTGGGACGGTTTGATCTTGATCTTCAGCCCGATGGCAGTGACGACACTCCTCTGTCACACAGGGGCACCGAGACAGCGCGTCAGCGTTGGCATGGAGGCGGCCTGCCCGATGCACAATCTGGAAATTATAATCCTGCAGTGCCTCCAGCCATCTCGCCAACTGTCCATCCGGTTCTTTGAAGTTCAATAACCAGGTCAGGGAAGCGTGGTCCGTCCTGAGCTGGAACCTCCCACCGTACACATACGGGCGGAAGTGACGCAGTCCTTAGATGACAGCCAGCAGCTCTCTGCGAGTCACACAGTAATTCCTCTCGGCTCTGCTGAGAGTGCGGCTGAAAAAAGCGACTGCCTGCTCTCCGTGTTCTCCCTCCTGGGATAGCACTGCCCTGATGCCCTGGTTGCTGGCGTCCGTGTCCACAATGAAGGGGCGGTTCGGGTCAGGATACTGCAGGACGGGGGCTCTGATGAGTGCTGCGTGAAGCTGGGAGAAAGCAGCAGCACAGCTGTCACTCCACTGAAATGTGCGTCCTTTCTGTGTCAGCTGCTGCAGCGGGCTGGCGATGGTGGCAAAGTTTTTCACAAACCTCCTATAATAGGAGGCCAATCCAAGAAAACTCCTCAGTTCTCCCACGTTCTGCGGCACTGGCCAGTCTCTCACCGCTGCCATTTTTTCTGGGTCGGTGGCGACCCCCACTGCGCTGACGACGTGGCCCAGGAAGGTGGTCTCCCGCCAGAATAGGTGGCATTTTCTAGGGTGTAACTGTAGCCCCGCCTGTTGGATGGCACCCAGCACCTCTCTGAGATTTGACAGGGTGCTGTCAAAATCAGCTGCATGCACCAGCAGGTCGTCCAGGTAAACAACGCAGCGACTCCGGGGCACGTGAGCCAGCACTCGCTCCATCAAGCATTCAAAGGTGGCCGGAGTGTTGCAGAGTCCAAACGGCATCACTTTAAACTGGTACAGTCCCTGCCCGATGGAGAAGGCTGTTTTTTGGCGGGTCTCAGGTGACAGTTCTACCTGCCAATAGCCGCTGCGTAGATCCAGCGAGCTGAACCAGCTGGAGCTGGCAATGTGGTCCAGCGCGTCATCGATGCGGGGCAGGGGGTAGGAATCCTTCCGGGTGACGTCATTCAGGCGCCGGTAATCCACACAGAACCGGCACGACCCGTCCTTCTTCTTGACCAGCACCACAGGCGCCGCCCAGGGGCTGCTGGAGGGCTCAATAACATCTGCCTCCAGCATTTCTCACACTTTTTGTTCTGCCGCTGCCCGCCTTGAAAGGGGCAGCCGGCGTGGGTGGAGTCGAATCGGCCTGGCCTCACCGGTGTTGAACTCGTGCTGCACCAAGCCGGTCCGGCTGCATTCCTCATCCTTTGCGGTGAAAACACCCATTTAACAGTCCAATAGCTCCCGCAGCTGGCGTCCCTGTTCCGGGTCCAGCCCGCTGCAGCTCCGCTGAAATAATTCCTCCACCGCCTGCTGCGTCTCTGCTGACACGTTGACCCCTCCCCTTGCTGTCCCTGTGGGCGTTCGTGCTATCTCTGCCCGCGCTGGTGACGTCATCATGTCCGGTCCTCGCGGTGGCCTGCCTGGTCCGGTCTGTCTTGATGGTCCCTCAATTGTGCAGGCCCCCGTGTTCCTTCCCTGGGTTCTGCTGTGGAGGGTGATGGTCCGGTTTCCCAGCTGGAGGGACGGTCCCGCGGTGTCGATCTTGGCGTTCCAGGCTGTGAGCAGGTCTAGTCCAATAATACAGGGGTCCTGGATGTCAGCCAGCCAGAACGGGTGTCTTATGTTCTGACCGGCCACCCCGACCACCAGAACTCTCTGCCCCCTCAGTCTGGCGCGCTCACCGGTAGCCGTGGTGACGCAGCGCTTGGTGGGTTCCCACCCCCGCGGGACCGTCTTGTTCGTGCCTGGCAGCACACCGGGTTGGACCAAGGAGATTGTAGAGCCGGTGTCAATCAGGGCCCGGATCGACGTCTTCCCCAAGCTGCACTGTAGATACATCCCTGGAGAGTGTCCAATTTGGCCCACGCGTGGTGCCGGCTCCTCGGGGGAAACATCTGCGGGAGGCGGCCTGTCCGCGTTCATGCCACCTCGCTCTAGTTTAATGCCGGCGAGGGGCCAGTTTGTCGTGGGGTGGGTGCGGGGCAGTATCGTGCGATGTGTCCCATCTCTCCACAGCGGAAGCACCCTTCCTCGCGCCGCCGTGGCCATCTTCTCCGTGGACGCGCCACTGTGGTCTGCCGTACTTCCTCCTCTTCCCCCTCGCTCTCCATCGTGGCCTGGAAGGTTCTTTGTCTGTGCGTTGGTGCTTCAATTGTGCAATTCATCAGCGGCTCCACTCGCTCTGCTTCTGCCACTGCAGTCTCCCAGTCATTCGCGGCGTGGATCCGTACGTGGCTCTGGAGCTGGGCCGGGCGGAGACCTTGGATGAAGTTCCGGAGGGCGAGCTTCTCTACTGCCTCTGGTGCGAAATCTGGGTAGCTGTGCCGGGTTAGCAGCCCTATGTCTGCAGCATAGGCTCCTAGGCTTTCCTGGTTGCTTCGGCGGCGGCGGGTCAGCTGTTCCTGGGCGTGCTCAGTGTCCGCCGTTCTCCCAAATCATCTCTGGAGCGCTCCTTGTAGCGCTGGCCAGCTGTAACGCTCCTCGGGCCGGAGATCAGAGAGCGTGCAGAGAGCTCTCCCTTCCAAGGCCAGCGCGACTTTGCACGGTGGTTTCCTCTTGTGACCAGCCGTTCAGCGCAGTGGCCAGCTTGACCTGGGTCAGGTAGTCATCCAATGTGGCCTCGCCATTGAAGCGGGGAATCTTGGCCCGCTGCCGAACAGATGGGATGGCTGCCTCCTGATCGATCGTTGCTCTTGATCGCCATGGGATCGCCAGCCCGTCCTGTCCTGAAAAAGGCGGAATGCGGGGCTGGTTTGCTCTGCTCTGCCTGTCTTGAAAAAGACAGAAGGCAGGGTGTGCTGGCCCCATCAGGTCCGCCGCCGCTTCGTTTGTCCTGGCTCCCGGCTCCCGGGGGTGGTGTCTCAGTCCCATCGTCCATCATCAGCTGAGCAATGAACTGCTCCAGCTGCTGGATCTCCATTCTGATCCTGGCTTCCATCTGCTTCATCCCACTTCTGACACCAGTGTGACGTAGGCAAGGTTCACACAAAGAAGAGGAGCAGATGGTAGTGACGAACAGGCTTTATTCACACACACACTCTGAGCACAGGCAGGAGGGGGGGGTCATTCTCCCAGACCTCCATTTAAATCACGGTTACACACACATAATAAATCTTGCCTATGAAACACTACTGGGTCATTATAACGCAGTTATAATTACACAGCAGTATAATAACTCAGTAATAACATTTAATACACACATACACAGTAACGTTTCATTGTCAAAGCATGCTGGGAAATCCCCCCCCCCAACATGGCCTCGACATTACAGTATAATCCATGTCTCTATAGGTCACATGGTAATTTTCAGCTCTCTTCTCCAGGTGCTAAGGTGGAGTAAAGTTTGATCATGGTCATAAAAGCCCAGTAGAAGCAATGGAAGCATTATGACTCACCACCTCTGAAGAAGGTACGTGTCCAACCTTCTTCTGGGGCCACCATGGAGTACTGATCATGGATTTCCTGGCAAATGGCACTGTCAGGGTCTGGAAGGATGACCGTAGGGTCATTCCCACTTTTTGAGTTTATTTCTGGTTTCTTTTTGTGTATTTTGTTATTTGTATTTTGGTTTCAGTCAGGTGCTTATTATATTTATGGTTATTGTTATTATGATTTCTGTTATATTCTGAGTTCAGTCATTGTTTGCATTATGTTTACCATGGTTGTGTTTCTCCCCTGATCCTCTGTTCATGTCCGCGTCTCCGTCTGTCTATTACTATAGCTACGTTCTGATCCACAGTGTACTTCCAACTGTATTCCCTACTCCCTGCTCCGTTCTCAAGGAGTATCAGGAAGCTAACTGCCCTTCAGAAAATTTCTCCATTTTTAACACCCATAACCGTTGCCTCCCTCCTCCCTGCATTCCCACAGTCACCATAGACACGTACTGATTCTGTGGTGGATAATTTATATTTCCTAAATAAAATATTAATACAAATATATTTTTATTACTATCAGTTGATATAAACAATAAGCAACATCAGTTTAGCTTGTTAATAACGTTAGCAACAATAGTTTGTTTTACTCATATTTGAGGTGCAATGGGTTATGGGTAATCTTCTTGTCAGCTTTCGGTGAAGTGATGTCCAGCTGTTCACTTCATCCCTGCTCAGTTCTCAGTTCCCTTTGAACTGAAGACTGTTCGCTCCCTTAGATTTGGAATCTCAGTTAATATGGTGGATGCCCTGTGCAGTCCACTTCAGAGTACACTACTGGGTGATCGGAACGCAGCTTATGTGTGTGTGTGGCCCCGCTCCATCTTGTCATCTGTTTTTCCTCATGTGTCAGCTGTCAGTCATTATTGGTTTTCAGTGTTCCTGATTACACCCGTCTGTCTCGTGTTGTCCTGATTGCTCCCCTGTCTATACTGTATATAACAATACTGTGTATTGTTCCAAGGTTGTCATAGCCAGGAGCAGCAACTGGTTAAGCTCCCAGTGCTTATAAAATGCTCCTATACTGTATGTACCAGTGTTCAGTCTGTGTAGGTTGTGGTGTCATTAGTTTTTCTGCCCTGTTCCCCGTGAGTTCTGCCAGTTTGGTTTTGTTCTATTTTCAGCCCATGTGCTGCCTTTAATTTGTTCCAGTTTTGTTAATAAATCACTGTTTTTGCACCAATCTCCTGCCTGTGCCTGAGACCTCTCCTAAACATGTACTTGACAGGTACCACAATTACCAGGACTTGCTACACTTCACTGCTGCAGAAACTGCAGAATGTCATCAAAACCTTGAGGTGTGGCATGCTGACCAAAGGTGTCCACTTCCTGCAGGACAACACCTCGGTTCACAACTCCTCCATCCATCCATCCATCTTCTACCGCTTTTCCGGAGGTCCGGGTCGCAGAGGCAGCAGTTCAAGCAGAGAAGCCCAGACTTCCCTCTCCCCAGCCACCTGTTCCAGCTCTTCAGAGGGGATACCAAGGCGTTCCCAGACCACCTGGGAGACATAGTCTCTCCACCGAGTCCTGGGTCTGCCCCGGGGTCTCCTCCCAGTGGGACGTGCCTGAAACACCTCAAGTGGGAGGCGTCCAGGAGGATCCTGATCAGATGCCCATACCACCTCAACTGACTCCTTTCAATGTGGAGGAGCAGCGGTTCTACTCTGAGCCTCTCCTGGATGACTGAGCTCCTCACCCTATCTCTGAGGGTGAGTCCAGCAATCCTACGGAGAAAGCTCATTTCAGCCGCTTGTATCCGCGATCTCGTTCTTTCAGTCATTACGTAGATTTTTTTTTTTTTTGTTACTTATTTGTACCCGTAGGTAGATTTGGTTTGCAGTCTGGTGACAAGCCACCGGCTGCCGGTCGCTGAGTGCGCGAGCGCCCTAAACCTACATGTTTTTGGTATGCGGGAGGAAACCGGAGAAATCCCGGAGTAAACCCACGCAACACGGGGAGAACATGCAAACTCCACACAGCTCACTGTTGGTCGGGGGCTGGGATCGAACCCACGATCTCATGCTCCCCGCGATCCCCCGGCCGAGGGTAAAACTGTGCTGCCACAGTGCTAAACCACTGCGCCACCGTTCACAACTCATATGTTGTCCAAATAGAAGCACAATCCTGCAGCTACGAAATCCTTATTCACCCCACTCATGGTTTTTACCTCAAACCATCTCACTTCCACGTCTTTCCAACCATGAAGTCATTTGTGAAGGTCAAGCACTTCCAAGACACTGAAATGCTGATTTCTGAGGTCAAGTTGTAGCTTCTGATGCAACCTGCAGACTTCTACAAGTGATTTCTCCCCTGCTGCATAAAGAGATGGGCAAAGTGTGTGTACCTGTGTAAAGAAAGACTGATATCAAGTTTAGTTCCTCTCAGTCAATGGCAAATGAGTCAGGGGAAATCTTTAAAGGGGTCATTGACTGAAAAATGGTGTGTTTGTAGGTTTTAACTGTCTGAAATGAGTCTACTGGCCTAATTATCCAAAGATTTTCAAAACAGTCAATTCTCTTAAAACACACACACACACACACACACACACACACACACACACACACACACACACACACACAGAGCCTTAATCTCGTTTTCTCTCCCAGAAATGTTTTTGACTTTTTGTGGAATTCTTATACGTCATGATTTGACAAAGCCAACCCACCGGTGTCCTTGAGACCAGCCCACTGCTCTGTTATTGGCCCGCCTAGCTGTCTGTCATGTAGCTGGAAGTGGTGCTAAAGGTTGCCTATTGGCTCCTGAGCTAACACTAGTAACAGGAAGCTCGAACCGAGCGTGGCTTATATTGTTATTTTCATCAGAACTTAGTCATCCTAATAAGGTAAGATGATTCCATTTTACAACATGTGGTGTAGGGGGCAGCACCTATCTCCGTTTCACTGACCCTAGGCCACACAGCTACAGTAAGTAATAAAAGCTACAGTGGGGGGGGTCAGTCCTTCTAGTAGTTCTGTGCGTTAACTTTACTTTCCCCATTCTATTATGCTGAACACCAAGCTAGAAGGTGGAAAGTACCATTTTTATATGGTGTTTGGTATGACCTGGCCAGGATTTGAGCCCATTACCTCCCGGTTGTGGGGTGGATGCTCTGCCAACTATGCCACCATTCCGGTTAACTATCCCTGTTACTACCTGGTTCACTGGTCTGTGGTCCACAATGTGCCTCACTTTGCTTTGCCCATCTCCTGGTGGTTTTGCTGTGGCACCTGGGAAGTGGTGCTAGCAGTTGCTGCAACCCAGGGATGCTGCCTGGGGCTGCTGGCTCAGCACCCCCACCATATTCTGGACACACAGGTGGCATGGGGAAGTCACGTCGCCATGGGTCATCCCCCGGCTGGCCATGGGAGAGGAGTGGAGTACCACAGAGCGAGACATTGCCCTTTGAGATCCCGTGGCTTGACCAGCGGCCTTGGGTTGCGGCAATCAGTGGATCGCCCGACACTGGTGATTTGTTGTGGCAACTCAGTGGGGTTGTTGCAGGAAGGGCTGGGATGATGCAAGATGCACAAATGACTGTGGATCAGTGAACCAGCGCTGCTCATCCAAGCTAGAAGAAGGCTAGAAGCGAGCAAGCTAATGGCTAACTGATGTAAGAGGGAGGGTGGAGTTGAACAGCTGAAGGATGGTTCTTAAACAGACGGACAGTGACATTTTTTTATTGAACCAATCAACAGATTGTATGAAAATAGTCTATTCCCGCAATTTAATATGTGTCACCAGCTTCCATAAATGACCTTATTTGCTCATAGCTCAGCCTTCACTTAGTGAGGCTGCAGTACCGCCATCTCTCGATAGGTGCGGGCATTGGTGACGTCACAGCAGCAATAGTAAATGGCAGAACGAGAGCAAAGTGATTCGGACAGCGATTATTTTCTCGAGTTTGACGACCTCAATATAAATGATGACATTGAAAATGAGGAATCGGATGATGAAGTAGTTTTGGGTGGTGCTGAGGGGGTATTCAGCCTTATTTGTGGGAAAGAAGTGAGGGTTATGTTGCCTGCCTGTGCAGTGAGCCTCATCAGAGAAACATTCCCATCTGATCACTACAAGGGATTTTGCCTACCAAGATTAGATTTGTGAACAATGATATGTAAATAAAGTTTTGTAAAATCATATATTGAGTTTATTAATGTTCATGTCAATGTTATAATTCTCATAGTTCAGCATTCATCAAAGTCGCATGTCATATACATTTGAATAATTTGAACACACTAAATTCTTCTCAGTTTGAAAAGAAATATTACATACTATACCACCTTTGTATGAATGTTTGAAAACACAGCAGAAATATACAAAGAAATACAAAAATCAATGGAGTATCACTACAGATTAAGAAAATAACTGTCACCATGGGGTGAGATGCCGTCTCAGCGCTCAGCCCATGTTTTCCTTCATCTCTGCTTCCCATTGAGCAGCGTCTCAGCAGGCTCCCAGCTGGCAGCATTACGGACGGCTGGGGCCAATTAATCCTCATCAGCTGGGGCGCTGCCAATGAGAATAAATAGGAGCAGCCTCGATGACTCGGGGCTGCGACATAAGCACTGCTCGGCTGAAGCCCCTTCGTCTGGTGTCAGCCTCTACTCCCCTTGCAGCATTCCTGTGATTGTAACCCGCTGTGAGTATGCACGCCTTGTTACCCCTATGTCCGGTACGAGCTTCCTGCTCCTGCGCTGTGCAACCTGTGAGTGTACCACTGTATGAGTATCTGTGCTCTCCTCATCCCTCATCCCTCACCTTTAATAAAACATCATGACTCACTGGCTCGCCCTTGGCTCTTATTGCGCGGCTCCCTAGAGCCGTGCGTGACAATAACTAGTTTCCAGATATAGCAATTATTATATTCCAATAAATAACATTTCACAGTTATAATGGGCACCATTTTATGGTAGAAAATTGGGGTTCCATTTTTAAAAGCACATTTCTCTTACAATCTTAGGCTTATATTTATTTTTCTTAGCAAATATGTTGCTTCCCTAAAAATTGAAAGCTGAACTGTCATTGGTAATTTCTTCTGCTTTTACATGTTTGATTTTGAAAATCATCCATTGCTTGGAATTCATTTAAAATGTTTAGTAAACATTTGCAGTGAATATTAAAAATACAAAACTTACCCTTTTTACTTCTCGTTTTCTGACAGCTGATCGCATCGGTAGATCACCGTGGCTTTTCACGCCACTGTCACTGACACTTGTCTCAGAGTCAGACTGGGGAATCGCGGGATATATAGTTGGAATAGCCGTTTTCTTTATCACCAATCTTTTTACAAATTGCATCTTATTCTCGAAATCGCTGTCAACGAAATGTCTACTGCACATGCAGGGCGCTAACGAGGTGCAGGTGTGCACGCAGCTGAGGCAGATGCCTGAGAGCAGCGAGCCGTGACACCTGCAAAATATATGTGGACCAGAAAGACTGACAAACCTGGGTACTATTTCACTGCAGTCTGCTTTAATACAGAAGCTGAAGCAATAGGGAACACTGAATGTCTCTGTAATTGAGAACTTTGCTTCTAAAAAACACAGGAGGATGGACTTCCAATATAAGTAACTGGTGAGTTAAACTGTCTTTCTTCAGCATGTTTTTTCCCCAGCCGTTCTTATGGTCATGAAAATATTTGGTAATTCCGAGAAATATCCATAATCGCCGATTTTAAAACGTAAACATCAAGTGTTGCATGAAGCAAAACACAGCAGGACCATCGCACCTGTAGACAACACAACGCCAAACCCTATTAATTCGATGCCTGAAATCCTAATCTTCATAAATAATCTATTTGTAATCCACAAGTATTCCGAGAAATATCCGTAATCGCCGATTTTAAGACGTAAAAGCAAAACTCAGCACTGGCCGCCGACCGTGTGCGTGTTTGCTGGTGGTGACGTCACACAGTCAGTGTCCATCTTAGCCGCTGATCGCTTGGCTGGGTCAGACAGCTCTGCACAACAGCGTATTTCAAGAGCGCATTGTCACCTTATGCGACGTTTGTTGACACCAAAACATGTGCGGTTCGACTTAGCTCGTCTCAGACAACAATTTGAGATAAGAATTAGCGATATTGAATTTTCGTCTGTCCGTCTGCTTTAAAGATAAGATAAGATAAGATAAGCCTTTATTAGTCCCACAACGGGGAAATTCCAGGATTGCAACAGCACAGGGATAGCAACACTCAGAGCAACAATCAGAAGGCAAGAAAAAAAAAAGTGATAGGCTGTGAAAAGTGATCTTTAAAGTGATAGGCTTTAAATCAGTGTTTCAAGAAAGCCAAGAAAAATAAAAAAAAAAAAAAATCAAATTTGCTTCAATAATTAAAAGATTTTAGAAGATGTGGACAAAATTGTCAGAAACACTTCACTAAGACATGAGTGAGCTGTTAAAATGTGGAAAAACTGCAGCAATGACCCCTTTATTGAACAGCCCTGTAGAACTACTCAGTAAACTACAGTTTAGTGAAACATGTACTTGAGTAAGTGTAGCTTCTTTCTGAAGGTTAAGCATAGCTTCCATGACGGTGGTAATGCATGTAAAACTTCCTCTGTAGTGGTCAGTTATTTTGAAGGAACGTGCCCATTTTTATGCACCAAACCCAGTGAGTTCTATTGCCCCCAGTGAAGACAGTAATATTCAGAATAATTCCTAGTTGATATGAGAATAAGTACAGTGAGCTCACATATACATTTTCTTTTTGGCTTGGTCATAACTCATTTTCTGAGACACTGGTACAGAAAGATGCTTCTGTCCAGTGGGTGGCAGTGGTGTACCATTAAACAAGACTATGGCTCCATTCTGAGTGTTGTGCTGTCTTGTACAGCAGCACTCAGTCATAGCTGTTTCATCCTGAGGGTGCTGTCCCTGATGGCTGTGGGGGTGCCAAACTTGCAAGGTTACCCTCACTGTTTTAACATTATGTTAAAACAGTGGCGCGTGTGGCGTAACCCCCACAACAGACTGGGGCAGGCACAGCGCTCGGCTAGAGCAATTAACAGAACAGTGAAATGTGTGTATTAATGTCAACAGGCAGCCCCGCTTCTTCTGGCTTTTTCCGGCTCAGTACTGTGATGTTAATGTGCCATTCATGCTTTGTGTTCACGCTTCCTGCCCTTACTGTGATCCAATGACTGATAACAATATGTAGATGTGCCTTGTAACCTCTTTTGTCCTGCAGCTCTGGAGCAGAGGCGAATTACGGCCAGCAATCTCCTTATTATTATGTGTGTCTCTCAAATGCAAATGTCCCATGCCTGTCTGCAGTCTCTTTGATGATACCATGCCTTTCATGTATTGTCTGTAACTGGGTGTATAAGCTGACTGAAATCCATGTTCACTCTCTCACTCTCTTTTTGACTGCTCATCTGTGCACTTTGCTGGAGAGCCTCCGGGCTCGCTCATGGGGCGAGCTCCGTGATGGCGGTATGATAATAAACCTATTTAAAACCCTCAGTTCGCTGCCTTATTTTTCATGCCGCCGCACAGAAGAGACTGAACTCAGTCAGAACCCCCTTATTTATACTGTAGCGAACTCAATATGAGCACCCTACTTGGCTTGCCAAGTGGGTTGACCCTATTGGCAACACAGGTAGGGTGCGGGACTCCGGAGCGGGAGGCGTGAGTTCAAATCTCCCGGTGGGACGTCGCCATGTCGAGCAGCACGTTACAATACATACACCATCAAAAGCCAAATCACACATCCTTGTCAAATCCCCTTATTGATCATAACTCCCCCTCAATGTCCTTCAGTCCTCCACCTGGCCCCAGGGGGTCAGGAAGTCCTTTCAGGTCTTTACCGCCGTGTCTCCGTCTCCCTGCTGTTCTCCACAGGCGGTCCAGACCTATTGTCCTCCTCTAAGGCGTGAGGTCAGTCCACATATGCGATCTTAAACATCCCCTTGTGCTTATACATATGTAGGCATGAATACATGAGCCACAGCCCCTGCCACTGTTTTAACAACCTCCTGAGCCACTGCCGCTTGGGGGCGGCAGTGGCTCAGGAGGTTGAGCAGGTCGTCCAATAACCACATGGTTGGCGGTTCGAATCCCGCTCTCCCCAGATATCCTGCCGTTGTGTCCCTGGGCAAGACACTTCACCCCAATTGCTCCTGGTGGGTCTGGAAGCGCCATGTTAGGCAGCATGCCACCATCAGTGTGTGACTGGGTGGATAGCAGGATCTGTAAAGCGCTTTGGTCATCAAGAGATGAGAATAAAAGTGCTATATAAGTGAGTGCCATTTAACATTATTTTCAATTATAACAGATGTATTCTCTGTCCTTTCAGTTGTACAGCCCCAATTCCAGTGAAGTTGGGACGTTGTGTAAAACATAAAAACTAAATAAAATGATTTAAAAATCCTACCCAGCCTTTATTCAATTGAATCCGCTGCAAAGACAAGATATTTAATGTTCAAACTGATAAACTTTGTTTTGTTTCTAATTCTCGCTCATTTTGAATTTGGTTCCTGCAACATGTTCCAAAAAAGCTGGGACAGGGTGATGTTTACCACTGTCTCACATCACCTTTCCTTTTAACACCCAATAAGATTTTAAGAACTGAGGACACTGGTTATTGAAGCTTTGTAGGTGAAATTCTTTCCCAATCGTGCTTGATGTACGACTTCAGTTGCTCAACAGTCCGGGGTCTCTGTTGTCAGATTTTGTGCTTCATAATCCGTCACACATTTTCAGTGGGAGACAGGTCTGGACTGCAGGGAGGTCAGTCTAGTACCACCACTCTTTTACTATGAAGCCACGCTGTTGTAACACATGCAGAATATGGCTTGGATTTGTCACTCTGAAATAAGCAGGGACGTCCCTGAAAAAGACGTTGCTTGGATGGCAGCACATACTGGTCCAAAACCTGTATGTACCGTTCAGCATTAATAGTGCCTTCACAGATGTGCAAGTTGCCCATGGCATGGGAAACTTGCACACACACCTGTACCATCACAGGTGCCGGCTTTGGAACTTAACACTGATAACAATCTGAATGTTCCTTTTCCTCTTTAGCCCAGAGGACACGATGTCCATGATTTCCAAAAACAATCTGAAATGTGGACTCACAGGACACTTTTCCACTTTCCATCAGTCCATCTCAGATGAGCTCAGGCCCAGACCAACCAGCGGTGTTTCTGGGTGTGTCTGATAAATCATTGATATAGATAGATAGATAGATAGATAGATGTACTTTATTGATCCCAAACTGGGAAATTACATTGTAACAGCAGCATGACAGTAGACAACCAAACAACAGAAACACACACGACAGACAAAGGGATTACCCATGGAAAGTAAAAGAGAAACTAACACGACTATAGAACAATAGATACTGTATATGGTTGATTTTATATACTGTATATGGTTTGATGTATGATTATGAGTTTTAACTTGCAGATGTAGTGAAAAACTGTGTTATCTGACAATAGTTTTCTGAAGTGATCCTGAGCCCACGTGGTAATATCCTTTACAGAATGATGCAGTTTTTAATGCAGTGCTGCTTGAGGGAACAAATGTCACAAGCATTCAGTGTTGGTTTTTGACCTAGTTGCTTACATGCAGAAATTTCTCCAGGTTCTCTGAATCTTTTGATGATGCTATGGACTGTAGATGATGAAGCAAAACCTGGAAGCAACGCCTGGAAGACCTGAACTTGTTAGGAAAAATTCCAAGGAAGCATGCTCGCAGCGGCCAAAGTATCACCTCCTTAAAGGTGTTTTTTTTTTTTTCCAACTTTGATGCCTTGAGAGGTCTGGGACAGAAGCAAACAATGCCATTCCTTCCTAACGTCCCCTGTTGTGCAACGCCAGCATGGTCATCAGAATCCATTGTTCACCCAAGCTCAGCAGTGAGTATGGCAGCAGAGAGAGAGAGTAGATGATGAAATCCCAAAATTCGTTGCAATTGTACGTGAGAAAGGTTGTTCTGAATCTGTTAGACTATTTCCCTCTCTCAGCTGTTCTGTTATGGTCTGGGGTTGAGTTCACTATATTTCCCCCTGCTGCAGATCTCTCTCCCGCTCCCTGATTAGGTGCAGCTGCGTTAATTGCTTCACCACTTCAGTTATGGGCTGTCTACTTAAGGCCTGGAGAGGCTGCCACATACTGGGATCGTCAGATGTCTTCCACACCATCAGCCTTGTTCTTGCTTCCTGCAAAGCTCAGCCGTGGTGCTGTTTGTTCTTGCTGTCTCCTTTTTCCTCAGCCCTCTCTGCCTGTTCTCGTGTACCTAGTCCTGGCTCTTCAGCCTGTGTGTCTCCAGCCTCTGCCTGCCCCCTTGGATCACGTAAGGATTTCGCTGCAAAAAATCCTATTTCTACTCACCTGTGCACAGGTTCCCCCACCCCGGCTTCCCCTCCCCTGGATTCCCCTGGTGCACTTGGACCTCTCCTCCAGCGGACGCCCCTAAAAAGACACGTAATTATTACCACTGATCACCGTCATACATCCCTCTCCCTCTGCTTCACTGTAAAGACCTGCCTGCTGCCTCTGCTTCTCTGTTGGTGCCAGCGCTCTGCTGTCCACTGTAGTCCACTGTGGACTGAAGGGTAACGACCATGCTCACGTTCTTTCCTGTCAGCATGAGGACTGCAGGTGTGCTGCCCCTGCTTCCCTGTTGGCATGGGTTTCCTAGGCTCCTGCTACCTGTGGTTGACGGGAGTGATTGCTTCTGTGCTCACGATCCAGTGTAAGAGTACTATTATACTGGCATTCTAGCCTCACTTAATCATACCTTGTGCTGGAACTCATCCCATCTCCTTTCTCCCCACAGGGCTTGCCAGCCCACTGACTGCACAAGGACCTACATAAATCAAACTATTATTGTCACTTGCACTGGGTGTCTGAGTCTCTTCTGTGTATGTCTGGGTCATAGATGTGAAGTGGTGAACCTCGCCCCGTCCTTGCTTGTGAAAAACTGAGCCTTTCAGGGATGATCCTTTTATCCCCAATCATGAACCTGTTTCCAGTTAACCTGTTCATCTGTGAAAGGTTCCAGAAAGGATTTTTTGTTCAGCATTCCTCAGCTTTCCCAGTCTTTTCTGTCCTCTGTCCCAGCTTTTGTGGAACATATTGTAGGAATCAAATAGAATACCCCCCCCCCCCCCGCCAAAAAAAAGCCAACAGCAAAGTTTATCAGTTTAAACATTAAATATCTTGTCTTTGTAACGTTTATTTAACCAAATATAGGTTAAAAAAGATTTTTACATCATTCTATTGATGTCTTACACAACCTCCCAACTTCACTGGAATTATGATTGTAGATGAGAGTTTTGACAATTTACAGGCGAAAAAGGCTGCTTTTAACAATTATAAATGTTCTATCCATAATGATGTCAGTGCAGCAAATATTACAACAGATTTAGGCAGAGGCACAGGAGAAGGCCTGGCTGGAGGTGACGGGGGCAGCAGCAGGAGGAGCCCCGTCACAGAGAGCTGCCTTTATTATATTGATCTTTAGGGTTCTATTGTTTTTCTTTCTGATTATTCTTCCTCTTATTTTCCTTCACTAAAAGTAACACATGGAAACTTGAACGTTTAGTCTGATCAGAAACTCTCCCCACTACTCTGAGACCAAAAAAAAATCAAGGCACTGCGTACATGGGTGGTGCTATAATTAAGAGTTTTATGTTTGTGTATACTTTATTAATCCCAGAGGGAACTTGAGGGCAGCCACGGCCAATCCATTCACACCTAGGGCCACTGTAGAGTCTCCAGGTAACCTAACCTGTGGGAGGAAAGCCACACAGACACAGGGAGGACATGCACATTCCACACAGAAAGATCACCGATCGTTAAGGTGGTGGGATCGAACCTGTGACCTTCTTACTGTGTTGCTGCAGTGATAACCACTGCTCCACCCATTTCGCAAATACCTTGAGAATAACTAGGCCCAGACTCAAAATTCTTTCCTCATTCTCTTCACTGAAATCTTCCACAACTTTTTGTCAATGGTGACCAACTCTGACAATGAAGTTTTCTGCACCACATTGTCCAAGGGAGCTGAAAGTGAAATCCTCCTGCAACATTCATTCAAATTACTTGAAATTAAGCAGAAATCATCTCCAGACCGTAATAATGAAAAGTTGTTAAAATTATCCAAAATTCTTAATTCGTTGTGATTTTCTGATTCAGAGTTGATGAACCTTCAGACTCTGAATCAGAACCGGATTCTTCAGCTAACCACCAAATTTCATGCAATTCTGTGTTCAATTTCACGTTGATGAAATATCTGTCAGTGGGCCGCTTGTTTGAGTGAGTCATGAGGGGTTAAGCCGCTCGTCTGTCAGGCAGGAGTCCTGGTTTCACATCCTTCTGGGAACGTGGGCCATTCCTCTAAAGTGCACCATACCACTTCTGTGCATTTGAAAGCAATATATAGTGCACATGTTTTAATGCTGCTGGGAATCCTTTCAGATGAACATTTATTATTTGAGAAAGAGTGAAAGCTAAATCAGGTGTGTGGTGTTGTGGTTATGGTCAGCGCTTGGACAGCAGTAGTCTGGGTCTTGTTCTAAACAACAGCAGAAGTACAGTATGGCTCTTCTGTACATTTTACTGCAGTACTATGTTCAATTTTCACCTCAAGATAATGTTTGCTAAATTATTTTGATGATCCACCAAGATCTGACTGAGTGAATGTCACTTCATCCATAGTCTGACTGGGCCCACACTGTTTTTTTTTGTTTTGTTTTGTTTTTTGGTGTGATCACTGGGGGGGGTGCAGATGTGGCCTCGCTCCCAGCAGTCAATCACAGGGCATAACTTTAGCAACCAATAACAAAAGCCCCGTGGTTGGCTGTTGGCCCTGGGGTCATGGTGGCTATGGTTGTGACCTTTTCAGTGCAATACAAGAGCTTGAAGTCTACACCTGCTTGGAACCCGATGATCGGCTCTTGCGGCTATTTTTATGTTTCACATTTATTATTTAGATTGTTTAAGGAGAAACCTTAAAACCATCTCTGGGCTCCAGAATACCTCCCCTCAGTCTACGGGGGGCAGGGAGTGGGCCAACAATCTGAACCTGTTTTTTTAATAGGTTTGACCAATCGCCCCCCCCCCCCCCGACTGCACAACAACCACTGCTGCCTCTAAAGTCATCGAGTCCTGCTGCCCACACCCCACTCCACCAACACCCCCCCCCCCCACACTCCCAACACACAGCCCCCCAACCTGACCCTCACTAAGACCCAGGTGAGGACGGAGCTGAGGAAGATCAAGGCAAGGAAGGCGTCGGGACCGGACGGCATCAGCGCAAAGCTCCTCAAGTCCTGTGCAGACCAGCTGTGTGGGATTGTGGAGTACATCTTCAACCTGAGCCTGAAGCTGGGGAGGGTACCACAGCTGTGGAAAACATCTTGTGTGTTACCTGTACCAAAGACTTCCCACCCCAAAGACCTGAACAGCTACAGACCGGTGGCCCTGACGTCTCACATGATGAAGACCCTGGAGAGACTGCTCCTTGCTCACCTCCGCCCCCTGGTGGGACCAGTGATGGATCCACTCCAGTTCACCTACCAGCATGGCATCGGGGTGGAGGATGCAGTGATCTTCCTCCTTCACTGTTCTCTGTCCCACCTGGAGAAGCCCGGGAATGCGGTGAGGATCATGTTCTTTGACTTCTCCAGTGCTTTCAACACCATCCAACCGATGATCCTGAAGGACAAGCTGCTGTGCGCAGGGGTGGACCAGCACCTGTCATCATGGATCCTGGACTACCTCACTAACTGGCCACAGTTTGTGAGAACCCAAGATTGTGTGTCTGACGCGATCATCGGTAGCACAGGGGCCCCCCAGGGAACAGTCTTGGCTCCCTTCCTATTCACCCTTTGTACTGCGGACTTCTCACACAACACAACACAACACACTGCCATCTACAGAAGTTCTCTGACGACTCTGCGATTGTCGGCCTCATCTCCAACGGAGATGAAGCTGAGTACAGAGGACTTATCCAGGACTCCGTGGACTGGTGCCATCGGAACTGCCTCCAGATCAACGCAAGGAAAACTAAGGAGCTGGTGGTGGACTGCCGCAGGCAAGGACAACCCCTCACAGCACCAGTAAACATCCAGGGAACAGACATTGAGATGGTGACATCCTACAAGTACCTGGGTGTTCATCTGAACAATAAACTAGACTGGTCACACAATACTGACACACTCTACAAGAAGGGACAGTGCAGGCTGTTCCTACTGAGGAGATTCAGGTCTTTTGGTGTACAAAGGGCGCTGCTGAAGACATTCTATGATACGGTGGTGGCATCAGCCATCACTTATGGAGTGGTCTGCTGGGGCTCATTTAGCAGCAGACTACATCATCCTAGGTGCGCAACCGAGAAATTTTGCAGGTCCTTCCTACCTACAGCTGTCAGACTGTATAACCTAAGCAGGGCTGCTCGCAGAGATAGCAAAAAAACATGACAACCTAATAGTATTGAATGCAAAAGACGCAACAGACTTACACAATGGTCCCCTCCAGTATACAACTAGGACAATATCAGTCGCTACGGAGGGTGACAATATGTATGGGTACATATTCATACTATGTAGGATAACTAAGTAGACGGTTATGCTGTTTATTCCATCTAGCTACAATGCTCTGCACTGTATATATATATTTATGTGTACGTATGTATATTCACTGCTCTTATTATTTTTATTTTTCTTGTCTTCTTAATTATTGCTCTGAGTGTTGCTATCCCTGTGCTGTTGCAATCCTGGAATTTCCCCATTGTGGGACTAATAAAGGCTTATCTTATCTTATCTTATCTAATGCACAGGGATGAAATTTAGTGAGCATTATTCTCCTTAGTGAGAAGCCGATGAAGTGTTGGTGTTTGGTTCAGACACTCCTGTGTGTGATCATTTAACAGCGGGCAGACCATTTAAAAATGCTCATTAAGCATTACCCAGCCAGCATGTCCAGGTGGGCCCACCTCAGCTTAGCTGGGTGGTCTTATGGGTCCATGTGGGTGTGTCTGTGTTTGCTGTGGCCCAGTTGATCTGTTCACCCACATTAAAGCTTCCTGGGCTTCATGTGGGTGAGGGGCTTTCTGTCCAACTCGTGCCCCAAAATGATGAGGAAAAAGGCCCACAGTTACCAGAAGAAAATAAGAATTCTTTCCAAAAAGTTACAAACTTACAAGAAAATTTGAGCAAATTTCTGAAAAAAAATCGCAAGTTTACATTAAAAAAAGGTGAAATTTTTTAGAAAGTTTCAAATTTGCAAGAAAACAGCAAACAAATGAACAAATCAGTTGAAAATATGTGAAGAGGTAAAGTGCATGTGGTCCGAGACAGATGGGACCAACGTGGCAGCCACAGCCCAACCCACATGGGCCATAAGACAGCCCAGGTTTGATCTTTGGTGGGGCCCACAGGGACGTGCTGGCTGGGCCAGAACAGGCCCAGCCTATCAGGTGGTCAGACGGCAACGCTAGTTCAAGTCTGTAATAATCAGCCTGTCAGACGTGATTAAAGCTGTTTAAGGCGGACTCGTCAGTCTTCCTGTGGAGCGGGACTGCAGTGGTGACGCGCAGCAGCAGCGTCGCTTTCTTCCCGCTCACACACCAGACTTTCTCCTTTGTTCGTCATTTCTCAGTCTGAACTGGACCTGCTGACCACCACACACACATCACGCCACCTGTGGTCCCAGAGCTCTGGCACACGCCTACACCGTATCCACTGCTGTACGTAGACCAGTATGGACGCCCCCCCCCCCCCCATTGTTGGTTGTCACGCCACTGTCCTCATCCCACAATCTTTGACCTCATGCCGTCTACTCAATTAACTTCCATGTTTGTGTGTGTGTGTGTGTGTGTGTGCGGGGGGGGGGGGGGGTTACCTCATTAGTAACACACACACAGATGCTAGCTGTTAGGATCCCTTTACACAGACGGAGATTGTTGGGGGACTACTGAGGTGTCTCTCAATGATCTCCTAAAGTCTTGAAAAAAGCCATTTCTGTGTAAATGTTTGTCAGATCTGTGTAAGATTTTCATGGTGATCTATAGAGATCCCTGAAAGATCTGTGAGAGATCGCTGACAGACAAGCAGAGATTTCTGGGGACAAAAGAGATACCGGTACAGTCATGTGAAAAAATTAGGACACTCCGTCCTAATGTCCTAATCATGTAATGCACATAAATTAAAAATGAATTTAAGACTTTTTTCAAACTTTCTGTAAAATGTAATTCTAAACAAATAGTGAGGAATAAATTAGGACACCCCCATCTTTTTTAGGACACCCCCACATTCATTCCCCCTTAAAATGGCTAAAATAAATGTTAAAAAATGCAAACAAAAACAAGGTTAGACATAGATATGTGAACATTTAATAAAGAACTGAATATTTAATGGGGTGTACTAATTTCGTCACATGACTGTTTATTTGAGATTTCTTTTGCTCTTCTACCCCCTTTATATGGGGTTGGAGATCACTGAAAAATCATAGAAAAATGAAAAAAAAAATGGCCAGATATCTCAACAGTCTCTTAGTGATCTGTCAGCAACTGCCAAGATCTCTCACTGATCTTCCAGTAATCTCCATGGCCTCTACAACTAAGAGATTGTTCTGAGTCAGTTTAAAACAATCTCTCAATAATCTACAAAGGAACGTGATCTCTCAACAATCTCACTGATCCCCCAATGATCTCTCAGCAATCTTTCAATGAACTTTAGCTTCTGCCCTTCAGAGAGAACAGACACCTTTTTTCTTTGCTCCCTCTTTTACCCTCCTCCCCTCCCTAACTGAGAATCCCAGCTTGCTGTCTTGTCTGCGTCGCTGTCTTCTGGCTGAATCTTGAACCAAACAAAAAAAATGGATTTGGTGAGCGGCTTTAATAAAATTAACAACATTTTATATAAATTCGGGCCAGGGGGAGCCCCTATGGAGAGACCCATGGATTGGAACGCATGTGTCTGCACGATTCGACTGAGGATGTGGAAACATCTACTTGGTTTGGCAAGGATCACAGGATTTTCTGCTGATTGGCTCTGGAGTTTTTCCTGGTGTATTGAAAAATTAACTGGAAGAGCTAATTAAAAGCGGTCCCGGCATAGCTGCTTCTCAACAATTCGACTAGACGGGGAGTGCACTAACTATCGGCAATGATAATATGGAATTACCATCTGCATGCACTGTAGAGAGGATGGACTCTACCGGACATGTTTACCCATGTTCTTGAAGGGGAACATCTGGAGTCGTCTTTGGTGCCTCCAAGGAATGGATTTAAAGCCTATGTATGGAAATTATGTACACAGGATTGCTGGAGATGATAAATTCTATGCTCTGTGTGATTTGTGTCTATCAGACCTTGAATTCGATGCCCTGTTGTCTATTTTCCTCCTGGATTAAGACAAAACAGAAGATTGTGCTTATCTTTCATAAACATACTGGGTCTGCATCTGAACTCTCATTGACATGTGACTGGCTCAGGAATTTCCATCTGCCATGCCTCAAGGACATGCTTCCGAGTTTCAGACACTAAGACATAACATCTCGGCTGGGAGAGATTTTGCTGCCTCCAGTAACTGATAAACACCCACCTGCATTCAACATACACAAACACACTGATTCATAATACTGAATTACACTCATCCATTCACTGATCCTCTCTGACTTTTGGTCTTTTGTTTTTTTGTGGTTGATTGTTGCTCTGTGCTATTGAGAGATTTTTTTTCATTGTAATCATAATCTGCTTAAATATAAGCTGTATTCTGATAAAGTTTTTTTTCTCTCCTCCCCCCTTGTGTCGTTCCCTCCCCTCCCCTCCCCTTCTTATCTATCTCTGTTTGATGAGGCGCCTATTATGGCTGCCGTGTCGTTGTGTTGCGCGCATGCGCACCAATGTCAAGTCAAGTTCCTCGTGTGTTTTTTTTACATGCTTGGCAATAAAGTTTATTCTGATTCTGATTCTGATTCTGAACTTTATTGCTCTTTCAACAAAAATGCTGAGCAATCCCTCACTGTTCTCTCAGCCACCTTTACCTTCAGGGTGGAAAAACTGCATTCATTGAAAGATTGATTGAAAGATTGAAAGCTTGCTGAGAGATCATTGGGAGATCAATGACATTGTTGAGCAGTGAAGGAGCAGTCACTGATCTCACTGGCTAAAACTGGGCTGTCTAATGGATCCATGTGTTTGCCCAGTGTGGCACACGTAAACAGTTAATCTGTTCCCCACTTTAACCCCATCAGGACCCCACGTGGGGTTAATGCAGGTGAGCAGGTTTCAGCAACACTGGTTCCACAGGTAAAGTACATGTGGGCAAACACAGACAGAACCAACATAAATACTACAGACAAACCCACATGGGACCAATAAGAAAGTCCAGAGTAATGTGTAGTGGGCCTACATGGACATCCACCCCCTTTAGGTCATGAATGCCCCTTGCAGGGCATTATGAGGCGCCAGATGCCAATTAGTAAGTTTGCTTGTTTATTAAACAAAAAGACAAAATGACAACATAAATAGCCACATGGGGCAAAACACGTACATAAACTAGAGCACAAAACGATAAGCACTGACATCAAACGTGGAGGTGCAGCGAGGACGGAACCTACGCTGTAAAACACACACTTACCAGAGACGAGCTAGGAAGAATCCAAACACAGAGAGAAGACTGGAGTCAGGGGTAGGAAGTCCAGTCCAGGAACACGAAGGTGCTTGTGTGTGTTGGTCGCAGCGAGGAGTGAGCCTCAGCTGCTCCCTTAAATACAGGGCATGAGCCAAACAAAAGGGAAATGAAATCAATAAAATGACAAACAGCTGTCATGGTGCCGGCTTGACTTTGACAGCCGGACATTCAGCCGTGACGCTGTCACAATAAGAGCCCTGGAAAAGGCCCTAATGACAAAGCCCGAAATAAGATGGAGGAAAAGGGAAAGCACTGAGCAACCCGAGGTGGGACGGAATCAGCGCTCAGATCACCACACTTTTGAAGTCCTGGGACAGTGACACAAGTTTTATTATTTTAGCTGTTTACCAAAACATCTTCAACATCCAGTTATAGAATCAATATGGGTTTAACGTTCAGACTCTCAGCTTTAATTTGAGGGTTTTCACATCCAGACTAAATTTACAGTTTAGCAATTACAGCCATTTTTATATAAAATCTTCTCAGCATGATGGTACAGTGGTTAGTACTGTTGCTTCACAGCACAAAAGTTCCAGATTCAAATCCCCAGGCTGGCAGAGGTGAGAGCCTCTCTGTGAGGAGTTTGCATGTTCTCACTGTGCTGTTTGGGTTTACCCTTGGAGCTCTTGTTTCCTCCCACAGTCCAAAGACATGCACATTTCGAAGTAAGATGGCGCCTGTGTTTGGCCTGGCTACTGCTTCACGTTGTCTACTGCTGTTTGTTATATCAACCCTATCACTAAATGAATGGGTCTTCACTGCACTGAGTTATAATCGACAGCCATATCGGGTAACACTGTCTATGGAAAGATCATTTGATTCTTGGGAGGGCTACAGACAAACTCCCCCCTCCCCCCCGTTTGTGTGTCCCCTCTCCTCACCTGAGTACCAGTTTCTCTTCGCAAGTTGGCATCCTGGCAAGCCTGCAGAGCTGGCTGTCAAGCTAAGAGGAAACGAGCCCTCCGGACTGAGGGTTTCTGGTTTGATCGCCATAAATGCACCCAGGGTCTGCTGCCGGTTTCCCTTCAGGACATGACTACAGACGCTCCTCTGCAGTCGCTGGATTGCTCTTCCATCTCACAATCCCTTTTGCCCAGGACCCTTGTGGACGGGATCACGGCTTTGTCATCAGGGTCTCAGTCTGTCCTGCCTGACCAGAGACTGACCGACCAGCACAGCTGGAAGTCATGTGACCGCGTCAGGTGCCTGCTGTCAGTTCCACTCCTATCAGCTGTGAACGCAACTGAGCTGTCACCCATCCAGATGGTGTTACTTAACACTCGCTGCATTTCCAACACATCCCTCACTCTTCACGAACTTTTCTTGACATATGGATTTTATGTTCCTGATGGAAATGTGGGAGACAGAAAATGAGTTTTTCCACCTGAAGCAGTTCTGTCCCCCTGGCTGCTCTGTTATCAGGACTCCCAGGATTGTGTGGCATGGTGAAGGACTTCCTGTGGTATACCTTGACAGCCACCTGTGCAGACTGGTAAACTCTGAGCCCTTCTCCTCCTTTGAGTCTCAGATAATAAAAGTTGGGACTTTTAATGCCTTTTATTGTGTTTTAATTTATCATCCTCCTGGCTCTGCAAGTGTCTTTCTTATGGATTTTACAGACTTTTTATCTTCTCTTATTAAATTGGAGATGGTTTTAATCATTTGGTGATTATAACATTCATATTGATGATGTTACATGTAACACAGCTGTTGACTTTTTATCAATCACTCATTTTTTAACCTCATCAAGCATGTTTTGAAACCTACACACACTAAGGGTCATACCTTGAACCTTGTTTTTTCACTGGGCTTGAATATTGAAAATGTGTGTGTGGATGAGTTCCATATCAGTGATCACAGCTGTGTGCTTTTTAATGTTAACTTCCCTGTGAATCCTCCCCCTCTGAAAATGGCAGCAAAAAGGCGGATTATTAACCAAGAGGCAGTTAATCACTTCTCTGCTTTGTTTGAGCCACACGTACTGATGGGAATTAAAGATCCTGATGCTTTCACTCAGACTCAGAGATTAGCCACATAACTGATACGGCTGTGATCAGAGGGAAAGTCCCCGGGAACGCGCTGAAACACTGTCTCAAACTGGAGGATGAAACCCTGCGCCTCCCTGAGCTTTCCACTGAAGCACGTGGGCGTGGGGATCGGTGTGAGACCCGTGAATGTGCCCGGGCTAGCCTGGCTAGGTGGTGAGCTAACGGGAGCTGGCCTGCTGCTCTGAGCCGGAGGGAACGCCCGCTGTCCTTCCAGGCGATCCAACCGGCTGTTAATCTGACCTATCTGGTTCAGAATAACCTGCTGCTGGTAAGTAATCTGATCGACTCGAGCCTCCAAGATGTTAAAGTGGTGTCCGAGCCCGCTGTTCGCTGGGTCACTCTGACGGAGCCTTACTGACATAATGTCGTACCCAGGGAACACACACACACAGGCTCAAGTTCAATACAATGATCTTTATTGGATAACCAGCAGGTGTGTGGGTGCATGTATGCGGTGTGTGAATGTTGTGTGGGTGAACGAGCTGCAGCCGGGGGTGAAACAGAGTGCCGTACAGCCTGACAACCTTGGAGACAGAACCAAACATAGGTATTAATTTCAGCCGCGTAATGATGGATGGAGAATTAACAGGGCTTACTTGCAGATGTCCTGAAGTTGGCGTTGGCTTGGGCTTTGGGCCTCCTGCCAGGGAGACAGCGTCTGCTGAGCGCATGCTGTGAAGCGTTGTGATGCGCGGCGTGGAGTGAGGAGCGGTTCCGCCGCCGCGAGGGAGAGAACTGCCGCCGGAGGTATCCACCTGTGCACAGGGGAAAGCCTGGGAGAAGAGGTAAGGTTGGAATTTGTTGAGCTTACGTGCCAACGGAGAGTCCAACGATGAAGTACAGGGCTGAGCGGAATCAGGGCGTGCGCAGGACGAAGAGCGTATCATAGCAGACGGCTCCGTGCCGAAGCTCTAGGCAGCACAGGCTATATAGCCCGAGGCTGATTACTCCCAGGTGTGCGCACAGCTGAGGCAGATGACGGCCCAGAGTGGGTTGTAACAGTAAACCACAAAAATAGTGCTGACATACAAAAACGACGAGAGAAAAACTTACAGCTTCACACAACGTAACATTTTGCAGGAGAGGCAACGGCGTAACATGGCAAAGAGTCACCAATGCAGAAACCACAGCGTAATGTGGCGGTGACGAACTTATTGGAGGAGGCCGTTACTAAATACATGAACTAATGACACAGTGATGAGAAGCACCTGAGCAAGGGAGTGGAGAAAGTAATCACAGACAAGAGGAACCAGCTGACTGTCAAGAGAGGGAGGTGTGGTCTGACTGGCAGACTGACAGGCCCACCCACACCAACTGTAGACTAAACGAGCTACCTGACAGCCTGTCAGTCATGGAACCATAACACACAACAAACTCAGAACTAGACTGGAAATAAGTTGCAAGTGATACATGGTATGAAAAGGCAAACTAAGCAGTAACACAGAACAATGAAACTCAAAAGGCAAAACAATACACAAACGAATATGGAAGCAGAAAACCCAAGAGACTGAGCCTGGGAAACCCGGCTCCGAACCAAATACACAAAATACGCATAAGATAATGAGACACAGAAGAAGGTCATGGAACTGAGCCTGAAGGACAAAACGAGCTCAGTTTATGACAGCGGTAAATAATATTTTCTGGTCAGCTCTGTAAATGATAATAAATCATCCATCCATCCATCCATCTTCTTCCGCTTAATCCTTTTCGGGTTGCGGGGGGGGGGGGGGGGCTGGAGCCTATACCAGCATCTTTGGGCGAGGGACAGGGTCCACCCTTGACAGATCGCCAGTCCATCGCAGGGCCAACACAGAGAGACAGACAACCATTCACTCTCACAGTCACACCTAAGGACAATTTAGAATCCCCAGTTTTGATGCTAATTAACCTAACTTGCATGTTTTTGGCATGTGGGAGGAAACCAGAGAAATCCCGGAGTAAACCCATGCAGACATGGGGAGAACATGCAAACTCCACACAGATCACTGTTGGTCGGGGGCTGGGATCGAACCCAGGATCCCCCAGCCAAGGGTGAGTTGCTGTGCTGCTGCAGTGCTAACCACTCCGCCACCGCGCTGCCCATGATGATAATAAACCATTCTCCCCAAAAATATAATTCAAAAGAGAAATACCCTTCTTTTCCCAAAGGGAAAAGCTGATGGGGCAGCCACCAGTCACATATCTATCATTATTAAATAATGAAATTCCTGGGTCCAATGAGAAAGAACAATCGCACAAGTTTTCTGCTTTCCTTCACACTGAGGCCAGGTGTGATATGAGCGTGCCATTTTTGACCAAGCAAGAAGGAGAGAGATGCAAGTTAAGAAAATCAACAAAGGAGTGAGGGGCAATCATCTTTTCTTCTACAGTGCACCATGATACTTCAGAGCTGTGCTGTACCCAAATCAGTAGAGGCCTGAGAGTAAAAGCCCAACTATAGAGTTCAAAATCAGGGAGTGACAGGCCTCCAGACGCCTCTCCCAGTGCATCGTGTGGCATCTGACGTGTGGTTGTTTATTTTGCCAAATGAACTTAGACACCACAGAATGCAATTTGCACCAATAAAGAGGGGGAGGAGGAAGAGGAAGCATAGAGCTCACAAAGTTAATCACCGGCAAGATGTTCATCTTCATTATTGAAATATGGCTTCAGAGAGAGTTCTTCAAACTGGACCATCTTCCCAAGTCTGCGATTATTTTGGCAATTACTGTATATTGTCAAAGTTATGTTTAATAATTGCCTGAATTGTTGGAAAGATTTTAATGCCCAGAAAAGTGAAGCTTTCCACAATTGGTATAGGAGAAGGAACCGGACATTCATGCATCGCCTGATTTAAGGAAAACAACACTGATTTCTACCATTTTTTTCTAAACCCATATAACTCACCATATTTCTCAAGGATATATAAAATGCATGGTATGCATTGCGATGGGTTTTGAATATATAGTAATAGATCATCCGCATACAACAAAATGTGATGAAAAACACCTTTAACACATATCAGAGAGAACAGAGAGGAGGAGTGGATGGTTTGTACTAGTGGCTCCAAGGAAAGGGCAAACAACAAGGGGCTTAAAGGACATCCCTGTCTTGATCTTCTTGAGATCACAAATGGGAGAGAACCATTTCTACCATTAATTACTTTGGCCGTAGGATTTCTGTACAAGACCTTGATCAAATCCGTGAAAATCTGACCAAAACCCATAGACTCCAACACTGACCACAGAAAGGGCCACTCAAGACGGTCAATGGCTTTTGCAAGCATCTAGAGAAAGAACTGTGGCCAGGGAGCTTTTGTCTTTAATATTGTAATATTTGTCTTCAATATTGTCTATAAAGTGTGGCGATCTTCTGACACTGTCTGTGGTCAGCCTGGATTTTATTAACCCAGTCTGGTCACAGTGCACTAATGTCAGCATATGGCCTTGTAGGCGTCTTGTCAGGACCTTTGCAAAAATCTTGAGCTCAGCATTTAATAACGAGACAGGTCTATAACTAGAACAATCTAAGGGGTCTTTACCTTTCTTAAGAAGCAAAGAAATCAATGCTACATTCACATTTCTGAAGAATGAGGCACCTGTGAGTGAAAAAAAGAAACATGTCCAATAGTAAAGGAACTAGCAAAGGCCAGAAAGTAGCATAGACCTCAGGCGGCATCCCATCTGGGCCCCTGTGCATCTCTTTTACCGATGTTTCACATTCTTGCAACATAATAACTGCATTAAACTCTGCAGCTTCACTTCTTGATAGTTGAGGAAGCTGAATAGTGTTTAAAAAGGTGTCATATGCTGACTTCTCAAAAGTAGTCTCGGAGGTATATAGAGAGCAATAAAAAGATGCAAAAGTGTGAAATGTTTGTTAATGTTATCAATCTTTCCTTGGGGGGGGTTGTGCACAAAGTGTTTGACACTTCATTTTTTATTCAGCTAAATTCACTCTGTGATGTGCCAAGCTCAGTTATAACAAGGATTTAGTATATTTTATTTCAAAAGGGAAACAAATGTTAATGCTACTAACAGTGCACATTGAGTTTTTTAGCACCTTATATGCCTGAGTACGATGTGACCAAAATGGTTATTTAAAGATTTTTTTTTTCATTCTATTTATTTAATTGTTGGTCAAGAGGAAAAATATTTCCACTACAGCACTGTCATTGTGTTTTTATGCACTTTTGATGTGCCAAGTGCACATTTAAAACCAAGACAATGGATAAAAGATGCATTCTTTTCACCATATTGATCTGTGTTAGTTTGAAATTGTCATGGCCGCCAATCACGGCACCTGTGTACGCACCTGCCTGTCATCTCCTGCGGCCCTATTTATTCCCATCAGGACCAGTACTGGGTGCGGAGTCGTCTGATTCCTTCCGTGAATCAGGCCACAACCTGCCTCTGTGCTTCCCTGCTCTGAATTCTTCTGCCTTCAGCTTCCAAGCCCAGCAGAACGACGTCCGGGTCAGTTTCGCCCGGACCAACGACCAAGTAAGCTCAATTGCTTCTAAACCCGTCCATTCCCCTGTGCGCAGGCAGAGCACGCAACGGCGGACCTCCTTCTCCCTCCAGGCGGTGGACTTATTCCATTTCCAGCTAATCTGCCCGCAGACACTGTCTCCCTGGCTGCAGCTTCAGCGCTACCTAAAGACTCTTCAACATCTGTTGACAGTAAGCTCAATAACATCTGACGTGCTGCATAGGTGTACTGTAGCTAACGGCCCTTGTCTCTTTTCAGGGTTGCCAGTCTGTACGGTGCTCTGCCGGCCCAGCTGGAATACACGGATTGCATTACACTACATTAATAAAGTACGTTAATAAAGTACAATAAAAAAAAGGAAAATAAAGTACTGTGGAGATGTGTGGAAGGACGAGACTGAGTTTATTCCTCAGGTTCAGCTTTATTCACAATCACATTCTCCAACATTCAAAAGCAGAAAAAGAGGATGAATCTTCTCACATCTGTCCTTTTATACCCAGGACATCAAACAGTCACATGGTGCTTAATCGAACATACAGTCACATGGTACTTAATCTCAGTCACAATGTAACTTCCCCCAAGCTTAACACCATCCACCCCCTAGTCTCCGTTGGTCAGGAAATCTCTCAAGGCCATCTCCTTGAAACAAAAGGCCAGATCTCACACCCTCCTGTTACCTCTAGGAGGCTCAGTCCCTTTGTTCCCCTGAGACGTGAAGCATACAATAAACATACAGTAATATATCTGTGGAGCATATGAAACCAACATATGTGCCCCACATGACCCCCCCAGATGTCTAAGATGGAACAACATAACTAAAGATGCATGTCATCATAAAATCACTACATATCAGTCCAAATGCCGCTTAGGCCTCAACCTCTCCCATATCTGCTGTAAGCAGGCTGTACCACTTCCACGGCGTCTTCCAGCTGTGGATCTGCTGCCTGAGGATGAGAACTGTTAGTCAACCTCTGCAGGTGCTCTGGGGAATGCTCTCTAGGGAGTCTGCCGCGCCGTGGAGCCTTCGCCAACTGCATAGCTTCGTCAGCTACCACAAAAGCGGGTTTGAGCCTGTTAATTCCAATCCTTTCTGTCCTGCCCCCCAAATCTAGCAAAAAAATGCTTATCCCCTGTTTCCAGCACTCTATATGGTCCGTCATAAGGTGGGCGTAAAGGCAGATGATGGGCATCAGAATCAGAATCAGAATCAGGTTTATTGCCATTGTTCATGTAGTACACAAACTAGGAATTTGTCTCGGTGCAATGTTGCAACATTAAACATGATAAGATAAAAGAAATAAACTATACATGCAATAAAGTGTAGAATAAGAGTAAGTGATACTGGTCAGCAGTTAAAATATATTAGCGAGCAGCAGATATTGTGGAGAACCATATAGTGCAGTCGGTAATGCAGGAAGAAAACAGTGATGATTGACATGAGTCTGGTTGAGCTGCTGTACATAGTGCACGAGAGTCAATAAGTCACTTAGTGTTCAGCAGTCTGATGGCAGAGGGGAAGAAGCTGTTCATGTGACGGGAGGTTTTAGTCTGGATGGACCGAAGTCTTCTACCAGAGGGGAGGGGGGCAAACAGTACGTGACCAGGGTGTGAGGGATCGGCTATGATCCGGCCAGCACGCCCCCGGGTCCTGGAGATGTACAGATCCTGGAGAGATGGGAGCTTGCAGCCGATCACCTTCTCAGCAGTGCGCACGACGCGCTGCAGCCTTAGTCTGTCCCTGGCAGTGGCTCCTGCGTACCACACGGTTATGGAGGTGGTGAGGATGGACTCGATGATGGCTGTGTAGAACTGCACTAACATCTTGGTGGGTAGCTTGAGCTTCCTCAGCTGCCGCAGGAAGAACATCCTCTGCTGGGCTTTTTTTGATGAGGGAGCTGATGGTCGGCTCCATTTGAGGTCCCTGGTGATGGTAGTGCCTAGGAAGCGGAAGGAATCAGCAGGGGTGAGGGGAGAGCCTGAGAGGGTGAGGGGGGGGGCAGAGGGGTAGTGACTTTCCTGAAGTCTACAATCATCTCCACTGTCTTCAGAGCGTTCAGCTGCAGGTTGTTATTGTTGCACCAGGACGCCAGCTGGGCCACCTCTCTCCTGTAGGCGGACTCGTCGCGTTGGAGATGAGCCCGATGAGGGTGGTGTCGTCCGCAAACTTGATCAACTTGACAGACTGGTGGCTGGAGGTGCAGGAGTTGGTGTAAAGGGAGAAGAGTAGGGGGGAAAGTACACAGCCCTGGGGTGATCCGGTGCTGATGTTAGTAGAGTCTGAGACAGTCTTTCCCAGCCGCACATGCTGCCTCCGGTCCGTCAGGAAGTCGGTGATCCACCTGCAGAGGGGGTCAGGCACGTTGAGCAGGGACAGCTTGTCCCGGAGCAGAGCGGGGCGGATGGTGTTGAATGCGGAGCTGAAGTCCACAAACAGGATTCTGGTGTAGGTTCCCGGGGAGTCCAGGTGTTGCAGGATGGAGTGGAGGGCCAGATTGACTGCGTCGTCTACAGACCTGTTGGCTCGGTAGGCAAACTGCAGCGGGTCCAGGAGAGGGGTGGTGATGGACTTGAGGTGGGGCAGGACCAGGCGCTCAAAGGACTTCATGACTACAGAGGTGAGCGCTACAGGTCTGTAGTCATTAAATCCAGTGATCCGTGGCTTCTTGGGGACAGGGATGATGGTGGAGGATTTGAGGCAGGACGGCACGTGGCATAGCTTAAGGGAGGTGTTAAAAATGTCTGTGAAGACAGGAGCTAGCTGTTTCGCACAGTGTCTCAGGGTGGAAGGCCACACGCCGTCCGGGCCGGGGGCCTTGCGCGGGTTCAGTCTGGAGAACTGTTTGAGCACGTCCTGCTCACTGATGATAAGGGCAGGGGGGGAGGGGGGGTGCCTTTAATGAAGTAGGGATTGTGGAGGCTGTGGAGCTGGAGGGAGGGGGGGAGTTGGACACAGATGACGAGGTGTCAAAACGGGCATAGTGTTGGGACAGTCTTTGACAAAGGGCTTTGTCATCCTGACCTTTAGGAGCCTGAGGCCGATAGTTGGTGATTTGCCTCAGTCCTCTCCACACGGAAGCCGAATCATTAGCAGTGAACTGCTGCTGGAGTCTCTCTGAGTACACAGATTTAGCCCTCTTCAGCTCTCTGTTAAACCGGTATTTAACCTCCCTGTAGCAGTCCCTGTCTCCACTTTTCAGCGCTGCTTCCTTCTCCTTCCTGATCTGTCTGAGCTTAGCTGTGAACCAGGGTTTGTCATTAGAGTACCTCACCCTGGTGCATGATGGAAGAATGTTCTCTTCACAAAAGTGGATATATGAGTTCACAGTGTCCGTGTACTCATCCAGATCATGCGTGGCTCCTTTAAACAAGTCCCAGTCAGATATTTCCATGCACGTTTCCAGCTTCTCCTCAGCTTCACTGGTCCGTATCTTCATAGTGCTCACAACAGGTTTAGTGAGCTTCAATCTCTGTCTGTATGTGGGAATGAGATGAACCATCACGTGATCAGATAAACCCAGCGCTGCGCGAGGAACAGCGCGATATGCGTCTTTCACTGTGGTGTAACAGTGATCCAGTGTGTTTAATCCTCTGGTGGGGCATTTAATAAACTGTTCGTAGCGGGGGAGATCGTGGCTCAGATTGCACTGATTAAAGTCGCCAGCCACAATAATCAGCGAGTCCTGGGAAACTCCGCTCTGTGTGTTTGACTGTGATCCGCGAGCACGCGCTGAGCTTTGCACGTGGTCCGCGTCGGGAGGGGCGTACCACAGCGCTTCAGTATAAAGAAGCAAACTCCCGCGGGGAATAAAGGGCTTGCAGTTGATACAAGAAATTCCAGGGCGGGAGAACAGTGTTTGGAAATTACCGTTACATCAGAGCACCAGCTGAGTTGATGTAGAAGCAGACTCCGCCTCCTGTGGTCTTGCCGGAAAGCTCTGTGTCCCGATCAGCAACGGAAGAGCTGGAAGCCGTCGAGGCCGCAGCGCGCTGTCCCGGTATATTTTCCGCAGCCAGGTCTCAGTAAAGGCAGAGGCAGCCACGAAGCGAAGTCCCTAAAACGCATCAGCAGTCTCAGTTCATCTACCTTGTTAGAGAGAGAGTTGGTATTGGACAGAAATATGCCAGGCAGCGCCGTTCGCGAGCCTCTCCTGCGAAGCCGCACGAGAGCGCCCGCTCGTCTACCTCTCTTCCGCCGTCTCACTTTCCGAGCCAAGCAATGAACCAGATCGGCGGCAGGGGCTAAAAAAACTGGGAGGAGGTCCGTGGGGGTGAAAGTCCTGATATTTAGAAGTTCTTCACGGGTATAAGTGCAAGCAGACACACAATTGACAAACAAAAACAAACAAAGAGCGCAGCGAAGCACCATGTCGACTGCTGTGGGCGCCATCTTGGATCAATCATGTCTGACAAAAACAAACTCTGCATTTTTTAAAGCCTTAGGCACAAAAACACGCGGAAAACTGTGGTGAACGGGGCCAGGTAGCGTGCTTGGGCCCATGCTATTCTGTAACCACTGAGCCAGGGAGCACTCTGGCGCTGGATTATCTGGGAGAAATTCCCCGGGCAGCCGGAGTGGCTGTGTGAAAACTAGCTCAGCTGGGGAGGCTTCTAAATCCTCTTTAGGTGCAGAATGCAACCCCAATAAAACCCATGGTAGCTTGTCCACCCAATTTGTATCCGTAAGCGACGCTCTGAGAGCTGCCTTCAGTGACCTGTGAAAACGTTTGCATAACCCGTTAGCCTGCGGGTTGTACGTGGTCGTGCGGTGGATCGTTGCCCCCAGGCTGTGGGCCATCGCTGATCAAAGTTCGGAAACAAATTGCGGGCCTCTGTCAGACGTAATGTCCGACGGAACTCCAAAACGCGCTACCCATGCCGTTAAAAATGCGCGCGCCACCTCCTTGGCTGTGGTTGATGACAGAGAGACCACTTCCGGCAAGCACGTGGTGCGGTCAACCATTGTCAGAAGATGTGTGCACCCTTGTGAGGGCGGGAGGGGGCCTACGAGGTCCACGTGGACATGATCAAACCTTTTAGCCGGGATGTGAAACGGCTCCAAGGGAGCTCTCGTGTGTCTATGAACCTTGGCCCGCTGACAGGCCATGCAGGCTGCCGCCCACTCTCTAACTTGTATGCGCAGGCTCGGCCATACAAATTTCTCTCCTGCCATTTTGACCGATGCGCGCACTCCCGGGTGCGCCAGAGAATGGATTGAGTCAAAAACGCGGTGGCGCCACGCGGCTGGAACCACTGGACGTGGCTGCCCAGTGGAGACATCGCAGATTGGGGGGGGGCATACCGTCTTGTAGCACCCTGTTCTCCAGCCTTAACCCTGTTGGTCCAGACTGGAGCGCGCGCACATCCGCGTCGCTAACCTGCTCCGCGGCCATGGCTGCATAATCTATCCTTACGCAGACCGGGGCCGCGCGCGCTCCTGCATCGCTACCCTGGTCCGCGGCAATGGCTGCAGAGTCTACCCCCACGAGGCCTGGAGCCGCCACAGCACGTGAGAGGCAGTCTGCCACTACATTATATTTACCCGCCACATGCTGGATATCGGTGGTAAACTCTGATATCGCGGCCAGCTGTCTCTGCTGCCCGCCTGACCAAGGTTCTGAAATCTTGGACATCGCGAAAGTCAGCGGTTTGTGGTCCACAAACGTGGTGAAACGGCGTCCTTCCAGCCAGAACTGGAAGTGGCGGATGGCCAAGTGTAGAGCTAACAACTCCCTGTCGAACACGCTGTATTTTCGCTCGCTATCGCGCAAGGTCTTGCTGAAAAACGCAAGCGGTTGCCAGGCCCCAGCCACGTACTGTTCAACGACCGCCCCTATGGCTACATCTGACGCGTCAGTGGTGAGCGCCATGCGGGCCGTTGGGACTGGGTGTGCCAACAACGCAGCGTTTGCAAGGGCTGATTTGACTTGAGAGAATGCGCGCTCCTGCTCAGGAGACCATTTGATTTTATTTGTGGGTTTTTGTTTTTTTAGTGCAGCATACAATGGTTGCATGAGCTGTGCTGCGCGGGGGAGGAAATGGTTATAAAAATTAACCATTCCCAAAAACTCCTGTAACACTTTGACCATTTGTGGTTGGGGAAAATTTGTTATTGCGCGCACTTTATCAGGCAGAGGGACCGCTCCTTCTGACGAGACGCGATGCCGAACTGACACTTCGCTGGGTTGATTATTAACCCGTGCTCTGCCAACCTCCGGAAAAAGCTGCTGTTGAGGTGGCTTTCGGTGTCGTCTTCGGACCGCGCTGGCTAACCAATATGTCGTCCAGGTAGATGAACATGAAGGGAGATCGCGCAAGGACCGCGTCCATCATGCGTTGGAGCGTCTGCGCCGCGCCCTTAAGCCCAAACGGCATGCGCAAAAACTCAAAAAGCCCGAAAGGAGTTATTAACCGCTGTTTGGGTATGTCCTCAGCGTGCACTGGAACCTGGTGGTAACTCGCGAACCAAGGTCTATTTTAGAAAAAATGCGCGCCCCCCGCCAAATGAACCAAAAATCTTGGATGTGCGGGATCGGGTAGCGGTTGTGCGCTGTAGCTGTTATTCAGACCTGTGGAAATCACCGCAAGGTTGCCACGAGCCATCAGCCTTTGGGACCATGTGAAGCGGTGAAGCCTAGGGGCTCTTCAAACGCCTGATGATGCCCAGTTTTTCCAGGTTGGCGAACTCCTCACTATAGTCAGTTTAGCTGAGTCCAAGTGCCGAGCTTTTGCAAAAACGGGTGGGCCGGTGGTAGTAATAAAATGTTCCACCCCATCTTTAGCCACTGTGGCCGAAAACGTTGGGACCGTGAGTGCTGGGAACTGAGTGAGGAGTGTGTGGAACTTAATACCCGCAACTGTGACGTTGGCTTGTGCAGCTGGCGGGGCCACTCAAGCTGTGCAGGGAATAGAATAAAAGGAGAGTGCATTAATCAGGCGTCTGTTAGCAAGATCAACCAATAAACTATGTGAGCACAAAAAATCAGCCCCTAACATGTTGAAATTGACTGCCGCTACAACAAAAGTCCACTCGAATGCACGGCCCTGCAAAGACAGAAGCAGAGTCCTCTCACCGAAGGTCTTAATCGCTGAGCCGTTCGCTGCGGTCACCCGGGGACCACTGGAAGGCACCAGCCGGTCAGCTTAGGAAGGCGTGATGAAGCTCAGCTGGGAGCCTGTGTCCACGAGGAAGTGCCTTCCCGAGCGTGCATCCTTCAGGTAGAGCAGCTTGTTCTCCTCCCTGAGGGCCGCAGCTGCTACCGACCCCCGGTCTTGGCGTTTCCCGAGCGCTTGAAGTGGCACGGTGGAATGCACTTGCACGCCCTCTCTGCAAAACGGCGATGGTAGAAGCAAAGGACGTCATCCGCTCCGTGTCGCCTGGCCCTTGCTGCTGCCGTCGTTGGTGAGTTTGGTGCTGCAGCCTCTGGCCCCATGCCATCTCTGGACGTTGCGCCTAGCTCTGCTGCCGCGGCCGAAGCTGCACTCCGTTTGTGGGCGTCGACGAGTCGTTGCGCCTCCTGGCTCAGCTCGTGGTAGTCTCGGTCGGGCCAACAGAGGTGAACGGCCAGGGCCACTCTCACCGCTGGCAGTAGGGTCCTGAGGAAAAGGTGGGTGAAGATAAAGCTGTCATCTTCGGAGTCTCTCAACCTCAGCATCTTCCCCATCAGGTCTGCGGGTCTGTCGTTCTCAAACTCCATCAACGCCAGGAGCCCCTCTGCTCGCTGTTGCACCGAGGGGGTGAAGTGGCTGATAAGTGCAGCCTTCAATGTGCTGTACTTGTCGCTGTCCGGTGGGTGGTTGACCAGGCTCTCCACCCTCTGGACTGTGTGGTTGTCCAGCTTCACCACCACATGGTAAAACTTTGTGTCGTCTCTCGAGATTCTCCGGAGGTTGAACTGTGCCTCGACCGCGCTAAACCAGGAGCGCGGACTGTTCTGCCAGAAGTCCGGCAGCTGGAACGTGGCGGCATTCGTCAGGCTGGCTTCTGACGAGTCCGGCTCGGGAGAATTACTTCTGCTCATGCTTCGTCGTAAGGTCACCTGTGTGGAGATGTGTGGAAGGACGAGACTGAGTTTATTCCTCAGGTTCAGCTTTATTTACAATCACATTCTCCAACATTCAAAAGCAGAAAAAGAGGATGAATCTTCTCACATCTGTCCTTTTATACCCAGGACACCAAACATCAGTCACATGGTGCTTAATCAAACATACAGTCACATGGTACTTAATCCTAGTAACAATGTAACTTCCCCCGATCTTAACACCATCCACCCCCTAGTCTCCGTTGGTCAGGAAATCTCTCAAGGCCATCTCCTTGAAACAAAAGGCCAGATCTCACACCTTCCTGTTACCTCTAGGAGGCTCAGTCCCTTTGTTCCCCTGAGACGTGAAGCATACAATAAACATACAGTAATATATCTGTGGAGCATATGAAACCAACATATGTGCCCAACAGTATGTTAATTGTGTTAATCCTGCGTCGTGTCTGTCTGTGGGTCACCTGAACCATGTCAGAAATTTATCATATTCAACAGATCACTGAACATGTACGGCACAGTTACATGTCATGATTTCAAATTGTGGTCAAACTGATTCTGTAATTGAAAAACCCTGCAGTAGAATATGGATGGATGGATAAAATTCTATCATGACCTAATTTTTAAAACTCTCTCCATCAAAATGATGAGCAAAGAGATATTCCGGATGATAATTAACAAAGAAGCCAAGAAATAGCTGTGTGGGCTTGGTAATGTCTTGCTCCCCAAAACAGGGGATTAAAAAATGTTTAAGAGCCACTGGTTTGATTGAACAACAACAACAACAATCAGTAGATTACAACGACCAGTCTCTTAACTGTTAATGCCGACATGAGCTTCACCTGCAAAACAAGAATAAATGCTACAGCTCCTCAGGTGTATAATTTATTCTTATTTAAAAGCAGCCTGCTTTGTACATTTAGTGTGCTAGTGGCTCCCTCACTCTTGGTTTATTCTCTATCGCTTGCAGAAAGTGGCACAAGGTTTTGATTAGAGCTCCCTCTGCTGGTGGACTCAATAATTGCATTTAAGAATGTTCCAAATGTGATATAAATAACTGATTTGTAGAAATGGACTATATATACAGTATATATACACTACCGTTCAAAAGTTTGGGGTCACCCAGACAATTATTTTGTGTTTTCCATGAAAAGTCACACTTATTTACCACCATGAGTTGTAAAATGAATAGAAAATATAGTCAAGACATTGACAAGGTTAGAAATATTGATTTGTATTTGAAATAATAATTTTTTCCTTCAAACTTTGCTTTCGTCAAAGAATCCTCCATTTGCAGCAATTACAGCATTGCAGACCTAACATGATCGCACAAGGGTTTTCTAATCATCCATTAGCCTTCTGACGCAATGAGCAAACACATTGTACCATTAGAACACTGGAGTGATAGTTGCTGGAAATGGGCCTCTATACACCTATGTAGATATTGCACCAAAAACCAGACATTTGCAGCTAGAATAGTCATTTACCACATTACTAATGTATAGAGTGTATTTCTGATTAGTTTAAAGTTGTGCAATCATGTAACTTGTGCAATCATGTTAGGTCTGCAATGCTGTAATTGCTGCAAATGAAGGATTCTTTGATGAAAGCAAAGTTTGAAGGAAAAAATTATTATTTCAAATACAAATCATTATTTCTAGCCTTGTCAATGTCTTGACTATATTTTCTATTCATTTTACAACTCATGGTGGTAAATAAGTGTGACTTTTCATGGAAAACACAAAATAATTGTCTGGGTGACCCCAAACTTTTGAACGGTATTGTAGAGAACTTGAAATAAGGAAGCAAAGTGATTTTATAAATCAGGTTTATTGTCGGCTTCCAGTCCCTAACATGTCTCATCTCAATGCAGAAGCAGAAAAGAGACTGAGCGCAGTCAGACCTTCATACTTATACATCACATAACAAAAGCCGACCTCACACAACCTTGTTAATCCTTCCATTGTCCTCTCTCTCCTCCACCTGACCTTGGGGGGGTCAGGAAATCCATTCCGGTCTCCACCGCTGCGTCTCCGTCTCCTCGTTGATCTCTGCCGGTGGTCAAGACCTATTGTCCTGCTCTGAGACGTGAGGTCAATCCACATATGCAATCTCTAAACATTCCTCTTGTGTCTATACATATGTAGGTATGGATATATGAACAATTTAAGCCACAGCCCCCCCCAAAACGTCTAAGAAAAGGACAATACAATTACGTTCACAGCCTATGGTAACATCCATGACATATTTTACCGTTATTCACATCAAAAGGAAAAGAGGAAAAATATCCTCAACAGCCATGCCAACCTTCAAGTTATACGGCATGATCATGTTAAAAATTCAGTGATAACAGCAACAGTATAGTCTATGTCATATGTTGGCCCTAAAACTGCAACGGCAAAATTCGACAGCATAGCTTACAACCCCTTGTCAATTTTACATCAGTCTATGTGTCGTCTGGGTTTCAATCTTCTCCCAAATCTGCTGTACGCCCGCCTCGGCGTCCTGGTGGCGCCGTCCTGTAAGGAATCTGCAGCTTGGGGAGAAGAGTGGTTATTTGGTCCCTGTGGGGGGGCTGTGTTGTGTCTCTTGGGGGGTCTACTCCGTCGAGGTGCTCTCGCCACCCGTGCAGGTTTGTCGCTCAACATGAAGGCAGGTTTAAGTCTGTCAATGCTGACTGTTTCTTTTCTGTCCCCTAAATCAAGCACAAAATGCTTATCACCAGGTTCCAGCACTCTATATGGTCCATCATATGGTGGGCGGAGGGTTGGTTTTAAAGCTTCGTGCCTAACAAAAATGAACTCGGCGTTTTTCAAAGCTTGGGGAACAAAAACCTGCGGAAAAGAGTGATGTATGGGTCTGGGGAGCGTGTTCGGTCTCGTGCTGCTTAAGGGCCTCAGGGCTGGGAGGCGCCCGGGCTCTGGATGTTCTGGTAAGAACTCACCCGGGAGCCTGAGAGGTTGTGCGAAAACTAATTCTGCCGGGGAGGCGTCTAGATCCTCCTTAGGCGCAGAACACAATCCTAATAAAACCCACGGAAGTTTGTTTACCCAATCTGCATCCGTCAGTGAGGCCCTGAGGGCGGCCTTTAAAGACCTATGAAAATGCTCGCATAAACCGTTAGCCTGAGGATGATACGCGGTGGCGCGATGAATTGTCGCTCCTAAGCTGCTGGCCATGGCTGACCAGAGCTCTGAGACAAATTGAGGTCCCCTATCGGACGTGATGTCCGACGGGACGCCGAAACGCGCCACCCAGGTCGTGAAAAAAACGCGAGCGACTTCCGCGGCTGTAGTTGACGTCAGCGGGACCGCTTCTGGCCAGCGTGTGGTCCGGTCTACCATTGTTAATAGGTGTGTGAACCCCTGGGACGACGGTAGTGGGCCCACGAGGTCGACGTGTACATGGTCAAACCTCCTGGCCAGAATTCGGAAGGGTTCCAGAGGGGGTCTCATGTGCTTGTGAATTTTGGCGCGTTGGCAAGCCATGCAAGTTCTCGCCCAATCCTTTACGTTTTTACGCAGGCCTGGCCAAACAAACTTCTCTGCGACCATTTTCACCGAGGCACGCACCCCTGGGTGCGCAAGGGAGTGCACCAAGTCAAAAACGCGGCGGCGCCACGCGGCTGGGACTACCGGGCGAGGTCGACCGGTTGACACGTCGCAGATTAGGGGGGGCACACCGTCACGTAAACCCCTTTCCTCCAGCCTTAACCCTGTTGGTCCAGACTGGAGCGCGCGCACGTCTGTGTCACTGCTTTGTTCCACTGCCATGGCCGCGTAATCTATCCCTACGTGAATTGGGGCCGCGTACGCGTATGCGTTGGCCTTGTGTTCTGCGGCTGCAGTAGTATAATCTGCTTCCACGTGCTCTGACGATGTCACGGCGCGGGAGAGGCGATCTGCCACTAAATTAAGTTTGCCTGCTACGTGTCGAATGTCTGTGGTAAACTCTGAAATTGTGGCCACCTGCCTTTGTTGCCTGCCCGACCACGGTTCTGAAATTTTAGACATCGCAAAAGTGAGTGGTTTGTGGTCGACAAAAGCCATGAAACGCCGCCCTTCCAGCCAGAACTGGAAATGGCAGATGGATAAATGAAGCGCTAGCAGCTCTCTGTCAAAAGTGCTGTATTTGCGCTCGGTTTGGTTTAAGGATTTGCTAAAAAATGCTAGCGGTTGCCAGGTTCCGCCGACATGTTGTTCCACAACCGCCCCTATGGCCAGGTTTGAAGCGTCTGTGGTCAGCGCTATGCGGGCCGAGGGGTCGGGGTGGACCAACAAAGCGGCATCCGCTAGTGCTCTTTTTACTTCCGCGAAAGCGCGTTCCCGCTCCGGGGTCCACTCGACCGCGTTGGAGGGCTTTTGTTTTCTGAGCGCAGTGTATAGGGGCTGCATGAGTTGAGCTGCGCGGGGGAGGAAATGGTTGTAAAAATTCACCATTCCTAAAAATTCCTGTAGCGATCTGACCGTTTGTGGTTGGGGAAAATTTGCCACTGCGCGCTCTTTGTCCGGTAATGGAACTGCCCCTTCTGGTGAAACTCTGTGTCCCAAAAAATCAATCTGTGACACGCCGAATCGGCATTTGGCTGGGTTAATTATTAACCCGTGCTCTTCCAGCCTCTGAAAAACCGTAGTGAGGTGTTGTTCGTGTTCTTCCTCAGACGTGCTGGCTACCAGAATATCGTCGAGGTAGACAAACACGAAAGGGAGGTTACGTAATACAGTGTCCATCATACGCTGAAAGGTTTGTGCAGCGCCTTTGAGGCCGAACGGCATTCGCAAAAATTCAAAAAGACCAAAAGGGGTTATTACGGCCGTTTTGGGGACGTCTTCAGGTCGAACCGGAACTTGGTGGTAGCCGCGGACCAGGTCTATTTTAGAAAAAATGCGCGCACCCGCCAGATGTAGTGAAAAATCCTGAATGTGAGGGATTGGGTAGTGGTCATGTGCTGTAGCATTGTTTAATCTGCGATAATCAGCGCAAGGTCTCCATGAACCGTCGATTTTCGGGACCATATGCAGTGGCGAGGCCCATGGGCTTTTCGAGCGCCGAATAATGCCCAGTTTTTCCAGACTGGCGAACTCGTCGCATGCTATGGCGAGTTTGGTCGTGTCTAAGCGCCGAGCTTTAGCGAAAACAGGTGGGCCCGTTGTGGGAATGAAGTGTTCCACCCCGTGTTTTGCTGTTGTTGCCGAAAATTTGGGAACTGTGAGTGCTGGAAATTGGGTGAGGAGTTGGTCAAACTTACCTCCTGCTGTGGCGACGCTGGCCTGCACGGTTGGTGGGGATACTCGAGCTGAGCAGGGGATAGAAGAAAATGACAGTGCATTGATTAAGCGTCTGTTTGCAAGATCGACTAACAACCCATGTGCACATAAGAAATCAGCACCCAACAAGTTAAAACTCACCGCCGCTATAATAAAGGTCCACCTATAGTTGCGGCCGTGTATGGACAGAGGCAGGGTTCTTTCACCAAAAGTGTCGATGATCGAGCCGTTGGCTGCCGTCGCTCCGTTTCCACAGGGTCCCGTTGCCCGGTCTGCATAGGACAGGGTGGTGAAGCTCACCTGAGCTCCGGTGTCACCTCAAAATAATGCACAGCCATTAATTTCTAAACAGCTGGCAACAAAAATGAGTACACCCCTCAGTGAAAATGTCCAACTTGTGCGCAAAGTGTCAATATTTTGTGAGGCCACCATTATCTTCTAGCACTGCCTTATGTCATGATCAGGTGAGCACGCTCCCCCTCGCTTCCTGTGGGAGGTTCCTCGTCAAGTCCCCAACTACTCACGTAATCAGTACACCTGCGTGAGTGGATGCACCTGCCGCCTCTTCCCTGCCAGCGCTTAAAAGGACCAGTTCGTGAATGCTCCAGTGCTGGCTCGTTGGGAATAGCTGCCATAGAAAGAAAGTAAGTGTTATTTAAGTTATTAAGGAACCCAGCTATTAAACTCTTTTCCTCCTCCTCAGGTTGTTGTCATCTCCGCGGTGTGTCTCCGTGGGTTGTTGTGTGCTCACCTGCTCCACCATCATCATCATTATCCCTCCGGACTGCCTTCTCCACCCGGTCAGACACCTCTCCCAGCTCTGCTCATCTGCAACTCCCTACCAGCTCCACCTCGTTGGTTCATTCTCTTCCTGCTGGGTTCCCCTGCCGAGCTGTCTGCTCCTATTCGTAAGAATATCCCTGTAATTCATTATTCCCCGTCTCCCTCCTCATAGCTAATCTGTTCTTGTCTCCCTCTTTACAGGCTTGGTATTCCTCTGGTGAAGAGATGTTTTTTCTCTAACGTTGAGTTCACCTGTTCAATAAAACTATGTTTAAACGTGCTTGTCTGTGTCATGTGCATTCTGTGGTGTAGCATCCTGCATGTGAGCTGATCATTCTTGTAATTATGAAACCTTACCTCTGGCATGGAGTTCACTAGAGCTTCACAGGTTGCCACTGAAATCCTCTTCCTCTCCTCCATGACGACATTACGGAGCTGGTGGATGTTAGAGACCTTGCGCTCCTCCACCTTCTATTTGAGGATGCCCCACAGGTCCTCAATCGGGTTTAGGTCTGGAGACATGCTTGGCCAGTCTATCACCTTTACCCTCAGTTTCTTTAGCAAGGCAGTGGTTGTCTTGAAGGTATGTTTGGGGTGGTTATCATGTTGGAATACTGCCCTGCTGCCCAGTTTCCGAAGGGAGGGGATCATGCTCTGCTTCAGTATGTCACAGTTGGCATTCATGGTTCCCTCAATGAACTGTAGCTCCCCAGTGCCGGCAGCACTCATGATGCACCAAACCATGACACTTCCACCACCGTGCTTGACTGTTGGCAAGACACACTTGTCTTTGTACTCCTCACCTGGTGGCTGCCACACACGCTTGATACCATCTGAACCAAATAAGTTCATCTTGGTCTCATCAGACCATAGGACATGCTTCCAGTAATCCATGTCTTTAGTCTGCTTGTCTTCAGCAAGCTGCAGGCTTTCTTGTGGATCACCTTTAAAAAGGGGCTTCCTTCTCGGACGACAGCCATGCAGACCAATTTGATGCAGTGTGCGGCATATGGTCTGAGCACTGACAGGCTGACCCCCCACTGCTTCAACCTCTGCAGCAATGCTGGCAGCACTCATATGTCTATTTTCAAAAGACAACCTCTGGATATGATGCTGAGCATGTGCACTCAACTTTAAGCCCATATTGTATATATTATACAACATTCATCGCCTTTCACCCGAAACGGGTATATCCACAGTTCCTTCCTTACTCCTCTCCGCTCTGCATCGAGCCCGTCTTTTCTCGTGAGCCATCACTCTCTTTGTATTATGTGCCCTGCAAACTTTCCTCATGAGGTTCTTCCATTCCACTCTATCATGTACTACCAATTACCATTGATCTAAAACATCAGCACACTTCAATGCATTTTTGCATGTGTCCTTAAAACAGAGTTTGGGTTAACCTACTTTGCGAGAACCATGAGCCAGCTCACAATACAGGAGTTCCTTCACCGGCCTATCATCATTCATTCGACAGACATGACCTAACCAGCGCAGGCGACTCATTACAAGCTTGATCTCAATGTCTTTGACGTGTGCCCACCGCAGCACCTCCTCATTGCTGATGAAATCGTCCCACTTGATGTTTAGTATAAGGCGAAGGTGACGCTGTTGGATTATGCAAAGCTACCTGACTTTGTGCTGGTAAAGGGTCCAAGTTCCGCTGCCATACATCAGGAGGGGCATAAGGCACTGATTGTAAACTGCAACTTTGGTAGAGACTGTGAGGTCATGCGAATCAAACACCCTCTTGTGCAGACGTCCAAAAGCACATGATGCTGATTGGATGTGAGATGCAAGTTCCCCCTTCACAGAGCAGTCACTGCTGACATAACTGCAGAGATACTTGAAGCGAGTAACGTTGGCCAATTTGATGTCGTCAATAAAGAACTCAGCTGTATTGCCAATACACATGGTCTCTATTTTGACTGTGTTGATGCAGAGACCCATTCTCTTAGCGACGTCATTGTAGGAGGATAATAACGTCTGCAGGCCCTCTGGTGTATCACTGAAGATCGCAATATCGTCAGCATACTGAGCTTCTCTAATATATTTTGTGAGGACTCTGGATTTCGCTTTTAATCTGCGGAGGTCAAAAAGATCGCCATCGTAACGTAGTCTGATCTGTACGCTGCAGGTGTGCTTGATTTCTTTGAAAGCGAGCCAAAGTAGGACTGCTGCGTACATGCCAAAGAGTGTTGGAGCTAGTTTACACCCCTGCTTGACCCCACTGTTGTATTCAAGGGATTGGGTGAGTTCACCATTGATAGCAAGTTGGGCATGCACGTCCGTGTATAGTCTCTTGATGATTCTTATAAACTTTGGAGGACAGCCAAGCTTGCCAAGGATGATGAAGAGGAGCTCACGATTGACCGTGTCAAATGCCTTCACAAAATCCACGAAGGCTATGTACAAACATCTGCGCTGCTCTCTTGTTTTTTCCATCAGCTGGCGAAGGGTGAAAATCCCATCTATCGTACTTCTACCATTTCGATACCCTGACTGCAACTGGGGATAGATATATTCTGCTAACAGGTGAAGCCTCTGCAAGATAATGCCCACGAAGACTTTACCGACAGCACTGGGCAGTGAATTCCTCTGTAATTGCCACAGAGGCTTCTGTCACCTTTTTTGAACAGAATTGCGATGATGGCGTCTATCCAGTCAGTTGGGATAATCTCTGTAGTCCAGCAGATGTTGAATAGGACAAGTAGGAAAGCTCTTAAGCGACGTCCTCCATGCACAAGTACTTCAGGTAGAATACCGTCTGGACCTGGGCTCTTTCCTAATCGGGTGTTTCTAAGGGCTTAGTCAAGTTCTTGGTCTTCAATTGGGAGGCTCATTGATTTGATAACTGGAAGCCGGTCTATGTCATCGACGATGTTCAAGTCAACATCCGTTGGTTGGTTTAATAAGTCGCTGAAGTGTTCAACCCATCTGTCCTTTATCTTGTCATGAGCAGTCAGGAGGTCACCATCTTTGGACTTCACAGGATGGGTGCTTCTGGATCTAGGGCCATAGACGGCATTGCGGGTAGCATAAAACTCTCTGTGGTTCTTCTCTTGAGAGTGCCGCTCTGCTTCCTCAGCTCTGCGCCAAAACTAGTCATTCTTTAGGTCTCTGATCCTCCTTCTTAGAACATGCCTGTCCAAGTTCTTGTCTTGAAGCAGCTTTTCAATTTCTTGGTCCTGATCATCAAACCAGTCATTCTGCACTTGTTTCTTTTTGCCGAAGACATGGGTGGCAGCATTCTGGAGAATAACTCTGAGTTCATCAAAGTCCGTCTTACAGGTAGACAACTTTTCGTCTAGGAAGAGCTCCAGTAATGCTTTTTTGTCATCATCCAAATGTGTGTCTAGCTTCTTGGGAGGCCTTGTACCACTCTTCTTGTTTTTAATAAAGAACAGGCACTTAGATACCAGGAGCTTATGATCAGTGAAGCAGTTTGCTGCTCGATTGACTCGTGTCACTGTGGCATATGGTTTTGCGGCCTTATTGGATAGTACATGGTCGATTTGGTGCCAGTGCTTTGAACGCAGGTGTTGCCATCTGTTCTTTAAGGTGTTTTTCAGTTGGAACATAGTACCCATGACACTGAGCTGGAATCTGGTGCAGAATTCTAAGAGCATAAGCCCGTTGGAGTTCATTTTACCAACACCATGTTTTCCAATTACATTCGGCCACGATTTCCAGTCCTTGCCCACTCGAGCATTAAAGTCGCCCAGGATGATGATGATGTCCATCTTGGCGGCAGATGTGCAGCTGCCAAGCTTTTCATAGAACTGCTCTTTTTCTTCCTGAGATCTTTGCATGGTCGGCCCATATACACTAATGACAGTTAGATTGTTTCCTCCCTTTAGCTGTATGCGCATTGACATGAGCCTGTTGCTGATTGGTCTACGGGTGATACCTTGAGCAGCTAGCTTGTTGGAGATAGCAAAGCCAACACCAGCTGTTCTCTCTTCTCCTCCACTCCAGAAGATTGTGTGACTCCTCTCAACTACGTTTCCGGTGCCAGGTCGCCGAACTTCGCTTAGGGCAGAGATGTCAATGGTCGCTTTCTCTAGCTCACAACGGATAAGGGCTGTTGCTCTTTCAGGTCTGATTGAAGACTCACTGTTGCTGGTTGCACGGACATTCCAAGCACCGAGATTGAGGCCTTGTTTGCATGAGTTCGAAACAGAAGGTTGATGGTGTTGTTCGTCGGTTACCCCGGACGCGGTAGCAGTATACGGACTTTGTTCACTTATCGCCACTGCCGTATTGAGTGGCGCATCGGTTCCCCCGTATGCGGTAGCCATATCTTCTCTCCTTAACTGTACTTCCATTGAAAACTGTGGGGCTGCACCTATAATGATGACGACACTGCTTGGTGCATAGGCAGTGTCCCTTGGCAAGGTACTCTGTTGGTCAACAACACAGCAAAGCTGAGATGGTCGCAGAGAGGCTCGTTGCATTTTGCCGTAACTGAAGCCGAGTAGACAGTCAGAGACGCCTTCGCAGCTGAAGCCGAGTTGACATTCAGAAGCGCCAATGATGTTGTGCCAGAGATGCCATCGAGTTGATGACATAACTGCCGTGCCGTGACCCTGGCAAGGGAGGCTGCGGGTGTACTAGCACTTGCCCAAGGTACTCACCCAAGGCTAGTGGAGGGAAGGAGGCGCCTCACTGCTCCATTCTAGACCGGCTCCGAGCAAAGCTCCAAGCAAAGTCAAGCCACTACCCAAACATATTGCATTGCATATTATATATACGTAACTGTATCTTGAATATATTTTGGTAAACAGCTAAAATAACAAAAGCTGAGTCAGTGTCCAAGTACATTTGGACCTGACTGTACAGGTACATCTCAACAAATTAGAATATCATGAAAAAGTTCAATATTTTTTGTCACTCATTTCAGAAAGTGAAACCCATATATTATATAGATTCACTACACAGAGAGTGATATATTTCAAGTGTTCATTTATTTTAATTTTGATGATTATGGCTTACAGACCATGAAAACCCCAAATTCAGTTTCTCAAAAAATTAGAATATTACATAAAATTAATTTTAAAAAATATTTTTTTAATAGAAATGTTGATCGACTGAAAGGTATGTCCACTTACCACTCAATAATTGGTTGGGGCTCTTTTTGGCTTAATTACTGTATCAATGTGGCGTGGCATGGAGGTGATCAGCCTGTGGCACTGTTGAGGTGTTATGAAGGTCCAGGTTGCTTTGATAGTGACCTTCAGCTCGTCTGCATTGTTGGTCTGGTGTCTCTCATCTTCCTCTTGACAATCCTCCATAGATTCTCTATGGGGTTTAGGTCAGAAGAGTTTGCTGGCCAATCAAATACAGTGATGCCATGGCCATTAAATCAGGTTTTGATACTTTTGGCAGTGTATGTGTGTGCGTGGGGGGGGGGGGGCAAATCTTGCTGGAAAATGAAATCAGCTTCTCCATGAAGCTTGTCAGCACAGGGAAGCATGAAGTGCTCTAAAATTTCCTGGTAGACGACTGTGCTGACTTTGGTCTTGATAAAACACAGTGGACCAACACCAGCTGATGACCTCTGTTCCGCTAAAAGTAAATTTTGCATTTCATTTGGAAATTGAAGTCCCAGAGTCTGGAGAAAGAGTGAAGAGGCACAGAATCTAATTTGCTTGAGGTTTAGTGTGAAGTTTCCACAGTCAGTGATGATTTGAAGAACCATGTCATCTGCTGGTGTTGGTCCACTGTGTTTTATCAAGACCAAAGTCAGTAAAGTTGTCTACTAGGAAATTTTAGAGCACTTCATGCTTCCCTGTGATGACAAGCTTTATGGAGAAGCTGATTTTATTTTCCAGCAGGACTTGGCACCCCCCCCACACACACACACTGCTAAAAGTATCAAAACCTGATTTAATGACCATGGCATCACTGTGTTTGATTGGCCAGCAAACTCTCCTGACCTAAACCCCATAGAGAATCTATGGAGGATTGTCAAGAGGAAGATGAGAGACACCAGACCAACAATGCAGACGAGCTGAAGGTCACTATCAAAGCAACCTGGACCTTCATAACACCTCAGCAGTGCCACAGGCTGATCACCTCCATGCTACGCCACATTGATACAGTAATAAATCCGAAAGGAGCCCCGACCAAGTATTGAGTGGTACATGGACAGACTTTTCAGTCGGTCCACATTTCTATTAAAAAACTATTTTTTGAAATTGATTTTATGTAATATTCTAATTTTTTGAGAAACTGAATTTGTGGTTTTCATGGGCTGTAAGCTATAATCATCAAAATTAAAATAAATAAACACTTGAAATATTTCACTCTCTGTGAAGTGAATCTATATAATATATGGGTTTCACTTTCTGAAATGAGTGACAAAAAATATTGAACGTTTTCATGATATTCTAATTTTTTGAGATGTACCTGTACATGAGCCTTAAAAAAGATGTAATAGCTGAATAAGAAATATGAATTGGCCTGTCAATATAAGTAATAGGAAGATGTTTTATTTCCCTGTAAACCCTGTTATGGGTTTTTCTCAAAAAATCACAACTTTTTTTGTCCTAAATCTGCATCTCCTTTCTCATAAATTGATGACTTTTAAAAGTAAAAATATTTTTATAATAAAGTCAGATTTTTTGTTTTTTATTATTTTTACCAAACCCCAGCAGCAGAGTGAACCCTGACAGACTGGGTGGCCCTCAGCTCCGAGACAGACCAGCAGCCCCCACAAGCACCCCCTTCTGAGGGGGTAGGTAGTGGTGGAAATGCTCTGTGTGTGTGTGTGTGTGTGTGTGTGTGTGTGTGTGTGTGTGTGTGTGTGTGTGTGTGAGAGAGAGGGAGTCCTTTTTGTAGCGTGTATGTACTGAAGATCAAGGGTAACCCTGGCCATAGAAGAGGTCACCAATGTGACAGGGAGTCTCTCTTAGCAACGGAGCCCAGGAATGTTCTCAGGGCCTTGGCCAGGGGAAGTCGGCTGCTCTGGAACAATCATACAAGAGTTAATATTGGCCCTGGAGGTCGGGGGTTAAATGCCTGCGGGTCACAGGATGGAGGAGTGAAGCAGCCAGACACAGAGAGGAGGGCAATGCTGCTGCACTAACTGCATTATGTCCTGTGATGTCCCCGCACCCGGCAGTCTTCTGGGCATGCCACAAGAGGCGGTGTTATGTATGGATAAGGAGTCAGAGTCTTGTCTTGCAGGGAAGCAACAGCCAACCAACACTTTATTATCACAACACACAATTATGTACACAAGTGGCCGTGGCCACCTGACGTCACCCTGTGGGCAGGTACGGCAGCACACAAACACTACACAACATTCCCCTCCCCCTTACAAAAGTGTAAGACCACACACACAATCAAGAGCCTCCCCAATTTAGGACTCAGATCACTCACTAAGGAACAGGGAATAATTAACTGTATTAAAATCACCTAACACACTCATCCAAAAGAATAAAAAAAATTTATCCACGTCTCTAAAATATAAAAAATAATCCCATACCATAAATACCCTCATGCACACCAGCAGGCAATATACATATTTACATATGAGAATTTATGTTACTCCACAGTCCATGGACAACCATGGACAAAACCGGTTCGGAGGCAAAGGGCTACACCACGGCATTTTTTTTTTTTTTTTTTTTTTTTTTTTTTTTTGTTACTTATTTGTACCCGTAGGTAGACTTGGTTTGCAGTCTGGTGACAAGCCACCGGCTGCTGGTCGTTGCGTGCACGAGCGCCCTAAACCTACATGTTTTTGGTGTGCGGGAGGAAACCGGAGAAATCCCGGAGTAAACCCGCGCAACACGGGGAGAACATGCAAACTCCACACAGCTCACTGTTGGTCGGGGGCTGGGATCGAACCCACGATCTCATGATCCCCGCGATCCCCCGGCCGAGGGTAAAACTGTGCTGTCACAGTGCTAAACCACTGCGCCACCGTGCAGCATGTAGGCCCTTGGCTGCCATCTGCCCCCAGGATCAAAGCCACTCTCCCCAGCGAAAATGTCTCCTCTCGCCATCGACCGCTTCTCTCCTCTGGCCCTGCAGTGCTGCTGTCCGGCATGCCGTCACTCCGTGCCTATTGGTCTGCTCCTGATCGCCTTCAACACCGCCGTCATGGCTCCAAACACTCCAGCCCCCAGTTGCCGCACTCGGGGAAAACCGAAACCTACTCATTGGTGCCGCTCGCTGCCTCGGGCGCCTTGCTGTACCATCCAGCACCCTCATCCAGGGTGCTGCGTGGCATCTGTGCCCAGGCGTAGCTGCTCTCTCGCAGCTCTCTCTCTCAGCTCTGTTCTCCTCGGTGTCACTCTCCGACCCAGGTGTTTTGTTGCTGCTCTCGGCACCCTTATTCCACGCACTCTGCTGTGTCATCTCCATGCCCAGCCGTAGCTGCTCTTCCTGGGGGCTCCCAGCCTAGCTTTTGTCCGTGTCACTCTCTGACCCAGGCACCTCGTCGCTGCTCTCAGCACTCCCATTCCAGGTGCTCTGCTGCGTCGTCTCCATGTCCGGTTGCAGCTGCTCTCCTCCAGATCTCTCAGCATCACTCTCGTCGGTGTCACTCTCCGACCCAGGCGTCTCATCGCTGTTCTCAGCACCCTTGTCCCAGGTGTGCCACTGCATTGTCTCCATGCACGGTTGTCGTTGCTCTTCCCCGGGGCTCTCAGCCTCCATGGTCTCGCTGTCCCGCAGCCTAGCCTTCAGCTGCAGGGATGACTCCTGCTGCTGCTCTCCTTCCCTGCTGTCATCATGCACCGCGCCATCCAACTCATCAGCGCTCTAATCCTCCACCTTCCTGCGCTTCGCTGATGGCCCACCGTCTTCAGTGACCGGGAACTCCCCTCGCACAGTTCTGGTCCCACCACGAAGTCCAGCTGGCAGTTTGGAGCTCTTTTTCTGCATGCAGTTAGCTTAGCGGCTAGCCTGCCCATATATAGCAAATGGGCCATTAGCTTCTCCAAGCTAGTTTAGCCTAGCCTCCCTTGGTGCCAAAACTCCCACCACTCACAGCTTTGTGGCACTCGTCTGCCCAGTGAAGAACTCAGCCAGCCACTCGACAGCATCCTCATACACATCCGTCTCTTCCAACGTAGCAAGAGCCTCTTGCCCTCTGCGCTGAGATAGTTGGCCAGAAGCTTTCGTCGTCGTCTCCCGTTGAGTCCACTCAAACCCAGTGCCCTGCTGTAATCCTCAAACACGGCCCACCACTTCGGCCACAGGATGACCGGCTCTCCCGTGTACTCCAGAAACAGAATTAGGGTTTGAGGTAGCCCATACGCTGCCATAATTATTCTCGTCGCCAAATGTTATGCATGAATAAGGAGTTGGAGTCTCGTCTTGCGGGGAACCAACAGCCAACCAACACTTTATTATCAGAACACACAATTATATACACAAGTGGCCGTGCCCCTCTGACATCACCCTGTGCGTGGGTACGGCGTCACACACACACTACACAACAGGTGGAGCAGCAACATCAATGCGTTGCTGCCCTCTCTGTTCTCAGGAGTGCAGTCAGATTCTTGGAGACAAATAAAGAGTGTGCTAAAAAGACGCTTGACCTTAATTTACAGCCTAATTACACATAACTCAAGAAATCAAACAAAATCAGTCACAAACATCTAAACTTTTTTTCATTTTCATTTCCATAATAAAGTCTCTATTTGTAGCTCATTTGTCTAACAAAAGACCAAACCTCCAACAAGGCTGAACCCCACTGGCTCCTATCTTTCATTTAGAAGAGAGAGTGCAAAAGAATCTGCAGCAGAAGTTGAAGGTGTGGTGCCTTTTAGAACCAGCAGATGGTGACAAAACCAACAAAATGAAAATAAACGTGTCTAATTGACATTTATGGAGAAAAACCTGTCACACTGTTTTAAAAATGAAACATAAGAGACAAGGACTTGGATTTTTTTTTTTTTTTAATTTGAGAGTCCACTAAATGACCACTAAAACATGTCCAGTGTTGCAATAGAAATTATACAAAACACAGACACAAATCTGTCTATAAAAAAGTACTACATTACTTTAGATAGATAGATAGATAGATACATAGATAGATGTACTTTATTGATCCCAAACTGGGAAATTACAGTGTAACAGCAGCATGACAGTTAACAATCAAACAACAGAAACACATACGACAGACAAAGGGATTACCCATGGAAAGTAAAAAAGAAACTGACACGACTATAGAACCTATATACATCATAGCTTAATATATGATGACCCGTATAAACACATGAATCATCCCATTGCACAAAGAAGGACTATCAGGAGCAGAGTGAAAAATGATGTACCAGTTAGTCTGTAAGGTGCAGTGTGGCAGCATAGCTATGACCAGAATACAACATCATAGTGAGTTATTGTACAGTGAAATTGCATGTGGCAGGAAAGAATTCCTGTACCTGGCCGTTCGACAACGAAGCTGTAGTAGTCTACTGGAGAAAGTGCTTTGCTGTCTATCTAGTGTGTGGTGGAGGGGGTGATCTGGATTGCCCATGATGGATCGCTGTTTATTTAGTGTTCTCCTCTCCACCACTGTCTCAAAGGTCTCCGGTCTGAGACCAATTACAGATCCAGCCCTCTTGATGATCTTGTCAAGTCTGTTGGTATCTCTGGCCCTGATACTGCTACCCCAAAAGACAGCAGCAAAGAAGATGGCGCTGGCGACAACAGTCTGATAGAAAAGCTCCAGCATCCTGCTGCACATGTTGAAGGATCTCAGCTTCCTCAGGAAATAGAGTCTGCTCATCCCCTTCTTGTGCACAGCATCGGTGTTGGTTCTCCAGTCCAACCCGCTGCTGATCCTGACACCCAGATATTTGTAGTCCTCAACCACTCCCACATCCTCCCCCCTAATCTGCAGTGGCTGAAAAGGAGCCTTCCTCTTCCTGAAGTCAATCACCATCTCCCTGGTCTTGGTGACATTCAACTTCAGGTGATTCTGCTCCGACCACTCCACAAATCTGTCTACCAGTGCCCTGTACTCCCCCTTCTCTCCTCCTCTTATACACCGCACAACAGCTGAGTCATCAGAGAATTTTTGCAGGTGGCATGAATCAGTGTTGTACTGAAAGTCAGTGGTGTATAAGGTAAAAAGAAAAGGAGAGAGTACAGTCCCCTGTGGTGCTCCCATATCACTAGCCACCACTCCAGACAAGACACTGCCCAGCCTGACAAACTGTGGTCCGCCTGTCAGGTAGTCAGTAATTCAGGAGATCACAGAGCTGTCAACCCCCATCACCTGCAGCTTCTCGCCCAGCAGCAGTGGCTGGATGGTGTTAAAGTACTAAAACATTTGTACTAATTCCCAAATGTTTTTTGGAGAACCTTTTAGACTTGTACCTTTTACTGTACAGCAAGTTCATAAGGCTCTCAAAACTTTGAATCACAGAAAACCTCCTGGACCAGACTTGATAGAGCCTTACTTTTTAAAAATGGCTGCCGATTTTATTGCACAGCCTCTTACAGTACTTTTTAATTTATCAATTGAAAACAAAGAGATTCCTGTAGTATGGAAGTCAGCTTTTGTGGTTCCTCTCTTAAAAGAAGGTGACCCAGCAGTTTTAACTAACTACAGACCAATATCAAATTTGTGTGTCTTGTCCAAGATTCTTCAATCTCTTGTGTGTGATCAACTTAAAGAGTTTTTATACTCAAATGAACTTCTTTCAAAACTGCAATCGGGCTTTAGAAAAAAGCACAGCACTATTACTGCTGCTACAAAAGTGGTCAATGATATACTTGTTGCTCTTGATAAAAAGCAGCACTGTGCTGCACTTTTCATTGATCTGTCAAAGGCTTTTGACGCTGTGGACCACACAGTTTTAAAGCAAAGACTCATCAGTTTTGGACTGTCGGAACATGTAGTCTCCTGGTTCGCAAATTATTTGAGTGACAGGACCCAGTGTATTAAATATGATGGTTTGTGTTCTGAAATTGTCAGTGTCCACAAGGGGGTGCCACAGGGTTCTGTATTAGGACCCCTCCTATTCATTATGTACATTAATGATTTAGGACAAAATGTGTCTGATGCTAGTTTGCATTTTTATGCTGATGACACAATTATTTACTGCTTTGGCTCTTCCCCTGCTAATGCTGTTGCTTCTCTGCAGAAATCTTTTAATGTGGTGCAGCACACACTTCTGCAGCTAAAACTAGTCCTTAACGCTGACAAAACTAAACTGATGTGGTTTTCAAATTTTAGGAAGAGTCCACAAATTTTTCCCACAGTGTCCACTTTTGAGGGAAATGAAATTGAGGTGGTTCACTCGTACAAGTATCTTGGTATCTTGCTTGATGACGCTCTGACTTTTAAGCCCCATGTTGGAAATCTTGTGAAGAAACTTAAACTGAAACTGGGTTTTTTATTTCAAAATAAATGTTGTTTTTCTTTTGAGGTTAAAAAGCGTCTTGTTACTGCAACTTTTTTATCTAATTTAGATTATGGAGACCTCTTGTATATGAACGCTTCAGCTCAGTGTCTGAGTAAGATTGACTCTGTATATCATGCTGTTTTGAGGTTTGTTACAAATTGTAGAGCCTTGACCCGTCACTGTGAACTGTATTCTAGAGTGGGATGGCCCTCTGTGTCCACCAGGAGGTTGACTCACTGGTACATTTTTATTTACAAGGCCATGCTTGGACTGTTGCCCCCTTACATTTGTAATTTGATCACACTGAGAAGTGTTGATTCTTATGGTTTGCGTTCAAATGATTATTTGTTGCTTTCTGTTCCATTTGCCCGTACTGAGCTGGGAAAAAGAGCTTTCATGTTCTCAGCCCCCTCTACATGGAACATGTTACAAAAAGACTGGAAACTAACGGAACTTGTTTCATTGAACGACTTTAAATCCAGTTTGAGAACACTTGAGACGGCCTCACTAATTTGTAACTGTTTTATATGATTTGTATGTCATTTTAAGTGTATTTGTGATTTTTTTTTTTTTTTTTTTTTTGCTGCCTCTTGGCCAGGACTCCCTTGAAAAAGAGGTTTTTAATCTCAACGTTTTTTTTTTCCTGGTTAAATAAAGGTAAAATAAAAAATAAAAAAAAATAAAAAAGGCACTGGAGAAATCAAAAAAAGTGATTCTCACAGTATCTCCTCTACCATCCAGGTGCAGATGGGCTCGTTGCAGCAGGTAGATGACAGCATCTTCAACTCCTAAATGGGGCTGATATGCAAACTGCAGAGGGTCCAGCCACGTCTTCACCTGCGGCCTCAGGTGGGCTAAGACCAGTCTCTCCAGGACCTTCATCACATGAGATGTGAGGGCAACTGGTTGGTAGTCATTCAAATCCAATGGAGATGACTTCTTGGGGACAGGAACCAGGCAGGATGTCTTCCACAGCACCGGTACTCTCTTCAGACTCAGGCTCAGGTTGTACAGGTGTTTCAGTACCGGAGCTAGTTGGTTGGCACAGGTCCTCAGGGTCCTTGCGAAGATGCCGTCAGGGCCCGAAGCCTTCCGCTGATGGAGTCTCTCCAGAATCAGAATCAGAATGAGATTTATTGCCATTGTTCGTGTAGTACACAAACTAGGAATTTGTCTCAGACTCCAGACTCTGGACTCTCAGTCTGAGTCAGACTCTCAGTCCAGCTGTTTCTCCACCTGATCTGTAATCACTGTGAAGTGAGGGAGGGTCCTGGTGCCCCCTGAGGAGGAGGAGGGGGGAGATGGAGAGAGGTTCTGCATGGGAGCGTGGGTGGGGAGGGGTGCATGGGGGTCTGGTTGTGTTGCTCGGGTGACAGACTGTGAGTTGAACCTATTAAAAAACAGATTCAGTTCCTCAGCTCTCTCCTGGCTCCCAGATGGCTGCCTGACTCTCCCCTTGTGCCCAGTTATTTGTTTCATTCCCTCCCACACATCTTTAGTGTTGTTTTGCCTGAGTTTCTCTTCCAACTTCCTCCTATAATTGTCCTTGCACCTCCTCAGCATCTCTCTCAGCTCATGCTGCACTCCCCTCAGCTTCTCCTTGTCTCCAGCCCTAAAAGCTCTCTTCTTTTTGTTCAGAAGTGCTTTCAAGTCACTGGTGACCCATGGTCTGTTGTTGGAGATGCAGTGTACAGTCTGAGCTGGCATGGTCATGTCTTCACAGAATCTAATGTATTCTGTGATGCAGTCGGTCCTATTGTCTATGTCATATTGTCTATGTTTATACAACTAATTAATACAGAAACCTCTTTAACTCCACTTCCTGATATACATTTTGTGTCTGCTTACACTTAGTAACCCTACGTTACGCTACGGTCACAAAGATTCTTACAAATGATGGGCTTGTTAGAATATCCCAGTTCCTACAAATTCTAGAGTTCACAGACATTCAGGCAGTGGTCCTCATTGATAAATTTTCATCACTATCAGACTATTCTATTAACTGCGGTAAATCAACAGTCTTACCTATAAACTGTCCATCCATCCATCCATCTTCTACCGCTTTTCCGGAGGTCCGGGTCGCGGAGGCAGCAGTTCAAGCAGAGAAGCCCAGACTTCCCTCTCCCCAGCCACCTGCTCCAGCTCTTCAGAGGGGATACCAAGGCGTTCCCAGACTAGCTGGGAGACATAGTCTCTCCACCGAGTCCTGGGTCTGCCCCTGGGTCTCCTCCCAGTGGGACGTGCCTGAAACACCTCAAGTGGGAGGCGTCCAGGAGGCATCCTAATCAGATTTTCAAATTAATTCAAATATATCCACTATTCCAATACAACCAGGTAATATTAAATATTAAATATATTTATTTATTAAATATTAAATATTTAGGAATAGATATTACTCCTGCTGAAACTTAAGCAGTTTCAGCAGGTTGTCAATCAATACACCTGTAGTGTTGTGTCTTAGTGCAAAGGAGAGAATCGAGATGATGCATTGCTCCAACTTATCTGAGAGCCCCCAGGCTGTCAGAGTTACTGTGACTAGATCACATTCCACTTCTAAAAACAATAGAAGAAGACCTTAAACGTTAGAGGACATTTTCTACATCACTAATGGGAACAGTTGCAACTGTTAAAATGATGGTCCTCTCTAAAATCAATTATTTGCTTTCAATGATTCCTACCCAACCATCTATGCCTGGTTTAAGTCTCAAGACTCAAATATTTTTATGGAAGGATAAACCATCACAGATAAGTTTAAAAACTCTTCAAAAAGCATAAGGTTGTGGAGGTTTAGATTTATCAAATTTTTAAAATTACTTCTTAGTCAATAGACTACAGGTTGTTTCTAAATGGACAAAATCAACTCCACGAGGAAACCCATGGCTCGATGCTGAACAGGCTCTCTGTGGGTCACTAAATATCTGACTTACCTTTCAAGCATTAACATTAGCTCCTCTCTGACAGCCTGGTGGGAATTTTTTTTTTAAAAAAAATAACGGGGTCTTCACTTGTCCCTTACAAAATCATGCCCATTTGGAACAATCCTGATATCCTACATCAAAAGAGAATGTTAAACTTTCCACTATGCCATAGTGACTATGGTATGAGAAGGGAATAAAAAAAAAACTTCAAACATGTTATTCAAGGTGGAAACTTTATCCAATTTCATGAACTGGTGTCACAGTATGACATCAGTGATCAAACGTTTCTTGAATACCAGCAGCTTAAATCCATAATAAAAGCAAGATTCAATTTCAACCAGACATGTTTAGAAGTACCAGTTAAAGTGACAGAGTTTCTAAATCATTGTTCTCCTAAATTGATATCAAAAATACCAGTGGTGGACCCCCGGGGCCAGCAAAGCCTTCTCTGCAGGTCTAAACAATGTTAGAATTACATTTACAACCTACATTCTTAAATGTTTTCCATGAGGATGTATTAAATTATTCCCAGTAATCTATTCTCTTCATTTTGTAGCTTTTCTCTTGGGTGCACGCCTTCCAGTAGTGTAATGCATGTTAGAGTTTTTTTGTCCAATCATATTTCAGCCATCTGTGTTGCTGGGGTCAAGCAAATCTGCCTTGGGGCTTTAGGAATTAACAGTGTGCTCTGTAGGTTAAATTAACCATTAAACTTATCCTGTTGCTTTAACCAATCAGATGTCTTCTGTAGGTCCAGGGGTATGCATAGAAGGCATCCGAGAACGTCTGCATTTTCACAACTTTTGATTGGATGGTTAGACTCCTCCACCCACACTGCAGAGGATCCTAGCTAGCAAAACACCAGGGCAGGGACTTGCTTTAGCAGCTACAACATACTGTATCAGTTTGAATACATAATAGCTATTTTTCCACCCACAATGGCTGACAGGGGAGAGGAAAATGATTTGGTCACTGATATTTAAAAAAAAATTATTTTCCAGATGGACTTTTCAAGAAAAGCTGGTCATTGTGAAGAGAGGTTGGCCAACCCTGAAGCTAGCAGGCCTGTCTAAGCTGGGGGAAGGATTTGTTCGTCCCTTCCTTATTAGCAACGAGCGGTATTCTTGGATTACAGGCTCCGAGGAGTGCTGCAAATTATCTTGCTGGGAATTTCTGTTGTAGGCAACTGATCGAGTAGATACTTGGAGCCAGACAGGGTTTGCAAGCTTGCGCTGTCTAGCTGTCACACCATGATGATTTAAGCAGCATTCACCAAACATATAAAAATTGGTCTAAAATTCTGGCATACGCCGAAGTTGGCCATATGCATTGCATATCCATAATGACTTGGACATATGCATAATGTATTAGTAACTTATATAGAATATTTCCATAACTTACAAGTAACTTAAACAAACATGCTTAGCGTGTTGCCGACATTCAAAAGTTATGCGGAACAATAGTCTAACTTCTGCATACCGCAGTCATGCCAAACTGCTGTTGCCTCGCGATCCATGAATTCTAGATGTGTGAGAGATCATCTCTGTTAAGCCAAGATGACTCTCCCCTCCAAAGACCACGGTGGGGGTGTGTGACAAACCTGGCAGAGCTGTCAAATCTGTCAGGTCAGTCACGCCTGTCAGATGACAGTTCAGAATCAGAATCAGAATCAGATTTATTGCCATTGTTCATGTAGTACACAAACTAGGAATCTGTCTCGGTGCAATGCTGCAACATTAAACATGATAAAAATAAAAGATAGAAATAAAAAACTATACATACAATGAAATGTAGAATAAGAATGAGTAATACTAGTCAAAGCAATTTGAAATATATTAGCGAGTAGCAGATATTGTGGAGTACCACATAGTGCAGTCGGTAATGCAGGAAGAAAACAGTGATGATTGACATGAGTCTGGTTGAGCTGCTGTACATAGTGCACGAGAGTCAATAAGTCACTTAGTGTTCAGCAGTCTGATGGCAGAGGGGAAGAAGCTGTTCATGTGACGGGAGGTTTTAGTCTGAATGGACCGAAGTCTTCTACCTGAGGGGAGGGGGGCAAACAGTACGTGACCAGGGTGTGAAGGATCGGCTATGATCCGGCCTGCATGCCTCCGGGTCAGGAGGACAGTTGTCACAATCTGGCTCAAAGGCACGGAAACTGATGGCGATAAAAATATCTATTTTCAATAAAGTAAAAAAAAAAAAGAAGAATGCATGGAGTGTGCTTTTGCTGGGATGCACAGTCAACAGCAAAGTAAACAGCTGCACTCTGCGCTTCAGGCGAGCAGCTGATTTGATCCTTCTCATCCGGTGTTCTGACAGACTTCAGTCAAAGGTAAAAAAACATGGGGGAGGGCTGAACAGCAATTTTGATTTTAATCCTGTAGCTTGAAAGTGCTCAGATACATCCCCAACAGGTCCTGTTATACAAACAAGTATACAGTATGTGTGTGTGGGTGTGTATGCGCTGCAGGCAGCAGCAGAGCTCTGTGGGGTTTTCTGTGACTCAAGGCTGCAAATACGCCATTAAAGGATAGCTGTAAGTTAGAAACCTGTTCAGGAAGTTACACATAGGTTCAAAGAGCGTTACTCATGTGAGAAATAATTTTTTGATACCCTCGACAGCGCACTTTGACTTTTGAGTAACTACGAGTCCCTGACAAGTAACGTGTGTGAATGAACACAAAACTTCCCTACAATTTATGCTCTCCATATGCAGGACATATCAGCCATACACTGGATACGTCAGAAAATTTTCAGCAGGCTGATAATCAGAGGAGCTTGGCAAACGCGATGTTTTTCAGTGTGCTCTTAACTTTGTGTGACAGGGTTTTAACCAAGGCAGCAGCCAGACATCAAAGTACAGCCGCCAGCAGGACACTCAGAAGCATCCATCCATCCATCTTCTACCACTTTTCCGGAGGCCCAGGTCGCAGAGGCAGCAGTTCAAACAGAGAAGCCCAGACTTCTCTCTCCCCAGCCACACTGTAATCACGGCAAGTTATCCCTATTAGATATTAAAATATGTATGCTGTGTGTGTGTGTTTCACATGGCTCTCTCATTGCAAAATCATTGCAAAATTATTGCTTCAAACCGTCGGTCTGGCCATTCAACCGAGCCTCTCAGTGAAGGGATCTCATCTCCGCTTCACAAACCACAGTGATTACAGAACTTCAGAATGTCTGTAGAAACATATAGATTCCTGTGATACAAATTGTTCTGATCTGTGTGAAAATCATGGAGAGAACTTTTGAAACATCATGGGATGTATTGCTCCAGCTGGTGGTGTCATGGCAAAAAGTGATCAGCTGCCAAAAATTGATCACCTGGTGATATTATAGTTATGGGGTTACATTAGCCATAAAATCCAAATGATCTGTTCACACTCCGACAGGCAGCGAAAAGTAAGCTAGGAGCAGGAAGACAAAAGAAGAGGAAAACAGCAACCTTGTGTGTAGCAGAATGGAATGTACGCACTCTGTCGGACAGAACAACATCACAGCACCCAGAAAGACAGACCGCGCTTGTGGCCCTGGAAATGAACAGGTACAATGTAGACATAGCTGCACTTGGTGAAACAAGATTGCCTGGATATGACAGCTTGGAAGACCATGGGTACATCTTCTTTTGGAGTGGGAGATCAACTCAAGAAAGGAGAGAAGCAGGAGTGGGCTTTGCAGTTAGAAAGGAGATAGCAGCAATGCTTGATGAGGAACCGGTGCCAATGAACGACAGGGTAATGACTATGAGACTTCCACTACAGCAGAAGATGTATGCCACACTCATCAGTGTATATGCTCCAACAATGACCAACACAGAGGAGGTGAAGGAAGAGTTCTACAGTGATTTACGTGAGACTATCAGGCGTGTACCGACTGATGACAGGCTGATACTCGTTGGAGATTTTAATGCCAGAGTTGGTTTGGACACTGAGAAATAGAGAGGAGTGCTAGGCAGTCATGGAGTAGGCAAGTGTAATGCTAATGGAGAACTTCTACTTGCACTATGTTCAGGTCACACCCCAAAGCCTCAATATAAGAAATCCAATCCCGACCAAGAACGCAGAAAAAATCATCAACAAAGCATGGAAAGACCTTATAAAAGAACGTATAAGAATAACGGCAAATAAAGTAGACAAAATAAACAACCAAATCAAAGAGGAAACGGACATGTTTAAGCAACGCTACCCGACGGACCAGAAAACGCAGGAGCAGATAAAAGCACAACTGAAACACGCACACGAACAAGAATTCATCACAACGAAAAACCGCCAATTGAAAAAATTAAAAAAACTCACAGAAAGAAAGAACGGACGAAAACAAACACACACGGAAAAGAACGATAAGTGGGTCAAAAACCTATCACAACGCACACTCACGGACACGGAGAAAACAGTGCTGAACAGAGGACTGAACTTCGCCATCACACCAGCCAGAATCCCCCATGAAGAATACATCCTCGCAACAGAACTGGCATGTGAAAAAATCCAGGACCAAGGAGAAAAAGCAGCACTCCGGAACACAGTCGCAGGAATCCTCAAAACGGCCAAATTACCACAAAGCAACGTTACAAGAAAAGAAGAAAAAGCATTAAACTCACTCAAGACAGATAAAACGATCACAATACTCCCAGCAGATAAAGGCAGAACAACAGTAATTTTGGACACGGAAACATACAAAAAACAGATGGAAACCATGTTGGCAGACAGTAACACATACGAAATCATTAAAACAAACCCGACAGAAGAAAAGAAAAAAATGCTCAAAGCCCTTCTAAAACCTCTATTAGAAAGCAATAAAATCACAAAGGACGCATATGATCACCTGATCCCCACAGCCAGCATCACCCCTCGGATTTATGGAACACCGAAAATACATAAAAAGGATATCCCACTGCGGCCAATAATAGACAGCATTGGATCAGTCACATACAACTTATCAAAAGCCCTAGCTGAAATCATCAAACCCCTCCTTGGACTATCAGACTTTCACTGTAAAAATTCAAAAGAGCTGGCACAAGAACTCAAAGACATAAAAATAGAATCAGACGAGATCCTCATCTCACATGACGTCATCTCTTTATTCACAAAGACTCCTATTGACGTCACACTACATATAGTGCAAGAACGCCTCAACAAGGACAGTACCCTAAAAAGACGCACCAACCTCACAGTCCATGACATATCCAAATTACTACAGTTTGTTGCAAAATCCACTTATTTTCAATTCAGAGGAAAAATCTACAAACAAAAAGAAGGATTTGCAATGGGAGACCCACTATCAGCCATCATGAGCAGTTTTTTTATGGAGGATCTGGAAAATAAAGCCATCAACACAGCACCCACAATATGCAAACCCACCCTTTGGAAGAGATACGTAGATGACATTCTGGAAAAAATAAGGAAAGGACATACACAAGAACTCACTGACCATCTGAACAGTACAGACAGTACGGGGAACATAAAATTCACACACGAAGAGGAGGAAAATGGCACCATAGCCTTTCTGGACATGAAAATCCACCACAACGAGGATGGCAGCATAAAAATCACAGTCTACAGGAAACCAACCCACACAGATCAATACCTACTTTGGACATCGGAACACCCCACAGCACACAAGCTATCAGTCGTCAGGACATTATATGAACGAGCCACCATCATCACGGAACAAGAAGACAGACAGGAAGAGGAAAACCACATAAAACATGCACTTATACGCTGCCAATATCCAGTATGGGCCATAAACAAAGGGAAACAGCAAGTCAAAAACAAAGAAAATAAACAGGACACAAGACACAGAACAAAAGCTGAAATCAAAAACAAGGAAACCATAACTATACCATACATACGAGGGATCACGGAACCAATTCAAAGGATCATGAAAAAATACAAAATAAACACAGCAGTCAAACCACACAAAAAATTAAGACAGTTATTAGTACACCCCAAGGACAGAATAGAACAAGACAATAAATGCAATGTATTATATGAAATATCATGCAGATCATGTAACAAAACCTACATTGGAGAAACCGGAAGATTATTCACCACAAGAAAAAAAGAACACCAAAAGGAATGTGAGAAGGAAACGCAAGGACGACTCACAAGATCACAAAAAGAAAAAGCAGAACAAGAAACATTAAAATCAGCAATATCGGACCACTGCAAAAGAAATAATCACATCATGGACTGGGACAACACAAAAATTATTGGATCGGAGAGCAACAGACACAAACGTTGGATCAAGGAGGCAATAGAGATCAGAAAGCGGGGAAAAGACACCATGAACCGAGATGAGGGGGCCTTTATGCTTTCTCACACCTGGGACCACATTCTCCAGAGACCATCTGACGGCGGGAGGCGGGGCCGGCTCAGCGGATCTGACAGATCTGCTGAGCTGGCCCCGCCTACGAAAATCAGCTGATAAATGTCACCTGGCAACAATCAGCTGACTCTTCTGATGAAGGCGGCAGTGCAGTTGAAACATGTAAAGAAGGTAAAGACATCTTTCTATTTTACTTTTGTCTTTCAAAAGAAAAAAAAAAAAAAGGACAAATAATTGAAAGAAGACAAAATGAACCTGTTTGACGTAACACTTTATTTAAGCCCAAGGACACACACAAGAAGACATGGATGCACCCAAGATCCAAGCACTGGCACTTATTAGACTACATCATAGTCAGGCAGAGAGGCATAAGGGATGTATTGGACACCAGAGCAATGAGAGGCGCAGACTGTGGTACTGATCATGTTATGCTGAGATCTAGATTAAGGATTTGCAGACGAAAACAGCACTGCAGGACGGGTGTGAAGCCACCAAGGAAGCTAAACACTAGTGCACTGAAAGGCCAAAAGAAGCAGGAAGAACTTACACAGGAAATGCATGAAAACTTGAAAGACTGGGACAGCAACAACTCAGAGAATGACAGAAGAGAAATGGGCAACACTGAAGGATACGGTGTATCAGACAGCGAGTTATGTATTAGGCTACCCTGAGAGGAAGCATCAAGGTTGGTTTGATGAGCATGATGAACACCTGAAGAAACTACTAGAAGTGAGGAATACAGCTAGGCACAAAAACCTACAGTGTAACACAAGGTTGAAGAAGATGAAATACTCAAAGGCTCAGAGTGAGCTACAGAAGTACACCAGAGAGATGAAGTCCAACTGGTGGGATGAAAAAGTGGAGAAACTTCAAACTGCACCAGACAGAAAGGACATGAAAACATTCTTCACAGGTGTGAGAGAAATCTATGGCCCTAATCCAAGAGGATTGATCCAACTAAAGGCTGTGGATGGTGAAACGGTTTTGCAGGAGACAGACAAGATCCTGGACAGACTTGCAGACCACTTTGACCAACTACTAAACAACCCTGGACATCTCACTGAAGAGGCTAAAGAAGCTATAGTGCAGCGACCAGCTGTATCCAGTCTGGATGAACCACCAAATTTTGATGAACTAATGGCAGCTATCAGAACAACACAGGACGGTAAAGCTCCAGGAAGGGATGGAATTCCAACAGAAGTGTGGAAATTTGGTGGTGTTCAGCTGACCAACTGCCTGCACAAGCTCATCCAAGACATAAGGGATGCCCAGAAAGTACCTCAAGACTGGAAGGATGCAAGTATTGTGCCTTTGTTCAAGAAAGGTGACAGGAAAGATTGTGGAAATTGCCGAGGTATATCACTGCTAGCCACTGTTGGTAAGATTCTCTCACGTGTACTACTTAACAGACTCGATGAACACATCTTGCAGAATGTACTACCGGAAACCCAGTGCGGCTTTAGAAGTGGAAGAAGCACAATGGACATGATTTTCTGCTTGAAACAGGTTCAAGAAAAGTGTATTGAACAGAACATGCCACTTTATGTAGTCTTCATAGACTTCAGCAAAGCCTTCAATACTGTTTTGCGACAAGGACTTTGGCAGGTACTCAAGAAATATGGTTGTACTGAGAAGTTTGTCAGCCTGATCGAGGCACTCCATACAGGTATGCAAGCAAACGTGGCAATGAGTGGTTCAGTGTCTAAAGACTTTTCAGTAAGCAATGGGGTGAAACAAGGGTGTGTGCTGGCACCTACACTCTTTTCACTATATCTGTCAGCCATGCTTGAGGTGGCGTTCAAAGACACTTCAGAAGGAGGAACAAGGAAACAAGGAAAGAAGCAGAGTTGTTCAATGTGGCACAGTTTAAAGCCAAGAGTAAGACATCGATAAAGGTAGTAAGAGAAATGCTCTATGCCGACGACAGTGCTCTAGTTTCACACAGTGTGGAAGATATGCAATCTTTAGTGGAGAAATTTGCAAGAGCAGCTAGCCAATTCAGCCTCCAAATCAGCATCAAGAAGACAGAGTGCCTTTATCAACCACCAAAGTTCCAATTATCAACATCACTACCAGAAGAGATCAGCATTGGTACAGAGCCACTAGTCAAGTGCAAGACTTTCAAGTATCTAGGGAGTACTGTTTGAGAGAATGCTAGGCTGGAGGATGAACTATCTCTCAGAATGGGATGACCGAGCGCTGTGTTTGGAAACTTGAGGGAGAGACTGTGGAACAATCGACATGTGTCTATCTGTGTGAAATGCAAAGTGTACAGAGCGACAGTACTGGCTACTCTATTGTACGGTGCTGAAACTTGGACTGTCTACAGAGTGCAGGTGAAGAAACGCCACACGTACATGATGAGACACTTTCGAGCCATAATTAACATCTCATGGAAAGACAAGATAACCAACATAGAAGTGTTGAAACGAGCTGGTCTACCATCAATGGAGGACATAATAATACAGATGAACCTAAGATGGCTCGGACATGTTGAGAGTGTGGACCACCAGCGTCTCCCTCGGCAGTTACTCTACTCACAGTTATGTGAGGGCAAATGCAATCAGGGTAGACCAAGGTTCAGATTTAAAGACACTGTAAAAAGAAACTTGAAGAAGTTGGACATAGACAGGAGTTCCTGGCAGCAGAAGGCTAAGGACAGAGCTGTGTGGAGGAATCTGATCAGACCTAAATCAAACAGTCATTGTCGCCCATGACAGACTGCTATGATGATGATAGCTGTAAAATATATATTTCAACAGGTAAACAGTGTGATGTCGTTCATAGGACTTATTATTGTGTGACACGGTTAGTGGCTCCACCTTTCCAGTTTTGCCGCCACCCCAGGTATAAGAAGGCTGTGGTAAGAGGGGCGGTCTCTTTGACCACCTCTCTGCCTGACGGGAGCATCTGTATTACTTGTGTGAATCTGCAATAAAGTCACATTCAGTTCCACTTTAAGTCTTATCATTCCCCTTGAGTTATAGACAAAACAATTGGCAATGAGGGTAAAAGCATGGACGCATGGAGTCACTACCATTCGGCCGTTTCTGGAGCTTCACGGCTATTCACCGGTCCCTTGCATGAGATGGTTCACTGCGTTCCAGAATTACTTGATGGCTCTGAACCTCGGTGAACTGAAGAAGATGCAGGCTCGGGCAATACTGGTTCATAATTTAGGTATGGAAGGACAGCGTATCCTTGCTACCTTGGGTGCTAATGATAGCTTTGAGGATGTTGTTGAGCTAATGGCTCAACATTTTCATGCCCCTTGAACATTTTCATCTGGAGGATCCACTTTCGGCAGTGCCACCAGTGGACTGGCGAGTCAGTACAACGATATGTTGCAGACCTGTGTCAGCAGCCGGGGATTGCCAGTTTGGAGCATTGGAGGAAGAAATGGTCCGCGACCAGTTGGCGGAGAAAACGCTTTTCTCGACGGCGAGGTCAAGGCTCCTCACGCACTCCGGCGAATTAACACTAGCCTTGGCTGTCGAAATAGCTCAATAATGTGAAGCAGCGGACAAATTGTCATGTGATCTCAGTGAGAGAACTACACTCCGCCAGCATGAATCACGATGATGGCATGCAAGAGGAGTACACTACCGCTATGAAGATAAAGTCTGCCCCGGGATTACCCAGGTGTTTGGGTTGTGGGTTCACCAAGCACCGTTACAAGGCTAGAGAGTGTCTGGCAAGAGGAAAACGCTGCAGCAAGTGTGGACTTCTGCATCATTTTGCCAGGGCCTGTAATAGGTTTGAGCGGGGTGAACAGCAACTCAAAGTGGACTCCCCCACTCCAACCCCCATGGTTATCCACACCGTCTCCCCGAGCACTGATGGGCATATGTACTGTATGGTGAAACTGGACGGGGTGGAGGTGCCACTGCTAATCGACACAGGCGCAGTGAGGCCCGTGTTGAATTAGCCCACTGTGAGGAGTTTCTTCCCAAACTACTGTATAAGAGGTTATTCAGCGCTGCTGTGTTGGTATGATGGAAAGAGGTTGGCCAAGGTGGAACTTGACTGCGCAGTACAAGTCGGCAGAAGTGTCCAACCTGAAGTTCGTGGTGACCGCCAGTGACGAGAGCATTATGGGCTGTGACCTTTTTTATTGACTGGGTTTCACCATCACCAGCGGTGTTGGAGAGGAGTGGTCGGGCCATGGTTTGTGGGACCAACTGATTCTGCGGGTGGTGGCTGATGCGGTATGGGACAAGCCTTGGCCTAGTATTCTGGAAGATGAGCAGAACCAACCCCACCCAGGGCCAACGTGGGAGGGTTCCGGTGCAAGAGCCCAAGTAATCCTAGCTGAGGGAACTGTGTGGCATGGTTGGACGCCCGTGTCGACAGGTGGAGCTGAATGGAGGGCCCATTCTGCTTCTGGAGTTTAGCTGGGAGGTACCGAGGAGCAAGGGGTCACAACGGCTTCGCTGACAGCCAAAATGAAAGCAAGCGGGGTAGGACTGGCTGGCACGGTAAAATGACGTGCCACTCAGGGACACTGGAAGCCGAGTCGAGCTCCTCTAGGGGTCGCTGATGTGGTCTGACCCAGGGAGAAGGCCAGGTTCAGAGGAGTGCTGGGCAAACGCAAGCGACAGGACGACCAGGGGCGGCTGCAGATAGTAGTGGTTGGGGAGGATGGCCACCTTCAGCTGTCTGATGGCTCATGGTGGCATCCCAACGAGCTGCGACGTGCCAAGCAGGAGAAGGAAGTGTTTGGACGGTGGCACGGGCCATCCCTGGGCGTGAAGAGAAGGTGATCTGGTGGGGAACCGTCTGATGGTTTTCCGGGATGTGGTTTCTCTACTGGGGCAGACTGATGTTTGGGGTGATATGTTTATTGCATGGTGTTGATATGAATGGTAATTGGTTATTGTGGTTGGTTTGTTACTGAAAAAATAATACCCTGTTTGTATATATGTTCTGTTGAGGGGATTGTTTTGGATTATTTATTTTAGGAGCATGGCAATTTTATACTGAGTCCTGGGTGAAGGGCCAGACTAAGAACGATCCAACAGACTCTCATGATAAATTGTATATCAAGGATTCAGTGTACCCCGCCCGGTATGGGGTTACCGGGGCCCCACCCTGGAGCCAGGCCTGGGGGAGGGGCTCAAAGGCTAGCGTCTGGTGGCTGGGTTTCCACCCATGGGACCCGGCCGGGCTCAGCCCGAAGGAGTTACATGGGTCCGCCCTCCAGTGGGTTCACCACCTGCAGGAGGGATCATGGGGGTCCGGTGCTATGTGGATTAGGTGGCGGTCAAAGGCGGAGACCTTGGCGGACTGATCCCAAGCTTTCTAAACTGGCTTTTGGTACGTGGAATGTCACCTCTCTGGTGGGGAAGGAGCCTGAGCTGGTGTACGAGGTTGAGCGATACCGGCTAGATATAGTCGGCCTCATCTCAACACACAGCTTTGGTTCCGGAACCAGTCTCCTGGAGAGGGGCTGGAGCTTGGCCTTTTCTGGAGTTGCTCTGGGCGAGAGGCGACGAGCAGGGGTGGGTATTCTTGTATCGCCCCACCTTGCTGCCTCTATATTGGAGTTTTCCCCGGTGGACGAAAGGGTTGCTTCCCTGCGCCTTCGGGTTGGGAAACGGGTCCTGACCATCATTTGTGCCTATGCACCAAATGATGTTTCAGAGTACCCACCCTTTTTGGAGTCTGTGACTGGGGTGCTGGAGGGTGCTCCTCCTGGAGACTCCATTGTCCTACTGGGGGACTTCAATGCGCACGTGGGCAACGACAGCGAAACCTGGAGGGGGGTGATTGGGAGGAACGGCCTGCCCGATCTGAACCCGAGTGGTGTTCAGTTATTTGACTTCTGTGCTAACCACAGTCTGTCCATAACGAACACCATGTTCAAGCATAAGGGTGTCCATATGTGCACCTGGCACCAGGACACTCTAGGTCGCAGGTCGATGATCGATTTTGTTATCGTATCATCAGACCTGCGACCGTATGTCTTGGACACCCGAGTAAAGAGAGGTGCAGAGCTGTCAACTGATCACCACCTGGTGGTGAGTTGGATCCGATGGCAGGGGAGGAAGCCATTCAGACCTGGTAGACCCAAACGTGTAGTGAGGGTGTGCTGGGAGCATCTGGCTGAGGCCCCTGTCCGGGAGGTCTTCAACTCCCACCTCCGGAAGAACTTCAACCACATTCCGAGGGAGTCTGGAGACATGGAGTCTGAATGGGCCATGTTGTCCACCTCTGTTGTTGAAGCGACGGCCCAGAGCTGCAGCTGCAAGGTGGTCGGTGCATCTCGTGGTGGCAACCCCGGAACCAAGTGGTGGACACCAGTGGTGAGGGGGGCCATTAAGCTGAAGAAGGAGTCCTATCAAGCTTGGTTGGCTGGTGGGACTCCTGAAGCAGCTGAGGTGTACCGGCAGGCCAAGCGGAGTGCAGCTCGGGTGGTTGCTGAAGCAAAAACCCGGGTATGGGAGGAGTTTGGTGAGGCCATGGAACAAGACTTTCGGTCGGCTTCAAAGAGATTCTGGCAAACCGTTCGGCGGCTCAGGAGGGGAAAGCAGCTCCCCGTCCACACTGTGTATGGTGCGGATGGGACACTATTGACTTCAACTGGGGATATCGTCGGGCGGTGGAAGGAATACTTCGAGGATCTCCTCAATCCCACTGATACGCCTTCCACAGAGGAAGCAGGGTTTGGGGACGAGGGGGATGACTCGCCTATCACAGGGGCTGAGGTCGCCAAGGTGGTTAAAAATCTCCTTTGTGGCCGGGCCCCGGGGGTGGACGAGATTCGCCCTGAGTACCTCAAGGCCCTGGATGTTGTTGGGTTGTCATGGTTGACACGCCTCTGCAACATTGCGTGGAGGTCGGGGGCAGTGCCTTTGGCATGGCAAACCGGGGTGATGGTTCCTCTCTTCAAAAAAGGGGACCGGAGGGTGTGCTCCAACTTTAGAGGGATCACACTCCTCAGCCTCCCTGGGAAGGTCTATGCCAAGGTACTGGAGAGGAGAGTCCGGCCGTTGGTCGAACCTCGGATTCAGGAGGAGCAATGTGGTTTTCGTCCTGGCCGTGGCACATCGGACCAGCTCTTTACCCTCTCGAGAATTCTTGAGGGTTCGTGGGAGTTTGCTCAACCAGTTTACATGTGTTTTGTGGACTTGGAGAAGCCATTTGACCGCGTCCTTCGTGGATTTTTGTGGGGGGTGCTTCGGGAGTATGGGGTATCGGGCTTGTTGTTACAAGCTATTCGGTCTCTGTACGACCGTTGTGAGAGTTTGGTTCGTATTGCCAACACTCGGTCGGAGTCATTCCCAATGAGAGTTGGACTCCGCCAGGGCTGCCCTTTGTCACCGATCCTGTTCATAATTTATATGGACAGGATTTCTAGGCGCAGCCAGGGAATAGAGGGTGTCATGCTTGGTGACACAGGATCTCATCTCTGTTGTTTGCAGATGATGTTGTCCTGTTGGCTTCATCCAGTAATGACCTACAGCTCTTGCTGGGACGGTTTGCCGCTGAGTGTGAAGCGGCTGGGATGAGAATCAACACCTCCAAGTCCGAGTCCATGGTCCTCAGCCGGAAAAAGGTGGATTGTCCTCTCCGGGTTGGGGACAGGCTCCTGCCCCAAGTGGAGGAGTTTAAGTATCTTGGGGTCTTGTTCACGAGTGAGGGGAAAATGGAGGATTGGAGCAGCATCTGCAGTGATGCGGACGTTGTACCAGTCTGTTGTGGTGAAGAGGGAGCTTAGTTCTAAGGCAAAGCTGTCGATTTACCAGTCAATCTACGTTCCTACTCTCACCTATGGTCACGAGCTTTGGGTAATGACCGAAAGAACGAGATCGCGGATACAAGCGGGTGAAATGAGCTTTCTCCGTAGGATTGCTGGACTCACCCTCAGAGATAGGGTGAGGAGCTCAGTCATCCGGGAGAGGCTCAGAGTAAAACCGCTGCTCCTCCACTTTGAAAGGAGTCAGTTGAGGTGGTACGGGCATCTGATTAGGATGCCTCCTGGACGCCTCCCACTTGAGGTGTTTCAGGCACGTCCCACTGGGAGAAGACCCCGGAGCAGACCCAGGACTCGGTGGAGAGACTATGTCTACAAGCTGGTCTGGGAACGCCTTGGTATCCTCTCTGAAGAGCTGGAGCAGGTGGCTGGGGAGAGGGAAGTCTGGGCTTCTCTGCTTGAACTGCTGCCTCCGCGACCCGGACCTCCGGAAAAGTGGTAGAAGATGGATGGATGGAATGGATGGATGGCAATTGTATATTTAAAGGACTGTGTTTTAGCAGAGATGGCCGAATAATCCATCCAGCCATGTGGGGGTGGGATGGTAGTCCACCTGTCTCCCCTAGCTTTAGTTGTTTTGTGTGAATGTTGTAAGCCCTGATTATTTCTGTTTACTTTTAGAGAGTGATTTGCTTCTAAAATTGGGGAGGTCTCAAGATAAGAATAAGATAAGCTAAGATAAGCCTTTATTAACCCATTGTGTAAGTCTATTGCGTCTTTTGCATTCAATACTATTAGGTTGTCACATCTTTTTGCTATCTCTGCGAGCAGCTCTTCTTAGGTTGTACAGTCTGACAGCCGTAGGTAGGAAGGACCTGCGAAACCTCTCGGTTGTGCACCTTGGATGATGTAGTCTGCTGCTAAATGAGCTCCTCAGTGCATTCAGTATGTCCTGCATAGGGTGGAACTCGGACTCCAGCAGAGATAACTTGATTGTATATGTGTGTTTTGGACCCTTTGAATGGGGGGAGAAATGTGATGTTGTTCATAGGAGGTATTATTGTGTGACACGGGTGGTGGCTCCACCTTTCCGGTTCCACCGCCACGTGGGGTATAAGAGGGCTGTGAGGAAGAGGGGTGGTCTCTTTGACCACGCTCTGCCTGACGGGAGCGTCTGTATTACTTGTGTGAGTCCGCAGTAAAGTTGTGTTCAGTTCCACCTTAAGTCTTGTCATTTGCCCTCAGTTATAGACATAGCAAACAGTACTGTTAGGTATAATAAAATATATTTAACAATTATGATGCATTTTTAACCCAAAACAAACTTCATCTAGGATTAAAAAAATAAAATAATGCAGTCACAAGGTTACATGGAAAATATATGGATTTACTGGATATATACATGTAGATACTGTATAAATATATATTCTACTGTATGTGTGAATAATGTACTATGTACTCCTTTTTGTATTGCACTAGGAATTTTTACAATAAACTTTTGTGCCTTTTGCAGACATGTCTCCATGTTTGTTTTATTTTTGAAGGTTACCAAGATTGAGTGACATAAATGCTAAAAGATTGGAAAAGCTATCTAAACAATCCAGCAGTTTGAGAAATCATTTCTGGTTTGGTGTAAGTCCGTCAACAGAATCATGAACATAAAGTAGTTTGTGTTAAAACATATTAAAACCCTAACTCCTTATTAGGAAATACAGATGCTAATATAGCCAGAATCCCTCCATATACTGGAATTTTCACTAAAGTGTGCAGTGTTTTCTGCACTGTCACATCAAACAATACAGTTTTCAGTAAATAAATAATTGTTTTTGGTTACTTTTTCTTAAAAATGGGCCATTATTTCCAGCGTCCGTTGATAAATGTTTGGTTTGTACTGTTGACTCTTCCCATCGGTTGTCTTAACAGAAAGCAGAAGAAAATCATGATGCAAACACATTAGTCACTAAATTGTTTAATACGATCAACAGCAAATCCAAGATATTTAGAATGTGCAAAATTCAAGACCCCGTGGTCCATGTGGGATACTCACATCGGGGTCGCTCACTTGGTCAGGGGTCCCACTTGAACATGTTCGGTTTCATGCTCTCTTGCCTCACTGAGAACAACTGGATGTGCTGCTGGTTCAGCCAGGTTAACCCGGTTCAGCAGATCTTCAGCTTGCGGTGGGACTCTAGAACAAAAATACACCACAAACTGTACATGGACAGCACGAAAGTGCAAACATGAAAAAAAAAACAAACTACTTTTTAACCAGGTTAACACTAGCTTATTTCGTCAGATGTTGTCGACACAAGCGCAAAATATAAGACAGAGCATGGAGTTGTCATAACCCGAGTGTCGGTTCTGGCCACACTCGGGCCTCATATCTTTTTGTTCCCTGGCTTTGGCAGCTGAGGGTTCCCTTCCAGCTACTCGGGCTCTTATTGTTGAAGGCGCCCGGGGAGCTCCCTGCTGTCAAAGTCAGCTGCTGCTTGCTGTCATTAGAGCAGCTGTGCCGCGTTGGGGTCATTAGCCACCAAGATATAAGGGGTGCTAAATGTCCTCCAGCGCGGCAGTCTCTGTTATATCCTGTTATATTCTGTTAATCCTGTTATGTTCAGCTACGTTCTGTTAATCTCTGTTGTGTTCCTGTTATTCTTGCTCATCATGGTTAACGGACTTGGGAAGCAGAATCAGAATCAGAATCAGGTTTATTGCCATTGTTCATGTAGTACACAAACTAGGAATTTGTCTCGGTACAATGCTGCAACATTAAACATGATAAGATAAGAGAAATAAACTATACATGTAATAAAGTGTAGGATAAGATTAAGTGATACTGGTCAACAGTTAAAATATATATTAGCCAGCAGCAGATACTGTGGAGAACTATATAGTGCAGTCGGTAATGCAGGAAGAAAACAGTGATGATTGACATGAGTCTGGTTGAGCTGCTGTACATGGTGCACGAGAGTCACTTAGTGTTCAGCAGTCTAATGGCAGAGGGGAAGAAGCTGTTCATGTGACGGGAGGTTTTGTCTGGATGGACCGAAGGTTTCTACCAGAGGGGGAGGGGGGCAAACAGTACATGACCAGGGTGTTGTGAGGGATCGGCTATGATACGGCACAGCACGCCCCTCCGGGTCCCTGGAGATGTACAGATCTGGAGAGCTGGGAGCTTGCAGCGATCACCTTCTCAGCAGTGCGCACGACGCGCTGCAGCCTTAGTCTGTCGATGGCAGTGGCTCCTGCGTACCACACGGTTATGGAGGTGGTGAGGATGGACTCGATGATGGCTGTGTAGAACTGCACTAACATCTTGGTGGGTAGCTTGAGCTTCCTCAGCTGCCGCAGGAAGAACATCCTCTGCTGGGCTTTTTTGATGAGTGAGCTGATGGTCAGCTCCCATTTGAGGTCCCTGGTGATGGTAGTGCCTAGGAAGCGGAAGGAATCAGCAGTGGTGATGGGAGAGCCTGAGAGGGTGAGGGGGGGCAGAGGAGTAGTGACTTTCCTGAAGTCTACAATCATCTCCACTGTCTTCAGAGCGTTCAGCTGCAGGTTGTTATTGCTGCACCAGGACGCCAGCTGGGCCACCTCTCTCCTGTAGGCGGACTCGTCGCCGTTGGAGATGAGCCCGATGAGGGTGGTGTCGTCCGCAAAACTTGATCAACTTGACAAGACTGGTGGCTGGAGGTGCAGGAGTTGGTGTAAAGGGAGAAGAGTAGGGGGGGAAAGTACACAGCCCTGGGGTGATCGGGTGCTGATGCTAGTATAGTCGAGACAGTCTTTCCCAGCCGCACATGCTGCCTCAGGTCGTCAGGAAGTCGATGATCCACCTGCAGAGGGGAGTCAGGCACGTTGAGCAGGGACAGCTTGTCCCGGAGCAGAGCGGGGCGGATGGTGTTGAATGCGGAGCTGAAGTCCACCAAACAGGATCCTGGCGTAGGTTCCCGGGGAGTCCAGGTGCTGCAGGATGGAGAGGAGGGCCAGGTTGACTGCGTCGTCTACAGACCTGTTGGCTCGGTAGGCAAACTGCAGCGGGTCCAGGAGAGGGGTGGTGATGGACTTGAGGGTGGGGACAGGACCAGGCGCTCAATGGACTTCATGACTACAGAGGTGAGCGCTACAGGTCTGCTAGTCATTAAGTCCAGTGATCCGTGGCTTCTTGGGGACAGGGATGATGGTGGAGGATTTGAGGCAGGACGGCCGTGGCATAACTTAAGGGAGGTGTTAAAAATGTCTGTGACTACAGGAGCAGCTGTTTCGCAACAGAGGTCTCAGGGTGGAGGGAGACACGCCGTCTGGGCCGGGGGCCTTGCGCGGGTTCAGTCTGGAGAACTGTTTGAGCACCATCCTGCTCACTGATGATAAGGGGAGGGGGGGAGGTGGGGGGGGGTGCCTTAAATGAAGTAGGGAATGTGGAGGCTGTGGAGCTGGAGGGAGGGGGGGAGTTGGACACAGATGACGAGGTGTCAAAACGGGCATAGTGTTGGGACAGTCTCTGACAAAGGGCTTTGTCATCCTGACCTTTAGGAGCCTGAGGCCGATAGTTGGTGATCTGCCTCAGTCCTCTCCACACGGAAGCCGAATCATTAGCAGTGAACTGCTGCTGGAGTCTCTCTGAGTACACAGATTTAGCCCTCTTCAGCTCTCTGTTAAACCGATATTTAACCTCCCTGTAGCAGTCCCTGTCTCCACTTTTCAGCGCTGCTTCCTTCTCCTTCCTGATCTGTCTGAGCTTAGCTGTGAACCAGGGTTTGTCATTAGAGTAACTCACCCTGGTGCGTGATGGAAGAATGTTCTCTTCACAAAAGTGGATATATGAGTTCACAGTGTCCGTGTACTCATCCAGATCATGCGTGGCTCCTTTAAGCATGCCCCAGTCAGATATTTCCATGCACGTTTCCAGCTTCTCCTCAGCATCACTGGTCCGTTTCTTCGTAGTGCTCACAACAGGTTTAGTGAGCTTCAATCTCTGTCTGTATGTGGGAATGAGGTGAACCATCACGTGATCAGATAATCCCAGCGCAGCTCGAGGGACAGCGCGATATGCGTCTTTCACTGTGGTGTAACAGTGATCCAGTGTGTTTAATCCTCTGGTGGGGCATTTAATAAACTGTTTGTAGCGGGGGAGATCGTGGCTCAGATTGCACTGATTAAAGTCGCCAGCCACAATAATCAGCGAGTCTGGAAAACTCCGCTCTGTGTGTTGAATGTGATCCGCGAGCACGCGCTGAGCTTCGCGCGTGTCCGCGTCGGGAGGGGCGTACACAGCGATCAGTATAAAAGAAGCAAACTCCCGTGGGGAATAAAAAGGCTTGCAGTTGATAACAAGAAATTCCAAGGCAGGAGAACAGTGTTTGAAATTTCCGTTACATCAGAGCACCAGCTACAGTTGATGTAGAAGCAGACCTCCGCCTCCTGTGGTCTTGCCGGAAAGCTCTGTGTCACGATCAGCACGGAAGAGCTGGAAGCCGTCGAGGCGCAGCGCGCTGTCCGGTATATTTTCCCGGAGCCAGGTCTCAGTAAAGCAGAGGACAGCTGAGGAGGCGAGGTCCTTAAAACGCATCAGCAGTCTCAGTTCATCCACCTTGTTAGAGAGAGAGTTGGTATTGGACAGAAATATGCCAGGCAGCGCCGTTCGCGAGCCTCTCCTGCGAAGTCGTACGAGAGCGCCCGCTCGTCTTCCTCTCTTCCGCCGTCTCACTTTCCGAGCCAAACAATAAACCAGATCGGCGGCAGGGGCTAGAAAAACTGGGAGGAGGTCCGTGGGGGTCAAAGTCCTGGTATTTAAAAGTTCTTCACGGGTATAAGTGCAAGCAGACACACAATTGACAAACAAAAACAAACAAAGAGCGCAGCGAAGCACCATGTCGACCGCTGTGGGCGCCATCTTGGCGCCCACAGAATCCCCTGTTACCCGCCTGTTAACAGTCCCGTCGTTAAGGTACGCTCGTTGTAACTTTACCTTAATTATTATCTCGTCTGGTGCATCGGGTGCTCCCCGGCTCAGGCGTCACCTGTTCACTGTATATATTCCTATGCCTGTCTAAACCTGCACTGTAAATAAACATCACTGCAAACTCACTGGTGACTGAGGCATCTTGTGACGGTCCGTGAGGGCCGTTGTGACAGTAGACTGCCGCCTAACGCCCGGAGAGGAGGCGTTGCATCGAGACGCCATTCACCGTGTAGTTTGCAGTAGTGGACTGTTTGTTCCTACCTGTCTGGGTGCCGTATTGAAGCATGCCATCGTGGAGGTCTCGTGCTCGGAGGCAGGACGCTGTTCTCGTTGACACCCTCGAGCGCGTGGACAGAGTCCTTGTCGCCGCCTCCCTCCTCGAATACAACAGCGAAGTGCCCTGGTACCTGGACCTAGCCGAGGAAATTCTGGATTCTCTCCCCCGCTTCACTAATCATCCAGAGGTAAGCGTGAGGAGAGATGACATCGCCGCCCAGCGTGAGATTCTCCGAGGGCTGGAGGGAAATCCTGGCAGGAAGCTGAAGCGGAGGAGACGTCGCCCCTCGCTTCGGGATCCCGCTCCTGCCTCTGTTCCGGCCCGGGAGTTCACACCATCCGGAGGTCTTTTCCCATCGGGCATGTCGTCACTCGGGATTCCCCCAGAGAAGCTGCAGATGACAGCAGACAAGATCTGGGACCGGGTGGCAGCTGCTTGCTCCGCTGAGAATCCTCCAGCGTGTATGAAGCATGTGGTGGCGGCGGTTAGACTCGTGGAGAGGAATCCAGCGCTGTGTGAGTTTCCTGAGTTTGCTGATTTGCTTGCCGCCGTTTCTGCTCAGGAACGGCGATTTCCGGACCTCACCTTCGCCTCACCCCCTACAAGGAACCGTCGTCACTCCGGCTTCCAACCTCGGCTAGAGCCCCGTCTGGATGCTGCTCCGGGTCGCCGCAAGGGCTCAACCCCCCACACAGCTGTCACTCCCGCGCCTCGTCAGAGGGGAATCCCCGCAGCCTCGTCTTCTCCCGGGCCCTCGCCCGCTGTCCCGTCAGCGCCCCATGCCCGACTGACCCCGGCTGTCGCCCCCTCCTCCTCGCCACCTATCCTGGCTGCTGTGTGTCACGAGAGCTCCGTTTCGGCGAGCTTCATCCCGGATCCGCCTCGAGTGGCCTCATCTCGTCTTCCCAGAGGGCCCTCTGTCGCCATCCAGCGGGGAAAGGAGGGAATGACGTCCCCCACAGCGGAGACCATCTTACCCTTAGGGGAAAGGCGAGTGCATGATAATTTCTCTCCTCTTGACATTGTTGTGCCTTGTCTGACTCCTAGGGGTGGAGTTCGGGGTATGCAGCCCCCCCGAGCTCCCTCCACCCGCTGTGGATGAAAGTATTAACCCTGCTTCCTCTGTGTCTCCCTCCGCTGAGCGGTCCTTGACGTCAGGCCAACGTCGCTGGATGAGGAGGGGGCCTGCGGTTCTGGAGAGCCTGGTTCCGGTTCCGCAGCCATGCCATGGGCGGAGGAGGAGAGCGGACTGCAGCATGGAGCCATCGCCGGTGAGGAAGCGTCCCCGGGGTTCCACGGAGGAGCGGTCCGGTCCAGCAGGGCGAGCTTCTCCTGCCACCACGCCGTGCGGGCCACCGGCGTGGACATCGGTGCCGGAGGACTCTTTGGCTGCACGCACCATCATGCCAGCTGCAGAGCCCGACGCAGCTGAGTGGGAGCCTGATGACGACCTCCTGACATCTGAGCCCGGATCTTCGCAGTCCTGGACGGCGTCAGAACCCGAGCTCAGGCAAGTGCTCTACTTTGTCTTTCTTTTTCACCTCTTAGAGCATTTTGCCTGTCTCAAGGGGAGATGAGCCGGGTGCAGCCGCCCGCTGCGTCCGAGCTTATCTCACTGGGTTCTGGCGCTGCCGGTGATCCTGATCCCGGGTTTTCTCTCTCTTTCGAGCCTTCTCCCAGGGTCGCCGGCGAGGGGCTGCTTTCGCCTGCTGTGCCAGAGGTTCCGGTTTCGGGGTTGGAGGTCGAGTTTGGTGCCACGCCGACCCAGTCGGGGTCCGTCGCGGGTTTGGTTCCGGAGGCCCAATCGGGGTCCACCGTGGGTTTGGTTCCGGAGGCCCAATCGGGGTCCACCGTGGGTTTGGTTCCGGAGGCCCAATCGGGGTCCACCGTGGGTGCTGCACCAGCAGGTCCTAGGTTCGGTGAGGGAGCTGCAGATCCCCAGCCACCGGATGCTGGACAGGCTCGTTTTCTTCATCACCCTCTTCTCCACAGTCATCCTCCTCGTCTCCCTGAGGAGCACTACCCATCTCCACCTGGGGCCGTTGGGGTCCCGAACGCTCCGCCCGGTTTCCCCTCATCTCCCCCCTTTTCTGCGGGATCACCGGCTGCTTCCTCCCAACGGTTCTGGTGGGCTGGTGTTGCGGGGCGGCCGCCTGAAGGGCTGTCTCATTGGTTGGGTTCTCTGGGCCGGCCCCCCGACCTGTTTATCTTCCTGTGCGGCGACCTGCTCCGGCCGCCTGAAACTCTCTTCCCCCGAGCATGGGACTGGGGTAGGCCGCCCGAACTGTCCTCTTTTCCCCTCCCTGTTCTGTGGCCTCTTGTTGCCGGATGAACCCCCCGAACCTTCTGCCCCATCCCTCCGGGCCTGGACTGCGCCCTTTCCGGGTTCCTGATATCGTCTGTGGGACTGTTGGGGTGTTTGTGGGGGGGGGGGATTGTTTTGTTTTTGTGTCACTCTGTTTGCCCAAGGGTGTGTTGCCTATTTTTGTACTTATTATGGTTTTGTTCTTGTTACCCGGGATTATGGGTTTTTTTTTCTATAGCCTTGTTGGTTGTTTGTCTCTCTCCCTCCTGCCAGCACCCCATCCACCCACCCTAGGGGGGTGGGGGGGGGGGCTGGGGTGTTACTCTGGCCGCTCAGAGCTCGGCCTTGAGGGGGAGGTACTGTCATAACCCGAGTGTCGGTTCTGGCCACACTCGGGCCTCATATCTTTTTGTTCCCTGGCTTTGGCAGCTGAGGGTTCCTTCCAGCTCCTCGGGCTCTTATTGTGAAGGCGCCCGGGGGAGCTCCCTGCTGTCAAAGTCAGCTGCTGCTCTGCTGTCATTAGCAGCAGCTGTGCCGCGTTGGGGTCATTAGCCACCAGATATAAGCGGGTGCTAAATGTCCTCCAGCGCGGCAGTCTCTGTTATATCCTGTTATATTCTGTTATATCCTGTTATGTTCAGCTACGTTCTGTTAATCTCTGTTGTGTTCCTGTTATTCTTGCTCATCATGGTTAACGGACTTGGGAATCCCCTGTTACCCGCCTGTTAACAGTCCCGTCGTTAAGGTACGCTCGTTGTAACTTTACTTTAATTATTATCTCGTCTGGTGCATCGGGTGCTCCCCGGCTCAGGCGTCACCTGTTCACTGTATATATTCCTATGCCTGTCTAAACCTGCACTGTAAATAAACATCACTGCAAACTCACTGGTGACTGAGGCGTCTTGTGACGGTCCGTGAGGGCCGTTGTGACAGGAGTTACTGTAGCATTAATGTGGGCGCATGCACATGCAGCGACCGGCAGTGGGTGAAAAAATTTTGATGTCTGTGTCTTTGTTTTTATGCACTTTAATGTGTTTCCACATAATTCTCCATCTCGTTTTTGTCCTTGAATGATTGTGGACTATATAAGGAAGAGCTCCCCGGTTCCAGCAGTATGGATTTCCTTCTTGTTTTTGCACTGTTGTTTTGTTCCTACCGGCTCTTTGTCTTGGAGGTAAGCGCGATCGCGATCATGCCGGGAAGAACGCAGTATTGCAGAGACATGCTACTGCATTTAAACATGGATAATGCAGCATCTGTGTTTGAGTCCGTGCCGCAACTGCCAGACTTTATTTTAAGAGATTTTCATGGACACAGCAATGAAAAGAGAGACAAGAGGAGGAAACGCGGAAAGCATGGAGGAGTAAGATTAAGCCTGAGGAGGCATCAGCTTAGCCGCATTCCTCTTCCTTCCATTATTATAGGGAACGTACAATCCCTGAGAAATAAAGTGGATGAAATTCAAGGGAATGTAGGATATCAGAAGGAGTTCAAGAACTGCTGTGTCATGGCTTACATGGAGACGTGGCTTACGGCGCATGACCGAGATGCAGACCTGTGGATTGACAGCTTTGGAGCCCCACTTCACTCGGATCAGCAGGAAGAGGTAACGGGGAAACGTCAGGGGGGCGGTGTATGTTTATACATTAATAAACAGTACTGCACATCTGTCACGGTCAGAGAGCGCATCTGTACACCAGATGTGGAGCTTCTGTCCGTGTCACTACGCCCCATTTATCTGCCCCACAAGTTCCCCCAACTTTTCATAACAACTGTGTACATTCACCCGAGAGCGGATGCTGACTCCGCCTCCAGCACCGTCTTTGATGTGGTACAGCGGCTGCAGTTGATTTCCCCAGAGGCTCCAAATTTTATCCTTGGGGATTTTAACCATGTTTCTTTAAAGAAGACACTTAAAAACTTTTATCAGTATGTCTCCTGCCCAACCAGGCGAAAAAAGACATTGGACCTGTGCTATGGATCCATTGAGAGGGCCTATAAATTACTCCCCCTTCCCCCTTTAGGATCCTCAGATCACAACTGTGTACATTTGCTGCCCACATATAAAACTGCTCTCCGAAGAGACAAGGCGAAGACCAGAGACATAAACATGTGGACAGAAGATTCAGTGCACTGCCTCCAGGAATGCTTTAACTGTACAGACTGGGAGGTGTTCACACCAGCCTGCGGAGAAGATTTGGACTCGTTAGTGGACGTGACGTGCTCATACATGGCTTTCTGTAGAGACATGATCGTTCCACATAAACGTGTCAAAATATATCCCAACAACAAACCATGGGTTACAAAATCAGTTAAATCCTGCTTACAGAGGAAAGCACTTGCCTTTAAACAAGGGTCTGTTTCTGAGCTACAAGTTGCCACAAAAGAGCTAAAGGCCGAAATTTTAAGCGCAAAACAGAATTATAAATCAGAGTTGGAAAGCAAGATGGCAACAAAGAAACTTGGTTCAGCCTGGGCCAGTATGAAAACTATTGCAGGCCTTCAGAGCACAGAGCGCAGTAATCGTGTGTTTTTAGATGGTTTTAATTCAGACACAGAGCTAGCTAATGCTCTTAATTGTTTTTATGGTCATTTTGACTCCTTTGATTTTAGCACTGAAACCCAAGATTTGAAACAGAAACTCAAAGACAATCAGCACTTTAATATTGAGGTGCAGGATGTTAAAAGGGAGTTCTGTGCTGTAAAAGTGAACAAAAGTCAGGGCCCTGATAATATATGTGGGCGCTTGGTAAAGTCCTGTGCACATGAACTGAGTCCTATATTTCATTACATTTTCAATAAGTCCTTACAGACACAACATGTGCCTAAGATCTGGAAAGATGCTGTGGTTGTTCCTGTTCCAAAATCCAGCTTTCCTAAAACGGTAAATGACTTTAGACCAGTTGCTTTGACTTAAATTTTAATGAAAAGTTTTGAAAAACTGGTCAGATTTGAGGTCCTAAAGCAGACTGAGCATGCATTGGATCCTTTGCAATTTGCCTATAGGCCTCACAGAGGAGTGGAGGATGCCACTGTCACTCTGTTTAACATGCTTTTTAAACATCTGGATTTTAATGGGACACATGCCAGGCTTTTATTTGTGGACTTTTCTTCTGCCTTTAATACAATCCAACCTCATATCTTAGTTGAAAGGCTCCTGCAACAATTTGATTTGAGCAATAATCTGGTGGGTTGGATTCTGGATTTTTTAACCAACAGGACACAGAGAGTAAGGGTCAATGGTACATTATCTGACCAAAAGCGTTCTTCTACTGGCTCTCCGCAGGGGTGTGTGTTGTCACCACTACTCTTCATCCTGTACACAAACATGTGTCGGAGCAGACATGACAACAGACACATTATAAAGTATGCTGATGACTCAGTTGTTGTCAGTCTCCTCCAGGATGGTGAGAGTGGCCACGGCCCAGTAGTTGATGACTTTGTTCACTGGTGTGAGGATTCCTACCTGCAGCTTGAATACGACAAAAACTAAAGATATGATTATTGACTTTAGGAGGGAAAACTCCCAGGCACAAAGTCACTGTACTAAAAGGCCAGACCACTGAATGTGTACAATCCTACAATATCTTGGGACGATTATTGATAGTAATTTAAACTTTGAAGAGAACTGTGAAAGGGTGTGCAAAAAGGATCAGCAACATTTGCATTGTTTAAGGAAACTTGCACGCTTCCAAATTGACCGAACCATAATGACAATGTTTTATCGGGCTTTTATTGAATCTGTTTTATCCTTTTCTTTAGTGTCATGGTTTGGTCAGATAAAACTGAAACAGAGGAAATCCTTGGATCAGGTAGTTAGATGGTCCAGTCGTTTGCTTGGTGAGCCACAGCTGAGCCTGACATCCCTGTACACCAGACAGGTACAGAGGATGGCTGCCTCCATTTTAAATGATGACTCCCACCCTTTGCACTGCCACTTTCAGCTTCTTCCCTCCAGACGGAGATTTGCTGCCCCAAAAAGTAAAACCCAGCGCTACAAAAACAGCTTTGTTCCTGCTGCTGTTAACGAATTGAACAATATGTAACAGTATATTGCACATAATCTAGTTACCTATTTATTCATTTTATTTTATATTTACTTATTTTTGTAGGTTTTTTATTTGGGTTCTAAATCTTTTATTGGGTTTTAGACTTTTGAGTTTTTAACCTCTTTCACTAGTCTTTAACTTTTTAATATGACCCTTCTCTCGTCTCTCTTTGTTTTTTTCTCTTATCTCTTTGTCCTATGTCCTGATTGGTGGAGCCTTGAGCACTTTTATCATGTTTATAGTCAGCTTCATGTGTGCCTGTGCTTGTGTTCATGTTGAATGTAATTGTGGTTTGTAAATATGAATGTCACCTGACTGCAAAACAAATCTACCTAAGGGTACAAATAAAGTAAACTGAACCTGAACCTTAATGGCTAACTAGTTAACACCATTGTCTCCTGTATGCAGACAATGAGCTGCTTGTTCAAAGTGAGCTTTCCATCACTGGGATAAATAACGGCAAAGATGGATAATACCACATCACTCACCACCCTCTATCACTGTTTTCAACAATGATGATGTCGTGTTCTGGTTGACGCTACTCTTCCTCCCATCTGCCTTTGCTGGCTGGTGGCCGTGAATTCTTTTCAGGTTGCTACATCAGAGCCCCTCTGAATTTCTTTAGTTAGCTACCAAGCACAGAAAAGTCTGCACCTCGTTGTTTGAACAGCGGTGTTGATTTGTGTGTAGCCATTTAACTCGTTGATTACACTCACTCATGCTTGCTGTTGGTGATTTGACTGTTTGTTGCCGTCCAAAATGGCGCAATAAACAAAAGACACGTGACCTGTGTGACGTCGGTGCAACCTCTCTATAGGTGTTTTTCACGAGTTTTATGCCTCTCCTCAGGTTAGCTGTGGCAGTGCTGTACAGAGAGCTGTCCCTCTGTCTGAAGGCTAAGTTGTGAGCTCTGATCAGAGCCTGGACTTCACTGGTCATCCAAGGTTTGCGGTTTGGAAATACCCAGATGTGTTTGGTGACTGTCACATTTCTACAGAGCATTTGATGTAGAAAAGGACAGAGTTCAATGTAAGACTTCTGGTCCCCGCTGTTCAAAGATGCTCCAATCAGTGCAGGCAAGGATTTTGACTAGGCTACTCCAAAGTCTTCATTTTGTTTTTCTTAAGCCATTCAGAGGTGGACTTGCTGATGTGTTCTGGGTCATTGTTCTGCTGCAGAACCCAAGTGCGCTTTAGCTTGAGGTCACGAACAGATGGCCAGACATTCTCCTTCAGGAATTTTTGACAGACAGCAGAATTCATGGTTCCATTTACCACAGGCAAGTCTTCCAGGGTGTTGAAGAAGCAAAACAGCCCCAGACCATCACACTACCACCACCATATTTACTGTTGGTATGATGTTCCTTTTCTGAAATGCTGTGTTACTTTTACACTAGATGTAATGGGACATGGACCTTCCAAAAAGTTCAACTTTGTCTCAACAGTCCTCTTGGATGAGTTGTCGCTGCGCTCTGGGGGTAATTTTGGTCAGACCGCCCACTCCTGGGAAGGTTCACCACTATTCCATGTTTTTCGCCATCTGTGGATAATGGCTCTCACTGTGGTTTGCTGGGGTCCCAAAGCTTTAGAAATGACTTGGAGGCCATTAGAGTTGCCTAGTCAAAGTCCTGACCTGAATCTGATTGAGATGCTGTGGCCATGACCTTAAAAAAGGTGTTTCATGCTTGAAAACCCTCCAATGTGGCAGAATTACAACAATTCTGCAAAGATGAGTGGGCTAAAATTTTGTCCACAGTGCTGTATAAGACTCTGTCAGGTTTTTCACAAAAGCTTGAAATCAGTGTTGCTGCTAAGGGGGGTGGCCCAACCAGTTTAATGGTTCTATCATCACTTTTTCACACAGAAATCACTTTTTCACAGAGCCATGTAGGGTTGGATTGTTCCCTCTAATAATAAGCACCTTCATTTAAAAACAGCATTTTATGTTTACTTATTATGTTTACTTATTATTGTTTGATGATCTTAAAAATTTAAGTGTGACAAACATACAAAAAAAATGAGAAATCAGGAAGGGGCAAATACTTTTTCATACCACTGTAAATACATAGGTAGTATGGCTAGTTATACACAGTCACCAGTGGGGTCAAGCAGGGTTTGTACTCGCACGCCATACTTTTCAGCATGATGTTCACAGCCATGCTGTCTATGCCATCTGCGACAATGAAGAAAGCGCCAACGGGATCAGGGCAGGATGGAAGGCAGGCCCTTCAACCTGTGGAGGCTCCAAGCCAAAACCAAGGTGGAACGGACTCAGTGCGCCACTTCCTGTTTGCAGACAACTGCGCACTCAACATCCGCTACAGAAGGCCCAGATCCACAGAGCATGAACTGCTTCTCCACTGCTTGCGACAACTTTGGGCTCACAATCTGTTCGAAGAAAACTGAGGTCCTTCACCACCCCGCACTGCAGAAAACTACGTGAACTAGCCATCACAGTCATCGGAGACACCTCAAGCTGTCGACAAGTTCATGTACCTCAGCAGCACATTCTCCAGGTTTGTCAACATTGACGACAAGGTTGATTCGCACATTGCCAAGGCAAGCTCAGAATTCAGACAGCTACATGTAACAGTGTGTGAAAGGAGAGGCATCAGGCTGACCACAAAACTGAAGGTGTACAAGGCAGTTGTCCTGCCTTCCCTACTGTACACCTGTGAGACCTGGACAGTCTACAAGTGCCATGCCAGAAAGCTAAACCACTTCCACCTGAACTGCCTCAGAAAGCTCCTGAAGATCACCTGGCAGGACAAAATCCTTGACACAGAGGTCAGTATTCTCATGAGTTGAGCTGCCTCATATCCACACCCTGCTCAAGAGAGCCCAGATTAGGTGGGCTGGCCACCTTGTTCATATGCCTGACTCACGCCTACCAAAGAGACTGTTCTATGGCAAACTGGCAGAGGGCAAGCACTGACAAGTTGGTCAGAAGAAGCACTACAAAGACACTCTTAAGGCCTCACTAAAAAGCTTTGACATCAGTCCTGACACCTGGGAGACCCTAGCACTAGACTGACCAGACTGGCATAGCCATAGTAGCAAAGGTGCTGTGTTCCTATGAGCTGAGCAGGATTGCCAAGGCCCAGAGAAAACATGAGCTTTGCAAGTCCGGAGCCACCCGTGTATCTTCTGCTCACTCGACCACCTGTGCCCAACCTGCGGCAGAGCCTTCCGCGCCCACATCGGACTGATCAGCCACAGCAGACACACCACACCCATTACTCTTCCCTGTGATGTCCTTGGTCATCGTCCAGAACGATGGACAAACAACAAACAAATAGCTTGACAACAGACTTTCATTTAAAACTCACATTGTCCATCTGGTTCAAAAATTAAAGCTCAAGTTGGGTATTTAATATAGAATCAAGAATTGGCTGTTCCCCTCCAGCCGTAAAATTGGTGTACAGTTTACTCTGATGTCTAGTAGGTGGTGGGCCAAGTGTGTTTTTCTTGTCATTGATTGATCTGCATTGGGAGAGTAAGACATTTTTTAAATATAGTCTTCTTTGTTTTTGATAAATCTGAGAAAATTTGTTGGCTAGCCTCGTTTGACCACATTTTTTTTAAATAAACTTATTTCTTTATCATCAGTCCTCTCTGGCATCTTTCAGAACAGCACTAGCTGACAAACCAATCAGGTTGCGGGTAGTGACCCGCATACACCAATCACGTTTGACTTAATCAGGACCCTCATCCCTTTCCTCCCTCCAGAGTAAAAATCAAAATGCAGCGGGTCTGACATTCATTTTCAAGAATTAAACTAGCTTACAAAAAATGTGTCATTGATTGTTGAAATAACCAGACAAGTGCAAATTTATAGATCACAATACTGTACATTTAAAAGCCTTCATTCATTACATCATAGATCATCACATACATTTTCAGGGGTTTATCGTCAAGTCCCCCCCAACTACCTCGCCTCAGCCAGTTACCACTGCCCCACAACCAACTCGCCCCACAACCAACTCGCCCCATCAAGTGACGGCCTGTGGTGCAGCACAGCAAATGAGCCTAACTCAGCAGCCTCATTTTCTGTTTGTAGAAATCTCTGAATATCTGACTGTATTTTTTTCTGCAAGGGAAGAGGTTTTTTTCAGTGTTACAGTTTTAATAAAAATATATACAGTGATGCGAAAAAGTGTTTGCCCCTTCCTGATTTCTCATTCTTTTGTATGTTTGTCACACTTTAAAGGTTTCAGATCATCAAACAAATTTAAATATTTGACAAAGAATACAAAAGTAAACACAAAATGCAATTTCAAAATAAAGGTGTTTATTATTAAGGGTAAAAAAAATCGAAGCCTACATGGCCCTGTGTGAAAAAGTGATTGCCCCCCCCCCACACACACACACCCGTTAAAAGATAAATAAACTGCGGTTTATCACGTCTTTGGAAAGCTGAGTTCAATTTCCCTAGCCACACCAAGGCCTGATTACTGCCAACCTGTCTCATCAAGAAGTCAACTTAAATAGGACCTGCCTGGACATCAAGTGAAGTAAACCAAAAGATCCTCAAAAACTAGACACCATGCTTGCGATCCACAGAAATTCAGGACTAAAGGAGAGTAAAGTAATTGAGATCTATCAGTTGGAAAGGTTATAGAAAAGGTTATAAACCATTTCTAAAGCTTTGGGACTCCAGCGAACCCACAGTGAGAGCCATTACCACAAATGGCAAAAATACAGAACAGTGGTGAACCTTCCCAGGAGTGCCAGCCGACAAAATTGACCCCAAGAGCGGCGCAGCAACAGCTCATCCAAGAGGTCACAAAAGACCCCAAAAACAACATTCAAAGAACTGCAGCTTTACTTGCCTCAGTTAAGGTCAGTGTTCATGACTCCGCCATAAGAAAGAGACTGGGGCAAAAATGGCCTGCATGGAAGAGTTTCCAAGACAAAAAACCACTGCTGAGTAAAAAGACATAAAGGCTCGTCTCAGTTTTTGACAGAAACAGCTTGATGATGAATGAATGAATGAATGAATTATTTCGATAATAGAGTACAGTTAAGAAGACTGTATAATATAACAACAAGGTCAAATTAGACAAAGACTCCTTCTACTAACAATTCCACGTGAGTTATCCGAAATGGGTGATGGCTGAAGCCGCAGCTTATATTGCCCACCCATATTCCATCCAAGAATTCAAAGAAAAAAGAGTAAACAAGACAAGAGTGATTACAATTTAGAACAAAGCTAAGACAAAGTGTGACTGAGAGAAAAAAAAAAAAAAAAAAAAAAAAGAAAACTAAGCTAAGCTAAGTTAAGCAGTTACTATTCGAGACAAATCTAAGAAGAATGTCACAGGAGAGAAAAAAAAAAAAACAAAAAAAAAAAACTAAGCTACAACACAACACAGGCTGGAAATGTCAATCCTTATGTGAGTTTACATGTCGTCTTGTAAATATGTTTGGAGTATTTCTTCCTTTAGTTTTTTGTTTAAATTGTCCCAAGCGTTGTACATGATTTTAATTCAGGTCCAAAATCGTTCCATAATCTGACTCCTTGCACTGAAATACAGTGTTGCTTGGCAGTTGTTCTCACTGTAGGCTTTTGAAATATACATGTTCCTCTGAAGTGATATCGTTTCTCCCTTGTTTGGAACAACTTTTGGATATTTGCAGACAGTGATAAATTCTTCACTTTGAACATTATTATTGCGGTTTTAAAGTCAACCAGATCTTTCAACTTGAGAGTTTTTTGTTTAAGAAAAAGTGGGTTTGTTGGTTTCCCTGTAAGCTGCTTTGTTTATTATTCTAATAGCTCTCTTTTGAAGCATACAGAGTGGATATAGTTTGTTTTATATGTATTTCCCCATACTTAATTACAATATGTCATGTATGGGAGTATTAATGAATGATACAAGGGGTTATAGTTGGGTTGATTCAGCAAATATTCACTCTGTGTAATATTGCAATTGATTTGGAGACTTTACCTTTAATATAATTAATATGTGACTTCCAACACAGTTTGTTATCAATTATTACTCCAAGGAATTTGGTTTCAGATACCCTTTCAATCTCTACAAACCATTTACACTGAGTTTGGGTACTGGATTGTTGTGATGGTTGTTAAAGACTATAAATTTTGTCTTACTTAAATTGAGCGTTAATTTTGTTTGAATCAAAACTACAGTTTAAGCTTTCTTAATTCCTTCCCGAGTGTATCCAGAAGTTGTTCCAAATTGTTTCCACTGCATAGCAGATTAGTGTCATCGGCAAACAATATTAAGTCCATTTTTTCTGAAACTTTACATATATCATTTATATACATATTGAATAATAATGGTCCCAAAACTGAACCCTGTGGGACTCCACAGGTGACCTTCAGCAACTCTGAGTTTTTGTTGCTAACACATACATACTGATATCTATTCTTTAAGTAACTACTTAACCAGGACAGTGCTACACCTCTAATACCAGAATTTTGTAGTTTCTTTAATAATAAATTATGATCTACTGTATCAAATGCTTTTTTAAGATCTAGGAATACTCCAACTGAATACTCTTTATTTTCAATGGCTGTTGATATTTTTTCTGTAAATTCCATTAGGGCATATGCAGTTGTCCTCTTGTGTCTGAACCCATATTGCTGCTCACATAATAAATCATTCTTCAGTATGAAGTTGTCAATTCTCTCATAGAATATTTTTTCAAGTATCTTGGAAAATTGTGGTAATAGTGAAATTGGTCTGTAGTTTGAGAGTTCCCCTCTATCGCCCGTCTTGTATATTGGAATTACTTTAGCTATTTTCATTGCATTGGGAAATATACCTGATTGGACAGACAGGTTGCAGATATACGTCAGTGGTTTTACTATGCATTCGATAACAGTTTTGACTAGTAGCATATCAATACCATCGCAGTCAGTAGATGTTTTACTTTTGAACGATTTAACAATTTCAATGACCTCTCTTTCGTCTGTGTTCTTTATGAAGATGGAGTCTTTTACAGCAGTGTTATTGCATATTGTATCACCTGTTGGCACCGTAGTGGGTATTTCTCGGGCCAGTTTAGGTCCAATGTTAACAAAAAAATTATTAAATTCATCTGCAGGTGAAGCAATATTCACACTCTGAGTCGTTTTATTATTTTTTTGGAATATTAGTTGGGTAGCTTGTATTTCTGCTTTTATTTCCAAGGATACTGTTGAGTATTGTCCATGTATTTTTAATATTGTCTCTGTTTTTTCTCCAGTTCTTTACTGTAATAGTCTCTTTTACTACATCTTATTATATATGTTAACTTATTTTTGTATGTTTTATACCGCTGCTCTGCTTCTTTTGTTCTTTTCTTTAGGAAAGCTTTATATAATGAATTTTTCTTTTTACACGCCTTTTGTAGTCCTTTGGTTAACCAATGCTTAGTTAGCAAATTTGTGTTTAAGCTTTTTATTACTAATGGGCAGTTTTTTCATAAAGAGTGGTTACAATGTTTATAAATGTGTCATAGGCTTCATTTACATCTGATACATAGACTTCTGTCCAGTCTTGCTTCAGCAAGTCCTCTTTAAGAGAACTGATTGCATTTGGTGATTTGTATCTGAACGATTTTGAAGTTTTTCTGCGTTGGGCCCCGTGTGGCCATGGATAAGTGCAAAGGTTGGCAAGTGGTCACTTATATCATTTATCAATAATCCACTTTCTATTTTCTTATCGAAAACATTGACAAACAGGTTGTCAATAAGTGTAGCCAGAGTGAACTGTGATTCTACTGGGATGTGTTATTGTGGGATATAGACTCATGCTGTACATAGAGTTCATGAACTCTGTAACTACATTTTGTTGATGAGGATTCAGTAAGTCAATATTGAAATCTCCACAAATTGCTACCATTTTCTTACTAGTAATATTATTGTACAGCTCGACTAATTTATCTCTGAATGTCTCAATGCAAGTTCCCGGCGTTCTATATATGCAGCTTATGATTAGATTTTTTGTTTTGTCTAGGTCAATCTCAACAGTAACACATTCCAAAATCCCTGGTAGTGCTGAGGACATTTCATTTACAAGCTTACACCTGTACCAGGTCATCAATATACAGTGCAACACCACCACCCTTTTTTTGAGTTCTGTTAATATAAAACATCTGATATCCCTCTATTGCCATCAGGGGAGCCTGCTCTTCGTTAAGCCAAGTTCAGAGACTGCGATAGCATGTAAATTTTCTGTCTAGCTGTTTTAAATAGTCCTGAATCTGTGGAAAGTTTTTTGTTAAGACTTCTGCTATTGAAGTGTATTATTGACAGTTTACCATCTAATTGCATTTGACTTTGAATTGTTTTCAGTGTAATATTCACAGTGGTTATGAATATTGTTGAAAAAGTGGTTATCAGGATCAATATCATTCTCCATCTCTTGTGTTTATGTTCAGGCATAATGGTATGTTTTCAGAGTTTGAGTTTCCTCATTCTGTGTCAAATGACTTCCTCCAACTGGGGATAATTGATGTCTACTTGAGTCGGTCATAAGTTTTTTGTTTGTTTGGTTATTTTTATTAAAGTACTTTGGCATGGTGTATCAAAAGAACTATTCTTATCGTGTGTATGAGTATGGATTATCATTGGCTCGTAATTTTCTAATCAGTGTTCATCTGTATTTATCTAAGTCAGTAGCATCTCTGATCATAATACTTTTTGCTTGCTCAGGTGATCCATTTAGTTTAATCCAAATTCTACAGTTTCTTGTCCAGGTTGCTTGTATCTTATCTTGTTTTTTTAGCATCCGTGCCTGTCGTGCTAATTCAGCGTTTTTTTTTTGTCAGGTGTTCATTTATGTAAACTTGAGTTTCCTTTAGCTTTTTGGCCTGCCTCAGTATGTTATTCTTTACCCTTCTGTTCACAAAGCGCATCACAATTGATTTCTTTCTTTGTTTTGTTATCTTTCTTCGGTAGAGCATAGCAGGCTGAGATTGCATTGGCTTCTACCTTAATGTCTTTATCATTAAGGAACTGAAGCACTTGATTTTCTAAGGACATTGACTCCCTCATGGGTGCATCTTCACCACTCAGTCCTACTGTGGCATGGGTGTATGACTGATATCTGATGTCTAGTCCACTTATAACTAGGTCATCAATGCGAGAACCTTGTTCAAGATCCTCGACGCGTTGCTCCAAAAGACGCCCGTGTTGCTCCAGGTCCATAATTTTTTTGGTCTTTTTCTTGAATTTTTAAATTTAGGGCTTGTACCTGTTCTATTAGGCCTATTATTTTGTCCTGTTGGTTAGTCAATTTGGCCAATTCATCTGACATAAAGCTCAGAGCTTTTTTGATTTCTTCCATTTCCTCTTTCTTTGGTGCATCTTAACTGACCTGTAGATAGAAGTAAACAGAGAATCCGGCTAGGCCTCAACTAGCCCGGCCGCTGCTGAACTCGCCGCAACAGCTCCTGCACAGCTCCTCCGCCAAGTAGCGCTGCTCAGCTCCGCAGATCACCCCTGTCATTCGCCACTGCCTGCCGCCGTCTGCCTGGCCGGTTATGCCGCACACCGCCGGCGCAGCCGAACTTCACCGATCACCGCCGCCACTCGCCGCCGTCTGGCTGGGTGGCACCTCCGCTAGGCCCCCGTCACCGGCCGCCGTCAGTCTGGTAGTTCCTCAGCTGGACCTCGCAACTGGGTTCCGACTCAGGCCACTGTCCTGCTGGGTCCAGGTGGCCCCGTCTCTCACCAACGCCGCGCTCGAGCTCCCAACTGCCGCCTCGATTGGTTCCTCCGATAGGCCCTCACCGGGGACTGAGCCGCTCCGTGTCGGAGTTAGGTGGCGCACTGGGGCCAGCGTTAAGCTAACTAGCGTTAGCTTGGCAATCGCTTCTGGTAGAGCGCAGCAGTTCTACCCGATTAAAGGGGCATTCCAACGGGATTCTGACGGAGGTGGAAGTTCAGCCCGTGGGTGTCCGTCACGATCGCCGATCGCTGTTGTTTAGGTACTTTTAATGGGGAAATCAGCGAGTTGGTCTCAGCGCTGAAAAAGTGTGACCATCCTGGTCGCCATCTTGGAAGTATTGTATGATAAGTATGATCCCCAAGTCTTTTGGAAAAATACTCTGTGGATTGACGAGATGAAAGTTAAACTTTTTTAAAGGTGTGTGTCCCATTACATGTGGTGTAAAAGTAATGCAGCATTTCAGAAAAGGAACATCATAGCAACAGTAAAATATGATGGTGGTAGTGTATTGGTCTGGGTCTGTTTTGCTTCTTCAGGACCTGGAAGACTTGCTGTGGTAAGTGGAACCATGCATTCTGCTGTCTACCAAAAACTCCTGAAGGAGAATGTCCGGCCATCTGTTCGTGACCTCAAGCCTTAGCGCACTTGGGTTCTGAAGCAGGACAATGATCCAAAACACACCAGCAAGTCCACCTCTGAAAGGCTTAAGAAAACAAAATGAAGACTTTCATTTCAATACAGACATCAGTCAGCTGTTGAAGATAAATTAAAGCGGGTGATGTCTTCTTGTTTTGACCACATAAACTATACCACAGCAGTCAGGGTAATATAATAATTTCATCTGTTTTTTAGTTGTAGTCTAATAATCATCCTAGTGTTTGTAAAAACTCTCTACAGTAGCTAATGCTGACCTCTGAGCACTAATCCACCTAGTGATGTCATGGAAGTGTTCCATGGACTGTAAAAAAAAAAACAAGTCGCACTGCCGCCTATAGTCAAATGGCATAGTTAAGAGCATACCATATTTGTGCGGCTCCAATGGTGAGTTAAATTTGTGTTTATTTTGAAACCAAAGCCTTATCTTGCAATTCTGGCTAATTAAAAGTCGAGAAAATATGGTGATACAATGCTACAAGCCTTTAGGCAGGGGGGCAGCTGTGTTGCAGGTGTAATGTGGCTGACTACTTATCAGGAGTTTGATTCCTGCTCTGTTTGCAGTCTGCATGTCAAAGTGTCCTTGAGCAAGACACTGAACCCCCAGTTGCTCCTGGTGGGTCAGGCCAGCGCTAGTGCATGGCAGCTCTGCCGCCATCAGTGTGTGAATGGGTGGACAGCAGGATCTGTGAAGCCCTTTGGTCATCAAGAGATGAGAAAAAGTGCTATATAAGTGAACGCCATTTACCATTAGTTCTGCTTAATTTTGACCGTACGAGCTGAAACAGACAGGTGGAAAGATCGTCACACAGATGCATTGAGTGATTATGGAATGCCTCTGTTTTCACCAAGGCATAATAATGGCAACCCAGGATAATGATAATCATGATGAAGTACAAAAAATCCCAAATGCAACTTAAAGCCAGGACAAGGGCTGGGGCCCATACCCTGAAGACAACACAAATTATACATTAGGATGAGGGCATGAGACCCAGCCCGAGCTGGGCCGAGATCCAGCCCATGCTCTGACAAAAAGGTGGTTAATTTTTTTTCTTTATTGTAATTTTAGTGATTAATTGCAGTTAAATTCATTTGTTTTAATTTAATCACAGTTAATTATAGAAAATGGGAGTGATTAATTTGTTAAAAATGTATTTGTTTCCCAGCACTACTATTAATTTATAAGCATTTTAAACACCCAATGCTGCCCAAAGTTCTGTAAAAATATCAGTCACAACAACAGCTGTAAAAAAGTAGGTCTTGAAGCCTCCACTGTTAGAGAGGTTTTTATGTAGAGGGGTGGGGCAGTCCCCAGTTTAGAGTGACGTGCACATGTTTGTGTGTGGACCTCAGGACAGCAAAGACATGTGTCCAGCATCGAAAGGTCATTGTTAAACTGTACACTTAACATGTAAATGTGTTAATTTTTCATAAGGAAAACCGGAGTCTGTGTTTTAAAGATTAAAAATAAGGCGTTGTACACATCTTCTGTGCAGCAGCTCAGCCTCATCATCACAGACGCACCACAGACGTGCGTTTCCTTCCCACTGTCCCCTGTTAGCCCAGCAAACACCTCACGCCTCCTCCTCCTCATGCTGATCACATGTGTGCTCTCCCCCCAGGCTCAGGTTACTGTGGGAGGAATGTATGAATGGAGAGGCTTCCATGCTCAGCATGAGTGCACACAGAGCCACACCTAACATGCACGGCTCCCGTTCATTCACAAATATCTGGGCAAGCTTGTCCAAACAGTGGAACCCAGGAAGACAGAAGTTTGTGATGAAACTCTCAAAAGGAAACTCCTCCAGCTCTGTGTGCACACAGTCCAGACATGAAGCTGGAGCCTCAGTGATCCTGTCAGACTTGAACCAAAAAAAGACTGATTCCTGGGCTTTATCGCTTTAAAAGAGTCATTGACTGCACTTTTTTCCGCATTTTAATAGCTCCCATGTGCTTTAAAGGGCTCATGACAGGATTTTGACATTTTTTAGCATGTTGTGTAAACCCAAAAGTCATTGATAATGATCAATATAATAGTTACAAGCACACCTGCATAGCATAGTTATCATCAGAAAACCACCGCCATTCGGGCAAATTTGACTGGACTGTGGCACCGCTCACCGAATGAGGAAGGAGGCGGAAATGATGTCAGCGCGAAAACGGACGCCGATTTTATTGACAGGAATGTCAGCAGCTTTGTAGCAGACAGTTTCTCTGGTTTCTTTTTTTAGTTTTACGGCTATGCCTTTGCGTTGTGTCGCAGGCTTAGATAAACAGCAGGCCGTAAAAGATCACATCACACGCTTCAGCTCCAACTGTCATAAGCCTCCTTGTGCACTTTTATGCAGCGCATGGAGGAAGGGAAGGATGAATGGATTTATGCACAGGATTCACCACAGCACATGTATTGAACATAAGCACATGTATTGAACATAAGACTGATGACAACAGTTCCCAAAAAGGTGAAGACTTACAAAAATAAACAGAAACACTTACAGTTGGCGTTCGGGGCCAACATCTCCCAGCAAACGCATGGAGAGGAAATGTGTTAACCACGATTGCGCCCCAGGGCCAACATGGCTTCAAAGGGCGCAACAGAACCATGGCTGTGTGGAGTGGCTAACAAGTTGTGATAGTGTTGACAATATTGGCTGGATGACAACACGGCAGATGATGCACACAAAACATGAACAGCTCAGGGTAGACCTTGAGTTCTCCAGGACGCTCTACTGTAGCTGGAGAGGAAGCTGGGCTACACTAAACAGTTTGTACTCATGGCACAGGAGCAGTCCAAAAAGTCCAAGTCCCCGGTGAACATACACAAACACAGCTACACCAAGGGGAATGGCGACAGTGTAGCTTTCCCTCAATAGACAGTACTACCATGCAGTGATTAGCGTCCGCATGGTGATACACAATGGTCCAGCAGTGTTTGTCTATCAAGAGCTGCCTCAGTACAATCATTGCTGGCTTGACAAATTGGACACACCTGGGTGAGGCGCAGCAAAGATAATTACCGGGGTGAAACAGCTGACTGTTAAATGGAGAGAGGGTGTTGTCGGATCGGCGAATGTTGGACAGCCGCCACCTGAAATTGGTTCAAAACGGCTGCCCAACAACCACCAGCCAGAGCGGCGGCTACAGGCATGGTAAAGAAAAGGAACACAGACATAAAAACAACAAGAACTCAAAAGATAATACATAATACAATATCTACAATATGGATTTCCTCTCCTTTCTTGCACTGCTGCTATCTGTACTCTGGCTCTTTGTCTATGAAGTAAACGCGTTCGGCTCCATGGCGGGCAGAATAGCGGGCAGAATACATTATTCCAGGGACATGTTGCTGCACTTAAACAGGGCTGATGCAGCAGCTGTGATTGAGCCTAAGCTGCAACTGCCGGACTCTTATTTTGAGAGACGAACATAGCGGTGAAAAGAGAGACGGGAGAGGCGGCAGAAGGAAACGCGGAAGGCGTGGAGGTGTGAAATTGCGCCTTAGGAAACGGCAGTTTGGTAACATTCCTCTTCCTTCAATAATTTTTGGGAACGTACAGTCTGTGAGAAACAAGGTGGATGAAATTCAAGGGAATGTACGCTACCAGAAGGACTTTAAGAACTGCTGCGTCATGGCCTTCACCGAGTCTTGGCTTACTGTGCATGATCAAGATGCAGACCTGTGGATTGACGGCTTTGGAGCCCCGTTGCGCTCGGATCGGCAGGAAGAGGTAACGGGGAAACGTCAGGGGGGCGGCGTATGTTTATACACTAATAAGCAGTACTGCACATCTGTCACGGTCAGAGAGCGCATCTGTACACCCGATGTGGAGCTGCTGTCTGTGTCACTACACCCCTTTTATTTGCCTCGCGAGTTCCCCCAACTTTTCATCACAATTGTGTACATTCATCCGAGGGCAGACGCTGACTCCGCCTCCAGAACCATCTTTGATGTGATCCAGCAGCTGCAATCAATTTCTCCAGAGGCGCCAAACTTCATTCTTGGGGATTTTAACCATGTTTCTTTAAAGAAGACACTTAAAAACTTTTATCAGTATGTCTCCTGCCCAACCAGGCGAAAAAAGACATTGGACCTGTGCTTTGGATCCATTGAGGGGGCCTATAAATCACTCCCCCTTCCTCCGTTAGGATCCTCAGATCGCAACTGTGTACATTTGCTGCCCACATATAAAACTGCTCTCAGAAGAGGCAAGGTGGAGACCAGAGACACTGATGTGTGGACAGAAGATTCAGAGCACAGCCTCCAGGAATGCTTTGACTGTACAGACTGGGAGATGTTCAAACTGGCCTGCGGGGATGATTTGGACTCTCTGGCTGACCTCACATGCTCATACATGTCTTTCTGTAAAAATAAGATTGTTCCACGTAAACGTGTCAAAATATATCCCAACAACAAACCATGGGTTACAAAATCAGTTAAATCCTGCTTAAAGAGGAAAGCACTTGCCTTTAAACAGGGGTCTGTTTCTGAGCTACAGGTTGCCACAAAGGAGCTGAAGGCCGAAATTTTAAGAGCGAAACAGAATTATGAATCAGAATTGGAAAGCAAGATGGCAACAAAGAAACTTGGTTCAGCCTGGGCCAGTATGAAAACTATTGCAGGCCTTCAGAGCACAGAGCGCAGTAATCGTGTGTTTTTAGATGGTTTTAATTCAGACACAGAGCTGGCTAATGCTCTTAAAGTGTACCTGTGGTGGTTGTCTAAATGCATTCAACTTGAAAACATTAGGCAAAGTATTCGTTATTTGGTTAAATAATTATTTCCAGCCATATACCACCAGAGAAATAAGCAAATACGACCGCAGGCATGGTCAGCCAATGAAAACTCTGTGCGCAGCCATGACACATGTGGATGTGACGTCACTTCGTTGACAATACTCCGCCTGTATGAGCGTCTAGGGTGCTTTTGTGAGTGTTTTTATTCTAGTATGGCTGAATTGTCGGACTCTGAGGAAGAATTCGTCCAACATGGCTACAGGTTTGAGCCAGAAAGGTCTTCTGAGGGTGAAAGTGACGAAGTGGTCTTCACACACAACGCAATTTCGTCTGAAAGGAGACGTCTGTGCCCTGTTCCGAGATTGCGCAATCACTTTTCTGCTACGATCTTCTGACAAGGTGAGCTGGGTTTGGGTACACAAAAGAAGTGTTTATCTTTGTTTTTTCGCTTATTATTGAGACATCCAAAGGCTTTACATTCCGCCATGTTGCGATATCCATATCGCATTGTATGTTTTTGTTGTTACAAGAGCGCCGAGTGTCTGCTGCTCTGTATAGCGGCGAGGGAGGAGCCGAATCATCTGCCATCTGGCGGCCGTTACGACCTCAGATCAGACGAGACGACCCGCTGAATTTAAGCATTTATTTATTTATTTTCTACTCGTTTTAGTTCTGCATTTAATATGAACCCTGAGTTTGAAATAAACGTTTGAATTTGAATTTGAATATCCCGAAAGCCACTGCTCATCCGGGCACTCCAGGCTCAGCCAATATTGATCCAGATCGCGGTAGCCACGATACTACATCACAGGAAGCGTCCTGGCAGGCCATGTAGCCGCTAGTATGGCTGCTCGCATGTTTTGCTGACATAGCTGAACCAGCACATCAGCAATGGATTTATATCACATTGCTTTGAACTTGAATTTGAACTTAAACTTGAACTAGAATGTGAGACAGGGGCTCAATATAATATCTTTTTTTTCACGACCACCACAGGTACCCTTTAATTGTTTTTATGGTCGTTTTGACTCCTTTGATTTCAGCACAGAAATCCAAGATTTGAAACAGAAACTCAAAGACAATCAGCACTTTAATGTTGAGGTGCAGGATGTTAAAAGGGAGTTCTGCGCTGTAAAAGTGAACAAAAGTCAGGGCCCTGATAATATATGTGGGCGCTTGGTAAAGTCCTGTGCACATGAACTGAGTCCTATATTTCATTACATTTTCAATAAGTCCTTACAGACACAACATGTGCCTAAGATCTGGAAAGAAGCCGTGGTTGTTCCCGTTCCAAAATCCAGCTGTCCTAAAACGGTAAACAACTTTAGACCAGTTGCTTTGACTTCAATTTTAATGAAAATTTTTGAAAAACTGGTCAGATGTGAGGTCCTAAAGCAGACTGAACATGCATTGGATCCTCTGCAGTTTGCCTATAGGCCTCATAGGGGAGTGGAGGATGCCACTGTCACTATGTTTAACATGCTTTTTAAACATCTGGATTTTAATGGGACACATGCCAGGCTTTTATTTGTGGACTTTTCTTCCACCTTTAATACAATCCAACCTCATATTTTAGTTGAAAGGCTCCTGCAACAATTTGATTTGAGCAATAATCTGGTGGGTTGGATTCTGGATTTCTTAACCAACAGGACGCAGAGAGTAAGGGTCAATGGTACATTGTCTGACCTAAAGTGCTCTTCTACTGGCTCCCCTCAGGGGTGTGTGTTGTCACCACTACTCTTCATCCTGTACACAAACATGTGTCGGAGCAGACATGACAACAGACACATTATAAAGTATGCTGATGACTCAGTTATTGTCAGTCTCCTCCAGGATGGTGAGAGTGGCCACGGCCCAGTAGTTGATGATTTTGTTCATTGGTGTGAGGATTCCTACCTGCAGCTGAATACAACGAAAACTAAAGATATGATTATTGACTTTAAGATAAGATAGATAAGATAAGATAAGCCTTTATTAGTCCCACAACGGGGAAATTCCAGGATTGCAACAGCACAGGGATAGCAACACTCAGAGCAACAATCAGAAGGCAAGAAAAAAAAAAGCAAGCAAGCAAGAGCAGCTAATATACTGTACATATGTACATATATATATATATATATATATATATATATATATACTATATATATATATATATATATATATATATATATATATATATATATATATATATATATATACACACAGACACACAGTGTAGAGCATTGATGGGATAAATATATGAGTATATAAACACACAGTATGGAGCATTGCAGCTAGGTGGAAAAAATATGTAAATATATAAACACAGTGCGGAGCAATGTAGCTAGATGGAATAATATGTAGATATATAAACACGTAGTGCGGAGCATTGTAGCTAGATGGAATAAATATGTAAATGTATAAACACACACAGTGCAGAGCATTGTTGCTAGATGGGATGAAACAGCACAACCGTCTACTTAGTTATCCTACATGGTATGATTATGTGCCCATACATATTCTCACCCTCCATAGCGACCGGTATGTTCCTAGTTGTATGCCGGAGGGGACCATTGTGTAAGTCTATTGCATCTTTTGCATTCAAAAAACTATTAGTTTGTTACGTCTTTTTGCTATCTCTGCGAGCAGCCCTGCTTAGGTTGTACAGTCTGACAGCCGTTGGTAGGAAGGACCTGCGAAACCTCTCGGTTGTGCACCTGGGATGATGTAGTCTGCTGCTAAATGAGCTCCTCATTGCATTCAGTATGTCCTGCATAGGGTGGAACTCGGACTCCAGCAGAGATGACAGTTTAGCCACCATCCTTCTCTCTCCTATCTCCTCCACCGGATCAAGGCGCTGCCCCAGGACAGAGCTAGCTTTCTTGATCAGTTTGTTCAGTCTCTTCCTATCGGCTGCAGTAATGCCACTTTAGGAGGAAAAATCCCAGGCACAAAGTCACCATACTAAAAGGCCAGACCACCGAATGTGTACAATCGTACAAACATCTTGGGATGATTATTGATAGTAATTTAAACTTTGAAGTGAACTGTGAAAGGGTGTGCAAAAAGGGTCAGCAACATTTGCATTGCTTGAGGAAACTTGCACGCTTCCAAATTGACCGAACCATAATGACAATGTTTTATCGGGCTTTTATTGAATCTGTTTTATCCTTTTCTTTAGTGTCATGGTTTGGTCAGATAAAACTGAAACAGAGGAAATCCTTGGATCAGGTAGTTAGTTCTGTTCCAGCAGAGTAGACGTTTAGGATTCTCTTCCATGGTCATCATAGACCGGCGGAGGCCGACAATAGTCAGCTTCATGTGTGCCTGTGTTTGTGTCTATGTTGAATGTAATTAGTGGCTTGTAAATATGGATGTCACCAGACTGCAAAACAAATCTACCTACAGGTACAAATAAAGTAACCTGAACCTGAACCTAATAAACCCGATGCCTGAGCCACAGAGAACGGTCAGAACGGTCAGAACTGAGCCTACAGGATAACACGGGCTCGGGTCGTAAAACCGACTATATTGTAATCATTGCCACTAATTTTGACTTTTTCCTGTTATAATAATTAATTTAATATTTTTGATAGTTATAGTACATGTGTGCTATACCAGTTATGAGTACTGCTTTTCTTGTGACCAAACTCTAGAAAAAATGAGGACTATCAGTTGCTTCTATTGCTTTTATTATTATTGTTGAAAATCACATGCCAGTTGATACAAGACAAAAGCAGTTAATAAACAATGATAACAAACAAAATTGCATTTTTTACGAGACATAAATAATAGGGAATACATTATTTTTAACGATATTGCCATCAGTAACACAGATAATAATTTTAATTTCTAAAGGGGTTTTACAGATAATTGACCTTTAAAATGATAAGTTTTGGCCACGAGTTTGCTCTAATTTACAAAAAAAAAAAAAAATTAAAAAAAAAAATATATATATACTGTATATATATATATATATATATATATATATATATATATATATATATATATATATATATACTATATTTGCAAAAAAAAAAAAAAATTCTATCTCTTGTCAAATACCCAGGATTGATACAAGATTGCATGTAACGTCCCATTGATGACAACAGTTATGAGATTTTCAAGTATCACACTATCAATATTTTGTAATTTTATTTTCTTGTAAAAATTGGCAGCAGTTGTGGTCAGATAAACATTTATTGAATGAAAAACAATACCATGAAAACATAAAGGTAGTTAGTCAGCATAAGTAAAACCAACATATTGTCCCTCTTGTATTGAAAAGGTTTCTCTGATCTTGTGAACAACACAGGCAGGTATTGGCACTCGGACTTTCTCGCCAAGGTAGTGGCAGCACCATCTGATGAACTGTCTTTAAACTATACATCACTTCCAATTGTTCCCATAATCCACATTCACATAATGTTTATAGGTGAAGTAGGCCACTCCCAACACATCTTCGTTCAGAGACACCACGAGATGGTTGTGATGACCAGTGATACGCTTTATACTACCGTCCGAAATTTTCTGCTTCACCTTGTCCTGCTCCTGACAGCAAATACTCTCCTCCTCTGTTGCCATGCTCACACAGAGATCACACTGGCACCTGCAAAATTAAAAAATAGTATCTTTTGTTTTTTTTTTCTTTTTTGGGTGGCGTTGACAGTATCAGGTAGATGTTTCAATTTTATTATAAATACACTGCTATGATTTTATGAAAAATCAGTTTTAAATAAATTATATTTATGAACAAATAATTTGTTGCAATATCTATAACAAATGCATACCACTCAGTGTTCCCCTGCCGTGTGTTTGCCGCTGCTGCTGCAGCGGGCGTATTTGCCTCACTACCGTCACTGTCTGACTCTGACTCGCTAGGCAGGATGTCCGCTTGGTATGGTTCAAACCAATAAGATCTGATGCCCCCAGATTCTTCATTATCATCCAATTCTTCTGAGCTATAATCCTCTGAAGATTGGGCAACACAAACCAATTCCACGTGCTGGAACGTGCTGGAACCATCGCCGATGTTTTCAACCGCTTCCATCATGCATGTAGAATGGTCAGCCTGTGTTCTCCAGCTGACATCACAACATGGCCTGGGGGTTTTCCAGACACTGACACAATTGGTGCAGCAGCGCTCTTGGAAATGTTGGATATTCGGGTGAAAACAAGCCTGTTTGACTTAGAATTGCACAGACCCACCAATTTTATCCTATTGTATTATGTGTTTGCAAAATTAGATGCAGTCAAAATCATGTCATCAGCACTTTAATGAAATGTTTGACATATTTTGTTCAAATTTTCTTTAATTAAGCATTTTTCAGCCTTGCTGGAAACACTTTATTCCAATCCTGTCATTTTAAGAAAAATTCCTGACTGTATTCAGCTTTGCCTTCCCTCCTACATCCCTTGGCCATTAGCTGGCTAGCTCCTAGCCTTAAGCCTTATTCATGCTGCATTTTCCCTCTAGTCTGCTTTGGTTCATGTGCGCTTTGGACAAGCCCGGCTCGCACGTGGCGCTGTACATGCTCACTTTTTTCTTCTACCAAGCTAAGCAGACGAATGCGCACAACTGTTATTTGTAGTTTCGCCCCAGCCCTAAAGGTAGCGCAAATGAGCTAACATGCCAGTTTGTTCACCGGCTATAAAACATGAGAGGGGCACACATTTTTCTAAGGGCAGCACAAATGAGCTAACACCCCAGTTTGTTCACCGGCTATAAAACACGAGAGGGGCACACATTTTTTTTGTAGCAACATTGGTGTCATTTCAAGGAAAAGGAGGATTTACCATTTTCCAGTGCTTTTCTCTGCTCAAGCTGCTGCTGCTGCAAAAGGATTCATGTATGTTTATTCTCGTCTTCTGCCTCCTCATTGTCTCTTGTCTACGTTGTCTTTGTATGCTGTGTTGGTAGCACTACCTCGTGAATGGTATGTTCAGTCTTGCGCATGCTCTGTCAACACGTTCAGATTGTGGGCAGGCCACGCGGTCACAAAATTTGGGCTGCACGCGGTCGTCCACAGCAGAGCCCTGCGTATACTAGCGGAGTGGAGATGATGACAAAAGTTTCGTCATACAAGGTTTCCAGTTGCATCTACGTGGACAGCGAAGGTGCAGCATGAATCTAGCTTAAAGCTCAGATGTATCTTGAGCCGAATATGAGTAAAGTCGGATACAAAGTCAGTCCTGGGATCTATAAGGGTAGTATCTAACGGAACAAGGACACTGGCAGTTTTTACAAACCCCGACAGAGCCCCTCAAATCACAACAATTGCCAGCATTCACCATTCCCTGCTGCTCTCTGAGATACAGATGTAATGGTGTGAACACAGAACTTCTGTGAAACTGTTGAGTTTTCTCGTTCAACAACAAATATAAGGAATATTGTAAAAAAAAAAAAAAAAATTATCCGCTTGAGTCACAAAAGATCTCAAATGCGACCTGTGGAACTGACCGGACCAGTGGTCGACCCAACGTGTTACCCCTGAGCCTGAATGAAGCGTCACTGACTGACAGGGTGTTATGTCCATAACTTGGTAGACGAGGAGACTGAGGATACAGTTGAATGTAACTTTATTAATACACAAAATCACAATAACGCTTCGTACAGGCCAAGGGGTCGACGGAGAAAGAGACAGGGTCTCTTCCACCCTTGCCCTTTATACCCCTAGTGACGATGACACCGGAAAGGTTGGCCATCACTCCCACTACACCCAGCGCCATATATATACACACAACACAGGGGTGTGTGGTTTTAATGGTTAATAAGATGTGACTGTTCCCTGGAGTACAATAAGACCAGAAACAGGGGGAAAAAAAGACCAAACACTGTCATTAATGAGTGGCTAAACGGCTAGCAGTCTTGGATCCTGGTTTGAGAAAATAAAATTTTAACTCAGCTAAAATACAGTAACATCTAACCCCGAATTTCCACTGACACCGGATCTGGTACATTTCAGTTAAGAGGGGGGTACTGTCAGGGAATGGGGTGTGTCCATGTCGTCATCTTGTTTTCCTGTTTGAGTAATTTGTTGTTACCGGTGTAACAGGCCAAAGTATACTCCCAGTCCAGACCATACCTGGGGTTAATGCAGCTGAGGCTTCATTCCCCCTAGGCCAATTTATAAAGGTGTGGGGGACCCATGCTGTAGAGTTCAGTAGTTTTCCTCTCAGACTGAGAGAGCAGGGAGATCAAAGGGCTGAGGGGTAAGGGGAATTGTCTGGGGAGAGTGAATGGTGAATACAGGACCTCAGGTAGCAGGGAGGTGTGAGTTTGGGGTAATAAAAGAGACAGTCTCAGCTACACATGTTTAATGTTCTGATTCTGGAAGATGTGAGAGTGAAATGAAGTTCATCTGCTCGGAAAGTTTGGTCTGGTTATTTCATCTCCACACTGGTGACCCATGACGCAGAATGGAACACGAGGCAAACACCCCGGAGACGACCCGGACAGGAAACCCCAGCAATGCGTACACCGTTTCTGTCAAACTACTGAACTTTTGGCTGCACAACCTGAAGTCTTGGTTCCTCCACACCGAGGCCCAGTTCGCACTTTGGGGAACAATGGCAGATGACACCAGGTATTACTACATGGTCGCAGCACTGGACACTCGCACGACTCAGCAAGTGGCAAGCCTGCTCCAACAGCCCCCAGCCCACGACAAATATGGGGCTCTCAAAGCCGCGCTGACCCGGCGCTACACGCTCTCGGACTGCAAGAGAGTGGAGAGGCTCCTGACGCGCTCCGGGTTGGGAGACAGGTCGGCGGTCGAACTGATGGAGAAGATGTTGGCGTTGATGGGCATGGACGACGGGCATTTTCTATTTGCCTACCTTTTCTTCCGGAACCTTCCAACAGCGGCCAGAGTGGTCCTTGCCAACTCGCCGTTGCTGGCCGCGCGTGACTACCATGTGCTAGCCCAGGAGGCAGATCGGATCATTCTCACCACCAGAGCCCTCACAGTGAATGCAGTGGTGTCGGAACCCTGCAAGACGGCCAGCGGAAGCGAGGAGCCAGCGATGGTAGTAGCAGCAAGGGCCAGGAAGCGCCAGAGAGACACGCTCTGCTCCTACCACCACCGTTTTGGAGAGGACGCACGCCGAATCATGCCACTGTGCCAATTCAAGCGTTCAAGAAATGCCAGGACCGTCAGTGGATAGCAGCTGCAACCGCTGGTGAAGAAAGCAAGCTGTTTGGGGACAGACTCACGCTCGGGGAGACGATTCTTCATGGACTCCGGCTCCCAAAAGAGCCTCATACTGCCGTCCTATGCCGACCGGCTAGTGGGAACTAGCAGCCCCGAGCTGATGGCCGCAAAGAGCTCAGATGTTAAGACTTTTGGTGAAAGTACACTGACTATATCCCTGCATGGCCGTATGTACCAGTGGACATTCATCATAGCGGCATGCAGTTTCCCAATATAAGGCGCTGATTTTTTGTGTGCACACGGACTACTAGTCGATGTTACTAACAGACGCCTAATTAATGCAATGTCTTTTGATTCTCTCCCCTGTACAGCTCGAGGAGCCGGGCCAACGCTAGCCAACGTCACAGCTCCAGGTGGTAAGTTCCACACACTGCTCACCCAGTTCCCAGCACTCACGGTCCCGATGTTTTTGGTGGCCATCACTAAACATGGGGTGGAGCACTTTATTACCACCACTGGGCCACCCGTTTTTGCATGACCTTGGCGCCCGGACACAGCTAAACTGGCCATAGCGTGCGAGAAGTTTGCCAACTTGGAAAGGCTGGGCATCATCAGACGATCAAACAGCCCATGGGCATCCCCACTACATATGGTCCCTAAGGCCAAGGGACCATGGCGACCTTGTGGAGATTTCCGCAGATTAAATAACGCCACAGCGCACGACCGCTACCCGATCCCCCATATTCAGGATTTTTCCATTCACCTCACCGGGGCACGTATTTTTTCTAAGATAGACCTGGTCCGTGGTTACCACCAGGTCCCGGTGCACGCCGAGGACATACCTAAAATGGTAGTAATTACCCCATTTGGTCTGTTTGAGTGTTTACGCATGCCTTTCGGGTTAAAAGGCGTGGCACAGACATTCCAATGCATGATGGATGCGGTGTTGCGCGATCTGCCGTTTGTGTTGGTCTACCTGGATGACATCCTGGTGGCCAGCATGTCCGAGGACGAACATGTAGCCCACCTCAGGATGGTTTTCCGGAGGTTGGAGGAGCACTGGTTAATAATCAACCAGGCGAAATACCAGTTCGGCGTGACAGGGATCAATTTTTTGGGACACCGCATCTCACCGGAGGAAGCGATACCCTTGCCGGACAAGGTGCATGCAGTGGCGAATTTTCCCTGGCCTCAGAAGGTCAGGGCACTGCAGGAGTTTTTGGGGATGGTGAACTTCTGCAATCGTTTCCTCCCCCGCACAGCCCAGCTCATGAAGCCGTTGTACGCCATGCTTAAGAAACGGAAGCCGACGGACAGAGTTGACTGGAATCCTGAGTGGGAGCGAGCGTTTTCCGAGGTTAAAACAGCTCCGGCGAATGCTGCACTGCTGGCGCACCCAGACCTGGCGGCTCAGATTGCGCTCACTACAGACGCCTCAGACGTTTCCATAGGGGCCGTCGTGGAGCAGCGTGTCGCCGGTTCTTGGCAGCCGCTCGCCTTTTTTAGCAGGTGTCTGTGACGATGGGATGTCACCACTGTATGACTTGTTGTATTGTGTGATTATGATATACGTATATGTAATGTTGTAAATGTCAGTATGATTATTTGTTAAAATGCACACAGTATTTTGGGATTTGTCTTTGTTAATTTGAATGCCCTTGGGAGATAACTATTATGGTTAAGTATTTGGTAAAATAATTGATAAAGGATTTATTTCACATACCTTTGCCAACATGCTTCCTGTGGGTGTCCAGGCAAAAGACTCTGTGAGGGGTTGAGGGCCTTTTATAGGACACCAGCAGGAAGGAAACATGTATGGTAAGTTAGAGGGGTGGTTTAACATTTGTAAATAAAAGTTGAAATTATTTATTGAATTATTTATATTGCTATTTATTGTATGTTATTTATATTTATGCGAAGAGCAGATCCTACCACAAAGTGCTTTTGGGGCTGTTTGCTTTCGGCTTTAGGACTGTGACTAGGATTCTTCTTTGACTTGGCACAGTGGCGTCGTCTCTTCGAATTTAGTCTGCTGGTAGGATCATTAGCTTCCCCAGGCGAGCCCGGGTACTGGCGGAGGGCGCGACGAGAACGCTGATCCATCCTACAGGGCCTGAAATGTGGAAAGGCAGCAGGATACGATAACATCTTCCCAGAATTCATGAAAAATCTTGGCCCCCGAGTCCTAACCTGGTTGACACAATTCTACACAAGGATCACACAAACAAACTCGATCCCAAAGAAATGGCAGACAGCAAAGGTCATTGCCATCCCAAAACCTGGCAAAGACCACAAACTACCAGCAAGCTACCGCCCAATCTCCCTACTCAGCGTTCCTTACAAAATCATGGAGCGCCTAATACTGCAACGCATTTCCCCAGAAATAGAGGATATTCTAAGTGTGGATCAAGCAGGTTTCCGCAAGGACCGCAGTACAGGAGAACAAGTACTGGCCCTAACCACCTTCATCGAAAATGGCTTCGAGAGCAGACTGAAGACAGGGGCTGTGTTTCTCGATCTTACAGCCGCCTATGATACGGTCTGGCACAAAGGCCTCCTCCTGAAACTTATAAAGGCGATCCCTGCTTGGGCAACAGCAATTATAAAAACCCTGCTGACCAACCGAAGGTTCAGAGTCCACCTCAGTCAGAACACAAGTGCATGGAGAATGCAGAAAAACGGACTCCCACAAGGCTCAGTTCTAGCTCCAACTCTGTTCAACCTCTACATAAATGACCTGCCTACTACAAAATCCCGCAAATTCATCTATGCAGATGACATCTGTTTGGCATTCCAAGCACCATACTTTGAACCACTGGAACGGGTGCTCACAGAAGATCTTGCCAAACTGGACCAGTTCTGCAAAATCTGGCGCCTAAAACCAAGCCCAGCAAAAACCGTCTCCAGTGTATTCCATCTCCACAATGCAAAAGCTGCCAGAGAACTAAACATCCACCTGAGCGGACTCAAGCTTAAGCATGCCCCAAATCCAACTTATCTTGGAGTGACCCTTGATAGGACCTTATCCTTCAAGGAACATCTAAAGGGGACGGCTGCTAAGGTGAAGGTATGAAACAACCTGCTCTGCAAGCTCGCTGGTGCAAAATGGGGGGCGGCAGTCTCCACCCTGCGCACCTCAGCACTGGCCCTTTCATACTCTGTAGCAGAATATTGTGCCCCTGTCTGGTCCAGATCATCTTACACACACCATGTAGACACCCAGCTCAACTCAACCATGAGAACTATAACTGGAACAATCCGCTCAACACCACTCCCCTGGCTCTCTGTACTGTCAAACATAGCCCCTCCACACATCCGGCGAGCAGCATTAACTCAAAAGATGCTCCAAAAAGTTAAAGATTTTCCTCACTTGCCAATCCATGCAGATATCTACACCCCACCCACTGCCCGACTTTCATCCAGACGGCCGATTTGGAAAAACCCTCCCCCAGCTGACTTTACCATCCAGACAGCTTGGCAAGAGGAATGGGAGACCAAGGAGGTCCCAAACAAACAGCTGGTGATAAACCCCAACCAACAGGTCCCGGGCACCAACCTCCCAAGGAGACAGTGGTCTACACTCAATCGCTTCAGGACTGGACATGGCCCCTGCTTGGCCAGCCTTCACAGATGGGGCAGTAGCCCTAGCCCATTGTGCGCATGTGGAGAGGAGCAAACAATGGAACACATCATAGAGGTTTGCCCGCTCCAAAGACTGGAAGGAGGATTACACACCCTCCATACAGCAAACCAGGAGGCAACTGCTTGGCTTAAGGACTTTGCATTCGCTAAATAAATAATTTATATTTATATTGTATATACTTTGGGGAATTATTTATGTATTTTTAGATGTTAGTGGGTATGTGTTAAGAATAGGAATGTTGATTGTTTTACCTGGGATTATGGTAGGGGCTAATCAGCCCTAATTATCTCGTATATTATATAACAGGTGTGAGATATCGAGTAACATTGTTGATGGCTGATTGCTGATTGCAGATTGCTTATTGTTCTTGGTATGCTTCTTGGTTGGCGAAGTGTATTTTGTTGAAGGATCGTGTCAGATGTTTTCCTGGAACTATTTACTTGTAAGTTAATTAAATAAAATTGAAAATTGGAATTGAAGTTCTGGCCTCGCTTTGCTGCACCACATTCTCACAGTGTCGAAGACCCTTTGACCTTGTACCTCAAGAATGAAGTTAGGCTCACCAGCCTGCAGTTCCTAGAGGAATTTTCCTCCTAGGAAATTCTGCCATGTGCGTGTGTGCTTGGTGACTGAGGGTTAACCCAGCTACACTGTCTTCTATCTACCAGACAACCTCTGCTAACCTGTATACCAGACCTCTGACTGAGTGACCTGTCCAGTCAGACACCTGGAATACCCCCTTGGTATTAAGATAAGATAAGATAAGCCTTTATTAGTCCCACAATGGGGAAATTCCAGGATGCAACAGCACAGGGATGGCAACACTCAGAGCAATAATTAAGAAGATATGAAAAATATTCAATTCAGTTCAATACAACTTTATTTATATAGCGCCATTTCCCAACAACAGTCATCTCATAGCACTATCAACTGTAGGGGGAACCCCCACAGTTGCAGAAAGACCACAGCAATCAGGCTATCCCCTGTGAGCAAGCACTTGGCGACGGTGGAGAGGAAAAACTCCCTTTTAACAGGAAGAAACCTCCAGCAGAACCAGGCTCAGGGAGGAGCAGTCATCTGCTGCGACTGGCTGGAAGGTGAGGGGATAGAGAAGATGAAAAGAACAGACATGTAGAGAGCAAACAGAACGATGGGGACTCAATCTATGGGAGAGAACAAACAGATGTTAATGACCAGCAAAAAAATAAAAATATTTCATTGAGAGTGAAGAAAGGAGTGAGGCCCAGGGCATTATTGGAGGTCCCCCGGCTGACTAAACCTATTAGCAGCATAACTAAGGGAGGGTTCAGAAATGCATGATCCCTCCCTAATTGTAGGCTATATCAAAAAGGTAGGTTTTAGCCCTATTCTTAAAAACAGAGATTGAGTCTGACTCCCGAATCCAGATTGGCAGCTGGTTCCACAGGAGAGGAGCTTGATAACTGAAGGCTCTGCCTCCCATTGTACTTTTGGAGATTCTAGGTATTACAAGTAATCCTGCATTTTGGGAGCATAGTGCTCTGTTAGGATAATACGGTAGTATCAGATCTTTTAAATAAAAAGGAGCCTGATTGTTTAGAGCTTTGTAAGTAAGAAGAAGGATTTTAAACTTAATTCTAAACTCTATGGGAAGCCAATGAAGGGAGGCCAGAACCGGAGAGATATGATCTCTCTTTCTAGTACCTGTTAAAACTCTTGCTGCAGCATTTTGGATCAGCTGAAGACTTTTTAAAGATGTTTTAGGACAGCCTGATAATAAAGAATTACAATAATCTAATCTCGAGCTAACAAAAGTGTGGATCAGTTTCTCAGCATCACTCTGAGACAAGATGCTCCTAATCTTGGCAATATTACGCAATTGATAGAAGGCAGTCTTAGAAACAAATTTAATATGTGAATTGAATGACAGATCTTGATCAAAAATAATTCCAAGGTTCCTCACAGAGCTATTAAGAGAAAGAGTAACCGCATTCAAACTGAAAGTTTGATTTGGAAAGGTATTTCTAAGGTTTTTTGGACCAACAAGAATGACTTCAGTCTTATCTGAATTTAATAGCAGGAAATTACAAGTCATCCAAGCTTTGATTTCCTTAAGACAGGCTTCTAACTTGACTAATTGATTACTATCATCTGGCTTCATTGACAGGTATAATTGTGTGTCATCTGCATAACAATGAAAATGTATACAGTGCTTTCTAATAATGTTGCCTAACGGAAGCATATATAAACTAAAAAGAGTAGGGCCTAGCACAGATCCCTGTGGAACTCCATGACTAAGCTTTGAGTTGAAAGAAAACTCATCATTTACATGAACAAACTGGAACCTATCAGATAAATAAGATCTAAACCACTGCAACAAAGTTCCATTAAGTCCAACATAGTGTTCTAATCTATCAAGTAGAATATTATGATCGATAGTATCAAAAGCTGCACTAAGCTCTAAAAGGACAAGTACAGAAACCAGTCCATTATCAGATGCGATGAGGAGGTCGTTAATGACCTTCGCTAACGCTGTTTCAGTACTATGATGGATTCTAAACCCAGATTGAAACTGTTCAAGTAAACCATTTCCCTGCAGGTGGTCAAATAATTGTGTAGCAACAACCCTTTCTAAGATTTTTGAAATGAAAGGGAGATTAGAGATTGGCCTATAGTTAGCTAAAGCTCCTGGATCTAGCGTTGGCTTTTTGAGTAAAGGTTTAATTACAGCCGTTTTAAAAGCCTGCGGTACATGGCCTAAAGTTAATGAAGAATTGATTATATGAAGAATAAAGCTACCAATAAGTGGGAAGACTTCTTTAAATAACCTGATAGGAATAGGGTCTAAAAGACAAGTTGATGGTTTGGATGAGGAAACTATTTTGTCTAACTCACAAAGGTCGATTGGAGTAAACTCATCAAGACAGACATCAATTGAAGGAGTGGTAGTAGTTACAGTATTTAAGTTAACTGTGTGAATAATCTGGTTGATTTTATCTCTGATGGATGAAATTTTATTATTGAAAAAGTTCATAAAGTCCTGACTAGTAAGCTCTAAGGGAATGCCAGGATTGACAGAGTCCTGACTCTGTCAAACTGTCTACAGTGCTGAAAAGAAACCTGGGATTATTCTTGTTCTCTTCTATTAATGCAGAATAATAACTCGTTCTAGCTTTTCTAAGAGATTTTTGTAGATTAAAAGATGATTTCTCCAAGCTAAATAGATTTCATCTAAAATAGTGGAGCACCATTTTCTTTCTAATTGACGAGTCTTCTGTTTTAAGCTACAAGTTTCTGTGTTGAACCAAGGAGTTAGAAATCTCTGATTAGACTTTTTCTTTTTTAAGGGGGCCACCAAGTCTAAAGTCTGATGCAGAGAAGCTGTAACACTATCCACCATGTTATCAATTACAGAAGGAGCAAGCTGTCTATAGCTTATTTCCGTTGTGTTGACACATGGCATAGAGGAAACAATCTGCATAAATTTGGTAACAGCATCATCTGAGAGGCATCTACTGTAATAATATTTTTCTTTAGGAGCCAAATAGTCAGAAATAGTAAAATCAAAGGTTAACAGACAATGGTCTGACAGTACAGGGTTATGAGGAGACACTACAAGATTTTCTATTTCTATGCCATATGTCAGAACAAGGTCCAATGTATGGTGGAGGTAATGAGTAGAATTTCCTACTTTCTGAGAAAAACCCAATCGAGTCTAATATTGAATTAAATGCCACATTAAGGCAGTCACTATCTACATCCACATGTATATTAAAGTCCCCTACTATAATTATTCTATCAGATTTCAGCACTAAATCAGCTAAGAAATCAGCAAATTTGGATAAAAATTCTGAGTAGGTTGATGGGGGACGATAAACTATGGCAAATAAAATTGGGTTTAAGCTAAAATTGCTAAAGTGCCCAATACTGAGGACCAGGCCCTCAAAGGAATTATAACATGTTTTTTGCTTTACATTAACTAGTAATTTGGAATGGTAAATTGTTGCTACTCCTCCTCCACGACCAGAACTTCTGGGATTTTGACAGTTTAAATAACCAGAGGGAGTTGATTCATTCAAACCAACATAATCCTCTTGTCCTAACCAAGTCTCTGTAAGGGAAATTAAATCAATCTGATGATCAATTAACAGATCATGGACTAACAGAGACTTGGGAGTTAGAGACCTAATATTTAATAAACCACATTTAATTTTTAAATTATGAGGAGGAACAGAGGCCAAATCATTCAATTTAGAGGCTTTATGCTAAATTTGAGTTTTACCAATATTTTGCTTCATCAATTTGGGATGCTTATATATTATATTTTTATTTACTTTGGAGAGAGCAGACAATGATTCTCTGATGGGGAAGACAGTGGCTAAGTTTAGGGGTGGTGGATGAAGAGGAGCTGCAGAGAGGCGTGTAAGACTGCGACTCTGCTTCCTGGTCCCAACTCTGAGTAGTCATGGCTTTGGAAATTTGGATTAAAAAGATGCCAGATTGTTAGATAAATGAGATGCACCATCCAAAGTGCGATGAATGCTGTCTCGTCTCATAAGACCAGGTTTTCCCCAAAATGAGCTCCAATCTTCAATGTAGCCCTCGTTATTTGCAGGACACCACACAGACAGCCAGCGGTTGAAGGATGACGAGCGGCTAAACATGTCATCACTGGTCAGATTGGGGAGGGGCCCAGAGAATACTACAGTGGCAGACATCGTTTTAGCAAAGTCACACACCGATTCTACATAAAGTTTTGTGACTTCCGACTACCGGAGACGGATGTCATTAATGCCAGCGTGAATAACAATTGTGGAATATTTACAGTTACTTTTAGCCAGCATTTTCAAATTTGTTTATCTTTTGTTCATATGAAAGACAAAAAATAAAATAGAAAGATGTCTTTACCTTCTTTACATGTTTCAACTGCACTGCAGCCTTCGTCAGAAGAGTCAGCTGATTGCTGCCAGGTGACATTTATCAGCTGATTTTCGTAGGCGGGGCCAGCTCAGCAGATTTGTCGGATCCACCGAGCCGGCCCCGCCTCCCGCCGTCAGATGGTCTCTGGAGAATGTGGTCCCAGGTGTGGGACAGCATAAAGGCTCCCTCATCTCGGTTCATGGTATCTTTTCCCCGCTTCCTGATCTCTATGGCCTACTTGATCCAGCGTTTGTGTCTGTTGCTCTCCGATCCAATAATTTTTGTGTTGTCCCAGTCCATGATGTGATTATTTCTTTTGCAGTGATCTGATATTGCTGATTTTAATGTTTCTTGTTCTGCCTTTTCTTTTTGCGATCTTGTGAGTCGTCCTTGTGTTTCCTTCTCACATTCCTTCTGGTGTTCTTTTTTCCTTGTGGTGAATGATCTTCCAGTTTCTCCAATGTAGGTTTTGTTGCATGATCTGCATGATATTTCATATATTACATTGCATTTATTTTCTTGTTCTATTCTGTCCTTGGGGTGTACTAACAACTGTCTTAATTTTTTGTGTGGTTTGACTGCTGTGTTTATTTTGTATTTTTTCATGATCCTTTGAATTGGTTCCATGATCCCTCGTATGTATGGTATAGTTATGGTGTCCTTGTTTTTGATTTCGGCTTTTGTTCTATGTCTTGTATCCTGTTTATTTTCTTTATTTTTGACTTGCTGTTTCCCTTTGTTTATGGCCCATACTGGATATTGGCAGTGTATAAGTGCATGTTTTATGTGGTTTTCCTCCTCCTGTCTGTCTTCTTGTTCCGTGATGATGGTGGATCATTCATATAATGTCCTGATGACTGATAGCTTGTGTGCTGTGGGGTGTTCCGATGTCCAAAGTAGGTATTGATCTGTGTGGGTTGGTTTCCTGTAGACTGTGATTTTTATGCTGCCGTCATCGTTGTGGTGGATTTTCATGTCCAGAAAGGCTATGGTGCCATTTTCCTCCTCTTTGTGTGTGAATTTTATATTCCCAGTGCTGTCCGTACTGTTCAGATGGTCAGTGAGTTCTTGTGTATGTCCTTTCCTTATTTTTTCTAGAATGTCGTCTACGTATCTCTTCCAAAGGGTGGGTTTGCATATTGTGGGTGCTGTTTTGATGGCTTTGTTTTCCAGATCCTCCATAAAAAAGCTGCTCATGATGGCTGATAGTGGGTCTCCCATTGCAAATCCTTCTTTTTGTCTGTAGATTTTTCCTCTGAATTGAAAATAAGTGGATTTTGCAACAAACTGTAATAATTTGGATATGTCATGAACTGTGAGGTTGGTGTGTCTTTTTAGGGTACTGTCATTGTTGAGGCGTTGTTGCACTATATGTAGTGTGACGTCAACAGGAGTCTTTGTAAATAAAGGGATGACGTCATGTGAAATGAGGATCTCGTCTGATTCTATTTTTATGTCTTTGAGTTCTTGTGCCAGCTCTTTTGAATTTTTGCAGTGGAAGTTTAATAGTCCAAGGAGGGGTTTGATGATTTCAACTAGGGCTTTTGATAAGTTGTACGTGACTGATCCGATACTGTCTATTATTGGCCACAGTGGGATATCCTTTTTATGTATTTTCGGGGTTCCATGGATCCGGGGGGTGATGCTGGCTGTGGGGCTCAGGTGATCATATGCGTCCTTTGTGATTTTTTTGCTTTCTAATAGAGGTTTGAGAAGGGCTTTTAGGATTTTTTTCTTTTCTTCTGTCGGGTTTGTTTTAATGATTTCATATGTGGTGCTGTCTGCCAACATGGTTTCCATCTGTTTTTCGTATGTTTCCGTGTCCAAAATTACTGTTGTTCTGCCTTTATCTGCTGGGAGGATTGTGATCGTTTTATCTGTCTTGAGTGAGTTTAATGCTTTTTCTTCTTTTCTTGTAACGTTGCTTTGTGGAAATTTTGCCATTTTTAGGATTCCTGCGACTGCGTTCCGGAGTGCTGCCTTTTCTCCTTGGTCCTGGATTTTTTCGCATGCCAGTTCTGTTGCGAGGATGTATTCTTCATGGGGTATTTTAGTTGGTGTGATGGCGAAGTTCATTTCCTCTGCTCAGCACTGTTTTTTCCGTGTCCGTGAGTGTGCGTTGTGATAGGTTTTTGACCCACATAGCGTTCATTTCTGTGTGTGTTTGTTTTCGGCCGTTCTTCCTTTCTGTGAGTTTTTTTAGTTTTTTCAATTGGCGGTTTTTCGTTGTAATGAATTCTTGTTCGTGTGCGTGTTTCAGTTGTGCTGTTATCTGTTCCTGCGTTTCCTGGTAGGTCGGGTAGAGTTGCTTGAACATGTCCATTTCCTCCTTGATTTGGTTATTGATTTTGTCCACTTTATTTGCCGTTATTCTTATACGTTCTTTGATGAGGTCTTTCCGTGCTTTGTTGATAATTTTTTCTGCGTTTTTGGTTGGGATTGGATTTCTTATATTGAGGTTTACTGGTGTGACATCCTCATCTCTGCAACGGAGGTTAAATCGCAGGTGGTTTCTGAAGCGTGCCCATGTTTTCTCCATTTTCTCTAGCCGGCAGAAGTCTTTGATGCAATCTTGCTCATAACTTCCACGTAATACGAGGACGACTCACAAGATCACAAAAAGAAAAGGCAGAACAAGAATCATTAAAATCAGCAATATCAGATCACTGCAAAAGAAATAATCACATCATGGACTGGGACAACGCAAAAATTATTGGATCGGAGAGCAACAGACTCAAACGTTGGATCAAGGAAGCCACAGAGATCAGAAAGCGGGGAAAAGACACCATGAACCGAGATGAGGGAGCCTTTATGCTTTCCCACACCTGGGACCACATTCTCCAGAGACCATGTGACGGCGGGAGGCGGGGTCGGCTCAGTGGATCTGACAGATCTGCTGAGCTGGCCCCGCCTACGAAAATCAGCTGATAAATGTCACCTGGCAGCAATCAGTTGACTCTTCTGACGAAGGCTGCAGTGCAGTTGAAACATGTAAAGAAGGTAAAGACATCTTTCTATTTATTTTTGTCTTTCATATGAAGCAAAAGATAACATAATTAAAAGAAGACAAAAAATGACCTATTGACGTATTTTCAAATTTGACTCGATGTCAGCCTCGCTCTGGCCCCAGGACTGCTTTTGACTATGGTCGTGCTGGAGTCTCTAGGTTCACGTTTCTGACTACAGAGTCGCCATTAATCATAGTTTTTTCCTCTCAGCGGTGTGTTCGCTGTAGCAGGGGAAAAATATTAGAGAACGTGAACAGGTTGGCGGTGTACCAGGGCTTTGCGACTAGGCTTCCTTCTCACCGTCGACCCACTCGGCCAGTCTCACTGGTGGCTGAGGAGAGCCAGAGGACCGCTAAGGGGGTTAGCTATGCTAGCTAGCTCCGCTGCAGCTAAGGGGCGTCCGTCAAGAGTAACTGGCACAGATGGTGTTTCAATGCAGCGGAGCCGGGATTCCAAATCAGACAACCTCGCCTCGAGCACCTCAAAAAGACAACATTTTTTACATTTACCATTATCACTAAAAGAGGCAGAGGTGTAGCTAAACATCTGACAGAGAGAGCACACCAGAGGAGGAGAGGAAGGAGAGCTAGTAGCCATCGCTAGTAGCTAACCCAAAAGCTCAGGAGAGTGAGGAGAGCAAACCACACAGACAGACAGCAAAACAGGAAGTGACGATACGTTACCACAAGGAAGATTACACAATCCCAAGATTATATTGACAACATGACTGGGAAGTTTCCCAGTCCCGGGGGCCCCATGGAAGGAAATAGTCATTGACTTCACAGACATGGGGGCAGATCATAGAACCGAGGGTAAAAGGTATGTGCTCATTTGTGTCAACCCCTTCTCAAGGTGGGTAGAGGCCACACCCACCATTACAGAGAAGGGAAAGGAAGTAATCAGGTGGCTCACCGGAGAAATCATCCCAAGGTTTGGGATACCTTAAGTGATAAGATCAGACAATGGTACCCATTTCTCTAACGAGTACCTACAACAGGTCAAAAGGATGTTTGGGATCAAACCTAAGTTTGGGGCAGTTTACCACCCTTCTTCACAGGGGTTGGTAGAAAGGGCAAATAGGACAATTAAGGAGGGTTTGGCCAAGGTCTATGCAGACACAAAACTAACCTGGGTTGAGGCTCTACCCATTGTATTGTTCAACCTCAGGTCAACTCCAAATGCCACCCTGAATGTCAGCCCACATGAGATCTTGACAGGAAGGAAGATGCCTTGCCCGTTTACCACTGCCACCACTGACTCACCACCTGTGCTAGTGAAACACGAGAACATGAGTGAATATGTCAACCAACTAAATAACACTGTCATGAGTATCTCCCAACAGGTTGCTGAGATCCTTACCAAGGAGCAAGACCACAACATATCACATGTGGAGGTGGGCGATTGGATTTTGAGGAAGGTATACAAGATCAACTGGTCCTCTCCTAGGAAGAAGGGACCCTATAAGGTGGCCGAGGTGACATCACACTGTGTAAAGGTGTTGTTGACGGAAGACAGGTTAAGTAATTGGATCCATAAGACTCAGTACACACCATCCAGAGATCCAACAGACAGGACACCGACAACCATACGGGCAGACTTAGACGGGATACAAGGGGAAGATGACCATGTAATTTCACCCAATCTCAGAGGACTTGAGACAAGAGCACGGTGGGACAGAGACGAATGATCAACCCAGTAGAAGACGACCCACCCCTTGGAAATGAGGGAGATGTAGCCGGACGTGGGGGGCAATAGTGGTGACAATCATCATCATCTTGGTTGCAGGTTCCACTATCTAGTTACTACATAGACAAATAAAAGGACGCCGACTCGACAAAAGAACCACCACACCAACATTGACCTTCCGACAAGGTAGCACCTCTACTATCCGAATTGACTTCTGTGACATAGCGGACTGTAAGGGATGGGCAGACAAGAGACAGTTACAACAGGCAGTTAAATACATGTGTATTCTTTATAAAAAATCTAATGGGTAGAGTGACTACTGTCTAAAATGGGAATGGGAACACCTCTGTACCCAGAGGTGTTCCTGACCAATATAAATTAGTAGATCAGGTGGCATCTGGGTTTGAGGTAATGATACCATACATTGGGCCAATAATTACTGCCAGCAAGAATAAAGATCGTATTAATTACATCCATTTCAACGTACAAAAGCTCAATAATATGACCAGAGATGCTATTACTGGTCTGCATGAACAGTTGGCTGCAACTTCCTTAATGACCTACCAGAATAGGATGGTATTGGATTTCTTATTGGCTGAAAATGGTGGTGTATGCTCTATGTTTGCACAGGACTGCTGCATTTTTATCCCTACCAACACAGCTCCAGACGGGTCTATAACACGTGTCTTATCAGGGCTAAAAACCATGTCCAAGGAATTGGCAGATTACTCAGGCATTAACGACCCACTAGGAAATTGGCTAGACCAAATGCTTGGTAAATGGAAAACCCTGGTCACTTCGGTATTTATATCATTGGTAGCAGCAGTAACCACTCTCACCTTATGTGGATGCTGCTGCATACCCTGTATCCACCACTTATGCCTAAAATGCATCACCACCGCAATTAATGAAAAATTACCTGCCCCACCTGGCTATTAGATGGTGCAGTGCCGAGATGAGGTAGTCCCATTGGTTCCCCTCTCTGAGCCCGGGAAAGGAGGGACTGAAGACCCCAGAACCAAGGACGATGATGACGAGGACCATTGTATTATCACAGATTATTTGTAAACACAATGTGCTACCAAAAATACATAAATCATACAGTACATAGCTCACCACACAAATGTAGGGGTGTGAGACATAGCATTCTTGCATATTTATTTCCATCATGCTAATTACGGTTAGGTAGTCAGGATAATTGTGAAGATTAGAAGCTCTGAAAGCTGAATACAACAAACATGGGTAAGGATGTCTCCTAATGTTGAACGATGTTGTCTACTACCTACTTATAGTACTATACATAGGTCTCATCACTCTGCTCATTCATCATAACACACTCACTGCTGGACATGTAGGTCCCATTACTCAACACACTCATCACAACACAACCACTGCTTGCAGAATTCATATGGTCAACAATCACACACTAAAGACTAATAGGAGATAACTTACAACCACACATAGTCAACCACAGATGTAGTGAATAAGGATAAAACAGTACAGGCTCCAGCCATTGTGATGGCAACCCCTCAGGCCATTATTGGTCCTGCCCCGGACGAGCCCTTTGTACCAGCACTCGAGCAAAGGTGTAGGGTACAGGGCAGGAGGGCACCAGACCATCACACCCTAGAAGAAAAATGGACTGGTACCCAAGTGCATCCACCGCACCTCCAACATCCGGGGTGGAGCCAAATCAGCCACAAGGAGGAGACGGCATTTTCCAACACTACCCCTCACAGTGGAAACTACGGTGGGCACAGGGGCTCAGGCTTCATCAACACCAGCATCTCTACCTCTGCTGCACCCACGAGACTGTCCTATAGACCTCATGAGACGAGATGTGCCTCAGAGCGTGGGTACACAGTTGTTTCGCTTCTAATGGCACCGGTGTGTGTCAACGAGATGGGACTGTGCTCCACAGCTGCGAATACAGGAAGCAGACACAGAGGAAAGTTTTGACCTTCCTCTGTGTCTGCTTCCTGCTTCCTCTGTTGCAACCGTGTGATGACTGCAGCCGAATGATGCGAGCACTGGCAAGGGTCAACCAGTGGACAAAAGTTTCATGGGCTTCGTGAATTGACCCTGTTCGATCTTGTGACCCCCACATGGTCCACTCCACCCGACAAAGAAATGATCAGGAGAAGACCTCGGTGGGGGTACAGGACTTGGTGCTGGACAAGGTCCCCTTAGACATCGCTGCACCGCGTGGGGGTGTCCACAAGGGGGGAGGCAAGGGTAGCAGAAGCAATTGTGCAAGCCTCTTGGGTTGACACACAATGTAGAGACCTGCCTTATTCACCATCTGTTAATCGCTAGCGTCTCTCACAGCATGCATGGTTGACATGATAAAATCATGTCAAAGGGGGGAGTGAAAGGGTTAATGGAAAGCTAGAGTGCCAAAATAATAATTCTGTAGGTACTGTAATCTCCCATTATGCTCTACACAGATTCTATAAATATTCTGTTTGCATGCTTATGAACAAATATGTGGTGCTAAACTCTGGTAACTGGGAATTAGGCAGAGCTATAGAGCCCTCTTTCTACTATCTCTCTCTCCTATCATTAGTCAGGTCTAATACTTAGTTACCCACACCCCAAAACCCAACACCCACGCACACACTGTTTATCGCATATTCTAGAAATAATTCCGTGAGCAGGTGGTGGTAACTCCTTCGGGCTGAGCCCGGCCGGGTCCCATGGGTGGAAACCCGGCCACCAGACACTAGCCTTCGAGCCCCTCCCCCAAGCCTGGCTCCAGGGTGGGGCCCCAGTAACCCCATACCGGGCGGGGTACACTGAATCCTTGATACAGAATTTATCATGAGAGTCTGTTGGATTGTTCTTAGTCTGGCCCTTCACCCAGGACCAGTTTGTCTTGGGTGACCCTACCAGAGGCAAATTGCCCTGGACAACATAGCTCCTGGGATCACTGGGTCACGCAAACTCCCCCACCACGATAAGGTGACGATCCATGAGGGGGATCACGGGGGTCCGGTGCTATTTGGATTAGGTGGCGGTCAAAGGCGGAGACCTTGGCGAACTGATCCCAAGCTTTCTAAACTGGCTTTTGGTATGTGGAATGTCACCTCTCTGGTGGGGAAGGAGCCTGAGCTGGTGTACGAGGTTGAGAGATACCGGCTAGATATAGTTGGCCTCACCTCAACACACAGCTCCGGTTCCGGAACCAGTTTCCTGGAGAGGGGCTGGAGCTTGGCCTTTTCTGGAGTTGCCCCGGGTGAGAGGCGACGAGCAGGGGTGGGTATTCTTCTATCCCCCCACCTTGCTGCCTCTATATTGGAGTTTTCCCCGGTGGACGAAAGGGTTGCTTCCCTTTGCCTTCGGGTTGGGAAACGGGTCCTGACCATCATTTGTGCCTATGCACCAAATGATGTTTCAGAGTACCCACCCTTTTTGGAGTCTGTGACTGGGGTGCTGGAAGGTGCTCCTCTTGGAGACTCCATTGTCCTACTGGGGGACCTCAATGCGCACGTGGGCAACGACAGTGAAACCTGGAGGGGGGTGATTGGGAGGAACGGCCTGCCCAATCTGAACCCGAGTGGTGTTCAGTTATTGGACTTCTGTGCGAACCACAGTTTGTCCATAACGAACACCATGTTCAAGCATAAGGGTGTCCATATGTGCACCTGGCACCAGGACACCCTAGGTCGCAGGTCGATGATCGATTTTGTTATCTTGTCATCAGACCTGTGACCGTATGTCATGGACACTCGGTTAAAGAGAGGTGCAGAGCTGTCAACTGATCACCACCTGGTGGTGAGTTGGATCCGATGGCAGGGGAGGAAGCCATTCAGACCTGGTAGACCCATACGTATAGTGAGGGTATGCTGGGAACGTCTGGCTGAGGCCCCTGTCTGGGAGGTCTTCAACTCCCACCTCTGGAAGAACTTCAACCACATTTTGAGGGAGTCTGGAGACATGGAGTCTGAATGGGCCATGTTCTCCACCTCTGTTGTTGAAGCGGTGGCCCAGAGCTGCGGCCGCAAGGTGGTCGGTGCATCTCGTGGTGGCAACCCCCGAACCAAGTGGTGGACACCAGTGGTGAGGGGGGCCATTAAGCTGAAGAAGGAGTCCTATCAAGCTTGGTTGGCTTGTGGGACTCCCGAAGCAGCTGAGGTGTACCGGCAGGCCAAGCGGAGTGCAGCTCGGGTGGTTGCTGAAGCAAAAACCCGGGTATGGGAGGAGTTAGGTGAGGCCATGGAACCAGACTTTCGGTCGGCCTCGAAGAGATTCTGGCAAACTGTCCGGCGGCTCAGGAGGGGAAAGCAGCTCCCTGTCCACACTGTGTATGGTGGGGATGGGACACTGTTGACTTCGACTGGGGATATTGTCGGGCGGTGGAAGGAATACTTCAAGGATCTCCTCAATCCCACTGATATGCCTTCCACAGAGGAAGCAGGGTTTGGAGACGAGGGGGGTGACTCGCCTATCACAGGGGCTGAGGTTGCCAAGGTGGTTAAAAATCTCCTTTGTGGCCGGGCCCCGGGGGTGGACGAGATTTGCCCTGAGTACCTCAAGGCCCTGGATGTTGTTGGGCTGTCGTGGTTGACACACCTCTGCAACATTGCGTGGAGGTCGAGGGCAGTGCCTTTGGCATGGCAAACCGGGGTGGTGGTTCCTCTCTTCAAAAAAGGGGACCGGAGGGTGTGCTCCAACTTTAGAGGGATCACACTCCTCAGCCTCCCTGGGAAGGTCTATGCCAAGGTACTGGAGAGGAGAGTCCGGCCATTGGTTGAACCTCGGATTCAGGAGGAGCAATGTGGTTTTCGTCCTGGCCGTGGCACATCAGACCAGATCTTTACCCTCTCGAGAATTCTCGAGGGTTTGTGGGAGTTTGCCCAACCAGTTTACATGTGTTTTGTGGACTTGGAGAAGGCATTTGACAGCGTCCCTCGTGTTTTTTTTGTGGGGGGTGCTTCGGGAGTATGGGGTATCAGGCTTGTTGCTACGAGCTATTCGGTCTCTGTACGACCTTTGTTAGAGTTTGGTTCGTATTGCCAACACTCGGTCGGAGACATTCCCAGTGAGAGCTGGACTCCGCCAGAGCTGCCCTTTGTCACCGATCCTGTTCATAATGTTTATGGACAGGATTTCTAGGCGCAGCCAGGGAATGGAGGGTGTCGTGCTTGGTGACCACAGGATCTCATCTCTGTTGTTTGCAGATGACGTTGTCCTGTTGGCTTCATCCAGTAAAGACCTACAGCTCTTGCTGGGACGGTTTGCCGCTGAGTGTGAAGCGGCTGGGATGAGAATCAGCACCTCCAAGTCCGAGTCCATGGTCCTCAGCCGGAAAAAGGTGGATTGTCCTCTCTGGGTTGGGGATAGGCTCCTGCCCCAAGTGGAGGAGTTTAAGTATCTGGGGTCTTGTTCACGAGTGAGGTGAAAAGGGAGCGAGAGATTGACAGATGGATTGGAGCAGCATCTGCAGTGATGCGGACATTGTATCGGTCTGTTGTGGTGAAGAGGGAGCTTAGTTCTAAGGCAAAGCTGTCGATTTACCAGTCAATCTACGTTCCTACTCTCACCTATGGTCACGAGCTTTGGGTAATGACCGAAAGAACGAGATCACAGATACAAGTGGCTGAAATGAGCTTTCTCTGTAGGATTGTTGGACTCACCCTCAGAGATAGGGTGAGGAGCTCAGTCATCTGGGAGAGGCTCGGAGTAGAACCGCTGCTCCTCCACATTGAAAGGAGTCAGTTGAGGTGGTATGGGCATCTGATTAGAATGCCTCCTGGACGCCTCCCACTTGAGGTGTTTTGGACACGTCCCACTGGGAGGAGACCCCGGGGCAGACCCAGGACTCGGTGGAAAGACTATGTCTCCCAGCTGGTCTTGGAACGCCTTGGTATCTTCTCTGAAGAGCTGGAGCAGGTGGCTGGGGAGAGCGAAGTCTGGGCTTCTCTGCTTGAACTGCTGCCTCCGCAACCAGGACCTCCAGAAAAGTGGTAGAAGAAGAAGAATACCGTGAGCAGTGGATGGCTTATTCATGTCAGAGTTAAATTGGCCAATCAGACAGTCACGTACAAGCCCATCCTATTGTACGGGGTTGGCCCAACCCGAGAAGATTAATGTAACCCACACCCGGAAATCGGGATCAGTCTGACGACGTTCCCTAGGGAGCTGCATCACACTGATCCAGCGCTGTTTGCTTTACATGTGATCTCTAAATAAACGTTCCATCTTTGAATTGAAGAATTCCCCGGCTTGTTCTTGGACCATTCAATCAAAGAATTGGATATTTTTCTAAGACCTCTCTTGTGCATTTGATCGGCTGTTGATCGGCTGTTGATCGGGTGTGTTGATCGTCACTTCCTTGTGGTAACGTATCGTCACTTCCTGTTTTGCTGTCTGCCTGTGTGGTTTGCTCTCCAGCTCTCGAGCCACTAGCTATGGCTACTAGCTCTCTTTCCTCTCCTCTGGTGTGCTCTCTCTGTCAGATGTTTAGCTACACCTCTGCCTCTTTTAGCGATAACGGTAAATGTAATAAATGTTGTCTTTTTGAGGCGCTCGAGGCGAGGTTGTCTGATTTGGAATCCCGGCTCCGCTGCATTGAAACACCGTCTGCGCCAGTTAATCTCGACGGACGCCCATTAGCTGCAGCGGAGCTAGCTAGCTTAGGTCCCCCTGTCACCGGTTCCCCGGCTCTCCTCAGCAGCGAGGAGACTGGGTGGGTGACGGTGAGAAGGAAGCCTAGTCGCAAAGCCCCGGTTCACCACCAACCTGTTCACGTTTCTAATCGTTTTTCCCCGCTCAGCGACACACCCGCTGAGGAAAAAACTCTGATCATTGGTGACTCTGTAGTCAGAAACGTGAACCTAGAGACTCCATCGGCCATAGTCACATGCATTCCTGGGGCCAGAGCAGGCGACATCGAGTCAAATCTGAAAATGCTGGCTAAAAGTAACTGTAAATATTCCACAATTGTTATTCACGCCGGCATTAATGACATCCGTCTCCGGCAGTCGGAAGTCACGAAACTTAATATAGAATCGGTGTGTGAGTTTGCAAAAAACGATGTCTGCCACTGTAGTATTCTCTGGGCCCCTCCCCAATCTGACCAGTGATGACATGTTTAGTCGCTCGTCATCCTTGAACCGCTGTCTGTCTGTGTGGTGTCCTAAAAATGACGTGGGCTACATTGACAATTGGAGCTCTTTTTGGGGAAAACCTGGTCTTATGAGACGAGACAGCATTCATCCCACTTTGGATGGTGCTTCTCATTTATCTAACAATCTGGCATCTTTTTTATCCAAATTTCCAAAACCATGACTACTCAGAGTTGGGACCAGGAAGCAGAGTCGTAGTCTTACACGCCTCTCTGCAGCTCCTCTTCATCCGCCACCCCTCAGCTAAGCCCCTGTCTTCCCCATCAGAGAATCGTTGTCTGCTCCCTCCAAAGTGAATAAAAATATAATGTATAAGCATCCCAAAGTGATAAAGCAAAATATTGGTAAAACTCAAATTAAACATAAAGCCTCTAAATTGAATGATTTGGCCTCTGTTCCTCCTCATAATTTAAAAAATTAAATGTGGTTTATTAAATATTAGGTCTCTAACTCCCAAGTCTCTGTTAGTCCATGATCTGTTAATTGATCATCAGATTGATTTAATTTCCCTTACAGAGACTTGGTTAGGACAAGAGGATTATGTTGGTTTAAATGAATCAACTCCCTCTGGTTATTTAAACTGTCAAAATCCCAGAAGTTCTGGTCGTGGAGGAGGAGTAGCATCAATTTACCATTCCAAATTACTAGTTAATGTAAAGCAAAAAACATGTTATAATTCCTTTGAGGGCCTGGTCCTCAGTATTGGGCACTTTAGCAATTCCAGGTTAAACCCAATTTTATTTGCCATAGTTTATCGTCCCCCATCAACCTATTCAGAATTTTCATCCGAATTTCCTGATTTCTTAGCTGATTTAGTGCTGAAATCTGATAGAATAATTATAGTAGGGGACTTTAATATACATGTGGATGTAGATAGTGACTGCCTTAATATGGCTTTTAATTCAATATTACACTCGATTGGGTTTTCTCAGAAAGTAGGAAATTCTACTCATTACCTCCACCATACATTGGACCTTGTTCTGACATATGGCATAGAAATAGAAAATCTTGTAGTGTCTCCTCATAACCCTGTACTGTCAGACCATTGTCTGTTAACCTTTGATTTTACTATTTCTGACTATTTGGCTCCTAAAGAAAAATATTATCACAGTAGATGCCTCTCAGATGATGCTGTTTCCAAATTTATGCAGATTGTTTCCTCTATGCCATGTGTCAACACAACGGAAATAAGCTATAGACAGCTTGCTCCTTCTGTAATTGATAACATGGTGGATAGTGTTTCAGCTTCTCTGCATTAGGCTCTAGACTTGGTGGCCCCCTTAAAAAAGAAAAAGTCTAATCAGAGATTTTTAACTCCTTGGTTCAACACAGAAACTCGTAGCTTAAAACAGAAGACTCGTCAATTAGAAAGAAAATGGCGCTCTACTAATTTAGATGAAATCTATTTAGCTTGGAGAAATCATCTTTTAATTTATAAAAAAATCTCTTAGAAAAGCTAGAACGAGTTATTACTCTGCATTAATAGAAGAGAACAAGAATAATCCCAGGTTTCTTTTCAGTACTGTAGCCAGGTTGACAAAGAGTCAGGACTCTGTCAATCCTAGCATCCCCTTAGAGCTTACTAGTCAGGACTTTATGAACTTTTTCAATAATAAAATTTCATCCATCAGAGATAAAATCAATCAGATTCTTCCCACAGTTAACTTAAATACTGTAACTACTACAACTCCTTCTATTGATGTCTGTCTTGATGAGTTTACTCCAATCGACCTTTGTGAGTTAGACAAAATAGTTTCCTCATCCAAACCTTCAACTTGTCTTTTAGACCCTATTCCTACCAGGTTATTTAAAGAAGTCTTCCCACTTATTGGTAGCTTTATTCTTCATATAATCAATTCTTCATTAACTTTAGGCCATGTACCGCAGGCTTTTAAAACGGCTGTAATTAAACCCTTACTCAAAAAGCCAACGCTAGATCCAGGAGCTTTAGCTAACTATAGACCAATCTCTAATCTCCCTTTCATTTCAAAAATCTTAGAAAGAGTTGTTGCTACGCAATTATTTGACCACCTGCAGGGAAATGGTTTATTTGAGGAGTTTCAATCTGGGTTTAGAATCCATCATAGCACTGAAACAGCCTTAGCGAAGGTCACTAACGACCTCCTCATTGCATCTGATAATGGACTAGTTTCTGTACTTGTCCTTTTAGATCTTAGTGCAGCTTTTGATACTATTGATCATAATATTCTACTTGATAGATTAGAACACTATGTTGGACTTAATGGAACTTCGTTGCAGTGGTTTAGATCTTATTTATCTGATAGGTTCCAGTTTGTTCATGTAAATGATGAGTTTTCTCTCAGCTCAAAGCTTAGTCATGGAGTTCCACAGGGATCTGTGCTAGGCCCTACTCTTTATAGTTTATATATGCTTCCGTTAGGCAACATTATTAGAAAGCACTGTATACATTTTCACTGTTATGCAGATGACACACAATTATACCTGTCAATGAAGCCAGATGATACTAATCAATTAGCCAAGTTAGAAGCCTGTCTTAAGGAAATCAAAGTTTGGATGACTTGTAATTTCCTGCTATTAAATTCAGATAAGACTGAAGTCATTCTTGTTGATCCAAAAAACCTTAGAAATTCCTTTCCAAATCAAACTTTCAGTTTGGATGCAGTTACTCTTTCTCTTAATAGCTCTGTGAGGAACCTTGGAGTTATTTTTGATCAGGATTTGTCCTTCAATTCACATATTAAATTTGTTTCTAAGACTGCCTTCTATCATTTGCGTAATATTGCCAAGATTAGGAGCATCTTGTCTCAGAGTGATGCTGAGAAGCTGATCCACGCTTTTGTTAGCTCGAGATTAGATTATTGTAATTCTTTATTATCAGGCTGTCCTAAAACATCTTTAAAAAGTCTTCAGCTGATCCAAAATGCTGCAGCAAGAGTTTTAACAGGTACTAGAAAGAGAGATCATATCTCTCCGGTTCTAGTCTCCCTTCATTGGCTTCCCATAGAGTTTAGAATTAAGTTTAAAATCCTTCTTCTTACTTACAAAGCTCTAAACAATCAGGCTCCTTTTTATTTAAAAGATCTGATACTACCGTATCATCCTAACAGAGCACTACGCTCCCAAAATGCAGGTTTACTTGTAATACCTAGAATCTCCAAAAGTACAATGGGAGGCAGAGCCTTCAGTTATCAAGCTCCTCTCCTGTGGAATCAGCTGCCAATCTGGATTCAGGAGTCAGACTCAATCTCTGTTTTTAAGAATAGGGCTAAAACCTACCTTTTTGATATAGCCTACAATTAGGGAGGGATCATGTGTTTCTGAACCCTCCCTTAGTTATGCTGCTAATAGGTTTAGTCAGCCGGGGGACCTCCAGTAATGCACTGGGCCTCACTCCTTTCCTCACTCTCTATGAAATATTTTTTTTTTTTTTTGCTGGTCATTAACATTTGTTTGTTCTCTCCCATAGATTGAGTCCCCATCGTGCTGTTTGCTCTCTACATGTCTGTTCTTTTCTTCTTCTCTGTCCCCTCACCCCCCAGCCAGTCGCAGCAGATGACTGCCCCTCCCTGAGCCTGGTTCTGCTGGAGGTTTCTTCCTGTTAAAAGGGAGTTTTTCCTCTCCACCGTCGCCAAGTGCTTGCTCACAGGGGATCGCCTGATTGCTGGGGTCTTTCTGCAACTGTGGGGGTTCCCCCCTACAGTTGATAGTGCTATGAGATGACTGTTGTTGTGAAATGGTGCTATATAAATAAAGTTGAATTGAATTGAATTGCATTTTCCATTGCTTTGGATGGTTGACCCCAGGTATTTAAACTCATCTACCTTCACTAGCTCTACTCCTTCCATCTTCACCGTTACACCTGCCTTTGTCCCATTCACACTCACGTATTCTGTCTTGCTTCTACTGACTTTCACTCCTCTTCTCTCCAGACCATATGTCCTCCTCTCCAGGTTCTCTTCCACCTGTTCCCTACTCTCACTACAGATCATAATGTTGTCTGCAAACATCATTGTCCACAGACACTCCTGCCTGACCTGGTCTGTAAGCCTGTTCATCACCATGGACACAAGAATGGGCTCAGAGTCAATCCCTGATGTAACCCTACCCCCACCTTGAATCCATCTGTCACTCCTACAGCACACCTTACCTCCATCTCACTGTCTTCATACATGTCCTGCACCATCCTCACACACTTCTATGAAGAAGTAGAATGAAAATGTGGTAAACAATGTCCATGAAACATCTGTTTAACTTTGGGGTATCATGCAGGATCATCCACTAACCAGTGTTAGTGGTTTGTTACCTGCCTCGTCCCGTCACTGCTTAAATGCATTGTAATGATCTTTTGAAAACATCAGTTTTAGTGATACCTCGTGACTACTAAGTAATTTGCAGTCACATTTGTTTCTGAGAAACTCTGTGGATTTGACTGCCCATCAAAATAGTTGAGTATAATATTTAGGCACAGTACTATACAACAAAAACAGCCCCCAGGTCATCCTTTAATGTGTGTAATAATGTCTGGTATAAATTGGTGCACATATGAACATGATCTGCAGCTCAAAGACAACTTCAGTGGGCAGCAAGTCTAGAAAAGTGCTTCATACAGTAAATACAGTAATTACAGGTCCATGTAGTTGCAATATGAGATGTTTCTGTTTTGGATTCATAAACAGCAACACACATTTGGAGGAAGTTCACAGAATAACATGTGTGCTATTGTATGACAGAGGCAGCTGATTCCCACATACCTCAGTGAAAATCAGTAGTGTTCATGAAGCCATGTGTGGTCCCTACATCATCTCGTTCTCCTTCCCCCATGGCTCCCCTCTAACAATCAGGTCCTTCATGAGGGCCATAATGACAAAATGAAAGCCAGTTGTGCATCTGTGGAAGTTTTAATTACTTTCAGAGCTGCTGTGGAAAAAGTGGGCTCAGCCCAAACACACAGTTATTACTGCAAAGACACAAAGAAAGATTGAATCAAAGGTGCTGGTTTAACTTCCAATATTCTTATTGTGTTTATTTTAATAAAAGAACATTTAGGTGCAGTCACAGCTATTTTTGTGCTGATACACTCTTTCCAAAATCTATATAGAAACAGCACAGCAGACTGCATACACTGGGGAAATAACTCAAGGCGCATTTTACTGGGAGACAGGGCAGGAAATTTAGATATGAATAGAAAAAAAAAAAGTATCACAATATAATTTGCCTATATTGTGATACAGCTGTGGACAAAATTGTTGGTACCCCTCTGTTAATGAAAGAAAAACCCACAATGGTCACAGAAATAACTTGAATCTGACAAAAGTGGTAATAAATAAAAATTCTATGAAAATTAACCAATGAAAATCAGACAATGCTTTTGAATTGTGGCAGCACGGTGGTGCAGTGGTTAGCACTGTTGCCTTACAGCTAGAAGGTTCCTGGTTCAAATCCCCAGGCTGGCAGGGGTTGGAACCTTTCTGTGTGGAGTTTGCATGTTCTCCCTGTGCTGCGTGGGTTTACTCCGGGGGTTCCGGTTTCCTCCCACAATCCAAACACATGCATGTTAGGTTAATTGGCTGTTCTAAATTGTCCCTAGATATGTTTCCTATAGGCCCTTAGAATAGAGGATTAGTACTAATGAAAGCGCTTTGAGTGGTCTTTGTGACTAGAAAAGCGCTATATAAGTGCAGGTTAGTTAGTTAGTTCAGCAGAATTACTTTAAAAACCAAACTCATGAAACAGGCCTGGACAAAAACGATGGTACCCTTAGAAAAGATTGAAAATAATGTGACCATAGGGACATGTTCAACCAAGATGTGTCCTTTAATTAACATCACAGGTGTCTACAAACTTGTAATCAGTCAGTCGGCCTATTTAAAGGGTGACAAGTAGTCACTGTGCTGTTTGGTGACATGGTGTGTACCACACTAAACATGGACCAGAGGAAGCAAAGGAGAGAGTTGTCTCAGGAGATTAGAAAGAAAATTATAGACAAGCATGTTAAAGGTAAAGGCTATAAGACCATCTCCAAGCAGCTTGATGTTCCTGTGACTACAGTTGCATATATTATTCAGAAATTTAAGATCTGCGGGACTGTAGCCAACCTCCCTGGACATGGCCGCAGGAGGAGACGGATAATACGAATGGTAACAAAAGAGCCCAGAACAACCTCTAAACACATTCATGGTGAACTCCAAGGTCAAGGTACATCAGTGTCAGATTGCACCATCCGTCGTTGTTTGAGCCAAAGTGGACTTCATGGAAGATGACCATGACGTAAATGTCGGAGGGTGGAAAGACTGTGGAAGTCCACTAAACCTGAGGTGCATCGATTGTACCTTAAGGTACTGTTAATTGAATTTAACAATATGATTAAAATGGCAAGAACTTCTTATTTTTCCAACATCATCTCCTCCAGTAGTAACAATCCAAAGATCTTCTTCAGCACAATAGACAGTATAGTCAATCCTGTCAGTTCCTCCCCCCCTTTATTTAATTAATGACTGTAACAAGTTTCTTTCCTTTTTTGTTGACAAGGTCACTGCTGTTAGGGCTGGTTTTACTCATTCCTTTCCCCTAATCCTAGATTGTCCTAACAGAACAGACAGGCCTTTTTAAATGATTTTACCCCAATTTCTTTTGAGGATTTGTTAGTGTTGGTGAGTTCCATGAATTCCTCCTCCTGCACTTTAGATATTTTGCCTTCCTCAATGTTAAAAGAGGTAATTGGCTCAGTGGGTACATCTTTGGTTAATATTATTAACAGATTCACTTGAATCTGGTTGTGTACCCTCGTATTTTAAACATGCAGTTGTGCAGCCACTTTAAAAAAAACCTAACCTTGATCCATTTTTAAAAACTTCAGGCCAATTTCTAAGCTTCCTTTTATTTCTAAGCTTTTAGAAAAAGTTGTTGCCAAGCAGCTCACTGACTTTCTGATTGAACACAATATTTTCAAGAAATTTCAGTCAGGTTTTCATCAGAAACACTCGACAGAGACCGCTCTTCTTAGGGTGTCGAATGATATTTTAATGTCATCAGACTCTGGCAAATGCTCTGTTTTAGTGTTATTAGATCTTACTGCAGCATTTGATACTATTGATCATTATATTTTGTTACAAAGGCTTAGAGATTGGGTAGGTATTTCTGGAAAAGCTCTGGATTGGTTTTTCTCCTACCTTTCTGGTAGGAGTTTTTCCGTGGCTGTTAGTTCTTATTCATCTGACTCTGCTCCTTTAACCTGTGGGGTGCATCAGGGTCAACTTTTATTTTCCCAATTGTAACCCAGCTAAGAAAATGACCCTTTGTTTTCTCAGATGTCAATTGTATTAATACAATTGTGTGATTTTATTTTGAAAACCGACTATCTTGGGGAAGAGGAAGTGCGATCCTCGTCATCCAACTTTTAACCTCTTGCACTCCGTTGTACTGCCAGCGGGCAAGTCTCTGCGTCCCAGAGCGCACGAGGGCACGCGAGAGCGCCCTCTTGCACTCTAGGACGCATGATAGAGATGCGTCCAAGTGCGCACTGAAAATAAAAGCTGCAGACACAGCCGCGAACAGATTAGTTCATCTGCTTGACCTCTCATTCGACTAATAAGAGCCTTGAATTGGGTTTCTGAAACCTTGAAGAACCAATGAATGAAAACCTAGCAAGAAGGACCCGCCTACCAACGCAGCGAGCCAATTGAAGCACAGAAGTTCGCTGAGCTGTTTTGTCTACAAAGGCTGGGTGAAGAGAAACTGCTACAGCAGCAACAGGCGGTGCTTTTTTTTTTTTTATTCCAGCAGAGTGTTTAAGATTCTCTTATATGGTCATCATAGACTGACGGAGGCCAACGAGGAAGGTCTTAAATCATTCGCCAAAACCGCAATCATGGAATTATGTTTTGACTGGGTCGCGAGACCAGAACCACGAGCGGACCAGCGTCGCGTTCGTTAGACAATGAGGAAGAGAAGTTGGCCAGGACACTGCTGTGAAGAGGTAAGGTGTTATAAGATAAATTATTCTTTATCCCTGAAAATTGTAATCAAAAATGACTTTTGACCGATCGGTAAATTACAACTGTGCAGCGCACAATGTCCGAAGTGCATGTGCCGCGGTACACGGGTCGTTCGGCGCTTCTGGACCGTGAACGCCACCCCCCCCCCACCCCGCTACTATTCTGTAGCGAGGGGGGGGGGGGGAGCTGCGGTGACTGCGCCGCGGTCGCCACATCGCCACATGAGTGTAATCCGTCATGTAGCGATGGCCGATCTCCGTCCTCTGTAGCGGGGGGGGGGGAACAACCCCCCCCCCCCCACACACACACAGTAGCGAGGGGGGGGGAGCTGCGGTGACTGCGCCGCTGTGGCCACATCGCCACATGAGTGTAATCCGTCATGTAGCGATGGCCAATCTCCGTCCTCTGTAGCGGGGGGGGGGGACAACCCCCCCCCCCCCCCCCACACACACACAGCCCTGAGTGTCACCTTTCATTAGAGGCAAAGATGAAGCTTCTATATTGAATCATTCAAAAGTTACAGACGTTTTTCCAAACTGTGCCATTTGGCACAATTTGGTACAGTTCCGAAATGCCTGGGAACTACCTGAGAACAAAGCTGTGTAATATATTCATTTTTTGTGGTATTGTTACAAAATTTGGACCTCAGCTGGATAACACTTGGTTCTACATTTCTGTTGCATTTTCCAGCCCGGATCTGAAGCTGTGTGTTATTTGCAAGCATTTGTATATAAAAAAAACAACAACAGGCCAAATTTATTTTCTTCAAGTTCAGTATGTTTAGATGACTGTAACTCAGTGGCCGAAGCACTTAGAGAGATTATGACTGTTTTGACAAAAAATTCAAAGTGTTTTCTTTTAAATGAGACCAACCCCATGAAGATGCTGCAAAGGGTTGAAGAACAGCTTTGGATTTAAATTTGGGCACTTTATTTTTTGGTGTTTTTAGGGAAATTGACCGGAGTGCAAGGGGTTAAATTTCCGTTTCATGGTCATGTTGGGTGATCTGGGTCTTACCATTCGTTGAGAGCAATATTAGCCCCACCTTCCGAGTAGAGGCAGCAAGCGTGCACTCGGGTTTTGCTCTTTCATGATATGAGCGCGGACGAGAGAGGTTGTGAAGCGGTCTGATTCACACAGATACCTCTTCTTGGTGAGTTAATTCAGAAAAATGCTATAAATGGATCTAAACACTCTCCAAACGCTAATTTGCAACCTTTATTATCCTAAGTTGACAGGAGCACAAGCGTGAGGGGCATTGTGGCTGTGTTCTTTGCTGTGTTCACACTGAGACCTCATCTTGGGGAGTCAGATACATGCTAACGTTAGCGTTATGCTAAGGCTAATCGCGAGTGGATTTTTTTTTTTTCTGTTTAAAAGCAATGGAAAAGGCTATTTTTGTGTCTGTATGGTTTTCCTAAATGTGATTTCAGTTCCCAACAGTATGCTGAAGTACTTTTAGTTCATATTGTGGAGATAGTGTGGAAAGGATGAGGCTGAGTTATTTCTCAGGTTCAATTTTATTCACAACACACTCTCAATCATTCAAAAGCAGAAGAAGGAACAACCCCCAAAATCTGTCTGTTTTATACCCCAGACATCAAAGCACAAAATCCCATTGTCTTTAAATCCCAAACACAATGCATCCCCCCTGCAGTCCTTATCGCTTCCACCCAAACCCCGGTGGTCAGGAAATCATTCATGTCCATCTCCTTGCATATCAAAAGGCCAACTCTCACATCCTCCTCTTATCCCCAGGAGGTCCAGACCTTTTGTTCCTCTTGAGACGTGAAGCCACAATAAGCACACAGGAATATACATGAGAGCATATGAACAGTAATTTACATGTGAGCCGGTGAAACTACATATGTGCACCACATATAACCCCCCCCCTCCAAACGTCTAAAACGGAACAACCTAACACAGATTGCATGTCATAATAAAATCGCCACACATCATTCCACATGTTGTCTAGGTCTCAACTTTCTGCCGTATCTGCTGCAGGCAGGCTTAACCTCTTCCGCGACGTCCTCCTGCTGTGGAGCTGCTGTCTGGGGATTAAAACTGTTAGTCTCTGTGGGTGTACTGGGGAATGCTCTCTAGGGGGTCTACCCCATCGCGGGGCCCTCGCCAACTGCACAGTTTCGTCAGCCATCACAAAAGCAGGTTTGAGTCTGTTTATGCCAATCATTTCCTTCCTGCCCCCCAAATCTAGCAAAAAATGCTTGTCGCCTGTTTCTAGCACTCTAAATGGTCCATCATAAGGCGGTCGCAGAGCTGTGCGGTGGGCATCATGTCTGACAAAAACAAACTCCGCATTTTTTAAAGCTTTAGGCACAAAAACACACGAAAAACTGTGGTGAACGGGGCCAGGTAGGACACTCGGGCCCATACTATTTTGCAACCGCTGAGCTGAGGAGAACTCTGGCGCTGGGTTGTCGGGGAGAAATTCCCCGGGCAGCCGAAGTGGCTGTGCAAACACTAGCTCTGCTGGGGAGGCATCTAAGTCCTCTTTAGGTGCAGAACGCAACCCCAATAAAACCCATGGTAGATTGTCCACCCAATTTGAGTCCGTAAGCGATGCTCTGAGAGCCGCCTTCAGTGACCTGTGAAAACGTTCGCACAACCCGTTAGCCTGCGGATGATACGCGGTCGTGCAGTGGATCATTGCCCCCAGGCTGCGGGCCATCGCTGACCAAAGTTGGAAACAAATTGTGGGCCTCTGTCAGACGTAATATCTGACGGGACTCCAAAACGCGCTACCCATGCAGTTAAAAAAGCGCGCGCCACCTCCTTGGCTGTGGTTGACGACAGGGGAACCACTTCCGGCCAGCGCGTGGTGCGGTCAACCATTGTCAGAAGATGTATGCAGCCTTGCGAGGACGGTAGGGGGCCTACGAGGTCCACGTGGACATGATCAAACATTTTAGCTGGAATATGAAACGGCTCCAAAGGAGCTCTCGTGTGTCTGTGCACTTTGGCCCGCTGACAGGCCATGCAAGCTGCCGCCCACTCTCTAACTTGCTTTCGCAGGCCCGGCCATACAAATTTCTCCCCTACCATTTTGACCGAAGCACGCACCCCTGGGTGCGCCAGAGAATGGATCGAGTCAAAAACGCGGTGGCGCCATGAGGCCGGAACCACCGGACGGGGTCGCCCGGTGGAAACATCGCAGATTAGGGGGGGCATACCATGTTGCAGCACCCTGTTCTCCAGCCTTAACCCTGTTGGTCCAGACTGGAGCGCGCGCACGTCCGCGTCGCCGCCCTGCTCTGCTGCCATGGCTGCGTAATCTATTCCTACGTGGACTGGGGCCGCGCGCACTTCTGCGTCGCTACCCTGGTCCGCGGCAACAGCTGCAAAATCTACCCCTACGCGGGCTGGAGCAGCCACGGCACGCGAGAGGCAGTCTGCCACTACATTAAGTTTACCCGCTACATGCTGGATATCGGTAGTGAACTCCGAAATTGCGGCCAGCTGTCTCTGCTGCCGGCCCGACCAAGGTTCAGAAATCTTGGCCATCGCAAAAGTCAGTGGCTTGTGGTCAACGAACGCGGTGAAACGGCGTCCCTCCAGCCAAAACTGGAAGTGACGAATAGCCAAATGGAGAGCTAACACCTCACTGTCGAAAGCGCTGTATTTTCGCTAACTATCGTGCAAAGTCCTGCTGAAAAACGCGAGCGGTTGCCAGGCTCCAGCCACATACTGTTCGACAACCGCCCCTATGGCCACATCTGACGCGTCAGTAGTGAGCGCCATGCGGGCCGTTGGGACTGGGTGTGCTAACAACGCAGCGTTTGCCAGGGCTGTTTTGACTTCAGAGAATGTGCCCTCCCGCTCGGGAGTCCATTCAATTTTATTTGTGGGTTTTTGTTTTTTTAAGCGCAGCGTACAATGGTTGCATGAGCTGCGCCGTGCGGGGGAGGAAACGGTTATAAAAATTCACCATTCCCCAAAACTCCTGTAACGCTTTGACCGTTTGTGGCTGGGGAAAATTTGCCACCGCGCGCACCTTGCCGGGCAGAGGAACTGCTCCTTCGGGAGAGACGCGATGCCCCAAAAAATCAATCTGCGCCACCCCGAACTGACACATCGCTGGGTTGATTATTAGCCCGTGCTCTGCCAACCTCTGGAAAACTGCCGTGAGGCGGTTTTCGTGTTCGTCTTCGGACGCACTGGCTACCAAAATGTCGTCCAGGTAGACGAACACGAAAGGGAGATCGTGCAACATCGCGTCCATCATGCGTTGGAAAGTCTGCACTGCGCCTTTAAGCCCAAACGGCATGCGCAAAAACTCAAAAAGCCCGAAAGGAGTTATTACCGCTGTTTTGGGTATGTCCTCAGCGCGTACTGGGACCTGATGATAACGGCGTACCAAGTCTATCTTAGAAAAAACGCGCGTCCCCGCCAAATGAACTGAAAAATCCTGGATATGTGGGATTGGGTAGCGGTCGTGTGCTGTAGCATTGTTCAGCCTGCGAAAATCACCGCACGGCCGCCACTAGCCATCAGTCGTAGGGACCATGTGAAGCGGTGAAGCCCAAGGGCTCTTTGAATGTCTGATGATGCCCAATTTTTCCAGGTTGGCAAACTCCTCGTGCGCTATGGCCAGTTTAGCTGAGTCAAAGCGCCGAGCTTTTGCAAAAACGAGCGGTCCGGTGGTAGTAATAAAATGCTCCACCCCGTGTTTAGCCACGGTCGCCGAAAACGTTGGCACCGTGAGTGCTGGAAACTGAGTGAGGAGTGTGTGGAACTTACCACCTGCAGCTGTGACGTTGGCTTGTGCTGTTGGCGGAGTCACTCGCGCTGTACAGGGAATAGAAGAAAAAGAGAGTGCATTAATCAGGTGTCTGTTAGCAAGATCAACCAACAAACCATGTGAGCACAAAAAAATCAGCACCTAACATGTTGAAATTGACTCCGCTATGACGAAAGTCCACTCGAATGTACGGCCGTGTAAAGACAGAGACATGGTCTTCTCCCCGAAGGTCTTAATCGCCGAGCCGTTCGCTGCTGACGCCACAGGGCCACTGGAAGGCGCCAGCCGGTCAGCGTAGGAAGGTGTGATGAAACTCAGCTGGGAGCCTGTGTCCACAAGGAAGTGCCTCAACGATCGCGCGTCCCTCAAGTAGAGCAGCTTGTTCTCTTCACCGAGAGACGCAGCTGCTACCGACTCCCGGTCTTGGCATTTCCCGAGCGCTTGAATGGGCACGGTGGAATGCACTTGCGTGCCTTCTCATCGAAACAGCGATGGTAAAAGCAAAGGATGTTGTCCACTCCGCGTCTCTTGGCCCCCGCCGCTGCCATCGTCGGTGAGTCTGGTGCTGCATCCTCTGGCCCCCTGGCATCTCCGGATGTTGCGCCCAGCTCCGCTGCTGCGGTCGTGGCCGTGTGCCGTCTATGGGCGTCGACAAGTCGCTGCGCCTCCTGGCCCAGCTCGTGGTAGTCCCGGTGGGCCAGCAGCTGTGAACTGGCCAGGGTAACTCTCACCGCTGACGGTAGTGTCCTGAGGAAAAGGTGGGCAAAAATAAAACCATCATCTTCGGAGTCTCTCAACCTCAGCATCTTCGCCATCAGGTCTGCAGGTCTGTCGACCTAACACTCTGTCAACGCCAGGAGCTTCTCTGCTCGCTCTCCCAGCGAAGGGGTGAAAAAACGGATGAGAGCAGCCTTCAACGTGCCATACTTGTCGTCGTCTGGCGGGTGGTTGATCAGGCTCTGTACTCGCTGGGCTGTGTGGTTGTCCAGCTTTGCAACCACATGGTAGAACCTCGTGGTGTCTGCCGAAACCTTCCGAAGATGGAACTGTGCCTCGACTGCGTTAAATCAGGAGCGCGGACTGTTCTGCCAGAAGTCCGGTAGCTGGACTGTGGTAGCTGCATTAGCTTGGCTGGCTCATGATGAGTCCGGTGCAGGAGAATCGTCTCCAGCCATAATACGTCTTAAGGTCACCACTGTGGAGATAGTGTGGAAAGGATGAGGCTGAGTTATTTCTAAGGTTCAATTTTATTCACAACACACTCTCCAACATTCAAAAGGAGAAGAAGGAACAGCCCCCAACATCTGTCTGTTTTATACCCCAGACATCAAAGCACAAAATCCCATTGTCTTTAATTCAAATTCAAATTCAAATTCAAATTCAAACGTTTATTTCAAACTCAGGTTCATATTACAAATAGATAAATATTTTTTTTTTTATTTTATTTTTTTTTTTTGTTACTTATTTGTACCCGTAGGTAGACTTGGTTTGCAGTCTGGTGACAAGCCACCGGCTGCTGGTCGCTGCGTGCGCGAGCGCCCTAAACCTACATGTTTTTGGTGTGCGGGAGGAAACTGGAGAAATCCCGGAGTAAACCCGCGCAACACGGGGAGAACATGCAAACTCCACACAGCTCACTGTTGGTCGGGGGCTGGGATCAAACCCACGATCTCATGATCCCCGCGGTCCCCCGGCCGAGGGTAAAACTGTGCTGTCAACAGTGCTAAACCACTGCGCCACCGTGCAGCCCAGTAAAAGTATATACAGATCAGCAGACACTCGGCGCTCTAGTAACAACAAAAAACATAATGGGCTCAGTATAAAATGGAATGCCACCACTTCCAAATGCTGGAATGAAGTGTGAGTGACGAGTTGACAATTGCTGATATAAGATGATTGTTACATTCCAGCAGTCTTCTCAAAAAACTGTAAACATTCTTACGTATCAATTCTCCAAAAGACGGAATGTTCACAGACACAAACAGCTTGCTTGCACTCGACCTTCGTGGTACATTTAACAACCTTCTTAGGGAGTCATTATATGCAATGCGGATTTTGTTCCTAACAGCAACATTGCTATTAAACCATAACGGCGAGCAGTACATTGAGGTACAGAAGGTCTTGAACAACATACATTTGACTTCAGGAGAACATCTATGGAAATTACGCAACAGTAAATTGGTTTGAGCGTACAGTTTCCTGAGATGCCTGTTACAATCAGCATTGGTCTTATCAGATTCAATCCACACACCTAGGTATTTGACTTTTTCGACAAAGTTCAAGCTATTACCACAAAGTGACATAACAGGATTCGATGTATTGACGCCCTTTGGTTTGAAAGCCATACACATAGATTTAGTACAGTTGAACAGGATGTCATTTTTTTAACCAAATTTTTCACATACAGAAAGGAGATGTTGCATCACTGTGGGAGATAAACTTAACAAACAGAGGTCATCAGCGTAGAAAATGTGATTTAACAGTGCACCGTTAAAGGAGCCGCCCACATTTGTATTGTTCAACAGTATGCTGAGATCATCAACATAGACATTAAACAACAAGGGTGACAGTATACCACCTTGTTTAACACCGTTGGTCACATGAAATTGGGATGAGGTGACATTGCCCCATCTAACAACCATAGACTGCCTTCTGTACCAGTATAGCAGGATGCTAACAATGTAAATAGGGATACCTCAATCGATCAATTTTCTGAACAAACCCCAGTGGTTAATCCTGTCAAAAGCTTTGCTAGCATCTAGGAACGTAGCATAAACACTAGTGGAGTGGCTTCTGAAGTAGTCAACAAATTCATGGAGTAGGTAAACAGCCTTGTCAGTTGAAAGAGCTGATTTGAAACCAAACTGATTGTCGTTTGTCCACAGATAATCCTCAATTCTGTTCAGAAATAAACCCTCTAACAGTTTAGATATAACATTAGCAATAGCTATAGGTCTGTAGTTGTTCATGTCAGAAAGACTGGCACACTTGTTTTTCACCAAAGGAATAATAACAGAGTCCATCAACATGTCTGGCATGTAACCATGAACAAACATACAGTTAAAACACAATGACAACAAAATACACAAGTTGAAATCGGCGTTGATGAGGCATTCACTGGTGAGACAGTCAGGGCCAGCTGATTTGCCTTTCTTAAGAACTTTGATCAGTGAATCAACTTCAACAGGAGTAACAGCAGAAATATCAGAGGCATCAAACATATCGTTGTACAGACGAATATCATGCATAACAGAATCCTTCATTGAAACATTCTTGACTGAGTTGAAAATAGCTTCATAATGACATTTCCACTTTTCAGCAATATTAACGTCACCTGTCACACCATCAATAGTGTTTGATCTGACAGACCGGTGGGAGCTCATAGCCTTCATTTGTTTCCAGAATTCTACCATGTTCAGTTCACTCTTGTGATTAGCTAGCTGGTCACATTTGATACTTTCTTCATTGCGCCTGCATGCTCGTAGAGCATATTTGAACCTAGCCCTGCAATTTTTCATGTTTTCAAATATTGGACCAGAACGTGGTTTGCTATTACTCCTCCACCACAAAAAAGCATCCCGGGCAGCTGTGTGAGCCTCGCTAGCTACATCATTCCAGCCTGTGACGTTATATTGGGTGGCCACACTGTGACTAGGAATGCATTCACTCACACAGTAATTTAGGGCATCAACAATATCACTGTAGAACCTGTCAATATCGTCCCTGTGTGCCGCACAATTATGGTCGTGACACCTGATGGCGTCCATAGGAGCACGGATGTTACAGAGTTTCCTACGAGTAAGTTTCTTATATCTGGACAGGTCTGACGCTGTGGCATCACACCATTTGTATGTTCTACTGCTCGTTGTGGCTGAGGGAGCTTCCCGGGGGCCGTTTACAGCACTTAGATACCTCAATATCTATGGATAAGGGTACATGATCAGAACTCACATAGTCAAGCAGAACTTTGATATTGGATACGTTATCATGGCCTGAGGATGTAGTCACACAGTGATCAAGCCATGATGTAGAGCCGTGGGCCAAGCTAACATGAGTAAAGGTATCACTTGGTAGGATAATCCTGTCCGAGATGTGTAGGGAGTAACTCTCACAAAAAGACACCAGTTCGTTTCCAAAACAACTAGAACGTGCTGTATTAGCGTTGAAGTCACCAATTGTGAACACATATGGAGTTGGAAAGTCCTCGGTGATACGTTTAACAAGACTCAGGCAGTGCAAGTATTCATCCAAGTTTTCAACATTGTCATAGGGGAAATATACACATAATATAAGACAATGAAAGTCACCCAAGTTGACTTCAATACCTATAACTCTTAAGCAATCGTAAGTTTTCACAACACAACTGTTCGCAAGTGACTTCCGCCATAGGATACCGACGCCGCCATAGGGGCGACCTAAAATAACGCGTTCTTCCGTATCCATAAAGGAGACACCTTGTCCTATAAAGTCACCATGTAATCTACTCAGAATAGACAATTCGTTTTTGAATAACCAGTGTTCCTGACACAACACAATGTCATGGTTATCACATAAACTGGAGATCTCATTAAATGAAGTTTTTACATTCTTGCAGTTAAATGAACATATTCTAAGGTTGGTCCTACTATTGAATGCGTATAATGACAAACACAATAATGACAGTTACATAAGATAAGATAAGATAAGATAAGATAAGCCTTTATTAGTCCCACAACGGGGAAATTCCAGGATTGCAACAGCACAGGGATAGCAACACTCAGAGCAACAATCAGAAGGCAAGAAAAAAAAAAAAAAAAAAAAAAAAAACAAGCAAGCAAGAGCAGCTAATATACATATGTACATATTACTATAAAATATATATATACACACACACACACACACACACACACACACACAGTGCAGAGCATTGTAGCTGGATGGAATAAATATATGAATATATGAACACACAGTGCAGAGCATTGTAGCTAGATGGAATAAATATGTAAATATATAAACACCCACAGTATGGAGCATTGCAGCTAGGTGGAATAAATATGCAAGTATATAAACACACACAGTGCGGAGCAATGTAGCTAGATGGAATAATATGTAGATATATAAAAACACAGTGCGGGGCATTGTAGCTAGATGGAATAAATATATAGATATATAAATATAAACACACCCAGTGCTGAGCATTGTAGCTAGATGGAATAAATATATAGATATATAAATATAAACACACCCAGTGCAGAGCATTGTAGCTAGATGGAATAAATATGTAAATATATAAACACACACAGTGCAGAGCATTGTTGCTAGGTGGGATGAAACAGCATAACCGTCTATTTAGTTATCCTACATGGTATGATTATGTGCCCATACATATTCTCACCCTCCATAGCGACCGGTATGTTCCTAGTTGTATGCCGGAGAGGACCATTGTGTAAGTCTATTGCATCTTTTGCATTCAGAAAAAAACTATTAGTTTGTTACGTCTTTTTGCTATCTCTGCGAGCAGCCCTGCTTAGGTTGTACAGTCTGACAGCCGTTGGTAGGAAGGACCTACGAAACCTCTCGGTTGTGCACCTGGGATGATGTAGTCTGCTGCTAAATGAGCTCCTCAGTGCATCCAGTATGTCCTGCATAGGGTGAAACTCGGACTCCAGCAGAGATGACAGTTTAGCCACCGTCCTTCTCTCTCCTATCTCCTCCATCGGATCAAGGCGTTGCCCCAGGACAGAGCTAGCTTTCTTAATCAGTTTGTTCAGTCTCTTCCTATCGGCTGCAGTAATGCCACTGCCCCAGCAGACCACTCCAAAAGTGATGGCTGATGCCACCACCGTGTCATAGAATGACTTCAGCAGCGCCCCTTGTACACCAAAAGACCTGAGTCTCCTCAGCAGGAACAGCCTGCGCTGTCCCTTCTTGTAGAGTGCGTCAGTATTGTGTGACCAGTCTAGTTTATTGTTCAGATGAATACCCAGGTACTTGTAGGATGTCACCATCTCGATGTCTGTTCCCTGTATATTTACTGGTGCTGTGAGGGGCTTCCCATGCCTGCGGCAGTCCACCACCAGCTCCTTAGTTTTCCTCGCGTTGATCTGGAGGCAGTTCCGATGGCACCAGTCCACAAAGTCCTGGATAAGCCCTCTGTACTCAGCTTCATCTCCGCTGGAGATGAGACCAACGATCGCAGAGTCATCAGAGAACTTCTGTAGATGGCAATGTGTTGTGTTGTGTGAGAAGTCCGCAGTATAAAGAGTGAACAGGAAGGGAGCCAACACCGTTCCCTGGGGGGCCCCCGTGCTACTGATGATCGTGTCGGAAACACAGTCCCGGGTTCTCACAAACTGAGGCCGGTTCGTGAGGTAGTCCAGGATCCATGATGACAGGTGCTGGTCCACCCCTGCGCGCAGCAGCTTGTCCTTCAGGATCATCGGTTGGATGGTGTTGAAAGCACTGGAGAAGTCAAAGAACATGATCCTCACCATATTCCCGGGCTTCTCCAGGTGGGACAGAGAACGGTGAAGGAGGAAGATCACCACATCCTCCACCCCAATGCCATGCTGGTAGGCGAACTGGAGTGGATCCATCGCTGGTTCCACCAGGGGGCGGAGATGAGCAAGGAGCAGTCTCTCCAGGGTCTTCATCAAGTGGGACGTCAAGGCCACCGGTCTGAAGCTGTTCAGGTCTTTGGGGTGGGAAGTTTTTGGTACAGGTACCACACAAGATGTTTTCCACAGCTGTGGTACCCTCCCCAGTTTCAGGCTCATGTTGAAGATATACGTCACAATCCCACACAGCTGGTCTGCACAGGACTTGAGGAGCTTTGCGCTGATGCCGTCCGGTCCCGACGCCTTCCTCGCCTTGATCTTCCTCAGCTCCGTCCTCACCTGGGTCTTGGTCAGGGTCAGGATGGGGGGCTGTGTGTTGGGAGTGGGGGGGGTGTCGGTGGAGTGGGGAGTGGGCAGCAGGACTTGATTTCTTAGTGGCAGCAGTGGTTGTTGTGCAGACAGGGGGGAGGGCGGTTGGTCAAATCTATTGAAAAACAGATTCAGGTTGTTCGCTCACTCCCTGCCCCCCGTGGCCTGGGGGGAGGTATTCTGGAGCCCCGAGATGGTTTTGAGGTTTCTCCAGACCCCGCTGATGTCGCTCTGTTGCAGCTTGTCCTCCATCTTCTTCCTGAAGCTGTCCTTGCCTTCTCTGATCTTTCTCCTCAGCTCCCTCTGTACGGACTTCAGCATCTCTCTGTTCCCCGACCTGAAGATCCTCTTCTTCTCTCTCAGAAGTGTTTTTATCTCAGGGTTGATCCAGGGTTTGTTGTTTGAGTGACGCCGTATGGTCTTGGTGGGAACGGATTTGTCCACACAGAAGCTGAGGTAGCCCGTGAAGGTGTGAATGAGGCCATCGATGTCCTCACCATGTGGATCGCAGAGCTGCTTCCAGGCAGTGGCTTCAAAACAGTCCTTTAGAGTGTCCATTGTCTCCTCAGACCATAACTCCACAGTGTGCATGGCCGGAGGTTGTCTGTGCACTAGGGGTTTGTACACCGGTCGGAGATGAACCAAGTTATGATCCGATCTCCCAAGTGGGGGGAGTTGTGATGAGGTGTACGCCTCCTTAGTGTTTGCGTAGAACAAATCCAGTGTTTTATTGTCTCTAGTGTGGCATGTGACATACTGGGTGAAAGTGGGCAGAATGGGAAACAGTGAAACGTGGTTGAAATCGCCTGAGATGAGGAGAAGAGCATCTGGGTGTTCTGTCTGCAGCCTGCTGGTAACTGAATGGATGACGTCACGCGCTGTCCCAGCGTTCGCCGTCGGATTTGCATAAACAACAATGCAGATCACGTGTGAGTGTTCTCTCGGGAGATATGTAGGCCTCATGCTAACAGCTAGCAACTCAATGTCTTTGCTGCAGTGTCGTTGTTTAACAGTGATATGTCCCGGTCTACACCAGTTGTTGTTAACATACATTATCACTCCACCGCCCCTAGTTTTGCCACTCTCTGGTGTTCGGTCAGCTCGTATCATGTGAAAACCCTCCAGCTCAATGTTAGCATCTGCTGCTAGTTCAGTTAGCCACGTCTCAGTAAACAAAAGGAGAGAGCACTCCCGGTAAGTGCTATCATAACGGGAGATAGCCGCTAGCTCATCTAACTTTCCCAGTATCGACCGTACATTTCCCATGACAACAGATGGAAGGGAGGGTCTGTACCTTATATTTTTTGTCCTCCGCCTTACTCCAGCCCGGCAGCCGCGGCGTTTTCGCCTCAGTTCTCTCGGTATGTCGAGTTTTTCCAGTGGGACCGGGTGGCGGTTAAATGCTAGCAGCTCTTCCCTGTTGTATCGAATCCTGCTATAAACAGTGGCTCCGTCCACCGGCTCAGGAGACATTTGGGACGATCTGTGTGTCCGTGATATAAGTGGGGTGAAAAAAAAAAGTGATCAAAAGAGAGAGGAAGGGAAAAAAACTCGGAATCGAGCCGCTGTTGCAAAAGGCAGCCGACTGGTGTGACGCCGACATGTTGATCATTTCCTCTCAAAAAACTGTCGGAGGTATAAACCAGATGGCCACACATTTTTGTCAAGCAACTTCTTGCTGCAACTGGCAGGACATGTAATCTTAAAAGAGGCATAACCATCATACTTGGTTTCTAGTTGCTCAATCTTGATATTGTCATTTAATTTAACATGGGTTTTGATGTAGGACCGTACATGATGGGGTCTGGTGGTGGGGTCAAGTCGACTGATGAAGACTTGGTGCATCTTATGACCTTGACCTTGACTCTGATGTCCGCCAGACCTCCTACCAGACTTTGGTACAACACGTAACTGTGGGTGGGGGCGTGTCTTGTTGACAGCCTGTAGCTGGTTCGTGGTCTGCTTGTCAGACGGTTGGTTGTCAGACGATTGAAGAGCATCAGCATAGGACCTCCTCTTCTTCTTGGAACGACGACTTTCAACTTCCTTGAACTCACCCTCGCGTTCTTCAGCAGTTACAGCAACTTTGGCAGCTTTGGCAACGTCAACAAAACTGGTCTTTGTAGAGTTGGCGGCCTCGTCCGCATTCTCCCCTTCGGACGTGGCAGTAGGTGGAGGATCACGGGCTGCAGTGGTGACCGGGGCGTGGTCGACAGTTGTTACCACAGTCTCCTTATCGCTGGGGATGTTGACAGCACTCTGAGTACTGCAAGCCTCATTGTCATCTTCATCATCATCTTCCACGACCCGGGCGTCAGCTGGAGAGGGTGTGTCGCCGAGTTTGGACTTTATTGCCACCATGTCGTCCTGGATAGCTGATATCGTTTTGAACGCGGTAGCAAAGCTCTCTCCAAGGGACATCACACGGCACACATCCTTAGACAGCCTGGCAAGGTCAAATGACTCCAACGAAGCTGGTGGCAAATCCTTGAGGTTCAGGGCAACGTATTGTGGTGCCAGCTGACCAGCCTCATTCAGCTTGTGGTAGATATCGATGATGTTGTCTTCCTTCTTCCTCCTCTTCTTAAACCGCGATGTTCCCTCTTCACACTGCTCGAACAGCAACTTCTTTGCTCCTTTAACCTGGTTCTCATCATAGAAGTCGCTAACCAGTTTCACAAGATAGTCCATCGGGGCAGCATCCATCTTGTTCTGTATAAAGCACAGCAGCTCGCAGACGGACATCTGACGTGGGAATGCTGTAAGTGGCCCATGCGGGGGGAGGTTGTCACCAGCCATATCTGGTGTTAGTTCATTTAGTCCAGAAGACAATTCAGGTGGTTATCTAACAAGATACTGACATGTATTTAGCAAACCAGCATAGGTTTACCGAGATAGCTTTGTTAGCTTGGATAGCTTTGTAGCCCAACAGGAGTAACGTTCAGCGGGGCTGATCATTGGATTGGCGGGGCTAACGTTAGCTTAGCATTAGCATTAGCTTAGCATTAGCTTAGCATTAGCGTTAGCTTAGCGTTAGTGTGATAGTTTCAATAAATTGCGCTCTTGTGTGAATTAATACACACACGCTCTTGGTTCCACCGCACTGCGGATCAGTTCGCCCTCTGGGGAGTAACGGTAGACGGCACCATTATTTATTTCAATTACACACAGATGACCATTCGCCAGATGTAAAGAATACCTTCTCACTGCTGTAGTTACTCTGGGTTAGCATCTGGGTTAGCATCAGAGGCGAGCCTTTAGAGGTCGGAAACGGGGCGAAACGGAGCCAGAGCTGCCAGAACCTTCACCAGGTCAGCACTGGGTCGTAAGGGTATTCCCCACGTTTGTTGGTAGCCAACAGAAGTCCTTATTTTGATGGTTTTGCTTGAAATTCTCGGCTCATATCAGGCACTGCAAGTGCAGCACCGGAAGTGCAGCACCGGAAAAATCCCAAACACAATGCATCCCCCCTGCAGTCTTTATCGCTTCCACCCAAACCTCGGTGATCAGGAAATCATTCATGTCCATCTCCTTGCATATCAAAATGCCAACTCTCACATCCTCCTCTTATCCCTAGGAGATCCAGACCTTTGGTTCCTCTTGAGACGTGAAGCCACAATAAGCACACAGGAATATACATGAGAGTATATGAACAGTAATTTACATGTGAGCCTGTGAAACTACATATGTGCACCACAATATGCACTATTTCTGTCGAATGCAATGTGTAGTTTGATGCTAAAAGCACATGGTGTTGGTCTACTATGTAAATCCATAGGTTATGCTAAACCCAGTAGCTCAGACAGGGTTTTACTGATTTTTAATAGGGAATATTGGAAGTTATGGGACAGTATATTCCCTGGTTATGTGATAAATTAATTGTATTTCATTTCATGAATTACAAAGACGAGGTTAGAAAGGATTAATCATAATTTCATGGTTAAATGATGCAGAGATAAAAAGAGGAATTCATTTAATTGGTTACATGAAAAAAAGGGTATTTCATGTGCTACCAGAGAGATTGTGAGAAAAGAACACATGCATGTAAGATGTGAAATGTAAGATATTATTATATTGCCGGATAGTAATAATAGTAATATGAGGGAAGAATTTAAACACTAAGCTATGGTGTTATATAAGAAGGGATTGGAAGACGAATTACTCTAGCTGTAAACAATAATACCATTATTGTCATGCAGGCTAGGGTTTTTGGTTGCCGACCAAGAACCTTCTGGATCCTGGATTCTCTCCGAATGGAGATGGTGAGCCTGACCCGAGACTGAACCGAGATTGAGCCGAGATCTAACCAAGATCTCAATTGAAGAGCATCCTTCCTCTCTCCAGTGCCCAACGTGGAAGTGGTAACAACCCAAGTAGCCGCTTTAAAAGAGGAAAGGAAACCTGAGTCTGTAGATACAAGATATCTTGACTGGTCAAACGACTAAACCAAATGGACAAACAAACACTGAGCTCAGTAGGACATTTTTTGGGTTTTATTTCATGCCGGCCGTTGTTATATTTGTATATTTGTACATTGTTTGTATATTTTGCTCCTTTTATCTTTTTCTTTATTAATAACAGATATGAATTGCTCATTTCTTGCCTCCATTTATTTCATTCCACACTCACTCTAATTCCCTATTGTAACCCTTACGAACCTAGCAACTGGTCTACACTTAATAATTTCCCTTACCTAATTAACATAAGGCAAGGGTTACAATAAGAAGTGGCGAGCCCAGTCAGGAGCCTTTTTCTTCTTTCCCTTAAGTTATTTCATGCCTATAACGTACCCAAAATGGATATTGTTGAATGTCCATCCATCCATCCATCTTCTACCGCTTTTCCGGAGGTCCGGGTCCCGGAGGCAGCAGTTCAAGCAGAGAAGCCCAGACTTCCCTCTCCCCAGCCACCTGCTCCAGCTCTTCAGAGGGGATACCAAGGTGTTCCCAGACCAGCTGGGAGACATAGTCTCTCCACCGAGTCCTGGGTCTGCCCCGGGGTCTCCTCACAGTGGGACGTGCCTGAAACACCTCAAGTGGGAGGCGTCCAGGAGGCATCCTAATCAGATGCCCATACCACCTCAACTGACTCCTTTCAATGTGGAGGAGCAGCGGTTCTACTCTTAGCCTCTCCCGGATGACTGAGCTCCTCACCCTATCTCTGAGGGTGAGTCCAGCAATCCTACGGAGAAAGCTCATTTCAGCCGCTTGTATCTGCGATCTCGTTCTTTCGGTCATTACCCAAAGCTCGTGACCATAGGTGAGAGTAGGAACGTAGATTGAGTGGTAAATCGACAGCTTTGCCTTAGAACTAAGCTCCCTCTTCACCACAACAGACTGGTACAACGTCCGCATCCCTGCAGATGCTGCTCCAATCCGTCTGTCGATCTCTCGCTCCATTTTCCCCTCACTCGTGAATAAGACCCCAAGATACTTAAACTCCTCCACTTGGGGCAGGAGCCTGTCCCCAACCCGGAGAGGACAATCCACCTTTTTCTGGCTGAGGACCATGGACTCGGACTTGGAGGTGCTGATTCTCATCCCAGCCGCTTCACACTCAGCGGCAAACCGTCCCAGCAAGAGCTGTAGGTCATTGCTGGATGAAGCCAACAGGACAACATCATCTGCAAACAACAGAGATGAGATCCTGTGGTCATCAAGCATGACACCCTCCATTCCCTGGCTGCGCCTAGAAATCCTGTCCATAAAAATTATGAACAGGATCGGTGACAAAGGGCAGCCCTGGCGGAGTCCAACTCTCACTGGGAATGACTCCGACCGAGTGTTGGCAATACTGTTGAACATTGTTGAACATGAATCTGTGAAAATTCCAAATGCAGTGATAGTGAGTGAAATTGCTGGACATGAGCAACTTGATGAAGCTGCTGAGTTTTTGAAACGGTATGGATTGATTTCAAGAGTCATAAAAGTAATAGATAGTAAGTCTGAGTTTTTCCAGAGTGCTATTTTTGAGTATCACTCGGGTATTGCTTTTGAAACTCTTGACCCATTGCCATGTACTCATGTTTCTGATAGTGGAGCTAGCTATATGATACAATCTGTTGCCAGTGTTTATACGCACCGTGTAGGGAGCGAAATGACCAAGTCATTTCTCACTAACATTAAAAACCTAGCGAAGATGAGGGGCAGAGATTTTGCAGATGTCCTGAAATACGTGATGTTACGGATGTCTGAGGAAATCGAAGAATCTGAAAATGATCAATCAGAGCAAGTTAAGTTACCTGATAACTTACCTGAAGCTTTCTTAGATCAACCTCAACCTCAGCCTTCTGCAGCTGAGCCCAGTATTCAAGGTGCACAGCCAACTAACCAGTCGAATTACACGGCGAGCACCCCAGCTCAAAGTATGCCCACCATTTCTGCACATGATTTAAATCCCCCAGAAGTGCAACGTGTGGTAGTTGAGCACGTTGTAAAAAGGGAAGATTTTTTCGTGCAGCCGTTTTCACAAAAGCTCGGAGCTTTTTCTGGCAAAGACCTCCGACCAACTTATGAGCTAGATTATGACACTTGGCGCTCCAGTGTAGAATTAATCTTGACTGATCCTGCTATGTCCAAACTGGAACAATCCCGAAAGATCATTGAGTCTCTTTTACCCCCAGCAGCTGATGTAGTCAAGCACTTGAACTCTAACAGCTCACCATCAGAATACCTTCAGCTGTTAGATTCTGCTTATGGTACAGTTCAAGATGGCGGAGAGCTTTACGCCAGGTTTATTGACACCTTCGAAAACACAGGTGAGAAACCCTCGTCATATCTACAACGTCTTCACGTAGCTTTGACTCACACTGTGAAGCGTGGTGGCACTTCAAGCCAGGATTTTGACAGGCTGCTTGTCACACAGTTTTGTCGAGGTTGTTGGGATGATTCCTTTTTAACTGCACTCCAGTTAAAACAAAAACGAACAAGTCCCCCAACTTTTCCTGATTTGCTTCTCTTGCTACGCACTGAAGAAAACCAAATTGCTGCCAAAAATTTAAGGATGAGACAACATTTGAGCAGTTCAGATGAGGATGAGGACAATATCGTGCTAAACTCACTCCAAGAACTCTCAAAACAAGTTGCAGAAATTCAAATGCAACTAGTAAAACTAACTGCAGAATCAAAAGCTCAAAACTCACAAGGTACACTCAGTACAAAGCCAAAAGAGAAACGAAAGTCGGAGGTTCGAAGACGACCAGATACCGTCGTAGTTCCGCCCATAAATGATACCGGATGGAGACAACACGTAAAAGGATCACATTACAACTCAACTAATACTGACGATGGACAGTCTTGGTTGCACATGCAATGGGACGTGCATGATATTTAGAGCGGGAGAGTGTAACCCAGCTGAGAAAATGACCCTTTTTTTTCTCAGATGTCAATTGTATTAATACAATTGTGTGATTTTATTTTGAAAACTGACTATCTTGGGGAAGAGGAAGTGCGATCCTCGTCATCCAACTTTTAAATTTCCGTTTCATGTTTACGTTGAGTGATCTGGGTCTTTCCATTCGTTGAGAGCAATATTAGCCCTGCCTTCTGAGTAGAGGCAGCAAGCGCGCACTCAGGTTTCGCTCTTTCACGATATGAGCGCGGAGGAGAGAGGTTGTGAAGTGGTCTGATTCACACAGATACCTCTTCTTGGGGAATTAATTCAGAAAAATGCTATAAATGGATCTAAACACACTCTAAATGCAAATTTGCAACCTTTATTATCCTAAGTTGATGGGAGCACGAGCGTGAGGGTCATTGTGGCTGTGTCCTTTGCTGTGTTCACAATGAGACCTCATCTTGGGGAGTCAGATACATGCTAACATTAGCGTTATGCTAATGCTAATCGCAAGTGGATTTTTTTCGGTTTAAAAGCAATGGAAAAGGCTATTTTTGTGTCTGTATGGTTTTCCTAAATGTGATTTCAGTTCCCAACAGTATGCTGAAGTACTTGTAGTTCATATGCACTATTTCTGTCAAATGCAATGTGTAGTTTGATGCTAAAAGCACATGGTGTTGGTCTACTATGTAAATCCATAGGTTATGCTAAACCCAGTAGCTCAGACAGGGTTTTACTGATTTTTAAAAGGGAATATTGGAAGTTATGGGACAGTATATTCCCTGGTTATGTGATAAATTAATTGTATTTCATTTCATGAATTACAAAGACAAGGTTAGAAAGGATTAATCATAATTTCATGGTTAAATGATGCAGAGATAAAAAGAGGAATTCATTTAATTGGTTACATGAAAAAAAGGGTATTTCATGTGCTACCAGAGAGATTGTGAGAAAAGAACACATACATGTAAGATGTGAAATGTAAGATATTACTAGATTGCTGGATTGTAATAATAGTAATATGAGGGAAGAATTTAAACACTAAGCTATGGTGTTATATAAGAAGGGATTGGAAGACAAATTACTCTAGCTGTAAACAATAATAACATTATTGTCATGCAGGCTAGGTTTTTTTGGTTGCCGACCAAGAACCTTCTGGATCCTGGATTCTCTCCTAATGGAGATGGCGAGCCTGACCCGAGACTGAACCGAGATCTAACCAAGATCTCAATTGAAGAGCATCCTTCCTCTCTCCAGTGCCCAACGTGGAAGTGGTAACAACCCAAGTAGCCACTTTAAAAGAGGAAAGGAAACCTGAGTCTGTAGATACAAGATATCTTGACTGGTCAAACGACTAAACCAAATGGACAAACAAACACTGAGCTCAGTAGGACGTTTTGGGGGGTTTTATTTCATGCCGGCCGTTGTTATATTTGTATATTTGTACATTGTTTGTATATTTTGCTCCTTTTATCTTTATTAATAACAGATATGAATTGCTCATTTCTTGCCTCCAGCTATTTCATTCCACACTCACTCTAATTCCCTGTTGTAACCCTTATGAAACTAGCAACTGGTCTACACTTAATAATTTCCCTTACCTAATTAACATAAGGCAAGGGTTACACTATGTATGCTGCCACTTGGTTCTATCATCAGCAAATTTAAGGGTGTGTCTTATCACTGTTACGCTGATGGTTTACAGCTACTTTTCTCTTTTAAACCTGACCATGTCGACAATTTAAAAATTATTCATGATTATCTGTCTGCAATTAAGGACTGGATGTCTAGTAGCTTTTTGCAACTTAATGCTGATAAAAGTGAAGTCCTTATTGTAGCCCCTGATAATCTAATTCCTAAGACGGTTAATGGCAGTGGTTCAATAAGCTCTAATGTACCACCGTACATTGCTGCGCCACCGTGGGCTGCATGGTGGCGCAGTGGTTTAGCACTGTGGCAGCACAGTTTTACCCTCGGCCGGGGGATCGTGGGGATCATGAGATCGTGGGTTCGATCCCAGCCCCCGACCAACAGTGAGCTGTGTGGAGTTTGCATGTTCTCCCCGTGTTGCGCGGGTTTACTCCGGGATTTCTCCGGTTTCCTCCCGCACACCAAAAACATGTAGGTTTAGGGCGCTCGCGCACGCAGCGACCAGCAGCCGGTGGCTTGTCACCAGACTGCAAACCAAGTCTACCTACGGGTACAAATAAGTAACAAAAAAAAAAAAAAAATGTACGGTCTAATCTAAAAAATCTTGGTGTCATTTTCGATCAATCAATGAGTTTTGATCAGCATGTCAAATCTCTGACACAGAGTTGATTTTTCCACCTTAGGAATACATCCAAAATTAGGTCATTGGTTTCCTACAGTCAGTTAGAAGTCATTATTCATGCCTTTGTTTCAGGTTCAGGTTCAGATTACTTTATTTGTACCCGTAGGTAGATTTGTTTTGCAGTATGGTGACATCCATATTTACAAGCCACAAATTACATTCAACATAGACAAAAACACAGGCACACATGAAGCTGACTATAAATATGATAGAAATACTCAAGGCTCCATCAATCAGGGTATAAAAAGACAAAGAGATGGGAGAAAAACCAGAGGTAAGAGAGAAGGGTCATATTTAAAAGTTAAAAACTAGTCAAAGAGGTTAAAAACTCAAAGGTCTAAAACCCAATAAAATATTTAGAACCCAAGTGACATCCTACAAAAGTAAGTAAATATAAAATGGAGTTAATAAATATGTACCTAAATTACGTGCAATATATTGTTACAGCTTGTTCAACTCTTTGACAGCAGCAGGAACAAAGCTGTTTTTGTAGCGCTGGGTTCTACTTTTTGGGACAGCAAACCTCCGTCTTGAGGGAAGAAGCTGAAAGTGGCAGTGCAAAGGGTGGGAGTCATCATTTAAAATGGAGGTAGCCATCCTCTGCACCTGTCTGGTGTACAGGGATGTCAGGCTCAGCTGTGACTCACCAAGCAAACGACTGGACCATCTAACTACCTGATCCAAGGATTTCCTCTGTTTCAGTTTTATCTGACCAAACCATGACACTAAAGAAAAGGATAAAACAGATTCAATAAAAGCCCGATAAAACATTGTCATTATGGTTCGGTCATCTTGGAAGTGTGCAAGTTTTCTCAAGCAATGCAAATGTTGCTGATCGTTTTTGCACACCCTTTCACAGTTCTCCTCAAACTTTAAATTACTATCAATAATCGTCCCAAGATATTTGTAGGATTGTACACATTCGGTGGTCTTGTGGAGATGTGTGGAAGGATGAGGCTGAGTTTATTTCTCAGATTCAGTTTTATTCACAAACACATTCTCCAACATTCAAAAGCAGTAAGAGAAATGTAACCCCCAACATCTGTCCGTTTTATACCCCCGGACATCAAAGCACAAAGTCACATTGTCTTTAAATCCCAAACACAATGCATCCCTCTCCGGGCCTCCTCGCCCCCACCTCAAATCTCGGTGGTCAGGAAGTCCTTCACAGCCATCTCTTTGCATACCAAAAGGCCAGATCTCACATCCTCCTATAATCCCCAGGAGGTCCAGACCTTTTGTTCCCCTGAGATGTGAAGCTACAATAAGCATACAGTCATATACATGTGAGCATATGAAAAGTGATATACATGTGAGCATATGAAACCACATATGTGCACCACATATAACCCCCCCCCCCCCAAACGTCTAAGATGGAACAACATAACCACAGATGCATGTCAAAATAAAATCACTACACATCAGTCCACATGCTGTCTTGGCCGCAATCTTCTTCCGTATCTGCTGCAGGCGGGCTTAACCATCTCCGCGGCGTCCTCCTGCTGTGGAGCTGCTGTCTGGGGATTAAAACTGTTAGTCAATCTCTGTGGGTGTTCTGAGGAATGCTCTCTAGGGGCTCTGCCCCGCTGAGGGGCCCTCGCCAACTGCACAGTTTCGTCAGCCATCACAAAAGCGGGTTTGAGCCTGTTTATGCCAATCATTTCTTTTCTGCCCCCAAAATCTAGCAAAAAATGCTTATCACCTGTTTCTAGCACTCTAAATGGTCCATCATAAGGTGGTCGTAGAGCTGTGCGGTGGGCATCATGTCTGACAAAAAGAAACTCCGCATTTTTTAAAGCTTTAGGCACAAAAACACGCGGAAAACTGTGGTGAATGGGGCCAGGTAGTGTGCTCGGGCCCATGCTATTTTGTAACCGCTGAGCCGAGGAGAACTCTGGCGCTGGATTGTCAGGGAGAAATTCTCCAGGCAGCCGAAGTGGCTGTGCAAAAATTAGCTCCACTGGGGAGGCGTCTAAATCCTCTTTAGGTGCAGAACACAACCCCAATAAAACCCATGGTAGTTTGTCCATGGTAGTTTCCATGGTAGTCCATGGTAGTTTGTAGTTTGACGTAATATCCGACGGGACTCCAAAACGCGCTACCCATGCAGTTAAAAAAGCGCGGGCCACCTCCTCGGCTGTGGTTGACGACAGGGGAACCACTTCCAGCCAGCGCGTGGTGCGGTCAACCATTGTCAGAAGATGTGTGCAGCCTTGCGAGGGCAGTAGCGGGCCTATGAGGTCCACGTGGACATGATCAAACCTTTTAGCTGGGATATGAAATGGCTCCAAGGGAGCTGTCGTGTGTCTATGAACCTTAGTCCGCTGACAAGCCATGCAGGCTGCCGCCCACTCTCTAACTTGCTTGCGCTGGCTCTGCCATACAAATTTCTCTCCTACCATTTTGACCGAGGCGCGCACTCCTGGGTGCGCCAGAGAATGGATCGAGTCAAAAACGCGGCAGCGCCACGAAGCCGGAACCACCGGACGGGGTCGCCCGGTGGAAACATCGCAGATTAGGTGGGGGCATACCGTGTTGCAGCACCCTGTTCTCCAGCCTTAACCCTGTTGGTCCAGACTGGAGCGCGCGCACGTCCATGTCGCCACCCTGCTCCGCGGCCATGGCTGTGTAATCTATCCCTACGCGGACTGGGGCCGCGCGCACTTCTGCGTCGCTACCCTAGTCCGCAGCAACAGCTGCAAAATCTACCCCTACGTGGGCTGGAGCCACCACGGCACGCGAGAGGCAGTCTGCCACTACATTAAGTTTACCCTCTACATGCTGGATATCGGTAGTGAACTCCGAAATTGCAGCCAGCTGTCTCTGCTGCCGGCCCGACCAAGGTTCTGAAATCTTGGCCATCGCGAAAGTCAGCGGCTTGTGGTCAATGAACGCGGTGAAATGGCGTCCCTCCAGCCAGAACTGGAAATGACGAATAGCCAAATGGAGAGCTAACAACTCCCTGTCGAATGCGCTGTATTTTCGCTCACTATCGCGCAAAGTCCTGCTGAAAAACGCGAGCGGTTGCCAGGTTCCGGCCACATACTGCTCCACAACCGCCCCTATGGCCACATCTGACGCGTCAGTAGTGAGCGCCATGCGGGCCGTTGGGACTGGGTGTGCTAACAACGCAGCGTTTGCCAGGGCTGTTTTTACTTCAGAGAATGCACGCTCCTGCTCCGGAGACCATTCGATTTTATTTGTGGGTTTTTGTTTTTTAAGCGCAGCGTACAATGGTTGCATGAGCTACGCCATGCGGGGGAGGAAATGGTTGTAAAAATTCACCATTCCCAAAAACTTCTGTAACGCTTTGACCGTTTGTGGCTGGGGAAAATTTGTCACCGCGCGCACTTTGTCAGGCAGAGGAACCGCTCTTTCAGGAGAGACGCGATGCCCCAAAAAATTAATCTGCCCCACCCCAAACTGACACTTCGCTGGGTTGATTATTAGCCCGTTCTCTGCCAACCTCCGGAAAACTGCCGTGAGGTGGTTTTCGTGTTCGTCTTCGGACGCACTGGCTACTAAAATGTCGTCCAGGTAGACGAACATGAAGGGGAGATCGCGCAACACCACGTCCATCATGCGTTGGAAAGTCTGTGCTGCGCCTTAAAGCCCAAACGGCATGCACAAAAACTCAAAAAGCCCGAAAGGAGTTATTACCGCTGTTTTGGGTATGTCCTCAGTGCGCACTGGGACCTGGTGATAACCGCGTACCAAGTCTATCTTAGAAAAAATGCGCACCCCCGCCAAATGAACTGAAAAATCCTGGATATGCGGGATTGGGTAGCGGTCGTGTGCTGTAGCATTGTTTAGCCTGCGAAAATCACCGCAAGGCCACCACGAGCCATCAGCTTTAGGGACCATGTGCAGCGGTGAAGCCCATGGGCTCTTTGAACGTCTGATGATGCCCAATTTTTCCAGGTTGGTGAACTCCTCGCGCGCTATGGTCAGTTTAGCTGAATCCAAGCGCCGAGCTTTTGCAAAAAGGGGCGGTCCGGTGGTAGTAATAAAATGCTCCACCCCGTGTTTAGCCACGGTCGCCGAAAACGTTGGAACCATGAGTGCGGGAAACTGAGTGAGGAGTGTGTGGAACTTACCACCTGCAGCTGTGACGTTGGCTTGTGCTGTTGGCAGGGCCACTCGTGCTGTACAGGGAATAGAATAAAAAGAGAGTGCATTAACTAGGCGTCTGTTTTTCTTCCGGCTTTCAGAGAGAGCAGACGCTTTTTCTCTCCTCTCCTCCTTCTCCCTCCTTCTCCCTCCCTAACTGACTGAATCCCAGCTTGCTACTGTCTGTGTCTGCGTTGCTCTTCTACTGGCTGATTCTTGATCCAAACGGAAAATTATGGATTTGGTAAGCTGGGCTTTGAATACAATTGACACCGTCTTTTCAACTAGGAAATCGGGCCCGGGGGAGCCCATCTGTCCTGCAGGTACTGGTGCTGCGGGTTATGTGAGAGACACATACAATTGGAAACTTATGTGTCTGTGTGACCTTTCGATTGAAGATGCGGAAGACATCTACCTATTCGGCTTCACGATCTCAGGACTTCTACTGATCGGCTTTGGGATAGTCCTGGTGTATCGAAAATTGAAGAAGATGGACAGAGCTTATCAAAATGTTGACCCAACGAAGCTCTTTCATCAATTTGACCAGCTGGGGAGGACTCTGATAGCGGCTAATGGCGAACTGAACAGGAAGATTGGTAACATCTCGATGTCGCTGGGAGCTCTCCAGGAGATGATTTTAAAGCCTGGCAATGTTGGAAATTATGAAGCACTGAACGCATAAGAGATGAAAATTCCTCCTCTGAGTGACTGTGCTTATTCGACCTTGTTTTCGGCGCCTTACAGCTCTCACTCCTCCTGGATGTAGATAAGCAGTAGAATGTTTTGGCTGATTTCTCTCCTACATAAACAATCTGGCGTACAGTAATCTGAACTCTCAAGGACAGCACCATGTGACTGGCTTAGAAATTTCCATCTGCCATGCACTGAGAGTTGATCTCACAAGGACATGCTTTTTTAAGTTTCAGACACTAAGACATAACATCTGCTGAGAGAGGATTTTTGCTGTCCACCAGTAACTGATAACTGACACACACACTGCATTCAACATACACGACTGATTCATTTACACTGATGTATATATACACACACTGCCTCTCTCTGCTGTCTCTGTTTTTGTGAGGTCGATTGTCTGCTCTGTGCCATAGAGAGGTTTTTTTCATTGTAATCATAATTCTGCTTACACAATCATAAGCTGTATTTTAATAACGAAGTTTTTTTCTCTCCGCCCATTGTGTCATTCCTTTCCTTCCCTCTTACCCCCCCATCCCCCACTGTTTTGATGAGGCGCCATGTTATGGCTGCCGTGTCATTGTGATGCGCTTACATGCGCGCCAATGTCAAGTCAAATTCCTCGTGTGTTTCTAACATGCTTGGCAATAAAGTTTTTTCTGATTTCTGATTTCTGATTTCTGGTCTGTTAGCAAGATCGACCAACAAACCATGTGAGGACAAAAAATCAGCACCTAACATGTTGAAATTGACTGCCGCTATGACGAAAGTCCACTCGAATGTTCGGCCGTGTAGAGACAGAAGCAGAGTCTCCTCCCCGAAGGTCTTAATCGCCGAGCCGTTCGCTGCCGACACCATGGGACCACTGGAAGGCGCCAGCCGGTCAGCGTAGGAAGGTGTGATGAAACTCAGCTGGGAGCCTGTGTCCACGAGGAAGTGCCTCCCTGAGCGCGTGTCCTTCAAGTAGAGCAGCTTGTTCTCCTCTCCGAGAGCCACAGCTGCTACCGACTCCCGGTCTTGGCGTTTCCCGAGCGCTTGAAATGGCACGGTGGAATGCACTTGCGTGCCCTCTCGGCGAAGCGGTGATAATAAAAGCAAATGACGTCGTCTGCTCCGCCTCTCCTGGCCCCCGCCGTTGTTGGTGAGTCTGGTGTTGCAGCCTCTGGCCCCCTGTCATCTCCGGATGTTGTGCTTGGCTCCTCTGCTGTGGCCGTGACTGCGTGCTGTGTATTGGCGTCGACAAGTCGCTGCGCCTCCTGGCCCAGCTCATGGTAGTTTCGTTGGGCCAGCAGCAGTGAACTGGCCAGGGTCACTCTCACCGCTGACAGTAGGGTCCTGAGGAAGAGGTGGGTGAAAATAAAGCCATCATCTTCGGAGTCTCTCAAACTCAGCATCTTCGCCATCAGGTCTGCAGGTCTGCCACCCTCACATTCAGTCAGCGCCAGAAGCTTCTCTGGTCGCTCTTCCAGCGAGGGGGTGAAATAACGAATGAGTGCAGCTTTCAACGTGCTGTACTTGTCGTCGTCTGGCGGGTGGTTGATCAGGCTCTCCACACGCTGGGCTGTGTGGTTGTCCAGCTTTGCAACCACATGGTAGAACTTTGTGGCGTCTGCTGAAATCCTCCGAAGATGGAACTGTGCCTCGACTGCGTTAAACCAGGAGCGCGGACTGTTCTGCCAGAAATCCGGTAGCTGGACTGTGGCTGCATTAGTTTGGCCGGCTCCTGATGAGTCTGGCCCGGGAGAATCGTCTCCGGCCATAATACGTCTTAAGGTCACCAGTGTGGAGATGTGTGGAAGGATGAGGCTGAGTTTATTTCTCAGATTCAGTTTTATTCACAAACACATTCTCCAACATTCAAAAGCAGTAAGAGAAATGTAACCCCCAACATCTGTCCGTTTTATACCCCCGGACATCAAAGCACAAAGTCACATTGTCTTTAAATCCCAAACACAATGCATCCCTCTCCGGGCCTCCTCGCCCCCACCTCAAATCTCGGTGGTCAGGAAGTCCTTCACAGCCATCTCTTTGCATACCAAAAGGCCAGATCTCACATCCTCCTATAATCCCCAGGAGGTCCAGACCTTTTGTTCCCCTGAGACATGAACCTACAATAAGCATACAGTCATATACATGTGAGCATATGAAAAGTGATATACATGTGAGCATATGAAACCACATATGTGCACCACAGTCTGGCCTTTTAGTACGGTGACTTTGTGCCTGGGATTTTTCCTCCTAAAGTCAATAATCCGGTTCCGGTTCCGCCGGACCGGCGGCGCCACACAAGTCGGCTGCCCGTTGCAACAGCCTTTTTTTTTTAAATCTTCCTTCTTCTTTCTACACCTTTCACTCTGTATATATATCATGGATGCACGGATCGCCCCGGGGGTCTCCTGGGTCGGCGGACGGAGCCACCGTTTGCAGCGGGAGACGTTGCAGCGGGGAGGAGCTAGTGCTAGCTAGCACTTGGCCGCCGCCCGGTGCTAATGGGAAACTCGACATACTGGGAGCTGTAGCGAAAACGACGCGGGTGCCGGGCTGGAGTTTAGGCAGCGTGCAAGAAATATAAGACAGAATAATAAAGATAGATAGATAGATAGATTAGTTTATTTGACAGGGACAGTGCAATAAACATAGACAATTCATCAATGACAATCAATCTGATGTGTTGCACATGGAGTGTATAGCTATTAGCTAATTTGCAACTCTTATCCCTGGATGGGCTTTAGAAAAGAGAATCAAGTAAAGAAAAGGAAAGAAATAAAGAAAATACACAATACACAATAACCACATACATCAATGCAAAAGGATTATAAATACACAATTATAAATATTATAAATATTATAAATACACAAATATAACAGCCTGACTCACATTTGCCTATTTCAGGCCTCCCTCCCTTCGTCACTCACTATAAACAAACACATTCATTCCTTCCCTTCATTCACTCTCACCTTGTAGACAATCAATTCATACATGAGTACATTCTTGTTTATTTTTCAGCCAGTTTTTAACCTTTTTAGTGAATGTTTTAAAGTCCGTTATTATTTTAATTTCATTTGGCATTGTGTTCCAGATGTGACTGCCCTTTATAGAGAAAGCTGTTTGTCCAAATGTGGTTCTGCGGTGGAATATTTTACAGTTATTGTAAGAGCGATGGCAAGAACCAAGCAGACCGCCCGTAAAATCTACTGGAGGAAGAAGCCCCCCAGGAGGCAGCTAGCCACCAGGGCTGCTCGGAGAGGCGCTCCGGCCACAGGCGGAGTGAAGAGGCCTCGCCGTTACAGGCCCGTGGCTCTGAGAGAGATCCGTCACTACCAGAAATCCACGGAGCTGCTCATCCGTAAGCTGCCCATCCAGCGCCTGGTGAGGGAGATCGCTCAGGACTTCAAGACCCACCTGCGCTTCCTGAGCTTCGCTGTCATGGCTCTGCAGGAGACCAGAGAGGCCCACCTGGTGGGTCTCTTCTTCGCCAAGAGGGTCACCATCATGCCCAACGACTTCCAGTTGGCCCGCCGCATCCGCGGAGAGAGAGCTTAGACTTTCTGCTGCACATTCACAAACCATAATGCTCCGCACTGTGTGTCTATATATATATTTATAGTAATATGTACATATGTTTACTAGATGTTCTTGTTTTCTCTTGCCTTCTGATTGTTGCTCTGAGTGTTGCTATCCCTGTGCTGTTGCAATCCTGGAATTTCCCCATTGTGGGACTAATAAAGGCTTATCTTATCTTATCTTATCTTATCTTATCTTATCTTATAATCATGTCTTTAGTTTTTGTCGTATTCAGCTGCAGGTAGGAATCCTCACACCAGTGAACAAAATCATCAACTACTGGGCCGTGGCCACTCTCACCATCCTGGAGGAGACTGACAATAACTGAGTCATCAGCATACTTTATAATTTGTCTGTTGTCATGTCAGCCAGTCTGCCACCAGTCTGTCAAGCTGATCAAGTTTGCGGACGACACCACCCTCATCGGGCTCATCTCCAACGGCGACGAGTCCGCCTACAGGAGAGAGGTGGCCCAGCTGGCGTCCTGGTGCAACAACAACAACCTGCAGCTGAACGCTCTGAAGACAGTGGAGATGATTGTGGACTTCAGGAAAGTCACAACCCCTCTGCCCCCCCTCACCCTCACAGGCTCTCCCATCACCACTGCAGATTCCTTCCGCTTCCTAGGCACCACCATCACCAGGGACCTCAAGTGGGAGCCGACCATCAGCTCACTCATCAAAAAAGCCCAGCAGAGGATGTCCTTCCTGCGGCAGCTGAGGAAGCTCAAGCTACCCACCAAGATGTTGGTGCAGTTCTACACGGCCATCATCGAGTCCATCCTCACCACCTCCATAACTGTGTGGTACGCAGGAGCCACTACCAGGGACAGACTAAGGCTGCAGCGCGTCGTGCGCACTGCTGAGAAGGTGATCGGCTGCAAGCTCCCATCTCTCCAGGATCTGTACATCTCCAGGACCCGGAGGCGTGCTGGCCGGATCATAGCCGATCCCTCACACCCTGGTCACGTACTGTTTGCCCCCCTCCCCTCAGGTAGAAGACTTCGGTCCATCCAGACTAAAACCTCCCGTCACATGAACAGCTTCTTCCCCTCTGCCATCAGACTGCTGAACACTAAGTGACTTATTGACTCTCGTGCACTATGTACAGCAGCTCAACCAGACTCATGTCATTCATCACTGTTTTCTTTTTGCACTACCGACTGCACTATATGGTTCTCCACAATATCTGCTGCTCGCTAATATATTTAAAACTGCTGACTAGTATTACTCATTCTTATTCTACACTTTATTGCAGGTATAGTTTTTATTTCTTTTATTTTATCATGTTTAATGTTGCAGCATTGCACCGAGACAAATTCCTAGTTTGTGTACTACATGCTGACTGTTTGAGGTTGTGGACAGGTGACTTTTATACTGATAACGAGTTCAAACAGGTGCCATTAATACAGGTAATGAGTGGAGGGCAGAGGAGCCCCTTAAAGAAGAAGTTACAGGTCTGTGAGAGCCAGAAATCTTGCTTGTTTGTAGGTGACCAAATACTTATTTTACCGAGGAATTTACCAATTAATTCATTAAAAATCCTTCAATGTGATTTTCTGGATTTTTTTTTTTCTCATTTTGTCTCTCATAGTTGAGGTATACCTATGATGAAAATTGGAGACCTCTCTCATCTTTTAAGTGGGAGAACTTGCACAATTGGTGGCTGACTAAACACTTTTTTGCCCCACTGTATATATATATATGTGTGTGTGTGTGTGTGTGTGTGTGTGTGTGTGTGTGTGTGTGTGTGTGTGTGTGAGTGATGAATGCCCTTCGGGGCAGGAAGGTGAGACCCACATGCTGAACTGTGAGCTTGGGTAATGTATTAACAAAACAACAAACACCAACTTCAACAAAGTGCTCCAAATACAAGGCAGTAATGAGGGAGAAAAAACTTAAAGGGACAGCGCACCAGAGAAGAAAATAGGGCTCTGGCGGAGATGAAGAGAAGCTGAAGATCACTTGATCATTCAAGGCAGTGGCAAATACAACTGAAAATAACTTCCCTTAAATAGGGATCACAACAATTACATAACTATCGACAGGTGGACAGGTGTGGGTTCACATGAGCGGGCAAAAGGAAACAATGAATTGTCATTAGGATCAGCTGAAAGAGATGAGGGAGGAGCGGCTGGACTGACAGCTTGACAGAGCGGCGCCCACCCAGAGCACAAACCTGGAAATGTTGCCTGACAGCTGTCAGCCCAGAGAAGGACACAATAGAATAAGAAGTAAACATAAGCAATAGCAGACCAAATAATTACAAATAGAAATGAAACAAAACCAAAGTCAAAACAGAAAAACAGAGAACAGTACTAAACCTCAAAGGCACAAAATACAGTAAATATATATAAATATAAAGAAAGCGCCACAACACTGAGTCTGGCAGAAAATCCAGAACTCAGCTTGTGACAGAGCCCCCCTCCCCCCCAAGGGGTGGATCCCATACACAACAGGGTAACACCAAAAGAACACCCCCCCCCCCCAGCAAGAGCCCAACAATAACCCACCAGGGTGGGTGTTGGGGGGAACAGGCTAGGAGGGAATGAAACAAAACCCCACTCAGGACCCACACCAGTCAAAGTCAATAGTCCCCTCCCCCCCGCCACCAAAGAGCTACAAAAAAGTTAAGGAGGGCAACCAAAGTCCCAGACCTGGTAAACAGCAAGGTGGTTCGAGTCTGGTGGCCTGCTGGAGAGCATGGGCCACCCAACCCAATGGGTCAGTTCGTCAGGCGGCCGACCAGAGTTTTTAAGCCACCTGAAAAACAAGGGTGGTCCAGGGGGTGGCTGCCCATCCGAAGGAGTCAAAGGTGGGCAGGATGGATGAGTCGGCAAAACCATAACGACGTCCAGCACAGGAGAAGGGACCACAACGGTGTCTGGCGAAGGAGGGGGAAACCTGATACCCTGGGTCTGCCCAGGGGCACCCTCCTGGTCCCAGTTTGGAACAAAGTCGCACTCGCAGTTGCTCCAGGCTGGAGTGAAGCTGCACCCACGGTGGCTCCAGGCTGGAGCAAAGCTGCACCCGTGGTGGCCCTGGGCTTGAATGGAGCTGCATCCAAGGTTGCTCCAGGCAGGAGCAGAGCTGCACCCTCGGTGGCTCTGGGCGGGAGCAGAGCTGCACCCTTGGTGCCTCTGGGTGGGAGCAGAGCTGCACCCTCGGTGGCTCCAGGCAGGAGCGGAGCTGCACCCTTGGTGGACCCGGACTGGGCCATGGCTGCACCCACAGTGGACCCAGAATGCGCCTGTGTTGCACCCAGGGTGGGTCCTGGGCTGCACCGTAGCGCCCATGATGGTCCCATAATTCAATTTCAGTTCAACTCAACTTTATTTATATAGCACCATTTCACAACAACAGTTATCTCATGGCACTTTCAACTGTAGGGGAAACCCCCACAATTGAAGAAAGTCCCCAACAATCAGGCAATCCCCTGTGAGCAAGCACTTGGTGACGGTGGAGAGGAAAAACTCCCTTTTAACAGGAAGAAGCCTTCAATAGAATCAGGATCAGGGAAGGGCAGTCATCTGCTGTGACTGGCTGGGGGGTGAGGGGATAGAGAAGATGAAAAGAACAGACATGTAGAGCACAAACAGCATGGTTGGGAACTCAATCTATGGGAGAGAATAAACAGATGTTAATGACCAGCAAAAATATTTCACTGAGAGTGAAGAAAGGAGTGAAGCCCAGTGCTTTATTGGAGGTCCCCTGGCTGTCTAAACCTATTAGCAGAATAACTAAGAGAGGGTTCAGAGAAACATGATCTCTCCCTAATTGTAGGCTATATCAAGAAGGAAGGTTTTAACCCATCCATCCATCCATCTTCTTCCGCTTAATCCTTTTCGGGTTGCGAGGGGGCTGGAGCCTATCCCAGCATCTTTGTGCAAGAGGCAGGGTACACCCTGACAGACTGCCAGTCCATCGCAGGGCCAAGAGAGACAGACAAACCCAATTCTTAAAAACAGAGATTGAGTCTGACTCAAAATCCAGATTGGCAGCTGGTTCCACAGGCGAGGAGCTTGATAACGGGAAGTTCTGCCTCCCATTGCACTTTTGGAGATTCTCGGTATTACAAGTGATCTTGCATTCTGGGAGCGTAGTGCTCTGTTAGGATAATATGGTAGTATCAGATCTTTTAAATAAAAAGGGGCCTGATTGTTAAGAGCTTTGTAAGTGAGAAGAAGAAGAACTGGAGTGATATGATTTCTCTTTCTAGTGTCACGCCGCGCCGCTCATCAACGGTGCCACCTGCTCACACACCTGCTAATCATCAGCGGCGAGGGATAAAAGCCGCCTCGCCCTGAGCTTCGGCCTGAAGCCGTTAGACTTCATTCCCCTTCCATGGGAATCAACCACACTCTCTTCAGCATCTCGTTAAGTGGTAAGAAGACCACTTACCTCATCTCTCCAGTCTGCTCCCCTGTGCACAGGTGGATTCCTCGGCGGCGGACAATCCCGTCCCTTGTCTCTCCTCGCTGCTGCACCGAGTCCTGCAGGTGGCTGTCTCCCGGGGTCCCGTCCTTGAAGTGCCAGTCATCTGCCCCGTACAAGTAAGCTTCTCTCCCTCGCCTATTCTCCTCCTGTGTTGGTGTGTGCCCATCACCCTGTGTCTGTTTTCTCCCATAGGGTTGCCGGCTGAACGGTCTCCTGCCTCTGTGCTCGAAGCAGATGCCCACCACCAACACATTAACATTCCGCAGACACGCACCCAAACATCCTTGTTGTTAATAAACAGTTTGAACTACTCTGAGCCTGTGTGTGTGCGTCTCCTGAGCTGAACGTTATGTCAGTACGGCTTCAGCAGAGCGGCTCGGCAGACGGCGGGCTCGCACACCGGTTTACCATCCTCGAGGCTCGAGTGGATCAGGTTGTTTATCAGCAACAGGTAATCCTAAATCAATTAGTAAATCTAACTAACCGGTTGAACCGCTTGGACCCCCAACAGCCGTTCCCCCCGGCTCGCCAGGGTGGCGCAGCTCCTGCTGTTCCAGCGGCCGTCCAGCCGGCTCCAGTGGCACCGGTTCGGCTCACACCGATTCCGACCCCCGCCCGCTTTAGCGGTAAGCTCGGCGGAGCGCGGGGGTTCATTATGCAGTGTGAGTCCATGTTCCACTGTGTGCCCGGAGATTTTCCCTCGGATCACAGCCGAATTGGTTACATAGGGAATCTTCTGGAGGGGTGTGCGTTAACTTGGACCTACGCCGTAATGGCGAGGCCCAGTTATGCCACCCTCACCTATGACCAATTCGTGAGGCGCTTCCTGGAGGTCTTTGATCATTCTCAAACCGAGACGGTCCAGGGCGATCGGCTTCTCGCTCTCCAGCAGGGGAGCCGGTCGGCAGCGGACTACTCGGTCGACTTCCGGGTAGCGGCGGAGGAATTGGGCTGGGGGGAACGCTCCCTCTGTGGCCTGTTCCTCCGCAGCCTCAATGATGATCTGAGGGATGAACTGGCTGGACGGGATATCCCTGGGACGCTAGCGGAGCTGACATCCTTAGCGATAAGTTTGGATAACAGGCTGCGCGAACGCTCCTCGGGGCGGAAGTCTTCTTCTTCTCGCCCTCGTGGAGTCTCGCCGCACCTGTTCTAGGCTCGCCCCCTGGCGGCGCCGCCAGCATCGTGCCCCGAGGAGTTGGAGCTGATGGTGACGGGCTGGACAAAGCTTTCCCCTGTGGAGAAACAACGCCGCCGTGAGTTGGACCTCTGCATGTATTGCAGGGGTGACCAACACACTGTGGAGCGTTGTCCACGGAAAGCCAGTCGGCGGGGTCCGCGAATCGCTGTAGGGGGCCTCGCGAATCACAACCGGTTAGACACATATACCCAATTGAAGCTGCCCATCCGTTTCTGCCATAACCCCACTGGGCATCTCACCCACGCACTGGTGGATTCGGGCGCAGAAGGCAGCTTCATTTCACAAAGCCTGGCAACCCGTTTGGGCATCCGCTGCCAGGCACTCAAGACTCCCATCTCCCTAGTTAACCTCTCCCGTGCCCCCCTTGGGAGAGTGTCACACCAAACCTTCCCCGTACCGGTCATCATCTCGGGAAACCACCGGGAGGAGATGACCTTCTACATCCTTCCCAACTCTGTGTCGCCCGTCATCCTGGGGTATCCCTGGCTCCGTCTTCATAACCCGGTCCTGGATTGGAGATCAGCTGGGGTATCGGCATGGAGTACATTCTGCCTGGGCACCTGCCTTCAGTCCGCTGCCTGCTCTCCGTCCGCTCCTCCCCCTGCGACGGACGCTGCACCCCCGGACCTGTCTCTGGTGCCTTCGGAATTTCACGACCTAGGTATGGTGTTCAGTAAAACGAAAGCTATGTCTCTCCCCCCTCATCGGCCCTACGACTGTGCCATCAACCTCCGCCAGGGGGCTCCGTTACCTTCTGGTCGACTCTATAGCCTGTCAGCGGAGAAGGAGACGATGAACGCATATCTTAAGGAGTCATTAAGTGCTGGGATAATCCGCCCATCATCGTCACCCGTGGGGGCAGGGTTCTTCTTCGTGGGAAAAAAGGATGGGTCCCTCCGCCCTTGTATCGACTACCGGGCCCTCAATGATATCACGGAGAAGGACCGTTACACTCTGCCCCTCATGGACACGGCCTTCCACTCCCTCCAGGGGGCGACCTGGTTCACCAAGCTGGATCTACGCAGCGCTTACCACCTCGTCTGGATCCGGGAGGGAGATGAGTGGAAGACAGCCTTCCGTACCCCGAACGGCCACTTTGAATACCTGGTCATGCCGTTCGGGTTGACCAACGCTCCAGCCGTCTTTCAGCGCCTTATAAATGACGTCCTCCGGGACTTTATCGGCCTTTTCGTGTTCGTCTACCTGGACGATATTCTCATCTTCTCCAAGTCCAGGGACGAGCACCAGGTCCACGTGAGGCGGGTCCTCCAAAGACTGCTGGAGAATCGTCTGTACGTGAAGGCAGAAAAATGTGAATTTTACGCCAGGACCACGTCCTTCCTGGGGTTCATCATCGCCCACGACAAGGTGCTCCCAGACCCAGAGAAGGTGAAAGCGGTGGTGGAGTGGCCTACACCTGCATCCCGGAAGCAGGTGCAACAGTTCGTCGGCTTCGCCAATTTCTACCGCCGCTTTGTCCCCAACTTCAGCTCCATCGTTGGGCCACTGACCCGCCTCACGTCCCCGAAGGTCCCGTTCCGGTGGACCGAAGAGGTCGCTGCCGCCTTTGAGGCGCTGAAGGCGGAGTTCTCCTCCTCCCGGGTCCTTCGCCAGGTCGACCCCGCGCTGCAGTGCATCGTTGAGGTCGACGCCTCGGACACGGGAGTGGGGGCAGTACTGTCCCAGCAGTCGCCGGACGATGGCGCCAAACGGCCCTGCGCCTTCTTCTCCCGGCGCTTGTCCCCGGCGGAGAGGAACTACGATGTGGGGGACAGAGAGCTCTTGGCCATCAAGCTCGCCCTGCAGGAGTGGCGCCACTGGCTAGAGGGGGCGAACCTGCCGTTCGTGGTCCTCACGGACCACAAGAACTTAGAATATTTACGATCTGCCAAACGCCTGAACGCCCGCCAGGCGCGCTGGTCTTTGTTCTTCGCCAGGTTCCAATTTTCGATCACCTTCAGGCCTGGCTCTAAGAACGGCCTGCCTGATGCCCTCTCTAGGCAGTTCACTCCCGTGGAGTCGGAGGAGACGCCCCACTCCATCCTGCCCAGGTCGTGTGTCGTGGGAGCCATCTCGTGGGATATCGAGGGCAAGATCCGGAAGGCACAGGAGGTGGAACCTGACCCTGGCGGCGGACCGGAGGGGAGGCTGTTCGTGCCATCCGCGGTCCGAGGAGAGGTCATCCACTGGCTATACACCTCCAAGCTCACCTGTCACCCTGGCACCTCCTGGATGATAGACCTCCTCCAACGGTCCTTTTGGTGGCCAGGCCTGCGGAGGGATGCGGCCCGCTACGCCCGGGCTTGCCCAATCTGTGCCACCTGCAAGTCGGGAAATGCCCCTCCAGCGGGTCTGCTCCAGCCCCTGCCCGTCCCTGGCAGGCCCTGGTCGCACATCGCATTGGATTTCGTCACCGGACTCCCCGTCTCCAACTCCTATGACACCATCCTGACCATCGTGGACCGCTTCTCCAAGGCCGTGCACTTCGTCCCCCTGCGAGGCCTCCCTACTGCCCTGGAGACGGCGGACCTCCTCGTCCAACACGTGGTCAGGCTGCACGGGATTCCGGTGGACGTGGTCTCGGACCGGGGCCCCCAGTTTTCATCTGAGGTTTGGAGGTCTTTCTGCAACGCCATCGGAGCCAAGGTGAGCCTCTCCTCCAGCCATCACCCCCATTCCAACGGGCAGTGTGAGAGGACCAACCAGGAGCTGGAGGCTTTCGCTCCGCTGTGTGTCCAGATCCAAACCCACGTCCTGGAGCAACCATCTTGCCTGGGTTGAATATGCCCACAACACCGCTCGCTCTTCTGCTACAGGGATGTCCCCCTTCAAAGCGTCCCTGGGTTACGACCCCCCGCTGTTACCGGAGCAGGAGAGTGAGGTAACTGTCCCGTCAGTTAGGGCCCATCTCAGGCAGTTCCGCTCCACCTGGACTGCCGCGCGCAATGCGCTCTTACGCACAGCGGAGCGCAACAGGGCTGTGGCGGACCGGCGTAGAAGACCTGCCCCGGCGTACAGAGTTGGGCAACTTGTTTACGTTTCCACCCAGGACGTCACTTTAAAGGGCGAGAGGAGAAAGCTGGCACAGCGCTTCATGGGTCCCTGTCCCATCACCCGGATCATCAACCCGGTGGCTGTGCGCGTGGCTAATCCCCCCTCCCTCCGCATTCATCCCACTTTCCACGTGTCGAAGGTGAAGCTGGCAGTCACCGACCCCCTTTGCCCTCCTCCTGCAGCGCAACCCGCGCCCCGGATGATTGGTGGCCATCCGGCCTGGTCCGTCTCCTCCATCCTGGACTCCCGGCGCCGGGGTCGTGGGTTGCAATACTTGGTGGACTGGGAGGGCTATGGGCCCGAGCATCGACAGTGGGTGCCCCCGTCGTTTGTGTTGGACCCATCGCTCATCGCGGACTTCCACCGAGCGCACCCGGATAAGCCATCGCCAGGAGGCGCTGCTAGAGGGGGGAGTACTGTCACGCCGCGCCGCTCATCAACGGCGCCACCTGCTCACACACCTGCTAATCATCAGCGGCGAGGGATAAAAGCCGCCTCGCCCTGAGCTTCGGCCTGAAGCCGTTAGACTTCATTCCCCTTCCATGGGAATCAACCACACTCTCTTCAGCATCTCGTTAAGCGGTAAGAAGACCACTTACCTCATCTCTCCAGTCTGCTCCCCTGTGCACAGGTGGATTCCTCGGCGGCGGACAATCCCGTCCCTCGTCTCTCCTCGCTGCTGCACCGAGTCCTGCAGGTGGCTGTCTCCCGGGGTCCCGTCCTTGAAGTGCCAGTCATCTGCCCCGTACAAGTAAGCTTCTCTCCCTCGCCTATTCTCCTCCTGTGTTGGTGTGTGCCCATCACCCTGTGTCTGTTTTCTCCCATAGGGTTGCTGGCTGAACGGTCTCCTGCCTCTGTGCTCGAAGCAGACGCCCACCACCAACACATTAACATTCCGCAGACACGCACCCAAACATCCCTGTTGTTAATAAACAGTTTGAACTACTCTGAGCCTGTGTGTGTACGTCTCCTGAGCCGAACGTTATGTCATCTAGTACCTGTTAAAACTCTTGCAGCAGCATTTTGGATCCACTGAAGACTTTTAAAAGATGTTTTAGGACAACTTTATAATAAAGAAATACAATAATCTAATCTAGAGCTAACATAAGTGTGGATCAATTTCTCAGCATCACTCTGAGACAAGATGCTCCAAATCTTGGCAATATTACGCACATGATAGAAGGCAGTCTTAGAAACAAATGTAATATGTGAATTGAAAAACAGATCTTGATCAAAAATAAGTCCAACGTTCCTCACAGAACTATTGAGACAAAGAGTAACCGCATCCAAACTAAGAGTTTGATTTGGAAAGGTATTTCTAAGTTTTTTTTGGACTGACTAGAATGACTTCAGTCTTATCTGAATATAATAGCAGGAAATTACAAGTCATCCAAGCTTTGATTTCCCTAAGACGGGCTTCTATCTGGCTTCATAGACAGGTATAATTGTGTCATCTGCATAACAATGAAAATGTATACAGTGCTTTCTAATAATGTTGCCTAACGGAAGCATATATAAACTAAATAGAGCAGGGCCTAGCACAGATCCGTGTGGAACTCCATGACTGAGCTTTGAGTTGGAAGAAAACTCATTACAGACATGAACAAACTGGAATCTATCAGATAAATAAGATCTAAACCACTGCAACAAAGTTCCATTAAGTCCAACATGGTGTTCTAATCTATCAAGCAGAATATTATGATCGATAGTATAAAAAACTGCACTAAGGTCTAAAAGGACAAGTACAGAAACAAGTCCATTATCAGATGCAATAAGGAGGTCATTAGTGACCTTCACTAAGGCTGTTTCAGTACTATGATGGATTCTAAACCCAGATTGAAACTCTTCAAATAAACTATTTCACTGCAAGTGGTCAAATAATTGCTTAGCAACAACTCTTTCTAAGATTTTTGAAATGAAAGGCCAATTAGAGATTGGTCTATAGTTAGCTAAAACTCCTAGATCCAGCATTGGCTTTTTGAGTTAGGGTTTAATTACACCATTTTAAAAGCCTGCGGTACATGGCCTAATGTTAATGAAGAATTGATTATTGAAAGAATGACATTACCAATAAATGGGAAGACTTCTTTAAATAATCTGGTATGAATAGAGTCTAAAAGACAAGTTGAAGGCTTGGATGAGGAAATTATTTTATCTAACTCTAAAAGATCAATTGGAGTAAACTCATCCAAACAGATATCAATTGAAGGAGTTGTAATAGTTACTGTATTTAAGTTAACAGTGGGAAGAATCTTACTGATTTTACCTCTGATAGATGAAATTTTATTAGTGAAAAAGTTCATAAAGCCCTGACTAGTAAGCTCTAAGGGAATGCTAGATTTGACAGAGTCTTTTTCAGCCTGGGTACAGTGCTGAAAAGAAACCTGGGATTATTCTGGTTCTCTTCTATTAATGCAGAATAATAACTTGTTCTAAGAGAAATTTTATAAATTAAAAGATGATTTCTCCAAGCTAAATAGATTTCATCTAAATTAGTGGAGAGCCATTTTCTTTCTAATTGACAAATCTTCTGTTTTAAGCTACAGGTTTCTGTGTTGAACCAAAGAGTTAGAAATCTCTGATTAGACTTTTTCTTTTTTAAAGTGGACAACATGTCTAGATTCTGATGCAGAGAAGCTGTAGCACTATCTACCATGCTATCAATTACAGAAGGAGAAAGCTCTCTATAGCTAATTTCCGTTGTGTTGACTCATGGCATAGACGAAACAATCTACATAAATTTGGTAACAACATCATCTGAGAGGTATCAACTATAGTAATATTTTTTTCTTTAGGAGCCAAATAGTCAGAAATAGTAAAATCAAAGGTTAACAGACAATAGTCTGACAGTACAGGGTTATGAGGAGATACTACCAGATTTTTCATTTCTATGCCATTTGTCAGAACAAGGTCCAACGTGTGGTGGAGATATGGGTAGAATTTCCTACTTTCTGAGAAACCGACTCTAATATTGAATTAAATGTCATGTTAAGGCGGTCAATATCTACATCTGCATGTATATGAAAGTACCCTACTATAATTATTTTATCTGATTTCAGCACAAAATCAGCTAAGAATTCGGCAAATCCGGATTAAAAACTCTGAGTAGGCTGAGGGAGGACAATAAACTATGGCAAATAAAATTGGTTTTAACCTAAAATTGCTAGCAAGTCCAATACTGAGGACCAGGCCCTCAAAGGAATTATGTTTTTTGATTTACATTAACTAGTAATTTGGGATGGTAAATTGTTTCTACTCCTCCTCCATGACCAGAACTTCTGGGATTTTGACAGTTTAAATAACCAGAGGGAGTTGATTCATTTAAACCAACATAATCCTCTTGCCCTAACCAAGTCTCTGTAAGGGATATTAAATCAATCTGATGATCAATTAACAGATCATGGACTAGCAAAGACTTGGGAGTTAGAGACCTAATATTTAACAGACCACATTTAATTTTTAAATTATTTAGAGGAAGAGAGGCTAAATCATTAAATTTACAGGTTTCATGTTTAATTTGAGTTTGGACACCATCTCATCTAAAAAGACCAGGTTTTCCCCAAAATGAGTTCCAATTGTCTATGTAGCCCACATTGTTTGCAGGACACCACACAGATAGCCAGCAGTTGAAGGATGACAAGCGGCTAAACATGTCATCACTGGTCAGATTGGGGAGGGGCCCGGAGAATACTGCAGAGGCAGACATTGTTTTGGAAAAGTCACACACCAATTCCACATTAAGATAAGATAAGATAAGATAAGCCTTTATTAGTCCCACAACGGGGACATTCCAGGATTGCAACAGCACAGGGATAGCAACACTCAGAGCAACAATCAGAAGGCAAGAAGAAAAAAAAAAAAAAAAAAGCAAGCAAGCTAATATACATATGTACATATTACTATAAATATATATATATAATTCATATATACACACACAGACACACAGTGTAGAGCATTGTAGCTGGATGGGATAAATATATGAGTATATAAACACACAGTACGGAGCATTGCAGCTAGATGGAATAAATATGTAAATATATAAACACAGTGCGGAGCAATGTAGCTAGATGGAATAATATGTAGATATATAAACACACACAGTACGGAGCATTGCAGCTAGGTGGAAAAAAATATGTAAATATATAAACACAGTGCGGAGCAATGTAGCTAGATGGAATAATATGTAGATATATAAACACACAGTGCGGAGCATTGTAGCTAGATGGAATGAATATATAGATATATAAATATAAATATAAACATAAACACACCCAGTGCGGAGCATTGTAGCTAGATGGGATGAAACAGCACAACCGTCTACTTAGTTATCCTACATGGTATGATTATGTGCCCATACATATTCTCACCCTCCATAGCGACCGGTATGTTCCTAGTTGTATGCCGGAGAGGACCATTGTGTAAGTCTATTGCATCTTTTGCATTCAAAAAACTATTAGGTTGTTACGTCTTTTTGCTATCTCTGCGAGCAGCCCTGCTTAGGTTGTACAGTCTGACAGCTGTTGGTAGGAAGGACCTGCGAAACCTCTCGGTTGTGCACCTGGGATGATGTAGTCTGCTGCTAAATGAGCTCCTCAGTGCATCCAGTATGTCCTGCATAGGGTGGGACTCGGACTCCAGCAGAGATGACAGTTTAGCCACCGTCCTTCTCTCTCCTATCTCCTCCACCGGATCAAGGCGCTGCCCCAGGACGGAGCTAGCTTTCTTGATCAGTTTGTTCAGTCTCTTCCTATCGGCTGCAGTAATGCCACTGCCCCAGCAGACCACTCCAAAAGTGATGGCTGATGCCACCACCGTGTCATAGAATGTCTTCAGCAGCGCGCCTTGTACACCAAAAGACCTGAGTCTCCTCAGTAGGAACAGCCTGCACTGTCCCTTCTTGTAGAGTGCATCAGTATTGTGTGACCAGTCTAGTTTATTGTTCAGATGAACACCCAGGTACTTGTAGGATGTCACCATCTCAATGTCTGTTCCCTGTATATTTACTGGTGCTGTGAGGGGTTGTCCTTGCCTGCGGCAGTCCACCACCAGCTCCTTAGTTTTCCTCGCGTTGATCTGGAGGCAGTTCCGATGGCACCAGTCCATGAAGTCCTGGATAAGCCCTCTGTACTCAGCTTCATCTCCATTGGAGATGAGGCCAACGATCGCAGAATCATCAGAGAACTTCTGTAGATGGCAGTGTGTTGTGTTGTGTGAGAAGTCCGCAGTATAAAGAGTGAAGTTAAGTTTTGTGACTTCCGACTGCCGGAGTCGGATGTCGTTAATGCCGGCGTGGATAACAATTGTGAAGTATTTTGTTCCAGTATGGAACACAGCACATGGGTTCTGTGTTCCATACTGGAACATAGCACCCATGTAGGCTTCAAGCTAGGTTGCAGCAACCATGATTGTCCCCGACTGGGACACAGCACCTACGGAGACTCTGACAAAGGAACAGGGACCCAGATGACTGCCTCAGGCAGAGGAGGAGCTGCACCCACAGAGGCCCCAGGCTGGGACAGAGCACCCATGACGACCTCCACTGTGAGGAAAGCTGGACCCATGGTGACCTAGGGTGGCCAGTCTGGACCTACGGAGACATGGGTGAAGCTGGAACCTCCTCGGTGACCCTGGGGAAAGGCTTGGACAAAATAGGAGGAGAGATAGGGTCAAGGTCGCCGATAGCGGCGGAGCCCAGCGAGGTGAGCTCAGGTGCAGCTTATGGTTGCTCCCGGCTCTCCTCACCAAGAGCCAGACAAGACTTCTCCAAAACTAACACAAGAAAAACAAAGGACAGCACTTGTCTGAGCTCGAGCTCCACCGCCATCCAGGACTCCATCGATCCAGATGACAACGACGTCTGGGGCCCGGTCCTTTGGAGGTCCAGCTCTAACTCTGCTGCAGGGGCCCCTGTAGCAGTCATGGTGGTAGGTGCAGTCATAATCTCCTCCAGCGAGGTAACCCACCTCAGCGGTTCATCCGGTGTGGGTTGTGGAGGTGTATTCGCTGTTGGCGCTTTATCAGCCTGTAGGTCAAGCAGGATTCACTGTCAACCTTGTTCTTCTTTCTCCTTCACCCTCAAAAGTCATCCTCTAGGCCTGGAGGCCCCTGCTCACCTTTCACCTCGGGAGCCATCACCACCCTGCCTGCAGCCTCAGCCTCCTCCCTGAATCTCCACCTGCAAGCAGAACATGTAATTAATTCCCCTCACTGCAGCCTTCACAGACATAATTACGTTTGCAGTAGTTATCTTGACATTAACATCTCATCTTCTCATCACAATTATTGTAAATAAAATCACTTACCTTGCACCTTACCTACAAATCTGTTGTGGTCTCCTTGGGTCCTGCTTTAGCTTGAAACATTTCACTAGTTTTTTGTTTTTTTTTAACCAGCAAATTACCTTATTATTGTTATTTATCAGGGTTTTTTTTTAATCACCCTGTACAAGCTCTGGTGTTTCATAGGAAGCTCTCCAGTGGGGAATTGTGCCTGTTTTCTGGCTGCAGCTAGCTAGTCTGTGATTGCCCTGGTCTGCCCGGATGAGGGATCATGTGGTGCCCTCAAGCTGGACTTGAGCAGTCTCAGAGGTGGTGTTCCTGTAGTCCTGGACTTGGCACTTTCCCTTGGTGATGGGTCCCTAGTGATGGTGCTTCCACACTTGGATCCTCAGTGCCCAGCCACAAGCCATAAGTTTTACACTGACGAAAGGTTTTTTGTGTGTGTGTGTGTGTGTGTGTGTGTGTGTGTGTGTGTGTGTGTGTCTGTGTGTGTGTGTCTGTGTGTGTGTCTGTGTGTGTGTGTACGCACATGTGTGTGTGCACGTATGTGAATGTGTGTGCATATGTGTGTATGTGTAGGTGGGGGGATTAATTATGTTTTATTTCAATGTGTGAAGCGCTTTGTGTTAAAGCTTCTTGTATGAAACATGCTATTTAAATAAAGCTTTGATTGATTGATTGATTGATTGATTGAAGGGACAGAAATATCATATGTCACTTATTTTTATTTTTATGAATCTACATTCCATCAGTTCTTTTGGCCAGTCACTCACTGTTATTTTGAAGCTCTGTGAGACTGGATAGGAGCTCTTATTTTGAAAGTTAACCCTTGAAAAGAGCTTGATTTTCATTCCTGCAGAGTTCTGACTAAAAATGTTTATCTTCACCTGGCTCCCACTGTTTTGCAAACTTAAGACAGGCCTAATTTTATTCTGTTAGTCTGCTTCTTTATTTCTGCCCAGGGGGGTGGGGATGGGGGGCAGACAGTGCACAATCAATTTTTATTTCATAATATTATAAAAATAAAATAAATGTACTTATATAGCACTTTTCTAGTTGCAAAGACCACTCAAAGCACTGAACTAGTAGTAACACTAACCCTCTATTCTAAGGGCCTATCAGAGAGAGATACCTAGGGACAATTTGAAGTCACCAATTATCCTGACCTGTATGTTGTTGAATTGTGGGAGGAAACCTGAGCCCCAGGAGTAAACACACACAGCACAGGAAGAATATGCAAACTCCACACAGAAAGGTTCTGAGACCTGTCAGCCTGGGGATTTGAACCAGGAACCTTCTAGCTGTGAGGCAATAGTGCTAAACACTATAACACTGTGTTGCCCAATTGTGTCATGTGCAAAACTTTGGGCAGCCTTACAAATGGCTGCAAACACCATACGAATGATTTTTGGACCATTTTGTATGGCTTTAGGAGCCATAGGGCCGTAGGAGAATCCCACAATTGCAGATTAAGTTTGTGGTCAGGTCAGTGGTCTTGTCCAAGATTTCTTTGAATGCCTCACAAAAACTCTCAGTGTAGGGCAGCCATACAAATGCCATAGGAGCAACATAAGAACTACAGAAGATGTTGGCCGTAGGTATGACTCATAAACATCTTAAGTTGTCCTTAAGGTTTCACGTGGGCTGCAGCGGAGAGAGGATGGTATGGGAATTTACAGCGGCAGCGCACGGGACCGAAGACGCCGGGAGAGTGACCAGCTGGCGGAGACGCCGTAGTGCTGGATGAGAGGCGAAAAAGCAGATAAGTAAAGGAACGTGCTACTGTCTGTGTGTGTGGTGAATGTTTGTTAGCCCCGGTGCGTTCACGGGAGGCTAAGTTGTGCTGCACTGTGTGCTGCAGGTTTCCCCTGGACGACGGAAACCAAGGAGCCGCTCCTCTTCTCTCCACCTGTCTGCCACCTCTCCTCGGGCACGGAGCATTCCCTCCTCGAGGCGTACAAGAGGGCCTTGGACGAGCCCGGACAGTTTGGTGCTTAAAGGCCAAATGTCACATAATTTTTTTTTCTAAATGACAACAAATTTAGATAAAATACACATAGCTTAAACCAAATATTCATACCGGAGACCATATCACCCACCTGTATTTACATAATTGCACAAAATACACCAGGTGAAGGCCCCACCTTGCTTGCTGGCTTGTGACAGCCAGTCCAGACCACGCCCATGTTTTTGACATCACCAGTTGTACCCTGGCTGCCCTGCCTATCCACATTCACACTTATCAACATTGGACAATCATGACGGAAAGTGACAGCGATTGTGAACAAATTAGTTTAGTTTTGTCTTTTTTTTTGTCTTTTTTTTTGTCAGTGGTTCAGACAGTGACAGAGGCATAGAACCTTACAGGTTCGAGCCGTCCGAGACGGAATCAGATGCTTTGTCTGATGACAACAGTTCCAACGATGACCAGAGAGCAGAACCAGTGGAAAATGTCATTGAACTGGACATTAATTGCCTCCAGAATTGGGAAGCCGAAGGGGGTCTGTCGAGGGCGCCCCATAAATATTGATTTTTCGGAAGCCATTATTATTACAGTGGAGGAGAGCCGCTGCTGTCAAGAAATTGACCAGATCAATATGAAAATGGAGGCGCATACCTGTCAAGTGAGACGTTTTCGCCGTATTTTAATACCGTGAAACGCGGCTATAAGGGACGGCGGAGTAATAAGGGACACTTTTCTGGGAAATGTTTTAAATGTAATTCGTGTTGTTATTGTCAAATATTTTAAGGAAAATACGGGGAAAATGCAATTTTAGCAAAAACGGGCGTATTGCCATTTCTGTACGCCCAAAAGAAAAATCTACGGGAAAAAAAATTGAGTGTGTTGAGGAGCACGTCGTGTGTGTGATCTCCCCACAGCTAGAGTGCTGGCAGATCGCTCAGCCTGAGCTGTTCGCACTACATTGAGAAGTGTGGACTCAATCATTAGTCTGATTGTCGGGGCGGGCAGATCGCTCAGCGGGAGCTATTATCACTACATTGAGAAGTGTGGACTCAATCATTAGTCTGATTGTCGGGGTGGGCAGATCGCTCAGCGGGAGCTATTCTCACTACAATGAGAAGTCATTAGGATAATGGTTTAACACTTTCAGCTGGGCTGCGGAACAGAGAGGGATCGCCTTACAAATACAGAATTCTGCTTTTTTTTTTTACAGCGAAAACGTCTCACTTGACAGGTATGAAAACATTTCCCAGAGAAATGTCCCTTATTACCCAGCTGTCCCTGATAGTCCTGTTTTAAGGTATGGGTGAAATATCCAATTTTTTCTTTCTTGTTGCTCACTTCAACCTTCCAGTCTACATATAAACAATCAATCGAAATACCCCAAGCATCAAACTAGGGTACAGTCTATTTCGTCACTTCCGCCTTCTTCCCCAGGCGATTCCAGGGGCCGTGAGTAGGAATGTCAGGCCAAGCGTGGCAGTTTTAAATTAACGAATATTCCGATGTTACTGAAGCATATGCACCAAGACCCGAACGGATCGGTTCCCTTTTATATCTAGTTTCAAGACATTTAAAGTACCCTGTTACGTGACATTTGACCTTTAACTTCCAGGCTAAGGAGGACGATAGCGGGAGTTCCTGGCCGGACAGTCAGTGAATGCATCACGCTCGATTGAGAACACTCAGAAGGTTTTCCTCTTGTAGCGCAGGAAGTGACTCTGGTTGAAAGAATTGTATTGCTTTTTTCCCCTGTGTGCTTGTTTAGGGTATTTATGCTATTTATAATATTTATTGTGGGGTAGTTTCTTATCTTGGGCACATTGGGAATGTATGGTTTCTATGGGAATGTATGATTTCAAAAAAAAGATGGCTGCCACCGGAGTGAGGAGTGGTCTGATGGGCCCCACTTGTAGACACTTTCTGCCTATCTACTTCTTGTTATTGTCTTTGTGTGTCTGGAACTGCAACAAGAAGGGTTTTCCGGCCAACTCAACTAAAGGTGAAGCTAAAAAGTTTTATTTATATGGATATGGACATGGCCATTTCACCCTGTACTCTATCTGGTCTGCAAAAGCCCTGAGAAAAAGCTCCCAAAACAAGGCAAACATGGGTGCTAAGCAAATATCACAATATGGCAGAGGCTATACTGTTAAAGTGCTGTTAGTGCTGCTACTTCTGGCAGGGGATATTCACCTTAACCCTGGACCTGCCACTATTAAACAGCAGACCACTGGGTTAGCACAAACAACTGAGCCGGCAGATTGGTTGTTGCTATCTACGGCCTGGCTAACATCTGAACCGGCTGGTCGCCCGCTGCTATCAACGACCCTACTAACATCTGAACCGGCTGGTCACCCGCTGCTATCAACGGCCATGCAAACATCTGAACCGGCTGGTCGCCCGCTGCTATCTACAGCCCTGCTAACATCTGAACCGGCTGGTCGCCCACTGCCATCAACGGCCATGCTAGCATCTGAACCGGCTGGCCGCCCGCTACTATCAACGGGCATGCTAACATCTGAATCGGCTGGTCGCCCACTGCTATCATCGGCACTGCTGACATCTGAACCGGCTGGTCGCCTGCTGCTATCAACGGCCATGCTAACATCTGAACCGGCTGGTCGCCCGCTGCTATCAACGGACATGCTAACATCTGAATCGGCCAATCGCCCGCTGCTATCAACAGCCATGCTAACATCTGAACCGGCTGATTGCCCGCTGCATAATACCGGTCTTCGCCCCAGTACAGCTGGACATAGCGAGTCGGGTGAGTCGAACTGCACTGAACAGACTCACATATCTGATCCTGCTGTAAACAGCTGCGCTACGTCCAAACTTTTGGAAACAGGAGGGGTTAAACAAAATGCAAATGAGGCGAGATCCGAAAACCGAGCTGTACAAAAGCAAAAACAACATCTATTTTTCCAAACTGTTAATCATGCACGAGTTCTTTGGGACACAAAGGCTAAACCAAAGGGGATCCTCGGCGGACATTTAAACATACGGAGCATAATCCCCAAAAGAGATGAGATTTCGGTGTTGCTGTCTGACTCAAATCTGGACTATCTTTGTCTCTCAGAAAGCTGGCTACACAGGAACATAGACACTAATATGATCGATATTGTGGGTTATCAGTGTTTTAGAAAAGACAGACAGGTAGGGAGGGGAGGAGGTGTTTTAATTTACATCAAAGAGAAATTTAAATGTCAATTGGTTGATTTGAATACTTCACTTGAATGTTTTGGCTGTTAATGTATGTCTCTCACCAGTAATGAATTTCAACATTGCAGTATTGTACAACCCACCCTCACACAATTCTTCTTTTTATAATGAATTAAGTGATCTGGTTAAACAACTTGAGAGGAGCAGAGAAACAATATTTTATGGTGACTTCAATATCAACTGGTCTGATAAAAAGGACAAACAGAAACTGAAAAGCCTCATGACTAAATTTAATTACCAACAAATGATCAAAGGACCCACCACAATAACCAAACAGTCTAGAACACTTATGACATGGTATTTGCTAATAACCAGAACGAATAACCAGAACCTATAATCTTGTAACTGGTCTCTCAGATCATAACATGGTTCTTGTTGTCAGAAAACTTACTAAAAAGCGACTACAGTATTTTGGAGGAGTCGATATTGACAAATCAAATTTTATTATTCCCAAATCAAAAAATGAGGAGTTTGAACATTACTTAGAGAATCAAAATTGGGAGCAGCTCATGTCAATAAACGAAGTAGATGATTGTTGTAATTTTATAACTGCAACAATTACAAAGTCCATAGAAAAATTTACAAACCAAATTAAAAGTAGTCAACAGAAAATTAACCTACTATGGTTAAATAATGAAATAAGAAAACTTATGAAGAGGCGAGACTCTGCACTGAAAACATCATTAACCTCTAAACTACAAAATGATCACCTTGTGCACAAAAGTTTAAGAAATAAAGTGGTACAAGAGCTGCGAAAATCAAAAGTATCTTATTACAATAAACTGATAGATCATGCAAAGGGTAACAACAGTTCTCTATGGAGGCATTTAAATAACTTAACTAATAAAAAAAATGTTCAGAAGGGGGTAAAGGAACTTAGAATCAATGGCAAGACCATCAGTGACAAGGCTACATTGGCAAATGAATTTAATTCATATTTTGTGGACTCTGTGGAAGACCTAATAAAAAACTGTGTGGCTGTGCAATATGTGCTCAACAACACATAATCAATACTTCCAACTGATTCTTTTCACATCGTATGAGGTAAATGAGGAGTTAATTGCTGGTTTTGTTAAAACACTGTCAAACTCAAAAAATATTGATATCTACAATATGAGCACCTCCTTTCTCAAAACAGCACAGCAATAATATTATTCAAACCACTGACTCTCTCATTAATCTGCCATTAGATCTAGTACATTTCCAGTCGGCTGGAAAAAAGCTGTTGTCATACCAGTTCATAAATCAGGCAGTAAAGACGATATATGCAATTTACAGCCCATTCTCTGTTTTACCAGTCCTGTCTATGGTCTTGAAAAAGTTGTAGCTACACAGCTGATAGACTATTTACAAGACAGTCACTTCTTCATTCACATCTATTTGTTTTAGACCTGGATACTCAACAGAACAGCAAATTGTTGCCTTATTGAAAATGTCAAACAGTCCTTGGACAGGGTAATGTGGTAGGACTGTTTTTCTAGATCTCAAAAAGGCTTTCGATACTGTAAACCCACAGTTTGCTTTTATCCAAAATGGTATCTTTTAACTTCTCTCCAGATACATTAGAATGGTTTGCATCTTATCTCCAGAATAGAGAACAGTGTGTAAAAGTTCACCAGGATTGACAAGATGGCGCCCACAGTGGGCGCCATGGTGCTTCGCTGCGCCCTTTGTTTGTTTTTGTTGTCAATTGTGTGTCTGCGAGCGTCTTATACCCGTGAAGAGAGCTTCTAAATATCAGGACTTCACTCCCACGGACCTACTCCCAGTTTTTTAGCTCCTGCCCGCCGATCTGGTTCATTGCTTGGCTCGGAAAGTGAGACGGCGAAAGAGAGGAGAAGACGAACGGGCGCTCTCGGTCCGGGCTTCGCAGGAGAGCATGCGCACGGCTTTGCTGGCATATTTCTGTCCTATAACCAACTCTCTCTCTAACAAGGGTATATGAACTGAGACTGCTGATGCGTTTTAAGGACCTCTCTTCCTCGGCTGCCCTCTGTTTACCGAGACCTGGCTCAGGGAAAACACACCGACAGCGTGCTGCGCCTCGAGGGATTTCAGCTGTTTCGTGCTGATTCATGACACAGAGCTCTCCGCAAGACCACAGGAGGCGGAGTCTGCTTTTACATCGACAGCAGCTGGTGCTCTGATGTAACGGTAATTTCCAAACACTGTTCTCGCCGCCCTGGAATTTCCTTTTTATTAACTGCAAGCCATTTTATTCCCCGCGGGAGTTCGCCTCATTCATCCTCGTCGCTGTGTACGTCCCTCCTGAAGCGACAACGCGCAGAGCTCAGCGCGTGCTCGCGATCACATCCAACGCAGCGGAGCGGATTTTTCCAGACTCTCTGGTTATTGTGGTTGGCGACTTTAACCAGAGCAATCTGAGCCACGATCTCCCCCGCTACAAACAGGTTATTAAATGCCCCACCAGAGAATAAACACGCTGGATCACGGTACACCACAGTGAAAGACGCATATCGCGCTGTTGCCCCCCCGCGCTGCGCTCGGATTATCTGATCACGTGATGGTCCACCTCATTCCCACATACTGACAGAGATTGAAGCTCACTAAACCTGTTGTGAGCACTACGAAGAAATGGACCAGTGAAGCTGAGGAGAAGCTGGAAACGTGCATGGAAATAACTGACTGGGGGCATGTTTAAAGGAGCCACACATGATCTGGATGAATACACGGACACTGTGAACTCTTATATCCACTTTGTGAGGAGGGCATTCTTCCATCGCGCACCAGGGTGAGGTACTCTAATGACAAGCCCTGTTCACTGCTAAGCTCAGACAGATCAGATGGAGAAGGAAGCAGCGCTGAAAAGTGGAGACAGGGGCTGCTACAGGGAGGTTAAATATCGGTTTAACAGAGAGCTGAGGAGAGCTAAATCTGTGTATTCTGAGAGACTCCAGCAGCAGTTCACTGCTAATGACTCGGCTTCTGTGTGGAGAGGACTGAGGCAAATCACCAACTATCGGCCTCGGGCTCCTAAAGGTCAGGATGACAAAGCCCTTGTCAAAGACTGTCCCAACACCAGCTCCACAGCCTCCACGATCCCCTACTTCATCAAAGGCGCCCCCCCTCCTCCCCCCCCTGCCCTTGTCATCAGTGAGCAGGACGTGCTCAAACAGTTCTCCAGACTGAACCCGCGCAAGGCCCCTGGTCCGGACGGCGTGTCTCCCTCCACCCTGAGACACTGTGCGAAAGAGCTGGCTCCTGTCTTCACAGACATTTTTAACACCTCCCTTAAGCTATGCCACGTGCCATCCTGCCTCAAATCCTCCACCATCATCCCTGTCCCCAAGAAGCCACGGATCACTGGACTTAATGACTACAGACCTGTAGCGCTCACCTCTGTAGTCATGAAGTCCTTTGAGCGCCTGGTCCTGCCCCACCTCAAGTCCATCACCACCCCTCTCCTGGACCCGCTGCAGTTTGCCTACCGAGCCAACAGGTCTGTAGACGACGCAGTCAACCTGGCCCTCCACTCCATCCTGCAGCACCTGGACTCCCCGGGAACCTACGCCAGGATCCTGTTTGTGGACTTCAGCTCCGCATTCAACACCATCCGCCCCGCTCTGCTCCGGGACAAGCTGTCCCTGCTCAACGTGCCTGACTCCCTCTGCAGGTGGATCACCGACTTCCTGACGGACCGGAGGCAGCATGTGCGGCTGGGAAAGACTGTCTCAGACTCTGCTAGCATCAGCACCGGATCACCCCAGGGCTGTGTACTTTCCCCCCTACTCTTCTCCCTTTATACCAACTCCTGCACCTCCAGCCACTAGTCTGTTAAGTTGATCAAGTTTGCGGACGACACCACCCTCATCGGGCTCATCTCCAATGGCGACGAGTCTGCCTACAGGAGAGAGGTGGCCCAGCTGGCGTCCTGGTGCAACAACAACAACCTGCAGCTGAACGCTCTGAAGACAGTGGAGATGATTGTGGACTTCAGGAAAGTCACAACCCCTCTGCCACCCCTCACCCTCACAGGCTCTCCCATCACCACTGCTGATTCCTTCCGCTTCCTAGGCACTACCATCACCAGGGACCTCAAGTGGGAGCCGACCATCAGCTCCCTCATCAAAAAAGGCCCTGCAGAGGATGTTCTTCCTGCGGCAGCTGAGGAAGCTCAAACTACCCACAAGATGTTAGTGCAGTTCTACACAGCCATCATCGAGTCCATCCTCACCACCTCCATAACCGTGTGGTACGCAGGAGCCACTGCCAGGGACAGACTAAGGCTGCAGCGCGTCATGCGCACTGCTGAGAAGGTGATCGGCTGCAAGCTCCCATCTCTCCAGGATCTGTACATCTCCAGGACCCGGAGGCGTGCTGGCCGGATCATAGCCGATCCCTCACACCCTGGTGACGTACTGTTTGCTCCCCTCCCCTCAGGTAGAAGACTTCAGTCCATCCAGACTAAAACCTCCCGTCACATGAACAGCTTCTTCCCCTCTGCCATCAGACTGCTGAACACTAAGTGACTTATTGACTCTCGTGCACCATGTACAGCAGCTCAACCAGACTCATGTCAATCATCACTGTTTTCTTCCTGCATTACCGACTGCACTATATGGTTCTCCACATTATCTGCTGCTCGCTAATATATTTTAACTGCTGACCAGTATTACTCACTCTTATTCTACACTTTATTGCATGTATAGTTTATTTCTTTTATTTTATCATGTTTAATGTTGCAGCATTGCACCGAGACAAATTCCTAGTTTGTGTATTACATGAACAATGGCAATAAATCTGATTCTGATTCTGGATAAATCTTCATTTTTAAATAACCGCATGGGTATCCCACACGGTTCCATTCTTGGTCCTTTACTTTTCAGCATTTTTATTAATGACTTGCCACTACACTGCTCAGCTGCAACATGCCAACTTTATGCAGATGATGCAGTTATTTACACAGCTGCCAAGACTCCAGCACAGGCTGCAGATGTACTGTCTACAAGTATGGTTGATGTCCAAGAGTGGCTCCTCCAGAACCATCTATTGCTGAACCTTCAGAAAACAGTCTCAATGTGCTTTTCAATCAAAAAATGTAACCTGCGACGTTTTAAAGTTAATATACATGATCAAGACATCAGTTTAGTTACAGAATTCAAATACCTTGGCATTGTACTAGATCCTCAACTCAAATTTAATCTTCATATAAAGAAAATTTCAAAAACAGTAAAAAAAAAATCTGAACTGCTTTAAATTAAATAGATATTACATACCATACGAGGCAGCTGTACTGTATATGCATTCTATGTTTTTTTTCTCATATATCATACTGTTTGACAGTCTGGGCTCAAGCAGCCCCTTCCACAATAAGACATATAGGTTCATTATATAATCAAACTCTAAAAATCTTGGACAAAAAGCCCATTAGGTGGCATCACTGTAATATTTAAAAAAAATACAACCTATTGAGTTTTGGGAGTTTCATTGACCTCTGTTTTCTGAAATTAACGTTCAAATGTTTCCATAAATCAGCACCCGAGCCACTTGCTGGTTTCATCCAAAGACAGGACAGCAGCAGAGCCACCAGGAGTTCTGTTAACAATAACTGTAAAATATTCCACCGCAGAACCACATTTGGACAAACAGCTTTCTCTATAAAGGGCAGTCACATCTGGAACACAATGCCAAATGAAATTAAAATAATAACGGACTTTAAAACATTCATTAAAAGGTTAAAAACTGGCTGAAAAATAAACAAGAATGTACCCATGTATGAAATGATTGTCTGCAGGGGGAGAGTGAATGAATGGAAGGAATGAATGTGTTTGTTTATAGTGAGTGACGAAGGGAGGGAGGCCTGAAATAGGCAAATGTGAGTCAGGTTGTTATATTTGTGTATTTATAATATTTATAATATTTATAATTGTGTATAATGTATAATGTATTTACAATCTTTTTTGCATTGATGTATGTGGTTATTGTATATTCTGTTTTTATTTTTTTACTTGTTTCTCCTTTCTAAAGCCCATCCAGGGACAAGAGTTGCAAATTAGCTAATAGCTATACACTCTTTGTACAACACATCAGATTGATTGTCATTGATTAATTGTCTATGTTTATTGCACTGTCCCTGTCAAATAAACAAATAATCTAATCTAAGGACCCCTTCATAGGAAATGCTGTATGAATCCCAGTCCATACGGAGATTCATACATCATGCATAAGGCGGTAGTCATGTGCTAATAAGGTGGAAGTATGTCATTTGTGTGACATATGTGCCATCAAAATGTGCTGAAAACCATAAGATCTTCCTACCAATGACTTGAGAGTGCCATGAGTTGCACAAATATTTTTGTACGATGGCAATAGAAAGACCCCAAGGCACTCTTACGAAGAATGTAAGAACTCTAGGGCCATCGTATAACAGAAAAGCACCTCATTTCTCAAGAATGCCTTAAGTTGCTCTTGAAAATTGATTGGCAGTTGTAATAAACTATGCCCCCTTCCATGAATGTCTGTGAACTCCAGAACTCTATGCAAACTATGCAGTTTGCATATCAGCCCCATTTAGGAGTTGAAGATGCTGTCATCTACCTGCTGCAACGAGCCCATCTGCACCTGGATGGTGGAGGAGATACTGTGAGAATCACTTTTTTTGATTTCTCCAGTGCCTTTAACACCATCCAGCCACTGCTGCTGGGCGAGAAGCTGCAGGTGATGGGGGTTGACAGCTCTGTGATCTCCTGGATTACCGACTACCTGACAGGCAGACCACAGTTTGTCAGGCTGGGCAGTGTCTTGTCTGGAGTGGTGGCTAGTGATACGGGAGCACCACAGGGGACTGTGCTCTCTCCTTTTCTTTTTACCTTATACACCACGGACTTTCAGTACAACACTGAGTCATGTCACCTGCAAAAATTCTCTGATGACTTAGCTGTTGTGGGGTGTATAAGAGGAGGAAAGGAGGGGGAGCACAGTTCACTGGTAGACAGATTTGTGGAGTGGATGGAACAGAATCACCTGAGGTTGAATGTCAGCAAGACCAGGGAGATGGTGATTGACTTCAGGAAGAGGAAGGCTCCTTCTCAGCCACTGCAGATTAGAGGGGAGGATGTGGGAGTGGTTGAAGACTACAAATATCTGGGTGTCAGGATCAACAGTGGGTTGTACTGGATATCCAACACCGATGCTGCGCACAAGAAAGGGATGAGCAGACTCTATTTCTTGAGAAAGCTGAGATCCTTCAATGTGTGCAGCAGGATGCTGGAGCTCTTCTACCAGACTGTTTTCACCAGCGCCATCTTCTTTGCTGCGGTCTGTTGGGGTAGCAGTATCAGGGCCAGAGATACTAACAGACTTGACAAGATTATCAAGAGGGCTGGATCTGTAATTGGTCTCAGACCGGAGACCTTTGAGACAGTGGTTCAGGTTCAGGTTCAGGTTACTTTATTTGTACCCGTAGGTAGATTTGTTTTGCAGTTGGTGACATCCATATTTACAAGCCACTTATTACATTCAACATAGACACAAACACAGGCACAAATCTTACAAAATAGGTAAATATAAAATATGTACAATATAATTTTTATAGCTTGTTCAACTCTTTGACAGCAGCAGGGGCAAAGCTGTTTTTGTAGCGCTGGGTTCTACTTTTTGGGACAGCAAACCTCTGTCTGGAGGGAAGAAGCTGAAAGTTGCAGTGCAAAGGGTGGGAGTCATCATTTAAAATCGAGTCGGCCATCCTCTGTACTTGTCTGGTGTACAGGGATGTCAGGCTCAGCTGTGACTCACCAAGCAAACGACTGGACCATCTGACTACCTGATCCAAGGATTTCCTCTGTTTCAGTTTTATCTGACCAAACCATGACATTAAAGAAAAGGATAAAACAGATTCAATAAAAGCCCGATAGAACATAGTCATTATGGTCCGGTCAATTTGGAAGCGTGCAAGTTTCCTCAAACAATGCAAATTTTGCTGACCCTTTTTGCACACCCTTTCACAGTTCACCTCAAAGTTCAATCAACTATCAATAATTGTCCCAAGATATTTGTACGATTGTACACATTCGGTGGTCTGGCCTTTTAGTATGGTGACTTTGTGCCTGGGAGTTTTCCTCCTAAAGTCAATAATCATATCTTTCGTTTTTGTTGTATTCAGCTGCAGGTAGGAATCCTCACACCAGTGAACAAAGTCATCAACTACTGGGCCGTGGCCACTCTCACCATCCTGGAGGAGACTGACAATAACTGAATCATCAGCATACTTTATAATGTGTCTGTTGTCATGTCTGCTCTGACACATGTTTGTGTACAGGATGAAGAGTAGTGGTGACAACACACACCCCTGAGGAGAGCCGGTAGAAGAGCACTTTAGGTCAGACAATGTGCCATTGACCCTTACTCTCTGCGTCCTGTTGGTTAAGAAATCCAGAATCCAACCCACCAGATTATTGCTTAAATCAAATTGTTGCAGGAGCCTTTCAACTAAAATATGAGGTTGGATTGTATTAAAGGCAGAAGAAAAGTCCACAAATAAAAGCCTGGCGTGTGTCCCATTAAAATCCAGATGTTTAAAAAGCATGTTAAACAGAGTGACAGTGGCATCCTCCACTCCTCTGTGAGGCCTATAGGCAAACTGCAGAGGATCCAATGCATGTTCAGTCTGCCTTAGGACCTCACGTCTGACCAGTTTTTCAAAAATTTTCATTAAAATTGAAGTCAAAGCAACTGGTCTAAAGTCGTTTACCGTTTTAGGACAGCTGGATTTTGGAACGGGAACAACCACGGCATCTTTCCAGATCTTAGGCACATGTTGTGTCTGTAAGGACTTATTGAAAATATAATGAAATATAGGACTCAGTTCATGTGCACAGGACTTTACCAGGCGTCCACATATATTATCAGGGCCCTGACTTTTGTTCACTTTTACAGCGCGGAACTCCCTTTTAACATCCTGCATCTCAATATTAAAGTGCTGATTGTCTTTGAGTTTCTGTTTCAAATCTTGGATTTCTGTGCTAAAATCAAAGGAGTCAAAACGACCATAAAAACAATTAAGAGCATTAGCCAGCTCTGTGTCTGAACTAAAACCATCTAAAAACACACGATTACTGCGCTCTGTGCTCTGAAGGCCTGCAATAGTTTTCATACTGGCCCAGGCCGAACCAAGTTTATTTGCTGCCATCTTGCTTTCCAACTCTGATTTATAATTCTGTTTTGCTCTTAAAATTTCGGCCTTCAGCTCCTTGGTGGAGAGTGGTGGAGAGGCGAACACTAAATAAACTGCGATCCATCATGAACAATCCTGATCACCCCCTCCACCACACACTAGATAGACAGCGAAGCACTTTCTCCAGTAGACTACTACAGCTTCGTTGTCGAACGGCCAGGTACAGGAAATCTTTCCTGCTACATGCAATTTCACTGTACAATAACTCACTATGATGTTGTATTCTGGTCATAGCTATGCTGCCACATTGCACCTTACAGACTAACTGGTACCTCACATTTTCACTCTGCTCCTGATAGTCCTTCTTGTGCAATGGGATGATTCATGTGTTTATAAGGGTCATCATATATTAAGCTATGATGTATATACTGTAGGTTCTATAGTCGTGTTAGTTTTTTTTACTTTCCATGGGTAATCCCTTTGTCTGTTGTGTGTGTTTCTGTTTGTATGGCTGTCAACTGTCATGCTGCTGTTACACTGTAATTTTCCAGTTTGGGATCAATAAAGTACATCTACCTATCTATCTATCTATCTATCTATCTATCTATCTATCTATCTATCTATCTATCTATCTATCTATCTATCTATCTATCTATCTATCCATCTATCTATCTATCTATCTATCTATCTATCTATCTCATAGGAACTGGGAGATTCTTACAAACCAATTGTTCATAAGAATATTTGTGACTGTAGCTTTAACCAATGAAGACCTAATAGCAGAGACAGAGACCAGCATACAAAGGCAAGGCTTGTCATAAAGTTTGGGTGGTGGAGGACTCAGGCTGAGATAGGAGTATGGTGCAAAACATTTTTTTATTAATAGAAACTGGAACTAACGAATAACAGTGCGTGGGCTGAAAAACAGAACTTAAACTTGCAGCCAGAACTCACAGAAACATGTACAGGACACAGGCAGGAACGTCTACACAGAACAAGGCAGAAACATCAATAACACCACACTAGACACAGACTGACACAGTATATATAGACGGGGTAATCAAGACAACACAGGACAGGTGGGAACAGATGATTGATTAAATATAAGACAGCCGGAACTAATTAGGAGACAACAGGGGACAGCTACAAAACAGGATGGGTGGGGCTGTACAGACAATCAGACAGGGGATGTACATGAAACCTAACAATGAACATACATGACAACAATACAGGACTACTACAGAGAGAACAGTGGCTAGAGGTACAGAAAACACGTGGAGCTGGAACAATAGGTAAAGAGATATACACATAGACTGTGAAACAAGCAGGGGATGACACAGAAGACAATGACCCCATTACGTGATCATGAGTGAACAGATTATAATCAGTTTTCTGGAGTTACCGGATTATTCAAACTGTCACGTAAACAGAGTAATCCCATTACTTTTATCAGTTAAAGGCCGTCATTGGATGTTCGAGTACCCCACGACATGACGCCAATCACCGCAGAAGGGCAGAAAATGGTTGGCCTTCCCCATCACACCGATATACCCCCTATGGAAGGAAAATGGGCAATTCTGCTGCTGATCATAACAGGCTTCAAAGATCCACTCAGGGTAATCAACAAAATGAGAGGAATTACCAGAAGGCCCAGAATCCAGCATTCAGGAAAGATGGAGGCAGCAGCAGACAACATTCGTGAAAACACAGAGACTGGATGCAAGTCATATTAAATGCATATGCTGTTGAAATGTATTCTGTGTAATCAGTAAAACAAAAAGTATACTCATTGAGTAAGAAATACATGTAATGAATGTATGCACTCACCTGAAATAATGAGTGTAATCAAACTGTATGATTGTATGTATCTTCTAACTGCACAAAAGAAGGTTTTATGTGAAACAGATTGTGAAATGTTGGGAAAGAACCCTGTTTACTGGAAATGTATTAGAAATGAGGAAATGGGCGTGGATGTCCAGCAAACTGGGGTATATTGGTGATGGAAAAAGCCGAGAGGTTAGCGGGAAAGGCCATGAGTCATGAGCGCCTGATCAGTCACATGGTTTACGAAAACTGACTAGCCTGAACATGTGCAGAATGAAGTAATGGTTATATAAAATGTAACTTTAAGCCAATCATAAGAGGCCAAGAAGCCTAGGGTGAGTTTGGAACCAATCAGAGAACTCGGGCGAAGGTTATAAAAACCAATCCCTTTTTCCCCCAAATGTTCATTTTCTCGGCAATCTTCAGGGAGGCAACACCTACCAGAGCAGCGGGCTGAAGACGAGGAACGCCAGAAGAGAAGTGAACCAGTTTTCGCCTCAACTCTTCAGCCTTTAACAACTTTTACATCTGCTGCCCTTAAGTGCTATAATAGCACTTTCAAGAGGAGGAAATTGAGGAACTGAAGACTACAGCAGCTGGCCCCACTCTCAGCCAGGAGGCTGTGAGTCACCGTCGTCGCGGAGCAACAGCGAGTGAAAAGCAGAAGCTCCCTGGGCTGAGGACACCGCTTCAGGGACACGACTCATCGTTCTCCCCCAGCCAAGGCAGCCACCGCCCAGCCTGAAGAGGAACATCGGGCCACAGCTGCTCGTTCCCTCCCTGCCTTCTCTCCTCTTCCCCTGAAGAGGAGCTACAACAGAGGAGAACAGCTATTAGGCACATCCTTTTTCCCCAAATCTCACCGTTTAGGCTTTCTTAGATATTATTCACAAATTAATTAGATGTTTTTATCAGATTTTATTCAAAGGGTCTTGATTTATTTTTGATTTTTATTCTGATTTTTGAGCTGTTTGATGATTTTTGAACATCATTGGGTTTTGAAACTTATGATTTTTAATCTTTTTGATCAAAGGACTGATTTTACAATTTTTGTCTTTTGAATCAAGGTTTTCCAATCAGGGTTTTAGGCTTGATTTTTAATTTTTATTCTTTTGATTTTATTGACTGTTTAATGCAATTTATCCTGTTTTGGCTGAGCTTTGCTGAGCTTTGCTGATTTTTAATAAATACTACAGCATATCAAAAGACAGTATGGGACTCTGTGGGCTTATTGATTCAGTGTCCACATTTTTTGGGTGATTTTTAAAGGTATTTTTCTACAAGAGGTGTCATAAATTTTTGAGCTTTAAAGGTCATTCTTATTCAATGGTGTCTAAAACAGATCCCCTATAAACCAATTTTCCTGGTTTTAAACATTTACCCAGATTACCAAGAGCAATGTAAGACCATGAGAGGCTGTTGTTAATATTGGAGGCGTATTCCAGGTGTCTGACTGGACAGGTCACTCAGTCGGAGGTCTGGTATACAGGAAGTGGGGATCCTCCAATATATGGAGACAGTACAGCTGGGGTAACTCTCACAGTCACCAAGCACACCTACACAGGTAACAGAATTTCCTATGAGGAAAATTCCTCTAGGAACTGCAAGCTGGTGAACCTAAACCTCAATCCTGAGGTACAAGGTCAAAGGGTCTTCGACATGGATTATGAGAAAACATATTAACACACCTAGTTTATTTGTCCAGTAAATCATTTACTCAGTGCATGTAAACATCATAAGCCATTTATTACCTTCATCGGTTTACTCCAGCAATCGGTTTACTTATGACCATGTAAACAGGGTCACTGACAAGCGACTCAGGGGAACACAGGGGGCAATAGATACAAGTAACAATCCTGAATAATCACAGGGAGAACAAAAATAAACACAGACTGTGACAAGGCTTGTATTTCTTGCAGGGGTCACAGGTTAGGAGGATTCTGCCTCCTGTAATGAGGAGAAAGGTTATGGTAAGTATAGAGGTAATCAGACTGGTAAGTATACAGTGGAGAAAATAAGTATTGAACACAGAAACATTTTTTCTTCATAAACATATTTCTGATGGAGCCATTGACCTGAGATTTTCAGCAGATATCAGTAACATCCCAAGTAATCCATCGTCGTTGGCCACCGTCGGTCTATGATGACCATGAAAGAGAATCCTAAACGTCTACTCTGCTGGAACAGCACCGCCTGTGGCTGAACAGGCCGATGCACACCGGTGTTCTACCTTCCAGCGTTGGGCGTTGGCAGGATTCAAGCCTGGACAGGAAAAAATGGAGGACAAGATGTTACCCATGCAGCATGTCCCCCCTCTCCACGTCACTGATGAATCCAAAGGAACAGCAGGGCTGCTATAGTTTGGCACCAGCGTCGTCGCAGAAGCTGCCAGAACGATGTTGAGCACAACAGAGAACTGCCTTAGGGGCTTCAACTCTGGATTTTTCCTCAGGGTTGACTCTCAAAGCCTTTCCCGGGTGTGCCGCAAGGCAGCGGAGGTTTGAAATCAGGGTTTACCTTCCCCTAGATGGGCTACCTTCCCAGGTTGACGAGCCACCATCTACCCGAAGCATCTGGTTTTAAGGCGCCAGAGATCCGCCCTCGCCCCTTCTCCTATTAGTAAAAGCAGTTCTGCGGGGCTTAAAGACTAAACCACATGGGCAGGCTAGGAGTTGGACTTAGTTATCAGAGGCTTTTCGAGATGCACGCCGTAAGGAGCATTTTATGAGCACTGGGAGCTTAACCCCAGTACCGCTCCTGGCTATGACAACCTTGGAACCAAGTAATCCAAGTAATCCATACATACAAAGAAATCAAGGCAGCTGTGTTCATAAAGCAAGTTATATTTAATAAAGTGGAATGACACAGGGAAGAGGTATTGAACACATGAAGAAAAAAATTGTGCAAAAAGACAGAAAGTAAAGAAACAAGCTGAAATACATCAGAATTTAAGAAACCATCCCATCCCCCATCAGTGCAAATTAATTTCTGATGGTTAAGTCCTTACTCATAGCCTTTAAAAAGTTAAGTCCTTACTCATAGCCTTTAAAAAGGTCTGTGAATATCAGATTGTCACACCACAAAGAACTCATGATGGGTAGAAGCAAAGAGCTCTCACTAGACCTCGGAAACCTTATTGTTGCAAAACGTAATGATGGCAATGGTTGCAGGCATATTTCTCAACTGCTGAATGTTCCAGTGAGCACTGTTGGAGCCATCATTCAAAAGTGGAAAGAACATCATTTTACCATAAACTGTCCACAACCAGGATCTCCTCACAAAACTTCTGACAGAGGAGTCAAACAAATTATCAAAAGAGCTATCCAAGAGCCAAAGACCACACGTGGAGAGCTCCAGAAAGACCTGGAGTCAGCAGGTACTGCTGTTTCAAAGAAAACAATAAGTAATGCGCTCAACATGGGCTCTATGCCTGCTCACCTCGCAAGACTCCATTACTGAAAAAAAAGCATGTTGAAATTCATTTTAAGTTTGCTGCACAACATTTGGGCAAGCCAGTAAAATACTGGGAGGATATAGTCTGGTCAGATGAGACTAAAATTGAACTTTTTGGATGCCATAACACAGAGCATGTTTGGAGGAGAAATGGCACTGCATATAAGCCCAAAAACACTGTACCAACAGTGGAGTTTGGAGGTGTGAGCATCATGGTGTGGGGTGTTTTTCAGCTCATGGTAAAGGGACACATCATACAACTGAAGGAAAGATGAATGGACAAATGTACAGCGACATCCCTGATAAGAACTTGTTGCCATTTGCCAAGATGCTGAAATTGAAACAAGGGTGGACATTTCAGCAAGACAATGATAGATAGATAGATAGAGAGTGTTATATCTTTCACCGCTTTACGTTACTTAATATAACAATAATAACTCGGACCATCGACGTAATGTTCACGGTTTATTAGTAGTAGTAGTAGTAGATTAGTTTATTTGACAGGGACAGTGCAATAAACATAGACAATTAATCAAAGACAATCAATCTGATGTGTTGCACATAGAGTGTATAGCTATTAGCTAATTTGCAACTCTTGTCCCTGGATGGGCTTTAGAAAAAAGAATCAAGATAAAAAATATACACAATAACCACATACATCAATGCAGAAAAATTATAAATACACAATTATAAATATTATAAATACACAAATATAACAGCCTGACTCACATTTAACATAAATATTATAAATATTATAAATACACAAATATAACAGCCTGACTCACATTTAACACATATAACATAGCGTAGCAGCAACTTCATAGCACATGGCTAACAACAACACACTCTGACATTACAGGTTACCCATAATGCCTTGAGCAAAACACTACGACGGGTGACGTAGTAAACCAAAATACATAACATCTCCTCCCCTCTTACAATAGATGTCCTACAGGAAATAAGTGTCTGCTGAATTCTTGTGTCTTCATTAGAACATAACACTGGCAATCTAAACATGTGAACATTTCTCCATTCTCTTCATCTGCCAAGTTAACTGTATTCATGTACAACAACTTCTCTTTTGTTTTGTTTTTTTTTTCTCTTTAATTATTATGCTACCTTAGGAGTGAAAACCTTGGTTCCAAGGTTGTCATAGCCAGGAGCGGCACTGGGGTTAAGCTCCCAGTGCTCATAAAATGCGCCTTATGGCGTGCGTCTCGAAAAGCCTCTGACAACTAAGTCCAACTCCTAGCCTGCCCGTGTGGTTTAGTCTCTAAGCCCGGCGGAACTGCTTTTACTAATAGGAGAAGGGGCGAGGGCGGATTTCTGGCGCCTTAAAACCAGATGCTTCGGGTAGATGGTGGCTCGTCAACCTGGGAAGGTAGCCCATCTAGGGGAAGGTAAACCCTGATTTCAAACCTCTGCTGCCTTGCGGCATACCCGGTCACGGGAAAGGCTTCGGGAGTCAACCCTGAGGAAAAATCCGGAGTCGGAGCCCCTAAGGCAGTTCTCTGTTGTGCTCAACATCGTTCTGGCAGCTCCTGCAACGGCGCTGGTGCCAAACTGTAGCAGCCCTGCTGTTCCTTTGGATTCATCAGTGACGTGGAGAGGGGGGACATGCTGCATGGGCAACATCTTGTCCTCCATATCTTCCTGCCCAGGCTTGAATCCTACCAACGCCCAACGCTGGAAGGTAGAACACCGGATCACTGGAGAGGACACTCCAGCTTCGCCTTTGGCGTAGACAAAACACGGGGAATGACAGTTACCGGTTATAAGCCACTGCTCAATTGGCGTAGAGCGTGGTGCCAGGGGTTGTTCCCGACGGTGGGAGGGATCATCAGATCTCACTGGACAGCTACCTCCAGCCTCAAGCTGGGCAGCCCCCAGCCAATAAGGTGTTGTCCCGCCACAGCTTGCTTTCCTCATTGGGTGCATGGGGATAAGGAGAAATCCAAACAGCAGGCTGAGAACCTTCGCACCAGGCAAGACAATAAAACAAAAGAGACCAACTCTAAAACTGGGAACTTGGAACGTCCGCACTATGATGACAGGACTCGCTGCTAACCTAAAGGACATCAACGACACCAGGAAGACTGCCATCATCAATAATGAGCTGAAGAGACTGGGAGTGGATATTGCCACTCTCCAGGAAACACGGTTAGCTGATGCAGGCACACTGAGAGAGAAGGACTACACGTTCTACTGGCAGGGAAAGGGCAGTGATGAACACAGGGAACACGGAGTGGGCTTCGCAGTGAAGAACACTTTGCTGAAGATGGTGGAACCGGGCAGCACTGGCTCTGCACGACTCCTCACCCTCCTCCTGAACACCACTGAAGGCCCAGTCACCCTCGTCAGTGTGTATGCCCCAACACAGACAGCCACACCAGAGGCAAAAGACGAGTTCTACGAGAATCTCGCAACAACTGTCAGGATCATCCCCAACTCTGAACAGCTCATTCTCCTTGGAGACTGCAATGCCAGAGTGGGTGCTGACCACGACTCCTGGCCCTCCTGTCTTGGACCTTTTGGCGTGGGCAGAATGAACGACAACGGACAGCGGCTGCTCGAGTTCTGCACATATCATGATCTGTGCATCACAAACTCGTTCTTCAAGACCAAGCCCCAACACAAGGTTTCCTGGCAACATCCGCGCTCAAAGCACTGGCACCAGCTAGACTTGATCCTGACCAGGCGCACCTCACTGAAGAACGTGCTAATCACCCGTTCGTTCCAGAGTGCAGATTGCGACACAGACCATTCATTGGTGTGTTGCAAGGTCAAGCTGCAGCTGAAGAAATTCCATCGTGCTAGACAACCTGGAAAGGCACGGATTGACACCAGCAAGATGGCCCAACCAGAACTTGTTGAGCAGTTTGCCTCCACCTTTGAGAAGGAACTTGGTGTACCACAAGGAGGAGAATCTGCAAAGCAGAAGTGGGAGGAGCTGCGAAACACCATCTACCGCACAGCCTTGGCTACCTTTGGGAGGAAGACCTCGAAGTCACAGGACTGGTTTGATGCCAAGTTGACCGAGATGACCCCCGTCATTGAAGCCAAGCGCTCAGCACTTGCTGAGTACAAGAAGTACCCAAACGAGAAGAATCTCCAGATTCTCAGGGCTGCGAGAAGCAAAGTTCAGCAGACTGCTCGGCGCTGTGCCAACGAGTACTGGACTCAGCTCAGCCAAGACATTCAAACCGCTGCCATAACAGGGAACATCCGTGGTATGTACGATGGCATCAAGAAAGCACTTGGTCCGGCTCAGAGCAAGACGGCCCCCCTCAAATCTTCCACTGGGGAGATGATCACAGAGAAGAACAAGCAGATGGAGAGATGGGTGGAACACTACTCCGACCTCTACTCTAGACAGAACACCGTGACACCGTCAGCCCTTGATGCCATCGACTGCCTGCCATCCATGGACGAACTTGACGCCGAGCCAACCATCGACGAACTCAGTAAGGCCATTGATAGCTTGGCCGCTGGCAAGGCACCCGGCAACGACGGCATACCCCCTGACCTGATCAAGCACTGCAAGACCGCCCTACTGCTGCCATTGCATGACGTCCTCTGCCAGTGCTGGAAGGAAGGTGCCATACCACAGGACATGAGGGACGCCAAGATCATCACCCTCTACAAAAACAAAGGGGAGAGAAGCGACTGCAACAACTACAGGGGCATTTCCCTCCTCAGCGTTGTTGGCAAAGTCTACGCACGAGTTGTTCTCGTTCGTCTACAGAAGCTTGCCGAACGTGTCTACCCCGAGTCTCAGTGTGGCTTCCGCGCTGAGCGATCGACGGTAGACATGATATTCTCCATCCGCCAACTCCAGGAGAAATGCAGAGAACAGAACATGCCTCTGTACGTCGCCTTCATCGACCTCACCAAAGCGTTCGATCTGGTCAGCAGAGAGGGCCTTTTCAAGATCCTGCCAAAGATAGGATGCCCACCAAAGTTGCAAAGCCTCATCGAATCGTTTCACACCAACATGCAGGGGATAGTGCAGCACGATGGCAACGTCTCAGAGCCATTCAACATACACGGCGGAGTGAAACAGGGCTGTGTACTTGCGCCAACCCTCTTTGGGATTTTCTTTGCTATGCTCCTGAGGCATGCCTTCAGCACAACAACAGAGGGAATCTACCTGCACACAAGATCTGACGGCAGGCTTTTCAACCTCGCCCGCCTGAAAGCCAGAACCAAAGTACGCGAGGCTCTAATCAGAGACATGCTGTTCACAGAGGACGCTGCAGTCGCAACCCACACACAGCAGGAGCTTCAGACCCTGATGGACCGCTTCTCCCAGGCATGCAAGGACTTCGGGCTTACCATCAGCCTGAAGAAGACTAACGTCTTGGCGCAAGGCACGGAAGCACCACCAGCCATCACCATTGATGACTACAAGCTGGAGGTCATGAATCAGTTCACGTACCTGGGGTCCACGATCAGCAACAACCTCTCCCTTGATACAGAGATCAACAAGAGGATTGGAAAATCAGCCTTCACACTCGCTCGCCTCACCACACAAGTGTGGGAGAATCCCAAACTCTCTGTCAAGACGAAGATGGCAGTGTACAACGCCTGCGTCATCAGCACACTGCTCTATGGGAGTGAGACGTGGACAACATACGCCCGGCAGGAAAAGAGACTGAACTCCTTCCACTTGCGCTGCATTCGCCACATCCTGGACATATCCTGGCAGGACAAAGTGCCCAACACAGAAGTTCTGTCCCGCGCCGGCCTTCCCTCCATGTTCACTCTACTCAGGCAGCGCAGGCTCCGCTGGCTAGGCCACGTTCACCGTATGGAGGATGGCAGAATCCCCAAAGACGTCCTCTATGGAGAACTGGCAACTGGCAGGAGAGACGTTGGCCACCCACAGCTGCGCTTTAGAGATGTCTGCAAGAGAGACATGAAGGCCCTGGATATCAACACAGAGCGCTGGGAAGACCTTGCAACGGACCGCTCCAAATGGAGAGGCACCCTGACCAGACAGCTCAAGGCGGGTGAAGAGAGACTGACTGCTGCAGCAGATGAAAAAAGGACCCGCAGGAAGAACCGCCACAGACCCAGCAGCACGGAGACCACCCACAAGTGTGACCTGTGTGATAGGGACTGTCATTCGCGCATCGGCCTGTTCAGCCACAGGCGGTGCTGTTCCAGCAGAGTAGACGTTTAGGATTCTCTTCCATGGTCATCATAGACCGACGGAGGCCGACAAAAATAAAAAATTAGGAGTGAGGGTAGACTACCTCATTCCCTAACTGTACCCCTGGGGATTATTCTGCCCCATTAATGTGGGTCAGTTGCTATCTAGTCTAATAACTCAGACGGACAGGAGGTTGCCGCTCCCTGGTGGGGTATCGGCGCTCTGCAGGAACATGAGTCTGTGTTCTTTCTAATATGGAGTTTGCTTCTGGTGCTGATGCAGAAGAAGATGTCACATCTACAGCTGGAACTCTGGTCTCTGAAGTGGTTGAGTTCTGTACTGGTGTAGGTGGACAAAGTGGTGAGTTGGTGAGTGCATCTTTAGGATATCCAAGAGATGGTTCTGCAGGCGCTGGCGGTGTCTGCAGGAGTTGATCCACGTGCCCTTTCCAAACACTGTCAGTGGTTTGAACTGTATATGAGACTGGTCCAGTTTGTGCAATAACAGTTGCAGGAACCCACTTAGGTTCACCTCTGTAGTTCCTGGCCAGCACAGATTCTCCTGACGTGAACGCTCTGTCCTTTGCCCCATGTTCTCTGTGCATAATTTGTTTCTCTTGTTGCTTTTGCACAGTGTCCTTTAATCCTGAGGGTTTCAAAAGGTCAAAGGTAGTGCGCAGATCTCTCTTGAACATCAGACTAGCAAGGGTTGTCTTTGTGATTGCATGTGGAGTGCTGCGGTAGTTTAGCAGGAACTTGTGCAGCCTCTGATGCAGTGTTCCTTGACCTTGTGATGCTTTCAATGCATGTTTCATTGTCTGCACAAACCTTTCTGCAAGGCCGTTCGTCGCAGGATGGTATGGAGCTGATTTAATGTGCTGCACTCCATTAGCTTGTAGAAAAGCATCCATTTCTTGTGAAACCAACTGAGGTCCATTGTCAGAAACTAGTTGTGTAGGAGACCCAAAACGACTAAACATTTCTCCTAATGCCTCTGTGGTCTTCTCTGTGGTGGTTGACCTCATAATAGCCACTTCAGACCATTTACTATGTGCATCCACAGCAACGAGAAACATTCTGTCCTCAAACGGACCTGCAAAGTCAATGTGCACACGATGCCATGGCTCCTGTGGGAACTCCCAGGGATGGAGAGGAGCCAATGGTGGGTTGTTACGTACCTTGTGACAAGATGAACAGCTTTTGGCTATTTCTTCAATCTGCTTGTCAATGTTTGGCCACCAAAAATAGCTTCTCGCTATTTCTTTCATTCTCACGATTCCACTATGTCCTGCGTGAAATTGCTGTAACACTTTTGTTCGACATGACAGGGGAATAATCACTCTCCTCCCCCACAGCAAACAACCCGACTGAACAGACAATTCTGTCCACTTCCCAAGGAAGGGCTTCAAGGTTGCGTCATCACCCGCAGGTTGTCCTTTAATGATCAAGTCCATGACTGCAGACAACACAGGGCCATTTCTAGTCCCCTTTTTCACCTGCACAGCTGAAACAGGTGTGTTTTCTACCTCTGTGAAGTAGAAGATGTCCACAGTGCTTGACTCTGGCTTCATGACAGGAAGTGGTAATCTGGATAACCCATCTGCATTCCCATGACAGTCTGACTTCCGATACCTGATGTCATAGGAGTGTCCTGACAACAGCAACGCCCACCTCTGCAGTCGGGACGCTGCAAGAGATGGTATTCCTGTGTATGGTCCAAGGATGGTTGTGAGAGGTCGGTGGTCAGTAAAAAGTGTAAACTTCCATCCATACAAGTATTGGTGGAATTTTCTGACACCAAACACAATGCTCAGAGCCTCTCTTTCTAGTTGAGCATAGTTAGCTTCTGCCTTGTTTAATGTCCTTGACGCAAAAGCGATTGGCTTTTCCTCACCGTCTAGCATTACGTGGGAAATCACCGCCCCTACGCCATAAGGAGAGGCGTCGCAGGCAAGCTGGATCGGAAGTGATGGGTTGAAGTGGGTCAGAACCTCTGATGCAGTCAGCGCATCCTTTGCCTTCTGAAAAGCCTCCTGACAGCTTGCTGTCCACTTCCATGCTTCCTCTTTGCGCAGCAGGTTATGCAGTGGTTTTAATCGTGATGCCAAGTTTGGTATGAAACATCCATAATAGTTCAGCAGTCCCAAGAAAGACTTCAGCTGACTGACATTTTGGGGTGGAGGTGCATCCACAATGGCTGTGATTTTCGATGGTGCAGTGTGTAGTCCCTTAGCATCGATCACATGACCTAAGTATTCCACGGATGACTGGAAAAACTCGCATTTATCCTTGCGGATTCTCAATCCATATTCCTCCAGTCTCTTGAGAGTTGCATCCAAGTTGCGCAGATGCTCTTCATCATCTGCTCCTGTACACAGGATATCATCCAGGTAGCACTGCACTCCTGGTAATCCACTCAGGATTTGATTCATAGCTCGCTGAAAAAGTGCTGGAGCAGATGTGATGCCAAAAGGCAGTCGGCGGTATCTGAAGAGTCCTTTATGGGTGTTGATAGTCAGCATTTCACGTGACTGCTCGTCTACATACATTTGTAAGTAAGCCTGGTTGAGATCTATTTTGCTGAACTTTTGTCCCCCACTCAGCCCCGCAAATAAGTCATCAATCAGTGGAAGGGGATACTGCTCTGCTGTTAGTACAGGGTTTACTGTTACCTTAAAGTCTCCACAGGTCCGGATTCCTCCGTCCTTTTTGGGTACTGGAACTATGGCCGTGGCCCACTCACTGGTTGTCACAGGCTCCAGCGCTCCATTCTTGACCAGAGCATCCAAGTCAGCCTCCACCTTTGATCTGATGGCGTACGGCACTGGTCTGGCTTTCATGAACACTGGTTTACCGTCAGGTTTGACATGCAGCTTCACTATAATTTTTTTCATACTGCCTAGCTCATCACGAAAAACCTTTTTGTGCTTTTCCAGTATGGCCTGCAGCTGAGTGGAACTGTGTGACAGCTTCCTTACTTCTTGCCAGTCAAGTTGGATTTTCTTTAGCCACACACGCCCCATTATAGCTGGACAGTTGTTCTTGGTAACATAAACTGGAAGCTCAGCAGTTTGGCCATTATACTGAACAGTTACCTCTGTCATCCCTTTCATGGGCACTCGGTGTCCAGTATACGCCCTGAAGACGGTGTCTGAAGGCCGGAGTGGAAGATGTTTCAGAAACTTCTTGTAAATGTCATACGACACAAGTGATGCCTTTGATCCGGTGTCTATCTGCATTTTAACAAAATGTCCCTCCACTTTTGGTTTAGTCCAAAAGCCTTCTGAGCCTTCATTCACATTCATAATCCGGACAGTATTTATTGCAGTTGACACCTCTTCCTCTGAGGAGTCGCTCACTCTGTCCTCGCCATGTTTAACTGTGTGAACATTTCTTTTCTTTTTGTATTTTACCATGTCACTTTTATTCCTTGTCTTTGGGCCTTTGTCTTTGCTCCTTTTGCTTCTACATGCCCGCTGCACGTGGCCTTTTTTCCACAGTTGTTACAGTCCATCTCTTTGCACCAACAGTCATTAGGAAGGTGTCCCACCTTGCCACAGCGGAAACATGGACCTGTTGCATTGGTTTTACCACTGTTGAGCTTATGTACTCTGCCTGTAGCATGCAGTTGGTGTGCTTCTTTGGAAGCCATCTCCATCATCACACTAATGTTAATGGCTCTTTCAAGCGTCAGATCACTTTCTGTGAGTAACTTCTTCTGTGCTGCTTCATTTCGTAGTCCACACACAAGCCTGTCTCTTAATGTGTCATTTAAAACATCTTTAAATTCACAGTGTTCGGCTAACTTGCGTAGCGCTGCAACAAACATGTTAACAGACTCACCCCCTTCTTGGTTACGTCTGTGAAACCTGTATCTTTCTGCAATCACTAGAGGCTTGGGTGAGAAGTGGTGGGTCAGTGTGTCCACCAGTTCTTTGTAGGTTTTAGAGCCTGGCTTTACTGGCTGTAGGAGGTTGCGTAGTAGGTTAAATGTCTTGGGACCCATCACACTCAGAAAAGTGGGCACTAACTTTTCATCCGTTATTCCATTGGCCGCGACGAAATAGTCAAAGCGCTCTGTATAGGAGCTCCATTGCTCCGCGCTCTCATCAAAGGGCCCGATAGAGCCAATAACTCCAGCCATTTTAACGCTCCTGGTTGAATGTCGCTCTTTCCCTCGCAGCTCCTTTCTGTAACGTCGTTGCTTCCCTCCGGCGTTACTCACGGAGTTTTTTTGTCCTTAACGATTTCCACTGCTCCGCTCCTCCCCGCTTAGCAGACAGCCCGCAGCATCCACCTCAGCACAGCAGCGCGGTGTATCATCCGGTCAGCACGAAGTAGCGGCGGGAAAAACACGACAAAAAAAACTCTCCTCCGTCGCGGACTGCAGCATCGGTCCAGACGTCCTCGTCGCCACTTTTTGTTATATCTTTCACCGCTTTACGTTACTTAATATAACAATAATAACTTGGACCATTGACGTAATGTTCACGGTTTATTAGCGTAGCAGCAACTTCATAGCACATGGCTAACAACAACACACTCTGACATTACAGGTTACCCATAATGCCTTGAGCAAAACACTACGACGGGTGCCGTAGTAAACCAAAATACATAACAGATAGATAGATAGATAGATAGATAGATAGATAGAAAGATAGATAGATAGATAGATAGATAGATAGATAGATAGATAGATAGATAGATAGATAGATAGATAGATAGATAGATAGATAGATACATGTACTTTATTGATCCCAAACTGGGAAATTACAGTGTAACAGCAGCATGACAGTTGACAGCCAAACAACAGAAACACACACGATAGACAAAGGGATTACCCATGAAAAGTAAAAAAGAAACTAACACGACTATAGAACCTATATACATCATAGTGTGGTGCACATATGTGGTTTCACAGGCTCACATGTATATTACTGTTCATATGCTCTCATGTATATTCCTGTGTGCTTATTGTGGCTTCACGTCTCAAGAGGAACAAAAGGTCTGGACCTCCTAGGGATAAGAGGAGGATGTGAGAGTTGGCCTTTTGATATGCAAGGAGATGGACATGAATGATTTCCTGACCACCGGGGTTTTGGTGGAAGCGAGAAGATCTGCAGGGGGATGCATTGTGTTTGGGATTTAAAGACAATGGGATTTTGTGCTTTGATGTCCGGGGGTATTAAACGGACAGATGTTGGGGGTTATTCCTTCTTCTGTTTTTGAATGTTGGAGAATGTGTTGTGAATAAAACTGAACCTGAGAAATAAACTCATGCCTCATCCATTCTACACATCTCCACACTGGTGACCTTAAGACATATTATGGCCGGAGATGATACTCCCGGGCCAGACTCATCAGGAGCCAGCCAAACTGATGCAGCCACAGTCCAGCTACCGGACTTCTGGCAGAACAGTCCGTGCTCCTGATTTAACGCAGTCGAGGCACAGTTCCATCTTTGGAGGATTTCGGCAGAAGCCACAAAGTTCTACCATGTGGTTGCAAAGCTGGACAACCACACAGCCCAGCGGGTGGAGAGCCTGATCAACCACCCGCCAGACGACGACAAGTACAGCACATTGAAGGCTGCACTCATCCGATATTTCACCCCTTCGGTGGAAGAGCGAGCAGAGAGGTTCCTGGCGCTCACTGGATGTGAGGGCGACAGACCTGCAGACCTGATGGCGAAGATGCTGAGTTTGAGAAACTCCGAAGGTGATGGCTTCATTTTCACCCACCTTTTCCTCAGGACCTTACCGCCAGCGGTGAGAGTGACCCTGGCCAGTTCACCGCTGCTGGCCCGACGAGACTACCATGATCTGGGCCAGGAGGCGCAGCGACTCGTCAACGCCAATAGACGGCGCGCGGCCACGGCCGCAACAGCAGAGCTAGGCGCAACACCCGGAGATGGCTGGGGGCCAGAGGCTGCAGCACCAGACTCACCGACGACGACGGCGGCGGGGGCCAGGAGACACGGAGCAGATGACGTCCTTTGCTATTACCATCGTGGTTTCGCTGAGAGGGCACGCAAGTGCATTCCACCGTGCCATTTCAAGCGCTCGGGAAAACGCCAAGACCGTGAGTCGGTAGCAGCTGCGGCTCTCGGAGGGGAGAACCCGGTGCTGCAAGACGGTATGCCCCCCCTAATATGCAATATTTCCACCGGGCGACCCTGTCCGGTGGTTCCAGCCTCGTGGCGCCGCCGCGTTTTTGATTTGATCCATTCTCTGGCGCACCCGGGGGTGCGCACTTCGGTCAAAATGGTAGGGGAGAAATTTGTATGGCCGGGCCTGCGCAAGCAAGTTAGAGAGTGGGCGGCAGCCTGCATGGCTTGTTAGCGGGCCAAAGTGCATAGACACACAAGAGCTCCTTTGGAGCCGTTTCATATTCCAGCTAAAAGGTTTGATCATGTCCACGTGGACCTCGTAGGCCCCCTACCGCCCTCACAGGGGTGCACACATCTTCTGACAATGGTTGACCGCACCACGCGCTGGCTGGAAGTTGTTCCCCTGTCGTCAACCACAGCCGAGGAGGTGGCGCGCGCTTTTTTAACTGCATGGGTAGCGCGTTTTGGAGTCCCGTCGGATATTACGTCTGACAGAGGCCCACAATTTGTTTCTGAACTTTGGTCAGCGATGGCCTGCAGCCTGGGGTCAACGATCCACCGCACGACCACGTATCACCCGCAGGCTAACGGGTTATGCAAACGTTTTCACAGGTCGCTGAAGGCGGCTCTCAGAGCGTCGCTTACGGACGCAAATTGGGTGGACAAACTACCATGGGTTTTATTGGGGTTGCGTTCTGCACCTAAAGAGGATTTAGATGCCTCCCCAGCGGAGCTGGTTTTCGCACAGCCACTTCGGCTGCCCGGAGAATTTCTCCCTGACAAACCAGCGCCAGAGTTCTCCTTGGCTCAGCGGTTGCAGAATAGCATGGGCCCAAGTGACCTACCTGGCCCCGTTCACCACAGTTTTCCGCGTGTTTTTGTGCCTAAAGCTTTAAAAAATGCGGAGTTTGTTTTTGTCAGACATGATGCCCACCGCACAGCTCTGCGACCTCCTTATGATGGACCATTTAGAGTGCTAGAAACAGGCGACAAGCATTTTTTGCTAGATTTAGGGGGCAGGAAGGAGATGCTTGGCATAAACAGACTCAAACCCGCTTTTGTGATGGCTGACGAAACTGTGCAGTTGGCGAGGGCCCCACGACGGGGTAGACCCCCTAGAGAGCATTCCCCAGTACACCCACAGAGATTTACAGTTTTAATCCCCAGACAGCAGCTCCACAGCAGGAGGGCGCCGCGGAAGAGGTTAAGCCCGCCTGCAGCAGATACGGCAGAAGATTGAGGCCAAGACAGTATGTGGACTAATGTGTAGCGATTTTATTATGACATGCAATCTGTGTTAGGTTGTCCCGTCTTAGACGTTTGGGGGGGGGTTATATGTGGTGCACATATGTAGTTTCACCGGCTCACATGTATATTACTGTTCATATGCTCTCATGTATATTCCTGTGTGCTTATTGTGGCTTCATGTCTCAAGAGGAACAAAAGGTCTGGACCTCCTAGGGATAAGAGGAGGATGTGAGAGTTGGCCTTTTGATATGCAAGGAGATGGACATGAATGATTTCCTGACCACCGGGGTTTTGGTGGAAGCGAGAAGAACTGCAGGGGGATGCATTGTGTTTGGGATTTAAAGACAATGGGATTTTGTGCTTTGATGTCCGGGGGTATTAAGCGGACAGATGTTGGGGGTTATTCCTTCTTCTGTTTTTGAATGTTGGAGAATGTGTTGTGAATAAAACCTAACCTGAGAAATAAACTCATGCCTCATCCTTTCCACACATCTCCACAATAGCTTAATATATGATGATGACCTGTATAAACACATGAATCATCCCATTGCACAAAGAAGGACTATCAGGAGCAGAGTGAAATGTGAGGTACCAGTTAGTCTGTAAGGTGCAGTGTGGCAGCATAGCTATGCCAGAATACAACATCATAGTGAGTTATTGTACAGTGAAATTGCATGTGGCAGGAAAGATTTCCTGTACCTGGCCGTTCGACAACGAAACTGTAGTAGTCTACTGGAAAAAGTGTTCCGCTGTCTGTCCAGTGTGTGGTGGAGGGAGTGATCAGGATTGTTCATGATGGATCGCAGTTTATTTAGTGTTCTCCTCTTCACCACTGTCTCAAAGGTCTCCGGTCTGAGACCAATTACAGAGCCAGCCCTCTTGATAATCTTGTCAAGTCTGTTGATATCTCTGGCCCTGATACTGCTACCCCAACAGACCGCAGCAAAAAAGATGGCGCTGGCGAAAACAGTCTGGTAGAAAAGCTCCAGCATCCTGCTGCACACGTTGAAGGATCTCAGTTTTCTCAGGAAATAGAGTCTGCTCATCTCCTTCTTGTGCGCAGCATCAGAATCAGAATCAGAATCAGAATCAGAATCAGAATCAGGTTTATTGCCATTGTTCATGTAGTACACAAACTAGGAATTTGTCTCGGTACAATGCTGCAACATTAAACATGATAAGATAAGAGAAATAAACTATACATGTAATAAAGTGTAGGATAAGATTAAGTGATACTGGTCAACAGTTAAAATATATATTAGCCAGCAGCAGATACTGTGGAGAACTATATAGTGCAGTCGGTAATGCAGGAAGAAAACAGTGATGATTGACATGAGTCTGGTTGAGCTGCTGTACATGGTGCACGAGAGTCACTTAGTGTTCAGCAGTCTAATGGCAGAGGGGAAGAAGCTGTTCATGTGACGGGAGGTTTTAGTCTGGATGGACCGAAGTCTTCTACCAGAGGGGAGGGGGGCAAACAGTACATGACCAGGGTGTGAGGGATCGGCTATGATCCGGCCAGCACGCCTCCGGGTCCTGGAGATGTACAGATCCTGGAGAGATGGGAGCTTGCAGCCGATCACCTTCTCAGCAGTGCGCACGACGCGCTGCAGCCTTAGTCTGTCCCTGGCAGTGGCTCCTGCGTACCACACGGTTATGGAGGTGGTGAGGATGGACTCGATGATGGCTGTGTAGAACTGCACTAACATCTTGGTGGGTAGCTTGAGCTTCCTCAGCTGCCGCAGGAAGAACATCCTCTGCTGGGCTTTTTTGATGAGTGAGCTGATGGTCAGCTCCCATTTGAGGTCCCTGGTGATGGTAGTGCCTAGGAAGCGGAAGGAATCAGCAGTGGTGATGGGAGAGCCTGAGAGGGTGAGGGGGGGCAGAGGAGTAGTGACTTTCCTGAAGTCTACAATCATCTCCACTGTCTTCAGAGCGTTCAGCTGCAGGTTGTTATTGCTGCACCAGGACGCCAGCTGGGCCACCTCTCTCCTGTAGGCGGACTCGTCGCCGTTGGAGATGAGCCCGATGAGGGTGGTGTCGTCAGCAAACTTGATCAACTTGACAGACTGGTGGCTGGAGGTGCAGGAGTTGGTGTAAAGGGAGAAGAGTAGGGGGGAAAGTACACAGCCCTGGGGTGATCCGGTGCTGATGCTAGTATAGTCTGAGACAGTCTTTCCCAGCCGCACATGCTGCCTCCGGTCCGTCAGGAAGTCGATGATCCACCTGCAGAGGGAGTCAGGCACGTTGAGCAGGGACAGCTTGTCCCGGAGCAGAGCGGGGCGGATGGTGTTGAATGCGGAGCTGAAGTCCACAAACAGGATCCTGGCGTAGGTTCCCGGGGAGTCCAGGTGCTGCAGGATGGAGTGGAGGGCCAGGTTGACTGCATCGTCTACAGACCTGTTGGCTCGGTAGGCAAACTGCAGCGGGTCCAGGAGAGGGGTGGTGATGGACTTGAGGTGGGACAGGACCAGGCGCTCAAAGGACTTCATGACTACAGAGGTGAGCGCTACAGGTCTGTAGTCATTAAGTCCAGTGATCCGTGGCTTCTTGGGGACAGGGATGATGGTGGAGGATTTGAGGCAGGACGGCACGTGGCATAACTTAAGGGAGGTGTTAAAAATGTCTGTGAATACAGGAGCCAGCTGTTTCGCACAGAGTCTCAGGGTGGAGGGAGACACGCCGTCTGGGCCGGGGGCCTTGCGCGGGTTCAGTCTGGAGAACTGTTTGAGCACATCCTGCTCACTGATGATAAGGGGAGGGGGGGAGGTGGGGGGGGTGCCTTAAATGAAGTAGGGAATGTGGAGGCTGTGGAGCTGGAGGGAGGGGGGGAGTTGGACACAGATGACGAGGTGTCAAAACGGGCATAGTGTTGGGACAGTCTCTGACAAAGGGCTTTGTCATCCTGACCTTTAGGAGCCTGAGGCCGATAGTTGGTGATCTGCCTCAGTCCTCTCCACACGGAAGCCGAATCATTAGCAGTGAACTGCTGCTGGAGTCTCTCTGAGTATAGAGATTTAGCCCTCTTCAGCTCTCTGTTAAACCGGTATTTAACCTCCCTGTAGCAGTCCCTGTCTCCACTTTTCAGCGCTGCTTCCTTCTCCTTCCTGATCTGTCTGAGCTTAGCTGTGAACCAGGGTTTGTCATTAGAGTAACTCACCCTGGTGCGTGATGGAAGAATGTTCTCTTCACAAAAGTGGATATATGAGTTCACAGTGTCCGTGTACTCATCCAGATCATGCGTGGCTCCTTTAAGCATGCCCCAGTCAGATATTTCCATGCACGTTTCCAGCTTCTCCTCAGCATCACTGGTCCGTATCTTCGTAGTGCTCACAACAGGTTTAGTGAGCTTCAATCTCTGTCTGTATGTGGGAATGAGGTGAACCATCACGTGATCAGATAATCCCAGCGCAGCTCGAGGGACAGCGCGATATGCGTCTTTCACTGTGGTGTAACAGTGATCCAGTGTGTTTAATCCTCTGGTGGGGCATTTAATAAACTGTTTGTAGCGGGGGAGATCGTGGCTCAGATTGCACTGATTAAAGTCGCCAGCCACAATAATCAGCGAGTCTGGAAAACTCCGCTCTGTGTGTTGAATGTGATCCGCGAGCACGCGCTGAGCTTCGCGCGTGTCCGCGTCGGGAGGGGCGTACACAGCGATCAGTATAAAAGAAGCAAACTCCCGTGGGGAATAAAAAGGCTTGCAGTTGATAACAAGAAATTCCAAGGCAGGAGAACAGTGTTTGGAAATTTCCGTTACATCAGAGCACCAGTTGCAGTTGATGTAGAAGCAGACTCCGCCTCCTGTGGTCTTGCCGGAAAGCTCTGTGTCACGATCAGCACGGAAGAGCTGGAAGCCGTCGAGGCGCAGCGCGCTGTCCGGTATATTTTCCCGGAGCCAGGTCTCAGTAAAGCAGAGGACAGCTGAGGAGGCGAGGTCCTTAAAACGCATCAGCAGTCTCAGTTCATCCACCTTGTTAGAGAGAGAGTTGGTATTGGACAGAAATATGCCAGGCAGCGCCGTTCGCGAGCCTCTCCTGCGAAGTCGTACGAGAGCGCCCGCTCGTCTTCCTCTCTTCCGCCGTCTCACTTTCCGAGCCAAACAATAAACCAGATCGGCGGCAGGGGCTAGAAAAACTGGGAGGAGGTCCGTGGGGGTCAAAGTCCTGATATTTAAAAGTTCTTCACGGGTATAAGTGCAAGCAGACACACAATTGACAAACAAAAACAAACAAAGAGCGCAGCGAAGCACCATGTCGACCGCTGTGGGCGCCATCTTGGAGCAAAAAAAAAAAAAAAAAAAAAAAAAAAAAAAAAAGTGTTGGATCTCCAGTCCAACCCGCTGCTGATCCTGACACCCAGATATTTGTAGTCTTCAACCACTCCCACATCCTCCCCCCTAATCTGCAGTGGCTGAGAAGGAGCCTTCCTCTTCCTGAAGACAATCACCATCTCCCTGGTCTTGCTGACATTCAACCTCAGGTGATTCTGCTCCGTCCACTCCACAAATCTGTCTACCAGTGCCCTGTACTCCCCCTCCTCTCCTCCTCTTATACACCCCACAACAGCTGAGTCATCAGAGAATTTTTGCAGGTGACATGACTCAGTGTTATACTGAAAGTCCGTGGTGTATAAGGTAAAAAGAAAAGGAGAGAGCACAGTCCCCTGTGGCGCTCCCGTATCACTAGCCACCACTCCAGACAAGACACTGCCCAGCCTGACAAACTGTGGTCTGCCTGTCAGGTAGTCGGTAATCCAGGAGATCACAGAGCTGTCAACCCCATCACTTGCAGCTTCTCACCCAGCAGCAGTGGCTGGATGTTGTTAAAGGCACTGGAGAAATCAAAAAAAGTGATTCTCACAGTATCTCCTCCACCATCCAGGTGCAGATGGGCTCGTTGCAGCAGGTAGATGACAGCATCTTCAACTCCTAAATGGGGCTGATATGCAAACTGCAGAGGGTCCAGCCACGTCTCCACCTGCGGCCTCAGGTGAGCTAAGACCAGTCTCTCCAGGACCTTCACCACATGAGATGTGAGGGCAACTGGTCGATAGTCATTCAGATCCGATGGAGATGACTTCTTGGGGACAGGAACCAGGCAGGATGTCTTCCAAAGCACCGGTACTCTCTCCAGACTCAGGCTCAGGTTGTACAGGTGTGTCAGTACTGGAGCTAGTTGGTTGGCACAGGTCCTCAGGATCCTAACGGAGGAGGACAATGATCCCAAACACACAGCCAAGGAAACTCACAACTGGCTCCAGAGAAGGAAAACAAAGCTGCTAGAATGGCCCAGTCACTCACCTGACCTGAATCCAATAGAAAACCTATTGAACAAACTGAAGATTCACAGAAGATACCCATGGAACCTTCAAGATTTGAACACAGTTTGTGTGGAAGAATGGGATAAAATCACTTCTGACCAATGCCTGTGCCTAGTTACTCTATACAGGAGGTGTCTTGAAGCTGTTATTACCAACAAAGGCTTTTCTCCTAAATATTAAATGAATTTTGCCAAGCATGTTCAATACTTATTTGCTGTGTCATTGCACTATATTAAACATAACTTGTTTTGTGAACAGAGTTGCCTTGATTTCTTTGTATTTATGGATTACTTGGGTTGTTAATGATATCTGGTGAAAATATCAGATCAATGTCTCCATCAGAAATATCTTTAATGAGAAAAATGTTGACGTGTTCAATTCTTATTTTTCCTCCTGTATGATTTTATGACAGGGGGTTAGATCTTACCTGCTGATGGGAGGAATAGTCCGAGAATTATTAGCAGGTGGGTGAGTCCACTAGAGATCATGAGAAGGGTGTTAGTATGGCTGAATATGATTAACAAAGACTTACTAGACAATCCAAGCTGAGGAGGAGGTTGATCAGGAAGGTAGGTTAATCATGTATACAAATGTGTGTCTTTTGTTTAAGGTAATCCATAACTCTGCTGCTCCTCCCTTAAAAAGGTTTGTTTCATTAAGTTCTGTAAATACATCTCGGACAACTCAATCAACAGCACGGAGCGAGTGCAGGATTCCTAAGCACAAGACAACATTAGCAAATTCATCATTTTCATGTGTGGCTATGCGACAGTGGAACATGTTACCAACGGAGTTACTTGCAGTAACAGACTATCACACATTTTCACGCTTGGTGAAAAAACAGTTAATCTCTAAGCAAACCTGTGTCCATAATGTGCTGTGATGTAAAGGTGTTAGAGTGTGTGATGACGACAGTGGGACCAATAAGAGGCAGTGGTTGGATGTGAAAAATTGTTTATATGGATGGAGTTATAAGACTGTATTATTGTATGTTTTAGTTTTTATCAATGTTTTGGTTTCTTATCAATGTTATTAATGTCTGTTTTAGTTTTTAGCGATGCTTGGTTTTAGTTTTTTTAATCAATGTTTGGTTTTAGATTTTTATCAATGCTTACTTGTAGTTTTAGCAAATGTCTGCTTTTTTTTTTTTTTTTTTTTCTCTCGGCGCCACACGAGTAGGCTGCCTTTTGCAACAGCGGCTCGATTCCGAGTCTTTTTCCCTTCCTCTCTCTTTTGATTCGTCTTTTTTTTCACCCCACTTATATCACGGACACACAGATCGTCCCAAATGTCTCCTGAGCCGGTGGACGGAGCCACTGTTTATAGCAGGATACAATACAGCAGGGAAGAGCTGCTAGCATTCAACCGCCACCCGGTCCCATTGGAAAAACTCGACATACCGAGAGAACTGAGGCGAAAACACCGTGGCTGCCGGGCTGGAGTAAGGCGGAGGACAAAAAATATAAGGTACAGACCCTCCCTTCCATCTGTTGTCATGGGAAATGTACGGTCGATACTGGGAAAGTTAGATGAGCTAGCGGCTATCTCCCGTTATGATAGCACATACCGGGAGTGCTCTCTCCTTTTGTTTACTGAGACGTGGCTAACTGAACTAGCAGCAGATGCTAACATTGAGCTGGAGGGTTTTCACATGATACGAGCTGACCGAACACCAGACAGTGGCAAAACTAGGGGCGGTGGAGTGATCATGTATGTTAACAACAACTGGTGCAGACCGGGACATATCACTGTTAAACAACGACACTGCAGCAAAGGCATTGAGTTGCTAGCTGTTAGCATGAGGCCTACATATCTCCCGAGAGAACACTCACACGTGATCTGCATTGTTGTTTATGCAAATCCGACGGCGAACGCTGGGACAGCGCGTGACGTCATCCATTCAGTAACCAGCAGGCTGCAGACAGAACACCCAGATGCTCTTCTCCTCATCTCAGGCGATTTCAACCATGTTTCACTGTCTCCCATTCTGCCCACGTTCACCCAGTATGTCACATGCCACACTAGAGACAATAAAACACTGGATTTATTCTACGCAAACACTAAGGAGGCGTACACCTCATCACAACTCCCCCCACTCGGGAGATCGGATCACAACTTGGTTCATCTCCGGCCGGTGTACAAACCCCTAGTGCACAGACAACCTCCGGCCATGCACACTGTGGAGTTATGGTCTGAGGAGACAATGGACACTCTAAAGGACTGTTTTGAAGCCACCGCCTGGAAGCAGCTCTGCGATCCACATGGTGAGGACATCGATGGCCTCATTCACACCTTCACGGGCTATCTCAGCTTCTGTGTGGACAAATCCGTTCCCACCAAGACCATACGGCGTCACTCAAACAACAAACCCTGGATCAACCCTGAGATAAAAACACTTCTGAGAGAGAAGAAGAGGATCTTCAGGTCGGGGAACAGGGAGATGCTGAAGTCCGTACAGAGGGAGCTGAGGAGAAAGATCAGAGAAGGCAAGGACAGCTTCAGGAAGAAGATGGAGGACAAGCTGCAACAGAGCGACATCAGCGGGGTCTGGAGAAACCTCAAAACCATCTCGGGGCTCCAGAATACCTCCCCCCAGGCCACGGGGGGCAGGGAGTGGGCGAACAACCTGAATCTGTTTTTCAATAGATTTGACCAACCGCCCTCCCCCCTGTCTGCACAACAACCACTGCTGCCTCTAAAGAAATCAAGTCCTGCTGCCCACTCCCCACTCCACCAACACCCCCCCACTCCCAACACACAGCCCCCCATCCTGACCCTGACCGAGACCCAGGTGAGGACGGAGCTGAGGAAGATCAAAGCGAGGAAGGCGCCGGGACCGGACGGCATCAGTGCAAAGCTCCTCAAGTCCTGTGCAGACCAGCTGTGTGGGATTGTGACGTATATCTTCAACATGAGCCTGAAACTGGGGAGGGTACCACAGCTGTGGAAAACATCTTGTGTGGTACCTGTACCAAAAACTTCCCACCCCAAAGACCTGAACAGCTACAGACCGGTGGCCTTGACATCCCACTTGATGAAGACCCTGGAGAGACTGCTCCTTGCTCACCTCCGCCCCCTGGTGGAACCAGCGATGGATCCACTCCAGTTCGCCTACCAGCATGGCATTGGGGTGGAGGATGCGGTGATCTTCCTCCTTCACCGTTCTCTGTCCCACCTGGAGAAGCCCGGGAATATGGTGAGGATCATGTTCTTTGACTTCTCCAGTGCTTTCAACACCATCCAACCGATGATCCTGAAGGACAAGCTGCTGCGAGCAGGGGTGGACCAGCACCTGTCATCATGGATCCTGGACTACCTCACGAACCGGCCTCAGTTTGTAAGAACCCGGGACTGTGTGTCCGACACGATCATCAGTAGCACGGGGGGCCCCCCCAGGGAACGGTGCTGGCTCCCTTCCTGTTCACTCTTTATACTGCAGACTTCTCACACAACACAACACACTGCCATCTACAGAAGTTCTCTGATGACTCTGCGATCGTTGGCCTCATCTCCAATGGAGATGAAGCTGAGTACAGAGGGCTTATCCAGGACTTCGTGGACTGGTGCCATCGGAACTGCCTCCAGATCAACGCGAGGAAAACTAAGGAGCTGGTGGTGGACTGCCGCAGGCATGGGCAGCCCCTCACAGCACCAGTAAATATACAGGGAACAGACATCGAGATGGTGACATCCTATAAGTACCTGGGTGTTCATCTGAACAATAAACTAGACTGGTCACACAATACTGACGCACTCTACAAGAAGGGACAGCGCAGGCTGTTCCTGCTGAGGAGACTCAGGTCTTTTGGTGTACAAGGGGCGCTGCTGAAGTCATTCTATGACACGGTGGTGGCATCAGCCATCACTTTTGGAGTCGTCTGCTGGGGCAGTGGCATTACTGCAGCCGATAGGAAGAGACTGAACAAACTGATTAAGAAAGCTAGCTCTGTCCTGGGGCAGTGCCTTGATCCGATGGAGGAGATAGGAGAGAGAAGGACGGTGGCTAAACTGTCATCTCTGCTGGAGTCCGAGTTCCACCCTATGCAGGACATACTGGATGCACTGAGGAGCTCATTTAGCAGCAGACTACATCATCCCAGGTGCACAACCGAGAGGTGTCGTAGGTCCTTCCTACCAACGGCTGTCAGACTGTACAACCTAAGCAGGGCTGCTCGCAGAGATAGCAAAAAGACGTAACAAACTAATAGTTTTTTGAATGCAAAAGATGCAATAGACTTACACAATGGTCCCCTCCGGCATACAACTAGGAACATACCGGTCGCTATGGAGGGTGAGAATATGTATGGGCACATAATCATACCATGTAGGATAACTAAGTAGACGGTTATGCTGTTTCATCCCATCTAGCAACAATGCTCTGCACTGTGTGTGTTTATATATTTACATATTTATTCCATCTAGCTACAATGCTCTGCACTGTGTTTTTTATATATCTACATATTATTCCATCTAGCTACATTGCTCCGCACTGTGTGTTTATATACTTGCATATTTATTCCACCTAGCTGCAATGCTCCGTACTGTGAGTGTTTATATATTTACATATTTATTCCATCTAGCTACAATGCTCTGCACTGTGTGTTCACACTGGCTTTTCCCTGCACTGTGTGTTCATATACTCATATATTTATTCCATCCAGCTACAATGCTCTGCACTGTGTGTCTGTGTGTGTGTGTGTATATATTTATTTTATAGTAATATGTACATATGTATATTAGCCGCTCTTGCTTGCTTGTTTTTTTCTTGCCTTCTGATTGTTGCTCTGAGTGTTGCTATCCCTGTGCTGTTGCAATCCTGGAATTTCCCCGTTGTGGGACTAATAAAGGCTTATCTTATCTTATCTTATCTTATTAATGCCAACACCAGCCTGCCCAGGGACTACAGGTGGAAATTAGCACTTGTGCTATAACCTGGTACAATGCATCTTTCCTCTTTAAGGTCAATGTATATTGTGCATGTCCCTGCATAAATAAATAAATAAAGAGAAAAGTAGGGTTTCCAAAAAGTAGATCAAGGAGAGTTGCAAGATAGGGGTGTGTTAGAATGATGGAAGAGGGGGAGAAAGTCCAGAGGTAGGGAGATCCAAGGGGCAAGGAGGCCACAAGACCAAGCAGGCCACAGAGTGAGCAATTGGGGAGTGGGAGATGTCGAGGAAGACTGGCAGTAGGCTAACTGATTACTACAACGCACAACAACGCAGAGTGAAAGCAGCCAGCAAGAGCATCGATGCCCCTCTTCCAACCCCTCTCCGACATCTACCTGACCCACCTCACCCACAGAGCCATCAACATCACAGGTGACACCTCCCACCCCTCACACTCCTTCTTCAGCCCCCTGCCCTCGAGGAAAAGGTACTGGAGCCTCTGGGCCCCCTCCACAAGACTGCTAAACAGCTTTGTTCATCAGGCCATCAGGACCCTGAACTCTGTTACCCCCCGCCCCCCCCCTGGACCATAATACATTCAACTGCACAATAACTACCTCAGCTGCAGGCACAGAAAGACTGGCACACCATCAATAATGCATCTGCTGCTGTACTGTATGTCTCTGCACTTTACTGCAACCATTTGTACAAATGCCAAATTTGCTGCTGTCTGTAACTGCAATATTGATCCTGTGTAGTCCTATCTGTCACTGTCTGCACCTACACTACCACATTGATCATGGTATTACAAGTATTACAGCTCTACCTTTCTGTATATAGGATTGCTGGGTTTCATCATTGTTAATCGTTTATCTTTATTTGATCTATCAGAGGTGTGGGTCTTTTGTTGCCATTTGCACTACAGGTAGCATTACTGTACATAGATTGCTGTTGTTGTTTTTCCAGCCTTATTCATTTTTCTTTTTTTATATTGTGCACACCACTGAAGAGAGAGAGAAATGCCATTTCAATTCTCCTTTATGTCCAGTATGTATAGTAGTATTGACAAATAAAATCTTTGAATTTAATCTTTGAATCTCCCACTGGTGTATATATACAGAAGTGGACAAAATTGTTGGTACCCCTCTGTCAATGCAAGAAAAACCCACAATGGTCACAGAAATATCTTGAATCTGACAAAAGTGGTAATAAATAAAGATTCTATGAGAATTAACCAATGAAAATCAGACAATGCTTTTGAATTGTGGTTCAACAGAATTATTTTAAAAAACAAATTCATGAAACAGGCCTGGACAAAAATGATGGTACCCCTAGAAAAGATTGAAAATATTGTGACCATAGTGACATGTTCAACCAAGATGTGTCCTCTAATTAACATCACAGGTGTCTACAAACTTGTAATCAGTCAGTCGGCCTATTTAAAGGGTGACAAGTAGTCACTGTGCTGTTTGGTGACATGGTGTGTACCACACTAAACATGGACCAGAGGAAGCAAAGGAGAGAGTTGTCTCAGGAGATTAGAAAGAAAATTATAGAAAAACATATTAAAGGTAAAGGCTATAAGACCATCTACAAGCAGCTTGATGTTCTTGTGACTACAGTTGCACATATTATTCAGAAATTTAAGATAAATGGGACAGTTGCCAACCTCCCTGGACGTGGCCGCAGGGGGAGACAGATAGTACGAATGGTAACAAAAGAGCCCAGAACAAACTCTAAACACATTCATGGTGAACTCCAAGGTCAAGGTACATCAGTGTCAGATCACACCATCCGTCGTTGTTTGAGCCAAAGTGGACTTCATGGGAGACGACCAAGGAGGACACCACTGTTGAAAACAAATCATAAAAAAGCCAGACTGGAATTTGCCAAACTGCATGTTGACAAGCCACAAAGCTTCTGGGAGAATGTCCTATGGACAGATGAGACAAAACTGGAACTTTTTGGCAAGGCACATCAGCTCTATGTTCACAGACACAAAAATGAAACATACCAAGAAAAGAACACTGTCCCTACTGTGAAACATGGAGGAGGTTCTGTTATGTTCTGGGGCTGCTTTGCTGCATCTGGCACAGGGTGTCTTGAATCTGTGCAGGGTACAATGAAATCTCAAGACTATCAGGGTATTCTAGAGAGAAATGTGCTGCCCAGTGTCAGACAGCTTGGTCTCAGTCACAGGTCATGGGTCTTGCAACAGGATAATGACCCAAAACACACAGCTAAAAACACCCAAGAATGGCTAAGAGTGAAACATTGGACTATTCTAAAGTGGCCTTCTATGAGCCCTGATCTAAATCCTATTGAACATCTGTGGAAGGAGCTGAAACATGCCGTCTGGAGAAGGCACCCTTCAAACCTGAGACAACTGGAGCAGTTTGCTCATGAGGAGTGGGCCAAAATACCTGCTGAGAGGTGCAGAAGTCTCAGTGACAGTTACAGAAATGGTTTGATTGCAGTGATTGCCTCAAAAGGTTGTGCAAGAAAATATTAAGTTAAGGGTACCATCATTTTTGTCCAGGCCTGTTTCATGAGTTTGTTTTTTAAAATAATTCTGTTGAACCACAATTCAAAAGCATTGTCTGATTTTCACTGGTTAGTTTTAATTTTATTACCACTTTTGTCAGATTCAAGTTATTTCTGTGACCATTGTGGGTTTTTCTTTCATTAACAGAGGGGTACCAACAATTTTGTCCATGTCTGTATATATACGGTATATATATATATATATATATTTTTTTTTTTTAATTTTTTTTTTTGTACTTATTTTGTACCCGTAGGTAGATTTGTTTTGCAGTCTGGTGACAAGCCACCAGCTGCCGGTCACTGGGTGCACAAGCGCCCTGTATCCCTAACCTGCATGTTTTTTGCATGTGGGAGGAAACTGGAGAAATCCTGGAGTAAACCCACGCAACACGGGGAGAACATGCAAACTCCACACAGATAAGATAAGCCTTTATTAGTCCCACAGTGGAGAAATTCCAGGATTGCAACAGCACAGGGATAGCAACACTCAGAGCAACAATCAGAAGACAAGAAAAAACAAGAACAGCTAGTAAACATATGTACATATTACTATAAATGTATATATATATATATATATATATATATATATATATAGACACACAGTGCGGAGCATTATGGTTGGTGAATGTGCAGTAGAAAGTCTAAGCTCTCTCTCCGCGGATGCGGCGGGCCAGCTGGAAGTCTTTGGGCATGATGGTGACCCTCTTAGCGAAGAACAGACCCACCAGGTAGGCCTCTCCAGCCTCCTGCAGAGCCATGACGGCGAAGCTCAGGAAGCGCAGGTCGGTCTTGAAGTCCTGAGCGATCTCCCTCACCAGGCGCTGGATGGGCAGCTTACGGATGAGCAGCTCCGTGGATTTCTGGTAGCGACGGATCTCTCTCAGAGCCACAGGCCTGTGACAGTGAGGCTTCTTCACTCCGCCGGTGGCCGGAGCGCTTTTCCGAGCAGCCTTGGTGGCTAGTTGCTTCCTGGGGGGCTTTTTCCTCCAGTAGATTTACGGGTGGTCTGCTTGGTTCTTGCCATCGCTCTTTATTATTCTGTCTTATATTTCTTGCACGCCACCTAAACTCCAGCCCGGCACCCACGTCGTTTTCACTATAGTTCCCGGTATGTCGAGTTTCACTGTTAGCACCGGGTGGCGGTTGAGTGTTAGCTAGCACGAGCTCGTCCTGCTGTAACATCTCCTTGCTGTAAACAGAGGCTCCGTCCGCCGACTCGGGAGACCTTTGGGGCGATCTGTGTGTCCGTGATATATATATAGAGTGAAAGGTGTAGAAAAAAGAAGGAAGATAAAAAAAAGGCTGTTGCAACGGGCAGCCAACTCGTGTGGCGCCACCGGTCCGGCGGAACCGGAGCCGGAAAATCATCAGATCACTGTTGGCCTTGGGCAGGGATCAAACCCACAATCTCATGATCCCCGCGATCCCCCAGCCGAGGGTAAAACTGTGCCGCCGCAGTGCTAACCACTGCGCCACCGTGCAGCATTACCGTTATATACACTACCGTTCAAAAGTTTGGGGTCACCCAGACAATTATTTTGTGTGTTTTTCCGTGAAAAGTCACACTTATTTACCACCATGAAGTTGTAAAATGAATAGAAAATATAGTCAAGTGTAACCCAGTGTTAAAAACGCGAATAAAATTATGAATGTCGATACCGCTTTAAGAAGAAGGGGGGACATTCGTTTCACAATGGGAGTAGATAGTTTAACTTGAATTAAATTATAAATATTGATACCGCTTTTAGAAGAGAAAAACACCCATTTCACAATGGGAGTAAATGATTTAAATATGAATATTTAAATAAATATATATTCATAAATAGGAATGTTTTCTAGAAAGTTCTGATAAAGTTCCTAGTATTGTGTGTTGATATTTATTGTAACCAATGGCTGTGTGGAGCCCATAATTCTAACTTATGTGACTCACATGTGGCAGGCTGGAATTCAGCCGAGAGAGACTTTGAGCTAGCCAGGTGTATTGACATCACACCTCAGGAGGACGAGGTGTCTGCACCCCCCGTGGACTCAGAAGGAAGGAGAAGATTTCCCGGCCTGACCTTTTGGGGGTCAGAGAGGAGAACAGAAGGACTCTGGGTGTTCTATTACAGATGAAAGGATGTAACTGGGTCGTGTGACTTTTGTGTGATGTATTGTGACTTTTGTGTGATGTATGGTTCGAGATAAATGTATGTGTGTGACTGCGTCCAGGCTCTTTTCACTCCGATCGAGAGAGGACGTAGGATGAATGGGGAATTAAAGCAGTTACTGGAAAAATCATCCAGTCTCCTCAATTCTTGACTCCTACAGCTGCACCGTTGCTGGGTCACGCCAGCCGGTGGGTTAAGCGCTCTCTCCCTGGGTCTGGGATGACTTGCATTTTTGGCTCAGTCACGCCAGACGACGAAAGACACAGACCAGAGAGAGAGACTGTCTTTGGAGATATGGCAACGCTAGCGTGCTGGTAGCAGCCTTTGCCTGGATAAAACCCGTGAAATTGGTAAGCCTAAACCAAAATGAGAAATGAGACATTGCGGTATTGCCAAATTCTAATGCCCCGCCTATTAAATTTTTAAGATTGGGATCTGGGGGGCTGTCGGCGCTGTTGAGCGCGGGAACTCCATTGAAGCATGAGCCCACTTAGCATGGTGAGTGCTATTTATTCATTGTGTATGTGGATGCTAACCGCTAGCTTAAAAGCGCTAGCCGCCAATGCTAAATTCGGCTAGTTTTTTTTTCAGAAAAAAGCTATTTTTCAAGGCTTGTAACGGTTAGCAAAGGTCCCAGTTCCCTTGCCATTAATTGCTACTTGATGATGAAAGTTATATCTGTATGGTCTATATGTGTTTAAAGTGCAAAATTGTGATAAATTGTTGTGCTAGATGTGATGTTAGCTTGCACTGCACCAATGTCCTGTGATGTCAGGTGCCTTCCAAATGCTCATTGTTGTAGCACCATGTTGATGAGGTTGAATGGTAGATGTGTTTGTTTTATGCACATTTGTTGATTTGGGGAAATTGACTTATAGACTAAGCTCTTTGTGTTCTGACCTATTTTATAGGTCAGGTTCTTTTTCTTTTTCTTTTTTTTTTCTTTGGACTGGTTTGACCAGAGCGTGGATCTCCAGATCTGGATGGCGAGCTGAAGCCCGAACCCTGGAAACTGCTAAAGGTGACTCCTATGGCGCACATATTTTGACTGCATATGTAGCACAGGAGTGAGATGCTTAGGACTGCATGTGTATTTTGTAACCTCACGTCTTTGAAGGAACAATACGTCTAGACCTCCTGGGGATAACAGCAGAAGGTGGAGGTGCCTTTGGTGAGGACTCTGAGAGGACTTCCTGACCTCCTGGGGTCAGATGGAGGACGAAGGGACTTGGGGGGAGAATGATTGTCGTTGGGGGGGGGGGGGTTGATGACAATGTGATTCTGTTCTTTGATGTCCCAGGTATAAAAGTGGGGGTTTGGGGTAGTTCGATCTTTTTTTTGTCTGTTGAGAGAATGCTGGAGATGTGAGATCGTCAATAAATCTGAATTGAGAAATAAATTCAGCCTCTTCATTTCACGCTCTCCACATTGGTGACCTAAGACGTGCAATGTCCAGAGACAATTCCCCCGAACCAGACTCGTCAGGGACCGCTCGAGCAAGCGCGGTCTCAGTCAAGCTACCAGAGTTCTGGCAGGACAACCCAGACTCATGGTTCCTCCTGGCCGAAGCCCGGTTCGCACTCGGGGGAATAACAGCAGATGACACAACAATTCTACCACATCATCGCCAAGCTCGACAACCGCACAGCTCGATACATGCGGAGCCTGGTGCAGCAACCGCCCGCTGGCGACAAATACAGCGGGCTGAAAGCTGCCCTCATCCAGTGTTTCACGCCCTCAGCCGAGGAGAGGGCTAGGAGGCTCCTAGCTCTACACGACTTGGGAGGACGCAGGCAGGTCAACCTGATGGAAGACATGCTGCAGCTGAGAGGCACAGACAATGATGATTTCCTCTTCACGCACATCTTCCTGAGAACCCTTTCATCGCAGGGCGAGGGCGACCCTGGCAGGCACTCGTTTGTGACCCAGCGGGACTTTCACGCGCTGGCCCGAGAAGCGCAGCGGATACTCGACTCCTGCGAGGAGCAGGTGGCCACCGCAGCAACGGCAGACCTCGGCGCGGCGGCCGGGAGCAGCAGTGGGCCAGAGGCGGCGGAGTCGATCCCACCAACAATGGCAGCCAGCGAAGTCCCGACGCAGCGGAGGAAATGACCTCTGCTTTTAACCATCGGCGTTTCGCAGAGAGGGCGCGCAAGTGTGTACCGCCGTGCCAGTTCAAGAGCTCGGGAAACGCCAGGACCGGGGAGTCCGTTAGCAGCATTGGCCCTCAGCGAGCGAAACAAGCTGCTCTACCTCACGGATGCGCGCTCTGGGCGGCACTTCCTCATGGACACGGGCGCCCAAGTGAGTTTCATCACCCCAACCTACGCTGACCGGCTGGCAGGTCCCCGTGGTGACGGAGCGACAGCGGCGAACGGCTCGAGCATTAAGACCTTCGGCGAAAGGACTCTGCTTCTGTCCTTCCATGGCCGCACTTATGAATGGACTTTTATTATAGCGGCAGTGAGTTTCAACATGTTAGGTGCTGATTTTCTGTGCTCACGTGGTTTGTTAGTTGATCTTGCCAATAGGCAATTGGTTAATGCACTCTCTTTTGAATAAGATTTATTGTCAATACTACCATACGTAATACATACAGGAGAATTGAAATTTGACTTGACCATTGGGCGCGCTCCTTGTAAGCGCATCCCATAGCCGGGGGCAGCCGGAAGGCGCCAGTCGAACAGTGGGGGGTAAAGAGGGGGCGGGGGAGGGTAGGGAAAAAAAAACACAATAGGCAGAGAGAAAAAAGCATTGTTGATCAAAATAAAGCTCATTTTATGACCAAAATTGTGATTACAAGAAAAAAACTCTAAAATGTACAATTAGCAGACAATAGATCACACAATGACAAAGCGAGAGAGACCAGTGTATGTAGTCAGCATATGATCAGTGTGTGATGCAGTGTGGAGGTGTGTCAATTTTTACTCCATTCCTTGTGCAGCTCGAGTGTCCCGCCACCAGCACAGACCAACGTCGCCACAGCAGGGCGGTAAGTTTCACACACTCCTCACCCAGTTTCCCAGCACTCACAGTTCCCACCTTTTCGGCAGCAGATGCGAAACATGGGGTGGAGCACTTTATCACCACGACTGGCCCCCCCGTCTTCGCGAAAGCTCGGCGCTTGGATGCAGCTAAACTGTCCATAGCGCGTGAGGAGTTCGCCAACCTGGAACAGTTGGGCATCATCCGCCGTTCAAACAGCCCTGGCTTCCCCACTGCACATGGTCCCCTTAAGGCTGACGGCTCGTGGAGACCTTGCGGTGACTTCCGCAGGTTAAACAACGCTACAGCGCATGACCGCTATCCAATCCCGCATATTCAGGATTTTTCGGTCCATCTGGCGGGGGCGCGCGTTTTTTCTAAAATAGACTTGGTCTGCGGCTATCATCAGGTCCCAGTGCGTGCTGAGGACATCCCCAAAACAGCGGTGATAACCCCGTTTGGACTTTTTGAGTTTTTATGCATGCCGTTTGGCCTCAAAGGCGTCGCGCAAACCTTCCAACGGATGATGGATGCCGTGTTACGCGATCTCCCTTTTGTGTTCGTCTACCTGGACGACATTTTGGTCGCCAGCACATCCGAAGAGGAACATGAAAAACACCTCACAGCAGTTTTTCGGAGGTTGGGAGAGCACGGGTTAATAATCAATCCAGCTAAGTGCCAGTTCGGGGTGGCGCAGATCGATTTTTTGGGGCACCGCGTCTCCCCAGAAGGGGCGGTTCCGCTACCAGACAAAGTGCGTGCAGTGGCAGATTTTCCCCGGCCACAAACCATCAAAGCACTACAGGAGTTTTTAGGAATGGTGAATTTTTATAACCGTTTCCTCCCCCACGCAGCGCAGCTCATGCAACCACTGTATGCTGCGCTTAAAAAGAAAAAACCCTCCAATGCAATCGAATGGTCCCCGGAGCGGGAGCGCGCATTCGCGGAGGTAAAAAAAGCCCTTGCAGACGCTGCGTTGTTAGCTCATCCAGACCCAACGGCCCCGCATAGCGCTCACCACTGATGCGGTTGTGGAGCAGCACGTTGCTGGGGTTTGGCAGATTCTTGTGCGAGGCCGAGCGTAAATACAGCGCTTTGACAGGGAGCTGTTAGTGCTCCACTAGCATTCGCCACTTCCCCCAATTCTGGCTAGAAGGACGGGCTTTCACCGCCGTTTGTTGACCACAAACCGCTCACTTTTGCGATGGCCAAAATTTCGGAACTTGGTCGGGCCGGCAGCAGAGGCAGCTGGCCGCAATTCGGAACTTACTACTGAGATTCAGCACGTAGCGGGGTAAACTCAATGTAGTGGCAGAGCTGCCTCTCTCGCCGCGGTAACAGCACAGTCCGCGCAGAGGCAGATTATACTACCGCAGCCGCAGAGCAAAATAGCAGCACGGAAGCGCATGCTGCCCCAGGTTCACGTGGGGATAGATATATGCGGCCATGGCAGCGGGATCAGGGTAGAGATGCGGACGTGTGCGCGCTCCAGTCTGGACCAACAGGGTTAAGGCTGAAGAGCAGGAGCTTGCAAAATGGTATGCCCCCCTAATCTGCGATGTCCTCTACCGGGGCGACCCACGTCCGTTGGTGCCGGCCGCTTGGCGCCGGCACCAACTTGGCGCTGCACGCGTTTTTAACTCGGTTCACTCCTGGCACACCCCGGGGGTGCACGCGTCTGTGAAAATGGTAGCAGAGAAGTTTGTTTGGCCGAGCCTGCGCAAGCACGTGAAAGAGTGGGCAAGAGCCTGTATGGCTTGCCAGCGGGCCAAAATTCACAAGCACACAAAAGCCCCCTTAGAGCCATTTCACATCCCGGCCAAGAGATTTGATCATGTACATGTCGACCTTGTGGGTCCCCTACCGTCGTCGCAGGGGTTCACACATCTTTTGACAATGGTGGACCGAACCACGCGTTGGCCGGAGGTGGTCCCACTGGCATCGACCACGGCTGCAGAGGTGGCCCGCACATTTTTGACAGCTTGGATAGCACGTTTCGGAGTTCCGTCGGATATTACGTCCAACAGGGGACCTCAATTTGTGTCTGAGCTTTGGTCAGCGATGGCCCACAGCTTAGGTGCGACAATTCACAGCACTACCGCTTACCACCCCCAGGCTAATGGTTTATGCGAGCGTTTTCATAGATCATTGAAGGCAGCCCTCAGAGCGTCGCTTACGGATGCAAATTGGGTAAACAGACTACCATGGGTTTTATTGGGGTTGCGTTCTGCGCCTAAAGAGGACTTAAAGGCCTCCCCAGCGGAGTTGGTTTTTGCGCAGCCTCTCCAGCTGCCAGGCGAGTTTCTGCCAGATCATCTGGCACCAGGGCGTCCCCCGGCTCAGTGGTCATTGATCGGCACGGGAGCGGACACGCTTCCGGGCCCCGTTCATCACACTTTTCCACGTGTTTTTGTTCCCAAGTCTTTAAAAAATGCCGAATTTGTTTTTGTCAGGCACGAGGCTCTGCGCCCAGCCCTGCGCCCACCTTACGATGGCCCATATAGGGTGCTGGAAATAGGGGATAAGCATTTTGTGCTAGATTTGGGGGACAGGAGGGAAACAGTTAGCATAGACAGACTAAAGCCTGCTTTTGTGATGAATGACGAGTCTGTACGGGTGGCGAGGGCTCCTCGACGTGGCAGGCCCCCCAGGAAGTATGTCCTGGAGCTCCCGCAGGGATTAACTAACGGTTCTCATCCTCAGTTAGCAGATTCACTGCAAGATGGCGCCGCAGGGGCTGCGAAGCCCGCTTACAGCAAGTTTGGAAGACGTTTGAAGCCCAGACGGCATATGGACAAATGTGTGATTTTATCATGTTGTGTGGATTATGCTGTATTGTTTCATTCTTCGACGTTCGGGGGGGGGTTATATGGCGCACATATTTTGACTGCATATGTAGCACAGGAGTGAGATGCTTAGGACTGCATGTGTATTTTATAACCCCACGTCTTTGAAGGAACAATACGTCTGGACCTCCTGGGGATAACAGCAGGAGGTGGAGGTGCCTTTGGTGAGGACTCTGAGAGGACTTCCTGACCTCCTGGGGTCAGATGGAGGACGAAGGGACTTGGGGGGAGAATGATTGTCGTTGGGGGGTTTGATGACAATGTGATTCTGTTCTTTGATGTCCCAGGTATAAAAGTGGGGGTTTGGGGTGCTGTGCACAGGGGTGGACCAGCACCTGTCATCATGGATCCTGGACTACCTCACTAACCGGCCACAGTTTGTGAGAACCCGGGACTGTGTGTCCGACACGATCATCGGTAGCACGGGGGCCCCCCAGGGAACAGTTTTGGCTCCCTTCCTGTTCACCCTTTATACTGCGGACTTCTCACACAACACAACACACTGCCATCTACAGAAGTTCTCTGACGACTCTGCGATCATCGGCCTTATCTCTAACAGAGATGAAGCTGAGCACAGAGGACTTATCCAGGACTTCGTGGACCGGTGCCATCGGAACTGCCTCCAGATCAATGCAAGGAAAACTAAGGAGCTGGTGGTGGATTGCCGCAGACAAGGACAACTCCTCACAGCACCAGTAAACATACAGGGAACAGACATTGAGATGGTGACATCTACAAGTACCTGGGTGTTCATCTGAACAATAAACTAGACTGGTCACATAATATTGGCTTCATCCAGATTGGCTTCATCCAGCAATGACCTACAGCTCTTGCTGGGACGGTTTGCCGCTGAGTGTGAAGCGGCTGGGATGAGAATCAGCACCTCCAAGTCCGAGTCCATGGTCCTCAGCCGGAAAAGGTGGATTGTCCTCTCCGGGTTGGGGACAGGCTCCTGCCCCAAGTGGAGGAGTTTAAGTATCTTGGGGTCTTGTTCACGAGTGAGGGGAAAATGGAGCGAGAGATCGACAGACGGATTGGAGCAGCATCTGCAGTGATGCGGACGTTGTACCGGTCTGTTGTGGTGAAGAGGGAGCTTAGTTCTAAGGCAAAGCTGTCGATTTACCAGTCAATCTACGTTCCTACTCTCACCTATGGTCACGAGCTTTGGGTAATGACCGAAAGAACGAGATCGCGGATACAAGCGGCTGAAATGAGCTTCTCCGTAGGATTGCTGGACTCACCCTCAGAGATAGGGTGAGGAGCTCAGTCATCCGGGAGAGGCTCAGAGTAGAACCGCTGCTCCTCCACATTGAAAGGAGTCAGTTGAGGTGGTATGGGCATCTGATTAGGATGCCTCCTGGACGCCTCCCACTTGAGGTGTTTCAGGCACGTCCCACTGGGAGGAGACCCCGGGGCAGACCCAGGACTCGGTGGAGAGACTATGTCTCCCAGCTAGTCTGGGAACGCCTTGGTATCCCCTCTGAAGAGCTGGAGCAGGTGGCTGGGGAGAGGGAAGTCTGGGCTTCTCTGCTTGAACTGCTGCCTCCGCGACCCGGACCTCCGGAAAAGCGGTAGAAGATGGATGGATGGATGGATGGTCACATAATACCGACACACTCTACAAGAAGGGACAGGGCAGGCTGTTCCTACTGAGGAGACTCAGGTCTTTTGGTGTACAAGGCTAATCTTGCAGCGAACATATGAATTAACATGAGCCCAAAACGCAGTTGAAGAGAACGTGTTTAATAACAGAAAGGGGGAACTCAAAAATACACAAAAGACAGGGAAAATGTTCAGTTGGATGATGCAGTCTGGCACACTATCAATGCACGACTGAGCTAGTTGGCAGGGAACACTCCCAGGGAGGAACTGGCCAGCACATGAAAAAATAGAAGGAAGACTTACAGAGTGCGTCAGAGCTCAGTGGGCTCTGGGGAAATGACACCGTCGACGTCCAAGGGAAAGGGTGCCAACAGCTCCAGGGAAAACAGGCTTGTGGCCACAGACTGACTAGGAAGTGAAGACTTATACTACAACACTGAATGCCCCCATTGTCACCCAATAAATACCAAGCAGGCTAATGGGTGATAAGTGGATGCAGGTGTGTGGCGGGAGTCTGTTAATGTGTGTGTGTGTGTGTGTGTGTGTGTGTATGTGTGTGAACAAATGAGAAAATAACTAATAGCTGTCAGAAGCTGAGCCGACTAGGTTTCCCCCTGCTTGGTTCTGGCCTCTCTGTAGGTTAGGTGCCACTTTGTATGTATTTCTGTGTGCTTTACCGTACCCATAGCCACTGCTTTCTGGTCAGCAGCGGTGAGGCAGCCTCTTGGGCTCACGCTGGTGTGAGCGCTGTCTAAGTATCTACTGGTCCGACCACACCCCCTCTCTTATTGCTGTCAGCTATTCCCAATCGTTTGCCATCTCCCCGCTCCTCGCCCAGGTGTGACCAATTTACCATCCCCAGCAATGCGTGTACTTTAGGAGCCTTTTGCCAGTCACGCATTGCTGGGTCATTGCACTAGACATGCGATCGTTAATCGCCGTGTGATAGTCAACATCATTAAAAGACTGTGTTTCACTTGGTGCTTTATTTAGAGTACTCGGACAGCTCCAGTCCTGTGAGTATAATCTGTGTGTGTTTTCCCCGGTAATCCTCACCTTAGACTGTTGAGCATCCTGGAAGACTCCTTAAGCTACTGTGGAATATATGCATTGTAACTGGAAACTGTCAGTTTTTGTGTTTAATAAATGTGTGTGTGGTGTAAACCCAGCGCGTAAATCCTCATCCTTTCACCTCTCGCCGTGCGCTGTGGAGAAGCGCATAGAGAGTTCATGACAATAGCTGGTGAGTGTCTGGTAAAGAGATGGGTGTGGCTGTAAACTGTCAAGAGCAAAAGCTCAGGGCTCAACCAGCCAGCTGGAACCAATTAACAAAAATCAGAAACTACAGCCACAAGTCATGGGCAGAGCTGAAACACCAGCAACACATTGACACTATTCTGACAGTACACTGACAATGCAGAGGACAATACAATAATCCGGCAAACACAAGTGGGAAGACAGAGATTAAATAACGTGAGACATAATGATCAGAGTGATTGCGGGTGTGAGTGAGTGAGTGCATGCATGTGTGTAGGAATGTGTGAGTGTGTGTTGATCTAAAGTGAGCACAGAGTTGGGTGAGTGTGTGTGTGTGTGTGTGTGTGTGTGTGTGTGTGTGTGTGTGTGTGTGAACTGAGTAGCAGAAGCAATCAGTGATAACATTCAGCTGTCACACAATGACAGGAGAGGGAGGTGTGGCTGTCAGCTGACAGGGGGCAGGGCAACTGCAGAAGGCTCCCTGCCAGTTGCCTGTCACAAAATGAGTGAAGAGAAACCCAAAACAAAAACAGACAAATAACAGATGCCAGAATTACACAAGAGAAATAAATACAGCCACAAAGCCATGAAGCTGGGTTTGAAGAACATCCAAACCCAGTTCATGACAATATCAGATATATGAAAACCAACCACGGATAAAATGACAGGAACCAAGAACCCAAGATACAACAAATATACAAATATGGAGAAAGGCCATGAGACTGAGCATGGTGGAGACCCCCAATGCTCACCTCATGAGAGAGCCCCCCCCCCCCCTCAAGGGGTGGAGACCAGACACCCAAGGAAACATCAAAAAAGAAAAAAGACCCCTCCTCCACACACAAAAAAGGAGTATAACAATAAACCACTTCTGGTGGGTGGTGGGGGGAACAGGCTAGGAGGGAACAAAAAATAAAACCCCGCTCTGGACATACACCCAAGCAAAAACCCAGGCACTTAGACCAGAGAGGTGGACAGTTCAGGTGGCTAGCTAAAGTCCCAGACCTGGTAGATGGCATGATGGAACGAGTCAGGTGGCCTACTGGAGAACGTGGGCCACCCAACCCAGCGGCACAGTCTGTCAGGTGGTCTGCCAGAGTTCTTTAGCCACCTAAACAGAAAAGGTGGTCCAGGGTGTGGCTGCCCAACAGGGACAACCAGTGATAAAGGATAGAGAAGGATGGAGGAGTAGGGGAAACCACAACGACATCAGGTGGAGGACAGGGAACCATGACGGCCTTGGGCAGAGTAGAGGGGACTACGACGGCCTTGGGTAGAGAAGAGGAGCCCACAATGGCCTCAGGCAGAGGAAAGGGAATCCCGACGGCCTCGGGCAGAGGAGGGGGAACCCCGATGGTGTTGGGCAGAGAAGAGGGAACCCCAAAAGTGTCGGGCAGAGGAGAGTGAACCTCAATGCCTCCGGACTGCCCTGCAGCATCCTCGGTGGTCCCAGACTGGGACATCGCAGCATCCATGGTGGCTCCAGGCTGGAGCGAGGCTGCACCCATGGCGGCTCCGGGCTGGAGAGAGGCTGTACCCACAGTGGGCCCGGACTGGGCCAGAGCTGCACCCACAGTGGGCCAAAACTGGGCCAGAGCTGCACCCATGGTGGCCCCTAGGCTGGAGTTGTCAAGGATGGCCTTCGTGAACCATTAATGAGACGCATTAGGCAGCCGATGAGTTTGCATATTTATTAGTGAAAGATAAATGATTACAAAATAATGAGCCACATGGGGCCAAAACACAAACAAGAGTTACGACTAGGACACAGTAATGAAATACTCAGACTATGGAATAAACTTACAAGAACACGGAGGATCACAGGGCGACTGAAGCCGGGCGTAGGGTCTCCAGCCGAACGTTGTATGGAAGCAACGTTACTCGTGTGAGGGCACAGCCCCGAGTAACCTCGACTGCTCCCTTAAATAGGGCTTAGAGGATGACACAGATAATGAGAACTAATTAGTGGAATGTAATCCAGCTGTCACTGCGCAGCTCGGCTCTGACAGCCGGAAGTCCTGCAGAGACACTGTCAAAATAAGAGCCCAGAAGGCTCTAAGGAAACTAACACAGAACGGGAGGAAAATACTGCATGATCCGAGCATGGACAATATCAGCGCTTAGACCATGACAGGAGTGTAATGCCCACGGCAGGCCCACACTGGAGCACAGCACCCACTTTGGTTTCAGGCTGGGGCACAGCACTCATGACGTTCCCTGACTAAGACACCACACTCACAGAGACACGGACTGAAGAGGAGCTGCACCCACGGAAGTCCAGGGCTGAGACAGAGTACCCGCAAAGACCTCAACCAGAGGCTGACAAAACAAAACACTTGCCTGAGTTCCTGGTGTGCAATGTCTTCTGCTGCAGCTGGTTAGGAATCAGCCCTCTCTTTGACTTCAGTGGTTGTGCCCCTCATAGGAAAGTGGAGGAGCTGCCCCTGAAAACACGGTGACAGGTGGAGCCAGAACAGCTACAGGATAAATCGAGGAGATGGGAGTTGCAGCAGCAAAGGAGGAGGAGGAGGAGGCTGACAGGACAGCTGGCGAAGGCGAATGAGAAGGAGAAACTGCTGTGGGAATTGTCTGGCTTGATGTGGGAGAAACTGCTGACTGAGAGGTGGTGGAGGCACTCTTCCGGTGGGATTTCCCTGGACAGCAGCATCCTGGAGTAGGTTGAGCGGGAGCAGGAACGGATGCTGGAGACTGCTGAGGAGCCGATACTACAGAGGCCCAGGAACGCCTCCCCTTGGGCGTGGGTCAAGGCCTTCTCGGAGATTCCTCACCGCCTCACTGTTTCCACGTTGCAGAGCTGCCACCAGAGAAATCCTCTACACCCCCTCAGTATGCTTCTTGAGCTGAGGGCACCGGCGAGCAGCTGCCTCCGTGAGACCCAGGTACCACAATGCTTCTTTTGGAGTAGGAGTGATGTAAGCTGCGGAGATGAGTTTTTCCACCTCCATGAGTGTCCTGCAGCATTCCCACCTCAGGCTCATCGGGTAGCTGTGACCAACTGACCACATAATGACAGCTCCTGAAAAACAGGTGAGTGAAAAAAAAAAACAAAAAACAAAAACACAAACCACAGCAGCTTGGTCTCTAATTTGATGGAGTCTACTGTCATGAATTGCCCCTTGGGGGAGAGAGGAGAGACCCAGATGCTGAACTGTAGTTTGTGATATTTATTAACAAAACACAAAAAGTCCAAACAGTGTGCAAACACAAAAATCCAAACTGTGCACAAAGTAAACTTATGAACGAATTCAACAAGGGGTGAACAGGATGCACAAAGAACATCAGAACAGGAACAGGGTTCTGACACAAAATGACTCTATAGATTCCAGCAATAAGGGAGAGAAATAACCATCCTTAAATAGATCCCGAAACAAATGAACACAAATGATAACAGGTGTGGATCACATGAGCGGGCAGGAGGAAACAATGATTACAGACTGGGGTCAGCTGGGAGCAATGAGAGGGGAGAAGACGGGACTGACAGCTGACAGGAGCACCGCCCACAACAGAGCAAAAATCCGGAAATGCCACTGACAACTGCAGCCCCGGCAAGAGAGAAAACCACAGTACAATAAAAAAGAACTAAATGCCAACAAATAAGGACTGAGGGATAAATACAAACAAATACAAAATAAGAGCACAGCAAAACTATGATGATTTAAACAGGGGGATAAGAAGAATAAGAAAAAATATCAGATGCTTCCTGTAGTAACGTATCATCACTTCCTGTATTGCTGGCTGTCCGTGTGGTTTGCTCTGGGGTTAGCTCTCCTCAGTCTCCTGAGGATTATTGCCTTTAATTGTATTTTAATCACTTTTTTCCATCTACCGTCAGCTCTCACTTCTGTTTAACAAGCTTCTTGCGCCTGTGTGCGCTCTCAGTGTCATCTAATCACCCTCTTTAACCTTCTGTTCACCTTTCATCTGTGTTTGTGTTAGCTTTGGGTTAGACACTAGCTATGGCTACTAGCTCTCCTTCCTCTCCTCCTCTGGTGTTCTCTTTGTGTCAGATGTTTAGCTACACCTCTGCCTCTTTTAGTGATTTTGGTAAGTGTAATAAATGTTGTCTTTTTGAGGCGCTCGAGGTGAGGTTGTCTGATTTGGAATCCCGGCTCCACTGCATTGAAACACCATCTGTTCCAGTTAATAATGACGGACGCCCCTTAGCTGCAGCGGAGCTCCCTAGCATAGGGCAGCCTGCTAGCAGTTCTCCAGTTCTGCCCTCTCCTGAGCAGCCAGGAGAGAATGGGTGGGTGACGGTGAGAAGGAAGCTTAGCCGCAAGCCCCTGGTTCACCACCAACCTATTCATGTTTCTAATCGCTTTTCTCCACTCAGCGACACACCCGCTGAGGAAAAAACTCTGATCATTGGTGACTCTGTAGTCAGAAACGTGAACCTAGAGACTCCAGCGGCCATAGTCAAATGCATTCCTGGAGCCAGAGCAGGCAACATCGAGTCAAGTTTGAAAATGCTGGCTAAAAGTAACTAAATACTCCACAATTGTTATCCACGCCGGCATTAACGACATCCGACTCTGACAGTTGGAAGTCACAAAACTTAGTGTGGAATCAGTGTGTGACTTTGCCAAAACAATGTTTGCTTCTGTAGTATTCTCTGGGCCCCTCCCCAGTCTGACCAGTGATGACATGTTTAGCCCCTTGTCATCCTTCAACTGCTGTCTGTCTGTGTGGTGTCCTGCAAACAACGTGGGCTACATAGACAACTGGAACTCATTTTGGGGAAATCCTGGTCTTATCTGATGAGACGGTGTCCATCCCACTTTGGATGGTGTGTCTTTTTTATCTAACAATCTGGCATCATTTTTATCCAAATTTCCAAAACCTTGACTACTCAGAGTTGGGACCAGGAAGCAGAGTCACAGTCTTACACGCCTCTCTGCAGCTCCTCTTCATCCGCCACCCCTCAGCTAAGCCCCTGTCTTCCCCATCAGAGAATCATTGTCTGCTCCCTCCAAAGTAAATAAAAATATAATGTATAAGCATCCCAAAGTGATTAAACAAAAAGTTGGTAAAACTCAAATTAAACATGAAGCCTCTAAATTTAATGATTTGGCCTGTCTTCCTTCTCATAATTTAAAAATTAAATGTGGTTTGTTAAATATTAGGTCTCTAACTCCCAAGTCTCTGCTTGTCCATGATCTGTTAATTGATCATCAGATTGATTTAATATCCCTTACAGAGCCTTGGTTAGGGCAAGATTATTATGTTGGTTTAAATGAATCAACTCCCTCTGGTTATTTAAACTGTTAAAATCCCCAAAGTTCTGGTCGTGGAGGAGGAGTATCAACAATTTACAATTCCAAATTACTAGTTAATGTAAAGCAAAAAAAAAAAAAACCCACAATTCCTTTGAGGGCCTGGTCCTAAGTATTTGGCATTTTAGCAATTTTAGGTTAAACCCAATTTTATTTTCCATAGTTTATCATCCTCCATCAACCTACTCAAAATTTTTATCCGGATTTGCCGAATTCTTAGCAGATTTAATGCTGAAATCAGATATAATAATTATAGTAGGGGACTTTAATATAAACCTCGATATAGATAGTGATTGCCTTAATATGGCATTTAATTCAATATTAGACTCGATGGGGTTTTCTCAGAAAGTAGGAAATTCTACCGTTCACCACACGTTGGACCTTGTTCTGACATATGGCATAGAAATAGAAAATCTGGTAGTGTCTTGTCAAAACCCTGTGCTGTCAGATCATTGTCTGTTAACCTTTGATTTTACTATTTCTGACTATTTGGCTCCTAAAGAAAAAATATTACTCCAGTAGTTTCCTCTCAAATGATGTTGTTACCAAATTTATGCAGATTGTCTCCTCTATGCCATGTGTCAATACAATGGAAATAAGCTATGGAGAGCTTGCTCCTTCTGTAATTGATAGCATGGTAGATAGTGTGACAGCTTCTCTGCATCAGACTCTAGACATTTTGGCCCCTTTAAAAAAGAAAAGGTCTAATCAGAGATTTCTAGCTCCTTGGTTCAACACAGAAAACTCATAACTTTAAACAGAAGACCCATCAATTAGAAAGAAAATGGCACTCCACTAATTTTTATGAAATCTATTTAGCTTGGAGAAAGCATCTTTTTATACATATATAAAAAAAATCTCTTAGAAATGCTAGAACAAGTTATCATTCTGCATTAATAGAAGAGAACAAGAATAATCCCAGGTGTCTTTTCAGCACTGTAACCAGGCTGACAAAGAGTCAGGACTCTGTCAATCCTACCATTCCCTTAGAGCTTGCTAGTCAGGGACTTTATGAACTTTTTCAATAATAAAATTTCATCTATCAGAGATAAAATCAGTCAGATTCTTCCCACTGCACATGATCTGAGTCCTATATTTCATTACATTTTCAATAAGTCCTTACAGACACAACATGTGCCTAAGATCTGGAAAGATGCCCGTGGTTGTTCCCGTTCCAAAATCCAGCTGTCCTAAAATGGTAAATGACTTTAGACCAGTTGCTTTGACTTCAATTTTAATGAAAATTTTTGAAAAACTGGTCAGATGTGAGGTCTTAAAGCAGACTGAAAATGCATTGGATCCTCTGCAGTTTGCCTATAGGCCTCACAGAGGAGTGGAGGATGCCACTGTCACTATGTTTAACATGCTGGATTTTAATGGGACACACGCCAGGCTTTTATTTGTGGACTTATCCTCTGCCTTTAATACAATCCAACCTCATATTTTAGTTGAAAGGCTCCTGCAACAATTTGATTTGAGCAAGAATCTGGTGGGTTGGGATTCTGGATTTCTTAACCAACAGGACGCAGAGAGTAAGGGTCAATGGCACATTGTCTGACCTAAAGTGCTCTTCTACTCGCTCTCCCTCAGGGGTGTGTGTTGTCACCACTACGTCTTCATCCTGTACACAAACATGTGTCGGAGCAGACATGACAACAGACACATCTATAAAGTATGCTGATTACTCAGTCATTGTCAGTCTCCTCCAGGATGGTGAGAGTGGCCACGGCCCAGTAGTTGATGACTTTGTTCACTGGTGTGAGGATCCTACCTGCAGCTGAATACAACAAAACATAAAGATATGATTATTGACTTTAGAGGAAAACTCCCAGGCACAATGTCACCATACTAAAAGGCCAGACCACCGAATGTGTACAATCCTACAAAATATCTTGGGACGATTATTGATAGTAAATTAAACTTTGAAGTGAACTGTGAAAGGGTGTGCAAAAAGGGTCAGCAACATTTGCATTGCTTGAGGACCCTGGCACGCTTCCAAATTGACCGATACCATAATGACAATGTTTTATCGGCTTTTATTGAATCTGTTTTATCCTTTCGTTAATGTCAAGGGTTTGGTCAGATAAAACTGAAAACAGAGGAAATCCTTGGATCAGGTAGTTAGATGGTCCTGTCGTTTGCTTGGTGAGTCACAGCTTGAGCCTGACATCCCTGTACACCAGACAAGTACAGAGGATGGCTGCCTCCATCTTAAAATGATGACTCCCACCCTTGCACTGCAACTTTCAGCTTCTTCCTCCAGACGGAGGTTTGCTGTCACAAAAAGCAAAAACCAGCGCTACAAAAAACAGCTTTGTCCCTGCTGCTGTCAAAGAGTTGAACAAGCTATAAAAATATATTGTACATATTTTATATTTAACTTATTTTGTATGATGTGTGCCTGTGTTTGTGTCTATGTTTGAATGTAATTAGTGGCTTGTAAATATGGATGCCCACCAGACTGCAAAACAAAATCTACCTACGGGTACAAATAAGTAACCTGAACCTGAACCTGAACTGTTAACTTAAATACAGTAACTACTACAACTCCTTCAGTTGATGTCTGTTTGAATGAGTTTACTCCAATTGACCTTTTAGAGTAAGATAAAATAATTTCCTCATCAAGCCTTCAACTTGTCTTTTAGACCCTATTCCTACGAGATTATTAAAGTAGTTTTTCCATTTTCTGGTAGACCGAAGATGAATAGATACACTCCATGGATGTGCCGGGACACATCATCAGTGATGTTTCCTGACGTCATCACATCAGACACCCTCAATCAGGCGTCCCAGCCAGGGTTGATCAGACCCTGACTTGTGTCCCGGCAGCAGTAGCCCACGATTCAGACCTCTTAATCCATAGCCACCGAGAAGCTCTTTCTGCAGCCTCAGTGGCAGATTTGATGGCCTTCTTTTTAGCTCCTTTGATACCAAGGAGAGTGTAAATTTTGCAGAGGGAGCGGGCAGCAAAGCCTCGACATCCCACCTCTATGGGCTCACAGTGTGCTCTCCAACCATTCCTCTGGCACTGTTCTATCAGTTCTTGGTATTTGAGCCGTTTGCATTCATTGGCCTCTTCTGCTCACAGTGTGCTCTCCAACCATTCCTCTGGCACTGTTCTATCAGTTCTTGGTATTTGAGCCGTTTGCATTCATTGGCCTCTTCTATGCACTCCTCCCAGGGAACTGTGAGCTCCACTAACAGAACCTGTCTGGAAGAGGAAGATATAAGTACCACATCTGGCCTAAGAGATGTTGATGTTACATAATCGGGGAACTTAAGCTGCTTTCCCCAGTCAATTCGCAGGTCCCAGTCTGATGCTGAAGAGAGCAGACTGGCTGATGGTCTAAACTGTGGTTGGGGCCTCTCTCCAGCTTTAACGAATGTAATTTTCCTTTGACTACCGACCTGCTTACTGTTTGCCATGGCGCTGGAGATGGTCTCCGCTACATACTTTAGCACTTGGTCATGACGCCAGCGATATCGGCCCTCTCCAAGAGCTGTTGGGCAACTGCTAAGGATGTGTTCAAGCGTGCCCTTTCCTGAGCAGAGAGGACATGTTGGCAGCTCGTTCTTACCCCAGGTATGCAGGTTTGCCGGACTGGGTAGCACATCATATACTGCTCGGAGCATAAATTGGATGCGCTGAGGCTCTGCATGCCAGATGTCATTCCAGGTCAGCTTCTTGTCCACTACTCCCTCCCATTTTGTCCATGCCCCCTGCTGCCGCATGCCTACCAACCATCCTACCAGTCCTCACTTCTTCAACACCTGCTCTCACCTCCTGCAGGATTAACTTGCGTTTGTCCTTTCCCTGGACTTTATCGTAGCACGGCTGTGGGATGGAGCCCAGCCCTGCACATCCTATTGCCACTGTGCCCAAGAGAGCTTTGTGTCTCAACCAAGATTCTGCAAGCTCCAACCCCTCTTGAGCTCTCCACTTCCGACCTGTCCTCACCACAGTGCCTGCTGCTTCCACTCTTGAGTCTCTAGTGTCACAATAGGCTAGTACCTCTCTTGTACGAGAAACTTTGAACTACTCTTCCAAATTACTAATAGGAAGCTGGAGTTTGTTGCTCCTGCCATAAAGCGCTGCACTACTGAAGCTATGTGGTAAACCCAACCATCTTTGAATGTAGGAGCTGATCTTCCTTTCCAGGGTCTCCACTGTAGACAGAGGCACCTCGTACACCAGCAGAGGCCAGAGGATATGGGGTAAAATGCCATGTTGGTACACCCAAGTCTTGAACCTGCCGGGAAGGCCAGACTTATCCAGTCAACAGCCATGTTTCCAATTTCCTGATGGTAGTTCGAATGGATGCTGTGTCCCTGAGACTACAGTCAAAGACCTTCCCTAGGCTTGTGACTGGTTTCTCTGTGATAGATGGTATCACAATGCCATCCAGATGGAAACGGAACTTATCCACCACTTTCCCTCTTTTCAGGACCATAGATCTAGACTTCAAAGGCTTAAAGTTCATTCTTGCCCAGGAAATAAGTTTTTCCAGGCCTTCAAGAATCCACCTACTGCCAGGCACTGATGTAGTAGTAACTGTCAGGTCATCCATGAAAGCTCTAATGGGGGGCTGCCGGATTCCTGGCCTTGAAAGGGGTCCTCTACATTCTACCTCTGCTGCTTTAACCAGCATGTTCATGGACAGGGTAAAAAGGATAACAGAAATGGTACAACCTGTTATAATCCCTTTCTCCAACTGGTGCCAATCTGAGGTCAAGCTGCCAGAGGTGACTCTGAGTCTAAATTGACCATAATAGTTCAGAATGAGAGCCTTGATCTTACTGGGTATGTGGTGTTGGTCCAGCGTGATATCGACCAGCTTATGGGGGATTGACCCATAAGCATTGGCAAGGTTCAGCCAAAGCACCACTAGATCTCCATTTCCCTCCTGCGCCTCTCTGATCAGCTGAGTGACCACCCCAGTGTGTTCCAAACACCCTGGTACACCTGGGATTCCACCCTTCTGTACTGATGTATCAATATAATTGTTCTTCAGAAGGAAGTAGGTCATTCTCCTAGACAGGACACTAAAGAAGATCTTGTCTTCCACGCTGAGGAGTGAGATAGACCTGAATTGCTCCAGTTTAGATGACCTCTCTTCCTTGGGAATCCACACTCCCTCTGCCCATCTCCACTGCTCTGCTACAGTTCCTCTTCACCAGATCACTCTCAGTATCTTCCATAGGATTCTCAGGAGCTCTGGGCAACGCTTGTATACTTTATAAGGTACTCCACTGGGGCCTGGAGCAGAGCTGGCTCTCACTGCTGCCACCACTTCCTGAACTTCCTTCCAGGTGGGTTCTGAGGTATTGAAATCCACACTAGCTCTATTCTTCAAATAATCAATTCTTCATTAACATTAGGCCATGCACCGCAAGCTTTTAAAACTGCTGTAATTAAACCCTTACTCAAAAAGCCAACGCTGGATCCAGGAGTTTTAGCTAACTATAGACCAATCGCTAATCTCCCTTTCATTTCAAAAATCTTAGAAGGAGTTGTATTATTTGACCACTTGCAGCGAAATGGTTTATTTGAAGAGTTTCAATCTGGGTTTAGAATCCATCATAGTACTGAAACAGACTTTGTGAAGGTCACTAATGACCTCCTTTTCGCATCTGATAATGGACTTGTTTCTGTACTTGTCCATTTAGACTTTAGTGGAGCTTTTGATACTATCAATCATAATATTTCACTTGATAGAATTGAACACCATGTTGGACTTAATGGAACTTTGTTGCAATGGTTTAGATCTTATTTATCTGATAGGTTCCAGTTTGTTTATGTCAGTAATAAGTTTTCTTCTAACTCAAAGCTCAGTCATGGAGTTCCACGGGGATCTCTTCTAGGCCATACTGTATTTAGTTTATATACGCTTCCATTAGGCAACATTATAAGAAAGCATCCATCCATCCATCCATCTTCTTCCGCTTAATCCTTTTCGGGTCGCGGGGGGGGGGGGGGGGGGTTGGAGCCTATCCCAGCATCTTTGGGCGAGCGGCAGGGTACACCCTGGGCAGATCGCCAGTCCATATTAACTTAATTGTACTTAATTGTAAACTCTATGTGAAGCCAATGAAGGGAGACCAGAACTGGAGAGATATTATCTCTCTTTCTAGTACCTGTTAAAACTCTTGCTGCAGCATTTTGGATCAGCTAAAGACTTTTTAAAGATGTTTTAGGACAGCCAGATAATAAAGAGTTGCAATAATCTAATCTCAAGCTAACAAAAGCGTGGATCAGTTTCTCAGCATCACTCTAAGACAAGATGCTCCTAATCTTGGCAATATTACACATATGATAGAAGGCAGTCCTAGAAACAAATTTAATATGTGAATTGAAAAACAGATTTTGATCAAAAATAACTCCAAGGTTCCTCACAGAGCTATTCAGAGAAAGAGTAATGGCTTCCAAACTAAGAGTTTGATTTGGAAAGGTATTTCTAAGGTTTTTTGGACCGACTAGAATGACTTCAGTCTTATCTGAATTTAATAACAGGAAATTACAACTCATCCAAGCTTTGATTTTCGTTAGACAGGCTTCTAACTTGGCTAATTGATTACTATCATCTGGCTTCATTGACAGGTATTATTGTTTATCATCTGCATAACAATGAAAATGTATACAGTGCCCCCGGCCAACTCACCCTTGGCCGGGGGATCCTGGGTTCGATCCCAGCCACCGACCAACAGTGATCTGCATGGAGTTTGCATGTTCTCTCCGTGTCTGCATGGGTTTACTCCGGGATTTCTCCGGTTTCCTCCCACATGCCAAAAACATGCAGGTTAGGTTAATTGGCATCAAACTGGGGATTCTAAATTGTCCTTAGGTCTGACTGTGAGAGTGAATGGTTGTTTGTCTCTCTGTGTTGGCCCTGCGATGGACTGGTGACCTGTCCAGGGTGGACCCTGCCTCTCGCCCTGTAACGTACTACGACGAGGCTGCTGTCAATCATCAATGGAGGCTTTGAGACGACTTGCAATTAGCAATTTTTCCAATTTTATTTTTCAAAAATCTCACAGATAACAACTTCAGCGTACATACCAAAATCTTCACACCGACACGACACTCTCTTCCCAATAACCAACACCTGTTATATTGAGTGAGATAATTAGGGCTAATTAGCCCCTACCATAACCCCAGGTAAAACAATAAACATTTTCCATTTTTCACACATACCCAATAGCATCTAAAAGTCCATAACAATTTCCCACCTATTTACAAAATACATATAAATAACACAGAATAAATAAGACACCATAAATAATTCAATAAATAATTTAAACCCCTATTTACAAAATCTAAATCACCCCTAAACTTACCATCACATGCTCCCTTCCTGCTGGTATCCTTTAAAAAACATTCAACCCCTAAAGAGTCTTTTGCCCGGACACCATCAGGGAGCATGCTGGCAAAGGTATGTGGATAATGATCACCACTTGTTTTACCCAAATAATTAAACATAACAATTATCTCACAAAGGCATTCCAGTTAGTCAGAAGCAGATCTTAAAGTAATATGTGCAAACTTAACAATAATTAACATTTACAAATATTAGCCAAACAATATAATCAAACATACAATAAACCACAACAGTGGTGACACTCCGTCGTCACACGCCCAAAGATGCTGGGATAGGCTCCAGCCCCCCCGCGACCCAAAAAGGATTAAGCGGAAGAAGATGAATGAATGAATTTTACACCCATCATTATACTGTATTTTTTTTTACAGCACCACTATTTCCTCAAAAGTGACGATCACTACTAAATAGCTTAAACTCCAGTGGCTATTTTTTTTTTTAATTCCAGTGCTGGTAAGTTGGATTGCTCAGGTGTTTCTAAGGAGGTGGCCAGTGACTTTATGGTTACTCCCCCCTCAGTGCCAAGACTGCGAGAGTCTTTACATAGAGTTGATGCAGAGGAAGTGTACATGAGACATCTACAGCTGCACGTATTAAGACGACTGCAGTATTCTATTCCTAGTCCAAACTCCTTATCGCATATTGATGGCAACCATAAGCTCATAAGGTATCAACAATATTGGCAGATAAACAATGCACCTTTCTACCAATGTCTAGAATTGTTTTATAATTAAGTTGTGCTTTTTTGTATGCCTGACAGGAGGAAATTTGTTGTCCATGGCGGGGTGGATGGATTCAGCCGATTAGTGGTCTACTTGACTGTGGCTGGGAACAATAGAGCAAGCACTGTCTTACAGAGCTTTATCACGGCTGTTGAGCAGTGTCGGCCACATAAAGAGTATGGTCTGATAAAGGTTGGGAGAATGCAGATGTAGCAGCATTCATTTTACAGGAGCAGAGGTGCCAACTGGAACTCCTCACATCACAGGCAGAATTGTCTACAATCAGCAGTAAAACATATGTTTGACATCAAGGCTTACAAACCATACCAGTTGAATGTATTATAAAGCTTTATGAGTATCAAACATAAATTAACATTTTGTCAATCTCATCCTAATCACAGAATAGATGATGTGGAGAGATGTCTACGGCATGCCCTTGAACCTCTTCTATCAAATCTCACTTCACTGGAAGATGAGGGAACACTGAATCCAGACAATGAAGTCCATCTTTACACCCTGCACCAGATCTTCCTTCCACAAATGCAGAGAATCCTCAATACTTTCAGAGATGGTTGGAATGTTCATGGTCTTAGAATGGAAAGGAATCAATCACCACAGCAACTCTGGACAAGATACAGACAGCAAGGTCCATGGAGGATCCCACAGAGGTTAAAGGAAGATAGTCTTTTCACATTTTAATTAAAGCTCTCTGTCTGCCCATAAGAAAAATGTATTGTTAACATGCTGATTGTGGTAGCTGAAGAGATGTAGAGGAGATTCTCACCTGTGTTTAATCTAAGTGTCACATTTGTTTCTCCTAAATTCCCTTAAGAGAAACATTTGAGACACAGATGATATTGAACTTATCATCTATTAAGAGATGGGTTTCTGTTCTGCCTTAGATTTAAAGAACACCTCAACCAAATTCTCAGTTTTGTCTCCTAGGTTCAGTGCATTGTTTCTTATCTTTGTCTTAAATGTTTTTTTTTTATTCTTTATTTATTATGGACATAACAAATTACATTAGCACAATCACAAGGAGAGACCAGATGTTTTGCATAGGTGTATATAGCACAATTCAATTCAATTCAATTCAACTTTATTTATATAGCGCCATTTCACAACAACAGTCATCTCATAGCACTATCAACTGTAGGGGGGACCCCCACAGTTGCAGAAAGACCCCAGCAATCAGGCGATCCCCTGTGAGCAAGCACTTGGCGACGGTGGAGAGGAAAAACTCCCTTTTAACAGGAAGAAACCTCCAGCAGAACCAGGCTCAGGGAGGGGCAGTCATCTGCTGCGACTGGCTGGGGGGTGAGGGGATAGAGAAGAAGAAAAGAACAGACATGTAGAGAGCAAACAGCACGATGGGGACTCAATCTATGGGAGAGAACAAACAAATGTTAATGACCAGCAAAAAAAAAAAAAATATTTCATAGAGAGTGAGGAAAGGAGTGAGGCCCAGTGCATTACTGGAGGTCCCCCGGCTGACTAAACCTATTAGCAGCATAACTAAGGGAGGGTTCAGAAACACATGATCCCTCCCTAATTGTAGGCTATATGAAAAAGGTAGGTTTTAGCCCTATTCTTAAAAACAGAGATCGAGTCTGACTCCCGAATCCAGATTGGCAGCTGATTCCACAGGAGAGGAGCTTGATAACTGAAGGCTCTGCCTCCCATTGTACTTTTGGAGATTCTAGGTATTACAAGTAATCCTGCATTTTGGGAGCGTAGTGCTCTATTAGGATGATACGGTAGTATCAGATCTTTTAAATAAAAAGGAGCCTGATTGTTTAGAGCTTTGTAAGTAAGAAGAAGGATTTTAAACTTAATTCTAAACTCTATGGGAAGCCAATGAAGGGAGGCCAGAACCGGAGAGACACGATCTCTCTTTCTAGTACCTGTTAAAACTCTTGCTGCAGCATTTTGGATCAGCTGAAGACTTTTTAAAGATGTTTTAGGACAGCCTGATAATAAAGAATTACAATAATCTAATCTCGAGCTAACAAAAGCGTGGATCAGCTTCTCAGCATCACTCTGAGACAAGATGCTCCTAATCTTGGCAATATTACGCAAATGATAGAAGGCAGTCTTAGAAACAAATTTAATATGTGAATTGAAGGACAAATTCTGATCAAAAATAACTCCAAGGTTCCTCACAGAGCTATTAAGAGAAAGAGTAACTGCATCCAAACTGAAAGTTTGATTTGGAAAGGAATTTCTAAGGTTTTTTGGACCAACAAGAATGACTTCAGTCTTATCTGAATTTAATAGCAGGAAATTACAAGTCATCCAAGCTTTGATTTCCTTAAGACAGGCTTCTAACTTGGCTAATTGATTAGTATCATCTGGCTTCATTGACAGGTATAATTGTGTGTCATCTGCATAACAATGAAAATGTATACAGTGCTTTCTAATAATGTTGCCTAACGGAAGCATATATAAACTAAAAAGAGTAGGGCCTAGCACAGATCCCTGTGGAACTCCATGACTAAGCTTTGAGCTGAAAGAAAACTCATCATTTACATGAACAAACTGGAACCTATCAGATAAATAAGATCTAAACCACTGCAACGAAGTTCCATTAAGTCCAACATAGTGTTCTAATCTATCAAGTAGAATATTATGATCAATAGTATCAAAAGCTGCACTAAGATCTAAAAGGACAAGTACAGAAACTAGTCCATTATCAGATGCAATGAGGAGGTCGTTAGTGACCTTCGCTAAGGCTGTTTCAGTACTATGATGGATTCTCAAACCCAGATTGAAACTTTCAAGTAAACATTTCCTGCAGGTGGTCAAATAATTGCGTAGCAACAACTCTTTCTAAGATTTTTGAAATGAAAGGGAGATTAGAGATTGGTCTATAGTTAGCTAAAGCTCCTGGATCTAGCGTTGGCTTTTTGAGTAAGGGTTTAATTACAGCCGTTTTAAAAGCTTGCGGTACATGGCCTAAAGTCAATGAAGAATTGATTATATGAAGAATAAAGCTCCCAATAAGTTGGAAGACTTCTTTAAATAACCTGGTAGGAATAGGGTCTTAAAGACAAGTTGAAGGTTTGGATGAGGAAACTATTTTGTCTAACTCACAAAGGTCGATTGGAGTAAACTCATCAAGACAGACATCAATAGAAGGAGTTGTAGTAGTTACAGTATTTAAGTTAACTGTGGGAAGAATCTGATTGATTTTATCTCTGATGGATGAAATTTTATTATTGAAAAAGTTCATAAAGTCCTGACTAGTAAGCTCTAAGGGGATGCTAGGATTGACAGAGTCCTGACTCTTTGTCAACCTGGCTACAGTACTGAAAAGAAACCTGGGATTATTCTTGTTCTCTTCTATTAATGCAGAGTAATAACTCGTTCTAGCTTTTCTAAGAGATTTTTTTATAAATTAAAAGATGATTTCTCCAAGCTAAATAGATTTCATCTAAATTAGTAGAGCGCCATTTTCTTTCTAATTGACGAGTCTTCTGTTTTAAGCTACGAGTTTCTGTGTTGAACCAAGGAGTTAGAAATCTCTGATTAGACTTTTTCTTTTTTAAGGGGGCCACCAAGTCTAGAGCCTGATGCAGAGAAGCTGAAACACTATCCACCATGTTATCAATTACAAAAGGAGCAAGCTGTCTATAGCTTATTTCCGTTGTGTTGACACATGGCATAGAGGAAACAATCTGCATAAATTTGGAAACAGCATCATCTGAGAGGCATCTACTGTGATAATATTTTTCTTTAGGAGCCAAATAGTCAGAAATAGTAAAATCAAAGGTTAACAGACAATGGTCTGACAGTACAGGGTTATGAGGAGACACTACAAGATTTTCTATTTCTATGCCATATGTCAGAACAAGGTCCAATGTATGGTGGAGGTAATGAGTAGAATTTCCTACTTTCTGAGAAAACCCAATCGAGTCTAATATTGAATTAAAAGCCACATTAAGGCAGTCACTATCTACATCCACATGTATATTAAAGTGCCCTACTATAATTATTCTATCAGATTTCAGCACTAAATCAGCTAAGAAATCAGCAAATTCGGATAAAAATTCTGAATAGGTTGATGGGGGACGATAAACTATGGCAAATAAAATTGGGTTTAACCTGAAATTGCTAAAGTGCCCAACACTGAGGACCAGGCCCTCAAAGGAATTATAACATGTTTTTTGCTTTACATTAACTAGTAATTTGGAATGGTAAATTGTTGCTACTCCTCCTCCACGACCAGAACTTCTGGGATTTTGACAGTTTAAATAACCAGAGGGAGTTGATTCATTTAAACCAACATAATCCTCTTGCCCTAACCAAGTCTCTGTAAGGGAAATTAAATCAATCTGATGATCAATTAACAGATCATGGACTAACAGAGACTTGGGAGTTAGAGACCTAATATTTAATAAACCACATTTAATTTTTAAATTATGAGGAGGAACAGAGGCCAAATCATTCAATTTAGAGGCTTTATGTTTAATTTGAGTTTTACCAATATTTTGCTTTATCACTTTGGGATGCTTATACATTATATTTTTATTTACTTTGGAGGGAGCAGACAACGATTCTCTGATGGGGAAGACAGGGGCTAAGCTGAGGGGTGACGGATGAAGAGGAGCTGCAGAGAGGCGTGTAAGACTGCGACTCTGCTTCCTGGTCCCAACTCTGAGTAGTCATGGTTTTGGAAATTTGGATAAAAAAGATGCCAGATTGTTAGATAAATGAGAAGCACCATCCAAAGTAGGATGAATGTGCACAAGTGCCAATTCTCAACACCAGTCCATAGGTGGATTATATAGGTCATAAATTAGCCTATACATACAAAATTTATAAGCTAATTAAAATTGTAAATACATTACAAATTATAAATAGAGCAAGAGATCCATGATTACAACAAACGCAACAATTCAGACTAGACATGCACACATTGCTGGTGGGACTTTAGCCAATCTTTAACGCCTCTGTTGAAGAGGTTGGCATTTGTCTCCAATTTTAAGTGAGTTGGCAAAGAGTTCCATAAGTTTGCCCCTTTCATGGAGAAAGCAGACTGACCAAATGAAGTTCTAGACATGGTGACAATGCAGTCATTGTTGATGGAAGCTCGTGTGCTTGCTCTGCTAGAGCTCGAGCGTCTAGCCACCAAACCAGAAAAAGGAGGTGAAACAAGATTGTATAGACATTTAAAAACCAGTCTGATATTACAGAAGATAATAAAATTTTCAAAAGTAAAAAGATTGTGCTTGACTAAAATACCACAGTGATGCCACCGCATTGGTTTGCGGTCCAAGATTTTTATAGCCTATTTATATATTGCAGTTATGGGTTTTAGTGTAATTTGAGATGTTTGTGACCAAGATGTGATACAGTATGACAGATGTGAAAGAATCATCGCGTGCATATATGTATGAGCAGTTCTGAATGACAAATCCCTTCTAATGAGACGGAAGCAATTTAAATTGGGTTTGACCTTCTTACAAATGTAATGCACCTGCTTGTCGAATCGCAGGTTCCTGTCTAGAATGATCCCTAAATACTTGACCTCATTCACTTCAGTAAGCACCTCATTTCCAATTTTAACATCAAAAACATCATTCATGGGCCTGTTTCTAATAGAGATACACATAGCAACAGTTTTTTTGATATTCAAGGTTAAATGCGACAACACAAGCCATTTAGAGATGTTCTGTAAAACCTGGGTCAGGTGCTCAGCTGCCATGCTAGCCGTTTTGGCAGACAGACAGATTACGGTGTCATCAGCATACATCTGGCAGTTGGCACCTGAGCAACTATCGGGCAAGTTGTTGATGTATATTGTGAACAACAATGGCCCTAGTATAGATCCTTGTGTTACTCCCATGTTATTGGTGAGCAACCCAGTTTTCTCCCCATTGACCTTGACACATTGTTCTCTCCCCTCCAGGTATGACCTAAACCACTGTATTGCCTCAGTTGAAATCTTGAGGTCTTTTAACTTCGACAATAGGACAGTGTGGTTTACCGTGTCAAAGGCCTTTTTTAGATCCAGAAACACGGTCCCCACAACATGCCCCTTAACCAATAAAGCCTTGACCTTCTCAGTAAAATAACAGTTAGCTGTTTCTGTGGAATACTTAGGTCTAAACCCAAATTGCTGTGAATAAAGTAATTGGTTGGACTCTAAATGTTCTATCAATTGAGTAGCAACAATCTTCTCCAAAATTTTTGAAACTACGGGCAATATGGCAATTGGCCTGTAGTTGCTTGCTAGGTCCTTGTCTCCCGACTTATAGACCGGGGTAATTACTGTTGTCTTCCAATTCTCTGGAAAGGCATTTGTCATTATTGACACGTTAACTAAGTGAGTAATAGGCTCCAACAGACTATTCTGGTGTTTCTTAATTAAGGCAGGATTTAAGTTATCAACATCCTTTGCCATAGAGTTATTCATTTTCCCAATAATCTCTTTAACTGCATCACTGGATACCGCTTTAATGCGAAAACTGTTGTGAACATTAACATGTTCCTTAGAGGATAACTCAGGTGGTCTAAAGTAACTTGCCAGTTTATGAACGGATTCAGTGAAAAAACAGTTGAATACATTGGCCATGGACTCATTATTATCAATGAGGTTATCATCTACCTTGAGACTACTTATTTTTGAATGCTTTTGTTTACTCAAATTTGTTAATCTATTAATGTGTTGCCAGAGTTTAGAACTGCTCCCATTGGCCTCCTCAATTAGTTTAAGGAAGTAATTAGTCTTAGCCTTCCGAAGCTCAGACACCACTTTGTTCATTTTGTTTCTCTTAAGGGATTATAGGAAGAACAAGTGTGCTAATTGTGATACGTAAATACAACATGAATCTCTTGTATGCATCCTGAGCTACTAAAGGCCAACATCTGAACAGTAAAGTTGTCTTATGGCTGCATACATGTACCCATGTAGAACTGGACTGTTTTACAATATTGAATGGGCAACATGTATTCAAAAACAGTTTGTTTGTTTTTTCCCCACCAGCATACCAAAGGCATTGTGTAATGACATGTCAAACACATTTTAAATGCAAGACTAAAGAAGATGATCCTCCATTCAGGTTCACGAAGACTATGGGATCAACTGGAACGGGCCTCACAATCATCAAGGAGGCACTGTATCAGTCCCAGAGATTCAGCTGCTCTGTCAGTTCTCAGATGAAGAGGTTGCCATTTTGTCACTTACAGGAGTTTCTTTAACTGATTCAATTGGATCATACTTGGAGACGGTGCAAGTTTTTTCTAGAATCATAGGAGAGTAATATCCAACAAAGGCTTTTTATTTAGCTTACAAAAAAAAAAAAACAAAAAAAAAAAACAAGCATCAACTGAAAAAAGAATTTGCCTTCCTACAAAAAGGTCTTTTTACATTGTAGCTCTCCCGTCATCACTGTCATGACCTGATCACATTATTTTATTAATGACAATCTGAAATAATATTCTGCAGTTGTTAAATAAAGACATTTGTTTACACTGATTAAGCCAAAGGTGCATAACTTATTATAGTTTTGATACATGAAAATTGTTTTGAATACAAGTGACAAATTCTGCACAGTATTGTAAATGTGTCCAAAAAGACTGAATGTTGGACTCAGACATTGAGCACAGACCAGAATGATGGAGGATTACTTCAAGTTTGCCTAGTACAACTTGAACTGGTTATTGTTATGTTCTGCCCTACTCTAGAAATTAACATAATTAAGTTAAAACACAGGATTTATAAAATGGTATTCACTTATATAGTGCTTTTATTTTCATCTCTTGATGACCAAAGTGCTTTACAGATCGTGCTATCCACCCATTCTCACACACATGGCGGCATGCTGCCTAACATGGTGCTTCCAGACCCACCAGGAGCAATAGGGGGTGAAGTATATTGCCCAGGGACACAACAGCAGGATATCCGGGGAGAGCGGGATACGGAACCACCAACCATGAGGTTATTGGATGACCTGCTCTACCTCCTGAGCCACTGCCACTCCCAGAGAGATGGGGGTTATTTAAGTGAGATGAAAACTAGCTCTATACTCACCCTGCTGGTATAGAGTGGCATTTATCACTTTGTCAGCCTGGCAACAATCCTACCTTTAAACTAACACTTTATGAATGAAATTTGAAGCCCTTTTCAATTAAATTAAAGTAGGTCTCCCTTTCAAAATTAATTTAAAAAAACTACATTTTCTGTTTGAACAATTTAAATTAGAAGAAAAAAGGAGCAAAACTGTTAAGATTTATTTATTTTTTGTAATTTGTAATTTTTTGTAATTTGTAATTTCCCAGTTTGGGATCAATAAAGTAATCTATCTATCCATTTAAACTGTACTTTTTAACAACATACATAGAACATTTCACACACATCTGGTTTCATGAAATACCTGAGAAAAGCCAATATCGACAGTATTACAAACTACACATTTTTTAACGACAGTATACCTTTGAAGAATGTATGTACTAAAATAAGACTAAGTGACTGTTAAAACTACATCTAGCAAATTTACTGCTCCTCATACAAAAAAATACATAAAACAAATCCCCTGCCTCAGTGGTTCATAGGCAAAGTCACAAATTTACATGCATATTCTGAGGAAAAAAGAACAAACATATCACACAAGTCCAAATCCAGTGTGTGTACTATTTATTGCAGCAACAAGTGCTTCCTCAAAGTCCTTGTAGGTTTTGAAATGGGGTGGTAGCTTGAGTGTTTCAGAAGATATGGAGGACATAGGAAGGGCTCCTGTTGTATAGGGATTTGAACTTTGGGGCTTGGCGTAGCAGTCAACGTGGCGATGTCAGGCGGGCTACAGCCAGTATGCATATTGAGTGTGAATCTCAATAAAGTTCAGTTCGTTGCTCGGTCCAGCATGGCTCAGGTCTCCCGTTATTAGGACATAACATTTTGGAGATGAGGACTAAACCATGGGAGCATGCATAAAACTGCCACCTCTATTTTACAGTCTCCAGTTGTGCCAACTACATCATGGTGCCCCTGGCGGGAGGCGTTCGAGATGTACATTACCGCGGCTGGCCTGGGTGGCACCGACGAAGGGAGACAATGGAGCCTGCTCATTCATTGCCTTGTGAGGATGGCCAACGAGTATTTCATGCACTGGGTGGCAAAGGCTTGTTGAAGGAGTGCCTGGACATAATGGACAATTTCTTGATGGACCAATCCAACATCACAGCGCGAAGATTCTTCGACCGCCAACAACAAGCTTGTGAGTCCACCCAACGTTTCATAATGGAACTCCATAGCCTAGCAAGCAAGTGCGCGTTCGGGCCGATTGAGGAAGTGCTAGTAGTCCATGACAAGCTAGCACATGGTACGAGCAATGAGTGGCTCAAAGAAAAGCTAATGCTAACTACAGACATCTTCTTCTGAAGAAAGTGGTTGAATTGACCAGCCAGATTGAATCCGCTACCCAGCTAGATCTACAAGTGCTACCTAAAGAGAACCTAGCCACCCTAGTTTCCCCTCCATGTCAGGCTGCTAGCAGCACAGCTAATCCTCCGAGGTGGAGGATTAGCTAAAATGTGGCGGACCATGGCATGGGCATGAGCTCAGGATTTGTGTGGTGGCTGTGGCTATCCCCGTCACCAGGCGGGCATGTCCACTTGTCCCACCAGAGGGAAAAAGTGCCATAACTACAGCCGTTCTAATCACTGGGCCAGGGTCTAGACTACCACCATTAAATGATCAGCTGTGGAGCCCAAAAGCATGACACAGATGTGTGTGTGGAGGCCACCAGGAAGGGGCCATTAAAGTGGTACATCTTGCAGCTTGACGGGGTCGATGTGCCACTTATGGTGGACTCAGGGGCTGGTAAATCCACAATGAGCATGACCACATTGAAAAGACATGACATTGAAAAGGAATGCTTTGACTGTACAGACTGGGAGATGTTCACACTGGCCTGCGGGGATGATTTGGACTCTTTGGTGGACGTCACATGCTCATACATGGCTTTCTATAAAAATAAGATTGTTCCACGTAGACGTGTCAAAATATATCCCAACAACAAGCCATGGGTTACAAAATCAGTTAAATCCTGCTTACAGAGGAAAGCATTTGCCTTTAAACAGGGGTCTGTTTCTGATCCACAAAAGAGCTGAAGTCCAAAATTTTAAGAGCAAAACAGAATTATAAATCAATTGGAAAGCAAGTGTCACGACTCGCCGCTCATCATCCGCCTCAGCTGCGCGCACACCTGCGCCTCGTCAGCCACGGGCTATTTAGCCCACGCAGCCCTGTGCAGTGGTCTGGAGCCATCTGTTCGCATCGGCACTCTCTCCCAACTGGATCGTCTCTCCACGTCAGCTGAACTACGCTTCCACGTAAGCATCATTGCCCTTACCTCTTTGCAAGTCTTCTCCCCTGTGCACAGGTGGATTCCTTGGTGGCGGATAACCCCGTCATTGCCATTCCTTCCCTCATCGTTGTCACTGGCTCAGCAGGACGCTGTCTCCCGGGCTTCTCCCTTGGCCAATGCCAGCCACCTGTCACCTACAAGTAAGCAGCACTCCGCTCATTATACCTGTCCAGGTGTGGTGCCCTTTACCCTTGTCTTCTGCTCTCTCCATAGGGTTGCCTGGCTGTATGGCGTACTGCTCTGTTTCCTGTGCATCGGCGTTCACCCGCACCACATAGACATACCTCACACATCCATCCATACACACCTGCTTGTTGAATAAAGCTATTAAACCTTCCCTGAGCCTGCGTGCCTGTTTCCTGAGCTGGACATTATGTCAGCAAGATGGCAACAAAGAAACTTGGTTCAGCCTGGGCCAGTATGAAAACTATTGCAGGCCTTCAGAGCACAAAGCGCACAAATCGTGTGTTTTTAGATGGTTTTAGTTCAGACACAGAGCTGGCTAATGCTCTTAATTGTTTTTATGGTCGTTTTGATTCATTTGATTTTAGCACAGAAACCCAAGATTTGAAACAGAAACTCAAAGACAATCAGCACTTTAATATTGAGGTGCAGGATGTTAAAAGGGAGTTCTGCGCTGTAAAAGTGAACAAAAGTCAGGGCCCTGATAATATATGTGGGCGCCTGGTAAAGTCCTGTGCACATGAACTGAGTCCTATATTTCATTACATTTTCAATAAGTCCTTACAGACACAACATGTGCCTAAGATCTGGAAAGATGCTGTGGTTGTTCTCGTTCCAAAATCCAGCTGTCCTAAAACGGTAAACGACTTTAGACCAGTTGCTTTGACTTCAATTTTAATGAAAATTTTTGAAAAACTGGTCAGATATGAGGTCCTAAAGCAGACTGAGCATGCATTGGATCCTCTGCAGTTTGCCTATAGGCCTCACAGAGGAGTGGAGGACGACACTGTCACTCTGTTTAACATGCTTTTTAAACATCTGGATTTTAATGGGACACACGCCAGGCTTTTATTTGTGGACTTTTCCTTTGCCTTTAATACAATCCAACCTCATATCTTAGTTGAAAGGCTCCTGCAACAATTTGATTTAAGCAATAATCTGGTGGGTTGGATTCTGGATTTCTTAACCAAGAGGACGCAGAGAGTAAGGGTCAATGGTACATCGTCTGACCTAAAGTGCTCTTCTACTGGCTCTCCTCAGGGGTGTGTGTTGTCACTAGTGATGGGTCCGGCAACACCGATGCATCGGCGCATGCGTCGAGCTCATAGAGCGAAACCCAGTCACGTGACGCTAGCGCGTCGAAACACTGACGCGCCACCGTTTATAAGGAAGCACATCTGTCAACAGGATGCATTTGCCCAAAGACTCTCGTATGTGTTGTGGACGGTCCTTGTGCAAATTTATCACAAATTATGGAGCACGAGCAGCCTCAAGGAAAAAGAAAGGTTTCGGCCGTGTGGGACCATTTTGATCTGATCTCGGAAAATAAGGTATTTTAAAATAGTATTTTTAAAATACTATTTTCTTTGTTTTAATTTCCTTGTTGTTTCATCCTGTTCTTCTCAAAGTTTCCACTTGATTTATCTGAATCCAAATTCATTTGAAAGTGACTCTTAGTTTACTCTTCATATTTTCTGCAGGCTAAATGTCGCATTTGTTCAACAGAGCTGTCGTATTTAAACAAAAGCGCCTCCTCAATGCTGAGACATTATAGGGCCAGGCATGAAAATGAAGTCCCGGATACACCCAGGATAGACTCAGGTATATAGCCATTCTACAACTTGTTCACAGTTTCTTTATTGATAATTAATTCCTATTAATTTATTTTTTACTTCATTTTTAACCATCAAGCTTCCAGGAAGCAGATGCTGGATGAGGCTCTGCCGAATTTCATTGTGAAGGACTGCCAGCTCCTCAGCATTGTGGATAGTGAAGGGTTCAGGGAACTGATTCAGGCCCTTCAGCCCTCATGTTTTGCCAACCAGAAAGGTTTGTGGAAATTATCTAAAGTAGTAGTTGATATTTCCAATTTATTTAATCTTTAATTTAAATATATGGATTTGCTTTTGGTTTGACTTGGTGTAATTTTCAGACCATCAAACAAATGGTGGCCAAAAAGTACGAGGAGGAACAGGAACGAGTGAAAAAGGAAGTACAGCAAGCTGTGGCAGTGAGTATAACAGCTGACATGTGGACATCTGTGAACATGGAGGCTTACTTGGCTCTTACCTGTCACTACATTAATGAGAATTTGCAGTTGTGTACGTCTGTGTTGGGAGTGCAACACTTTCCACAAAGTCACACTGCTGACAATTTGTCCCAAGTCAAAAGGGGCATGATGGAGGACTGGGCCATAACCAATAAAGTGTCTTGTGACCGACGCAGCACCAAACATGATTGCATCCATTAGATGGCTCCAAATTCAGCACTCAATTTGCATTGCACATAGTCTCAATTTAGACGGGACCGTCTTCACAACAGCTGTCTGCACCCACTTCAGCCATGTTATTCAGCATTATTTGTTTGTTGTTGTTTGGAAATCATGTACTAAAATGCCAATTTGTTGTTTTTTTAGATAACCTTTGGCAACATCTCGACATCGAAGTGGGCAGGCAGACCAAAAGTGCCACAGCTGATGCCATCCAGGGAAGTTGCAGAGATATCTGGCAGGGAAGGGGCAATATTGCCAGGTCCAGGATTCCTATGGAGATACGGGGACACCAAAAGACCCATCTTATCCAAACCTCTTTCTGCTTTCTTTACAATTTCTCTGCACTCCAGGCCTCATCTGTGCCGTGTTGAGCGGGTGTTTTCTACAGCTGGAGAAAGTTGTGATCAAAAAAGCGTAACAGACTCAATTCAAAACGTTGGAAAAGCTTTTTTGTTTTTAATAACAAATTTGTACAAAAAAAAAAAAAAATCCCAGTCCACAAGCATCCTCATACACGAACATGTTCCACTTAGATTTTCAACGTTATGATACATGTTCACAGTATTATTGACTGCATCTAAAAATATCACCGATATTTGACATTAAAATGAAGATATGAATAATACAATATAAAAAACATTGACTTAAATTATATACTGCTCAAAAAAATAAAGGGAACACTAAACATCTGGGTCTGCCCCGGGGTCAAGTTTTTCTCCCAGCTGGTCTGGGAACGCCTTGGTATCCCCTCTGAAGAGCTGGAGCAGGTGGCTGAGGAGAGGGAAGTCTGGGCTTCTATGCTTGAACTGCTGCCTCCGCGACCCGGACCTCCGGAAAAGCGGTAGAAGATGGATGGATGGATGGACTAAACATCCTAGATTTGAATGAAATATTCTTATAAAATACTTTGTTCTTCACATAGTTGAATGTGCTGACAACAAAATCACAACAACCAGCAGGTGAAATTGATTGTCAGTGTAGCGTTCCTAAGTGGACACTTTGAGGGACAGTGTTCCCTTTATTTTTTGGAGCAGTATATTATTGTATATACTAGGTGTCAACTAGGTTGCCTGTAGGGATTTTTAAGGTCCAGCAGGTGTCAGTATTCAGTGACACAGTATCAACACAGTATCAATACAGTTTTGCAATGTGTCGAAACGCATCATGACGCCTCATGGACCCATCACTAGTTGTCACCACTACTCTTCATCCTGTACACAAACATGTGTCGGAGCAGACATGGCAACAGACACATCATAAAGTATGCTGATGATTCAGTTATTGTCAGTCTCCTCCAGGATGGTGAGAGTGGCCACGGCCCAGTAGTTGATGATTTTGTTCACTGGTGTGAGGATTCCTACCTGCAGCTGAATACGACAAAAACTAAAGATATGATTATTGACTTTAGGAGGAAAACTCCCAGGCACAAAGTCACCGATACTAAGAGGCCAGACCAACCGAATGTGTACAATCCGACAAATATCTTGAGGGACGATTATTGATAGGTAAGTTTTAAACTTTGAGGAGAACTGTGAAAGGGTGTCAAAAAGGTCAGCAACATTTGCATTGCTTGAGAAAACGGGCACACTTCCAAGTTGACTGAACTATAATGACAATGTTTTAATCGGGCTTTTATGGAATCTGTTTATCCTTTTCTTTAGTGTCAGGTTTGGTCGTGATAAAACTGAAACAGAGGAAATCCTTGATCAGGTAGTTAGATGGGACCAGTCAATTTGCTTGGTGAGTCCGACAGCTGAGCCTGACATCCCTGTACACCAGACAAGTACAGAGGATGGGCTACCTCCTTTTAACTGATGATCGCCACCCTTTGCACTGGCAACTTTCAGCTTCTCTGCCCTCCAGACGGAGGTTTGCTGTCCCAAAAAAGTAGAACCCCTGCGCTACAAAAACAGCTTTGTTCCTGCTGCTTGTCAAGAGTTGAAGCAAGCTGTAACAACATATTGCACATAATTTAGGTACATATTTATTAACTCCATTTTATATTTACTTATTTTTGTAGGATGTTATTTGGGTTCTAAATATTTTATTGGGTTTTAGACCTTTGAGTTTTTAACCTCTTTGACTAGTTTTTAACTTTTAGTATGACTCTTCTCTCTTACCTCAAGTTTTTCTCTCATCTCTTTGTCTTTATACCCTGATTGATGGAGCCTTGAGTATTGTTATTATGTTTATAGTCAGCTTCATGTGTGCCTGTGTTTGTGTCTATGTTGAATGTAATTTGTGGCTTTTTAATATGGATGTCACCAGACTGCGAAACAAATCTACCTACGGGTACAAATAAAGGAACCTGAACCTGAACCTGAACCTGAAGACTTTTCCCAGGCAAAACCATCAAAGCAGGGGCAGTGAAAATTATTGGGTATGGTCACGTAAAATTGACATGGCAGGCATGGTCAGCTTCTCTGTATAATGTGAGTCAAGGATTCTTCCTGCGTTTACCTCACAGGTTTTGCGCCAGGGGGCCGACTTGCTGGGAATCGATCCGCTGGGTGAATTAGGACTCTCCATCACGGGCCCAGCGGGCTCAATGGTGCTGATGGTGTCCCCCGAATTGCTTGTTCACTGGCCGGCATTGTTCGTGGGCCTAGGATGTATTAAAGCGTTCAACCACTGTCCACTCATCGACCCAAGCGTGACGCCCATGATCCAACCATTACCGTGGCTTCCCCTAATCCTACAGGACGACGTCACGGTGGGACTGAACAATTTGCTTAAAGCTGGCATAATCAAGAAAGTGGATGCCTTGCCGTGGATTTCGAACACTGTGGTGGTCAAGAAGAAGACGGGCGGCATCCGGCTGTGTATTGAACTCAGGATGGTTAATAAAGCAATTGTCCTGGGCAAATACCAGCTCCCCAAGATAGAGGAATTCACTGTGACATTCAGCGGCTCAAGGGTGTTCACGAAGCTAGATCTCTGCCAGGGTTATCAGGAGGTGCCTCTTCACCCAGCCAGCAGGGATCTGACGGCATTCATGACCCGCATGGACATTTTCAGGTACACCCGCTTGCCTTTTTGTCTGAGCTTAATACTTAGCTGCTTTCAGAAGATCATGTCCATGGTCCTGGCTGTCCTCAGGGGTGTAGTGGTGTACCTTGACAACATCATGGTCCACGGCGCGTCACAGGAAGAACACGACAGCTGTTTGAGACAAGTGATGGAGATGCTGCTGGAACCTGGAGTCATGTTGAATGGGGAAAAGTGCATTTTCGCAGCAAATTCCATTGAGTTTGTGGGATTCCGGCTGGCAGCCAAGGGCCTAGGGCCCCTGCACTCAAACATGCAGGCGGTTCTTCATCTTCCTCATCTCACGACACCAGCATGAATCTCCTCGTTCCTGGGCATGGGGAACTTTTACGGGTGTTTTATTCTCCATTATTCAGAGACTATTGAACCCCTCCAGGCAATCTGAAGCAGGACACACCGTGGCAGTGGACCCCGGCCTGCTCAGTGGCAGTCGTGAAAATGGCTGACTTTTGTAACTTTCTGGTTCAGCGGTGGGGGTGGTTATGTCTCAAGTGCAGGGGCGTACAAAGTGCCCAGTGGCGTTCGCGTCGAGGTCTCTTTCAGCGGCTGAACAGAAATATGCCATGGGTAAGGTGCTCGCTTGTGTCTGGGCGTGTGAATGGTGGCACATCTACCTCTACTCGCTCCATTTCACCCTGTGAACAGACCACCGGGTGCTGACAACACTGCTGGAGATGACAGGCTTGGGACACAGGCCCTTATGGATCCACAGGTGGACTGAGCGGCTGAGGGCCTACAACTTTACTACCCAGTTCACTCATAGAAAAGAGAATGTAGTGGCAGATCTCCTGTCCCATGTCACAGCCAACACCGTACAACAGGACGATGATGACAACCCCATGGAAGTGGATCTGGTCAACGCTTTCACGGGACCCCTTCAGGACATGGTATCCCTCCAGGAGCTCCGGACGGACTCAGAACAGGATCCCACATTGTCACAACTATGCTTGGTCATCAGGGAGAGTTGGTCCACAAAAATACAAGGCAATCTGGTGCTTTTTCACCGATTCAGAGACAAACTGAGTTGCTGGAACGGGGTGTGTGTGGCAAGGGGACACTGTGCATTGATCCCGGTGTCTCTGAGATCACAAGTTCTGACAGTGCTCCAAGAGGGTCACCTGAGCATGTTCAGGGTAAAGCAGTGTTGCAGTGATTAAGTTTGGTGGCCTGGTATCGAAAAGGACATTGAAACTATGTTCAGAACTGTGTTCCGTGCTTGGAGAGTGGAAAGACCGGCGGACCACCCCTCTACGCCTGCGACCATTACCGTACCCAGAGGGCCCTTGGAAGCACATCCAATTGGACATTTGCGGTGAACTACATATGGCACCCCCAAACAGCCGTTTTTTGCTAGTGGTCTACGATCTGTTCTTCAAATGGTGGGAGGTGTTGCCCACTAATTCAGTCACGATGGATGTGGTTGCGGGTTTCCTCTCTTCACTGTTAGCCAGATGGGGGGGTCCCGGATGCCATCACTACAGACAATGGTCCACAGTTCACCTCTGGGGGGGTTGAAGAGTTTTTGGGTGTAAGGGGCGTGGAACACATCAGAAAAAAGCACAAGCCAACGGGGGCATGGAACGTTTCAACAAGACTCTGAAAAATGGTCTGAGAGCCCATTTGGCTGATGGCTTCATGTTCCCTGACATCTCCCAGAGCACACTCCTCCACTACAGGGCAATGGCCCATGCCATGACAGGGTGCACCCCAGCAAAACTCATGCTGGGGCACGAATTCCACCTGCCCCTGGGCCAACTGAAGCCCCCCACAAGCTCCCCTCCAGGGAACACGGACCCTCCATGAGACCGGGTCGTCGCCCAACAGCAGAAGATGAAACGACGTTTCGACAGGAAGCACAGGGCAAAGGCCCATGGACCTGATGTGTTGGACCGAGTCTGGATTAAGCATCCCAACCGCACGCATAAACTGCAGCCTTTCTGGACAGGGCCACTACAGATCATGAGGTGGCGTGGCCAGGACACGTTCAAGCTCTTGGACGGGTCACGGTGGCATTCCAGCCGACTCAGGAAGTTGTTGCCTGCACAGGGTCCAGGAGCTACGGCAGATCAGACTGATGTGGGTTGGGGCTTGTCTGATGTAGGTGTTGTGGACTCTTAAGTGGGGCTGACGGAGCCTGGAGCAGGTCCTCCTTTGATGAGGCACTCGGCTAGGATGCATCAGAGGCCCAAATACCTCAATGTCTTTGTTTCGAAAGCAGCTTTAGCTGAAGCGTGCTGGGAATGAGTGGCAGAATAATGTGCCCCAACACGGGAGGGTACCCTGGTGTTTTCTTGCTAAATTTAAGGGGGGGGCATTTTGTATATATGTGTTGTCTATGGTGCCTTCACATTTTGTAAGGGGGGAGGGATGTTGTATAGGGATTTGAACTTTGGGGCTTGCTGTAGCCGACACCAGGCAGTCGATGTGGTGACGTCAGGCGGGCTACGGCCAGTATGTATATTGAATGTGAATCTCAAAGCTCAGTTCATTGCTCAGTTCAGCATGGCTCAGGTCTCCCATTATTAGGACATCACAGCTCCCCCAGAAATGTCCACTTTAAGTTCAGGAGGAAGCATCTCCCAGACAACCCAGAAGATCAGCAGCGTGGGCTAGTGTTCCTGATGAAGCTAAAATGTTATAAAATGGGAAATAAAAACTTTAGTTCATGGTTAATTTCATAAATCTATAACTTTTAATTAATCATATCCATTTATGGGACAGGAAGCAGGTGAAAACAGAGCCAAATTTTTACTTAATATTACACACTATACCTGTTTGAATGAACATCCTTAGAAAGCCAGTAATGTGGCACTTGGTCTCACCGTCAAATTCTTCATCTTCATCATCACTGTCCTCAGCTGGCCATCTGCTTTGTCTAGGAGCATATGAAAGAAGACTTTTGAGTATAATTTTGTTTGTTAAAGAAGAGCTTATTCTTGGGCACTAGTAAAAGGGATTACAGTCTTTGTAAATGGAAAAATAACCAGCTCGGTATATTCCAATTAAGCAATAAGTTTACACATAAATTCATTAATGAGTAAAGTCATGCACATGACTTGAAGTCACTGAATTACCTGGGGAGTGAACCGCTTTTTGGGGAAAAGAAGTGGGACAGCATCTGATCTAGAAGTCAGCAGGCGCTGTACCATCACACCTTTTAGTCCCTTTCTCATCTGTTTAATTTGGCTCATGGTCCTCTCAATGATCTGCCAGACAGATCTAACTCATGTTACAAATATCCACATTCCAAATTTTGCAAAAGTCAGCACAGTAGGAAAAATGTTCATAACACAATGACATTGCATTGCTAGTGGTTAGCAAGCGAACGGCATACCTCCACAGAGAATTTTCACATGTCATCGCAAATGTTTTTTTTTTTATGTACACCCCTCTGCGAGCACTGAGGCAGCGTGTGATGTCATCCACTCAGTCACTAGCAGGCTGCAGACACAATGCCCAATTGCTCTCCTGCTCATCTCTGCTGATTTCAACCATACCTCACTGTCCTCCATTCTGCCCACTTTCACCCAGTATGTCACGTGCCACACCGGAGGCAATAAAACACTAGACTTATTTTATGCAAACACCAAGAAGGATTACACCTCATCGCCACTTCACTCCCTTGGAAGATTGGACCACAACTTGGTTCACCTCCTGCCTGTGTTCAAATGCCTGGTACAAAGACAACCTCCTCTTACCAGCATAGTGAAAATATGGTCTGAGGAGGTGGAGGACGCTCTGAAGGACTGTTTTGAATCCACTGTATGGGAGCAGCTTTGTCATCCACATGGTGAGGATATCGACAGCCTCACACATACCATCACAGACTACATCAACTTCTGTGTGGACAACACCGTACCTACCAAGGCCATACAGTGTTTCTCAGACAGCAAACCCTTGATCAACCCTGAGATAAAGTATCTCACAAAAGTGAGTACACCCCTCGCATTTTTGTAAATATTTTATTATATCTTTTCATGAGATAACACTGAAGATATGACACTTTGATACAATGTAAAGTAGTCAGTGTACAGCTTGTATAACAGTGTAAATTTGCTGTCCTCTCAAAATAACTCAACACACAGCCATTAATGTCTACTTCCACTTCGTGAACTGGTGCCTGCGGAACTTCCTCCAGATCAATGCGAGGATAACCAAGGAACTGGTGGCGTACTGCTGCAGGTGAGGAAAACCCCCCACAGCACCAGTAAACATTCAGGGAACAGACATTGAGATGGTGACATCTTACAAGTACCTGGGTGTTCATCTGAACAATAAACTTGACTGGTCACACAACACCAAAGCGCTCTACAAGAAAGGGCAGCGCAGGCTCTTCCTGAGGCAACTCAGGTCTTTTGGAGTGAAAGGGGCACTCCTGAAGACCTTCTATGATTTGGTGGTGGTGTCAGCCATCACAGTTGGAGTGGTCTGCTGGGGCAGCAGCATCATGGCAGCTGATAGGAAGAGACTGAACAGGCTGATCAAAAAAGTTAGCTCTGTTTTGGGGCGATGCCTTGACCCAGTGGAGGAGATAGGAGAGAGGAGGATGCTGGCTAAGCTGTCATCTCTGTGCTAGGCCCTACTCTTTTTAGTTTATATATGCTTCCGTTAGGCAACATTATTAGAAAGCACTGTATACATTTTCATTGTTATGCAGATGACACACAATTATACCTGTCAATGAAGCCAGATGATACTAATCAATTAGCCAAGTTAGAAGCCTGTCTTAAGGAAATCAAAGCTTGGATGACTTGTAATTTCCTGCTATTAAATTCAGATAAGACTGAAGTCATTCTTGTTGGTCCAAAAAACCTTAGAAATTCCTTTCCAAATCAAACTTTCAGTTTGGATGCAGTTACTCTTTCTCTTAATAGCTCTGTGAGGAACCTTGGAGTTATTTTTGATCAGGATTTGTCCTTCAATTCACATATTAAATTTGTTTCTAAGACTGCCTTCTATCATTTGCACGTAATATTGCCAAGATTAGGAGCATCTTGTCTCAGAGTGATGCTGAGAAGCTGATCCACGCTTTTGTTAGCTCGAGATTAGATTATTGTAATTCTTTATTATCAGGCTGTCCTAAAACATCTTTAAAAAGTCTTCAGCTGATCCAAAATGCTCCAGCAAGAGTTTTAACAGGTACTAGAAAGAGAGATCATATCTCTCCGGTTCTGGCCTCCCTTCATTGGCTTCCCATAGAGTTTAGAATTAAGTTTAAAATCCTTCTTCTTACTTACAAAGCTTTAAACAATCAGGCTCCTTTTTATTTAAAAGATCTGATACTACCGTATCATCCTAACAGAACACTACGCTCCCAAAATGCAGGATTATTTGTAATACCTAGAATCTCCAAAAGTACAATGGGAGGCAGAGCCTTCAGTTATCAAGCTCCTCTCCTGTGGAATCAGCTGCCAATCTGGATTCGGGAGTCAGACTCGATCTCTGTTTTTAAGAATAGGGCTAAAACCTACCTTTTTGATATAGCCTACAATTAGGGAGGGATCATGTGTTTCTGAACCCTCCCTTAGTTATGCTGCTAATAGGTTTAGTCAGCCGGGGGACCTCCAGTAGTGCATTGGGCCTCACTCCTTTCCTCACTCTCTATGAAATATTTTTTTTTTTTGCTGGTCATTAACATTTGTTTGTTCTCTCCCATAGATTGAGTCCCCATCGTGCTGTTTGCTCTCTACATGTCTGTTCTTTTCTTCTTCTCTATCTCCTCACCTCCCAGCCAGTCACAGCAGATGACTGCCCCTCCCTGAGCCTGGTTCTGCTGGAGGTTTCTTCCTGTTAAAAGGGAGTTTTTCCTCTCCACCGTCGCCAAGTGCTTGCTCACAGGGGATCGCCTGATTGCTGGGGTCTTTCTGCAACTGTGGGGGTCCCCCCTACAGTTGATAGTGCTATGAGATGACTGTTGTTGTGAAATGGCGCTATATAAATAAAGTTGAATTGAATTGAATTGAATTGAATCTCTGCTGAAGTCTGAGTCCCACCCCATGTCCGAGTCCCACAACATGCTAAACACACTGAGGAGCTCATTTAGCAGTAGGCTGTGCCATCCTTGGTGCACGATGGAGAGGTTCTGCAGGTCCTTCATACTTACGGCTAACCAGGGCTGCTCGTAGAGGTCATACTGAATGTACTAAACATAATAACCTTGCACAATAGAAATCATCCCCTCAATTATACAACTAGGACAATGTCAATCATTACTGAGGGTGACAACAACACTGCTGATTCAAACACAAAATAAACTGTCAGTACATATTCATATTCTGCAGGGTAACCTAACAAACCATAATGCTGTTATTCCATCTAGCTGCAATGCTCCTGCACTGTGTGTATATCTGTGGACATATGCATATTCATTTTCTGCTTTCGCTAACCAGTTCTTATTATCTTATTAACTCTGAGTGCTGTTGTCCCTTTGCTGCTGTAATCCCGGAATTTACCCTTTGTGGGACTAATAAAGGCTTATCTAATCTAAAATACTTTACAAATCCAGTCAAACTCTAAAGAAGTTAGAGTCAGAAGAATTGTCCAAATTGACTAGCCAGCAGGCCAAAATAATAGGCCTAATAGAAGAGGTACAAGCCCTACATTTAATAATTCAAGAAAAAGACAAAAAAATTATGGACCTGGAGCAACACGGGCGTCTTTTGGAGCAACGCGTCGAGGATCTTGAACAAGGTTCTCGTATTGATGACCTAGTTATAAGTGGACTAGACATCAGATATCAATCATACGCCCATGCCGCAACAGGACTGAGTGGTGAAGATGCTCCCATGAGTGAATCAGTGTCCTTAGAAAATCAAGTGCTTCAGTTCCTTAATAATAGAGACATTAAGGTAGAAGCCAATGCAATTTCAGCCTGTTATGCTCTACCGAAGAAAGATAACAAAACAAAGAAATCAATTGTGATGCGCTTTGTGAACAGAAGGGTAAAGAATGACATACTGAGGCAGGCCAAAAAGCTAAAGGAAACTCAAGTTTACCTAAATGAACACCTGACAAAAAAAAAACAAAACGCTGAATTAGCACGGCAGGCACGGATGCTGAAAAAACAAAATAAGATACAAGCAACCTGGACAAGAAATTGTAGAATTTGGATTAAACTAAATGGAACACCAGAGCAAGCAAGGAGTATAATGATCAGAGATGCTACTGACTTAAATAAATACAGATGAACACCGATTAAAAAAAATTATGAGTCAATGATAATCCATATTCATACACACGATAAGAATAGTTCTTTTGATACACCATGCCAAAGTACTTTAAAAAAAATAAGCAAAATAAACAAAAACTTATGACCGACTCGAGTAGACATCAATTATCCCCAGCTGGAGGAAGTCATCTGACACAGAGTGAGGAAACTCAAACTCTGAAAATATGCCACTATGCTGAACATAAACCACAAGAGATGGAGAATGATTTTGATCCTGATAACCACTTTTTCAATAATATTCATAACCACTGTGAATATTACACTGAAAAGCAATTCAAAAGTCAAGTGCAATTAGATGGTAAACTATCAATAATACACTTCAATAGCAGAAGTCTTAACAAAAACTTTCCACAGATTCAGGACTATTTAAAACAGCTAGACAGAAAATTCACAGCTATAGCAGTCTCTGAAACTTGGCTTAATGAAGAACAGGCTCCCCTGATGGCAATAGAGGGATATCAGATGTTTCATATTAACAGAACTCAAAAAAAGGGTGGTGGTGTTGCACTGTATATTGATGACCTGTATAGGTGTAAGCTTGTAAATGAAATGTCCTTTGCACTACCAGGGATTTTGGAATGTGTTACTGTTGAGATTGACCAAGATGAAACAAAAAAATCTATAAGTTGTATATATAGAACGCCGGGAACTTGCATTGAGACATTCAGAGATAAATTAGTCGAGCTGTACAATAATATTACTAGTAAGAAAATGGTAGCAATTTGTGGAGATTTCAATACTGATTTACTGAATCCACATCAACAAAATGTAGTTACAGAGTTCATGAACTCTATGTACAGCATGAGTCTATATCCCACAATAACACATCCCAGTAGAATCACAGTTCACTCTGCTACACTTATTGACAACCTGTTTGTCAATGTTATCAATAAGAAAATAGAAAGTGGATTATTGATAAATGATATAAGTGACCACTTGCCAACCTTTGCACTTATCCATGGCCACACGGGGCCCAACGCAGAAAAAATTTCAAAATCGTTCAGATACAAATCACCAAATGCAATCAATTCTCTTAAAGAGGACTTGCTGAAGCAAGACTGGACAGAAGTCTATGTATCAGATGTAAATGAAGCCTATGACACATTTATAAACATTGTAACCACTCTTTATGAAAAAAAAAAACTGCCCATTAAGTAAAAAAAAAGCTTAAACACAAATTTGCTGATAAGCCATGGTTAACCAAAGGACTACAAAAGGCGTGTAAAAAGAAAAATTTATTATATAAAGCTTTCCTAAGGAAAAGGACAAAAGAAGCAGAGCAGTGGTATAAAACATACAAAAATAAGTTAACATATATAATACGATGTAGTAAAAGAGACTATTACAGTAAAGAACTGGAGAAAAACAAAGACAATATTAAAAATACATGGACAATACTCAACAGTATCCTTGGAAATAAAAGCAGAAATACAAGCTACCCAACTAATATTCCAAAAAATAATAAAACGACTCAGAGTGTGAATATAGCTTCACCTGCAGATGAATTTAATAATTTTTTTTGTTAACATTGGACCTAAACTGGCCCGAGAAATACCCACTACGGTGCCTACAGGTGATACAATATGCAATAACACTGCTGTAAAAGACTCCATCTTCATAAAGAACACAGACGAAAGAGAGGTCATTGAAATTGTTAAATCGTTCAAAAGTAAAACATCTACGGACTGTGATGGTATTGACATGCTACTAGTCAAAACTGTTATCGAATGCATAGTGAAACCACTGACGTATATCTGTAACCTGTCTCTCCAATCAGGTATATTTCCCAATGCAATGAAAATAGCTAAAGTAATTCCGATTTACAAGACAGGCGACAGAGGGGAACTCTCCAACTACAGACCAATTTCACTATTACCGCAATTTTCCAAGATACTTGAAAAAATATTCTATGAGAGAATTGACAACTTCATACTGAAGAATGATTTATTGTGTGAGCAGCAATATGGGTTCAGACACAAAAGGACAACAGCATATGCCTTAATGGAATTTACAGAAAAAATATCAACAGCCATTGAAAATAAAGAGTATTCAGTTGGAGTATTCCTAGATCTTAAAAAAGCATTTGATACAGTAGATCACAATCTATTATTAAAGAAACTACAAAATTGTGGTATTAGAGGGGTAGCACTGTCCTGGTTAAGTAGTTACTTAAAGAATAGATATCAGTTTGTATGTGTTAGCAACAAAAACTCAGAGTTACGGAAGGTCACCTGTGGAGTCCCACAGGGTTCAGTTTTGGGACCATTATTATTCAATATGTATATAAACGATATATGTAAAGTTTCAGAAAAAATGGACTTAATATTGTTTGCCGATGACACTAATCTGCTATGCAGTGGAAACAATTTGGAACAACTTCTGGATACACTCGGAAAGGAATTAGGAAAGCTTAAACTGTGGTTTGATTCAAACAAATTAACGCTCAATTTAAGTAAGACAAAATTTATAGTCTTTAACAACCATCACAACTACCCAGTACCCAAACTCAGTGTAAATGGTGTAGAGATTGAAAGGGTATCTGAAACTAAATTCCTTGGAGTAATAATTGATAACAAACTGTGTTGGAAGTCACATATTAATTATATTAAAGGTAAAGTATCCAAATCAATTGCAATATTACACAGAGTGAAATATTTGCTGAATCAACCCACACTATACACCTTGTATCATTCATTAATACTCCCATACATGACATATTGTAATTAAGTATGGGGAAATACATATAAAACAAACATATATCCACTCTTTATGCTTCAAAAGAGAGCTATTAGAATAATAAACAAAGCAGCTTACAGGGAACAAACAAACCCACTTTTTCTTAAACAAAAAACTCTCAAGTTGAAAGATCTGGTTGACTTTAAAACCGCAACAATAATGTTCAAAGTGAAGAATTTTTCACTGCCCGCAAATATCCAAAAGTTGTTCCAAACAAGGGAGAAACGATATCACTTCAGAGGAACATGTATATTTCAAAAGCCTACAGTGAGAACAACCACCAAGCAACACTGTATTTCAGTGCAAGGAGTCAGATTATGGAACGATTTTGGACCTGAATTAAAATCATGTACAACGCTTGGACAATTTAAACAAAAACTAAAGGAAGAAATACTCCAAACATATTTACAAGATGACATGTAAACTCAGATAAGGATTGACATATCCAGCCTGTGTTGTGTTGTAGCTTAGTTTTTTTTTTTTTTTTTTTTTTTTTTTTTTTTTCTCTGTGACATTTTGTCTTAGATTTGTTTTTGAATAGTAACCGCTTAAATTAGCCTAGCTTAGTTTTCTTTTTTCTCTCAGTCACATTTTGTCTTAGCTTTGTTTTAAATTGTAACCGCTCTTGTCTTTTCTCCTTTTTCTCTTTTGAATTCTTTGATGGAATATGGGTGGGCAATATAAGCTGCGGCTTCAGCCATCACCCATTTCGGATAACTCACGTGGAATTGTATAGTAGAAGGAGTCTTTGTCTAATTTGACCTTGTTGTTATATTATACAGTTTCTTTTAACCTGTACTGTACTATCCGAAATAAATTCATTCATTCATTCAAGAACATGTCAACTAAACATGATATTGTGTTTGTGAATTCAACCTCAGAAAAATATTTATGTTAGAAAACAGAAACATTTATACATTTCAGAGCAATATATATGCTCCTGCTACTCAGATGTGTCTTTTCCAGTACATCCCTTCACTCTACAACACCAATCCACAGTCTACCTGATTTACAAGTTAGAGTGCTAGAATTATCCTGCCTGCAGTTCCTGTCTGTTACTGAGAATATATGGTGGTTCCTGAAGCGCAAGACAAGAGTGACACAGACTTGATGCAATTGCTGTATTAAGACCTAATTGATGGATGAATGGGAAAGAAATTCTGCTTTCTAAAATGCAATGACTGGTTCCTTCAGTGCCCAAATGCTTAAAAATTTTAAGAAGAGGTGACGTAACAGAGTGAACTGAATACTCATTTCTGAAGAATTTTAACATGACTTTGAGCAAATATTAAATGTGTTTCAGTTCTTCAAAAACAAGGATTCAAGGCATAAATTTCACCACCAACATATAGCCATTTTCACCTCTACCAGTGTTGACAGAACTAATCAGGATACACAACACTGTCCATTCAGCAATTTCAACAACTACAACGTTTTCTGTCTCTTAGCCAGCATGAACTTACGCTGGACTAGAACAAGGGTGGGCAATCATGTGCCATGGAAGCCCATTCCACTGCAGTTTTTCTGTTCCATCCAGTGTCTTCAGCAGGTGTTTGCTCTGAACAGCTTCAAGGATCACTAATAATTGAAAACACCTGCTGAAGACACTGGGTGGAACAGAAAATCTGCAGTGGAATGGCCCTCACTTTCTAAGTGACCCCAAATTTTTGAACGGTAGTGTATATCCTTTCAGTAAATAATGTTTATACCTCTTTTTGAATTGATTTCTGTTTGTACATAGTTTCAGTTCCGGCTCCAGACTGTTCCACAAATCCACCCCACAGACAGATATGCACATACTTTTCTTGGTTGTTCGTATCTTGGTTTTTGTAAAGTTTAAGTCTCCTCTCAAATTATGATCATTGTCTCTTTTTTTGAATATTTTTTGTATATTAGTTGGGAGTTGATTATTATTTGCCCTGTACATTAGTTGTGCTGTCTTAAATTTAACTAAATCGATGAACTTTATGACATGTGACTTTAAAAACAACAAATTGGTATGGTCTCTATATCCTACATTATTTATTATCCTTATAGCTCTTTTTTGTAATGTGCATATTGGCTGTAGGTTGGTCTTGTAGGTGTTTCCCCAGACTTCTACACAGTAGTTAAGATAAGGTAGAAACAGTGAATTGTACAGTAAGAACAATGATTTATAGTCCAAGATGTGTCTTGTCTTCCCCAGTATGCCTATATATTTTGCCAACTTGGCCCGGATGTGACTGATGTGAGGTTTCCAGCAGATTTTATTGTCTAGCGTCACCCCCAGAAACTTATTTTCCTGTACTGTTTCTATTCTGGTATCATCTATCGTTACCATTATATCATGATTTATTTTATAATTTCCAAACAACATAATCTTTGGTTTTTTTTCAGATTTAGAGATAATTTATTTTTGTTGAACCACTGCGTTAATGTTTTCATTTCAATTGTGACCACCTCTAAAACCTGCTGCAAATTCTCACCAGTGCAAAGGATATTTGTGTCATCTGCAAACAAAATAAATTTCAGAATTTTTGATACTTGGCATATGTCATTTATACACAAAATAAAGAGTTTGGGTCCCAAAACTGACCCCTGGGGCACCCCACAAGTGATGTCCATGAAGGGTGATTTGTGCTCACCAATTTGTACAAATTGTTGTCTGTTACTTAAATAACTTTCCACCCATCTCAGTCCGACCCCTCTTATCCCATACCTTAAGATAAGATAAGATAAGATAAGCCTTTATTAGTCCCACAACGGGGAAATTCCAGGATTGCAACAGCACAGGGATAGCAACACTCAGAGCAACAATCAGAAGGCAAGAAAAAAAACAAGCAAGCAAGAGCAGCTAATAAACATATGTACGTATTACTATAAAATATATATATATACACACACACACACAGACACACAGTGCAGAGCATTGTAGCTGGATGGAATAAATATATGAATATATGAACACAGTGCAGAGCATTGTAGCTAGATGGAATAAATATGTAAATATATAAACACCCACAGTACGGAGCATTGCAGCTAGGTGGAATAAATATGCAAGTATATAAACACACACAGTGCGGAGCAATGTAGCTAGATGGAATAATATGTAGATATATAAATATATAAACACACCCAGTGCTGAGCATTGTAGCTAGATGGAATAAATATGCAAATATATAAACACACACAGTGCAGAGCATTGTTGCTAGATGGAATGAAACAGCATAACCGTCTACTTAGTTATCCTACATGGTATGATTATGTGCCCATACATATTCTCACCCTCCATAGCGACCGGTATGTTCCTAGTTGTATGCCGGAGGGGACCATTGTGTAAGTCTATTGCATCTTTTGCATTCAAAAAACTATTAGTTTGTTTGTTTGTTACGTCTTTTGCTATCTCTGCGAGCAGCCCTGCTTAGGTTGTACAGTCTGACAGCCGTTGGTAGGAAGGACCTACGAAACCTCTCGGTTGTGCACCTGGGATGATGTAGTCTGCTGCTAAATGAGCTCCTCAGTGCATTCAGTATGTCCTGCATAGGGTGGAACTCGGACTCCAGCAGAGATGACAGTTTAGCCACCGTCCTTCTCTCTCCTATCTCCTCCATCGGATCAAGGCGCTGCCCCAGGACAGAGCTAGCTTTCTTAATCAGTTTGTTCAGTCTCTTCCTATCGGCTGCAGTAATGCCACTGCCCCAGCAGACCACTCCAAAAGTGATGGCTGATGCCACCACCGTGTCTTAGAATGACTTCAGCAGCGCCCCTTGTACACCAAAAGAACCTGAGTCTCCTCAGCAGGAACAGCCTCGCTGTCCCTTCTAGTAGAGTGCATCACGTATTGTGTGACCAGTCTAGTTTATGTTCAGATGAATACCCAGGTACTTATAGGGATGTCACCATCTCGAGTCTGTTCCCTGTATATTACTGGTACTGTGAGGGCTGGCCATGCCTGCGGCAGTCCACCACCAGCTCCTTAGTTTTCCTCCGCGTTGATCTGGAGGCAGTTCCGATGGCACCAGTCCCACGAAGTCCTGGATAAGCCCTCTGTACTCAGCTTCATCTCCATTGGAGATGGAGGCCAACGATCGCAGAGTCATCAGAGAACTTCTTGAGATGGCAGTGTGTTGGTGTTGTGTTGAGAAGTCTCGCTATAAAGAGTGAACAGGAGGGACCAGCGCACCGGTCCCTGGGGGGGCCCCCGTGCTACTGATGATCGTGTCGGACACACAGTCCCGGGTTCTCACAAACTGAGGCCGGTTCGTGAGGTAGTCCCAGGATCCATGATGACAGGTTGCTGGTCCCACCCCTGCGCGCAGCAGCTTGTCCTTCCGGATCATCGGTTGGATGGTGTTGAAAGCACTGGAGAAGTCAAAGAACATGATCCTCACCATATTCCCGGGCTTCTCCAGGTGGGACAGAGAACGGGAAGGAGGAAGATCACCGCATCCTCCACCCCAATGCCATGCGGTAGGCGAACTGGGATGGATCCATCGCTGGTTCCACCAGGGGGCGGAGGGTGAGCAAGGAGCAGTCTCTCCAGGGTCTTCATCAAGTGGGACGTCAGGAAACTTTCCAGTTTCCTTAGTAGTATTCTGTGGTCAAGGTGTCAAAAGCTTTCTTTAAATCTATAAATACTCCTACAGGCAAACTTTTTTTTTTTATCTATACAACTAGTAATTTCTCTATAAGTTCGATCAGTGCCAAAGATGTAGATTTATCTGCTCTAAAACCATACTGGCTGTCTGTAAGGAGGTTGTGTTTTTCAATGAAATCATCCAGTCTCTTAGTGAAGATTTTTTCAAGTATTTTGGAGAATTGTGAGAGTAAAGAGACTGGCCTGTAATTTGTGAAACAATGACTGTCTCCTGTTTTGTATAGAGGTATTACTTTTGCTATTTTCAATTTGTCTGGAAATGTACCAGTTTGAAATGACAGGTTACAGATGTGGGTGAGTGGCTTAACAATTCCTTCAATTACTTTTTTCACTATTGTCATGTCAACTTCATTCCAGTCCATTGATTTTTTGTTCTTAAATTTACTCACAGTCTCAATAATTTCCTTTTCAGTAACTGCACCCAAAAAGATTGTGTTTGGATTTCTATCTTCTATTTCATTTACAGAACCACTGTTGTTTGTTTCTGTTGTCACTATTGATTTGGTAATTCAGGACCAACGTTTACAAAAAATTTATTGAAACCACTGACCACATCCTCCATATTATTTATCAAATTGCCATTTTCAGTAAAATATTCTGGATAATTAGCATTCTTAGGTCAATTACTAATAATCCCATTGAGTACTTGCCATATTCCTCTTAAGTTATTTTTATTATCCTCTAATATTCTGTTGTAATATTCTTTCTTACAGGTCCTCATTATATTAGTGAGCTTATTTTTATATCTTTTATATTTGATCTCAGCTTCCACTGTTCTGCTTTTAATGAATTGTTTATATAATGTATTCTTCTTTTTACATGCATTTGTTAACCCCTTGGTGACCCAAGGAATATTTTTCTTTTGCTGTCTGTCACTGTATTGTTTTATAGGACAGTTTTTATTGTACAATGATTGAAATATTTGTAAAAATTTATCATATGCTTTATTTATATCATTTTCATCATAAACTATCTTCCAATCTTGTTTTAATAATTCCTTTGTCAGTAAATACATAGATTCTTCGGTTCTTATTCTTTTATATTTAATATTTTTGGTATACTTTTTCTTCCTATAATCACATTGATAGACAACAAAAATCGGCAGGTGGTCACTGATATCATTCAATAAAAGCCCACTCCTGATATTATTTTCCATAATGTTTGTGAATATCCACCCATCCATCCATCCATCCATCTTCTACCGCTTAATCCTTTTGGGTCGCGGGGGGCGGGGGGGGGGGGCTGGAGCCTATCCCAATGTTTTCTATTAGTGTGGCACTGTGTGACGTGATTCTGCTAGGTCCGGTAATTGTTGGATGTAAGCCCATACTGTACATTGTGTGATAAATTCTTCTGTCAAACTATGTTGTTTTGAATTCATCAGATCTATATGAAATCCCCACAGATGAACATAACTTTATGAGTTAGTTTTGCATCATTTTTTTTCCCATCCAGTCCTTAAATAAGTCATGTTTGATCCAGGTGTTCTATATCCACAGCTCACTACTATATTCTTCACATTGTCCAGACAGATTTCTATTGTAATACATTCAAATAAATCATCCACAGTTACTGACAGATTTTCAACAACCTTGTATTTCAAGCCCTTGTCAACATAAATTGTAACTCTTCCTTCTTTTTTCACTTTTCTATTTATATAATTTAATTCATAGCCATCCATGGTAAAATCCACTCCTTTCTCTTCACTGAGCCACATCTCTGATATTGCCACAATATTGAATGGCTCTTTAAACTGATGTAAATAATCTTTAATGTTATTAAAGTTGGCATAGAGACTTCTGCTGTTGAAGTGGATCATAGAATATTGAAATCAGATGTGACCATTGTGTTAAACTGTTCATCCGTGTAGTAACTACAGTTATTATTGATGGAGCTAAATAAATTGTTATCAGGGTCTATGTCATATTCTCCGTCCTGTGGGTTGTGATCCATATATTCAAAAAACTTTCAGTTCCTGTTGTTCCTGTTTGTTGATCTCTTGTTTCATGTTGTTAAATGTCTTGTAGCAGATGAGTATAATCCTTCAGTGTCCTACAGTTGTCTCTTGTTGCTGTGACTCCAGTTCATGATATTCATTGATATTTGTCCAGTTCCATAATATTACGGATGTTAATGACCTTGGCTTCTTCAGGTGATCCATTTAATTTGATGTATATTTTACAGTTTGATGTCCAGGTGTTTTGAATCTTTTTCTGCTTTCTCAGGTATCTTGCTTTTCTGGCTATTTCTGCGTTTTCTTTTGTGAGGTGCTCGTTTATGTAAATGTTCGTTCCTTTCAGTTTCCTACCTTGTTTTTAGCAGCGCAGTCCTTGTGTTTTCTGTTGACAAACCTCATGATCACAGCCGGTTTGTCGCTGTTTTTCTTGGGCAGAGGGTGGCAGACCTCAGTGGTGTTACAGTCCAGCTGGATTCCTTTGGACTTCAGGAAGGCCGCCACTTGTTACTCCATGGATTCGTTTTCCAGTGCGTCGAGCCTCCCTCCGCTGTCGGCGGCCACCGCCTGCGTGTAGCGATCGTTTAATGTCATCCACCTCCTCATTCTGCTGAGCTTTCTTGGGACCCATGATCCCGGCCGATGTACATTGATTGTGATCGTAGAAAAAAAAAAAAAGCCAAGTCGACAAGCCATGGTTAACCAAAGGATTACAAAAGGCATGTAAAAAGAAAAATTTATTATATAAAGCTTTTCTAAAGAAAAGGACAAAAGAAGCAGAGCAGCGGTATAAAACATACAAAAACAAGTTAACCTATATAAGAGATGGCAGTAAAAGAGGACTATCACAGTAAAGAACTGAAGAAAAACAGACTATATTAAAAATACATTGACAATACTTAATTTCTTGGAAAATAAAAACAGAAATACAAGCTACCAACCAACTTTTCAAAAAAAAAAAAAATAATAAAACGACTCAGAGTGTGAATGCAGTCTCACCTGCAGATGAATTTAATAACTTTTTGTTAACATCGGTCCTAATTTGGCTTGAGAAATACCCATTATGGCACCTACGGGTGATACAATAAGCAAAAACACTGCTATAAAAGACTCAATTTGTCAAGCGGTGGCCCTCGCGAGCCACCATAAGACGCCACACCGTCACCAGAGAGTTGTGTTAGTGTCTTTATTCACGGTGAATTCACAATAATACAAGCCACTGAGGCTATGACACATAGTCTACACACACAAGGAGGCGTAAGGCTAACAAGCTCACTCACGGGTCCACAGGATAAGACAGTCATGCCACAGACGACCAATAAGACGATCAGTACGAAGATCAATGACGTTCGGTACAACGAACCATAGACGGTCACACACGATCAACGACGACACTGCTGCAAGGATGCAGCCGCTGGCGCTGGTTTAAGAAGCCGGCCGCTAACGACCGCAAATGGAAAACAGCTGTTCAGGCCTTGACAGCTGAGCGGAAGCCTCCCCGAGTGCTGTCACAATAAGAGCTCGGAGAGCCAGGATAATAACGCCGCTGTCAAAGCCTGACAGGAATGATGGATGGCCCGAGCTCGAATAATAATAGTGCTCGGATCATAACAGTACCCCTCCCTCAAAAGCGGGCTCTGAACGCCCAGTAACACCTAGCCCCCAACCCCACCCCTACCCCCAGGGCGAGTGGATGGAGGAACAGGCAAGGAGGAGCAAAACAAACACCAACAAGGCCCCAGAAAAAAAGAAAAAAAAACATCCCTTGAAATACCCATCACATTCCCACAGAAAACAACGGAACAAATAGGGCACTACTCACAGGATATGCAAGAGTTACAATACATGGGGCACAAACCATACAGAGCATAATTTACAAGACACAGAAAGGTTCTCTTTTTTTCCCACAGTGACCATAGACAAACTGTTTAACTCCAGTAAGCATGACTTCATATGGTCTTAAGGAACTCATCTGAGTGAAGGTCTTCCCACATTGTTCACACAAACTTTTAAATGCCGCAATAGATCAGTTTATGCTACTAAGTTACCCAAGTGCATGAAACCTCTGCTACATTCACAAAAGTACCGTTTATCCCAAAAAAACATCAGCCTCAAACACCAGGATACCTAAGAAAAACCACAAGGTAACATGTTATGACCCCTCAGATAAGAGAGGGGGAAAGAAAAAAAAACATGCTACATCAAACATACATGAGGCAATCTTATCATTCCAAATGACCTTCACACCACACAGTCCAAACAGACGATGGCAGGCGGAGACCAAACGCCCCAGGCACAGTTCCGGCGGTCTCCCCGCATCCGATGGCCGACGGGTGGTCACAGGGAACAGTACGTGGTCGGGCGGCCTGACCCAGTCCCAGGTCCCAAGAGTCAAACCCTCCGGCGGCCAAACCAGGCCACCCAGTAACAAGCACAGTTTATCAGGTGGCCGACCCAAGGCGCCGAACCGGCAAAACAGTTCCTCGGGTGGGCGACCCGCATCCCTCAGCCACCAGAACTGTGGAGGAATAGCGTGCAGCGGCCTCCCTGACAGAGAAACTACATAGGAGCACCAGCCTGCAAGAAGAAAACCTCCAACGGCCCCCAGCGCTGACGACCCCAGCTGGTGGCTCCTGAGAGGGGAATAATTGTGATGATGAGCCCACATCACGCCAGGTGGTGAAGGGTCTGCAGCTCCTCCACCGACCTTGACCCACACTGATGCGGCCGTTGTAGCTCCCCCTGCGTCGAACCCCGATTGGGTCACAGCTGCACCCGCGTCGGACCCCGACTGGGTCACAGCTGCACCCACATCGGACCCCCGCTGGGTCACAGCTGCACCGGCGTTGGACCCCTGTTGGGCCTCGTCGGACCTCGACTGGGTCGGCACCGCATCGGCGACGACCTCCACCCCCGAACTTGGGACCTCGTGCACCGTGACCTCGACAAACTCCAAGCCGGCGACACTGTGAAGAGGCTCAGAGGAACAGAGAGGACCGGGATCAGTATCCCCGGCAGCGCCAGAGCCCAGTGAGACGAGTTCCGGCGTAGCAGATGGCTGCCCCTCGCTCGCCTCCCCACGAGGCAGGCAAAAATGCTCTAACACACCACAAGGGAAAACAAAGAAGAGCACTTGCCTGCACTCGGGCTTTGGAGCCGTCCAGGACTCTGTCGATCCAGGTTCGGGTAGAAGCTCGTTGTCGGGCTCCCACTCAGCTGCGTCGGGCTCCGCAGCCGGCATGATGGTCTCTGCAGCCGGATCCTCTCACGCTGATGTCCACGCAGATAACCCACACAGCGTGGTGGCAGGGGACCCTCGACCCGCTGGTTCGGGCTGCTCCTCTGTACAGACCCGGGGACGCTTCCTCATCAGCTCAGGCTCCACGCCGCAGTCCGCTCTTCTCCTCTGCCCAAGACATGGCTGCGGGGCCGGGGTTGTTCCCAGAGCCGCAGGCCTCCTCCTCGTTCGACGACGTAGGCCTAACGCCGAGGACCACTCAGCGGATGAAAACACAGAGGCAGCAGGTTCAGTACAGATGACTACAGCTGGTGGTGGGAGCTCGGGGGGCTGCAAACCCCGAACTCCAACCCCAGGAGTTAGACAAGACAGGTCACTATTATAAGTAGGGGAGTGAACTTGAACTTGCCTGTCTCCTGGAGGGAGGATGGTGCCAGCTGTAGAGGGCATTACTCCTTCCTTCGCCTACTGGAAGGTAACAGAGGACCTCCCGGGAGGACGAAGGGGGGCCGCTCTCAAGGACCCATGGACGGGGCTTGCTGAAGAAGGACTCTTGTCACACACAGCAGCTGACTGGTTTATTGGGTCACTCCGGCAGCCCGGAACTGGATCTGGAACAGGATCTTGCTGTGGCTGCCCTTGGCCGCAGCGCCGACGTCTACGATGACCCCTGGATGGTGCGAACTCCTGGAGTGGATCGAGGACAGGAACGCGATTCCAAAGCAAGGAGCATGGGTGCATCCTCCTCTGCTTCATGCCGTAGTCCTCCTCCACCCTACGGAGTATTTCGCGTTGCCCGGTGATGTCATCCCTCCTCGCGGCGACTTCTGGGTGGTCGGCGTAGTGGGGAGAAAAATGATTGAGCGAGTCCTCAGCACAGTCCAGGTACCAGAGTACGCTGCAGTCGTAGTCGAGGAGGGAAGTGGAGATGAGCGTCTCATCCACATATTCCAGGACGTCCGCCAACTCATGGCTCGAACTCCGAGTGCGGCCCCTCCGCGACGGCATTCCTCCAGCACACCGTACCCAGACAGGAAAAGAGCGATGTCCAATTAACACAAACTCACTGGCGAAAGGCGTCTTGGGTTGGTGTCACCGTAAAAACGCCGTTTTGGCAGCAGTGTACTGTCAAGCGGTGGCACTCGCGAGCCACCATAAGACGCCACACCGTCACCAGAGAGTTGTGTTAGCGTCTTTATTCACAGTGAATTCACAATAATACAAGCCGCTGAGGCTATGACACATAGTCTAAACACACAGGGAGGCGTAAGGCTAACAAGCTCACTCACGGGTCCACAGGATAAGACAGTCATGCCACAGACGACCAATAAGACGATCAGTATGAAGATCAATGACGTTCGGTACAACGAACCATAGACAATCACATACGATCAATGACGACACTGCTGCAAGGATGCAGCCGCTGGCGCCGGTTTAAGAAGCCGGCCGCTAACGACCACAAATGGAAAAAAGCTGTTCAGGCCTTGACAGCTGAACGGAAGCCTCCCCGAGTGCTGTCACAATAAGAGCTTGGAGAGCCAGGATAATAACGCTGCTGTCAAAGCCTGACAGGAATGATGGATGGCCCGAGCGCGAATAATAATAGCGCTCAGATCATAACACCATTTTCATAAAGAACATAGACGAGAGAGAGGTCATTGAAATTGTTAAATCGTTTAAAAGTAAAACATCTGTGGACTGTGATGGTATTGACATGCTCTTAGTCAAAACTATCATTGAATGCTTAGTGAAGCCACTGACGTATATCTGTAACCTGTCTCTCCAAACAGGTATATTTCCCAATGCAATGAAAATAGCTAAAGTAATTCCGATATACAAGACGGTTGACAGAGGGGAATTTTCAAACCATAGACCAATTTCACTATTGCCGCAATTTTCCAAGATACTTGAAAAAAATATTCTATGAGAGAATTGACAACTTCATACTGAAGAATAATTTATTGTGTGAGCAGCAATATGGGTTCAGACACAAGAGGACAACTGCATTTGCTGTAATGGAATTTATAGAAAAAATATCAACTGCCGTTGAAAATAAAGAGTAGTATTCAGTTGGGGTATTCCTGGATCTTAAAAAAGCATTTGATACAGTGGATCATAATTTATTATTAAAGAAACTACAAAATTGTGGTATTAGGGGGGTAGCACTGTCCTGATTATGTAGTTACTTAAAGAATAGATATCAGTATGTATGTGTTGGTAACAAAAACTCACAGTTACTGAAGGTTACTTGTGGAGTCCCACAGGGTTCAGTTGTGGGGCCATTGTTATTCAATATGTATATAAATGATATATGTAAAGTTTAAAAAAAATGGATTTAATATTGTTTGCCGATGGCACTAATTTATTGTGCAGTGGAAGCAATTTGGAACAACTTTTGGATACACTTGGAAAGGAATTAGGAAAGCTTAAACTGTGGTTTGATTCAAACAAATTAACGCTCAATTTAAGTAAGACAAAATTTATAGTCTTTAACAACCATCACAACAACCCAGTACCTAAACTCAGTGTAAATGGTGTAGAGATTGAAAGGGTATCTGAAACTAAATTTATTGGAGTAATAATTGATAATAAACTGTGTTGGAAGTCACATATTAATTATATTAAAGGTAAAATATCCAAATCAATTGCAATACTACACAGAGTGAAATATTTGCTGAATCAACCCACACTATATACCTTGTATCATTCATTAATACTCCCATACATGACATATTGTAATGAAGTATGGGGAAATACATATAAAACAAACATATATCCAGTCTTTATGCTTCAGAAGAGAGCTATTAGGATAATAAACAAAGCTGCTTACAGGGAACCAACAAACCCACTTTTTCTTAAATTAAAAGCTCTCAAGTTGAAAGATCTGGTTGACTTTAAAACTGCAGTAATAATGTTTAAAGCGAAGAATCTATCACTGCCCGCAAATATCCAAAAGTTGTTCCAAATAAGGGAGAAACAATATCATTTCAGAGGAACATGTATATTTCAAAAACCTTCAGTGAGAACTACCACCAAGCAACACTGTGTTTCAGTGCAAGGAGTGAGATTATGGAACGATTTTGGACCTGAATTAAAATCATGTACAACGCTTGGACAATTTAAACAAAAACTAAAGGAAGAAATACTCCAAACATATAAACAAGATGACATGTAAAATCACATAAGGATTGTCATATCCAGTCTGCGTTGTGTTGTTGCTTAGTTTTTTTGTCACATTTTGTCTTAGCTTTGTTCTGAATTGTAATCGTTCTTGTTTTGTTTTCCTTTTGAATTCTTGGATGGAATATGGGTGGGCAATATAAGCTGCGGCTTCAGCCATCACCCATTTCAGATAACTTATGTTGAACTGTATAATCAGAGGAGTTATTGTTTAATTTGACCTTCTTGGATTTTTTCCCCCTTTGTTATATTGTTCTGTTTCTTTTTTTTTTTTTTAATCTTTACTTTTAATCTATCCGAATAAGGTTCCAAGGTTGTCATAGCCAGGAGCGGCACTGGGGTTAAGCTCCCAGTGCTCATAAAATGCTCCTTACGGCATGCGTCTCGAAAAGCCTCTGACAACTAAGTCCAACTCCTAGCCTGCCCGTGTGGTTTAGTCTCTAAGCCCGGCGGAACAGCTTTTACTAATAGGAGAAGGGGCGAGGGCGGATCTCTGGCGCCTTAAAACCAGATGCTTCGGGTAGATGGTGGCTCGTCAACCTGGGAAGGTAGCCCATCTAGGGGAAGGTAAACCCTGATTTCAAACCTCCGCTGCCTTGCGGCACACCCGGTCATGGGAAAGGCTTCGGGAGTCAACCCTGAGGAAAAATCCGGAGTCGGAGCCCCTAAGGCAGTTCTCTGTTGTGTTCAACATTGTTCTGGCAGCTCCTGCGACGGTGCTGGTGCCAAACTATAGCAGCCCTGCTGTTCCTTTGGATTCATCAGTGACGTGGAGAGGGGGGGGACATGCTGCATGGGTAACATCTTGTCCTCCATATCTTCCTGCCCAGGTTTGAATCCTACCAACGCCCAACGCTGGAAGGTAGAACACCGGTGTGCATCGGCCTGTTCAGCCACAGGCGGTGCTGTTCCAGCAGAGTAGACATTTAGGATTCTCTTCCATGGTCATCATAGACCGACGGAGGCCAACGAACGAAGATCCGAATAAAGATTCATTAAAAAAAAGTGGTAACTAGAAAAGCACTCGAAGAGCGCAGACCTCCGCCAAGCACCACAGTTCCCCCCATACAGTGTTTGTGTGTACGTTTTCAGATTCCTTGACTATGAAAACATATGACTAGCAATTGGATTGACAATGATAGGATTAGTGGTTGAGTAGTTATTCACGAAAATGGCATTTTGGGTAATGGCGGTTTTCTTGTGGACAGTGATCCGGATCATCCCCAAAATTTAATCAGTTCTTCCTTGTACCATTTCCAACAATGCCTGAAAGTTTCATTGAAATCCTTTCAAAACTTTTTTAGTTATCTTGCTAACCAACAGACAAACAGACAGACAGACAAACCCCGGCAAAAACATAACGTCGTGGAGGAGGTAAAATCAATAAAATGAAACTAAGCTCGACGAGCTTCAATAGCATGTGGGGATAGCCCTTGCCTGAGTCGCTGCATTTCTTCTCTCGCTGCAGCACGGTGATTCTCCACATCCTCTGTGTTGAAAATGGCCCTATCTCACAATGTTAAAGAATCGTTTAAAAAATTCCTGGATCCAGACGGTGATCCAGATCATCCCCAAAATTTAATCAGTTCTTCCTTGTACCATTTCCAACAACGCCTGAAAGTTTCATCAAAATCCGTCCAAAACTTTTTGAGTTATCTTGCTAACCAACAGACAGACAAACAGACAGACAAATCCCGGCAAAAACATAACCTCCTGGCCTCCTGAACTCATGAAACAGGCCTGAACAAAAACGATGGTACCCTTAACTTAATATTTTGTTGCACAACCTTTTGAGGCAATCACTGCAATCAAAGGATTTCTGTAACTGTCAATGAGACTTCTGCACCTCTCAGCAGGTATTTTGGCCCACTCCTCATGTGCAAACTTCTCCAGTTGTCTCAGGTTTGAAGGGTGCCTTCTCCATTCGGCATGTTTCAGCTCCTTCCACAGATGCTCAATAGGATTTAGATCAGGGCTCATAGAAGGCCACTTTAGAATAGTCCAATGTTTCGCTCTTAGCCATTCTTGGGTGTTTTTAGCTGTGTGTTTTGAGTCATTATCCTGTTGCAAGACCCATGACCTGCGACTGAGACCAAGCTGTCTGACACTGGGCAGCACATTTCTCTCTAGAATACCCTGATAGTCTTGAGATTTCATTGTACCCTGCACAGATTCAAGACACACTGTGCCAGATGCAGCAAAGCAGCCCCAGAACATAACAGAACCTCTTCCATGTTTCACAGTAGGGACAGTGTTCTTGGTATGCTTCATTTTTGTGTCTGTGAACATAGAGCTGATGTGCCTTGCCAAAAAGTTCCAGTTTTGTCTCGTCTGTCCATAGGACATTCTCCCAGAAGCTTTGTGGCTTGTCAACATGCAGTTTGGCAAATTCCAGTCTGGCTTTTTTAGGATTTGTTTTCAACAGTGGTGTCCTCCTTGGTCGTCTCCCATGAAGTCCACTTTGGTTCAAACAGCGACGGATGGTGCGATCTGACACTGATGTACCTTGACCTTGGAGTTCACCATGAATGTGTTTAGAGGTTGTTCTGGGCTCTTTTGTTACCATTCGTATTATCCGTCTCCTCCTGCAGCCATGTCCAGGGAGGTTGGCTACAGTCCCGTGGATCTTAAATTTCTGAATAATATGTGCAACTGTAGTCACAGGAACATCAAGTTGCTTGGAGATGGTCTTATAGCCTTTACCTTTAACATGCTTGTCTATAATTTTCTTTCTAATCTCCTGAGACAACTCTCTCCTTTGCTTCCTCTGGTCCATGTTTAGTGTGGTACACACCATGTCACCAAACAGCACAGTGACTACTTGTCACCCTTTAAATAGGCCAACTGACTGATTACAAGTTTGTAGACACCTGTGATGTTAATTAGAGGACACATCTTGGTTTAACATGTCCCTATGGTCACAATATTTTCAATCTTTTCTAGGGGTAGCATCATTTTTGTCCAGGCCTGTTTCATGAGTTTGTTTTTTAAAGTAATTCTGTTGAACCACAATTCAAAAGCATTGTCTGATTTTCACCCCCCCCCCCGCCCCCCATGGATCATCACCTTATCATGGTGGTGGTGGGGGGGGGGGGGGTTGTGTGCCCCAGTGATCCCAGGAGCTATGTTGTCCGGGGCAATTTGCCTCTGATAGGGTCACCCAAGACAAACTGGTCCTGGGTGAAGGGTCAGACTAAGAATGATCCAACAGACTCTCGTGATAAATTCTATATCAAGGATTCAGTGTACCCCACCTGGTATGGGGTTACCGGGCCCCCACCCTGGAGCCAGGCCTGGGGGAGGGGCTCGATGGCTAGCATCTGGTGGCCGGGTTTCCGCCCATGGGACCCGGCCGGGCTCAGCCCGAAGGAGTTACATGGGTCCGCCCTCCAGTGGGCTCACCACCTGCAGGAGGGATCATGGGGGTCCGGTGCTATGTGGATTAGGTGGCGGTCAAAGGCGGAGACCTTGGCGGATTGATCCCAAGCTTTCTAAACTGGCTTTTGGTATGTGGAATGTCACCTCTCTGGTGGGGAAGGAGCCTGAGCTGGTGTACAAGGTTGAGAGATACCGGCTAGATATAGTCGGCCTCACCTCAACACACAGCTCCGGTTCCGGAACCAGCCTCCTGGAGAGGGGCTGGAGCTTGGCCTTTTCTGGAGTTTCCCCAGGTGAGAGGCGACGAGCAGGGGTGGGTATTCTTGTATCCCCCCACCTTGCTGCCTCTATATTGGAGTTTTCCCCGGTGGATGAAAGGGTTGCTTCCCTGCGCCTTTAGGTTGGGAGACGGGTCCTGACAATCATTTGTGCCTTTGCACCAAATGATGTTTCAGAGTATCCACCCTTTTTGGAGTCTGTGACTGGGATGCTGGAGGGTGCTCCTCTTGGAGACTCCATTGTCCTACTGGGGGACTTCAATGCACACGTGGGCAATGACAGTGAAACCTGGAGGGGGGTGATTGGGAGGAACGGCCTGCCCGATCTGAACCCGAGAGGTGTTCAGTTATTGGACTTCTGTGCTAACCACAGTTTGTCCATAACAAACACCACGTTCAAGCATAAGGGTGTCCATATGTGCACCTGGCACCAGGACACCCTAGGTCACAGGTCAATGATCGATTTTGTTATTGTGTCATCAGACCTGCAACCATATGTGTTGGACACTAGGGTAAAGAGAGGTGCAGAGCTGTCAACTGATCACCACCTGGTGGTGAGTTGGATCCGATGGCAGGGGAGGAAGCCATTCAGACCTGGTAGACCCAAACGTATAGTGAGGGTGTGCTGGGAATGTCTGGCTGAGGCCCCTGTCCGGGAGGTCTTCAACTCCCACCTCCGGAAGAACTTCAACCACATTCCGAGGGAGTCTGGAGACATGGAGTCTGAATGGGCCATGTTCTCCACCTCTGTTGTTGAAGTGGTGGCCCAGAGCTGTGGCCGCAAGGTGGTCGGTGCATGTCGTGGTGGCAACCCCCGAACCAAGTGGTGGACACCAGTGGTGAGGGGGGACATTAAGCTGAAGAAGGAGTCCTATCAAGCTTGGTTGGCTTGTGGGACTCCCAAAGCAGCTGCGGTGTACCAACAGGCCAAGCGGAGTGTAGCTCGGGTGGTTGCTGAAGCAAAAACCCAGGTATGGGAGGAGTTCGGTGAGGCCATGGAACAAGACTTTCGGTCGGCCTCAAAGAGATTCTGGCAAACTCTCCGGCGGCTCAGGAGGGGAAAGCAGCTCCCTGTCCACACTGTGTATGGTGCGTATGGGGCACTGTTGACTTCGACTGGGGATATCGTCGGGCGGTGGAAGAAATACTTTGAGGATCTCCTCAATCCCACTGATACGCCTTCCACAGAGGAAGCAGGGTTCGGGGACAAGGGGGATGACTCGCCTATCACAGGGGCTGAAGTCGCCAAGGTGGTTAAAAATCTCCTTGGTGGCCGGGCCCCGGGCGTGAACGAAATTTGCCCTGAGTACCTAAAGGCCCTGGATGTTGTTGGGCTGTCATGGTTGACACGCCTCTGCAAAATTGCGTGGAGGTCGGGGGCAGTGCCTTTGGCATGGCAAACTGGGGTGGTGGTTCCTCTCTTCAAAAAAGGGGACCAGAGGGTGTGCTCCAACTTTAGAGGGATCACACTCCTCAGCCTCCCTGGGAAGGTCTATGCCAAGGTACTCAAGAGGACAGTCCGGCCGTTGGTTGAACCTCGGATTCAGGAGGAGCAATGTGGTTTTCGTCCTGGCCGTGGCACATTGGACCAGCTCTTTAACCTCTCGAGAATTCTTGAGGGTTCGTGGGAGTTTGCCCAACCAGTTTACATGTGTTTTGTGGACTTGGAGAAGGCATTTGACAGCGTCCCTCGTGGTTTTTTGTGGGGGTGCTTCGGGAGTATGGGGTATTGGGCTTGTTGTTACGAGCTATTCGGTCTCTGTACAACCGTTGTGAGAGTTCGGTTCATATTGCCAACACTCGGTCGGAGTCATTCCCAGTGAGAGTTTGACTCCACCAGTGCTGCCCTTTGTTACCGATCCTGTTCATAATTTTTATGGACAGGATTTCTAGGCGCAGCCAGGGAATGGAGGGTGTCATGCTTGGTGACCACAGGATCTCATCTCTGTTTTTTGCAGATGATGTTGTCCTGTTGGCTTCATCCAGCAATGACCTACAGCTCTTGCTGGGATGGTTTTCTGCTGAGTGTGAAGCGGCTGGGATGAGAATCAGCACCTCCAAGTCTAAGTCCATGGTCCTCAGCCGGAAAAAGGTGGATTGTCCTCTCTGTGTTGGGGACAGGCTCCTGCCCCAAGTGGAGGAGTTTTCCCCTCCGTGTTTTTCCTCATCTCCTCCAGAGCTTATCCAGTTTTGTAGTGCCACTTTCAGTAAGTTATTCTTGTTTGCATTTTTTAGTATTGTTTGCACAGTTTGGGAATTTTGGTTAATAAATGTCACAACTGCAGTTCACCACCTGGGCCTGTCCTTCTGCCCTGGAGGGCTCATTCATGACAGAATACTGCTGCCAAGAATTAAGATCAAGCTGCTGCAGTTAGTGCATTTTCTTCTTTTTTCTTTTGTGTATTTTTTTCACTCACCTGTCCTGCGGAGCTGTCATCCTTCCATTAGTCGAAGCAGACCAGAGGAGGAGGAAGTGAGTTGAGATGAGCTGGAGTTTGTTTCTATACTAGAGGACATGGCAATCGGTGCTCGGAACTGGTCATCCTGTAAGTACAAGAAGCTGTGCTGGGGTGGAATAGCTAATTTGCTGGAGGTCAAACCCAGCGTGCGCTTCCATCCCCGGTAATAAGACTCTTCCTTCCTCCACTTCCACCTATGCCATCAGCCTCCTCCTCGCCTTCTCCATCAGCTCCACAGCAACAGCGTTGTCCCGCTCTGGACCGCCGGAGGAATCCTCCCGCCTCTTAGGCAGACTTTTCCTGGACACAAGCCTGACAATTCCCACAGTAGATCCTCTCTCTTCTTCTCCTTCGCCGGCTGTCCCGTCAGCCTTATCTCCCTCCATTGCTGCTGTAATCTCCGTCCCCTCAACGCGTCTACCTGCTTCAAAAAGGTCCTTAATCTTTCCCCCAGCTACGTCCACCTCCATGACTAAAGGGGCGGCTCCTCCACAATCCTCAGAGGGGCCCATATTCACCATAGTCACAGAGAGAGATGACACAACACCAGCTGCAGCAGGCATCATCGCTCACCAGGAGAACAGGCAAGTTTCACTTCATTCTATTTCAATGTATGATGATATGCCTTGCCTGATTCCAGGTAGAGAGACAGGGTGTGCAGTCCCCTGAGCTCTCTCCTATCGCCGTCCGCCTCCGTTGGTCTATGATGACCATGGAAGAGAATCCTAAACGTCTACGCTGCTGGAACAGCACCGCCTGGGGCTGAACAGGCCGATGCGCGAATGGCAGTCCCTGTCACACAGGTTGCACTTGTGGGTGGTCTCCATGCTGCTGGGTCTGTGGCGGTTCTTCCTGCGTGTCCTTTTTTCATCTGATGCAGCAGTCAGTCTCTCTTCACCCGGCTTGAGCTGTCTGGTCAGGGTGCCTCTCCATTTGGAGCGGTCTGTTGCAAGGTCCTCGCAGCGCTCTGTGTTGATCTCCAGGACCTTCATGTCTCTCTTGCAGACGTCTCTAAAGCGCAGCTGTGGGCGGCCAACGTCTCTCCTGCCAGTCGCCAGTTCTCCGTAGAGGACGACTTTGGGGATTCTGCCATCCTCCATACGGTGAACGTGGCCTAGCCAGCGGAGCCTGCGCTGCCTGAGTAGAGTGAACATGGAGGGAAGGCCGGCGTGGGACAGAACTTCTGTGTTGGGCACTTTGTCCTGCCAGGATATGTCCAGGATGTGGCAAATGCAGCGCAAGTGGAAGGATTTCAGTCTCTTTTCCTGCCGGGCGTATGTTGTCCACGTCTCACTCCCATAGAGCAGTGTGCTGATGACGCAGGTGTTGTACACTGCCATCTTCGTCTTGACAGAGAGTTTGGGATTCTCCCACACTCGTGTGGTGAGGCGAGCGAGTGTGAAGGCTGATTTTCCAATCCTCTTGTCGATCTCTGTATCAAGGGAGAGGTTGTTGCTGATCGTGGACCCCAGGTACGTGAACTGATTCACGACCTCCAGCTCGTAGTCGTCGATGGTGATGGTTGGTGGTGCTTCCGTGCCTTGAGCCAAGACGTTAGTCTTCTTCAGGCTGATGGTAAGCCCGAAGTCCTTGCATGCCTGGGAGAAGCGGTCCATCAGGGTCTGAAGCTCCTGCTGTGTGTGGGTTGCGACTGCAGCATCGTCTGCGAACAGCATGTCTCTGATTAGAGCCTCGCGTACTTTGGTTCTGGCTTTCAGGTGGGCGAGGTTAAAAAGCCTGCCATCAGATCTTGTGTGCAGGTAGATTCCCTCTGTTGCTGTGCTGAAGGTATGCCTCAGGAGCATAGCAAAGAGAATCCCAAAGAGGGTTGGCGCAAGTACACAGCCCTGTTTCACTCCGCTGCATATGTTGAATGGCTCTGGGACGTTGCCGTCGTGCTGCACTATCCCCTGCATGTTGGTGTGAAACGATTCGATGAGGCTTTGCAACTTTGGTGGGCATCCTATCTTTGGCAGGATCTTGAAAAGGCCCTCTCTGCTGACCAGATCGAACGCTTTGGTGAGGTTGATGAAGGCGACATACAGGGGCATGTTCTGTTCTCTGCATTTCTCCTGGAGTTGGCGGATGGAGAATATCATGTCTACCGTCGATCGCTCAGTGCGGAAGCCACACTGAGACTTGGGGTAGACACGCTCGGCAAGCTTCTGTAGACGAACGAGAACAACTTGTGCGTAGACTTTGCCAACAACGCTGAGGCGGGAGATGCCCCTGTAGTTGTTGCAGTCGCTTCTGTCCCTTGTTTTTGGTAAGGGTGATGATCTTGGCGTCTCTCATGTTCTGTGGTACGGCACCTTCCTTCCAGCACTGGCAGAGGACGTCATGCAATGGCAGCAGTAGGGCGGTCTTGCAGTACTTGATCAGGTCGGGGGGTATTCCGTCGTTGCCGGGTGCCTTGCCAGCGGCCAAGCTATCAATGGCCTTACTGAGTTCGTCGATGGTTGGCTCGGTGTCAAGTTCGTCCATGGATGGCAGGCAGTCGATGGCATCAAGGGTTGACGGTGTCACGGTGTTCTCTCTGGAGTAGAGGTCGGAGTAGTGTTCCACCCATCTCTCCATCTGCTTGTTCTTTTCTGCAATCATCTCTCGAGTGGAGGATCTGAGGGGGGCCGTCTTGCTCTGAGCCGGACCAAGTGCTTTCTTGATGCCATCGTACATACCACAGATGTTCCCTGTTATGGCAGCGGTTTGAATGTCTTGGCTGAGCTGAGTCCAGTACTCGTTGGCACAGCGCCAAGCAGTCTGCTGAACTTTGCTTCTCGCAGCCCTGAGAATCTGGAGATTCTTCTCATTTGGGTACTTCTTGTACTCAGCAAGTGCTGAGTGCTTGGCTTCAATGATGGGGGTCATCTCGGTCAACTTGGCATCAAACCAGTCCTGTGACTTCGAGGTCTTCCTCCCAAAGGTAGCCAAGGCTGTGCGGTGGATGGTGTTTCGCAGCTCTTCCCACTTCTAAATTGCAGATTCTCTTTGTGGTACACCAAGTTCCTTCTCAAAGGTGGAGGCAAACTGCTCAACAAGTTCTGGTTGGGCCATCTTGCTGGTGTCAATCCGTGCCTTTCCAGGCTTTCTAGCACGATGGAATTTCTTCAACTGCAGCTTGACCTTGCAACACACCAATGAATGGTCTGTGTCGCAATCTGCACTCTGGAATGAACGGGTGATTAGCATGTTCTTCAGTGAGGTGCGCCTTGTCAGGATCAAGTCCAGCTGGTGCCAGTGCTTTGAGCACGGATGTCGCCAGGAAACCTTGTGTTGGGGCTTGGTCTTGAAGAACGAGTTTGTGATGCACAGACCGTGATATGTGCAGAACTCGAGCAGCCACTGTCCATTGTCGTTCATTCTGCCCACGCCAAATGGTCCAAGACAGGAGGGCCAGGAGTCGTGGTCAGCACCCACTCTGGCATTGAAGTCTCCAAGGAGAATGAGTTGTTCAGAGTTGGGGATGATCCTGACAGTTGTTGCGAGATTCTCATAGAACTCGTCTTTTGCCTCTGGTGTGGCTGTCAGTGTTGGGGCATACACACTGACGAGGGTGACTGGGCCTTGAGTGGTGTTGAGGCGGAGGGTGAGGAGTCATGGAGAACCATTGCTGCCCGGTTCCACCATCTTCAGCAAGGTGTTCTTCACTGCAAAGCCCACTCCGTGTTCCCTGTGATCGTCACTGCCCTTTCCCTGCCAGTAGAATGTGTAGTCCTTCTCTCTCAGTGTGCCTGCGTCAGCCAACCGTGTTTCCTGGAGAGTGGCGATATCCTCTCCCAGTCTCTTCAGCTCATTATTGATGATGGCAGTCTTCCTGGTGTCATTGATGTCCTTGAGGTTAGCAGCGAGTCCTGTCATCATAGTGTGGACGTTCCAAGTTCCCAGTTTTAGAGTTGGTCTCTTTTGTTTTTTTGTCTTGCCTGGTGTGAAAGTTCTCAGCCTGCTGTTTGGACTTCTCCTCATCCCCATGCACCCAATGAGGAGAGCAAGCTGTGGCGGGACAACACCTTATTGGCTGGGGGCTGCCCAGCTTGAGGCGGGCGGTAGCTGTCCAATGAGATCCGATGATCCCTCCCACCATCGGGAACAACCCCTGGTGCCGTGCTCTACGCCAATTGAGCGGTGGCTTATAACAGGTAACTGTCATTCCCAGTGTTTTGTCTACGCCAAAGGCGAAGCTGGAGTGTCCTCTCCAGTGATCCGGTGTTCTACCTTCCAGCGTTGGGCGTTGGTAGGATTCAAGCCTGGGCAGGAAGATATGGAGGACAAGATGTTGCCCATGCGGCATGTCCCCCCTCTCCACGTCACTGATGAATCCAAAGGAACAGCAGGGCTGCTACAGTTTGGCACCAGCGCCGTTGCAGGAGCTGCCAGAACGATGTTGAGCACAACAGAGAACTGCCTTAGAGGCTCCGACTCCGGATTTTTCCTCAGGGTTGACTCCCGAAGCCTTTCCCGTGACCGGGTGTGCCGCAAGGCAGCGGAGGTTTGAAATCAGGGTTTTCCTTCCCCTAGATGGGCTACCTTCCTAGGTTGACAAGCCACCATCTACCTGAAGCATCTGGTTTTAAGGCACCAGAGATCCGCCCTCGCCCCTTCTCCTATTAGTAAAAGCAGTTCCGCTGGGCTTAGAGACTAAACCACACGGGCAGGCTAGGAGTTGGACTTAGTTGTCAGAGGTTTTTCGAGACGCATGCCATAAGGAGCATTTTATGAGCACTGGGAGCTTAACCCCAGTGCCGCTCCTGGCTATGACAACCTTGGAACCTGAGCTCTCTCCACCTGCTGCAATTCATAAATCTTCACCTGCCCTCTCCATGTCTCCTCCGATTGTCCCTGAGTGTCCACCAGCCCCTGAACTGAGCCACTGGATGATGGAGGAGCCTGTGGCTCTGGAGGACCCAATTCCAGTGCCAGCATGGACTGACCCCCAGCTGTCATGCCAGACAAGCCACCCGCATGGGCCCTTTCGTCTGGGGAAGCCGAGACTGCAACCACCATCATGGGCCACCACAGCAGAGTTAGAACCTGAGCTGGGTTTCCAAGAGACCGGGCCCGAGACGTTGTCATTGTCTGGATCGATGGAGTCCTTGATGGCGGGGGAGCTAGAGCTCAGGCAAGTGTGCTTCCTTATTTTCCTCTTATCTGTCCTGGAGAAATCTTCCCTGGTTCTTTGTGAGTAGAGTCGAGTGCAGCCATCAGCTGCACCTGAGCTCACCTCACCAGGCTCCGCCGCTGCCAGTGAACCTGACCCTGTTCCTCTGCCTGTCTTTTCCAAGCCTTCTCCCAGGGTCACCTGGGAAGATCCACCACTGACAGATGTCTCCATGGGTCCAGGCTCCCGCCACCTGAGGTTGTTGTGGGTACAGCTCCCCCTGCGGAGGTCATCGTGGGTGTTCCGTCCCAGTCCGGGATCTCCATGGGTGCAGCTTCCCATTTGCCCAAGGCCATTGTCTGGATTCCTTCTCTTCAGTCTGAGTCTCCGTGGGTGCTGTGTCCTGGCTGGGGACCCTTGTGGGTGCTGCACCCCAGCATGTATCCAACATGGGTGCTGTGCTCCAGCTTGGGCTGCCATGGGCACTACGCCCCAGCCCTTGGTCCATCGAGGGTGCAGCATTGGCCCAGTCCGGGTCAGCCAAAGGTGTAGTGTTTGCCCAGTCTGGGTACACCATGGGTGCTACGTTGGCCCAGTTCGGGTCCACCAATGATGCAACGTTGGCCCAGTTCGGTTCCACTGAGGGTGCAACATTGACTCAGTCCGGGTCCACCGAGGGTGCAACGTTGGCCCAGTCCAGGCCCACTGAGAGTGCAGCACTGGCCCAGCCCTGGTCCACAGGAGGTGCAGCTATGCTTCAACCCGGAGCCACTGCGGGTGCTGCAGAACTTCAGCCCGGAGCCACCGCAGGTGTTGCAGAGCTCCAGCCCAGAGCCACCACAGGTGCTGCAGAGATCCAGCCTGGAGCCACTGCGGGTGCTGCAGCGCTCCAGCCCGGAGCCACTGCAGGTGCTGCAACGCTCCAGCCCGGAGCCAATGTGGGTGCTGCAATGCTCCAGCCCAGAGCCACTGCAAGTGCTGCTACATCCCAGTCTGGGACCCTCGTGGGTGCAACCTTTCCTCAGCCCAGGACCACTGAGGGCATCGAGGCCTCCTCTCCTCTGCCTGATACTGGCATGGTTCATCCCTGCCACCAGACGTCGTAGTGGTCCCCTCTCTTAGGCCCTTCATCCCATGGGGGAGCCACCTCCTGGGTCACCCTTCTGGTCTTGGTAGCTGAAGAACTCTGGTCAGCCTCCCGACAGACTGAGCCACTGGTTTGGGTGGCCCATAGTCTCCGGCAGGCCACCCAACTTACACAACCTTGCTGTCTGTCTGGCCTGGGACTTTGGCTGGCCACCTGAACAGCTGAGTTATTTGGCCTAGGGGGCCCAGGGGCCCAGGGGCCTGGCGTAGTGTGGGTGTGGGTCCTGCGCAGACTCCATTTTTCTGCTCGATCCTAACCTGTTTCCCCCACCTCCCTCCCGGGGTGGTTTGTGCTGTACACTTTCCCTTGGGGGGGGGGGGGGTCTTTTTGGGGTGTTACCAGTGGGTGTCTGGAATCCACCCCTTAAAGGGGGGAATCTGTCATGAGTCTGAGCTCAATGTCCTCACAGAGCTGACTCTGTATGTCTGACTGTATGTCTGTCATTGTTATGTTGTCAGTTTCTGTATACAGTTTGGTTTGTTGACTTGAGTGCCCTCCTCTTCTCCAGACACTCCCACTAGCTGCTCACAGTCTGCTCCTCAGTCACCTCAGCTATGAGCAGTTTTGGAATTAAGTCACCTGCCTGCTCAGCCGCCCACACATGTGGCTCATTTGTGTGTCCATGTATTTAAGCACTGTCAGTCCTTTGTTCCTCTGCGGCAGTATTGCATTGTTTGGATTTATATGGACTTTTCCTCTTCGTGTACCTCCTCATCTCCTCCAGAGCTAATCCGGCTCTGGAGTGCCACTTTCAGTAAGTTATTCTTCTTTGCATTTTTTGTATTGTTTGCACAGTTTTGGAGTGTTGGTTAATAAATGTCACCACTGCAGTTCAGCGCCTGGGTCTGTCCTTCTGCCCCGGAGGAGCCATTCATGACACCTTTTTCCTGCTCATATGACCCCACACCTGTCATCACTTGAGTTATTTGTTTTGACCTATTTAAGTACTGCAGTTTCATTTCATTCTTGTGGCAATCTGAATGTTAGTTTCTCCTCGTCACCAGAACCCCATCCCCATTCTGGTGAGTTTATCTGCTTCTAATCTGTAAGTTTACCTTATAATCAGTGTTTGGATTTTTTGCTTGTTGCACTTTTGGAACTTTATGTTTGTTTTCAATATGAAATTTTGGTCATATCCCACAGCCCTATATGTAATATTATTTACATACCAGAAAAAAATTCATTTAAAAAATCTTCAGTCTCCATCACATTTTGATCTTTTATCATATAATCAATCACTGGTTTCCATCTTAATATAAACATTTCTACATTTAAGATGAACTTAGCTGGTTAATACTCGATATGATGACCATACTAGCATGAACAATAATCATGGCACGTTATTGGCCGATAACGGTCATCAGCAAAAATTAACATTTACATTTGATAAAATATAACAGGATGGAGACATCACGCTGGTGACATCACTCTTTTACTGCACCATGAGGAAACGGCATGATCACATCAGGCAGTGTCTCACAACAAAAACGTCTGCCTCCAAACACTGTGGAACATCTGGTGGTTAAGTGCTGTTGGAATAGTACAGAAAGTAGCCAGAGCACTGGGGTTTCTAAGGATTGCTACACCACCAGTCAGTCCTGGAGACAGAGGCAAGAACAGAAACAGAAGTGGAGCGAGCAGCTGGTCTGGTTATTTGGCTCAGTGAAAGAGGGTTCGGAACAGACTACCACTGCTAACTAAAACTCAATATATCAGCCTGACCAATCACAGCTCTATGGTAATCACCAAAAGCTGACTACACTCTAGGGTCACAGACATGGCAGGAGCTAACAGGCTGCTAACTACACTGAAGCTAGGGTTGCCAGCTTTCTCACAGCCAAATAAGGGACAGAGGGTTTTAATTATTGTTAGGTGCCACGATGTTGTGCACATTAGTACTGTCATAATACTGGGATGTTTTTTACCTTGATAATACCTTAAAAAATGTTGCTTTCAATGTCATGTTTAATACTATAAGGAAAAAATGCCACACTGTATACTTACAAATTTCAGATTTTACAGAATACGGAATTTCAGTTTAAAAATGTCTAATAGCTATGTTTTTGATAATGGATTGCATTTATATAGCACTTTTCGTGACACCCAAAGACACTTCACAATAAGTCCATTATTCATTCCATTCACAGACATTGATAGTGGTAAGCTAGCTCTGTAGCCACAGCTGCCCTGGGCCAGACTCACTGAAACACGGCTGCCAATCCACACCAACGGCCTCTTCAACCACCATCGAACATTTATTCACATTCATACATCAGTGTCATGAACCATGAACACACTGTAGGCAAGGGGCGTAAAGAGTCTTTCCCAAAGACACAACAGCAAGGTGGGGGGAGTTGGATTCAAACCGCCAACCCTCCAGTTATTGGGTGACCTGCTCTACCTTCTGAACCACTACTGCCTCATTTTTGTTTCTCTGAGAAATAATGCAACTTTGAGCTCGAAACACTACACTGCAAAAAGACAAATAAGAAAAATGAAAAAAATTAAGGCTGTTTATGTCATGATTTACTAACACAATCAGCCCATGTGCCAAGTGCTACACCAGAGAACACACAAAGATAAGAGAAGCCTTTATTAATAGTCCCACAATGGGGAAATTCCAGGATTGCAACAGCACAGGGATAGCAACACTCAGAGCAACAATTTAAAAGATAAGAAAATAAGAGCAGTGAATATACATATGTACACAAAAAGCATATAAATATATATACACACACAGTGTGGAGCATTGTAGCTAGATGCAATAAACAGCATAACCATCTATTTAGTTACCCTACATAAGATAAGCCTTTATTAGTCCCACAATGGGGAAATTCCAGGATTGCAACAGCACAGGGATAGCAACACTCAGAGCAACAATTTAGAAGATAAGAAAATAAGAGCAGTGAATATACATACAGTATGTACACATAAATATATACAGTATACACAGTGTGGAGCATTATAGCTACATGGAATAAACAGCATAACCGTCTACTTAGTTATCCTACATAGTATGAATATGTACCCATATATATTGTCGCCCTCCATAGAGACTGATATTGTCCTAGTTGTATACTGGAGGGGACCATTTGTGTAAGTCTATTGCGTCTTTTGCATTCAATACTATTAGGTTGTCACGTTTTTTTTACTATCTCTGCGAGCAGCCCTGCTTAGGTTATACAGTCTGACAGCCGAAGGCAAGAAAAAACAAGAGCAGCTAGTATACATATGTACATATTACTATAAATATATATACACTACCGTTCAAAAGTCTGGGGTCACCCAGACAAGCATTTTGTGTTTTCCATGAAAAGTCACACTTATTTACCACCATGAGTTGTAAAATGAATAAAAAATATGGTCAAGTCATTGACAACGTTAGAAATAATTATCTGTATTTGAAATAATAATTTTTTCCTTCAAACTTTGCTTTCGTCAAAGAATCCTCCATTTGCAGCAATTACAGCATTGCAGACCTAACATGATTGCACAAGTGTTTTCTAATCATCCATTAGCCTTCTGATGCAATGAGCAAACACATTGTACCATTAGAACACTGGAGTGATAGTTGCTGGAAATGGGCCTCTATACACCTATGTAGATATTGCACCAAAAACCAGACATTTGCAGCTAGAATAGTCATTTACCACATTAGCAATGTATAGAGTGTATTTCTGATTAGTTTAAAGTTATCTTCGTTAAAAAAAGTGCTTTTCTTTCAAAAATAAGGAAATTTCTAAGTGACCCCAAACTTTTGAACGGTACTGTATATATATAGACACACAGTGCGGAGCATTGTGGTTGGTGGATGTGCAGCAGAAAGTCTAAGCTCTCTCTCCGCGGATGCGGCGGGCCAGCTGGATGTCTTTGGGCATGATGGTGACCCTCTTGGTGTGGATGGCGCACAGGTTGGTGTCCTTGAAGAGACCCACCAGGTAGGCCTGTATAGTATGAATATGTACCCATACATATTGTCACCCTCCATAGCGACTGATATTGTCCTAGTTGTATACTGGAGGGGACCATTGTGTAAGTCTGTTGCGTCTTTTGCATTCAATACTATTAGGTCGTCACGTTTTTTGCTACAGTATCTCTGCGAGCAGCCCTGCTTAGGTTATACAGTCTGACAGCCGTAGGTAGGAAGGACCTGCGAAACCTCTCGGTTGCGCACCTAGGATGATGTAGTCTGCTGCTAAATGAGCTCCTCAGTGCGTTCAGTATGTCCTGCATAGGGTGAGACTTGGACTCCAGCAGAGATGACAGTTTGGCCACCATCCTTCTCTCTCCTATCTCCCCCACTGGGTCAAGGCGTTGCTCCAGGACAGGGCTAGCTTTCTTGATCAGTTTGTTCAGTCTCTTCCTATCGGCTGCGGTAATGCCACTGCCCCAGCAGACCACTCCAAAAGTGATGGCTGATGCCACCACCGCATCGTAGAATGTCTTCAAGAGCACCCCTTGTACACCAAAAGACCTGGAGAAATGAGAGTGGGTTGGAGCAAGGAGGGAGACAGATAATAATGATTTTTGGGAATGCTTACGAGTGGTAGCAGCGAGCCCGACGAGGAACCCAGGATGGGTATGATGAATGGGAACAGGTGCTGCAGAAGAGACAGGCAGGTGGAAGTCTGACCAGGTGGAGTAGGTGAACAGGGATGAAGCCGATGAAGATGATGGAGCAGGTGAGAGCACAACAAAAACCCCAGGGACACACTGCAGAGATGGCAGCAACCTGAGAATGAGAAAAGGACGGACGGTCAATTCTCTGGGTTCCAAAAACACTGAATACTTTACTTACTTAAATATTCGATTGGCAGTACACCCGATGAGCCAGCACTGGAGTCTTCACAGACTGGGCCTTTTAAGCGCTGGCAGCAAGCAGACACCAGATGCGTCCACTCATGCAGGTGTCTTGATTACCTGCAGAGCCAGGGACCCTCCCACAGGATGGGAGGGGGAGTGCGTTCATCCGAACATAAAAGTTTATGCTTGTTTTTTGTCTGACAAAATATTTATTCTTGCTGTGCAGTTTATGTATAAGAAAATTTTTACATGCTACATGCTTTCCAATAGTTTTAGCTTGTTTTACACAATTTGATAAGTCAACTCTTCTTGCTCTGCTGGGAGATAATTTTACTTGAACAAAAAAAAAAAAAATAAATTCTGGCAATAGATAATTCTAGTTTAAGTTAGAAAAAAATATATCTGCCAGCAATGTAAGAATAAATTGCTTAAAGCAAATAAAAACTTTCATAAAGCAAGTAAAATCTTACAGAAAACTGCACAACAAAAAGAAATTCTTGTCTTATCAAAATTATCTTGTGAGAGAAAAACATGCGTAAAGCCTTGATTTTGAATATGTTATCTTACTGAGATTTCCCTTTTTACAGTGTGATAGGTACTGCCTTCGGCATAAAATTACATTAGTAAACTATTCCTGATGTATACAACAGCAGCAATGAAAAATCTGGACAGGTGGCTGGAAAGCACTGCAAATAGCATGTCTTACCTTTTTAGAAGTATTTTCTTCTGGCCTTTTTTAAAGAAAAATCCATCATTGTGTCCTCCTGTTATCTGTCTATGGCACAGCAGTGCTCCCGTCAGCCCACCTCCCTCTAGCGGCCAACTTTTTTTTAAAAAAATATTCAGTTTAGATATGACAAATTCCAAGGGCTCTGACTTGAATGTGGTAAGAGAAAACGGCTTACTGTCAATTAGAAAGATGTAGAATATGATCCAAAGTTTGATAGGAGTAAATTTATGCATCTAATTTGCATAATGTGATGGCAGCCGTATCAAATTACATAACTTTTGGTCAAAAGTGGACTATGGACATATTTACACAAAGGATGGTTTTGTTTTTTGTCACCATTTTTGTTTTTGTTTTTTTGTTATCTTATCTTCAAAGTATATGAACCAGAAAATCATTAGAATGTACACAAACTGATACAAATCAATCAGACCTACCGCTCGTCGTGTCTTCATTCGTCCATTTTCACCATCCACGGTCCTTATTTTGTCTTCTGCCATTCATTTTTGCTTCCTCTCCCACATCAAGAAACTCTCACATTTATCTCGTGATTTATTGCACTGGAAAAAATGCCCCTCTAAAAACAAGTAAAAAAAATAAAAACAAGATATTTTTGCTTGTAACAAGTGAAAAAAATCTGCCAATGGAAGAAGTGAAAATTCTCTTGACAAGATTTCTAGAAATAAGACATTATATTCAAGCCTTCAGTGATCTTGAAATTAGTTTGTAAAACTCATTCTTAGCTAAATTTTACTAATATTGTAAAGTTTTTTGTCTCATAATAAACTTGTGATGCTCAAAAATAGTGTTTTTCACCCCAAAAGTAGCATTTTTTTTTGCATTACTTCCCTGTCATTCTCTTCATTTTAAGTATATTTAATTCATTTTTAGGTTTATTTGTTTTATCTAAATTTAAGTCCACCATCTACTTGAAATAAGATCAGAAACTGGCATTTTGAGAAAAAATCTCTTGAAGGTAGAGTTCCTGACTAGTATTAGGAGATGCTTTTTGTGCCAAAAAATCATATTCTCCAACCTAAGCTGTAATGCTGTTTGAGAATCAGGACATTCACCTATTTCTGTTATGACCCAAGCGCTTGTCCTGTCCGCGCTCGGGCTATGTATATTCGCTGCCGGCTTTGACAGCTGTGGGTTGTATTCTGGCTTCACCGGGCTCTTATTCTGAAGGCGCTCGGTGGGGTTTCCGGCTGTCAAAATCGGTCAGCTGTCTGTCATCACTGTTTGTTAGTGTTCGCCTTTATAAGGCGGGCACTGACGGCAGTTAGATTGCAGGAGTATCGTCTAAATATTGTCAGACATCATCTAAACCTCGTCAAACAATCCTCATGAGGCCTCATTAGACCTTCATGTCAGGTTCGTGTTCTTTCATGTCTTGTCATAGTTTAGCTCGTAGTGGCTTAGGTTAGCCCTACGAGCCCTTGTATTGCTTAGTGTGTGTTTCTGCCCTTAGCGGCTCATAGCCTTGTGTCTTGTCTTGTTTTGTTAATAAATTACCATCATTGCAAAACTCACCGGTGGACTCTTGGCGTCTTATGGTGATCCGCGAGGGTCACCGCATGACAGTATACTCCTGCCAGAAGTCTAAACGGAGACGCCACACTGAGACGCTTTTTTCACCGTGAGTTTTTGCTTTTTTGGACGTTTGTTCTTTTTCTGTCTGGGTATGGTGTGCTGGAGGAATGCCATCGTGGAGGGGCCGCGCTCAGATTCCAAGCCATGAGCTGGCGGACATCCTAGAATATGTGGATGAAACGCTCATCTCTGCTTACTATGACAGCGAGGTACGCTGGTACCTGGACTGCGCTGAGGATGTGCTTAATCATCTTTCTCCCCACTACGCTGACCACCCTGAAGTCGGCGCGAGGAGGGCTGACATCGCTACACAGCACGAGATACTCCGTATGTTGGAGGAGGACTACGGCAGGAAGCAGCGGAGGAGGCATCCTCGCTCCACGTGCTGGGGTCCCGCTCCAGCCCTTGACCCGGTCCAGGAGTTCGCGCCATCTGGGGGCCAACGACGACGTCGGCGCCGCGGCCCAGGCAAATCCTCAGCAGAATCCCCGGCTGGACCCGCTGCCGGCAAAGCCCGTCAGCGAACCTCTGAGAGTGGATCCACCTTGTCCTTCCAGGGGGCCCTCTGTCGCCATCCAGCGGGGAGAAGGAGGAACAACGTCCCCTACAGCAGGAACCATCTCTTCTCTGGGAGAAAGGCAAGTGCATGTTAATTTATTACATCATAATTGTAACCTGCCTTGTCTGACTCCTGGGGGCGGAGTTCGGGGTTCACAGCCCCCTGAGCTCCCTCCACCTGCTGTAGAGATAATGATTAAACCTGCTGCCTCTGTGTCCCCCCTTGTTGAGCGGTCCACGATGCCAGGTCAACGTCATCAGATGAAGAGGGGGCCCGCAGTGCTGGAAAGCCTGGATCCGGCCCTTCAGCCACATCGTGGACGAAGGAGAAGAGCGGACTGCGGCCCAAAGCCTGAGCCGACGATGAAGCGTCCCCGGGTCTCCTCGCCGGAGCGGTCCGAGCCAGTGGGTCGAGTGTCTCCTGCCCCCACGCCATACGGGTCATCAGCGTGGACAGCAGCGCGGGAGGAACCTCAGGCTGCAGATGACATCTTGCCAGCTGCAGACCCCGACGCAGCTGAGTTGGAGCCTGCTGATGAGAGTCGCCGCCTTGAACCTGGATCGCCGAAGTCCTGGGTGGCAACAGAACCCGAGTGCAGGCAAGTGCTCCTTCATGTGTCTCTGTCCCCTGTCTTGGAGCATTTTTGCCTCCTCTTGGGGAGGCGAGTGAGGAGCAGCCGCCTGCTGCACGCAAGCTCGTCTCGCTGTGTTCTGTTGTTACCGGTGATTCTGATCCTGGTTTTCTTGTTGTTTGTGAGCCTCGTTGCAGTGTCGCCGGCATGGAACCAGTCGGAGTCACTGGGTTGGAGGTCCCAGGTTCGGGGGTGGAGATCGTCAGCGGAGCGTCACCAACCCAGTCAGGGTCCATCCCGGGAGCTGCTTTGGCCCAATCGGGGTCCGATGTGGGTGCGCCAGAGGCCCAATCGGGGTCCACCGCAGGTGCGGTTCTGGCCCAATCGGGGTCCGACGTGGGTGCACCAGAGGCTCAATCGGGGTCCACCGCAGGTGCGGTTCTGGCCCAATCGGGGCCCGACGTGGGTGCAGCTGGGACCCAATCGGGGTCCAGCGGAGGTGCACGCTGGTATGGTCCGCGGACGGGGGAGGAGCTGCAGACCTTTCGCTGTCGGACGGATTACGAGCTTATCCTTGCCTTCTTTCCCCTCTACTGAGTCACTGCCCGTGCGCATCATCGCTGGGGGCTGTGGGGGTTCCTGTTCGCTCGCCCTGGCTCTCCCGAGTTTTGTCCTCGTCAGGGAGGCCGCCGCGGGCTGTTTTTCCCCGGGACTGGTGGCTGAGGGACACGGGTCGGCCGCCTGAGGGACTGCTTCGCCGGTTCGGCGCCCCGGGTCGGCCACCTGAAGTGTTATGTGTTTCGTTGGGCGACCTGGTTCGGCCACCTGAGGAGCAGACGTGCTGGGTGTTGGACTGTGGTGAGTCGCCTGGTCATGTTCCGCCTCCCATGACCACCCGCCGGCCGTTGGATGTGGGGAGACCACCTGAACTGTTCCTATGGTGCCTGGTCTCCGCCGGTCGGCATAAACTGTAGGGGGGATAGTGGTCATTTTCTGGTGATGATCTGTCCCAGTGATCTGGGGTTTTTTTTCCTCGCTATCCTGTGTGCTTTGTGTTATGATCATTTGGGTGTCTGCGGGTATTTGTTATGTCTTGCAGTTGCCCTAGTTTGTTTTGTGTGTAGTTAGGTATGAGCCAGTAATTGCTCTGTTTTTCTGTATTTGGTTATTTGAAAATTCAGATGAGAATTCACACAGGTGGGAAGTCATTTTCTTGTGTAACATGTGGGCCAAGATTTAATTTTTTCTTGCTGTCCTGTGCTGTTTCTGTAACTGTTATTTGGGGATCCTTGGCAATTTGTGTTATGTCCTACAGTTGCCTTATTTTCCTCCGTGTGTATTTTATCTGATTTGAATATTTGGTATTTTTTGTCATTGTACTGTGTTTAGTTTTTTTTTGCCTTGTCTGGTCTGGATTTTGTCTTTTTCCTGTACTGATTCTGTGTTGGTCTTTTTCTCCCTCCAGACCTACCCCCATCCGCCCACCCTGGAGGGGGTGGGGTGGGGGCAGGGTGTTCTATGGGCGTTCTGGAAGCCCGCCCTCGGAGGGAGGGTACTGTTACGACCCGAGCACCGGTCCTGTCCGCACCCGGTATATGTATATTCGCTGCCGGCTTTGACAGCTGTGGGTTATATTCTGGCTTCACCGGGCTCTTATTCTGAAGGCGCTCGGTGGGGTTTCTGGCTGTCAAAATCGGTCAGTTGTCTGTCATCACTGCTCGTTAGTTTTTGCCTTTATAAGGCGGGCACTGACGGTAGTTAGATTGCAGGAGTATCATCTAAATATCGTCAGACATCATCTAAACCTCTTCAGACATTCATCGTCCTCATCATGTCAGGTTCGTGTGTATATTCTCGTGCTTATGCTTGCTCATGTCATGTCATGTTTTAGATCGTAAGTGGCTGGGGTTAGCCTTACAGTCCCATGCTCTATGTTTAGTGTATCTTCGTCACAGTCTATCACAGTCTTGTGTTACGTCTTGTGTCTTGTTAATAAATTACCATCATTGCAAAACTCACCGGTGGAGTCTTGGCATCTTATGGTGATCCGCGAGGGTCACTGCATGACAATTTCTTATAAAACAGAAAAAGAAATGGAAACAATTCTTGCAAACCAGAACAAAATCTATTAATGCAAAATCTATTGATGATGCAATGATCTTCCTCCTTCACCGTTCCCTGTCCCACCTGGAGAAGCATGGGAACACGGTGAGGATCATGTTCTTTGACTTCTCCAGTGCTTTCAACACCATCCAACCGATGATCCTGAAGGACAAGCTACTGTGCGCAGGGGTGGACCAGCACCTGTCATCTTGGATCCTGGACTACCTCACTAACCGGCCACAGTTTGTGAGAACCCGGGATTGTGTGTCTGACACGATCATCGGTAGCGCGGGAGCCCCCCAGGGAACGGTTTTGGCTCCCTTCCTGTTCACCCTTTATACTACGGACTTCTCACACAACACAACACACTGCTATCTAAAGAAGTTGTCTGACGACGCTGTGATCATCGGCCTCATCTCCAACGGAGATGAAGCTGAGTACAGAGGACTTATCCAGGACTTCGTGGACTGGTGCAATCGGAACTGCCTCCAGATCAACGCGAGGAAAACTAAGGAGCTGGTGGTGGACTGCTGCAGGCAAGGACAACCTCTCACAGCACCAGTAAATATACAGGGAACAGACATTGAGATGGTGACATCCTACAAGTACCTGGGTGTTCATCTGAACAATAAACTAGACTGGTCACACAATACCGATGCACTCTACAAGAAGGGACAGTGCAGGCTGTTCCTACTGAGGAGGCTCAGGTCTTTTGGTGTACAAGGGGTGCTCTTGAAGAAATTGTACAACACGGTGGTAGCATCAGCCATCACTTTTGGAGTGGTCTGCTGGGGCAACGGCATTACAGCAGCCGATAGGAAGAGACTGAACAAACTGATCAAGAAAGCTAGCCCTGTCCTGGGGCAACACCTTGACCCAGTGGAGGAGATAGGAGAGAGAAAGATGGTGGCTAAACTGTCATCTCTGCTGGAGTCCAAGTCTCACCCCATGCAGGACATACTGAACGCACTGAGGAGCTCATTTAGCAGCAGACTACATCATCCTAGGTGCGCGACCGAGAGGTTTCGCAGGTCCTTCCTACCTACGGCTGTCAGACTGTATAACCTAAGCAGGGCTGCTCGCAGAGATAGCAAAAAAACGTGACGACCTAATTGTATTGAATGCAAAAGATGCAACAGACTTACACAAATGGTCCCCTCCAGTATACAACTAGGACAATATCAGTCGCTATGGAGGGTGACAATGTGTATGGGTACATATTTATACTATGTAAGATAACTAAGTAGACGGTTATGCTGTTTATTCCATCTAGCTACAATGCTCGGCACTGTGTATATATATTTATATATTTATGTGTACATATGCATATTCACTGCACTTATTTTTCTTATCTTCTAAATTATTGCTCTGAGTGTTGCTATCCCTGTGCTGTTGCAATCCTGGAATTTCCCCATTGTGGGACTAATAAAGGCTTATCTTATCTTATCTTATTTTATTAAGACTGGAAAGTTACCTAAAAAGTCAGGTACATTTCACTAACTCGATGTACCAACAAAATCTTTGCATAGGCAAACTCAGAACATCGTCAGACATAATAGTAGACAGAAAAAAACTGCTCAACCTGTAAGATTTATTATTAGGGTTGCAAAAATGTGTGAATTTTCAAAGTTGGAAACTTCCAATGGGAATTAACAGGAATTTATGGGAGTAAACTGGAATAAACCAGGAATTTAAAATACTGAAGGTTGGCCCTTAACAGGAATTGTAAATATAATTGGAAAAATATATTTTATCATAATCTTGACTAAAACAACCAGATTTCATGTAAGTACACTTGAGTATATCTATGCTATTCCTCCATCATTTTTTTTAAATAAAGGTAAATAAATAAAAAAATAAATAAATCACATGAACGCAGCTCACTGCTAAAATATTTTAAATATGATAAAGTTGTACTTACAAATAAATCTGCTGAAAGGTAATGATTTTTAATTGTATTATTTTCTTGGATGTCTGCCTATGACAAAAGTAAATTCTTTTATTTATGTTTGGATATGATACAGTTTGTTTAAATTAACCACAATTTGTAGTTAATTCCCATAACATTTCCTAAATTCCTCAGCTTAACGTCCTGTGGAAAGTTTCCAGAAAAAGTTTCATACCTTCGCAACCCTAATTACAAAGTTTGATTCGTCGGCCTCCGTCGGTCTATGATGACCATGGAAGAGAATCCTAAACGTCTACTCTGCTGGAACAGCACCGCCTGTGGCTGAACAGGCCGATGCGCGAATGACAGTCCCTGTCACACAGGTCACACTTGTGGGTGGTCTCCGTGCTGCTGGGTCTGTGGCGGTTCTTCCTGCGGGTCCTTTTTTCATCTGCGGCAGCAGTCAGTCTCTCTTCACCCGCCTTGAGCTGTCTGGTCAGGGTGCCTCTCCATTTGGAGCGGTCCGTTGCAAGGTCCTCCCAGCGCTCTGTGTTGATATCCAGGGCCTTCATGTCTCTCTTGCGGACGTCTCTAAAGCGCAGCTGTGGGCGGCCAACGTCTCTCCTGCCAGTTGCCAGTTCTCCATAGAGGACGTCTTTGGGGATTCTGCCATCCTCCATACGATGAACGTGGCCTAGCCAGCGGAGCCTGCGCTGCCTGAGTAGAGTGAACATGGAGGGAAGGCCGGCGCGGGACAGAACTTCTGTGTTGGGCACTTTGTCCTGCCAGGATATGTCCAGGATGTGGCGAATGCAGCGCAAGTGGAAGGAGTTCAGTCTCTTTTCCTGCCGGGCGTATGTTGTCCACGTCTCACTCCCATAGAGCAGTGTGCTGATGACGCAGGCGTTGTACACTGCCATCTTCGTCTTGACAGAGAGTTTGGGATTCTCCCACACTCGTGTAGTGAGGCGAGCGAGTGTGAAGGCTGATTTTCCAATCCTCTTGTTGATCTCTGTATCAAGGGAGAGGTTGTTGCTGACCTCCAGCTTGTAGTCATCAATGGTGATGGTTGGTGGTGCTTCCGTGCCTTGCGCCAAGACGTTAGTCTTCTTCAAGCTGATGGTAAGCCCAAAGTCCTTGCATGCCTGGGAGAAGCGGTCCATCAGGGTCTGAAGCTCCTGCTGTGTGTGGGTTGCGACTGCAGCGTCGTCTGCGAACAGCATGTCTCTCATTAGAGCCTCACGTACTTTGGTTCTGGCTTTCAGGCGGGCGAGGTTGAAAAGCCTGCCGTCAGATCTTGTGTGCAGGTAGATTCCCTCTGTTGTTGTGCTGAAGGCATGCCTCAGGAGCATAGCAAAGAGAATCCCAAAGAGGGTTGGCGCAAGTACACAGCCCTGTTTCACTCCGCTGCATATGTTGAATGGCTCTGAGACGTTGCCATCGTGCTGCACTATCCCCTGCATGTTGGTGTGAAACAATTCGATGAGGCTTTGCAACTTTGGTGGGCATCCTATCTTTGGCAGGATCTTGAAAAGGCCCTCTCTGCTGACCAGATCAAACGCTTTGGTGAGGTCGATGAAGGCGACGAACAGAGGCATGTTCTGTTCTCTGCATTTCTCCTGGAGTTGGCGGATGGAGAATATCATGTCTACCGTCGATCGCTCAGCGCGGAAGCCACACTGAGACTCGGGGTAGACACGTTCGGCAAGCTTCTGTAGACGAACGAGAACAACTCGTGCGTAGACTTTGCCAACAATGCTGAGGAGGGAAATGCCCCTGTAGTTGTTGCAGTTGCTTCTATTCAATTCAATTCAACTTTATTTATATAGCGCCATTTCACAACAACAGTCATCTCATAGCACTATCAACTGTAGGGAGGACCCCCACAGTTGCAGAAAGACCCCAGCAATAAGGCGATCCCCTGTGAGCAAGCACTTGGCGACGGTGGAGAGGAAAAACTCCCTTTTAACAGGAAGAAACCTCCAGCAGAACCAGGCTCAGGGAGGGGCAGTCATCTGCTGCGACTGGCTGGGGGGTGAGGGGACAGAGAAGAAGAAAAGAACAGACATGTAGAGAGCAAACAGCACGATGGGGACTCAATCTATGGGAGAGAACAAACAAATGTTAATGACCAGCAAAAAAAAAAAATATTTCATAGAGAGTGAGGAAAGGAGTGAGGCCCAATGCATTACTGGAGGTCCCCCGGCTGACTAAACCTATTAGCAGCATAACTAAGGGAGGGTTCAGAAACACATGATCCCTCCCTAATTGTAGGCTATATCAAAAAGGTAGGTTTTAGCCCTATTCTTAAAAACAGAGATCGAGTCTGACTCCCGAATCCAGATTGGCAGCTGATTCCACAGGAGAGGAGCTTGATAACTGAAGGATCTGCCTCCCATTGTACTTTTGGAGATTCTAGGTATTACAAGTAAACCTGCATTTTGGGAGCGTAGTGCTCTGTTAGGATGATACGGTAGTATCAGATCTTTTAAATAAAAAGGAGCCTGATTGTTTAGAGCTTTGTAAGTAAGAAGAAGGATTTTAAACTTAATTCTAAACTCTATGGGAAGCCAATGAAGGGAGGCCAGAACCGGAGAGATATGATCTCTCTTTCTAGTACCTGTTAAAACTCTTGCTGCAGCATTGTGGATCAGCTGAAGACTTTTTAAAGATGTTTTAGGACAGCCTGATAATAAAGAATTACAATAATCTAATCTCGAGCTAACAAAAGCGTGGATCAGCTTCTCAGCATCACTCTGAGACAAGATGCTCCTAATCTTGGCAATATTACGCAAATGATAGAAGGCAGTCTTAGAAACAAATTTAATATGTGAATTGAAGGACAAATCCTGATCAAAAATAACTCCAAGGTTCCTCACAGAGCTATTAAGAGAAAGAGTAACTGCATCCAAACTGAAAGTTTGATTTGGAAAGGAATTTCTAAGGTTTTTTGGACCAACAAGAATGACTTCAGTCTTATCTGAATTTAATAGCAGGAAATTACAAGTCATCCAAACTTTGATTTCCTTAAGACAGGCTTCTAACTTGGCTAATTGATTAGTATCATCTGGCTTCATTGACAGGTATAATTGTGTGTCATCTGCATAACAGTGAAAATGTATACAGTGCTTTCTAATAATGTTGCCTAACGGAAGCATATATAAACTAAAAAGAGTAGGGCCAAGCACAGATCCCTGTGGAACTCCATGACTAAGCTTTGAGCTGAGAGAAAACTCATCATTTACATGAACAAACTGGAACCTATCAGATAAATAAGATCTAAACCACTGCAACGAAGTTCCATTAAGTCCAACATAGTGTTCTAATCTATCAAGTAGAATATTATGATCAATAGTATCAAAAGCTGCACTAAGATCTAAAAGGACAAGTACAGAAACTAGTCCATTATCAGATGCAATGAGGAGGTCGTTAGTGACCTTCGCTAAGGCTGTTTCAGTGCTATGATGGATTCTAAACCCAGATTGAAACTCCTCAAATAAACCATTTCCCTGCAGGTGGTCAAATAATTGCGTAGCAACAACTCTTTCTAAGATTTTTGAAATGAAAGGGAGATTAGAGATTGGTCTATAGTTAGCTAAAGCTCCTGGATCTAGCGTTGGCTTTTTGAGTAAGGGTTTAATTACAGCCGTTTTAAAAGCCTGCGGTACATGGCCTAAAGTTAATGAAGAATTGATTATATGAAGAATAAAGCTACCAATAAGTGGGAAGACTTCTTTAAATAACCTGGTAGGAATAGGGTCTAAAAGACAAGTTGAAGGTTTGGATGAGGAAACTATTTTGTCTAACTCACAAAGGTCTCTCCCCTTTGTTTTTGTAGAGGGTGATGATCTTGGCGTCCCTCATGTCCTGTGGTACGGCACCTTCCTTCCAGCACTGGCAGAGGACGTCATGCAATGGCAGCAGTAGGGCGGTCTTGCAGTGCTTGATCAGGTCAGGGGGTATGCCGTCGTTGCCGGGTGCCTTGCCAGCGGCCAAGCTATCAATGGCCTTACTGAGTTCGTCGATGGTTGGCTCGGCGTCAAGTTCGTCCATGGATGGCAGGCAGTCGATGGCATCAAGGGCTGACGGTGTCACGGTGTTCTGTCTAGAGTAGAGGTCGGAGTAGTGTTCCACCCATCTCTCCATCTGCTTGTTCTTCTCTGTGATCATCTCCCCAGTGGAGGATTTGAGGGGGGCCGTCTTGCTCTGAGCCGGACCAAGTGCTTTCTTGATGCCATCGTACATACCACGGATGTTCCCTGTTATGGCAGCGGTTTGAATGTCTTGGCTGAGCTGAGTCCACTACTCGTTGGCACAGCGCCGAGCAGTCTGCTGAACTTTGCTTCTCGCAGCCCTGAGAATCTGGAGATTCTTCTCGTTTGGGTACTTCTTGTACTCAGCAAGTGCTGAGCGCTTGGCTTCAATGACGGGGGTCATCTCGGTCAACTTGGCATCAAACCAGTCCTGTGACTTCAAGGTCTTCCTCCCAAAGGTAGCCAAGGCTGTGCGGTAGATGGTGTTTCGCAGCTCTTCCCACTTCTGCTTTGCAGATTCTCCTCCTTGTGGTACACCAAGTTCCTTCTCAAAGGTGGAGGCAAACTGCTCAACAAGTTCTGGTTGGGCCATCTTGCTGGTGTCAATCCGTGCCTTTCCAGGTTGTCTAGCACGATGGAATTTCTTCAGCTGCAGCTTGACCTTGCAACACACCAATGAATGGTCTGTGTCGCAATCTGCACTCTGGAACAAACGGGTGATTAGCACGTTCTTCAGTGAGGTGCGCCTGGTCAGGATCAAGTCTAGCTGGTGCCAGTGCTTTGAGCGCGGATGTCGCCAGGAAACCTTGTGTTGGGGCTTGGTCTTGAAGAACGAGTTTGTGATGCACAGATCGTGATATGTGCAGAACTCGAGCAGCCGCTGTCCGTTGTCGTTCATTCTGCCCACGCCAAAAGGTCCAAGACAGGAGGGCCAGGAGTCGTGGTCAGCACCCACTCTGGCATTGAAGTCTCCAAGGAGAATGAGTTGTTCAGAGTTGGGGATGATCCTGACAGTTGTTGCGAGATTCTCGTAGAACTCGTCTTTTGCCTCTGGTGTGGCTGTCTGTGTTGGGGCATACACACTGACGAGGGTGACTGGGCCTTCAGTGGTGTTCAGGCGGAGGGTGAGGAGTCGTGCAGAGCCAGTGCTGCCCGGTTCCACCATCTTCAGCAAAGTTTTCTTCACTGCGAAGCCCACTCCGTGTTCCCTGTGTTCGTCACTGCCCTTTCCCTGCCAGTAGAACGTGTAGTCCTTCTCTCTCAGTGTGCCTGCATCAGCTAACCGTGTTTCCTGGAGAGTGGCGATATCCACTCCCAGTCTCTTCAGCTCATTATTGATGATGGCAGTCTTCCTGGCGTCGTTGATGTCCTTTAGGTTAGCAGCGAGTCCTGTCATCATAGTGCGGACGTTCCAAGTTCCCAGTTTTAGAGTTGGTCTCTTTTGTTTTATTGTCTTGCCTGGTGCGAAGGTTCTCAGCCTGCTGTTTGGATTTCTCCTTATCCCCATGCACCCAATGAGGAAAGCAAGCTGTGGCGGGACAACACCTTATTGGCTGGGGGCTGCCCAGCTTGAGGCGGGCGGTAGCTTTCCAGTGAGATCTGATGATCCCTCCCACCGTCGGGAACAACCCCTGGCGCCACGCTCTACGCCAATTGAGCAGTGGCTTATAACCGGTAATTGTCATTCCCCGTGTTTTGTCTACGCCAAAGGCGAAGCTGGAGTGTCCTCTCCAGTGATCCGGTGTTCTACCTTCCAGCGTTGGGCGTTGGTAGGATTCAAGCCTGGGCAGGAAGATATGGAGGACAAGATGTTGCCCATGCAGCATGTCCCCCCTCTCCACGTCACTGATGAATCCAAAGGAACAGCAGGGCTGCTACAGTTTGGCACCAGCGCCGTTGCAGGAGCTGCCAGAATGATGTTGAGCACAACATAGAACTGCCTTAGGGGCTCCGACTCCGGATTTTTCCTCAGGGTTTACTCCCGAAGCCTTTCCCGTGACCGGGTATGCCGCAAGGCAGCAGAGGTTTGAAATCAGGGTTTACCTTCCCCTAGATGGGCTACCTTCCCAGGTTGACGAGCCACCATCTACCCGAAGCATCTGGTTTTAAGGCGCCAGAGATCCGCCCTCGCCCCTTCTCCTATTAGTAAAAGCAGTTCCGCCGGGCTTAGAGACTAAACCACACGGGCAGGCTAGGAGTTGGACTTAGTTGTCAGAGGCTTTTCGAGACGCACGCCATAAGGAGCATTTTATGAGCACTGGGAGCTTAACCCCAGTGCCGCTCCTGTCTATGACAACCTTGGAACCAAAGTTTGATTATTGTCATATTTAAATCAATGGTTTTGGTTGTTGGTTAAATTTCACCAACTCCTTTGTTATGCCACTATGTAAGCTTATATTTTTGCACACCCATAATTAACACTGGACTGTTTACTGGCAACGAACATGAACTGTAGTAACCTTGGCGGGGCAAAGGAAGCAATATCCTATAGTCCACATCTGACCATTGGTTTTACTGACCAATTAAAGCTTTCCACTCAGCCACGCTCTTCTTATAAGATGAGGTGAGATCTTTCTCATAGATTGTGTCCAAGAGGACTTCAGTCTGCATGACAAGAAAGCAGAGTGGCTGCACACTTTGGGTATGTAAGGTGTAGGGTATAATAGTAGGCCATAAGGTATAATGCACCCTCGGTAATCTTGTCTTTTGGAAATGTAGTTATTGGCACATCTTCTACCACTAGGAGGCAGTTGGATGGACACACAATCAGGACCGGAGAGAAGAGGGGACGCTTCTTTAAGTACACATTAGGGTCTTCTTTGTCCTTTAACACACAGCCCAAAAAAACATCTGTCAGGATAATGTACTCTTGTTCCAAGGAACATTTTGGTATTTTAGACAGACAGACAGACAGACAGACAGATAGATAGATAGATAGATAGATAGATAGATAGATAGATAGATAGATAGATAGATAGATAGATGTACTTCATTGATCCCAAACTGGGAAATTACAGTGTAACAGCAGCATGACAGTTGACAGCCAAACAAAAGAAACACACACATGACAGACAAAGGGATTACCCATGGAAAGTAAAACTAACACGACTATAGAACCTATATACATCATAGCTTAATATATGATGACCCTTATAAACACATGAATCATCCCATTGCACAAAGAAGGACTATCAGGAGCAGAGTGAAAAGTGAGGTACCAGTTAGTCTGTAAGATGCAGTGTGGCAGCATAGCTATGACCAGAATACAACATCATAGTGAGTTATTGTACAGTGAAATTGCATGTGTCAGGAAAGAATCCCTGTACCTGGCCGTTCGACAACGAAGCTGAAGTAGTCTACTGGAGAAAGTGCTTCGCTGTCTGTCCAGTGTGTGGTGGAGGGAGTGATCAGGATTGCACGGTGGCGTAGTGGTTAGCACTGCGGCAGCACAGTTTACCCTTGGCCGGGGGATTGTGGGGATCGTGGGATCGTGGGTTCGATCCCAGCCCCCGACCAACAGTGATCTGTGTGGAGTTTGCATGTTCTCCCCGTGTTGCGTGGGTTTACTCCGGGATTTCTCCGGTTTCCTCCCACATGCCAAAAACATGCATGTTAGGTTAATTGGCTGTTCTAAATTGTCCCTAGATATCTGTTTCCTATAGGCCCTTAGAATAGAGGGTTAGTATTAATGAAAGCGCTTTGAGTGGTCTTTGTGACTAGAAAAGCGCTATATAAGTGCAGGTTAGTTAGTTAGTAGTAGATTGCCCATGATGGATCACAGTTTATTTAAGGGCCTTTTCCACTAGCACGGCTTAGCACACCACGGGACAGCTTAGCACGCTTTGTTAGTCTTTCCACTAGCCCCAACACGGTTTAACAGCAGCGATTCTCGGCCTCGCTCAAGGGCAGGGTACAGTCGTGCCGAGTCGTGACGTTAAAAGACTGGTCGCCGCTGATTGGTCAGGTCTTAACGTCACGAAAGCGACCGTCTTCGCCGTCTTCTGATACACGACCGCCATATGCAATATTTCACAGACTAACTCGGTCACGGAGTAAATATGATATTAATACAGACAGCGTTGTAGGTTTTGCGGAACTCTACACCGTGGTCCAACGAAGAGGTGCGGAGTTTTCTCTGGCTGGTGACAGATCCTGCCAGCATAGAAACCGGACTATGGGCAAGCTGAAGACGATCGTGAGAGAACCATCGATGGTGAGTGATTTGTAATAATGTGCATCTGTTTGCTTATTTATCCTGTTGGTGGTAAGCATACTTTTTTGAGCCATACAGCGCCGTTCTGTGCTGGCTAACTCGTTTTAGCTAATGTTTTTTTTGCTAGTAGCTAGCTAGTACCAACTGCTGATTTACGCTTGTTTTCTCCTAAATATTCGCTTGTGAGAGCAAAACGATGAAATATGTTAATCCTGGTTAAAGTCCTGGTTTGTGTATGTATTGCACTTTTGTGCTGCGCATTAAATTGTGTGCAATTTAATGCTAGAATGTGTTTCCACATGCCAGGGTTAGCCTCCCTGTTTATACTGTGATACTTGTGAAATGGACCACAGGAGCCAAAATCTCGTCATATTAAAATTATTTTTTCAAACCAGTGATTTATAAAGTCATTCATATAATTTTCTAAAGCGTCAGAATAGACCCACACACCTATTCTGTGGATCCTGCAGTGCTTGTCAGGGAAACGAAGCATTTTTGTCACATCCCACCACTGACTTTCACAAGTGTATTTCCCTAATACAGGTACATCTCCAAAAATTAGAATGTCATGAAAAACTTCAATATTTTTTGTCACTCATTTCAGAAAGTGAAATCTGTATATTATATAGATTCATTACACAGAGTGATATATTTCAAGCGTTTATTTATTTTAATTTTGATGATTATGGCTTACAGCCCCTGAAAACCCCAAATTCAATTTGGCAAAAAAATTAGAATATTACATAAAATTAACTTTAAAAAATAGTTTTTAAATATAAATGTTGGCCGCTGAGGTGTTGGTTAATATGGGCTGTAGCCGTAATCATCAATATTAAAATAAACACTTGCAATATATCCATCCATCCATCCATCCATCTTCTACCGCTTTTCCGGAGGTCCGGGTCGCGGAGGCAGCAGTTCAAGCAGAGAAGCCCAGAATTCCCTCTCCCCAGCCACCTGCTCCAGCTCTTCAGAGGGGATACCAAGGCGTTCCCAGACCAGCTGGGAGACATAGTCTCTCCACCGAGTCCTGGGTCTGCCCCGGGGTCTCCTCCCAGTGGGACGTGCCTGAAACACCTCAAGTGGGAGGCGTCCAGGAGGCATCCTAATCAGATGCCCATACCACCTCAACTGACTCCTTTCAATGTGGAGGAGCAGCGGTTCTACTCTGAGCCTCTCCCGGATAACTGAGCTCCTCACCCTATCTCTGAGGGTGAGTCCAGCAATCCTATGGAGAAAGCTCATTTCAGCCGCTTGTATCCGCGATCTCGTTCTTTCGGTCATTACCCAAAGCTCGTGACCATAGGTGAGAGTAGGAACGTAGATTGACTGGTAAATCGACAGCTTTGCCTTAGAACTAAGCTCCCTCTTCACCACAACAGACCGGTACAACGTCTGCATCACTGCAGATGCTGCTCCAATCCGTCTGTCAATCTCTCGCTCCATTTTCCCCTCACTCGTGAACAAGACCCTAAGATACTTAAACTCCTCCACTTGGGGGCAGTAGCCTGTCCCCAACCCGGAGAGGACAATCCACCTTTTTCCGGCTGAGGACCATGGACTCGGACTTGGAGGTGCTGATTCTCATTCCAGCCACTTCACACTCAGCGGCAAACCATCCCAGCAAGAGCTGTAGGGCATTGCTGGATGAAGCCAACAGGACAACATCATCTGCAAACAACAGAGATGAGATCCTGTGGTCACCAAGCATGACCCCCTCCATTCCCTGGCTGCGCTTAGAAATCCTGTCCATAAAAATTATGAACAGGATTGGTGACAAAGGGCAGCCCTGGCGGAGTCCAACTCTCACTGGGAATGACTCCGACCGAGAGTTGGCAATACGAACCAAACTCTCACAACGGTCGTACAGAGACCGAATAGCTCGTAACAACAAGCCCGATACCCCATGCTCCCGAAGCACCCCCCACAAAAATCCACGAGGGACGCGGTCAAACGCCTTCTCCAAGTCCACAAAACACATGTAAACTGGTTGGGCAAACTCCCACGAACCCTCAAGAATTCTCGAGAGGGTAAAGAGCTCGTCCGATGTGCCACGGCCAGGACGAAAACCACATTGCTCCTCCTGAGTCCGAGGTTCGACCAACGGCCAGACTCTCCTCTCCAGTACCTTGGCATAGACCTTCCCAGGGAGGCTGAGGAGTGTGATCCCTCTAAAGTTGGAGCACACCCTCCGGTCCCCTTTTTTGAAGAGAGGAACCACCACCCCGGTTTGCCATGCCAAAGGCACTGCCCCCGACCTCCACGCAATGTTGCAGAGGCGTGTCAACCATGACAACCCAACAACATCCAGGGCCTTGAGGTACTCAGGGCGAATCTCATCCACCCCCGGGGACCGGCCACCAAGGAGATTTTTAACCACCTTGGCGACCTCAGCCCCTGTGATAGGCAAGTCATCCCCCTCCTCCCCAAACCCTGCTTCCTCTGTGGAAGGCGTATCAGTGGGATTGAGGAGATCCTCGAAGTATTCCTTCCACCGCCCAACGATATCCCCAGTTGAAGTCAACAGTGTCCCATCCGCACCATACACAGTGTGGACGGGGAGCTGCTTTCCCCTCCTGAGCCGCCAAACAGTTTGCCAGAATCTCTTTGAAGCCGACCGAAAGTCTTGTTACATGGCCTCACCGAACTCCTCCCATACCCGGGTTTTTGCTTCAGCAACCACCCGAGCTGCACTCCGCTTGGCCTGCCGGTACACCTCAGCTGCTTCGGGAGTCCCACAAGCCAACCAAGCTTGATAGGACTCCTTCTTCAGCTTAATGGCCCCCCTCACCACTGGTGTCCACCACTTGGTTCGGGGGTTGCCACCACGAGATGCACCGACCACCTTGCGGCCGCAGCTCTGGGCCGCCGCTTCAACAACAGAGGTGGAGAACATGGCCCATTCAGACTCCATGTCTCCAGACTCCCTCGGAATGTGGTTGAAGTTCTTCCGGAGGTGGGAGTTGAAGACCTCCCGGACAGGGCCTCAGCCAGACGCTCCCAGCACACCCTCACTATACGTTTGGGTCTACCAGGTCTGAATGGCTTCCTCCCCTGCCATCGGATCCAACTCACCACCAGGTGGTGATCAGTTGACAGCTCTGCACCTCTCTTTACTCAGGTGTCCAAGACATACGGTCGCAGGTCTGATGATACGATAACAAAATCGATCATCGACCTGCGACCTAGGGTGTCCTGGTGCCAAGTGCACATATGGACACCCTTATGCTTGAACATGGTGTTCGTTATGGACAGACTGTGGTTAGCACAGAAGTCCAATAACTGAACACCACTCGGGTTCAGATCGGGCAGGCCGTTCCTCCCAATCACCCCCCTCCAGGTTTCACTGTCGTTGCCCACGTGTGCATTGAAGTCCCCCAGTAGGACAATGGAGTCTCCAGGAGGAGCACCCTCCAGCACCCCAGTCACAGACTCCAAAAAGGGTGGGTACTCTGAAACATCATTTGGTGCATAGGCACAAATGATGGTCAGGACCCGTTTCCCAACCCGAAGGCGCAGGGAAGCAACCCTTTCGTCCACCGGGGAAAACTCCAATATAGAGGCAGCAAGGTGGGGCGATACAAGAATACCCACCCCTGCTCGTCGCCTCTCGCCCGGGACAACTCCAGAAAAGGCCAAGCTCCAGCCCCTCTCCAGGAGACTGGTTCCGGAACCGGAGCTGTGTGTTGAGGTGAGGCCGACTATATCTAGCCGGTATCGCTCAACCTCGTACACCAGCTCAGGCTCCTTCCCCACCAGAGAGGTGACATTCCACGTACCAAAAGCCAGTTTAGAAAGCTTGGGATCAGTCCGCCAAGGTCTCCGCCTTTGACCGCCACCTAATCCACATAGCACCGGACCCCCATGATCCCTCCTGCAGGTGGTGAACCCACTGGAGGGCGGACCCATGTAACTCCTTCGGGCTGAGCCCGGCCGGGTCCCATGGGTGGAAACCCGGCCACCAGACGCTAGCCTTCGAGCCCCTCCCCCAGGCCTGGCTCCAGGGTGGGGCCCCGGTAACCCCATACCGGGCGGGGTACACTGAATCCTTGATATACAATTTATCATGAGAGTCTGTTGGATCGTTCTTAGTCTGGCCCTTCACCCAGGACCAGTTTGTCTTGGGAGACCCTATCAGAGGCAAATTGCCCCGGACAACATAGCTCCTGGGATCACTGGGGCACGCAAACCCCCCCACCACGATAAGGTGACGATCCATGAGGGAGTAATCATCAATATTAAAATAAACACTTGCAATATATCACTGTCCCTGTAATGAATCTATATATGGGGTTCACTTTCTGAAATGAGTGACAAAAATATTGAACTTTTTCATGGTATTCTAATTTTTGAGATGTGCCTGTATAAGTGTTGAACTTGCTTGAAACTAACCATCATCCATTTCTGTCGTTCATCTAGGCAGGAGGAAATCAGCCACCCCACAACGGACCTCACCACTGTGGAACGTACTGAAATCCTTTGCTTTTATAGGTAAAGTGTCAAAACCAAAGTAGCACAATTTCCACTTAATATAAAAGGGACTGAACTGAGATTTATTTGATTGTGTGAATATGGCACATCAACTGAAAAAAAAAATGCTTGTTAATGTATTTATTTTTTTGTCAGATCACTTGTGTGATCCTTTGTGAGTTATCTTCATAACTGTATTTTTTGGCAAATGTGAGATGTTCAGTCATCAATATAATTTACTTTATATGTGTAGTTTATAGTCTATCATCAATAAACTCATGCAGTAACAGGACACATTACAAATATTTGAGACCCATTGTAGTGCTTCCTTTTATATTTTAGCAATGCTAGTACAAAACACCGCCCACACTGGAAGCCAGGGCATTTTTGTCACATCCCACCACTTTACACATTACACAGACAGTGATATATTTCACGCGTTTATTTATTTTAATTTTGGTGATTACGGCTTACAGCCCCTGAAAACCCCAAATTCAATTTGACAAAAAATTAGAATATTACATAAAATTAATTTTAACAAATAGTTTTTAAATATAAATGTTGGCCGCTGAGGTGCTGGTTAATATGGGCTGTAGCCATAATCATCAATATTAAAATAAACACTTGCAATATATCACTGTCCCTGTAATGAATCTATATATGGGGTTCACTTTCTGAAATAAGTGAAAAAAATATTGAATTTTTTCATGGTATTCTATTTTTTGAGATGTGCCTGTATATGTGTTGAACTTGCTTGAAACTAACCATCATCCATTTCTGTCGTTCATCTAGGCAGGAGGAAATCAGCCGGCCCACAACGGACCTCGCCACTGTGGAAAGTACTAAAATCCTTTGCTTTTATAGGTAAAGTGTCAAAAACAAAGTAGCACAATTTCCACTTAATATTAAAGGGACTGAACTGAGATTTATTTGATTGTGTGAATATGGCACATCAACTGTAAAATAAGCCACTTGTTGATGTATTTATTTTTTTGTCAGATCACTTGTGTGATCCTTTGTGAGTTATGTTCATAACTGTACGTTTTGGCGAATGTGAGATGTTCAGTCATCTATATAATTTACTTTATATGTGTAGTTTATAGTCTATCATCAATAAACTCATGCAGTAACAGGACACATTACAAATATTCGAGACCCATTGTAGTGCTTCCTTTTATATTTTAGCAATGCTAGTCCAAAACACTGCCCACAATTGAAGCCAGGGCAAGAAGAGACACTTTTACAGACAAGACAAACTTTTATTGATAAAAACTTCATATTTTGACTGAGCGACTCCACACTCGGTGATGCACAACTTCAGTTAAAGTACTAGATTCCATTCAAGTGAATGTATTAATTCATTCTGATTGCTGAGGCCACAGTAAAAAGAGATGATTTTAAATGTAACCCAGGCCTTGTAAAATCTACCGAAGCGCAGCTACATGAAAATTGTGGTTAAATACAACAACAAAGTACTTTATTGTCACATTCAAATTGTAATCCCTCCTGTTTTGTTTTTCTTTTGAATTCTTGGATGAAATATGGTGGACAATATAAGCTGCAGCTACAGCCATCACCCATTTCAGATAACCTATGTTGAACTGTATAATCAGAGGAGTTATTGTTTAATTTGATCTTGTTAGATTTTTTCCCCTTTGTTATATTATTCTATTTTCTTTTAATCTTTACTTTTAATCAATCCGAAATAAAGATTCATTCATTAATTCACATTCCACCACTGGCTTTTAGCAACAAGTGTATTTCCCAAATATGTTTTAAACTTGCTTTAATTAACCACCACCCATTTGTCTTTTGTCTAGGCAAGAGGGAAAATGTCACCCCAACTGGACCTTGCCTCACTATTTACAGAGATGCAGGCTGAAGATCTGCTGAACCAGGACCAGTACGATGGGCCGATGCAGTTGCTTCTCAGTGAGGTAGCGTGGCTGGCGTGTGTGACCATTCCAGTTTTTTTTTACAGTTTGAATTTTGCACATTCTGAATAATCTGGAATTTGCTGCTGATTGTAATAAACAATTTAGTGACTTATGTGTTTGCATCATGATTTTCTACTTTGTCTGTTAAGACACCGGTGGGAAAAGAGTCAACTGTACAAAGGATTAATCGGTGGCCTTGAAAATAATGGCTCATTTTTAAGAAAAAAGTAACCAAAACAATTATTTTATTACCTGAAGACTGTATTGTTAGAAATCTGTACAGAAGACCCTGCATACTTTAATGACAGTACCAGTATATGGAGGAATTCTGGGTCATATTAGCATCTGCTCTTCATCATAATGGGTTTGGGCAGGGGTGTCGAATCATGTGCCATGGAGGGCCAAGACCCTGCAGGCTTTACCTCCAACCAGTGTCTTCAACAGCAGATTCCACTGAACTTCTTCCACTGACTGATCAGTGAGAACACCTGCTGAAGAGACTGGGTAGAAGAGAGAACCTGCAGGGTCTTGGCCCCCCATGACACATGATTGGAAGCCCCCGGATTAGATTTAATGGGACTTAACATTTTAACACAAACTGCTTTATGGTTCATAATTCTGTTGACAGACTTACACCAAACCAAAAGTGATTTCTCAAACTGCTGGATTATTCTTAGCTTTTCCAATCTTTCAGTATTTAATTTATGCCACATGGTGGTAACCTTCACATATAAAAAAAGAGACATCTGCAAAAACTTCAGAGGTTTATTGTCAGTGAAATTCCCAGTGCAATACGACATGAATGCATGTCTAGTACATTGTTGATGCAGAGAATATATATTTCTACAGTACATGTATCTAGTAAATCAAGTATTTTCCATGTAACCTTGTGACTGCATTATTTTAATTGCTTTTAATCCTAGATCAAGTTTGTTTTGGCCTAAAATGCATGATAACTGTCAAATATATCTTATTATACCTAACTCAGTAAAGTTTACTTTTTGAATATATATTTTGTGGCTAATATAGTTATTAACTTGGTGATCAAGTTGTGTCAGCTGATCATTTTTTTCTATGACACCACCTCAGACTCTGCTGCAGAAGCAGATACGTCCATGATGTCTCAACAGTCTCTCCATGATTTTCACGCAGATCAGAGCAATTTGTTGTACAGGAAATAAACGTTTCTACAGACATTCTTAAGCTCTATAACCACTGATCGTTTGTGAAGCTGTGCTGACATCAGTAACAGGCTGATGACATCCGTGACAGGCTGTGCTGAACGCCCAGAGCGAATGAAGCAGTAATTTCCCCACAACAGAGCCATCTGAAACACACATGGCATACATATTTTAGTACCTAACAGCGATAAATTGCAGACATTAAAGTGTAGTACGATGTACTTATAGCAAACTAGCATTAGCAACATTAGCTTACTGTCATATATGACCTAGTTTGTATCCTCACGTCTTTGGCTCTCCCAGAAGCTGCAGAACTATTCCAGAGTGTTTCATCTCGCTGCCTGTACCCTTGTCTGGCGGTCCTTTTTGGCGTTTACGGTGAAAAAAGCCACAGACCGAGGAGTGGCCTTGTACAGCTGTATGTTTTATGTTTTGCTTGGGTTGCGTGTTCTACGTCACGGGAGTGTGGCGCCGCCTCGCTGTTATAGAAATCCCACCCGCCCCAGCTTAACACGGTTGTAATGGAGACAAAAGCGTGCCGAACCGTATTGAAGTGAATCGAGGCGTGCCGAGGTGTGCTGGGCTAGTGGAAAAGTGCCTTTAGTGTTCTCCTCTCCACCACTGTCTCAAAGGTCTCTGGTCTGAGACCAATTACAGAGCCAGCCCTCTTGATAATCTTGTCAAGTCTGTTGGTATCTCTGGCCCTGATACTGCTACCCCAACAGACCGCAGCAAAGAAGATGGCGCTGGCGACAACAGTCTGGTAGAAAAGCTCCAGCATCCTGCTGCACACGTTGAAGGATCTCAGTTTTCTCAGGAAATAGAGTCTGCTCATCCCCTTCTTGTGTGCAGCATCGGTGTTGGATCTCCAGTCCAACCCGCTGCTGATCCTGACACCCAGATATCTGTAGTATAAAGGTATAAAATGTTTGGTGGTGGCCGGAAAGGCTGTTGGCGCAGATTGGCTGCCACGTTTCCGTCAGCCTGCCCCAGGGCAGCTGTGGCTGCAGAAGTAGCTTGCCACTACCATTGTCTGTCTGGAGTGAATGAATAATGTACCTAATTGTAAATCGTCTTTGAGTATATATGATAAAGCGCTATATAAAACCGATGCATTATTATTATTATTATTATTAGTCTTCAACCACTCCCACATCCTCCCCTCTAATCTGCAGTGGCTGAGAAGGAGCCTTCCTCTTCCTGAAGTCAATCACCATCTCCCTGGTCTTGGTGACATTCAACCTCAGGTGATTCTGTTCCATCCACTCCACAAATCTGTCTACCAGTGCTCTGTACTCCCCCTCCTCTCCTCCTCTTATACACCCCACAACAGCTGAGTCATCAGAGAATTTTTGCAGGTGACATGACTCAGTGTTGTACTGAAAGTCCGTGGTGTATAAGGTAAAAAGAAAAGGAAGAGCACAGTCCCCTGTGGCGCTCCCATATCACTAGCCAACACTCCAGACAAGACACTGACCAGCCTGACAAACTGTGGTCTGCCTGTCAGGTAGTCGGTAATCCAGGAGATCATAGAGCTGTCAACCCCCATCACCCGCAGCTTCTCGCCCAGCAGCAGTGGCTGGATGGTATTAAAGGCACTTTGAAAACTAAACCAAAGGGTAAGAGGGTTGTTTTTAAAAACATTAGTTTAAAAAGCAAAATTCTGACAATTGTTGACTGAGAAAGCTACAGCTGAAGTTACTGTTTTTAACTATGCCAATGCATAGTCTGTTCATGTCTAGCCTTCTATAGCACTGAAAACAAAACCTAGATGTGTTATTGCTTGCTTTTTCATAGGGTGAAAACACCTGCCACCATGTAATACATCATTTTTTTTTGTTATATATGTGACATTGAGAGGTACAGTTATTTAACCAATTAAAGTCCTCTTTCCACAAATTCCCAAATGTTTTGGGTGTCTCTGAAGGCTTAGAACAAGCAGTAGCTGAATAGAAAATACATTAGGAGCCATCAATACTGCAGTAAAGTGATCTTACAACATTTTACACAGCTCACCTCGAGGACATACACCAGAGCCTCACTCACATCTTGTATCCTCTTTGGAGGAGCAGACGTGGAAGGGAACAGTGATGGCAGCACACGTAAGATCTCAAGAGCCTTAGCTGGAAGACACAAAAATACATTACTAGGGCTGTGTTCAAAAGATCGATACAATGATATAGATCGATCCACAAAATCTGCGGATCGATCTTTACATATAATGCTATTATATATTATATATATTTTTTTTTTTTTTTTTTTTTTTTTTTTTTATTTACTCGGCGCCACACGAGTCGGCTGCCTTTTGCAACAGCGGCTCGATTCCGAGTCTTTTTCCCTTCCTCTCTCTTTTGATCCGTCTTTTTTTTTCACCCCACTTATATCACGGACACACAGATCGTCCTAAATGTCCTCCTGAGCCGTGTGGACGGAGCCACTGTCTATAGCAGGATACGATACAGCAGAGAACAGCTGCTAGCATTCAACGCCACCCGGTCCCATTGGAAAAAACTCGACATACCGAGTGAACTGAGGCGAAAACGCCGCGGCTGCCGGGCTGGAGTAAGGCGGAGGACAAAAAATATAAGGTACAGACCCTCCCTTCCATCTGTTGTCATGGGAAATGTACGGTCGATACTGGGAAAGTTAGATGAGCTAGCGGCTATCTCCCGTTATGATAGCACATACCGGGAGTGCTCTCTCCTTTTGTTTACTGAGACGTGGCTAACTGAACTAGCAGCAGATGCTAACATTGAGCTGGAGGGTTTTCACATGATACGAGCTGACCGAACACCAGACAGTGGCAAGGATAGGGGCGGTGGAGTGATCATGTATGTTAACAACAACTGGTGCAGACGGGACATATCACTGTTAAACAATCGACACTGCAGCAAAGACATTGAGTTGCTAGCTGTTAGCATGAGGCCTACATATCTCCCGAGAGAACACTCACACGTGATCTGCATTGTTGTTTATGCAAATCCGACGGCGAACGCTGGGACAGCACGTGACGTCATCCATTCAGTAACCAGCAGGCTGCAGACAGAACACCCAGATGCTCTTCTCTCATCTCAGGCGATTTCAACCATGTTTCACTGTCTCCCATTCTACCCACGGTTCAACCAGTATGTCACATGCCACACTAGAGACAATAAAACACTGGATTTATTCTACGCAAACACTAAGGAGGCGTACACCTCATCACAACTACCCCCACTCGGGAGATCGGATCACAACTTGGTTCATCTCCGGCCGGTGTACAAACCCCTAGTGCACAGACAACCTCCGGCCATTTCACACTGTGGAGTTATGGTCTGAGGAGACAATGGACACCCTAAAGGGCTGTTTGAAGCCACCCGCCTGGAAGCAGCTCTGCGATCCACATGGTGAGGACATCGATGGCCTCATTCACACCTTCACGGGCTACCTCAGCTTCTGTGTGGACAAATCCGTTCCCACCAAGACATACGGCGTCACTCAAACAACAAACCAGGATCAACCCTGAGATAAAAACACTTCTGAGAGAGAAGAAGAGGATCTTCAGGTCGGGGAACAGGGAGATGCTGAAGTCCGTACAGAGGGAGCTGAGGAGAAAGATCAGAGAAGGCAAGGACAGCTTCAGGAAGAAGATGGAGGACAAGCTGCAACAGAGCGACATCAGCGGGGTCTGGAGAAACCTCAAAACCATCTACGGGGCTCCAGAATACCTCCCCCCAGGCACAGGGGGCAGGGAGTGGGCGAACAAACTGAATCTGTTTTCATAGATTGACCAACACCGCCCTCCCCCCTGGACTGCCACAACAACCACTGCTGCCTCTAAAGAAATCAAGTCCTGCTGCCCACTCCCCACTCTACCAACACCCCCCCCACTCCCAACACACAGCCCCCCATCCTGACCCTGACCAGGACCCAGGTGAGGACGGAGCTGAGGAAGATCAAGGCGAGGAAGGCGCCGGGACCGGACGGCATCAGCGCAAAGCTCCTCAAGTCCTGTGCAGACCAGCTGTGTGGGATTGTGACGTATATCTTCAACATGAGCCTGAAACTGGGGAGGGTACCACAGCTGTGGAAAACATCTTGTGTGGTACCTGTACCAAAAACTTCCCACCCCAAAGACCTGAACAGCTACAGACCGGTGGCCTTGACGTCCCACTTGATGAAGACCCTGGAGAGACTGCTCCTTGCTCACCTCCGCCCCCTGGTGGAACCAGCGATTGATCCACTCAGTTCGCCTACCAGGCATGGCATTGGGGTGGAGGATGCGGTGATCTTCCTCCTTCACCGTCTCTGTCCCACCTGGAGAAGCCCGGAATATGGTGAGGATCATGTTCTTTGACTTCTCCAGTGCTTTCAACACATCCAACCGATGATCCTGAAGGACAAGCTGCTGCGCGCAGGGTGGAACCAAGCACCTGTCATCATGGATCCTGGACTACATCGCGACCGGCCTCAGTTTGTGAGAACCCGGGACTGTGTGTCCGACACGATCATCAGTAGCACGGGGGCCCCCCAGGGAACGGTGCTGGCTCCCTTCCTGTACACTCTTTATACTGCGGACTTTCGCACACAAACACAACACACTGCCATCTACAGAAGTTCTCTGATGACTCCTGCGATCGTTGCCTCATCTCCAATGAGATGAAGCTGAGTACAGAGGGGCTTATCCAGGACTTCGTGGACTGGTGCCATCGGAACTGCCTCCAGATCAACGCGAGGAAAACTAAGGAGCTGGTGGTGGACTGCCGCAGGCATGGGCAGCCCCTCACAGCACCAGTAAATATACGGGAACAGACATCGAGATGGTGACATCCTATAAGTACCTGGGTATTCATCTGACAATAAACTAGACTGGTCACACAATACTGATGCACTCTACAAAGAAGGGACAGCGCAGGCTGTTCCTGCTGAGGAGACTCAGGTCTTTGGTGTACAAGGGGCGCTGCTGAAGCATTCTATGACACGTGGGTGGCATCAGCCATCACTTTTGGAGTGGTCTGCTGGGGCAGTGGCATTACTGCAGCCGATAGGAAGAGAACTGAACAACTGATAAGAAAGCTAGATCTGTCCTGGGGCAGCGCCTTGATCCGATGGAGGAGATAAGGAGAGAGAAGGACGGTGGCTAAACTGTCATCTCTGCTGGAGTACGAGTTCCACCCCTATGCAGGACATACTGAATGCACGGAGGAGCTCATTTAGCAGCAGTACTACATCATCCCAGGTGCACAACCGAGAGGTTTCGTTAGGTCCTTCCTACCAACGGCTGTCAGACTGTACAACCTAAGCAGGGCTGCTCGCAGAGATAGCAAAAAGACGTAACAAACTAATAGTTTTTTGAATGCAAAAGATGCAATAGACTTACACAATGGTCCTCTCCGGCATACAACTAGGAACATACCGGTCGCTATGGAGGGTGAGAATATGTATGGGCACATAATCATACCATGTAGGATAACTAAGTAGACGGTTATGCTGTTTCATTCCATCTAGCAACAATGCTCTGCACTGTGTGTGTTTATATATTTGCATATTTATTCCATCTAGCTACAATGCTCCGTACTGTGGGTGTTTATATATTTATATATCTACATATTATTCCATCTAGCTACATTGCTCCGCACTGTGTGTGTTTATATACTTGCATATTTATTCCACCTAGCTGCAATGCTCCGTACTGTGGGTGTTTATATATTTACATATTTATTCCATCTAGCTACAATGCTCTGCACTGTGTGTCTGTGTGTGTGTGTATATATATATATTTTATAGTAATACGTACATATGTTTATTAGCTGCTCTTGCTTGCTTGTTTTTTTTCTTGCCTTCTGATTGTTGCTCTGAGTGTTGCTATCCCTGTGCTGTTGCAATCCTGGAATTTCCCCGTTGTGGGACTAATAAAGGCTTATCTTATCTTATCTTATTATGTCTGTCAGCGTCTGCTGAGTCTGATCGGGTCGAAACTGGGTCAGTGAGCCAGGAACCGCGGCCAAGAACCAGAAGCACCCAGAGCGGTAACGGAGCTAACAGCTAACAAGCTAATGGATATGCTAGTTCTTCTTCTGTGGTGCTAAAATGCTTCTCAACCAGCAAGAGTTCCCTGCGCCACATGAACACATCTTTACTTCCAAGTTTACATGAGCGGAGAAACAGTTTTGTACTATGTGCAGAGCTGTGTTGGAACATAAAGTCGACAACTGATAAAGTGAAAATGCGCGGAGACTGGCTGAAACCCATGGACAAAGAGGGAGACTTGGGCTGCTGAAATTTTAAGTAAAATATCATTTGTTTGTTTTAACATTTGTGTTGTAAATTCATAATTTATCTGGCATGATGGTGGTTTCTTTTACAAACTACTGATACAGAGTAAACTGTTGGTTAAGCGCTGTGAATAAATTCAGAATAAAGGTATATTTTATGAGATTATGGACTTCTATCACTTAAGTGAGAGATTTGAAGATAACAAATCACAATGAAGAGAAAATGGCAGAATTAATAAAGGCTGCAGTACCAGCCATTTTACTCAATAGAACTTAACTGAAATGAACAAATCTTCCTAGGAAATGAAACCCTTTTCAAAAATTGAAAGTTAATTTGTAGTTAAAATATATATAAAAAACAACTAAATTATTAAACCGTTGTGTGATGTGGGGATTTAAAAACATGATTATTAATCTATTCTTTTCAGCTCCCCTTCAGATGTGTGAAGGCTGGGTTTCCACTCCACGGTCCATCCTGCACTGAGACCTTCTGAAGGGAAGAGGTGGTCAGTGGAGGACCACCCCTGCTTCAGGTGGATTTCAGCACAGAAGTAGACCTCAAATTTTTCAGGGTCTTACTTTATAAATTCAGGGTTCAAGAAGGTGCTGCCATAATTTTTTTTTCCATACTCCAATATGCATTCAATGCAATTTAGTTGTTGTAATGACTAATTCTTTTCTTTCTTTTTTTAAAATTTATGTTCTCAGCAAGAACACAATGTTGGTCATTTTTTGACAACTTTACTGAACACTTAATTCTACATAAATCACTGTTTAACAGGAATTTTTTGGGAATCCTGTGCTTTTCTTGTGGTGTTACATAGAACAGCATCACTGTAATCTATGGCAAAAGAAGCTACTTTAAAATCTGTACTTCCTCACACAACTTTCAGTACAAAAAAACCTCTAAAAATGTCAACTTTTTGGAAAAGCTCCCACAAATTCAGGCTTTTTGGGCCACAACAATCACAAAAAGAGCCAACAAAATCCTGGAGGGACTGAAATACAGTGAGATTCTGTCTTCATGCTTCATGCATTGAAGCTGTTTATGGACTCTGGGTTGTTAACGTGGCTCTACACACCCTTTGCACTAAAGAAAGCACTTGTGAGCACTTTGTGAAATTGTAAGTTAAATAATAAAAAGTGCATTATTGTAACTGATATTGGGTCAGTTCTTTATATGATAATTTATGTATTAATAAAGTTAGAGTATTCTTGGTACAACTTGCAGCATTAGGTCTTGAAGATTTTATTTCTTGGCAAGTAAAATGGCTATTAAAATGTTAATTTCCCAGACTGAATTGGGATTGGATCGGCTCAAATCAGAATCAAATCGATTCAGAATCTCAAGAATCGGAACTGAATCGATTCTGGAAATTAGGGATAGTTCCCAGTGTGGGCACATATGGGCACATATGTTGTTTATATATGCTCCACAAATATATTGCTGTGTGTTTATTGTGTGCTACACGTCTCAGGGAACAAAAGGACTGAGTCTCCAAGAGACAACGAGAGAGTGTGAGATTTGGCCTTTGTTTCAGGGAGATGACCTGGGGAGATTTCCGGACCACCAGAGACTAAAAGACAATGGTGTGGAAGATCAAAGGGGTTACATTGTGACTGGGATTAAATACCATGTGACTGTATGTTTGCTTAAACACCATGTGACTTGAGTTTCGATGTCCGGGGTATAAAAAAGGAGTTGTGAGATTATTCTTCCTCTTTTCCTGCTTTGAGATTGTTGGAGTATGTGATCTGTGAATAAAGCTGAACCTGAGGAATAACTCAGTCTCATCCTTGTGCACATTCTCCACACTGGTGACCTTACGACGAAGAATGAGCAGAGATAATTCTCCCAAGCGGGGCTCGGCAGAAGCCAGCCTGATGGCTGCCGCCACACTCCAGCTGCCCGACTTCTGGCAGCATAGTCCGCGCTCCTGGTTTAGCGCGGTCGAGGCGCAGTTCAACCTCCGGAGAATCTCGAGGGACGACACGAAATTCTACCATGTGGTGGCAAAGCTGGACAGCCACACAGTCCAGAGGGTGGAAGATCTGGTCAATCACCCACCAGACAGTAACAAATATGGCGCATTGAAGGCTGCGCTTATCAGCCACTTCACCCCCTCGGTGCAACAGCGAGCAGACTCCGTCAACGTTAGGAGCCCCTCTTACGACAGACCCTTTTACGACAGACCCGTAGACCTGATGGTAAAAATGCTGAGGCTGAATGACTCTGAGGATTGCGAATTTATCTTCGCCCACCTTTTCCTCCGGACCCTGCCACCAGCGGTGAGAGTTACCCTGGCAGACTCATCTCGGTTGGCCCGGCGAGACTACCATGGGCTGAGCAAGGAGGTGCAGCGACTCGTCGATGCCCACAAACGGAGCGCGGTTTCGGCCGCAGCAGCAGAGCTAGGCGCAACGTCCGGAGACGGCATGGGGTCAGTGGTTACAGTACCAGATGCACCGACGACGGCAGCAGCGAGGACCAGGCGACACGGAGCAGACGACGTCCTGTGCTTCTATCATCACCGCTTTGCAGAGAGGGCTCACAAGTGCCTCCCACCGTGCCACTTCAAGCGTTCAGGAAACGCCAAGACCGGGGGTCGGTAGCGGCTGTGGCCCTCGGGGAGGAGAACAAGCTGCTCTACCTGACTGATGCACGCTCGGGGAGGAATTTCCTCGTGGACACAGGCTCCCAGCTGAGTTTCATCACGCCTACCTACACGGACCGGCTGACACTGTCTAAGGGCCCCCTGGTGTCAGCAGCGAACGGCTCAGCGATTAAGACCTTCGGTGAGAGGACTCTGCTTCTGTCTTTGCAGGGCCGTGCATTTGAGTGGACTTTTGTTGTAGCTGCAGTTAATTTCAACATGTTAGGGGCTGATTTTTTGTGCTCACATGGTTTATTGGTTGATCTTGCTAATAGACGTCTGGTTAATGCTCTTTTCACTCTATTCCCTGCACAGCTCGAGTGGCGCCGCCAACTGCACAAGCCAACGTCACAGCTGCGGGTGGTAAGTTCCACGCACTCCTCACTCAGTTCCCAGCACTCACAGTCCCAACATTTTCGGCGACAGTGGCTAAACATGGGGTGGAACATTATATCACTACCACCGGCCTGCCGGTTTTTGCAAAAGCTCGGCGCCTGGACTCAGCTAAACTGACCATAGCGTGCGAGGAGTTTGCCAACCTGGAAAAACTGGGCATCATCAGGCGTTCGAAAAGCCCCTGGGCTTCACCATTACACATGGTCCCAAAGGCTGATGGCTCGTGTCGACCTTGCGGTGATTTCCGCAGGTTGAATAATGCCACTGCACACGACTGCTACCCAATCCCGCACATCCAAGATTTTTCGGTTCATTTGGTGGGGGCGCGCATTTTTTCTAAAATAGATTTGGTACGCGGTTACCATCAGGTTCCAGTGCACGCCCAGGACATACCCAAAACAGCGGTAATAACTCCTTTCGGGCTTTTTGAGATTTGCATATGCCTTTTGGTCTCAAGGGTGCGGCGCAGACGTTCCAGCGCATGATGGACGCGGTCCTACGCGACCTCCCTTTCGTGTTTGTCTATTTGGACGACATTTTGGTAGCCAGCACGTCCGAAGACGAACATGAAAGCTACCTCACAGCAGTTTTCCGGAGGTTGGCAGAGCATGGGTTGATAATTAACCCAGCGAAGTGTCAGTTTGGGGTGGCGCAGATTGATTTTTTGGGGCATCGCGTTTCACCAGAAGGAGCGGTCCCTCTGCCTGATAAAGTGCACGCAATAACAAATTTTCCCCACCCTCAAACGGTTAAAACATTACAGGAGTTTTGGGGAATGGTTAATTTTTATAACCGTTTCCTCCCCAGCGCAGCGCAGCTCATGCAACAATTGTACGCTGCACTAAAAAAACAAAAACCCACGAATAAAATCGAATGGTCTCCTGAGCGGGAGCGCGCATTTTCTCAAGTCAAATCAGCTTTGGCAAACGCTACCTTGTTGGCACACCCAGTTCCAACGGCACGCATGGCGCTCACCACTGACGCGTCCGATTTAACAGTAGGGGCAGTCGTTGAACAGTATGTAGCTGGGACCTGGCAACCGCTCGCGTTTTTCAGCAAAACCTTGCGTGATAGCGAGCGAAAGTACAGCGCGTTCGACAGGGAGTTGTTGGCACTACACTTGGCCATCCGCCATTTCCAGTTCTGGCTGGAAGGACGCCGTTTCACTTCATTTGTGGACCACAAGCCGCTGACTTTTGCGATGGCCAAGATTTCGGAACCTTGGTCGGGCCGGCAGCAGAGACAGCTGGCCGCAATATCGGAGTTTACCACCGATATCCAGCATGTCGCAGGCAAACATAATGTAGTGGCAGACTGCCTCTCACGTGCTGTGACAGCTCCAGGCCCCATGGGGGCAGACTCTGCAGCCATGGCCGCGGGCCAGGGTAGTGACGCGGAAGCGCGCGCAGCCCCGGTCTGCGTAGGGTTAGATTATGCAGCCATGGCCGCGGAGCAGGCTAGCAACGCGGACGTGCGCGCGCTCCAGTCTGGACCAACAGGGTTAAGGGTGGAGGACAGGGTGCTGCAAGATGGCATGCCCCTGCTAATCTGCGATATCGCCACTGGGCGGCCGCGCCCGGTGGTACCAGCTGCGTGGCGCCACCGTGTTTGTGACTCGATCCATTCTCTGGCGCACCCGGGGGTGCGCGCATCGGTCAAAATGGTAGGAGAGAAATTTGTATGGCCGGGGTTGGGCAAACAGGTCAAAGAATGGGCGACAGCCTGCGTAGCGTGTCAGCGAGCCAAAATACACAGACACACTAGAGCTCCTTTGGAGCCTTTTCACATCCCGGCCTAAGCGCTTTGATCATGTGCATGTCGACTTGGTAGGCCCCTTCCGTCGTCACAGGGGTACACATATCTTTTGAATATGGTGGGACCGCACAACGCATTGGCCGGAAGTGGTCCACTGCATCAACCCACAGCCGAGGAGGTGGGCGCGCGCATTTTTTAAAAGCTTGGGTTGTAAGCCGCTTTGGAGTTCCGTCGGACATAACGTCCGACAGAGGCCCTCAATTTGTTTCCGAGCTCTGGTCATCGATGGCCCGCGAGCATAGGAATAGCGGTCCAACCGACACTACCGCGTACAACCCTCAGCTAACGGTTTATGCGAACCGTTTCCAAAGGTCATTGAAAGCAGCCCTCAGAGCGTCGCTTACGGACACAAATTGGGTAGACAGGCTTCCTGGGTTTTATTGGGGTTGCGTTCTGCACCTAAGGAGGATTTGCAGGCCTCCTCCAGCTGAGTTAGTTTTTGCACAGCCCTCTCCGTCTGCCCGGGGAATTTCTCCCCGATAAACCCTGCGCCAAATTGCCCCCACGCTGAGCTGTTGCAGAGCGGACACGGGATCAAAACACGCTTCCGGGGCCCGGTTTGCATCACAGTTTTCCACGCGTTTTTGTGCCGAAAGCTTTAAAAAATGCGGAGTTTGTTTTTGTCAGACATGATGCCCACCGCCAAAATTTGCGGCCGCCTTACGATGGACCGTTTACTAACTAACTAACTAACCTGCACTTATATAGCGCTTTTCTAGTCACAAAGACCACTCAAAGCGCTTTCATTAATACTAACCCTCTATTCTAAGGGCCTATAGGAAACAGATATCTAGGGACAATTTAGAACCAGTCAATTAACCTAACATGCATGTTTTGGCATGTGGGAGGAAACCGGAGAAATCCCGGAGTAAACCCACGCAACACGGGGGAGAACATGCAAACTCCACACAGATCACTGTTGGTTCGGGGGCTGGGATCGAACCCACGATCCCATGATCCCCACAATCCCCCGGCCAAGGGTAAACTGTGCTGCCGCAGTGCTAACCACTGCGCCACCGTGCAGCAGTGGTTTAGGGTGCTGGAAACAGGAGAGAAGCATTTTTTGCTGGATTTGGGAGACAGAAAGGAGTTAATTGGTATAAACAGACTCAAACCCGCTTTTTGTTTTGGCGGATGAAGCAGTGCAGTTGGAGAGGGCCCCCCCGCTGTGGCAGACCCCCTAGAAGGCATTCTCCAGAACACCCACAGAGATTGACTAACAGTTTTAATCCACAGGCAACAGTTCCACAGCAGGAGGACACTGCGGAAACAGTAAAGCCGTTTTACAGCAAATACAGCAGAAGGCTTAGACCTAGGCAACTGGTGGATTGATATGTAGTAATGTTATTATATCATGCATCTCTGGTTATGTTTGTTCCATTTTAGACATTTGGGGGGGGGGGGTCATGTGGGCGCATATGGGCACATATGTTGTTTATATATGCCTCCACAAATACAAGTATATTGCTGTGTGGCTTATTGTGTGCTACATGTCTCAGGGAACAAAAGGACTGAGTCTCCAAAAGACAACGAGAGAGTGTGAGATTTGGCCTTTGTTTCAGGGAGATGACCTGGGGAGATTTCCGGACCACCAGAGACTAAAGGACAATGGTGTGGAAGATCAAAGGGGTTACATTGTGACTGGGATTAAATACCATGTGACTGTATGTTTGCTTAAACACCATGTGACTTGAGTTTTGATGTCTGGGGTATAAAAAAGGAGTTGTGAGATTATTCTTCCTCTTTTCCTGCTTTGAGATTGTTGAAGTATGTGATCTGTGAATAAAGCTGAACCTGAGGAATAACTCAGTCTCATCCTTGTGCACATTCTCCACGCCAGCCCTGTTCATTACTATGCCATGAGAACTTAAAAAAAAAAGTTCTCATGTTGTTAAATGATAAAAAAGTAAAAATCTAACATTAAAATAATACATTAGTATTAGTTTAAATTTTCATCGGAAAATCGTTAAACAAGTTTTTCCTATGAAAAAGTTTTTCTGAATTTTAACCATTTAGATACCTGTTTATATACATTTACAAAAATCAACAAACTCTATTTTTTATAATTTTCTGTGTATTAAATGCATAACTACTTGCTCTGAACTCATGTGGTCATGCAATCACATAAAATTACATGTAGGCACATAAGTACACCATGAGGTAAATGGATGAACTCCCTATCAGAACTGGACGGGGGTGAGGATTGTTCTTCAAGTAGGCTTTCAGGTCTTCTGTTTCCTTTAACATTTAAAACACACATTCTACTGTCAGGATAATCTGTTTTAAGGAACATTTTATTTATTCTGGAACCTACAAAATTATTTTAATCAAATTAAAAAGAGCAAAAATGGCCTTAGTCAAGCACATGAATTTTAAATGAATAACATTCAAAGTAGTGTTGCAGAGCAGGCCAATATGGCAATATTTTTGATCAGGATTTGTCCTTCAATTCACATATTAAATTTGTTTCTAAGACTGCCTTCTATCATTTGCGTAATATTGCCAAGATTAGGAGCATCTTGTCTCAGAGTGATGCTGAGAAGCTGATCCACGCTTTTGTTAGCTCGAGATTAGATTATTGTAATTCTTTATTATCAGGTTGTCCTAAAACATCTTTAAAAAGTCTTCAGCTGATCCAAAATGCTGCAGCAAGAGTTTTAACAGGTACTAGAAAGAGAGATCATATCTCTCCGGTTCTGGCCTCCCTTCATTGGCTTCCCATAGAGTTTAGAATTAAGTTTAAAATCCTTCTTCTTACTTACAAAGCTCTAAACAATCAGGCTCCTTTTTATTTAAAAGATCTGATACTACCGTATCATCCTAACAGAGCACTACGCTCCCAAAATGCAGGTTTACTTGTAATACCTAGAATCTCCCAAAAGTACAATGGGAGGCAGAGCCTTCAGTATCAAGCTCCTCTCCTGTGGAATCAGCTGCCAATCTGGATTCGGGAGTCAGGACTCGATCTCTGTTTTTAAGAATAGGGCTAAAACCTACCTTTTTGATATAGCCTACAATTAGGGAGGGATCATGTGTTTTCTGAACCCTCCTTAGTTATGCTGCTAATAGGTTTAGTCAGCCGGGGGACCTCCAGTAATGCACTGGGCCTCACCTCCTTTCCTCACTCTCTATGAAATATTTTTTTTTTGCTGGTCATTAACATTTGTTTGTTCTCTCCCTAGATTGAGTCCCATCGTGCTGTTTGCTCTCTACATGTCTGTTCTTTTCTTCTTCTCTATCCCCTCACCCCCCCAGCCAGTCGCAGCAGATGACTGCCCCTCCCTGAGCTGGTTCTGCTGGAGGTTTCTTCCTGTTAAAAGGGAGTGTTTTCCTCTCCACCGTCGCCAAGTGCTTGCTCACAGGGATCGCCTGATTGCTGGGGTCTTTCTGCAACTGTGGGGGTCCTCCCTACAGTTGATAGTGCTATGAGATGACTGTTGTTGTGAAATGGCGCTATATAAATAAAGTTGAATTGAATTGAATTGACCCCTCATGGATCGTCACCTTATCGTGGTGGGGGGGTTTGCGTGCCCCAGTGATCCCAGGAGCTATGTTGTCCGGGGCAATTTGCCTCTGATAGGGTCTCCCAAGACAAACTGGTCCTGGGTGAAGGGCCAGACGAAGAACGATCCAACAGACACTCATGATAATTGTATATCAAGGATTCAGTGTACCCGCCCCGGTATGGGGTTACCGGGGCCCCACCCTGGAGCCAGGCCTGGGGGAGGGGCTCGAAGGCTAGCGTCTGGTGGCCGGGTTTGGCCGGGCTCAGCCCGAAGGAGTTACATGGGTCCGCCCTCCAGTAGGTTCACCACCTGCAGGAGGGATCATGGAAGTCGGGTGCTATGTGGATTAGGTGGCAGTCAAAGGCGGAGACCTTGGCGGACTGATCCCAAGCTTTCTAAACTGGCTTTTGGTACGTGGAATGTCACCTCTCTGGTGGGGAAGGAGCCTGAGCTGGTGTACGAGATTGAGCGATACCGGCTAGATATAGTCGGCCTCACCTCAACACACAGCTCCGGTTCCGGAACCAGTCTCCTGGAGAGGGGCTGGAGCTTGGCCTTTTCTGGAGTTGCCCCCGGGCGAGAGGCGACGAGCAGGGGTAGGTATTCTTGTTATCGCCCCACCTTGCTGCCTCTATATTGGAGTTTTCCCCCGGTGGACGAAAGGGTTGCTTCCCTGCGCCTTCGGGTTGGGAAACGGGTCCTGACCATCATTTGTGCTATGCACCAAATGATGTTTCAGAGTACCCCACCCTTTTTGGAGTCTGTGACTGGGGTGCTGGAGGGTGCTCCTCCTGGAGACTCCATTGTCCTACTGGGGGACTTCAATGCGCACGTGGGCAACGACAGTGAAACCTGGAGGGGGGTGATTGGGAGGAACGGCCTGCCCGATCTGAACCCGAGTGGTGTTCAGTTATTGGACTTCTGTGCTAACCACAGTCTGTCTATAACGAAGCACCATGTTCAAGCATAAGGGTGTCCATATGTGCACCTGGCACCAGGACACCCTAGGCCGCAGGTCGATGATCGATTTTGTTATCGTATCATCAGACCTGCGACCGTATGTCTTGGACACCCGAGTAAAGAGAGGTGCAGAGCTGTCAACTGATCACCACCTGGTGGTGAGTTGGATCCGATGGCAGGGGAGGAAGCCATTCAGACCTGGTAGACCCAAACGTATAGTGAGGGTGTGCTGGGAGCGTCTGGCTGAGGCCCCCTGTCCGGGAGGTCTTCAACTCCCACCTCCGGAAGAACTTCAACCACATTCCGAGGGAGTCTGGAGACATGGAGTCTGAATGGGCCATGTTCTCCACCTCTGTTGTTGAAGCGGCAGCCCAGAGCTGCGGCCGCAAGGTGGTCGGTGCATCTCGTGGTGGCAAACCCCCGAACCAAGTGGTGGACACCAGTGGTGAGGGGGGCCATTAAGCTGAAGAAGGAGTCCTATCAAGCTTGGTTGGCTTGTGGGACTCCCGAAGCAGCTGAGGTGTACCGGCAGGCCAAGCGGAGTGCAGCTCGGGTGGTTGCTGAAGCAAAAACCCGGGTATGGGAGGAGTTCGGTGAGGCCATGGAACAAGACTTTCGGTCGGCTTCAAAGAGATTCTGGCAAACTGTTCGGCGGCTCAGGAGGGGAAAGCAGCTCCCCGTCCACACTGTGTATGGTGCGGATGGGACACTGTTGACTTCAACTGGGGATATCGTCGGGCGGTGGAAGGAATACTTCGAGGATCTCCTCAATCCCACTGATACGCCTTCCACAGAGGAAGCAGGGTTTGGGGACGAGGGGGATGACTCGCCTATCACAGGGGCTGAGGTCGCCAAGGTGGTTAAAAATCTCCTTGGTGGCCGGGCCCCGGGGGTGGACGAGATTCGCCCCGAGTACCTCAAGGCCCTGGATGTTGTTGGGTTGTCATGGTTGACACGCCTCTGCAACATTGCGTGGAGGTCGGGGGCAGTGCCTTTGGCATGGCAAACCGGGGTGGTGGTTCCTCTCTTCAAAAAAGGGGACCGGAGGGTGTGCTCCAACTTTAGAGGGATCACACTCCTCAGCCTCCCTGGGAAGGTCTATGCCAAGGTACTGGAGAGGAGAGTCCGGCCGTTGGTCGAACCTCGGATTCAGGAGGAGCAATGTGGTTTTCGTCCTAGCCGTGGCACATCGGACCAGCTCTTTACCCTCTCGAGAATTCTTGAGGGTTCGTGGGAGTTTGCCCAACCAGTTTACATGTGTTTTGTGGACTTGGAGAAGGCATTTGACCGCGTCCCTCGTGGATTTTTGTGGGGGTTCTACGGGAGTATGGGGAATCGGGCTTGTTGTTACGAGCTATTCGGTCTCTGTACGACCGTTGTGAGAGTTTAGTTCGCATTGCCCAACACTCGGTCGGAGTCATTCCCAGTGAGAGTTGGACTCCGCCAGGGCTGCCCTTTGTCACCGGTCCTGTTCATAATTTTTATGGACAGGATTTCTAGCGCAGCCAGGGAATGGAGGGTGTCACTGCTGGTGACCACAGGATCTCATCTCTGTTGTTTGCAGATGATGTTGTCCTGTTGGCTTATCAGCAATGACCTACAGCTCTTGCTGGGACGGTTTGCCGCTGAGTGTGAAGCGGGCTGGCTGGATGAGAATCAGCACCTCCAAGTCCGAGTCCATGGTCCTCAGCCCGGGAAAAAGGTGGATTGTCCTTCCGGGTTGGGACAGGCTCCTGCCCCAAGTGGAGGAGTTTAAGTATCTTGGGGTCTATGTTCACGAGTGAGGGGAAAATGGAGCGAGAGATCGACAGACGGATTGGAGCAGCATCTGCAGTGATGCGGACGTTTGTACCGGTCTGTTGTGTGTGAAGAGGGAGCTTAGTTCTAAGGCAAAGATGTCGATTTACCAGTCAATCTACGTTCCTACTCTCACCTATGGTCACGAGCTTTGGGTTAATGACCGTAAGAACGAGAACGCGGATACAAGCGGGCTGAAATGAGCTTTCTCCGTAGGATTGCTGGACTCACCCTCAGAGATAGGGTGAGGAGCTCAGTCATCCGGGAGAGGCTCAGAGTAGAACCGCTGCTCCTCCACATTGAAAGGAGTCAGTTGAGGTGGTATGGGCATCTGATTAGGATGCCTCCTGGAACGCCTCCCAATAGAGGTGTTTCAGGCACGTCCCACTGGGAGGAGACCCCGGGGCAGACCCAGGACTCGGTGGAGAGACTATGTCTCCCAGCTAGTCTGGGACGCCTTGGTATCCCCTCTGAAGAGCTGGAGCAGGTGGCTGGGGGAGAGGAATTCTGGGCTTCTCTGCTTGAACTGCTGCCTCCGCGACCCGGACCTCCGGAAAAGCGGTAGAAGATGGATGGATGGATGGATGAATTGAATTGAATTGAATTGAATTGAATTGAATATAGCAGGCTCAAAACATTACAATACCAGCTTTTGTTAATACCAATACTTTATGAATGACTGTTTTAATAAGATCCCAGTCCCTCCAGGATTTTGCAGAATGTTTTTATGATTGTTGCGGCCCAAAAAGCCTTAATTCACAGGAGCTTTTTTCAAAAAGTTGTGATAAAAGTTGCATTGTTTTTAGAGTGTCTTTTGCTCTAAAAGTTGTGGGAAGAATTACAAATTTTAAAGCATTTTTTTTCCAGTTTACTGCAGTGATATTCTATATAACAATACAAGAAAAGCACAGGAGTGTCAAAAATTTCCTGTTATAGTGATTTAGATATAGATATCTGCGTGGGTTTACTCCGGGATTTCTCTGGTTTCCTCCCACATGACAAAAACATGCAAGTTAGGTTAATTGGCATCAAACTGAAGAATTAAATGCTACAATGCTCTGCACTGTGTGTCTGTGTGTGTGTATATATATATTTTATAGTAATATGTGTGTATATATATATATTTTATAGTAATATGTACATATGTATATTAGCTGCTCTTGCTGCTTGTTTTTTTTCTTGCCTTCTGATTGTTGCTCTGAGTGTTGCTATCCCTGTGCTGTTGCAATCCTGGAATTTCCCCGTTGTGGGACTAATAAAGGCTTATCTTATCTTGTCTTATCTTATCTTAACTGGGGATTCTAAATTGTCCTTAGGTCTGACTGTGAGAGTGAATGGTTGTCTGTCTCTCTGTGTTGGCCCTATGATGGACTGGCGATCTGTCCAGGGTGGACCCTGCCTCTCGCCCAAAGATGCTGGGATAGGCTCCAGCCCCCCCCCCCCCGCGACCTGAAAAGGATTAAGCGGAAGAAGATGGATGGATGGATGGATGGATAGATGTACTTTATTGATCCCAAACTGGGAAATTACACTTGTAAATTAAGCAGAAACTTCTGTTATAGAGAAAAACTCTTTTGCGCAACAAGAAAATACAGACTTCAACACAATATCCATTACAACAGCTTAATTGCATTGAATACATGTTAAAGAGTATAGATTTGGAAATTATGAGCAGCACCTTCACTTGAAAACTCCCTACGATCCCCAGCCACTTGGTACTGAGCGGAGAGGAAAAAATAAATAATTTATTCTGTTGCTCTGTATTGTCTATATTAGTGCATACCCGTGCATGCCCGTAGAAACCCTTTCATGCCCGTAGAGGGGATGTATTGGAACAGAATTCTTGTCAGCTACAGGACAGTTAGTATAGCAACACAGCACTAAGTGGCAATCACATGTGACGGCCTTTGTATGCAGAAAAACATAAAAATCACACAAAATATTCCCTGCCATCTGGGACTGTTTTCCCCTGCTTGTTACTTCTTCTGCTGCCCGTCACTGTTCTGTAGTGATGGGTCCGGCAACACCGATGCGTCGGCGCATGCGTCGAGTTCATAGAGCAAAACCCCGTGTCGGTGTGCGTATCGCTTTAAGAAAGTCACGTGATCGATACAGGTACTGTATCGGTCACGTGACGAAACACTGACGCGCCAGCGTTTATAAGGAAGCGCATCTGTCAACGGGATGCGTCTGCCCAAAGAATCTCTGATGTGTTGTGGACGGTTCATCAGCAAATTCCCTCAAGAATTATGGAGCACGAGCAGCCTTAAGCTAAAGAAAGGTTTCCGCTGTGTGGGACCATTTGATCTCATATCAGAAAATAAGGTATTTGTTTTAATTTCCTTGTTGTTTCATCCTGTTCCTCTGAGTTTCCACTTGATGAATGAATAAATGAATGAATGAATGAATGAATTAATCTTTATTTCGCATAGTACAGGTTAAAAGAAACTGAATAATATAACAAAGGGGGAAAGAAAATCCAACAAGGTCAAATTTGACAATAACTCCTCTGATTATACAATTCAACGTAAGTTATCCGAAATGGGTGATGGCTGAAGCCGTAGCTTATATTGCCCACCCAAATTCCATTCCAAGAATTCAAAAGAGAGAAAAAACAAACAAAAAAAAAAACAAGACAAGAGCGATTACAATTCAAAAAAACGAAGCTAAGACAAAACGTGACAAAAAACTAAGCTACAACACAACACAGACTGGATAAGTCAATCCTTATGTGAGTTTACATGTCGTCTTGTAAATATGTTTGGAGTATTTCTTCCTTTAGTTTTTGTTTAAATTGTCCAAGCATTGTACATGATTTTAATTCAGGTCCGAAATCGTTCCATAATCTGACTCCTTGCACTGAAACACAGTGTTGCTTGGTGGTAGTTCTCACTGAAGGTTTTTGAAATATACATGTTCCTCTGAAATGATATTGTTTCTCCCTTATTTGGAACAACTTTTGGATATTTGCGGGCAGTGATAGATTCTTCACTTTGAACATTGTTATTGCAGTTTTAAAGTCAACCAGATCTTTCAACTTGAGAGCTTTTAATTTAAGAAAAAGTGGGTTTGTTTGTTCCCTGTAAGCTGCTTTGTTTATTATTCTAATAGCTCTCTTCTGAAGCATAAAGACTGGATATATGTTTGTTTTATATGTATTTCCCCATACTTCATTACAATATGTCATGTATGGGAGTATTAATGAATGATACAAGGTATATAGTGTGGGTTGATTCAGCAAATATTTCACTCTGTGTAGTATTGCAATTGATTTAGATATTTTACCTTTAATATAATTAATATGTGACTTCCAACACAGTTTATTATCAATTATTACTCCAATAAATTTAGTTTCAGATACCCTTTTAATCTCTACAGCATTTACACTGAGTTTAGATACTGAGTTGTTGTGATGGTTGTTAAAGACTATAAATTTTGTCTTACTTAAATTGAACGTTAATTTGTTTGAATCAAACCACAGTTTAAGCTTTCCTAATTCCTTTCCGAGTGTATCCAGAAGTTGTTCCAAATTGTTTCTGCTGCATAATAGATTAGTGTCATCGGCAAACAATATTAAGTCCATTTTTTCTGAAACTTTACATATATCATTTATATACATATTGAATAATAATGGCCCCAAAACTGAACCCTGTGAGACTCCACAAGTAACCTTCAGTAACTCTGAGTTTTTGTTACCAACACATACATACTGATATCTATTCTTTAAGTAACTACTTAATCAGGACAGTGCTACCCCTCTAATACCACAATTTTGTAGTTTCTTTAATAATAAATTATGATCCACTGTATCAAATGCTTTTTTAAGATCCAAGAATACTCCAACTGAATGCTCTTTATTTTCAATGGCTGTTGATATTTTTTCTATAAATTCCATTAGGGCAAATGCAGTTGTCCTCTTGTGTCTGAACCCATATTGCTGCTCACACAATAAATTATTCTTCAGTATGAAGTTGTCAGTTCTCTCATAGAATATTTTTTCAAGTATCTTGGAAAATTGCGGCAATAGTGAAATTGGTCTATAGTTTGAGAATTCCCCTCTGTCGCCCGTCTTGTATATCGGAATTACTTTAGCTATTTTCATTGCATTGGGAAATATACCTGTTTGGAGAGACAGGTTACAGATATACGTCAGTGGCTTCACTAAGCATTCAATAATAGTTTTGACTAAGAGCATGTCAATACCATCACAGTCCGTAGATGTCTTACTTTTAAACGATTTAACAATTTCAATGACCTCTCTCTCGTCTGTGTTCTTTATGAAAATGGAGTCTTTTATAGCAGTGTTACTGCTTATTGTATCACCTGTAGGCACCGTAATGGGTATTTCTCGAGCCAAATTAGGACCAGTGTTAACAAAAAGTTATTAAATTCATCTGCAGGTGAAGCTGCATTCACACTCTGAGTTGTTTTATTATTTTTTTGAAAAATCGGTTGGGTAGCTTGTATTTCTGATTTTATTTCCAAGAATACTGTTAAGTATTGTCCATGTATTTTTAATATTGTCTCTGTTTTTCTCCAGTTCTTTACTGTAATAGTCTCTCTTACTACATCTTATTATATATGTTAACTTATTTTTGTATGTTTTATACCGCTGCTCTGCTTCTTTTGTCCTTTTCTTTAGGAAAGCTTTTGTTATGACCCGAGCGTCGGTTCTGATCGCGCTCGGGCTAAGCTATGTCTCGCTGCCGGCCTTGACAGCTGCGGGCGGTATTCTGGCCTCTCCGGGCTCTTATTATGAAAGTGCTCTGTGGGGCTTCCGCCTGTCAACGGTCGGTCAGCTGAGTGTCATCATCGTCATTAGTGCTTTGTCAATTTAAGCCCAGCACTGGCGTCGGTAGGACGCAGCAGTGTCTGGTCGCTTAACTGGTTACTAACCTGATCACTTACCTGTTCACCCACCGTCACGTTGCAGATGCCTGGACTGTTTTCACACCTCGGCTGCTTTGGGCTTGACCGTCATTCCCCGGTACCAGTAAGTGAGCTGTATTAGCCTTATTCCTCCCGGCGTGAATTGTTCTGTAAGTCCCTGCCTTAGCAGCCTGTGTGTAATTATTACCAAGCCTGTCTGTGTGTGACTGTCTCCTGCTCTGGACCTATAGTGTGCTGTATTGCCCTATGCCTCCTGTTCTGTGAAGACTCCTGTCATTATCTCAGCAGCTTGTGTTATCACCCTTTTCACCGTAAATAAACTCACTGAAAAACTCACTGGTGACTCTGTGTGCATCTTATGCTGGCTTGTGAGGGCCAGCGCATGACAGTACACTGCTGCCAAAACAGCGTTACGGTGACGCCAACCCGAGACGCTATTCACCAGTGAGTTTGAGTTTTGGACGTTGCCTTTTCCCTGTCTGGGTCCTGTGTATGTGAGCAATGCCGTCACCGAAGAGCCAGGTGCTGACGGGTGTTTTGGAAGCCGTGGATGAGCTGCTCATCTCCGCTTCCCTGTTGGACTATGACCACAGCATACATTGGTACCTGGATGCCGCCGAAGATGTTCTCTGTCATCTCTGTCCCCGCTACGCCAACCACCCGGAAGTCGACGCGAGGAGGGAGGACATCGCCGCACAACGCGAAATATTCCTGATGATGGAGGAGGAACGCGGCATGAAGCAGGTGAAGAGGCACTCCTGCTCTTCGCCTATGGATCCTGATCCTGCCTTCGATCCGTTTCGGGAGTTCGCACCATCTGGGGGCCGGCGAAGGCGTCGGCGTCACGGCCGGGCGCATCTTCGGCAAGCTCCTGCTCCGGATCCAGTTCCGGGCCGCCGGGATGACCCCCTCAACCAGCCAGCTGCTGAGAGTGAGCTGAGTCCTGTGCCGGTGGGCTCCGTCCTTGGATCCTTTTTTACCATCCAGCGAGCGAGAGAAGGAGCAACGTCCGCTACAGCTAACAACATCCTCCCCCCGGGAGACAGGCAAGTCCAAGTTCACTTTCCCATTGATAATAGTGATCTGTCTTGTCTGACTCCTGGGGGTGAAGCTCGGGGTTTGCAGCTCCCTGAGTCACTTTTCCCAGCTGTAGCCACTTGTATTAAACCTGCTGCCTCTGTGTCTCCTCCTGCGGAGCGGTCCTCGGCGTCAGTCCCACGCCGTCGAACGAGGGGGAGGCCTGCAGCTCTGGGAAATATCCCGGCCCTGCAGCCTTGCTTTGGACAGAGCAGAACGGACTGCAGTGAGGAGCCAGAGCCGACGAGAGAGCGTCCCCAGGCTTCCTTAGGGACGCAGCCCGAGTCAGCAGGTCCAGGGTCCTCTGCCCCCACGCCATACGGGTTATTGGCGTGAGGATCCAGCTGCAGAGACCATCAGGCCGGCTGTGGAACCGGACACAGCCGAGTGAGAGCCCGACGACGAGCTTCTTCTTGAACCTGGATCGGCGAAGTCCTGGACGGTTCCAGAGCCCGAGTGCAGGCAAGTGCTCTTTCTTGTTTTCTTGTATGGTGTATTAGAGCATTTTTGCCTGCCTCATGGGGAGGCGAGTGAGGGGCAGCCGTCCGCTGCACCCGAGCTCGTCTCGCTGGGCTCTGGTGCTGCCGGTGGAACTGATCCCGGTCCTCTCCTGTTTTCTGAGCACCTCCACAGCGTTACCGGTCCGGAGCCATTCAAGGTCACAGGACTGGCGGTTCCAGGTTCGGAGATGGAGGTCGTCGCCGGAGCAGTCCTGACCCAGTCGAGGTCCGACGTGTGGGCCGAGGTGACCCGGTCGGGGTCCGACGCATGGGCCGAGGTGACCCAGTCGGGGTCCAACGTGGGTGCAGCGGTGACCCAATCGGGGCCCGTCATCCTGACCCAGTCGGGGTCCAACGTGGGTGCAGCGGTGACCCAATCGGGGCCCGTCCTGACCCAGTCGGGGTCCAACGTGGGTGCAGCGATTACCCAATCGGGGTCCGACGAGGTTCAGTCGGGTTCCGACTCAGGTGTGGCTGTAACCCAATCGGGGTCCGACGAGGTCCAGTGGGGGTCCAGCACAGGTGCGGTTGCGACCCAATCAGGATTCGAGGGGGTCCAGGTTTTTGGTTGTCCCCCTCTCAGGAGCCACCAGCTGGGGGCCATTAGTGGGTTTTGTTTGGCAGATCGGCGCTCTCCTGTTTTGTCGTTTTCAGGTGAGCGGCTGCATGCAATCCCTCCACGGTCCTGTTGGTTGTGGGATGCGGGTCGGCCACCCGAGGAACTGCCTGATGCGTTCGGCGTCTTGGGTTGGCCACCCAATAAACTGTTTGTGCTACGGGGTGACCTGGTTCGGCCACCAGAGGACTTGTTTCTGGGGGCCCGGGACTGGGGCAGGCCACCTGATCATGTACTGTGGGATTTTCTGTGGGCCCATATGGTGCCAAGTCATGTTTAGTACGTCTAGCAATTTTTGTTGTTTCACGTAATCATAGTCATAGTCAAGTCTAAGCAATTTTAAGATTGCCTCTTGTTCTTTTTTGTAAGCCATAGTCATAGTCAGGTCTCAGCAATTTTAGATTGCCTCTTGTTTTTTTTCTTGGAAGCCAAAGTCATAGTCGTAGTCAAGTTTGAGCAATTTTTGATTGCCTCTTGTTTCTTTTTTCTTGTGAGCCACAGTCATAGTCTTAGTCAAGTCGGAGCAATTTTTTGATTGCCTCTTGTTCTTTTTTTTTTGAAGGCCATAGTTTAGTTATAACCAAGTCAGAGCAAGTTTGGATTGCCTCATGTTTTTTTGTTTTTTTTTCTGGAAGGCCTCAGTCTTGCCATAGCCAAGTTAGGTCTGGGCAATCTGGTTTGCCCCATGTGTTTTGCAGTACTTAGTTTGGTTTTGTTTTTTGCTATTGTTCTTTTCTCCCCTCTTCTTTTTGAGGGGCTATGGTCAAGTTTTGTCTTTGTTGTTTTGTTCTCCACTCCTTCTTGAGGGGCTATAGTATGGAGGTTTTTGTTCATAGTTTCCAGGGGTTTACTTGTATTTTTGGTCTCGTGTGTGTTTGTTTTTTCTTAGTCGCCGTGTTTAGCACGTATTTCTTTTGTGTCCATAGTTGCAGTCATGTATTGTTTTTATAGTCATGTTTTTCCACAGTTGGTCATGTATTTCTTTCCTTTGTTTTTTTTGGTTTTTTTTTTCCCAGAGTCATGTGTTTGTATTTATTTCTTGTTGGTTTCCATAGTTATCGTGTGTTTCCATGTATTTCTTGTATGGTTTTCTTGTCTGGTCTTTGTCTTGTTCTTGGGTTGGTTTCTCTCCCTCCGCACCTGTCCCCCAACCTCCCACCCTGGGAGGGCGGGGGGGGGGTGCAGGGTGGTTCCTTGGGGCGTTCGGAGTCCGCCCGTGGAGGGAGGGTACTGTTATGACCCGAATGTCGATTCTGATCGCGCTCGGGCTAAGCTATGTCTCGCTGCCGGCCTTGACAGCTGCGGGCGGTATTCTGGCCTCTCCAGGCTCTTATTGTGAAAGTGCTCGGTGGGGCTTCCGCCTGTCAACGGTCGGTCAGCTGAGTGTCATCATCGTCATTAGTGCTTTGTCAATTTAAGCCCAGCACTGGCGTCGGTAGGACGCAGCAGTGTCTGGTCGCTTAACTGGTTACTAACCTGATCACTTACCTGTTCACCCACCGTCACGTTGCAGATGCCTGGACTGTTTTCACACCTCGGCTGCTTTGGGCTTGACCGTCATTCCCCGGTACCAGTAAGTGAGCTGTATTAGCCTTATTCCTCCCGGCGTGAATTGTTCTGTAAGTCCCTGTCTTAGCAGCCTGTGTGTAATTATTACCAAGCCTGTCTGTGTGTGACTGTCTCCTGCTCTGGACCTATAGTGTGCTGTATTGCCCTATGCCTCCTGTTCTGTGAAGACTCAGCAGCTTGTGTTATCACCCTTTTCACCGTAAATAAACTCACTGAAAAACTCACTGGTGACTCTGTGTGCGTCTTATGCTGGCTCGTGAGGGCCAGCGCATGACAGCTTTATATAATATTTTTTTTCTTTTTACACGCCTTTTGTAATCCTTTGGTTAACCATGGCTTATCGGCAAATTTATGTTTAAGCTTTTTTTTTTTACTAATGGACAGTTTTTTTCATAAAGAGTGGTTACAATGTTTATAAATGCGTCATAGGCTTCATTTACATCTGATACATAGACTTCTGTCCAGTCTTGCTTCAGCAAGTCCTCTTTAAAAGAACTGATTGCATTTGGTGATTTGTATCTGAACGATTTAAAATTTTTTTCTGTATTGTCCTCTGTGTGGCCATGGATAAGTGCAAAGTTTGGCAAGTGGTCACTTATATCATTTATCAATTATCCACTTTCTATTTTCTTATCAATAATATTAACAAACAGGTTGTCAATAAGTGTAGCAGTGTGAACTGTGATTCTACTGGGATGTGTTATTGTGGGATATAGACTCATGTTGTACATAGAGTTCATGAACTCTGTAATTACATTTTGTTGATGTGGATTTAGTAAATCAATATTGAAATCTCCACAAATTACTACCATTTTCTTACTAGTAATATTATTGTACAGCTCGACTAATTTATCTCTGAATGTCTCAATGCAAGTTCCCGGCGTTCTATATATACAACTTATAATTAGATTTTTTGTTTTATCTTGGTCAATCTCAACAGTAACACATTCCAAGATCCCTGGTGGTGCAAAGGACATTCCATTTACAAGCTTACACCTATACAGGTCATCAATATACAGTGCAACACCACCACCCTTCTTTTGAGATCTGTTAATATGAAACATCTGATATCCCTCTATTGCCATCAGGGGAGCCTGCTCTCCATTAAGCCAAGTTTCAGAGACTGCGATGGCTGTAAATTTTCTGTCTAGCTGTTTTAAATAGTGCTGAATATGTGGAAAGTTTTTGTTAAGACTTCTGCTGTTGAAGTGTATTATTGATAGTTTACCATCTAGTTGCACTTGACTTTTGAATTGCTTTTCAGTGTAATATCCACAATGGTTATGAATATTATTAAAAAGTGGTTATCAGGATCAATATCATTCTCCATCTCTTGTAGTTTATGTTCAGCATAATGGCATATTTTCAGAGTTTGAGTTTCCTTACTCTGTGTCAAATGACTTCCTCCAACTGGGGATAATTGATGTCTACTCAAGTCAGTCATAAGTTTTTGTTTGTATTGCTTATATTTTTTTTAAAGTACATTGACATGGTATATCAAAAGAACTATTCTTACCGTGTGTGTGAATATGGATTATCATTGTCTCTTAATTTTCTTAATCAGTGTTCATCTGTATTTATTTAAGTCAGTAACATCTCTGATTATTATACTCTTTGCTTGCTCAGGTGTTCCATTTAGTTTGATCCAAACTCTACAATTTCTTGTCCATGTTGCCTGTATCTTATTTTGTCTTTTTAGCATCCGTGCTTGCCGTGCTATTTCAGCATTAGTCTTTGTTAGGTGTTCATTTAGGTAAACTTCTGTTCCCTGTAGTTTTCTGGCCTGCCTCAGTATGTCATTCTTTACCCTTCTGTTCACAAAGTGCAACACAATTGATTTCTTTGTTTTATTATCCTTCCTGGGTAAAGCGTAACAGGCTGAAATTGCATTTGCTTCTACCTTTATATCTTTACTGCCAAGGAACTGAAGCACCTGGTTTTCAAGGGAGACTGATTCACTCAGGGGAGCCTCCTCACCTCTCAGTCCTGTTGTTGCATGAGCTTATGACTGATATTTGATGTCTAGTCCACTTATAACTAGGTCATCCATATGAGAACCTTGTTCAAGATCCTCGACGTGTCGCTCCATGTCCATAATTTTTTTGTCTTTTTCCTGAATTGTTAATTTTAAGTCTCGTACATCTTCCATTAGGCCTATTATTTTGGCCTGCTGGCTAACCATTTTGGCCACTTCTTCTGACATGAAGTTCAGAGATTTTTTGATCTCTTCCATCTCCCCCTTCTTTGGTGGCATTTTTACTGACCTGTGGATAGTAAAAACAATCTCTGCTTGTGTCACCGGTATCCGATCCAACCGACCTCGAATCCAGCTGGGCCTTAGTTAGCCAACTAGCCCCCCTCCGCTGCTAGTCCCGCTGCTTACCGCCGCTGTAACCGAGCTCCTGTCCAGCTCCTCCACCGAGTCCCGCCGCACACCGTGGCTGCAGCCGAGCTTCGCTGGGGCCCCGGTAGATCCTCCGCTGAGCACCGCCGCCTACCGCCGTCTGCCTATCTGAACTCGTCGATCTATCTGAATTCCAATTCATTTCAAAGTGACTCTTAGTTTACTATTCATATTATTTTCTGCAGGTTAAATGTCGCATTTGTTCGACCGAACTTTCATATTTAAACAAAAGCACCTCCACAATGCTGAGGCCTTATAGGGCCAGGCATGACAATGAAGTCGCGGACACACCTAGGATAGACTCAGGTATACAGCCATTCTACAACTTACTCACAGTTGCTTTATTGGTGAAGGCAGGGTGAAGGAGGGCTGCGTGTTTTAACTGACGCTGTTTCGGTGTTAATTTTTTTTTTCCCCTCTTAAATAAAAGCTGAAAAAGAATGCTGTTTCATTTTTGCTGATCTTGGATTTTAAACTAGTGGAGTACAAACAAAAAGATAATGACAGCAGCACTTTTTTTAGGGGTGGTGGGTTTGTTGCTTTATTGATAATTAATTCTTATTAATTTATTCTTTACTTCATTTTTAACCATCAAGCTTCCAGGAAGCAGATGCTGGATGAGGCTCTGCTCAATTTCATCGTGAAGGACTGCCAGCCCCTCAGCACTGTGGAGAGTGAAGGGTTCAGGGAACTGGTTCATCGGGCCCTTCAGCCCTCATATGTTTTGCCCACCAGAAAGGTTTGTGTGGAAATTATCTAAAGTAGTAGTTGATATATCCATTTTATTTAATCTTTAATTTAAATTGGATTTGCTTTTGGTTTGACTTGGTGTAATTTTCAGACCATCAAACAATGGTGGCCAAAAAGTGCGAGGAGGAACAGGAACGAGTGAAAAAGGAAGTACAGCAAGCTGTGGCAGTGAGTATAACAGCTGACATGTGAACATCTGTGAACATGGAGGCTTACTTGGCTCTTACCTGTCACTACATTAATGAGAATTCGCAGTTGTGTACATCTGTGTTGGGAGTGTGTTACACCCGGAGGGCGAAGAAGAGGCCAAGTGGCGGACATTTCAGCTGTTTATTGACTTTCTTTGACCAGGCACGGCACTCTGACACGGGACATCACTCGATAACGGCCACATCTCTCTTCACCATTTTTCCTTCACTCTCTAGAACATTCTCAACTCTTCTTCTCTCGCGCTCTAACACTTAACAGTGTCTCAACACTACCGAGCGCCACCTGTGGCGCAAAAGCACTACTGCTTTTACTGTTGGGCGCATGCACACGCAGCGACCGGCAGCTGGTGAAATAGTACGTGTGAGTGTGTGTGTTTTTATGTACATCTATATGTTTTTATAAAATCCTCTGTGTCGTTTCTGCCTTGGAGTGGTTGTGGAATATATGGCGAAGAACTCCCTGGTATTTACAATATGGATTTCCTCTCCTTTCTCGCACTGCTGCTATCTGTACTCTGGCTCTTTGTCTCTGAAGTAAACGCGTTCGGCTCCATGGCGGGCAGAATAGCGGGCAGAATACATTATTCCAGGGACATGTTGCTGCATTTAAACACGGTTGATGCAGCGGCTGTGATTGAGCGTAAGCTGCAACTGCCGGACTTTATTTTGAGAGACGGACACAGTGGTGAAAAGAGAGATGGGAGAGTCGGGAGAGATGGCAGAAGGAAGTGCGGAAGGCGTGGAGGTGTGAAATTTGCGCCTTAGGAGACGTCAGTTTGGTAACATTCCTCTTCCTTCAATAATTTTTGGGAACGTACAGTCTGTGAGGAACAAGGTGGATGAAATTCAAGGGAATGTACGCTACCAGAAGGACATTAAGAACTGCTGCATCATGGCTTTCACTGAATCTTGGCTTACTGCGCATGACCGAGACGCAGACCTGTGGATTGACGGCTTTGGAGCCCCGCTGCGCTCGGATCGGCAGGAAGAGGTAGCGGGGAAGCGTCAGGGGGGCGGAGTATGTTTATATATTAATAAGCAGTACTGCACATCTGTCAAGGTTAGAGAGCGCATCTGTACACCCGATGTGGAGCTGCTGTCTGTGTCACTACGCCCTTTTTATTTGCCTCGCGAGTTACCCTAACTTTTCATCACAACCGTGTACATTCATCCGAGGGCAGACGCTGACTCCGCCACCAGAACCATCTTTGATGTGATCCAGCAGCTGCAATCAATTTCTCCAGAGGCACCAAACTTCATTCTTGGGGATTTTAACCATGTTTCTTTAAAGAAGACACTTAAAAAACTTTTATCAGTATGTCTCCTGCCCAACCAGGCGAAAAAAGACATTGGACCTGTGCTATGGATCCATAGAGAGGGCCTATAAATCACTCCCCCTTCCTCCTTTAGGATCCTCAGATCACAACTGTGTACATTTGCTGCCCACATATAAAACTGCTCTCAGAAGAGGCAAGGTGGAGACCAGAGACATAGATGTGTGGACAGAAGATTCAGAGCACAGCCTCCAGGAATGCTTTAACTGTACAGACTGGGAGATGTTCACACTGGCCTGCGGGGATGATTTGGACTCTCTGGCTGACCTCACATGCTCATACATGTCTTTCTGTCAAAATAAGATTGTTCCACGTAAGCGTGTCAAAATATATCCCAACAACAAACCATGGGTTACAAAATCAGTTAAATCCTGCTTACAGAGGAAAGCACTTGCCATTAAACAGGGGTCTGTTTCTGAGCTATAGGTTGCCAAAAAGGAGCTGAAGGCCGAAATTTTAAGAGCAAAACAGAATTATAAATCAGAATTGGAAAGCAAGATGGCAACAAAGAAACTTGGTTCAGCCTGGGCCAGTATGAAAACTATTGCAGGCCTTCAGAGCACAGAGCGCAGTAATCGTGTGTTTTTAGATGGTTTTAATTCAGACACAGAGCTGGCTAATGCTCTTAATTGTTTTTATGGTCGTTTTGACTCCTTTGATTTTAGCACAGAAATCCAAGATTTGAAACAGAAACTCAAAGACAATCAGCACTTTAATATTGAGGTGCAGGATGTTGAAAGGGAGTTCTGTGCTGTAAAAGTGAACAAAAGTCAGGGCCCTGATAATATATGTGGGCGCTTGGTAAAGTCCTGTGCACATGAACTGAGTCCTATATTTCATTACATTTTCAATAAGTCCTTACAGACACAACATGTGCCTAAGATCTGGAAAGAAGCCGTGGTTGTTCCTGTTCCAAAATCTAGCTGTCCTAAAACGTTAAACGACTTTAGACCAGTTGCTTTGACTTCAATTTTAATGAAAATTTTTGAAAAACTGGTCAGATGTGAGGTCCTAAAGCAGACTGAGCATGCATTGGATCCTCTGCAGTTTGCCTATAGGCTTCACAGAGGAGTGGAGGATGCCACTGTCACTCTGTTTAACATGCTTTTTAAACATCTGGATTTTAATGGGACACATGCCAGGCTTTTATTTGTGGACTTTTCCTCCACCTTTAATACAATCCAACCTCATATTTTAGTTGAAAGGCTCCTGCAACAATTTGATTTGAGCAATAATCTGGTGGGTTGGATACTGGATTTCTTAACCAACAGGACGCAGAGAGTAAGGGTCAATGGTACATTGTCTGACCTAAAGTGCTCTTCTACTGGCTCTCCTCAGGGGTGTGTGTTATCACCACTACTCTTCATCCTGTACACAAACATGTGTCGGAGCACACATGACAACAGAGTGGTCATGTGTGAGTGGTGGCTCAGTGGTGGCTCAGTTGGTAGAGCATCCGCCCCACACCCACGAGGCAGGGGTTCAAATCCCGGCCGGGTCATGCCGAAGACCATATAAAAGTGGAACTTCCTGCCATCCAGCTTGGTGCTCAGCAATAAATGGAATGGAGGAGGGAACTCTGTGGCGGTGCCTTGCATGGCAGCGGCCCTCTGATTCTGCACTTGGGGTGTGTGTGATTTACACTGTAGATAGGTAAAGCACAATCTCGTTCTGCTGTACATGATTGGTTGTACGGTTGAATGACAATAAGGGTGATTTAATTTAATTTTAATTTAATTTAATTTAATTTAACAGACACATTATAAAGTATGCTGATGACTCAGTTATTGTCAGTCTCCTCCAGGATGGTGAGAGTGGCCACAGCCCAGTAGTTGATGATTTTGTTCTCTGGTGTGAGGATTCCTACCTGCAGCTGAATACAACAAAAACGAAAGATATGATTATTGACTTTAGGAGGAAAACTCCCAGGCACAAAGTCACCGTACTAAAAGCCCAGACCACCGAATGTGTACAATTGTACAAATATCTTGGGACGATCATTGATAGTAATTTAAACTTTGAAGTGAACTGTGAAAGGATGTGCAAAAAGGGTCAGCAACATTTGCATTGCTTGAGGAAACTTGCACGCTTCCAAATTGACCGAACTATAATGACAATGTTTTATCGGGCTTTTATTGAATCTGTTTTATCCTTTTCTTTAGTGTCATAGTTTGGTCAGATAAAACTGAAACAGGAAATCCTTGGATCAGGTAGTTAGATGGTCCAGTCGTTTGCTTGGTGAGTCACAGCTGAGCCTGACATCCCTGTACACCAGACAAGTACAGAGGATGGCTGCCTCCATTTTAAATGATGACTCCCACCCTTTGCACTGCAACTTTCAGCTTCTTCCCTCCAGACGGAGGTTTGCTGTCCCAAAAAGTAGAACCCAGCGCTACAAAAACAGCTTTGTTCCTGCTGCTGTCAAAGAGTTGAACAAGCTGTAAAAATATATTGTACATAATTTAGGTACCTATTTATTAACTTCATTTTATATTTACTTATTTTTGTATGATGTCACTTGGGTTCTAAATATTTTATTGGTTTTTAGACCTTTGAGTTTTTTAACCTCTGACTAGTTTTTAACTTTTAACTTTAATATGACCCTTCTCTCTTACCTCTGGTTTCTCCCTCATCTCTTTGTCTTTTTATACCCTGTTTGATGGAGTCTTGAGTATTTTTATCATGTTTATAGTCAGCTTCATGTGTGCCTGTGTTTGTGTTCATGTTGAATGTAATTGTGGCTTGTAAATATGGACGTCACCAGACTGCAAAACAAATCTACCTACGGGTACAAATAAAGTAACCTGAACCTGAACCTGCTTTTACTGACAAACAGTTTAAATTAAAACAGTCCAAATTACAGTCCTTTAGTTACATTTCCTATAAATGCTCATCTTTACCATCAACATCTGAATTACAGTCTTTTAGATACTTTTATTAGAAATGTTTATATTAGCCATCAGCATCTAATCAAAAATGTTTTCTGGGGTTTTCTAGAGGTTGTCCAAAATTGAATTTTTCCTACACTCACCCCTCGAAAATTTAATGCCGACCCGACATTACAAACAACTTTCCCAAAACTCTTTTTTTCACAGTCCACATTTGGTAACCATGTATCTCATGTAAGTAGGATATTACTAAACAGGAGTCAGAGTTCATTAAAGTCCATAAAGATGCAAACTGGTAATAGAATCAGAATCAGAATCAGAATCAGCTTTATTGGCCAAGTATGCACAACACATACAAGGAATTTGACTTTGGCGAAAAACTTGCTCTCGTTGTTCAGGTGAAGGATTTAAATAAGGATTCAATGACAACCAGAGTATGTACAGTAAATTACAGTCTGTCCACGTTTCTATAAAAGGATGCAAATATATACAGGAATATATGCAGTTATTTACTCGGACTAACCACACTTTGCAGAAATATATGAAAAAATATACAATCACACAGTATTTCAATGTGGACTCAGATTCAGTGATATAATGTGAATGAAGTAAAAAGCAGTGTGAGAGTTATGTGCAATGTAATAATGGATGAAAAGTCATGAGTACAGCAACAGGTAGGACTAGGTGAATGTTAGGAGTTCATCAGAGTGATGGCTTGAGGAAAGAAACTGTTCCTGTGACGGGTGGTTTTGACCTTCAGTGATCTGTAACGACGACCAGAAGATAGAAGTTCAAACAGTTTGTGGCCGGGGTGTGATGGGTCAGCACAGATGTTTCCCGCCCGTTTCCTGGTTATGGACCGATATAAGTTCTCAATGGAGGATAGGTCGGTACCAATGATCCTCTCCGCAGACTTAATGATCCGCTGCAGTCTGGTCTTGTCCTGTTTAGTGGCAGATCCAAACCAGACAGTGATGGAAAAGCAGAGGACAGATTGGATGATGGCGGTGTAGAAGACAACCAGCAGCTCCTGAGGCAAATCAAACTTCTTGAGCTGACGCAGAAAAAACAACCTCTGCTGGGCCTTTTTCCGGACAGTGTCAATATGGGAGGACCACTTCAGGTTCCGGGAGATTGTGGTACCCAGAAACTTGAAGGAGTCCACAGTGGACACTGTGCTGTTGAGGATGGTGAGTGGGGGGAATGAAGGGGGGTGTCACCTGAAATCCACAGTCATCTCCACCGTTTTGGCTGGGTTAAGTTCAAGATGGTTCTGGCTGCACCAGAGGATCAGCTGCTCCACCTCCCGCCTGTATGCAGACTCATCATCATCCCGGATCAAACCGATGACTGTGGTGTCGTCCGCAAACTTCAGGAGCTTCACCGAAGGGTCCTCTGAGGTGCAGTCGTTGGAGTAGAGGGAGAAGAGCAGTGGGGAAAGGACACATCCTTGGGGGGCGCCAGTACTAATTTTTCGGGAGCTGGATGTAAATCTCCCTAGCTTCACCTGTTGCCACCTGTCAGTCAGAAAGCTGGAGATCCACTGGCAGGTGGAGGGGGGCACCTTGAGCTGGAGGAGTTTCTGATGAAGAATGCCTGGGATGATGGTGTTGAACGCTGAGCTGAAGTCGACAAACAGGATCCTGGCGTACGTCCCTGGGGAGTCGAGGTGTTGCAGGATGTAATGTAGTCCCATATTCACTGCATCATCCACTGACCTGTTTGACCGGTAGGCAAACTGCAGTGGGTCCATCAGGGGGCCTGTGATGACCTTCAGGTGGCTCAGCACCAATCTCTCCAAGGATTTCATGACCACAGAGGTCAGGGCAACAGGTCTGTAGTCGTTTAATCCTGTAATAGAGGGTTTCTTGGGAACTGGAATGATGATGGAGCGTTTGAAGCAGGAAGGCACTTCACGCAGCTCCAGTGATCTGTTAAAGATCCGGGTGAAGATGGGGGCCAACTCGTTGGAGCAGACTCTCAGGCAGGACGGAGACACACCATCAGGTCCTGCAGCCTTCTTGATCTTTTGTCTCTGAAAGACCCGGCGCACCTCCTCTTCACAGATCATTAGTGCTGGTGGGAGGTCAGAGTGGAGGAGGGATGGAGTTCCTGGGGCTGCAGATAATCCTTTTGTGTGGGTGGGAGGTGAGAACTGTAGGTTATTTTCAAACCTGCAGTAAAAGCTGTTTAGGTCATTAGCCAGCTGGAGGTTTTCCGCAGGGTGGGGGGATGGTCTCCTGTAGTTGGTGATATTCCGTAGGCCTCTCCAGACAGAAGCAGAGTTGTTAGCTGAGAAGTTTTTTTGTAACTTCACACTGTAGCTCCTCTTAGCAAGCCTGGTCTCCTTCGTCAGCATGTTTCTGGCCCGCTTGTACAGAGTCCAGTCACCAGTCCTGTAGGCCTCCTCCTTGGTCTGACGTAGCTGCTTCAGTTTAGGAATGAACCAGGGTTTATTGTTGTTGTATATGCAGAAGGTCTTGGTCTGCACACACATGTCCTCGCAGAAACAGGTGTATGATGTCACAGTGTCAGTGAGTTCATTTAAGTTAATGGCTGCAGCTTCAAAAACACTCCAATCTGTGCAGTCAAAGCAGGCTTGTAACTTCAGCTTTGATTCCTCAGTCCATTTCTTCACAGTCCTTACAACAGGCTTGGAAGTTTTTAGTTTCTGTCTGTATGTTGGAATAAGATGGAGCAGGCAGTGGTCAGAAAAACCCAGAGCTGCACGGGGGACGGCATGATAGGCATTTCTTAAAACTGTGTAACAGTGGTCAAGTGTATTTGTGTCCCTGGTGGGACATTTAATATGCTGTCTGTATTTAGGAAGCTCATTTGTGAGATTAGCTCTATTGAAATCACCCAGAATGATAAGCAGAGAGTCTGGATGTTTTTCCTCCACGTCTGCTATCTGGTCAGCGAGGAGCTGCAGTGCCTCCGTTGTACAAGCAGCAGGCGAGATATAAATTCCGACCAGAATAAATGAGGAGAACTCTCGCGGTGAATAAAAGGGTTTACAGTTTATGAACAGTGACTCTAGGTTAGGGCTACAAAACTTCTTCAACACTGTGACATCAGTACACCAACCTTCGTTTATGTAGAAGCAGATTCCACCACCCTTAGTCTTTCCAGAAAATTCTCGGCTGCGATCAGCGCGAAACAGTTGAAATCCGTCCAGACGGACTGCGCTGTCCGGGATGTGTTCACTCAGCCAGGACTCCGTGAAACAAAGGGCGCCAGATCTGCTAAAATCCCGGTTTTTGTGAGTCAGGAGCAGCAGTTCATCCATTTTGTTCGCCAAACTGCGGATATTTGCCAGATGGATCGATGGGAGCGGCGTGCGAAATCCTCGTTTCTTCAGCCTGACTAACGCACCGGCACGTTTACCACGCCGCCTTCGTTTCCGGCCAGCGCCAATAGCCGCTGCTCCCACAGCTAAGATGGACTGAAAAAACTTCAGATCAGCAGCAGTAACTGGCGGAGAAGTTGCATTGGGAGGTAGTCTGAGTGAAAGTAGTTCCTCCCTTGAATAGGTGATTCGGACAGAAGAGCAGAAGTCCAAAAAAACACACAAAATTATCAAAAACATCAGAGAGCAGAAGCCAGTGGCTGCCATCCGCGGCGCCATCTTGGATTTTTTTTTTTTTTTAATAGTCCATAGTACAGCATGTATCTCCTGTTCCATGCAATACACTCGCAGAAGAGGTCTTTGTGCACGATAACCATCAACCGCTCCTTCCATCATGGTGGGTATTTGCATCTTTCCTGAGAGTAAGGGTACTCAATCTAGTCATAGCCTACCAAATAAACCTTTATGTGATGCCTGTACCTTAGTAACACACTGAAAATCATTTTTTTTAAATCAACCATAAAAGTAACTTGGTGATGAGTTTAGTCACTACTCATTTACTTTCCAAAACATTCATGTCTGAACAATGGTTATCTCTAGCTTCTACACACTTTATATTTGTGTTAAACAGATGAAGTGCAAGGTTGGCCTAACTTATCATAAGTAAATATCAACGGCTGTTTTCTCATTCTTGAAGGATACGTTTTAGCAGGGATCTCGACAGGTCCCTCCTGGTCACTGGAACTGGACTCCGACAACACATCACCCTGGTCCTGGTCTGCCTCAGCTGGATCTGGGACCACCGGATTGTTGACCTCTGGTGCCAGCTGCACCTGTGTGACGTCATCTGTGTCCTGGTCCTCATCCTCCGGAGTAGCGTCACTGTGCGGGTAGAACTCCCGTGCATCGGCTCTCAGTGGACGGTCATTTTGATACTTTCCAGCTCGTAATCCGATTATGGCACTCCAGCCCTCTTCATCTTCATCGACTGTGCTGTTTTGGCTGTCCACATTCCTTTGTCTTTTAGTCTTTCTTTCTCTTGTTTTATTAGAGGCATGCTCCACTGTTTCCATGGAAAGAAAGTCACAGGGTAGCAAAAGGTTTCTGTGCATGACCCGAGTGCGCCCCTTGCCATTCTCAGGTCTGATTTCATACACTGGACTGTCTGGGTACTTCTTTTGGGTCACTACATACACCTTGTCTTTCCAGAATGATCTTAATTTTCCTGGCCCACCTTTTTTGGTCAAGTTTCGGACCAGTAATTCAATTCAATTCAATTCAACTTTATTTATATAGCGCCATTTCACAACAACAGTCATCTCATAGCACTATCAACTGTAGGGAGGACCCCCACAGTTGCAGAAAGACCCCAGCAATCAGGCGATCCCCTGTGAGCAAGCACTTGGCGACGGTGGAGAGGAAAAACTCCCTTTTAACAGGAAGAAACCTCCAGCAGAACCAGGCTCAGGGAGGGGCAGTCATCTGCTGCGACTGGCTGGGGGGTGAGGGGATAGAGAAGAAGAAAAGAACAGACATGTAGAGAGCAAACAGCACGATGGGGACTCAATCTATGGGAGAGAACAAACAAATGTTAATGACCAGCAAAAAAAAAATATTTCATAGAGAGTGAGGAAAGGAGTGAGGCCCAGTGCATTACTGGAGGTCCCCCGGCTGACTAAACCTATTAGCAGCATAACTAAGGGAGGGTTCAGAAAACACATGATCCCTCCCTAATTGTAGGCTATATCAAAAAGGTAGGTTTTAGCCCTATTCTTAAAAACAGAGATCGAGTCTGACTCCCGAATCCAGATTGGCAGCTGATTCCACAGGAGAGGAGCTTGATAACTGAAGGCTCTGCCTCCCATTGTACTTTTGGAGATTCTAGGTATTACAAGTAAACCTGCATTTTGGGAGCGTAGTGCTCTGTTAGGATGATACGGTAGTATCAGATCTTTTAAATAAAAAGGAGCCTGATTGTTTAGAGCTTTGTAAGTAAGAAGAAGGATTTTAAACTTAATTCTAAACTCTATGGGAAGCCAATGAAGGGAGGCCAGAACCGGAGAGATATGATCTCTCTTTCTAGTACCTGTTAAAACTCTTGCTGCAGCATTTTGGATCAGCTGAAGACTTTTTAAAGATGTTTTAGGACAACCTGATAATAAAGAATTACAATAATCTAATCTCGAGCTAACAAAAGCGTGGATCAGCTTCTCAGCATCACTCTGAGACAAGATGCTCCTAATCTTGGCAATATTACGCAAATGATAGAAGGCAGTCTTAGAAACAAATTTAATATGTGAATTGAAGGACAAATCCTGATCAAAAATAACTCCAAGGTTCCTCACAGAGCTATTAAGAGAAAGAGTAACTGCATCCAAACTGAAAGTTTGATTTGGAAAGGAATTTCTAAGGTTTTTTGGACCAACAAGAATGACTTCAGTCTTATCTGAATTTAATAGCAGGAAATTACAAGTCATCCAAACTTTGATTTCCTTAAGACAGGCTTCTAACTTGGCTAATTGATTAGTATCATCTGGCTTCATTGACAGGTATAATTGTGTGTCATCTGCATAACAGTGAAAATGTATACAGTGCTTTCTAATAATGTTGCCTAACGGAAGCATATATAAACTAAAAAGAGTAGGGCCAAGCACAGATCCCTGTGGAACTCCATGACTAAGCTTTGAGCTGAGAGAAAACTCATCATTTACATGAACAAACTGGAACCTATCAGATAAATAAGATCTAAACCACTGCAACGAAGTTCCATTAAGTCCAACATAGTGTTCTAATCTATCAAGTAGAATATTATGATCAATAGTATCAAAAGCTGCACTAAGATCTAAAAGGACAAGTACAGAAACTAGTCCATTATCAGATGCAATGAGGAGGTCGTTAGTGACCTTCGCTAAGGCTGTTTCAGTGCTATGATGGATTCTAAACCCAGATTGAAACTCCTCAAATAAACCATTTCCCTGCAGGTGGTCAAATAATTGCATAGCAACAACTCTTTCTAAGATTTTTGAAATGAAAGGGAGATTAGAGATTGGTCTATAGTTAGCTAAAGCTCCTGGATCTAGCGTTGGCTTTTTGAGTAAGGGTTTAATTACAGCCGTTTTAAAAAGCCTGCGGTACATGGCCTGAAGTTAATGAAGAATTGATTATATGAAGAATAAAGCTACCAATAAGTGGGAAGACTTCTTTAAATAACCTGGTAGGAATAGGGTCTAAAAGACAAGTTGAAGGTTTGGATGAGGAAACTATTTTGTCTAACTCACAAAGGTCGATTGGAGTAAACTCATCAAGACAGACATCAATAGAAGGAGTTGTAGTAGTTACAGTATTTAAGTTAACTGTGGGAAGAATCTGATTGATTTTATCTCTGATGGATGAAATTTTATTATTGAAAAAGTTCATAAAGTCCTGACTAGTAAGCTCTAAGGGGATGCTAGGATTGACAGAGTCCTGACTCTTTGTCAACCTGGCTACAGTACTGAAAAGAAACCTGGGATTATTCTTGTTCTCTTCTATTAATGCAGAGTAAGATAAGATAAGATAAGATAAGATAAGCCTTTATTAGTCCCACAACGGGGAAATTCCAGGATTGCAACAGCACAGGGATAGCAACACTCAGAGCAACAATCAGAAGGCAAGAAAAAAAAAAAAAAAAAAAAAAAAAAAAAACAAGCAAGCAAGAGCAGCTAATAAACATATGTACGTATTACTATAAAATATATATATATACACACACACACAGACACACAGTGCAGAGCATTGTAGCTGGATGGAATAAATATATGAATATATGAACACACAGTGCAGAGCATTGTAGCTAGATGGAATAAATATGTAAATATATAAACACCCACAGTACGGAGCATTGCAGCTAGGTGGAATAAATATGCAAGTATATAAACACACACAGTGCGGAGCAATGTAGCTAGATGGAATAATATGTAGATATATAAATATATAAACACCCACAGTACGGAGCATTGTAGCTAGATGGAATAAATATGCAAATATATAAACACACACAGTGCAGAGCATTGTTGCTAGATGGAATGAAACAGCATAACCGTCTACTTAGTTATCCTACATGGTATGATTATGTGCCCATACATATTCTCACCCTCCATAGCGACCGGTATGTTCCTAGTTGTATGCCGGAGAGGACCATTGTGTAAGTCTATTGCATCTTTTGCATTCAAAAAACTATTAGTTTGTTACGTCTTTTTGCTATCTCTGCGAGCAGCCCTGCTTAGGTTGTACAGTCTGACAGCCGTTGGTAGGAAGGACCTACGAAACCTCTCGGTTGTGCACCTGGGATGATGTAGTCTGCTGCTAAATGAGCTCCTCAGTGCATTCAGTATGTCCTGCATAGGGTGGAACTCGGACTCCAGCAGAGATGACAGTTTAGCCACCGTCCTTCTCTCTCCTATCTCCTCCATCGGATCAAGGCGCTGCCCCAGGACAGAGCTAGCTTTCTTAATCAGTTTGTTCAGTCTCTTCCTATCGGCTGCAGTAATGCCACTGCCCCAGCAGACCACTCCAAAAGTGATGGCTGATGCCACCACCGTGTCATAGAATGACTTCAGCAGCGCCCCTTGTACACCAAAAGACCTGAGTCTCCTCAGCAGGAACAGCCTGCGCTGTCCCTTCTTGTAGAGTGCATCAGTATTGTGTGACCAGTCTAGTTTATTGTTCAGATGAATACCCAGGTACTTATAGGATGTCACCATCTCGATGTCTGTTCCCTGTATATTTACTGGTACTGTGAGGGGCTGCCCATGCCTGCAGCAGTCCACCACCAGCTCCTTAGTTTTCCTCGCGTTGATCTGGAGGCAGTTCCGATGGCACCAGTCCACGAAGTCCTGGATAAGCCCTCTGTACTCAGCTTCATCTCCATTGGAGATGAGGCCAACGATCGCAGAGTCATCAGAGAACTTCTGTAGATGGCAGTGTGTTGTGTTGTGTGAGAAGTCCGCAGTATAAAGAGTGAACAGGAAGGGAGCCAGCACCGTTCCCTGGGGGGCCCCCGTGCTACTGATGATCGTGTCGGACACACAGTCCCGGGTTCTCACAAACTGAGGCCGGTTCGTGAGGTAGTCCAGGATCCATGATGACAGGTGCTGGTCCACCCCTGCGCGCAGCAGCTTGTCCTTCAGGATCATCGGTTGGATGGTGTTGAAAGCACTGGAGAAGTCAAAGAACATGATCCTCACCATATTCCCGGGCTTCTCCAGGTGGGACAGAGAACGGTGAAGGAGGAAGATCACCGCATCCTCCACCCCAATGCCATGCTGGTAGGCGAACTGGAGTGATCCATCGCTGGTTCCACCAGGGGGCGGAGGTGAGCAAGGAGCAGTCTCTCCAGGGTCTTCATCAAGTGGGACGTCAAGGCCACCGGTCTGTAGCTGTTCAGGTCTTTGGGGTGGGAAGTTTTTGGTACAGGTACCACACAAGATGTTTTCCACAGCTGTGGTACCCTCCCCAGTTTCAGGCTCATGTTGAAGATATACGTCACAATCCCACACAGCTGGTCTGCACAGGACTTGAGGAGCTTTGCGCTGATGCCGTCCGGTCCCGGCGCCTTCCTCGCCTTGATCTTCCTCAGCTCCGTCCTCACCTGGGTCCTGGTCAGGGTCAGGATGGGGGGCTGTGTGTTGGGAGTGGGGGGGTGTTGGTAGAGTGGGGAGTGGGCAGCAGGACTTGATTTCTTTAGAGGCAGCAGTGGTTGTTGTGCAGTCAGGGGGGAGGGCGGTTGGTCAAATCTATTGAAAAACAGATTCAGGTTGTTCGCCCACTCCCTGCCCCCTGTGGCCTGGGGGGAGGTATTCTGGAGCCCCGAGATGGTTTTGAGGTTTCTCCAGACCCCGCTGATGTCGCTCTGTTGCAGCTTGTCCTCCATCTTCTTCCTGAAGCTGTCCTTGCCTTCTCTGATCTTTCTCCTCAGCTCCCTCTGTACGGACTTCAGCATCTCCCTGTTCCCCGACCTGAAGATCCTCTTCTTCTCTCTCAGAAGTGTTTTTATCTCAGGGTTGATCCAGGGTTTGTTGTTTGAGTGACGCCGTATGGTCTTGGTGGGAACGGATTTGTCCACACAGAAGCTGAGGTAGCCCGTGACGGTGTGAATGAGGCCATCGATGTCCTCACCATGTGGATCGCAGAGCTGCTTCCAGGCGGTGGCTTCAAAACAGCCCTTTAGGGTGTCCATTGTCTCCTCAGACCATAACTCCACAGTGTGCATGGCCGGAGGTTGTCTGTGCACTAGGGGTTTGTACACCGGCCGGAGATGAACCAAGTTGTGATCCGATCTCCCGAGTGGGGGTAGTTGTGATGAGGTGTACGCCTCCTTAGTGTTTGCGTAGAATAAATCCAGTGTTTTATTGTCTCTAGTGTGGCATGTGACATACTGGGTGAACGTGGGTAGAATGGGAGACAGTGAAACATGGTTGAAATCGCCTGAGATGAGGAGAAGAGCATCTGGGTGTTCTGTCTGCAGCCTGCTGGTTACTGAATGGATGACGTCACGTGCTGTCCCAGCGTTCGCCGTCGGATTTGCATAAACAACAATGCAGATCACGTGTGAGTGTTCTCTCGGGAGATATGTAGGCCTCATGCTAACAGCTAGCAACTCAATGTCTTTGCTGCAGTGTCGTTGTTTAACAGTGATATGTCCCGGTCTGCACCAGTTGTTGTTAACATACATGATCACTCCACCGCCCCTAGCCTTGCCACTGTCTGGTGTTCGGTCAGCTCGTATCATGTGAAAACCCTCCAGCTCAATGTTAGCATCTGCTGCTAGTTCAGTTAGCCACGTCTCAGTAAACAAAAGGAGAGAGCACTCCCGGTATGTGCTATCATAACGGGAGATAGCCGCTAGCTCATCTAACTTTCCCAGTATCGACCGTACATTTCCCATGACAACAGATGGAAGGGAGGGTCTGTACCTTATATTTTTTGTCCTCCGCCTTACTCCAGCCCGGCAGCCGCGGCGTTTTCGCCTCAGTTCACTCGGTATGTCGAGTTTTTCCAATGGGACCGGGTGGCGGTTGAATGCTAGCAGCTGTTCTCTGCTGTATCGTATCCTGCTATAGACAGTGGCTCCGTCCACCGGCTCAGGAGACATTTAGGACGATCTGTGTGTCCGTGATATAAGTGGGGTGAAAAAAAAAAAAAAAAAGACGGATCAAAAGAGAGAGGAAGGGAAAAAGACTCGGAATCGAGCCGCTGTTGCAAAAGGCAGCCGACTCGTGTGGCGCCGAGAGAAAAAAAAAAAAAAAAAAAAAAAAAAAAAAAAAAAAAAAAGTAATAACTCGTTCTAGCTTTTCTAAGAGATTTTTTATAAATTAAAAGATGATTTCTCCAAGCTAAATAGATTTCATCTAAATTAGTAGAGCGCCATTTTCTTTCTAATTGACGAGTCTTCTGTTTTAAGCTACGAGTTTCTGTGTTGAACCAAGGAGTTAGAAATCTCTGATTAGACTTTTTCTTTTTTAAGGGGGGCCACCAAGTCTAGAGCCTGATGCAGAGAAGCTGAAACACTATCCACCATGTTATCAATTACAGAAGGAGCAAGCTGTCTATAGCTTATTTCCGTTGTGTTGACACATGGCATAGAGGAAACAATCTGCATAAATTTGGAAACAGCATCATCTGAGAGGCATCTACTGTGATAATATTTTTCTTTAGGAGCCAAATAGTCAGAAATAGTAAAATCAAAGGTTAACAGACAATGGTCTGACAGTACAGGGTTATGAGGAGACACTACCAGATTTTCTATTTCTATGCCATATGTCAGAACAAGGTCCAATGTATGGTGGAGGTAATGAGTAGAATTTCCTACTTTCTGAGAAAACCCAATCGAGTCTAATATTGAATTAAAAGCCACATTAAGGCAGTCACTATCTACATCCACATGTATATTAAAGTCCCCTACTATAATTATTCTATCAGATTTCAGCACTAAATCAGCTAAGAAATCAGGAAATTCGGATAAAAATTCTGAATAGGTTGATGGGGGACGATAAACTATGGCAAATAAAATTGGGTTTAACCTGGAATTGCTAAAGTGCCCAATACTGAGGACCAGGCCCTCAAAGGAATTATAACATGTTTTTTGCTTTACATTAACTAGTAATTTGGAATGGTAAATTGATGCTACTCCTCCTCCACGACCAGAACTTCTGGGATTTTGACAGTTTAAATAACCAGAGGGAGTTGATTCATTTAAACCAACATAATCCTCTTGCCCTAACCAAGTCTCTGTAAGGGAAATTAAATCAATCTGATGATCAATTAACAGATCATGGACTAACAGAGACTTGGGAGTTAGAGACCTAATATTTAATAAACCACATTTAATTTTTAAATTATGAGGAGGAACAGAGGCCAAATCATTCAATTTAGAGGCTTTATGTTTAATTTGAGTTTTACCAATATTTTGCTTTATCACTTTGGGATGCTTATACATTATATTTTTATTTACTTTGGAGGGAGCAGACAACGATTCTCTGATGGGGAAGACAGGGGCTAAGCTGAGGGGTGGCGGATGAAGAGGAGCTGCAGAGAGGCGTGTAAGACTGCGACTCTGCTTCCTGGTCCCAACTCTGAGTAGTCAGGGTTTTGGAAATTTGGATAAAAAAGATGCCAGATTGTTAGATAAATGAGAAGCACCATCCAAAGTGGGATGAATGCTGTCTCGTCTCATAAGACCAGGTTTTCCCCAAAAAGAGCTCCAATTGTCAATGTAGCCCACGTCATTTTTAGGACACCACACAGACAGCCAGCGGTTCAAGGATGACGAGCGACTAAACATGTCATCACTGGTCAGATTGGGGGAGGGGTCCAGAGAATACTACAGTGGCAGACATCGTTTTTGCAAAGTCACACACCGATTCTACATTAAGTTTCGTGACTTCCGACTGCCGGAGATGGATGTCATTAATGCCGGCGTGAATAACAATTGTGGAATATTTACAGTTACTTTTAGCCAGCATTTTCAAATTTGACTCGATGTCGCCTGCTCTGGCCCCAGGAATGCATGTGACTATGGCCGCTGGAGTCTCTAGGTTCACGTTTCTGACTACAGAGTCGCCAATGATCAGAGTTTTTTCCTCAGCGGGTGTGTCGCTGAGCGGGGAAAAACGATTAGAAACGTGAACAGGTTGGTGGTGAACCGGGGCTTTGCGACTAGGCTTCCTTCTCACCGTCACCCACCCAGTCTCCTCGCTGCAGAGGAGAGCCGGGGAACCGGTGACAGGGGGACCTAAGCTAGCTAGCTCCGCTGCAGCTAATGGGCGTCCGTCGAGATTAACTGGCGCAGACGGTGTTTCAATGCAGCGGAGCCGGGATTCCAAATCAGACAACCTCGCCTCGAGCGCCTCAAAAAGACAACATTTATTACATTTACCGTTATCACTAAAAGAGGCAGAGGTGTAGCTAAACATCTGACAGAGAGAGCACACCAGAGGAGGAGAGGAAAGAGAGCTAGTAGCCATAGCTAGTGGCTCGAGAGCTGGAGAGCAAACCACACAGGCAGACAGCAAAACAGGAAGTGACGATCTGGTCAAACAGCCCGATGTAGAATTGAGTCAGTACTCAAGTACTCCAGTACTCTGGATCCAGGGAGCAACTCAGCACCGTGAACCTTTTTATCATAAAGGGCTTTACTTCTCATCCCTTCTTTGTTTGCTGTTTTTGAGGAAACTTTGTAAGCTTCAGCCATTGTAGCTCTCCACTTTTCAGCATAGTCCTGCTGAGAAACACTCTGCTCTCTTGCTGTGAGGCCAAACATTAGATCAATAGGCAACTTTGGACTACGGCCAAATAGCAGAAAATATGGCGCGTACCCCGTAGCCTCACTACGCGTGCAATTATAGGCATGAACCACTTTTGCCAGAGAGGACTTCCAATCTGCCTTGGCTGCTTCGGGTAAGTTTCTGTGCATTGCCAACAGGGTGCGATTGAATCGTTCCACCTGCCCCATTCCCTTGGGGATGGTAGGGCGTTGTTCGGGACCCCTGCACACCACTGTACTCCTGGAGTTTTGCAAAGAGTTTATTTTGGAACTCTCTACCCTGATCATGATGGAGACGTGTGGGGAAGCCAAATTTGAGGGCGAAATCTCCAAATATCTTCTCAGCAGCGGTGTGAGCAGCTTTGCTGCGACAAGGATAAGCCTGGGCAAAGCGAGTGAAGTGGTCCATTAGAACCAGGATGTACTAATATCCTCCTTTGCACCTCTCCAAGTGCAGGAAATCCACGGACACGAGATCAAATGGATACGTGGTGACAATGTTAGTCAGTGGTGCCCGTGTTATCTTGTTGCGACGTTTATTCTTCAAACAACTGCAAACTTTAGTGATGTAGTGCTCAACATCTATTTGCATATGAGCCCAATAAAAGTGCTCCCTTATCAAGTTCATCACTCTTTCTACCCCTAAATGGCCCATGTTTTCGTGGAGCTCTTTAAACACGAGCTTGTGAAACTTTTGGGGTAGAAGTAGCTGGTCATGTGATGCCGTTCTCCTGTAAAGCAGTCCATCATCTTCCAGGTACAGCTTGTATTTTTGCCTGACTAAAGCTGCAATCTTACTGTTCAGCTGTTTTCCACTTCTTGGCCATTGTTTTGACAGCACATGATGCAACACCTCTCCAATCACAGAGTCTTCTTCTTGAGCTCATTTTAGATCAGTCTTTGATATTTCAGCTACAGAGCTGGCTTCTCGATCTGCTTCACTAATGAGAGTAGAAATGGTGACTGGGCAGAACCATGGTTCATTTTCTTGTGACTTTACCTTGACTGCCTGTGCCACACAATGCATTACATCAGGATCAACATTTTGTGTGCATTTGTTCATGTACTGCTCCATATCTAGGGGCATACGTGAAAGGCCGTCTGCATCTCTGTTTGCTTTCCCAGGGCGGTACTTAATCACAAACTGGAAATCAGCTAGTTCTGCTACCCACCTCTGTGTGGTTGCATGTAACTTTGCAGTGGTGAGCACATACGTTAGAGGATTGTTGTCCGTATAGACAGTGAATGGTGGGGAATAGTACAGGTAATCCCAAAACCTCTCACAGATGGCCCACTTCATGGCAAGAAACTCAAGCTTCCCTGAATGAAGGTGGAAGTTCGTCTCTGGATTTGACAGTGTCCTGGAGCCATACGCTGTCACCACCAGTTTGCCTTGTTGTTGTTGATATAACACCACCCCAAGCCCCTCCTGTGAAGCATCACAGTGCAAAATGAAGGGTTCCTCAAAGTTCGGGTAACCTAACACTGGGGGCTGGGAGAGAAAGTCAACAAGTTGACAGAGCACTGCATGATGCTCAGGGCGCCACCTGATTGCATGGGATGAGGGCAACTGGCCACTATCTTTCTTTTTGACATGTTTTTTTGAGTTTTTCTTTGCTTTATCTGTGTGGTCGTTAGCAAGAAGGTCGTAAAGAGGCTTTGCTATACGGGAGAAGTTTGGAATATAGCTGCGGTAATATGAAATAAAGCCTAACAATTTCCTTAGTTCTCCAACAGTGGAAGGTTGCTGCTGTTTGAGGGTCTGCACCGGGGCAATGTCCGCAGGGTCCATAGTGTAGCCCTGTATTGTTATCATTTTACCAAGGAAATGTACCTCGTTGTCGGCCTCCGTCGGTCTATGATGACCATGGAAGAGAATCCTAAACGTCTACTCTGCTGGAACAGCACCGCCTGTGGCTGAACAGGCTGATGCGCACCAGTGTTCTACCTTCCAGCGTTGGGCGTTGGTAGGATTCAAGCCTGGGCAGGAAGATATGGAGGACAAGATGTTACCCATGCAGCATGTCCCCCCTCTCCACGTCACTGATGAATCCAAAGGAACAGCAGGGCTGCTATAGTTTGGCACCAGCGCCGTCGCAGGAGCTGCCAGAACGATGTTGAGCACAACAGAGAACTGCCTTAGGGGCTCCGACTCCAGATTTTTCCTCAGGGTTGACTCCCGAAGCCTTTCCCGTGACCGGGTGTGCCACAAGGCAGCGGAGGTTTGAAATCAGGGTTTACCTTCCCCTAGATGGGCTACCTTCTCAGGTTGACGAGCCACCATCTACCTGAAGCATCTGGTTTTAAGGCGCCAGAGATCCGCCCTCGCCCCTTCTCCTATTAGTAAAAGCAGTTCCACCGGGCTTAGAGACTAAACCACACGGGCAGGCTAGGAGTTGGACTTAGTTATCAGAGGCTTTTCGAGACGCACACCGTAAGGAGCATTTTATGAGCACTGAGAGCTTAACCCCAGTGCCGCTCCTGGCTATGACAACCTTGGAACCCGGAAACGTACCTGCTGCTTAAATAACTCACATTTCCAGGAAGTCAACTTCACCCCATGGCTTTGATAGCGGTGCAGGACGCTTCTCAGGTCTCGCAAGTGGTCTTCAAAAGTCTGTGAATGAACAAGGTTATCATCGAGGTAAGGCAGACAAATATCATCCCTCAACCCCCACAAACACTCCTCCATAGATCTGAGGACAAACCAAATGGAATTCTTACCCACTCAAACAAACCCCAGGGAGTGATAAATGAAGTGAGGGGCCTACTCGACTCTTCCAGGAAGCCCTGGTGATACGCCTTCCCTTGGTCGAGGACTGAAAACCAGGCACTCCCATTTAGACTGTTTAGCATATCTTGTATGCGGGGAATTGGGTGTCTGTCAGGGATAGACTTCTGGTTCAGCTCTCTAAAGTCGCAGCACAAACGCAGGCCTCCATCTTTCTTTCGCACACAGATGATTGGACTGGAATACGATGACTTAGATTTGGTGATCCAGCCCCTGTTAAGCAGGTCTTCTAAATACTCCTTTACTTCTTTATGAAGTGGTCTGGAAACAGAGATACAAGTCTTTTTGATAGGAGTGGGATCCTTGAGTGGGGTTTTCAACTGTAAAGAGGGAATTGTCCCTACATCATACTCATCACAGGAAAATGCTTGCCGTTCCTCCCGTAGTAGCTGTTTTACTTGCTCTTGTTGTGTGGGAGAGAGATGATCAAGGGGAACTTGGGGGTCCCATATGTCCATAGTCTCTTTGACGGCACAGTTCATTTCGGTCTCTTTCTTCCTTCCGGTTTCACTCGTCGTCGGGTCTGCTGTCGCTTGGTTTACAGTAGTGGGTCTAATGTCTGCTGGGTAAGCAGTTTTAACTCTCTGTGTCTGTCCCAAAACGGTCTTAGCTGGCAGCTGGATATCACGGGAAGTACTGTTTGTTATAGGTATTTTGAACATAGATCGCCTCCCTTTCCATAACTGCACCAACCCACTTTGCATCTGCAAACCCTCCGGTAACTGGGTGTACTGACTCGGCTCAAACAAGACGTCTTGTGTGTCTGGAAGTGAGCCTGCCCTGACAAAACCTTTAACTGCTTTGGTTTGGCCAGCAGGGATGGTGACCAACTCACTGCCAACTTTTACCATTCCTTTCCCCAGTCTATCCTCCTCACTTTGCATCACCTTCAAAAATACCTCTGTTTTTTTACAATCAAAGGAGAAGGCTGCACTAACAGCTTCACTGATGGCACAAGGGGGTTTAATGCCCGTCTTCAGGACATGGTCAATCACGTTGAACCCAATGATAGGCTGCTCTACCACTCCATCCTCCTTCACCACTAGCACAGGAACTACGAGTTCCACCGGTGGGCGACTATCTGTCGGCAGCTTGAAAGTGACTTCGACCCACCCTGAGAATGGAATTGGTGTCTGGTTCACTGCCATCCCATTCAGAATACTTGGACCCACCAACTCGGCTAAGTCTCTGACGGTGGTGTGTGGCAGGTGCTCCTGTCTCCAGGCGTCATTCATTAAGCAGACCTGTGACCCTGTGTCCCACAATGCTTCTGTCTCCTTATCATCGAGGAAGCAGGTTATGACATATTTTTTTCCAACCAAATTGAGCAACTGTAATTGGCGATTAGGGGACAGTAGATTAACACGGACCGTTTCTTCAGGAGGTACCTCTGCTTTAGCTACCAGCCTTGCTTCCAACCTCCGAATACTGTCAGTAACTAGCTCATACAGTTCTTGTGTGTTAGCTTGTTCTGATGTTCGGTTGTGACAGTATTGGCTGCTGTGTCTACTTGCCCTGTCCTTTTTCCAGGTCTCCTTCCTATCCAACATTCCCTTGACATGTGGCCTCTGAATCCACATCTGAAGCAGTGGTCGCACTGATCGCCATTGCTGGTGGACTGACAGCTCTTTCAGCCACGTGTCCTCCTGGCTCTTTGAGCATGAGGTGCTCTGGGAGACTCATGTATGGCCTTCTTGATCTCCTCCATGTCACTCTTCAGCTGCGTGACTATGTCCAGGAGCTCCGATTCTGTGCGGGTCACTGTGCTTTGGGATTTAAGGATTTTACCTTTTGTCAATGGTGGAGGGCACTCTTGGCCATCCACTCCTTCCACGGTTGCATACTGACCCGTCAGATTTTCCACTCGGCATTCTCGTACTTTGGGTTCTTTCGTGTGCCTCTTGAATTTTTGGTGTCGTTCCCATTCAAGACTGGCTGCTGCATTCGTCTTAGAAATCAGAAGCTCGTCGGTGACGGCAGGATCCTCCAGATAGCACTTCAGTTGATACTTCACATCAGCACTAATCAGTCCCGTTTCCACCGCCCTCAGAAACTTCCTCTGAATAAGGTCAGAACTATACCGCTCTTCCGTGCCAGGCTCTCTGGATGCTGCCAAAAGTCTTTCCTTTAGCTCAATGGTGTGAAACAGGAAGTTCTGAGGTGACTCGTTACTGTTTTGTGTGAGATTTATCAGGCGATGGTACAAGTCAGTCGAACTATGCTCTTTATAATGTCCTCGCAGAATGATGCGCAGCTGTGGCAGGGTGAGATCTGACTTGATCTCCAGCATATCGCACAAACTCAATCCGGGACTCACTGCTCTGACAACAGCCTCAATTATCTCAGCCTCACTGTGATTTTTCTTTAGGCCCATCTCAATCTGGTGGATGAGGTTGGAATAAGACAACTTGTCTCTTTGGCCCCTCTCTCCTATCTTACCATTTATCCTAAACTCTCATTTAATGGTCACTTCTGGTAGTAGGGGCGCTGCGGGGACCACGGGCTGTGTCAGAAAATGGCGACTCTGTGGCTGAGTGGCCGCATTATCGGTCAGCCTCGCTATTTCCTCTTCAACCCTTTTAGTTGAATCAAGGAAACTTTCATGCAGAGTGGCATATTGGCTTTGTAAACTTGCGAGTGCCTCTGCCTCCCGGCTGCCGCTGCCTGCATCAACGATTCGCCTTGCTTAGCTTCAGTAGCACATGCAATTAGCTTTAGCAGAAATGTGCGGGCTACATCCTCCTCTTTGCTTTCAATGGTCTTTTCCACCTCCTCGTTTAACAGTCGTACCAGTACGTGTACTTTTTAGACGGCTTGGCTGGGTTTATCTTTGCAAACAACCAGACCTTGTGTAGCTGTTCGGCCTGTAATGGCACCAAGGCCTCGCTTAGCTTATCTTGTAGCTGCTCCAATTCCATCGTTTCTGCTCTCTTTTTTTATTTGCTCACTCACCGTCTTAGGCACGACTAACCATCCTCTGCTACCAAATTTTGTTACACCCAGAGGGCGAAGAAGAGGCCAAGTGGTGGACTTTTCAGCGGTTTATTGACTTTCTTTTACAACACCAGGCACGGCACTCTGACACGGGACATCACTCGATAACGGCCTCATCACTCTTCACCATTTTTCCTTCACACTCTAGAACATTCTCAACTCTTCTTCTCTGGCGCTCTAACACTTAACAGTGTCTCATCACTACCGAGTGCCACCTCTGGTGCAAAAGCGCTACTGCTTTTACTGACAAACAGTTTAAATTAAAACAGTCCAAATTACAGTCCTTTAGTTACATTTCCTATAAATGCTCATCTTTACCATCAACATCTAAATTACAGTCTTTTAGATACATTTATTAGAAATGTTTATATTAGCCATCAGCATCTAATCAAAAATGTTTTCTGGGGTTTTCTAGAGGTTGTCCAAAATTGAATTTTTCCTACAAGTGCAATACTTTCCACAAAGTCAAACTGCTGACAATTTGGCCCAAGTCAAAAGGGGCATGATGGAGGACTGGACCATAACCAATAAAGTGTTTTGTGACCGACTCAGCACCAAACATGATTGCATCCACTAGACAGCTCCGAATTCGGCACTCAATTTGCGTTGCACATAGTGTCAATTTAGACGGGACCGTCTTCACAACAGCTGTCTGCACCCACTTCAGCCATGTTACTCAGCATTATTTGTTTGTTGATGTTTGGAAATCATGTACTAAAATGCCAATTTGTTGTTTTTTTAGATAACCTTTGGCAACATCTCGACATCGAAGTGGGCAGGCAGACCAAAAGTGCCACAGCTGATGCCATCCAGGAGGTGCAGAGATACCTGGCAGAGGGCAATATTGCCAGGTCCCAGGATCCTATGAGATACTGGGACAACCAAAAGACCATCTATCCAAACCTCTTTCAGCTTGCCTTACAATTTCTCTGCATTCCAGCCTCATCTGTGCTGTGTGAGCGGGTGTTTTCTACAGCTGGAGAAGTTGTCAAAAAAGCGTAACAGACTCAATTTCAAAACATTGGAAAAACTTATTTTTTTGAATAAAAATTTGTAAAAAAAAAAAAAAAAAAAAAAAAAAAAATCCCAGTCCACAAGCATCCTCGTTCACAACATCTTCACTTAGATTTTCACGTTATGATGCATGTTCACATTATTTATTGACTATCCAAAAATATCAACGATATTTTAAATTAAAATGAAGATATGAAATAATACAATATAAAATACAATGACTTAAATTATATACTGCTCAGAAAAATAAAGGGAACACTAAATATACACATCCTAGATTTGAATGAATGAAATATTCTTATTAAACACTTTGTTCTTTACATAGTTGAATGTGCTGACAACAAAATCACACAACAGCAGGTGAAATTGATTGTCAATCAGTGTTGCTTCCTAAGTGGACAGTTTGAGGGACAGTGTTCCCTTTATTTTTTGGAGCAGTATATTATTATTGTATATACTTGGTCATCAAATCAGTGTCAGTTGAGTCTGTCAACTAGGTTGCCTGTAGGGATTGTTAAGGTCCAGCAGGTGTCAGTATTCAGTGACACAGTATCAACACAGTATCAATACAGTTTTGCAATGTGTCGAAATGCATCATGACGCCTCATCTACCCAAGAAGTTCTGTGTTATGTTGCTTACCTGTGTCTATATACATTATTTGTCTTGTAGGGAGTCATGTGCTCTGTCTATGTGCTGTCATATAGGCATCATCTGGTGGGTCTTCTTCTTTGTTCAGACCACTGAAGGATCTCCTCCTGTCTCAGATGGCTGTGTTGTTCACATGCCTGCGGCATACTGATGGAACCTGAGGTGTTTCATGTTCACGGCATCCTTTCTGACATGAAGCAGTTCTCATTCTATTGCTCTCCATCTGGTGGGTCTTCTTCTTCTTCGTTCAGACCACTGGTTGAGGGATAAGTGGATAGGTGCGTCATAATTCCAGTTCATGTGCACGATCTTGAAAAAGTGGCTTTCGACCCTGTTCAGGAAGGCCCGTGCATGACCGTAGAAACCAAGAAACCGGAGCTTCCTGAGCTTCCGGAGAAAATCAGCGCTTTACTTGGCATTTTACACATTTGTAGTGTAGACTGGCATTCGTCAAGGTTACACATTTGCCGTCATGTAGGCATGGCGAGTCGTCCTATGATGCCTAAGTTCATAGGACGCGCTATGATGATGAGGCAGAGATCATAGGCCATCCTATGATGTCCTAGAAACGTGCTTTAAAGTCTGTCGTACCCTATGCTGGTGAAGGGTGTCCTCCTGTCTGAGACGGGTGCAGTGTACTGCTGGAACCTCAGGTATTTCATCTTCATGGCATCTTTTCTGACATGCAGCAGTTGTCATCATTCTATTGCTCTCCATCTGGTGGGCCTTCTTCTTTTTCGTTGAGACCACTGGTTGAGGGATAGGTGCGTCGTAATTCCGGTTCATGGACAGGATCTTGAAAATAGATTTGAGCAAAAAGAGGCTTCCTGGCATGGACTCACTGTATATGGCATCATAAAGACATGAAGGCAGGCTTGGTTGTCTATGTGCCATCATATAGGCATCGTAGTCATCCTATGATGCCTGAGTTCATGGTCTATATGACATCATAAAGACACGTTTTGTCACAAACCCCTGTGCTCCATAACACGGCGCACGAGGGAGAGAATGAAAAACCCAATCGCGGGAGTAGAGTGCCATGTTTATTAAAGTTCACCAAATAGCAAGTCCTGTAATCACCAAGTTACAGTTCAGTTAGCCACACACAAATACGGAGAGGTATAATGACTGGATAAGGTGATGGTCTTGGGGGACTGGATGGTCCCCTCCGGTATACAACTAGGAAAATACCGGTCGCTATGGAGGGTGAGAATATGTATGGGTACATAATCATACCATGTAGGATAACTAAGTAGACAGTTGTGCTGTTTCATTCCATCTAGCTACAATGCTCCGCACTGTGTGTATGTATATATACGTATATATATATATATATATACATACAGTATATATATATATTTATATGTACATATGTATACTTGCTGCTCTTGTTTTTTTCTCTTGCCTTCTGATTGTTGCTCTGAGTGTTGCTATCCCTGTGCTGTTGCAATCCTGGAATTTCCCCATTGTGGGACTAATAAAGGCTTATCTTATCTTATCTTATCTTATCTGATCTTATCTTATAAGGCCACCAGACATACAGGGCATCTACCGGATGCTCTACAGCCCGGTCTAAATGGAGCCTAGTGCTATAGGGCTGCAATTTGCACAAAAACAAAGGCGATCAGCCTAGTGCTGCAGGGCTGCTTAGCACAGGAGAAAGACGAAACAGACACTTACAGGGTTTGAGCTAATCCGGGGCGAACCGTGCAGTCTGGAGGATGAGGGTAGAGAAGCTGGCCAGCTGAAACACCAAGAGAAGGACCAGGCTTGAAGTGATGAGCTGGAGAACAATGAAGGGAATGAATCACTTATGGGGAGGACTTGTCATGGATGGCCCTCACGATGACGCCACATATCACCAGTGAGTTTGCAGTTTATTAAAGGACAGAAAGGGGACCAAATAACAAGCCACGGGGGGCTAAAACACACTTCAACAAACAACTCAATCTATGACGAAGAAGAACAGATTACAATGGAATACACTTACAATAAAAGAAGAGGGGTTGTAGACGTCTGACCAGAGGGATGCTCAATGATGTCAGACGGGGAATATACGACAAGACTGCCGAAACTTTCGCCTCTCAGCTGCCCTCTTTAGTAGGGCTCCAGGTGGAGCAGCTGATGAGGCGACTAATGCAGCTCAGCTTTCAGCTCTGACAGCCGGAAGCCCCCCACCCCAAGCACTGTCATAATAAAAGGTCGGAGAGCCAAAAGGGTCACACACACGCCAGATGGGAGAAAAATACTGCATGGCCCGAGCGCGGACGAGATCGGCGCTCAAACCATGACAGTACCTCCCCCCCGAGACGGCGAACTACAAGCTCAGTATGACACCCCAGCCCCCTCCCCCCCCAGGGTGGGAGGATGGGGGAAAGGCCTGGAGGGTGAAAACCAGAAAGAGCAAAAAAACACCATGATGATGACACGGGAAACACAGGGAACGAACGAAACAATTACAGAGTATGGTGGGGGAAAAAAACCACAATACTCCATAACACACAGATGGCACATAGACAGGACAAAAAATGCAAACAGGAGGCGTATCACTAAAACCCACAGGCCCATAAGACAAAATGTGGCAGATACAAATCATCCCTCAGACAGGGGAGGGGAGAAAAAAAAACACGCTAAACAGCGGTGAATACACAGATCAAAGTAGAGCAACTAACACAGAGTGACCTTTATATGTCAGTGGAACTATCCCAGTCCCAGGCCCGGAAAGACAGAACCTCCGGCGGCCAAACCAGGTCGCTCAGTAGGAAGCACAGTACGTCGGGTGGCTGACCCAGAACGCCGAACCGGTGAAAAAGCTCACCAGGCGGCCGACCCGTAACACTCAGCCGCCAGGACCATGGGGGAAAAATTGAAGACAGCCTCCCTGGAGAGGGGGAAGATGAGGGAGAGCCGGGCCGAATACTGAGAACCCCAATGGCCCCCAGTGGAGATGAGCTGGGAAGATGATGATGACAATGATGATGATGACGACGATGAGGAAAATGATGATGATGAGCCAGTCCAGTGTCAGGCGGCAGAGGATCTGCAGCTCCCTCACCAACCTTGAACTGAACCGGCGCTGCGCCTCTGCTGGACCCTGATCGGGTCAGCGCTGCACCCACAACGGACCCCAATTGGGTCAGAGCAGCACCCGCGATGGACCCCTATTGGGTCTCGGCTGCCCCCCCGATGGACCCCGACTGGGTCGGCACAGCACCAGGAACGACCTCCAACTCTGAACCCGGAACCTCCAGCACAGCGACCGGGGTTGACTCCGCACCAGTGACCCTGGGAGAAGGCTCAGGAGAAGAAGAAGAACCGGGAACTGTCTCCCCGAGAGACAGGCAAAAATGCTCCAAAATAGAAAGAAGGAAAACAAAGTAGAGCACTTGCCTGCACTCAAGTTCTGTCACCGTCCAGGACTTCGATGATCCGGGCTCAGGACGAAGAAGGATGTCGTCTGGCTCCCACTCAGCTATGGCGGGCTTTGCAGCCGGCATGATGGTTTCTGCAGCCTGAGGACTCTCCGGCCCTGACGTCCATGCCGACGACCCGCACAACGTGGTGGCAGGGCATCCTCAACCCGCTGGATCGAACCGCTCATCGGTGGAGACCCAGGGACGTTTCGTCGTCGGCGCAGGCTCCATGCTGCAGTCCGCTCTCCTCCTCTGCCCATGACGTGGCTGCGGGGCTGGAACCAGGCTCTCCAGAACCGCAGGCCCCCTCCTCGCCTGACGATGTAGGCCTGGCGTCGTGGACGGCTCAGCGGAGGGAGACACAGAGGCAGCAGGTTTAATGTCAGAGGTTACAGCAGGTGGTGAGAGCTCAGGGGACTGCAAACCCCGAACTCCACCCCCAGGAGTCAGACAAGGCAAATCACCACAACGAGAAGAATGAAATTGCACTTGCCTGTTCTCTGGGGGACTGATGGTGCCTGCTATAGTGGACGTTGTTTCTCCCTTTCCCAGCTGGATGGTGATGGAGGGCCCCCTGGGAGGACGAGGAGGAGCTGCTTGCGATGGTCTGATAACGGGCTTTGCTGGAGCAGGACTCGTGGCACTCACAGCAGCCGGGGAAGACGTCAAGGAGGAGGGGACGACAGCCAAGGCAATCTGGGCATGAGGAGCTGATGGGACAGCAGGGAAAGATGACCCGGGGGGAGAGGCTGCGGGAATTTCCTCCTGACGAGACGCCGAAGAGGCAGCTGACTGGGAGGTAGAGTTCCTCCGACGACCTGGAACAGGATCCGGACGGGGTTCTCGCTGAGTCTTAGGGTTAGCAGTGTGACAATGGTTATCCGCAGAAGGCGAGGCGAAGGAGAGGTTTGGGAAACGCCGCTCCTGCGTTGAAACAGAAGCGAGCAGGTCGGCGTACTCTGAAAAATCAGTTAATGACGGATTCCTCTCCACCAGCCTGACTGCCGCCGTCACATGCTTAATAACCTGTGTGGGGTGGACAGTGGAGTGCGCTGCCGCCACTCGGTGCCGGATGGAAACAACTGACTGTTGTAGTTTCTCCTGGGGATTTCCAACTGATGTGTCACTCCTTCAGGGATCACCCCTGGGCGGTGCGACCTCCTGGCCTGGAGCGGGGACAGGAATGGGGTCCTGAAGCGAGGAGCGAGGATGCCTCCTCTTCAGCTTCCTGCCGGAGTTTCCCTCCAGCCCACGGAGTATCTCCTGTTGCGCAGTGATGTCTGCCTTCCTCACAATGACTTCAGAGTGGTTGGAGTAGCAAGGAAGGCGATTAATGATGTCCTCAGCGAAGTCCAGGTGCCGGCATACATCGCTGGGAGAGCCGTAGAGGCTAGCAGTGACGAGAGTTCCATCAACGTAGTCCAGGGCCTCTGCCAGCTCATAGCCCAGGCTACGAGCGCGGCCACTGAATGAAGACATGACCTCCCAGCACACCGGTACCCAGACACGGAAAAACAAGTCCAATTTAGGCAAAACTCACGGCGACAGGCGTCTCAGTCTGGCGGCAGTCTACTGTCATGGATGGCCCTCACGAGCCATCATAAGACGCCACATATCACCGGTGAGTTTGCACAGTTTATTAAAAGACAGAAAAGGGACAAAATAACAAGCCACGGGAGGCTAAAACACACTACCACAAATAACTCAATCTATGACGAGGAAGAACAGATTACAATAGAATACACTTACGATAATAGAAGAGGGGTTGTAGACGTCTGACCAGAGGGATGCTCGATGATGTCAGACGGGGAATATCCGATGAGACTGCCGAAACTTTCGCCACTCAGCTGCCCTCTTAAGTAGGGCTCCAGGTGGAGCAGCTGATGAGGCGATTAATGCAGCTCAGCTGTCAACTTTGACAGCCGGAAGCCCCTCCGAGCGCTGTCATAATAAAAGCTCGGAGAGCCAAAAGGGACACACACACGCCAGATGGGAGAAAAATACTGCATGGCCCGAGCGTGGACGAGATCGGCGTTCGAGCCATGACAGAACTGGCTTCCGCGTATGGAGGCGAATGCCCCGACAATCTCTTTCCTCTGAAGCGGTGAACAAATACTCCTGAAGCTAACGAGGAAAGAGATTGCCGGTGTGGGAATGCGTGGGCAGGACTTATTGGCACCAGGTGTGTCAGAGAGCGTGTGAAATGAGAGTGAATGGAGCGTGTGCATATGTGTGTGTGTGCGTGTGGGTGTGTGTATGTGTGTGACCACCCGTGACAGTGCAGCTGATGGCACTTGACAGGAGGAAGGGACGTGCCAGAGCTGTCAGGAGGAAACTAGAGCAAAGCATAACAATAAGTCAGAGCTGGGTTTGGCGTCCAAACCCAGTTTCATGACACATTTGTCTATGTGTTCTATGATGCCTGAGTTCATAGGACGTCCTATGATCCTGTAAATGTGACACACACACACACACACACACACACACACACACACAGATTTTTTGCTTTTGTAGAGTGATGAGTGTGTTTTTTTATCTGAAAAAAAAAAAAAAATTACAGAGACCCGAAAAGGATTAAGCGGAAGAAGATGGATGGATGGATATTCTCTCACTTTCCGTGCCTAACTCCTACCTGTTTGTCTGCTGTACATTGGTCTTGACACACACATCTTTCATTTATGGAGGCACAGGGGTGGGGTGTCTATCCAGACCGGAGATCAACAGCTTTAAAGTTCATTGACCAGATATAGTAATAATTTTACCTCTAAACGTGTAAAATGTTAATACGCGCTGTAGTGTTAATAGTTTTACAGTGTCTCTCCTCATGCGCGCTCCTGCGACGAGGTGCTTTTGGGGAAGGCAAACATTTTTCAATGCAAACCCAGTGGTTCGTACAGGCAGTCAGGATGGAGATGTGGCGAGATGTCCACCGGCAGACTGGGGGAGATGGAGGAAGGGATGTTGTTGGAAACCTCACGGGTGAGTGTTTTGTTTCGTTTTTTTTAAAATCACACAATGTTTGCTGATGTGTTCTGTTAATATTCACTGTAAACATGGAAGTGAATGTGGTTCAGTGATGCATTTGGTTGATTTTTCTCAGACTGAGCGTTTGAGCGTCAGTGAGAGACAAATTTGATTGGTGAAATTGGCGGAAGTTGATGAGGATTGGCCAAAATTGCGAGAAAGTTGCGGTGATTGGACAAAGTTGCAAGGTCGTGCAGTAGTTGCACTGATTGGCTGATTGTGCGTGAACTGGCGTCATCACAACATCACGAAATCCTGGAGGGCCTGAGATCCGTGTTTCTCCAGCTCAGTGCTTTGCCTTCACTCTTCACTCTCTTGTCACTGGCACCAGGCATTAAGGGGGAGCCAAACATTCATTGGAAAAAATATGGCATTTTTTTGCTTATATCGCCAGTAGTCAGGGTAACTTTACGGAGACCACAGAGAACATGTAAAAGACCTCCACAGACCAGTGGAGCCACTTGTGTCTAATTCAAATATAACACTATTTTACTTCTCGAGACAAAAGACATAAACTGATGACTTAATGCCACATTTCTGTTAAGTTACTTTATACAATAATCTTAATGAACAGATACAAGAAGAGCACGTGTGATGTAAATACCAATCCTCTGATATTCATCTTGAAGCCTTCTATTCATGTCAGGACTGTCTTTTTGACTCAATATTGTGGGTTTGTTAGTTTATCAGTAAAATATATGTAAATATCTCACAAGGGCAAATTTGTAAATGCAATGAAACTCACCTTTTTCTTTACTGCCTGAGTCTGGGCTGCTGTTCCCTCCTGTGGACAGATGCAGAATGATTGTTGAATCCATCCATCCATCCATACTTCCATCTTCTTCCACTTAATCCTTTTCGGGTCGTGGGGGGGGGGGGTGCTGGGATCTATCACAGTTCTTTGGGTGAGAGGCAGGGTACTTGAATCAATTTCATCTATGTCACTTGGTTGCTCCACATGGCGCTTCTTTGTAGAACTGCAAAGATTAGTTAATAAATCAATTAGTTAATAAATATTAAATCAGTCACCCAGTATGTTTACAGGAATGATCATTTTAAGCAATTACTTTTCTTTTGTTGAATTATGTCCATATATGATTTTAGCTTCTTGTTTGTTGAGTCCTCCATGACAGTGAAGCGACTATATTTAGGTTTAGGACAAAACAAGACATTTGAGAACATTTTTTCCCAAAGCTTTGGGAAAAAGTGATCAACATTTTTACACTTGTCTGACATTTTATTGACCACACAACTAATCAATTACTCTGGAAAATTATTAACAGAATAACTGTTGATGGAAAACAATCAATAGCTGCAGTCTTACCTCTTTGAATGTCTCCTGTTTTTTGGGGGGGATCTCACATTTTGCAATCTTTTGTTCAGCTGTGCATACACACTGACCTACACAAAACATTTCATAATTCAAATCTCTACTAAAAATATCGAACACACTGCCTATCAGCTGGATGCATTTCACTTACCCATGTATGTGTCTTCAAATCTTGGTCCTGCAGCATGGGGTAATATCGTACTATTCTCTTTGCCATTGCTGTAGTTTCTGGTTTGGATGGATATGTGTGTGATTCTCCATCCCCTTTTGCCCTCAGGATTGCTATCATACTGGTCATGGTGTTTTGGATGAGCCAGCATCTGAGCTGTTTTGACATTTCGCAGGTGCGCTCTTCACCTTTCTTAGAAAACTTGAAGTATTGCTGTCAGACTTGCTCAATCAAGTTCAGTGTCAGTGTGCAATACACACGTGGACAAAATTGTTGGTACCCCTCTGTTAATGAAAGAAAAACCCACAATGGTCACAGAAATAACTTGAATCTGACAAAAGTGGTAATAAATAAAAAGTCTATGAAAATTAACCAATGAAAATCAGACAATGCTTTTGAATTGTGGTTCAACAGAATTATTTGGATTGTGTGTCCGACACGATCATCGGTAGCATGGGGGCCCCCCAGGGAACGGTTTTGGCTCCCTTCCTGTTCACCCTTTATACTCTGGACTTCTCACACAACACAACACACTGCTATCTACAGAAGTTCTGTGACGACTCTGCGATCGTCGGCCTCATCTCCAACGGAGATGAAGCTGAGTACAGAGGACTTATCCAGGACTTTGTGGACTGGTGCCATCGGAACTGCCTCCAGATCAACGCGAGGAAAACTAAGGAGCTGGTGGTGGATTGCCACAGGCAAGGACAACCCCTCACAGCACCAGTAAACATACAGGGAACAGACATTGAGATGGTGACATCCTACAAGTACCTGGGTGTTCATCTGAACAATAAACTAGACTGGTCTCACAATACCGACCCACTCTACAAGAAGGGACAGCGCAGGCTGTTCCTACTGAGAAGGCTCAGGTCTTTTGGTGTACGAGGGGTGCTCTTGAAGACATTGTACGACACGGTGGTAGCATCAGCCATCACTTTTGGAGTGGTCTGCTGGGGCAATGGCATTACAGCAGCCGATAGGAAGAGACTGAACAAACTGATCAAGAAAGCTAGCTCTGTCCTGGGGCAACGCCTTGACCCAGTGGAGGAGATAGGGGAGAGAAGGATGGTGGCTAAACTGTCATCTCTGCTGGAGTCCGAATCCCACTCTATCCAGGACATACTGAACGCACTGAGGAGCTCATTTAGCAGTAGACTACATCATCATCGGTGCGCAACCGAGAGGTTTTGCAGGTCCTTCCTACCTACTGCTGTCAGACTGTATAACCTAAGCAGGGCTGCTCGCAGAGATACTAAAAAAACGTGACGACCTAATAATAGTATTGAATGCAAAAGACGCAACAGACTTACACAAATGGTCCCCTCAAGTATACAGCTAGGACAATATCAGTCGCTATGGAGGGTGACAATATGTATGGGTACATATTCATACCATGTAGTGTAACTAAATAGACGGTTATGCTGTTTATTCTATCTAGCTACAATGCTCCGCACTGTGTGTATATATATTTATATATTTATGTGTCCATACATCCATCCATCCATCTTCTACCGCTTTTCCGGAGGTCCGGGTCGCGGAGGCAGCAGTTCAAGCAGAGAAGCCCAGACTTCCATCTCCCCCGCCACCTGCTCCAGCTCTTCAGAGAGGATACCAAGGCGTTCCGAGACCAGCTGGGAGACATTGTCTCTCCACCGAGTTCTGGGTCTGCCCCGGGGTCTCCTCCCAGAGGGACATGCCTGAAACACCTCAAGTGGGAGGCGTCCAGGAGGCATCCTAATCAGATGCCCATACCACCTCAACTGACTCCTTTCAATGTGGAGGAGCAGCGGTTCCACTCTGAGCCTCTCCCGGATGACTGAGCTCCTCACTCTATCTCTGAGGGTGAGTCCAGCAATCCTACGGCGAAAGCTCATTTCAGCCGCTTGTAAGATAAGATAAGATAAGCCTTTATTAGTCCCACAACGGGGAAATTCCAGGATTGCAACAGCACAGGGATAGCAACACTCAGAGCAACAATCAGAAGGCAAGAAAAAAAAACAAGCAAGCAAGAGCAGCTAATATACATATGTACATATTACTATAAAATATATATATACACACACACAGACACACAGTGCAGAGCATTGTAGCTGGATGGAATAAATATATGAATATATAAACACACAGTGCAGAGCATTGTAGCTAGATGTAATAAATATGTAAATATATAAACACCCACAGTACGGAGCATTGCAGCTAGGTGGAATAAATATGTAAGTATATAAACACACACAGTGCGGAGCATTGTAGCTAGATGGAATAAATATATATATAATATAATATGTATCCGCGATCTTGTTCTTTCAGTCATTACCCAAAGCTCGTGACCATAGGTGAGAGTAGGAACTTAGACTGACTTGTAAATCAACAGCTTTGCCTTAGAACTAAGCTCCCTCTTCACCACAACAGACCGGTACAACGTCTGCATCACTGCAGATGCTGCTCCGATCCGTCTGTCAGTCTCTCGCTCCATTTTCCCCTCACTCGTGAACAAGACCCCAAGATACTTAAACTCCTCCACTTGGGGCAGGAGCCTGTCCCCAACCCAAAGAGGACAATCCACCTTTTTCCGGCTGAGGACCATGGACTCGGACTTGGAGGTGCTGATTCTCATTCCAGCCGCTTCACACTCAGCGGCAAACCGTCCCAGCAAGCGCTGTAGGTCTTTGCTGGATGAACCCAGCAGGACAACATCATCTGCAAACAACAGAGATGAGATCCTGTGGTCACCAAGCATGACACCCTCCATTCCCTGGCTGCACCTAGAAATCCTGTCCATAAAAATTATGAACAGGATCGGTGACAAAGGGCAGCCCTGGCGGAGTCAAACTCTCACTGGCAATGACTCCGACCGAGTGTTGGCAATACGAACCAAACTCTCACAATGGTCGTACAGAGACCGAATAGCTTGTAACAACAAGCCCGATTCCCCATACTCCCGAAGCACCCCCCACAAAAAACCACGAGGGACGCGGTCAAATGCCTTCTCCAAGTCCACAAAACACATGTAAACATGTTGGGCAAACTCCCACGAACCCTCAAGAATTCTCGAGAGGGTAAAGAGCTGGTCCGATGTGCCACGGCCAGGACGAAAACCACATTGCTCCTCCTGAATCCGAGGTTCGACCAACGGCCGGACTCTCCTCTCGAGTACCTTGGCATAGACCTTCCCAGGGAGGCTGAGGAGTGTGATCCCTCTAAAGTTGGAGCACACCCTCCGGTCCCCTTTTTTGAAGAGAGGAACCACCACCCCGGTTTGCCATGCCAAAGGCACTGCCCCCGACCTCCACGCAATGTTGCAGAGGCGTGTCAACCATGACAGCCCAACAACATCCAGGGCCTTGAGGTACTCAGGGCGAATCTCGTCCACCCCCGTGGCCCGGCCACCAAGGAGATTTTTAACCACCTTGGCGACCTCAGCCCCTGTGATAGGCGAGTCATCCCCCCCATCCCCAAACCCTGCTTCCTCTGTGGAAGGCGTATCAGTGGGATTGAGGAGATCCTCGAAGTATTCCTTCCACCGCCCGACGATATCCCCAGTCGAAGTCAACAGTGTCCCATCTGCACCATACACAGTGTGGACAGGGAGCTGCTTTCCCCTCCTGAGCCGCCGGACAGTTTGCCAGAATCTCTTTGAGGCCGACCGAAAGTCTTGTTCCATGGCCTCACCGAACTCCTCCCATACCCGGGTTTTTGCTTCAGCAACCACCCGAGCTGCACTCCGCTTGGCCTGCCGGTACACCTCAGCTGCTTCGGGAGTCCCACAAGCCAACCAGCTTGATAGGATCTCCTTCTTCAGCTTAATGGCCCCCTCACCACTGGTGTCCACCACTTGGTTCGGGGGTTGCCACCACGAGATGCACCGACCACCTTGCGGCCGCAGCTCTGAGCTGCCGCTTCAACAACAGAGGTGAAGAACATGGCCCAATCAGACTCCATGTCTCCAGACTCCCTCGGAATGTGGTTGAAGTTCTTCCGGAGGTGGGAGTTGAAGACCTCCTGGACAGGGGCCTCAGCCAGACGTTCCCAGAACACCCTCACTATACATTTGGGTCTACCAGGTCTGAATGGTTTCCTCCCCTGCCATCGGATCCAACTCACCACCAGGTGGTGATCAGTTGACAGCTCTGCACCTCTCTTTACCCGGGTGTCCAAGACATACGGTCGCAGGTCTGATGACACGATAACAAAATCGATCATCGACCTGCGACCTAGGGTGTCCTGGTGCCAAGTGCACATATGGACACCCTTATGCTTGAACATGGTGTTCGTTATGGACAAACTGTGGTTAGCACAGAAGTCCAATAACTTAACACCATCTATATTTATATGTACATATGTATATCCTCTGCTCTTATTTTCTTATCTTCTAAATTATTGCTCTGAGTGTTGCTATCCCTGTGCTGTTGCAATCCTGGAATTTCCCATTGTGGGACTAATAAAGGCTTATCTTATCTTATCTTATCTTATTTTTTTTAAAAAACAAACTCATGAAACAGGCCTGGACAAAAATGATGGTACCCTTAACTTAATATTTTGTTGCACAACCTTTTGAGGCAATCACTGCAATCAAACGATTTCTGTAACTGTCAATGGGACTTCTGCACCTCTCAGCAGGTATTTTGGCCCACTCCTCATGAGCAAACTGCTCCAGTTGTCTCAGGTTTGAAGGGTGCCTTCTCCAGATGGCATGTTTCAGCTCCTTCCACACATGTTCAATAGGATTTAGATCAGGGCTCGTAGAAGGCCACTTTAGAATAGTCCAGTGTTTCGCTCTTAGCCATCCTTGGGTGTTTTTAGCTGTGTGTTTTGGGTCATTATCCTGTTGCAAGACCCATGACCTGCGACTGAGACCAAGCTGTCTGACACTGGGCAGCACATTTCTCTCTAGAATACCTTGACAGTCTTGAGATTTCATTGTACCCTGCACAGATTCAAGACACCCTGTGCCAGATGCAGCAAAGCAGCCCCAGAACATAACAGAACCTCCTCCATGTTTCACAGTAGGGACAGTGTTCTTTTCTTGGTATGCTTCATTTTTGTGTCTGTGAACATAGAGCTGATGTGCCTTGCCAAAAAGTTCCAGTTTTGTCTCGTCTGTCCATAGGACATTCTCCCAGAAGCTTTGTGGCTTGTCAACATGCAGTTTGGCAAATTCCAGTCTGGCTTTTTTATGATTTGTTTTCAACAGTGGTGTCCTCCTTGGTCATCTCCCATGAAGTCCACTTTGGCTCAAACAACGACGGATGGTGCGATCTGACACTGATGTACTTTGACCTTGGAGTTCACCATGAATGTGTTTTGAGGTTGTTCTGGGCTCTTTTGTTACCATTCGTATTATCAGTCGCTTCCATTTTTCATCAAGCTTCCTCCTGCGGCCACATCCAGGGAGGTTGGCTACAGTCCCGTGGATCTTAAATTTCTGAACAATATGTGCAACTGTAGTCACAGGAACATCAAGCTGCTTGGAGATGGTCTTATAGCCTTTACCTTTAATATGCTTGTCTATAATTTTCTTTCTAATCTCCTGAGACAACTCTCCCCTTTGCTTCCTCTGGTCCATGTTTAGTGTGGTACACGCCATGTCACCAAACAGCACAGTGACTACTTGTCACCCTTTAAAGATAAGATAAGATAAGATAAGATAAGCCTTTATTAGTCCCACAATGGGGAAATTCCTGGTTTGCAACAGCACAGGGATAGCAACACTCAGAGCAACAATCAGAAGGCAAGAAAAAAACAAGAACAGCTAGTATACATATGTACATATTAATATATATATATACTGTATATATATATATATATATATATATATATATATATATATATATATAGACACAGTGCGGAGCATTGTGGTTGGTGAATGTGCAGCAGAAAGTCTAAGCTCTCTCTCCGCGGATGCGGCGGGCAGCTGGAAGTCTTTGGGCATGTTGGGTGACCCTCTTAGCGTGGATGGCGCACAGGCTAGTGTCCATGAAGAGAAGAGACCCACCAGGTAGGCCTCGCTGGCCTCCTGCAGAGCCATGACGGCGAAGCTCAGGAAGCACAGGTCGGTCTTGAAGTCCTGAGCGATCTCCCTCACCAGGCGCTGGAAGGGCAGCTTACGGATGAGCAGCTCTGTGGATTTCTGGTAGCGACGGATCTCTCTCAGAGCCACGGGCCTTTAACAGTGAGGCTTCTTCACTCCGCCGGTGGCCGGAGCGCTTTTTCCGAGCAGCCTTGGTGGCTAGCTGCTTCCTGGGGGGCTTTTTCCTCCAGTAGATTTTACGGGCGGTCTGCTTGGTTCTTGCCATCGCTCTTTATTATTCTGTCTTATATTTCTTGCATGCCGCCTAAACTCCAGCCCGGCACCCGCGTCGTTTTTGCTACAGTTCCCGGCATGTCGAGTTTCTCCGTTAGCACCGGGTGGCGGTTGAGTGCTAGCTAGCTCTTCCCTGCTGTATCGTCTCCTGCTGTAAACAGTGGCTCCGTCTGCCGACTCGGGAGGACCTTTTGGGGCGATCTGTGTGTCCGTGATATATATAGAGTGAAAGGTGTAGAAAGAAGAAGGAAGATAAAAAAAAAGGGCAGTTGCAACGGGCAGCCAAACTCGTGTGGCGCTGCCGGGTCCGGCGGAACCGGAACCGGAAAAAAAAAAAAAGTTTAAATAAAAATTAAAATAGGCCGACTGACTGATTACAAGTTTGTAGACACCTGGTGATTTAATTAGAGGGACACATCTTGGTTGACATGTCCCTATGGTCACATTATGTTCATTCTTTTCTGGGGGTACCATCAATTTTGTCCAGGCCTGTACATATTCTGCAAAGGATACTTCACAACCTGTTCAGGGTTTGTGCACTTTGCAGGACTTTGCATTCTCAACAGTGGATGCTGTCGCATGGGTTGACTCCTTAATGAAGGCACTGCCCAATGACTTCAAGTCTTCTTGGCCACATTCCTGTAAAGACAGTGGCTAATGAACTAACATTAATTATTATCTGCTTTGTGACAAAATAAATTAATGTAGGTAAGGTTGGTGACGTACCTCCTTGTGGCACAATAGAAAAAAAATAACTGCTAAAAAACAAAAACAGAATTAAATTAACTGACAAAGGTGCTGAGACTGAACACACCAATAGGCTGTCCATTAAAAAAATATATTGCCATTAGCTCTATGTGCTACTGGTTATAGCAGGTTAGTTAAGGTCCACGTCACAGAGAAACTGACCTCCTTGAAACACACCTATGACAAGCATGCCACATGGCTTTGTCCATAAGAAGTTCTCTGGGCCTGGGAAAAGATTCCCGCAAGTCTTCATAGAGAGGGTACCCACCACTTCCTCGCTAATGTTTGCAGCTGTTAACACATTGGATGACAAATACAGCAATAATGAAACTGCCTTATAGTAGATAAGGTTTTCCCATTAATGGTGCATACCATGGCACAGTGCCACAGGTGTGTGTGTGTGTGTGTGTGTGCATTCTTATGCAATAAATGCAACAAACCAGAACCTGAGCAAGCAGGTAAATCTATTAATTTAATTAAGATATATATTTTGAGCTGCCAGGGCAACAAAATTGCTTGAGTTTCACGTCCCGGACAGAATGTTACGCATAACATTAACAATAACCATTAATGAGCGTTTATTAATACTAGTACATACCCGTCCAAGCCCGTAGAAACCACGTCTAAGCAAATATTTCTGCATGCCCGTTGCTGCAGGGTCTTCTCCTGTCTGAGACGGCTGTGTTGTTCACAGTCATGCCACAGGCACCACTGACAGAGATTTCTTGAATTTATAGAGTGCCTTCTGCCGTACTGAGTGAGATTTGCTGATTTCCTGCTTCGAATGGGTGTGGTTAAAAGTAGTGTGTCGTATTCGGTCTCAGCTTCTCTGTGCCTTGCCTGGTGTGCAGCATTGGTGGCCAGCCGACTAATCCGCATCTCCTGGGTCTTAGCTTGTCTGTGCCTTGCCTGGTGTGCAGCATTGCTCACTTTGTGGGCATTTTGGGCTTCAACTGACTCAGCACATGCAAGGCGCACTGCCACACATTTCTGGCCGTGGCTGCAGAAATCTGTTGTGCAGAAAACACGAACGCACTGGAAAGACTGGCCCTGTGACTTATTCACCTTGCCAATTTTGAGCCATATGACATCATAAAGATACATTAGTGTAGGCATCGTGAGTGATAGTCTATATGACATCATATAGACACCTTTGTCTATATGACAGCATCACTAGTCTTATGTTGTCTGTTATCATGGGATCATCATAGGACATCATGCAGACGTCATAAAGCATTGTACGATGTGCTGTCTAATCATATCTTTTAAGGTCATTGTAGGACCTCATGCATCATAGAACATCATGCAGACATCATAGGCCATCCGATGATGTGCTCCGTCTATGTGCCGTCATATAGACATAATATCTTTATGATGGCATCGCGAGTCCTATGATACCTATCTGTCTATGTGCCGTCATATAGATACAACCTAAGCAGGGCTGCTCGCAGAGATAGCAAACAGACGTGACAACCTAATAATAATAGACTTAAACAATGGTCCCCTCCGGTATACAACTAGGAAAATACCGGTCACTATGGAGGGTGAGAATATGTATGGGTACATAATCATACCATGTAGAATAACTAAGTAGACGGTTATGCTGTTTCATTCCATCTAGCTACAATGCTCCACACTGTGTGTTAGCTACAATGCTCCCCAATCCTGGAATTTCCCCATTATGGGACTAATAAAGGCTTATCTTATCTTATATCTTTATGACGGCATTGCGAGTCCTATGATGCCTGAGATCATAGGACGGCCTATGATGCATCATAGGATGGCCTGCAGACATAGGCCATCCTATGATGTGCTCTGTCTACATGATGTCTCTATAGACATATCTTTATGATGGCATCACGAGTCCTATGATGCATGCCTATCTGTCTACGTGCCGTCATTTAGACATCACAGGCCGTCCTATGATGTCCTATAAACGTGACACACACACACACGCACACACACACACACACAGACACACAGAGATTTCTTGAATTTACAGTGATGATACAGTGTATATTGAGTGCACACCACACACTGGGTCAGCTGCCTATCACTTACCCTGACCATAAAACAGTAAGGCAGTGACCATGGATATGGAAGACGTAGCCATAGAATGTCTTCTACAGATACGGCTTGAATCCCAATAGCCAGTTAGTGTCACGTGATTCTGCATGTTGTACGTCATTCACAAATATCTATAAATACATTCTATTAATGCTGTGTCTTCTGCGGGAGCGGCTGTGGATACTGAACTGTACCTGTAAGATTGCTTGCTCCAGATACGGCTCAGATCTGATTGTGTCACGCAACACACAGTACCGCATTCACAAAAATCTACAAATATGCTATATTAATGCTGTTGCCCTAGATTTATTGTCTATTGCAACGAAGAGTTGTTCAATCTGACAAAACTTTCAAATCAGATCACAGTCACTGTAGTGTAAATGGTCACTTATATAGCGATTTTCTCATCTCTGGATGAATAAAGCACTTTACAGATCCAGCTGTCCATATATTCACACACTGATGGTGGCGGAGCAGCCATACACAGGAACTGGCCTGAACCCACCAGGAGCAACTGGGGGTTCAGTGTCTTGCTCAAGGACAATTAGACACGCAGACTGCAGACAGAGCAGGAATCGAACCTCTGACCCTCCATTCAGTAGTTGGCCACACTACACCTGCGCCACAGCCGCCCCCCGTGTAGGGAAAAAGTATGGTCTACCTGTGATCCAAAGGTGAGGGGTTTGTCTTCCGCTGTCACCGCCCGCTGTTTTTGCACTGAGTGTTTGTGAATATGGGATTTGTACAAATGGGTAGATAATGGAATCTGTTAAACACTTTGGTCATCCAGCGTTTTTTTTTTTTTTTTTTTTTTTTTAAGACCTATAAAAAAAGAACACCATTTTATTTTTACGTGAGATAGAATTTAGAATCCTAAATGTACACTGAAGGAATGAATGAATGAATGAATGAATCTTTTTTTTTTGAAAGATTAGATTAAAAGATTAAAAGAAAGGAAACGAATAATATAACAAGGGGGGAAAAAATCCAACAAGGTCAAATTAAACAATAACTCCTTGGATTATACAATTCAACATACATTATCCGAAATGGGTGATGGCTGAAGCCGCAGCTTATATTGCCCACCCGTGTTCCATCTAAAAGGCTGAAGGCAGGACCGGCTCGGTGGATCTGACAGGTCTGCTGAGTTGGCCCCGCCTACGAAAGTCACCTGTCACCTGGCAGCAATCAGCTGACTCTTCTGACAAAGGCTGCAGTGCACAGTCGAAACATGTTAAGAAGGTAAAGACATCTCCTTTCTATTTTTGTCTTTAATAAGAACAAAAGATAAATAATTAAAAGGACAAAATTAACCTACTTGAGCTATTATGTGGAAGTTATGGGCAAAATTGCATTAAAGACTTCCACCGGCTGGAGAAAGTGGAAAAAAACACGGGCATGCTTCAGAAACCACCTGCGATTTAACCTCCGTTGCAGAGATGAGGATGTCACACCAGCAAGCCTCCATATAAGAAGTCCAATTCCAACCAAAAACACAGAGAAAATTATCAATAAGGCACGGAAAGACCTGATCAAAGAATGTATAAGAATGACGGCAAATAAAGTGGACAGAATCAACAACCAGATCAAGGAGGAAATGGACATTTTCAAGAAACACTTCCCGACCAACCAGGAAACGCAAGAGCAGATCAAAGCACAATTAAAACATGCACATGAACATTAATTCATTATAACAAAAAACCAGCAATAAAAAAAAAAAAAACTAAAAAAAACTTACAGAAAGGAAGAAAGGACGAAGACAAACACACACGGAAACGAACACTAAGTGGGTCAAAAACTTGTCAAAACGCACACTCACGGACACGGAGAAAACAGTGCTGAGCAGAGGACTGAACTTCGCCATCACACCAACCAGAATACCCCATGAAGAATCCATCCTCGCAACAGAACTGGCATGTGAAAAAATCCAGGACCAAGGAGAAAAGGCATCACTCCGGAACACGGTCGCAGGAATCCTAAAAACAGCCAAATTACCACAAAGCAATGTTTCAAAAGAGGAAGAAAAAGCGTTAAACTCACCCAAGAAAGATAAAACAATCACAATCCTCCCGTCAGATAAAGGCAGAACAACAGTAATATTGGACACGGAAACATATGAAAAACAGATGGAAACCATGTTGGCAGATGAAAGCACATATGAAATCATTAAAACAAACCCCACAGAAGAAAAGAAAAAAATACTAAAAGCCTGTGGAAATGTGAAAATGACGAGGCAGAGTTTATCTCACGAGTCAGGTTTATTCACATCTTCCAACATCAGCCAAGCAGAAAGAGAGGAAAAACACAGACATTCGTCCTTTATATATCTAGGACCTTCAAAGCTCACAGTCACATTGCATTTAATCACAAGTAACAATGCATCTTCTCTTAAATCCTATAACATCCTGCTCATAGTCTCTGGCAGACCAGAAAATCCCCCAAGGCCGTCTCTTGCATACCAAAGACTAAATTTTCACATCCTCCTGTTATCTCCAAGGAGACCCAGTTCTTTGTTCTCTCTGAGATGTGAAGCTTAAAGTGATACACATGTGGTCCCACATGACCCCCCCCAAACATCTAAGATGGAACAACAGAATAACAGTCTGCATGTCATGATAAAATCATTACACATTAACCCACGTGCTGCTTGGGCCTCAGTCTCCTCCCGTATCTGCTGTAAGCGGGCTTTGCCACTTCTGAATCAGAATCAGAATCAAAATCAACTTTATTGCCAAGTATGCATTACATATACAAGGAATTTTACTTATCACTAGGTGCGCTCATGTTAAGCGCTCCCTAATGACGTGGTAGCCATACAAGGCGCCTCATTCAGTGGGGGGGGGGGGGGGTAAAGAGGAGGAGGGGGGAAGGGGGTGACACATTGGGCAGAGAGAAAAAACATAGTTATCAAAATATGGCTCGAATGAGCCAGATTGTGATCACATAGAAAAAAACCCTCTAAGCACATTTAGCAGACAATACAGATCCACACATTAACAAAGAAAAAGAGAGAGACCAGTGTGCGTATGTCAGTCATGTGATATCAGTATGAGTGCAGTGTGAATGTATCAGTTACTAGTGCACAACAAAAAATCCTCTCCTAGGCAACGGCTAGATGTTATATTCATGTTTTCTAAACATAGATAAGCATGTCCACAGAGTCCATCTCTCTTCAGTGCATGCCAGATGGTAAAACTCCATGTTAGTCACATGATAACGCTGTCCTTGGAGAGTTCAGACTTGCTGCACATCAGCAATTGTTTGGGTTTGAGAGAAGCCAAAACTCCCTTCTGATTTATCTCTTCTCCTGGAGGAATGAGATCACTCAAGGATGCCGAATCAAGGCCTAATAAGCACAGTTCACTTAGAGCATAGAAATTTCCTCTCTCATGCGATTCTGTGCATCACAATTTACATACATACAGTGGGGCAAAAAAGTATTTAGTCAGCCACCAATTGTGCAAGTTCTCCCACTTAAAAGATGACAGAGGTCTCCAATTTTCATCATAGGTATACCTCAACTATGAGAGACAAAATGAGAAAAAAAAAAATCCAGAAAATCACATTGAAGGATTTTTAATGAATTAATTGGTAAATTCCTCAGTAAAATAAGTATTTGGTCACCTACAAACAAGCAAGATTTCTGGCTCTCACAGACCTGTAACTTCTTCTTTAAGAGGCTCCTCTGTCCTCCACTCGTTACCTGTATTAATGGCACCTGTTTGAACTCATTATCAGTATAAAAGACACCTGTCCACAATCTCAAACAGTCAGACTCCAAACTCCACTATGGCCAAGACCAAAGAGCTGTCAAAGGACACCAGAAACAAAATTGTAGACTTGCAAAGGCTAGGAAGACTGAAACTGCAATAGGTAAGCAGCTTGGTGTGAAGAAATCAACTGTGGGAGCAATTATTAGAAAATGGAAGACATACAAGACCACTGATCATCTCCCTCGATCTGGGGTTCCACGCAAGATCTCACCCCGTAGGGTCAAAATGATCACGAGAACGGTGAGCAAAAATCCCAGAACCACACGGGGGGACCTAATGAATGACCTGCAGAGAGCTGGAACCAAAGTAACAAAGGCTACATCAGAAACACACTACGCCGCCAGGGACTCAAATCCTGCAGTGCCAGACGTGTACCCCTGCTTAAGCCAGTACATGTCCAGGCCCGTCTGAAGTTTGCTAGAGAGCATTTGGATGATCCAGAAGAGGATTGGGAGAATGTCATATGGTCAGATGAAACCAAAATAGAACTTTTTGGTAAAAACTCAACTTGTCGTGTTTGGAGGAGAAAGAACACCATACCTACTGTGAAGCACGGGGGTGGAAACATCATACTTTGGGGCTGTTTTTCTGCAATGGGACCAGGACGACTGATCCGTGTAAAGGAAAGAATGAATGGGGCCATGTATCGTGAGATTTTGAGTGAAAACCTCCTTCCACCAGCAAGGGCATTGAAGATGAAACGTGGCTGGGTCTTTCAGCATGACAATGATCCCAAACACACCGCCCGGGCAACGAAGGAGTGGCTTCGTAAGAAGCATTTCAAGGTCCTGGAGTGGCCTAGCCAGTCTCCAGATCTCAACCCCATAGAAAATCTTTGGAGGGATTTGAAAGTCTGTGTTGCCCAGCGACAGCCCCAAAACATCACTGCTCTAGAGGAGATCTGCATGGAGGAATGGGCCAAAATACCAGCAACAGTGTGTGAAAACCTTGTGAAAACTTACAGAATACGTTTGACCTCTGTCATTGCCAACAAAGGGTATATAACAAAGTATTGAGATGAACTTTTGTTATTGACCAAATACTTATTTTACCGAGGAATTTACCAATTAATTCATTAAAAATCCTTCCATGGGATTTTCTGGATTTTTTTTTTCTTATTTTGCCTCGCATAGTTGAGGTATACCTATGATGAAAATTGGAGACCTCTCTCATCTTTTAAGTGGGAGAACTTGTACAATTGGTGGCTGACTAAATACTTTTTTACCCCACTATACATAGGCTTTAAAATCATTCCCTGGAGAGCACCAAGTGACTCCAAGATGTTTCCCACCTTCCGATTCAGTTCGCCAAACATAGATAAACATGTCCACAGAGTCCATCTCTCTTCAGTGCATGCCAGATGGTAAATTCCATGTTAGTCACATATTTGCCGTTATCAGAGCTCTCCCCAGCTGATCGAATTATTGAAGGAGCATTGTCGGGTCCGCATTTTGATTAGCTCTTCCAAACTTCTTTAATTTTCGATACTCCAGGAAAACTCCAGAGCCAATCAGCAGAAATCCTGTGATCATGAAGCCAAAACAGGTAGATGTCTTCCACATCTTCAATCGAATCACGGAGAAACATGAGTTCCAATTATTCCATGAGTCTCTCCACTTGGGCTCCCCCTTGCCCGATTTTCTGTTAAAAAGTGGTGTCAATAGCATTAAAGCCCAGCTCACCAATTCCATAATTTCCGTTTGGGTCGAGATGCAGCAGAAGAAGAGCGAGACACAGACAGGACAAAGCAAGCTGGGATCAGTAAAGGGAGGAGGAGAAGGGAGAGGAGAAGAAATGCGTCTTCTCTCTCTGATAGCCGGAAGAAGAAGGCGCCATCTGCGGCGCCATCCCGCTGGGGCGCTGCTGTCTTGGGGTGAGAACTGTTTGTCACTCTCTGTGGGTGCTCTGGGGAATGTCCCCGGGGGGTCTGCCGCGCCGAGGAGCCCTGGCCAACAGCACATCCTCGTTCGCCACCACAAAGGCGGGTCTGAGCCTGTTTATGCCAATCTTTTCCTTCCTGCCCCCCAAATCTAGCAAAAAATGCTTGTCCCCTGTTTCCAGCACTCTAAATGGTCCATCATAAGGTGGTCGCAGCAGTGGGCGATGGGCATCGTGTCTGACAAAAACAAATTCCGCGTTTTTCAAAGCCTTAGGCACAAAAACGCGCGGAAAACTTTGGTGAACGGGGCCAGGCAGCGTGCCCGATTCCGTGCCACGCTGCAACCGCTGAGACGGAGAGCTATCTGGCGCAGGATTATCTGGGAGGAACTCCCCGGGCAGCCGAAGTGGTTGCACAAAAACTAGCTCAGCCGGGGAGGCTTCTAAGTCCTCTTTAGGTGCAGAACGCAACCCCAATAAAACCCACGGTAGCCTGTCCACCCAATTTGCATCTGTCAGCGACGCTCTGAGAGCCGCTTTCAATGACCTATGAAAATGTTTGCATAACCCATTAGCCTGTGGATTGTACGCGTTTGTGCGGTGGATCGTTTCCCCCAGGCCATGCGGGCCATTGCTGACCAAGTTCGGAAACAAATTGAGGACCTCTGTCAGACGTAATGTTCGATGGGGACTCCAAATCGTACTACCATGCTGTTAAAAATGCACGTGCCACCTCCTCGGCTGTGGTTGACCGCCAGTGGGGACCACTTCCGGCCAGCGCGTGTGCGGTCCACCATTGTCAGAAGGTGTGTTGCACCCCTGGTGATGGCGGGAGGGGGCCTACGAGGTCCACGTGAACATGATCAAACCTCTTAGCCGGATGTGAAACGGCTCCAAGGGGAGCTCTGGTGTGTTTGTGTACCTTGCTCGTTGACAAGCAATGCAGGCTGCTGCCCACTCCTTAACTTGTTTGCGCAGGCTCGGTCATACAATTTCTCACCTACCATTTTGACCCGACGCGCGCACTCCCGGTGGGCCAGAGAATGAATCGAGTCAAAAACGCGGCGGCGCAATGCGGCCGGTACCACAGGGACGCGGTCGCTCAGTGGAGACATCGCAGGACTAGGGGGGGCATAACCGTCTTGCAGCACCGTGTTCTCAGCCTTAACCCTGTTGGTCCAGACTGGAGCGCGCGCACGTCCGCGTCGCTAACCTGATCCGCGGCCATGGCTGCATAATCTATCCCTTCGCGGACTGGGGCCGCCACGGCGCGCGAGAGACAGTCTGCCACTACATTCAGTTTACCCGCCACATGTTGAATATCGGTAGTAAACTCTGAGATAGTGGCCAGCTGTCTTTGCTGCCGGCCTGACCACGGTTCTGAAACCTTGCCCATCACGAATGTCAGCGGCTTGTGGTCAACGAACGCGGTGAAACGGCGTCCCTCCAGCCAGAACTGGAAGTGGCGAATGGCCAAGTGGAGAGCTAACAACTCCCTGTCGAATGCGCTGTATTTTCATTCACTATCGCGCAAAGTCCTGCTGAAAAAGGTGAGCGGCTGCCAAGCCCCGGCTACATGCTGCTCCACGACCGCCCCTATGGCCACATCTGACGCGTCAGTAGTGAGTGCTATGCGGGCCGTTGGGTCTGGATGTGCTAACAATGCAGCATTTGCCAGGGCTGTTTTGACCTCCGAGAATGCTTGTTCTCATTCTCGGAGGTCAAAACAGACCATTTGATCTTATTTGTGGGTTTTTGTTTTTTGAGTGCGGCATACAATGGTTGCATGAGCTGCGCTGCGCGGGGGAGGAAACGGTTATAAAAATTCACCATTCCCAAAAACTCCTGTAACGCCTTGACCGTTTGTGGCTGGGGAAAATTTGCTACCGCGCGCACTTTGTCAGGCAGCGGAACCGCTCCTTCTGGAGAGACGCGATGCCCCAAAAAATCAATCTGCGTCACCCCGAACTGACACTTCGCTGGGTTGATTATTAAACCGTGCTCTCCCAACCTGGTTTTCGTATTCGTCTTCGGATGCGCTGGCTACTAAGATGTCGTCCAGGTAGACGAATACGAAGGGGAGATCGTGCAACACCGCGCCCATCATGCATTGGAACGTCTGCGCAGCGCCTTTAAGCCCAAATGGCATGCACAAAAACTCGAATAGACCAAACGGAGTTATTACCGCTGTTTTGGGTATGTCCTCAGCGCGCACTGGGACTTGGTGGTAACCGCGGACCAAGTCTATCTTAGAAAAAATGTGCGCCCCCGCCAAATGAACGGAAAAATCTTGGATATGCGGGATTGGGTAGTGGTCGTGCGCTGTGGCGTTGTTCAACCTGCGGAAATCTCTGCAAGGTCGCCACGAGCCATCAGCTTTCTGGACCATGTGAAGTGGGGAAGCCCATGGGCTGTTCGAACACCTGATGATGCCCAACCTTTCCAGGTTGGCGAACTCCTCGCGCGCTATGGTCAGTTTAGCTGAATCCTAGCGCCGAGCTTTTGCAAAAACGGGCGGTCCGGTGGTAGTAATATAATGTTCCACCCCGTGTTTAGCGACGGCTGCTGAAAATGTGGGAACCGTGAGTGCTGGGAACTGAGTGAGCAGTGTGTGGAACTTACCGCTTGCAGCTGTGACGTTGGCTTGTGCTGTTGGCAGGGCCACTCGGGATGTACAGGGAATAGAATAAAAAGAAAGTGCATTAACCAGGCGCCTGTTAGCAAGATCAACCAACAAACCATGTGAGCACAGAAAATCAGCCCCCAACATATTGAAATTCACTGCTGCTATGACAAAAGTCCACTCAAATGTACAGCCGTGTAAAGACAGAAGCAGAGTCCTCTCACCAAAGGTCTTAATCGCCGAGCCGTTCGCTGCTGACACCCCGGGACCTCTGGAAACTGCCAGCCGGTCAGCGGAGGAAGGTGTGATGAAACTCAACTGGGAGCCTGTGTCCACAAGGAAATGCCTCCCCGATCGCGCATCCTTCAAGTAGAGCAGCTTGTTCTCCTCCCCGAGGGCCGCAACTGCTACCGACCCCCGGTCTTGGCGTTTCCCGAGGGCTTGAACTGGCACGGTGGTATACATTTGTGTGCCCTCTCTGCAAAGTGGCGATGGTAGAAACAGAGGATGTCTCCTCCGCGATCCTTGGCCCCCGCCGCCGACGTTGTCGGTCATTCTGCTACCGCCGTCTCTGGCCCCCAGCCATCTCCGGCCGTCGTGCCGAACTCCGTCGCTGCTGCGGTGGCCGCGCGCTGTTTGCTGGTGTTGAGAATCTGATGCGCCTCCTGGGCCAGCGCGCGGAAGTCCCGCTGGGCCAACAATGGCGAACTGGCCAGGGTCGCTCTCATGGCCAATGGTAGGGTCCTGAGGAAAATGTGGGTGAAGATGAAGTCGTCGTTGTCTAAGCCCCTCAACCTCAGCATGTTCTCCATCAGGTCAATGGGCGTGCCATCTCCCAAGTCGTTCAGAGCCAGGAGCCTCTCCGCTCTCTCCTCGACTGAGAGAGTGAAACGCTGGATAAGCGCAGCCTTCAACCCGCCGTATTTGTCATTGGCCGATGGCCGCTCCAATAGGCTCTGCACATGCTGAGCCGTGCGGTTGTCAAGCTTTGCAATCACATGGTAGAACTTCATGTCATCTACCGTTATCCCCCGGAGGGCAAACTGTGCTTCGACCAAGTGGAAACAGGAGCACGGGTTGTCTTGCCAAAAGTCCGGTAGCTGGACGGTAGCGGCATATGCCTGGCTGGGAGCTCCTGACTCGGCTGGCCCGGGGTAATTTCTTTCATCCATGATACGTCTTACGGTCAACAGTGTGGAAATGTGAAAATGACGAGGCAGAGTTTATCTCACGAGTCAGGTTTATTCACATCTTCCAACATCAGCCAAGCAGAAAGAGAGGAAAAACACAGACATTCGTCCTTTATATATCTAGGACCTTCAAAGCTCACAGTCACATTGCATTTAATCACAAGTAACAATGCATCTTCTCTTAAATCTTATAACATCCTCCTGATAGTCTCTGGCAGACCAGGAAATCCCCCAAGGCCGTCTCTTGCATACCAAAGACTAAATTTTCACATCCTCCTGTTATCTCCAAGGAGACCCAGTTCTTTGTTCTCTCTGAGATGTGAAGCTTAAAGTGATATACATGTGGTCCCACAAGCCCTTCTTAAACCCCTATTAGAAAGTAAAAAAATCACAAAGGACGCATATGATCACCTGATACCCACAGCCAGCATCACCCCACGGATCTATGGAACCCCAGAAATACATAAGAAGGATATCCCACTGCGGCCAATAATAGACAGTACTGGATCAGTCATGTGCAACTTATCAAAAGCCCTGGTTGAAATCATCAAACCCCTCCTTGGACTATCAGATTTCCACTGGAAAAACTCAAAAGAGCTGGCACAAGAACTCAAAAATGTGAAAACAGAATCAGACGAGATCCTCATTTCACATGATGTCATTTCATTATTCACAAAGACACCTGTTGATGTCACACTACATATAGTGCAAGAACGCCTCAATAATGACCGTACCCTTAAAAGACGCAACAATCTCACAGTTCACGACATATCCGAACTATTACAATTTGTTGCAAAATCCACCAATTTTCAATAAAGAGGAAAAATCTACAGACAAAAAGAAGGATTTGCAAGGGGAGACCCACTATCATCCTTTATGAGCAGCTTTTTCATGGAGGATTTCATGGAGAAAATAAAGCAATCAACACAGCACCTACACAATGCAAACCCACCCTTTGGAAGAGATACAGTGGGGGAAAAAAGTATTTAGTCAGCCACCAACTGTGCAAGTTCTCCCACTTAAAAGATGAGAGAGGTCTCCAATTTTCATCATAGGTATACCTCAACTATGAGAGACAAAATGAGAAAAAAAAATCCAGAAAATCACATTGAAAGATTTTTAATGAATTAATTGGTAAATTCCTCGGTAAAATAAGTATTTGGTCAATAACAAAAGTTAATCTCAGTACTTTGTTATATACCCTTTGTTGGCAATGACAGAGGTCAAACGTTTTCTGTAAGTCTTCACAAGGTTTTCACACAATGTTGCTGGCATTTTGGCCCATTCCTCCATGCAGATCTCCTCTAGAACAATGATGTTTTGGGGCTGTCGCTGGGCAACATGGACTTTCAACTCCCTCCAAAGATTTTCTATGGGGTTGAGATCTGGAGACTGGCTAGGCCACTCCAGGACCTTGAAATGCTTCTTACGAAGCCACCCCTTTGTTGCCCGGGCAGTGTGTTAGGGATCATTGTCATACTGAAAGACCCAGCCACGTTTCATCTTCAATACCCTTGCTAATGGAAGGAGGTTTTCACTCAAAATCTCACGATACATGGCCCCATTCATTCTTTCCTTTACACGGATCAGTCGTCCTGGTCCCTTTGCAGAAAAACAGCCCCAAAGTATGATGTTTCCACCCCCATGCTTCACAGTAGGTATGGTGTTCTTTCTCCTCCAAACACGACAAGTTGAGTTTTTACCAAAAAGTTCTATTTTGGTTTCATCTGACCATCTGACATTCTCCCAGTCCTCTTCTGGATCATCAAAATGCTCTCTAGCAAACTTCAGACCGGCCTGGACATGTACTGGCTTAAGCAGGGGAACACGTCTGGCACTGCAGGATTTGAGTCCCTGGCGGCGTAGTGTGTTGCTGATGTAGCCTTTGTTACTTTGGTCCCAGCTCTCTGCAGGTCATTCACGAGGTTCCCCCGTGTGGTTCTGGGATTTTTGCTCACCGTGCTCGTGATCATTTTGACCTCATGGGGTGAGATCTTGCGTGGAGCCCCAGATCGAGGGAGATTATCAGTGGTCTTGTATGTCTTCCATTTTCTAATAATTGCTCCCACAGTTGATTTCTTCACACCAAGTAGCTTACCTATTGCAGATTCAGTCATCCCAGCCTTGTGCAGGTCTACAATTTTGTTTCTGGTGTCCTTTGACAGCTCTTTGGTCTTGGCCATAGTGGAGTTTGGAGTCTGACTGTTTGAGGTTGTGGACAGGTGTCTTTTATTAAGGAAAGAATAAATGGGGCCATGTATCGTGAGATTTTGAGTGAAAACCTCCTTCCATCAGCAAGGGCATTGAAGATGAAACGTGGCTGGATCTTTCAGCATGAGAATGATCCCAAACACACCGCCCGGGCAATGAAGGAGTGGCTTCGTAAGAAGCATTTCAAGGTCCTGGGGTGGCCTAGCCAGTCTCCAGATCTCAACCCCATAGAAAATCTAATCAAAATAAGATAAAAATAAGATAGGAAAAAGATAGAAATAAGAAAATCAAAATAGCAGCAACAGTGTGTGAAAACCTTGTGAAGACTTACAGAAAACGTTTGACCTCTGTCATTGCCAACAAAAGGTATATAACAAAGTATTGAGATGAACTTTTGTTATTGACCAAATACTTATTTTACCAAGGAATTTACCAATTAATTCATTAAAAATCATTCAATGTGATTTTCTGGATTTTTTTTTCTCATTTTGTCTCTCATAGTTGAGATATACCTATGATGAAAATAGGAGACCTCGCTCATCTTTTAAGTCGGAGAACTTGCACAATTGGTGGCTGACTAAATACTTTTTTGCCCCACTGTATATTATATTTTTATTTACTTTGGAGGGAGCAGACAATGATTCTCTGATGGGGAAGACAGGGGCTAAGCTGAGGGGTGGCGGATGAAGAGGAGCTGCAGAGAGGCGTGTAAGACTGCGACTCTGCTTCCTGGTCCCAACTCTGAGTAGTCAGGGTTTTGGAAATTTGGATAAAAAAGATGCCAGATTGTTAGATAAATGAGAAGCACCATCCAAAGTGGGATGAATGCTGTCTCGTCTCATAAGACCAGGTTTTCCCCAAAAAGAGCTCCAATTGTCAGTGTAGCCCACGTTATTTGCAGGACACCACACAGACAGCCAGCGGTTCAAGGATGACGAGCGGCTAAACATGTCATCACTGGTCAGATTGGGGAGGGGCCCAGAGAATACTACAGTGGCAGACATCGTTTTTGCAAAGTCACACACCGATTCTACATTAAGTTTCGTGACTTCCGACTGCCGGAGACGGATGTCATTAATGCCAGCGTGAATAACAATTGTGGAGTATTTACAGTTACTTTTAGCCAGTATTTTCAAATTTGACTCGATGTCGCCTGCTCTGGCCCCAGGAATGTATTTGACTATGGCCGCTGGAGTCTCTAGGTTCACGTTTCTGACTACAGAGTCGCCAATGATCAGAGTTTTTTCCTCAGCGGGTGTGTTGCTGAGCGGGGAAAAACGATTAGAAACGTGAACAGGTTGGTGGTGTACCGGGGCTTTGCGACTAGGCTTCCTTCTCACCGTCACCCACCCAGCCTCCTCGCTGCTGAGGAGAGCCAGAGGACCGCTAACAGGGGGGCCTAAGCTAGCTAGCACCGCTGCAGCTAAGGGGCGTCCGTCAAGAGTAACTGGCGCAGACGGTGTTTCAATGCAGTGGAGCTGGGATTCCAAATCAGACAACCTCGCCTCGAGCGCCTCAAAAAGACAACATTTATTACATTTACCGTATCACTAAAAGAGGCAGAGGTGTAGCTAAGCATCTGAAAGGGAGAGCACACCAGAGGAGGAGAGGAAGGAGAGCTAGTAGCCATAGCTAGTGGCTAACCCAAAGCTCAGGAGAATGAAGAGAGCAAACCACACAGACAGACAGCAAAACATGAAGTGACGATACATTACCACAAGGAAGTGACGATCAAGCACATCAGTTGTTGAGGCAACCATCAGCCACCAATTGTGCAAGTTCTCCCACTTAAAAGATGAGAGAGGTCTTCAATTTTCATCATAGGTATACCTCAACTATGAGAGACAAAATGAGAAAAAAAATCCAGAAAATCACATTGAAGGATTTTTAATGAATTTATTTGCAAATTATGGTGGAAAATAAATATTTGGTCACCTACAAACAAGCAAGATTTCTGGCTCTCACAGACCTGTAACTTCTTCTTTAAGAGGCTCCTCTGTCCTCCACTCGTTACCTGTATTAATGGCACCTGTTTGAACTCATTATCAGTATAAAAGACACCTGTCCACAACCTCAAACAGTCAGACTCCAAACTCCACTATGGTCAAGACCAAAGAGCTGTCAAAGGACACCAGAAAAAACATTGTAGACCTGCACCAGGCTGGGAAGACTGAATCTGCAATAGGTAAGCAGCTTGGTGTGAAGAAATCAACTGTGGGAGCAATTATTAGAAAATGGAAGACATACAAGACCACTGATCATCTCCCTCGATCTGGGGTTCCACGCAAGATCTCACCCCGTGGGGTCAAAATGATCATGAGAATGGTGAGTAAAAATCACAGAACCACACGGGGGGACCTAGTGAATGACCTGCAGAGAGCTGGGACCAAAGTAAAAAAGGCTACAATCAGTAACACACCACACCGCCAGGGACTCAAATCCTGCAGTGCCAGACGTGTCCCCCTGCTTAAGCCAGTACATGTCCAGGCCCGTCTGAAGTTTGCTAGAGAGCATTTTGATGATCCAGAAGAGGACTGGGAGAATGCCATATGGTCAGATGAAACCAAAATAGAACTTTTTGGTAAAATCTCAACTTGTCGTGTTTGGAGGAGAAAGAATGCTGAGTTGCATCCAAAGAACACCATACCTACTGTGAAGCATGGGGGTGGAAACATCATGCTTTGGGGCTGTTTTTCTGCAAAGGGACCAGGATGACTGATCCGTGTAAAGGAAAGAATGAATGGGGCCATGTGTCGTGAGATTTTGAGTGAAAACCTCCTTCCATCAGCAAGGGCATTGAAGATGAAACGTGGCTGGGTCTTTCAGCATGACAATGATCCCAAACACACCGCTCAACAAAGGAGTGGCTTCGTAAGAAGCATTTCAAGGTCCTGGAGTGGCCTAGCCAGTCTCAAGATCTCAACCCCATAGAAAATCTTTGGAGGGAGTTGAAAGTCTGTGTTGCCCAGCGACAGCCCCAAAACATCACTGCTCTAGAGGAGATCTGCATGGAGGAATGGGCCAGAATACCAGCAACAGTGTGTGAAAACCTTGTGTGAAAACCTTGTGTGAAAACCTTGTGAAGATTTACAGAAAACGTTTGACCTCTGTCATTGCCAACAAAGGGTATATAACAAAGTATTGAGATGAACTTTTGTTATTGACCAAATACTTATTTTACCGAGGAATTTACCAATTAATTCATTAAAAATCTTTCAATGTGATTTTCTTGATTTTTTTTTCTCATTTTGTCTCTCATAGTTGAGGTATACCTATGATGAAAATTGGAGACCTCTCTCATCTTTTAAGTGGGAGAACTTGCACAATTGGTGGCTAACTAAATACTTTTTTTGCCCCACTGTACGTCAGTAGTTTCACTAAGCATTCAATTTATTATTCCCAAATCAAAAAATGAGGAGTTTGAACATTACTTGGAGAATCAAAATTGGGAGCAGCTCATGTCAATATATGAAGTAGATGATTGTTGTAATTTTATAACTGCAACAATTACAAAGTCTATAGAAAAATTTACAAAGCAAATTAAAAGTAGAAAACAGAAGATTTACCTACCATGGTTAAATAATGAAATAAGAAAACTTATGAAGAGGCGAGACTCTGCATTTAAAACATCATTAACCTCTAAACTACAAACTGATCACCTTGAGTACAAAAGTTTAAGAAATAAAGTGGTACAAGAGCTGTGAAAATCAAAAGTATCTTTTTACAATAAACTGATAGATCATGCAAAACAATTCCCTATGGAGGCATTTAAATAACTAATAAAAAAAATGTTCAGTAGGGGGTAAAGGAACTTAGAATCAATGGCAAGACCATCAGTGACAAGGCTACATTGGCAAATGAATTTAATTCATATTTTGTGGACTCTGTGGAAGACTTAACAAAAAACTTTGTGCTTCCTAATGTGCTCAACAACACAAAATCAATACTTCCAACAGATTCTTTTCACATCGATGAGGTAAATGAGGAGTTAATTGCTGGTATTGTTAAAACACTGTCAAACTCAAAAACTAATGATATCTACAATATGAGCACTTCCTTTCTCAAAACGCACAGCAAAATATTAATCAAACCACTGACTCATCTCATTAATCTCTCCATTAGGTCTAGTACATTTCCATCTGGTTGGAAAAAAGCTGTTGTCATACCAGTTCATAAATCAGGCAGTAAAGACCATATATGCAATTACCGCCCAATCTCTATTTTACCAGTCCTGTCTAAGGTTCTTGAAAAAGTTGTAGCTACACAGCTGATAGACTATTTACAAGACAGTCAACTTCTTCATCCACATCAATTTGGTTTTAGACCAGGATACTCAACAAAAACAGCAAATTGTTGCCTTATTGAAAATGTCAAACAGTCCTTGGACAGGGGTAATGTGGTAGGGGCTGTTTTTCTAGATCTCAAAAAGGCTTTCGATACTGTAAACCACAGTTTGCTTTTATCCAAAATGGTATCTTTTAACTTCTCTCCAGATACATTAGAATGGTTTGCATCTTATCTCCAGAATAGAGAACAGTGTGTAAAAGTTCACCAGGATAAATCCTCATTTTTAAACAACCGTATGGGTATCCCACAAGGGTCCATTCTTGGTCCTTTACTTTTCAGCATTTTTATTAATGACTTGCCGCTACACTGCTCAGCTGCAACTTGTCAACTTTATGCTGATGATGCAGTTATTTACACAGCTGCCAAGACTCCAGCACAGGCTGCAGATGTACTGTCCACAAGTATGGTTGATGTCCAAGAGTGGCTCTTCCAGAACCATCTTTTGCTGAACCTTCAGAAAACAGTCTCAATGTGCTTTTCAATCAAAAAAATGTAACCTGCAATGTTTTAAAGTTAATATACATGATCAAGACATCAGTTTAGTTACAGAATTCAAATACCTTAGCATTGTACTAGATCCTCAACTCAAATTTAATCTTCATATAAAGAAAATTTCAAAAACAGTAAAAAAAAAATCTGAACTGCTTTAAATTAATTAGATATTACATACCATATGAAGCAGTTGCACTGTATATGCATTCTATGGTTTTTTCTCATATATCATACTGTTTGACAATCTCGGCTCAAGCAGCCCCTTCTACAATAAGACATATAGGTTCATTATATAATCAAACTCTAAAAATCTTGGACAAAAAGCCCATTAGGTTGCATCACTGTTATATTTAAAAAAAATACAACCTATTGAGTTTTGAGAGTTTCATTGACCTCTGTTTTCTGAAATTAATTTTCAAATGTTTCAATAAATCACCGCCTGAGCCACTTGCTGGTTTCATCCAAAGACAGGACAGCAGCAGAGCCACCAGGAGGTCTGTTAACAATAACTGTAAAATATTCCACCGCAGAACCACATTTGGACAAATAGCTTTCTCTATAAAGGGCAGTCACATCTGGAACACAATGCCAAATGAAATTAAAATAATAACGGACTTTAAAACATTCACTAAAAAGGTTAAAAACTGGCTGAAAAATAAACAAGAATGTACCCATATATGAAATGATTGTCTGCAGGGTGAGAGTGAATGAAGGGAAGGAATGAATGTGTTTGTTTATAGTGAGTGACGAAGGGAGAGAGGCCTGAAATAGGCAAATGTGAGTCAGGTTGTTATATTGTGTATTTATAATATTTATAATATTTATTTTATTTATAATTGTGTATTTATAATGTACTTTTAATCTTTTTTGCATTGATGTATGTGTCACGACGGCCCTCACGGACCGTCACAAGGCGCCTCATTGCACTGTCCCTGTCAAATAAACTAATCTACTACTACTACTACTCAGTCACCAGAGAGTTTGCAGTGGTAATTTATTGAGGATAAGGCAGAACACTCACAGAACACATACAGTGGCTGGGTGACGTCTGAGCCGGGGAACACCCGATGCGCCAGACGACAATAGTGAGAGTAAAGTCTCAAAGGAACATACCTGAGAATAACAGGAGCACAATCAGAACGTAGATGAACACCACAGAAGAGCATAGCAGGTGATCATAACAGGATATAACAGAGACTGCCGCGCTGGAGGACATTTAGCACCCGCTTACATCTCAGGTGGCTAATGACCCCAACGCGGCACAGCTGCTGCTAATGACAGCAGAGCAGCAGCTGACTTTGACAGCAGGGAGCTCCCCCGGGCGCCTTCACAATAAGAGCCCGAGGAGCTGGAAGGAACCCTCAGCTGCCAAAGCCAGGGAACAAAAAGATATGAGACCCGAGTGTGGCCAGAACCGACACTCGGGTTATGACAGTATGTGGTTACTGTTTATTCTGTTTTCAATTTTTCTTTTCCTTATCTTTTTTTTTAACTTTTTTCTTGTTTCTCCTTTCTAAAGCCCATCCAGGGACAAGAGTTGCAAATTAGCTAATAGCTATACACTCTTTGTGCAACACATCAGATTGATTGTCATTTGATTAATTGTCTATGTTTATTGCACTGTCCCTGTCAAATAAACAAATAATCTAATCTAATCAATGAGAGCTTTGACTAAAAGCATGTCAATACCGTCACAATCTGTAAATGTTTTACTTTTAAACGATTTAACAATTTCAATGACCTCTTTCTCATCTGTGTTCTTTATAAAGATGGAGTCTTTTATAGCAATATTTTTGCTTATTGTATCACCTGTAGGTGTCATAATGGGTATTTCTCGTGCCAAATTAGGACCAATGTTAACAAAAAAATTATTAAATTAATCTACAGTTGAGACTGCATTCACACTCTGAGACATTTTTGTTTGTTTGTTTGTTTGTTTGTTTTAATATTGGTTGGGTAGCTTGTATTTCTGTTTTTATTTCCAAGAATATTGTAAAGTATTGTCCATGTATTTTTAGTGTTTTCTCTTTTTTTTCTCCAGTTCATTGCTGTAATAGTCTCTTTTGCTCCATCTCATTATATATATTAACTTATTTTTGTATATTTTATACGGCTTCTCTGCTTCTTCTGATACATAAACTTTTGTCCAGTCTTGCTTCAGCAGGTCTTCTTTAAATGAACTGATTGCATTTTGTGACTTGAATTGGAAAGATTTTAAAGTTGTTGTTTTTTTTTTTTTTTTTCTGTATTGGCCCCCATGTGGCCATGGATCAGTGCAAAGACTGGCAGATGGTCACTTATGTCATTTATCAATAATCCACTTTCTATTTTCTTATCAATAATATTAACAAGCAGGTTGTCAATAAGTGTAGTAGTGAGGACTGGGATTCTACTGGGATGTGCTATTGTGGGATATAGACTCATACTGTACATAGAATTCATGAACTCTGTAATTATATTTTGTTGAAATGGATTTAGTAAATCAATATTGAAGTCTCCACAGATTACAACCATTTTCAGAGGGGAATTTTCAAACTATAGGCCTATTTCACTATTGCCGCAATTTTCTAAGAGACTCGAAAAAAATATTCTGTGAGATAACTGACAACTTTATAATGAAGAATAATTTATTGTGAGAGCAACAATATAGGTTCAGACACAAGACGACAACTGCATTTGCTCTAATGGAATTTATAGAAGAAATATCAACTGCTGTAGAAAATAAAGAGCATTCAGTTGGGGTATTCCTGGATCTTAAAAAAGCATTTGATACAATGGATCATAAATTATTGTTAAAGAAACTACAAAATGATGGTATTAGGGGGGTAGCACTGTCCTGGTTATGCAGTTACTTAAAGAATAGATATCAGTATGTATGTGTTGGTAGCAAAAACTCACAGTTTCTGAAGGTTACTTGTGGAGTCCCACGGGGTTCAGTTTTGGGACCATTGCTATTCAATATGTATATAAATGATATATGTAAAGTTTCAGAAAAAATGGATTTAATACTGTTTGTAGATGACACTAATTTACTATGCAGTGGAAGCAATTTGGAACAACTTTTGGATACACTTGGAAAGGAAATAGGAAAGCTCAAACTGTGGTTTGATTCAAACAAATTAATGCTCAATTTAAGTAAGACAAAATTTATAATTTTTAACAACCATCACAGCAGCTCAGTATCTAAACTCAGTGTAAATGGTGTAGAGATTGAAAGGGTATCTGAAATTAAATTCCTTGGAGTAATAATTGATAATAAACTGTGTTGGAAGTCACATATTAATTACAGTAAAGGTAAAATATCCAAATCAATTGCAATACTACACAGAGTGAAATATTTGCTGAATCAACCCACATTATATACTTTGTATCATTCATTAATACTCCCATACATGACATATTGTACTGAAGTATGGGGAAATGCATATAAAACAAACATATATCCAGTCTTTATGCTTCAGAAGAGAGCTATTAGAATAATAAACAAAGCTGCTTACAGGGAACCAACAAACCCACTTTTTCTTAAATTTAAAGCTCTCAAGTTGAAAGATCTGGTTGATTTGTAAACTGCAGTAATAATGTTTAAAGCGAAGAATCTCTCACTGCCCGCAAATATCCAAAAGTTGTTCCAAATATGGGGGAACCAATGTCATTTCAGAGGAACATGCATATCCCAAAAACCTTCAGTGAGAACTAACACCAAGAAGCATTGTGTTTCAGTGCAAGGAGTCAGACTGTGGAACACTTTTGGACCTGAATTAAAATCATGTACAATGCTTGGACAATTTAAACAAAAACTAAAGGAAGAAATATTCCAAACATATAAACAAAATGACATGTAAAATCACATAAGGATTATCATATCCAGTCTGTGTTGTGCTGTTGCTTAGTTTTTTGTCACATTTTGTCTTGGCTTTGTTCTGATTTGTAATCACTTTTATTTTATTTTCCTTTTGAATTCTTAGATGGAACATGGGTGGGCAATATAAGCTGTGGCTTCAGCCATCACCCATTTCGGATAACTTATGTTGAATTGTATAATCCGAGGAGTTATTATTTGATTTGACCTTGTTGGATTATTTTTCCCCTTTGTTATATTATTCTGCACCTTTCTTTAAATCTTTTATTCTAATTTATCTGAAATAAAGATTCATTCATTCATTCTGACATGAGTTCAGACCCAGGGAACACGCACACAGGCTCGAGTCAATTGCAACAAAGGTTTATTAAACAGTGAGTGTGTGTGTATGTGTGAGTGTGGGAGTTGATGTGCTGCTGGAGGACAGGATGCACCGAGGGCAGAGCAGCGTGCCATACGGCCAGACAACCCTAGGACAGAGCAGAGGAGAGATTAGTTGTCGAGCCAAGCCCGATGAATTAATACTCGGACTGTGGCTTACTTGCAGATGTTTCCAGTGGTGAGCCGCAGGTCTCCTGCCTGGAGGACAGCGCTCCAATGCGCGCTCGGCGCAGCGGGTGAGAGAGTGAAGCTGACGAGGAGAGGTTCCGCCGCCAAGGAATCCACCTGTGCACAGGGGAGAAGGACTGGAGAAAAGATGAGTGATAGGATGATGGCTTACGTGGGAAGCGATGGTTGAGGGTCTTAGGAGCGTCAAGGAGAAGGCGAGTGTGGGAAGCACAATCTCAGATGAGCAGATGGCTCCAGGCTGAAGCGCAGGGCAGAGAGGGCTAAATAGCCCGGGCTTGATGAGACACAGGTGTGTTCACAGCTGGAGCTGGAGATGGGTGAGAGTGAGCTGTGACAGTACTCCCCCCCCGAGAAGCGCCTCCCGGCGCTGGCTTACCTGGGTGTGTGGCTTACCTGGGTGGCTTACCTGGGTGTGCCAGATGGAACTCCGAGATGAGGCATTTGTCCAGCACAAACGTGGACGCACCCAGGACCTCCAATCGGGGCCATACCCCTCCCAATCCACCAGGTATTGCAGCCCGCGACCTTGGAGGCAGGAGTCCAAGATGGAAGAGACCCTCCACACAGAGTCGCCGTCGATGATCACAGGAGGGGGAGGAGCCCTAGGTGGAGGACAGAGAGGGTGAGACACCACAGGCTTAACACGGGAAACATGGAACGTCGGGCAGATGTGGAGGGAGGGGGGGAGAGCCAGACGCACAGCCACCGGGTTGATGATTTTTGTGATGGGGTAGGGGCCAATGAAGTGTCGAGCCAGCTTCTTCTTCTCGGCCTTCAGGTTGATATCCCGCGTAGACAGCCAGACTTGCTGACCCACCTGATAGTGCGGAGCGGCCCTCCTGTGGCGATTAGCCGCCCTGGTGTTGCGCTCAGCCATGCGTAAAAGCGCACGGCGCACCGCTGTCCATATGCGCCGTCAACGCCTGAGATGGGCCTGGATGGAAGGCACCGCCACCTCCCCCTCCTCTTCAGGGAACAACGGGGGGTCATACCCAAGTGATGCTCAGAAGGGGGACATCCCGATCGCCGATGACAAAGTGGCGTTGTGCGCATATTCAACCCAGGGCAGATGTGCGCTCCAGGAGGAAGGAATGGAAGAGGTGACGCAGCGCAGAGCGGCCTCCAATTCCTGGTTCATCCGCTCGCACTGCCCATTGGACTGGGGGTGGTGGCCGGAGGACAAACTCACCGTGGCCCCCAGGGCTTTGCAGAAACACGACCAGACTCTGGACACAAACTGGGGACCCTGGTCAGAGACGATGTCCGCTGGGATCCCATGCGGCCTCACGACGTGTTGGACCAATAGGTCTGCCGTCTCCCGAGCAGTAGGAAGACCATGGAGCGGCACAAAGTGGGTGGTCTTGGAAAATCTGTCCATGATCGTCAGGATGGTGGTGAAGGAGTTGGAAGACGGGAGACCGGTAACGAAGTCCAAGGCCACATGGGACCAGCGTCTGCTGGGGGTCAGCAGAGGGTGGAGAAGACCAGCTGGGGGAGAGGAAGACGTCTTCCCAGTCGCGCACTGGGGGCAAGCGCGGACATAGTTGGCGACGTCGCCCCAGAGGCCTGGCCACCAAAAGGACCTCTGAAGGAGCTCAATCAGGCGGGAGATCCCAGGGTGACAGGCGAGCTTGGTGGTGTGAGCCCAGTGGATGACGTCTCTCCGAACCGAGGAAGGAACGAACAGCTTACCCGCTGGTCCGCCACCCGGGTCGGGTTCGGTTGCCTGTGCCATCCGGACCTTGTCCCTGATGGACCAGGAGACGGAGCCCACGACACACAAGGCTGGAAGGATGGTATTATCCCGGTCCTCGGGGGCTTCAGGAGCAAATTGCCTGGACAGGGCGTCTGCCTTATCGTTCTTCAAGCCTGGGCGGTAGGTGATAGTGAACCTGAAGAGGCCAAAGAAGAGAGACCAGCGGGCCTGGCGGGCGTTCAGACACTTGGCCGCTCTCAGGTACTCCAGGTTCTTGTGGTCGGTCCAGACCACAAAGGGCTGAGCTGCCCCCTCGAGCCAGTGACGCCACTCCTGGAGAGCGAGCTTAACTGCCAGTAGCTCTCTGTCGCCCACGTCGTAGTTCCTCTCCGCAGCCGATAGGTGCCGGGAGAAGAAGGATCGCCCTGTCCACCGGTGAGCGCTGAGATAACACCGCCCCCACCCCCATATCAGAGGCGTCCACTTCCACAAAGCACTGCACGGCAGGGTCCACCTGGGCCAGGGCCTGGGAGGAGGAGAACTCCGTCTTCAGCGCCGCGAAAGCGGCCTCGGCATCCTCAGTCCACAGAACAGGCACCTTGGGGGAGGTGAGGCGGGTCAGGGGAGAAGCGATGGCGCCGAAGTTCGGGATGAAGCGCCGGTAAAAATTGGCGAAGCCGAGGAACTGCTGGACCTGCTTCCTGGATGAGGGGGTGGGCCACTCGACAACCGCCTTGACCTTAGCAGGGTCGGGGATGATCTGATTATGGGAGATGATAAACCCCAGGAAGGAGGTCTTGTCAGCGTAGAATTCAAACTTCTCTGCTTTAACATAAAGTCTGTTCTCCAAAAGGCGCTGGAGGACCCGCCTCACGTGAACCTGGTGCTCCTCCCGCGACTGGGAGAAGATGAAGATATCGTCTAGGTAAACAAAGATGAACACCCCCAGGAAATCGTGGAGAACATCATTAATTAGGTGCTGGAAGACGGCTGGCACGTTCATGAGACCAAATGGCATGACAAGATACTCGAAATATCCGCTGAGCGTGCAGAACCCCATCTTCCATTCGTCACCCTCCCGGATCTGGACGAGGTGATATGCGCTGCGGAGATCCAGCTTCGTAAACCAGGTGGCCCCCTGCAAAGAATCGAAAGCTGAATCCATCAATGGCAGCGTATACCTGTCCTTAACTGTAATGTCATTCAGCGCCCGATAGTTGATGCATGGCCGGAGCAAACCATCCTTCTTGGCCACGAAGAAGAAGCCAGCACCGACAGGAGACGAAGAAGGCCAAATGATGCCGGAGTTCAGCGATTCCTTGATATAGGAGTCCATGGCTTCGCGCTCCGGCGCTGACAGGTTGTACAAGCAACTGGAAGGCCAGGGCGCCCCCAGGCGGAGGTTGATGGCACAGTCGTAGGGGCGGTGGGGGGGGGGGAGAGACAGCGCTTTAGACTTGCTGAAAACTATGCCAAGGTCATGAAACTCTGGAGGGACTAAGGAGAGGTCCGGAGGAGGCACGTTGGAGGAAGGAGGAGGGAATGACACAAGCGGCAGACTGGAGGCAGGCGCCCAGACAGAAGGTGCTCCAAGAGAGGACGCTCCCCGACTGCCAATCAAAGGTTGGGCCGTGCAGGCGCAGCCAGGGGTAGCCCAGAATGACAGAGGCGGCCGAGATGGGCAGCGCATAGAAGCTGAAGTCCTCTCGATGATTTCCGGAAATAATGACCGGGACTGGGGCTGTCCGGTGAGTAACCCGCTCCAGGGGAGTGGCAGCGAGAGAGACCAGATTCAAGGGAGCCGGCAGAGGAAGGCAGGGGATGCCCAAACGGGTTGCCAGGCCCTTGGAGATGAAACTCTGTTCCGCCCCCCGAGTCCACCAGTGCGTGACTGCGATGTTCAGTGTGGTTGTGACAGAATCAAATTGGCAGCATGCACTTGGATAGGGGGTTAGGCTGGGATGCGTCCGCGAGGCCCCCTATGGTGACTCGCGGACTCCCCCTTTTGGCCAAACCAGGCAAGATTCCAAGGCGTGCTGGTCATCTCCGCAATACATGCAGAGCCCCAGCTCCCTCCGGCGCTGCTTCTCTGCTTGTGGGAGCTTTGCCCGGCCAATCAGCATTGCCTCCGGGTCGTCGGCAGACTCAGGCGCGGGCAACGCCAGGGGGCGAGATTGAGAGGAGAGTAATATAAAATAGCCCAGGCTTGAAGCGTAGAATTCAAACTTCTCTGCTTTAACATAAAGTCTGTTCTCCAAAAGGCACTGGAGGACCCGCCTCACGTGAACCTGGTGCTCCTCCCGCGACTGGGAGAAGATCAAGATATCGTCTAGGTAAACAAAGATGAACACCCCCAGGAAATCGTGGAGAACATCATTAATTAGGCGCTGGAAGACGGCTGGCATGTTCGTGAGACCAAATGGCATGACAAGATACTCGAAATATCCGTTGAGCGTGCGGAACCCCATCTTCCATTCGTCACCCTCCCGGATCTGGACGAGGTGATATGCGCTGCGGAGATCCAGCTTCGTAAACCAGGTGGCCCCCTGCAAAGAATCGAAAGCTGAATCCATCAATGGCAGCGTATACCTGTCCTTAACTGTAATGTCATTCAGCGCCCGATAGTTGATGCATGGCCGGAGCAAACCATCCTTCTTGGCCACGAAGAAGAAGCCAGCACCGACAGGAGACGAAGAAGGCCGAATGATGCCGGAGTTCAACGATTCCTTGATATAGGAGTCCATGGCTTCGCGCTCCGGCGCTGACAGGTTGTACAAGCAACTGGAAGGCCAGGGCGCCCTCGGGCGGAGGTTGATGGCACAGTCGTAGGGGCGGTGGGGGGGGGGGGAGACAGCGCTTTAGACTTGCTGAAAACTATGCCAAGGTCATGAAACTCTGGAGGGACTAAGGAGAGGTCCGGAGGAGGCACGTTGGAGGAAGGAGGAGGGAGTGACACAAGTGGCGGACTGGAGGCAGGTGCCCAGACAGAAGGTGCTCCAAGAGAGGACGCTCCCCGACTGCCAATCAAAGGTTGGGCCGTGCAGGCGCAGCCAGGGGTAGCCCAGAATGACAGAAGTGGCCGAGATGGGCAGCACATAGAAGCTGAAGTCCTCTCGATGATTTCCGGAAATAATGACCGGGACTGGGGCTGTCCGGTGAGTAACCCGCTCCAGGGGGGTGGCAGCGAGAGAGACCAGATTCAAGGGAGCCGGCAGAGGAAGGCAGGGGATGCCCAAACGGGTTGCCAGGCCCTTGGAGATGAAACTCTGTTCCGCCCCCCGAGTCCACCAGTGCGTGACTGAGATGTTCAGTGTGGTTGTGACAGAATCAGATTGGCAGCATGCACTTGGATAGGGGGTTAGGCTGGGATGCGTCCGCGAGGCCCCCTATGGTGACTCGCGGACTCCCCCTTTTGGCCGAACCGGGCAAGATTCCAAGGCGTGCTGGTCATCTCCGCAATACATGCAGAGCCCCAGCTCCCTCCGGCGCTGCTTCTCTGCTTGTGGGAGCTTTGCCCGGCCAATCAGCATTGCCTCCAGGTCGTCGGCAGACTCAGGTGCGGGCAACGCCAGGGGGCGAGATTGAGAGGAGAGTAATATAAAATAGCCCAGGCTTGATGAGACCCAGGTGTGTTCACAGCTGGAGCTGGAGACGGGCGAGAGTGAGCTGTGACACATTCAGTCAGTCATTATATATATTAGCTTATTTTTGTATGTTTTATACCGCTGCTCTGCTTATTTTGTCCTTTTCTTTAGAAAAGTTTTATATAGTGAGTTTTTCTTTATATACGCTTTTTGTAATCCTTTGGTTAACCATGGCTTGTTGACAAACTTCTGTTTAAGCTTTTTCTTTACTAATGGACAATTTTTTTCATAAAGAGTGGTTACAATGTTCATGAATGTATCATAGGCTTCATATACTGTACATCTGGTACATAGACTTTTGTCCAGTCTTGCTTCAGCAGGTCATTCTATATATACAACTTATAATTAGATTTTTTGTTTTATCTTGGTCAGTCTCAACAGTAACACATTCCGGAATCCCTGGTAGTGCAAAGGACATTCCATTTACAAGCTTACACCTATAGAGTTCATCAATATACAGTGCAACACCACTTTTTTTTTTGAGATCTGTTTATATGAAACATCTGATATCTCTCTATTGCCATCAAAGAAGCCTGCTCTTCATTGACCCAAGTTTCAGAGACTGCGATAGCTGTGAATTTTCTATCTAGCTGTTTTAAATAGTCCTGAATTTATAGAAAGGTTTTGTTAAGACTTCTGCTGTTAATGTGTATTATTGATAGTTTACCATCTACTTGCACTTGACATTAGCTAGGTTACCATAGTAACTTGTTTTATGACAATCAGTACCTTGTTTGGCTGGCTGGCTGGCTGGCACAGCTATTGACACCACTGAGGACACAGTCCAAGGACGGATAATTTTTTCACACGTGAGTTGTTCAGAACTTATAAGAACTCCTTATACAGCGATATAGAGTGATGATAATCAAGTCAGTGGTGGTAATGCACCTGTAAGCTGGTTGCCAACCGCCAATCAAATCTAAAAGATGAAGAAGACCTTGGCCTGTCACGTGTACACCCTTACTTCCAGCATGATTTGGCATTGCTTGATATGTTACATTTTTATAGCATTGACTCTGATATTAACACCATGCACAGTTGCAGTCCTGATTTTCGCGTGGTGTATGGAATTGATGGCTGTCCACGTGAATACAGGGTGTATAACTCCTTTTACAACCATGTAAAGCAGACACACACACATCATCTCCTAGCTGAAGCAGCTGAGGAGGACGAAACAACTTGCCATGGATTACTGGGAGAGGGTACAAATGATCAAAGTATTGCCAGACCTGTGGCTCAGGCTGATGCAACGCATTCTTCAGGGACTGACAAAGGCTCAAACATTGTTACTCGAATGGTAAGTTGTGATTTTTTTACACAAGTTACACAGTTCGTTACTCCCACGGTTATAATCTGTCACCACACATTACATTACAGGACCTAAAAATGCGCATCAATTAATCTGCATTTGGTTGCAAAAATATGGAGATAAATTCACCTGGCTGAAACGTGGATGATGGCTACAGCAGCAGGAGGCAGAAATGTAAAGCTGCACTCCAGTCAAACTGTTGTTGCTCATCCTTCCACTGTTAAAGTGTTGAAATTAGCAGTAAAAGCAAGTTAGCCAACTTGTTACCGTTATATACATGTTCAAGGTTGGCTCAGTAAATTGACTATTAAGAACAATCTACATGTAAATAAAAGACAATGTGTTCACATGTAACATCAAGAAAGAGAAATGTAGGTACCGGTACTTTAAAATGAAGTCATGTGTATCTGCACAGAGAATTAAAGTAAATAAAACTAACAAAATTACTATTGAGTAACTAATTATTCTTACAAGAAGAAATCTAGCTAGCTTACCCAGGTAGTTACTGTCAGATTGTCTGTAGTGCTACATAACAATGCCAATAATTTCCCTGTCTTAATAGATTTTTTTTTGTTAATCTGATTCAGAGTGGATTTCAAGAAGATGGGGAGGGTTGCTTGAACACTGACCTTTGTAAACTTGCAACTGCATTTCTTCTTCAAGCCAGAGAAACACATTGATTGACACAGGTAATTTATGCCATTGAGTTTCCAATAAATTGCCTTTTATTGTTAGTAGCTAGCTTAAAAGCAGTAAGCAGTATAGAATGACTTAGGCACTGCTCAGATCTGGCATCTTGGCTGATCCAATCACAAATGGACAGCTTTAGGTATATAGAGTGTGTCTCCACATGCTTCTTTAGTGACCTCTTTGATCAAATCTCACTTACCCACCATCTATGCAAATAGATTTATATAAAATCTGCTTGTACACTATATTTTCTGAGCATGAGATCAGAATAGATACAAAAGAATAAACACAATACTTACACTTGTATTTCCCACTGTTTACTTGTGATCCCATTGCTGAAAACATTATAAAACCAAGTGTGAAGAGGTTTTAGAGCTCCAGAAGGCAATACTATGCCATAGTAGTATAGTAGTTTTGGTAAAAAGAACTTATTTTCATCATTTCATGTTACCATAGGCATAAATCGGGGTGGGGGTGGGGGGACATGCCCCTCCCCAACCTGGGAAAAAAAAGGAGAATTGTCCCTCTCACTCCTTTATCATCATAAACCTATCTATTTCATGTTACAGAACTGAATAAAATGCACTTTAACCAATGCTAAGAATGCATACAAAACAAATATTGTTTGGGGGGAAATAGGCAACTTTTTTCACTCACTTTTTTCATGTAAATTTACAACTTTTTTCTCATTAATTTGCAACATTTTTTGACATTTTTTGTTGTAAATTTACAGTTTTTTTCCTCACTATATACATACATCCAGATGTTTTTATCCACATTTTATAGGGTTTGAATTCTTCCACATAACAAAATCTTGCATATTGCCCCCCCCCCCCAAAAAAAATCCCAACAACCTAGAAATGGCCTTGACTACAGTAATACTGATCGAGTCCCCCTCAGTATTCACTCTGGAGAAAATGTTCTGGTTATTTTTCCACCAACAGTGAAATGAAATATCTGCCCATGCATATTATTAACAATATTTAATGGAAAGGTTCCTTTTAAAGAAAAGATTGTGTGTGTGTGTGTGTGTGTGTGTGTGTGTGTGTGTGTGTGTGTGTGTGTGTGTGTGTGTGTGTGTTGGCATCTTGACTGCATTTCTGTATGAGAGTTACGACGTACGGCATTTTTGGTTTGTTTGCTTTCTCCTTCACAGAGAGCTGTTAACCAAATGGTGAGTGGAGTCCAGCAATATCAAGCAGCATTATTGGAGCACCTAAAACAGCAAGTGAGTAACGTGATTGAGAGACATGGGGACTTGCATCAACAAAAAAGTGATGCAATGGGGTTATTTGACCAGTTTTTGGACCCTTTCAGTAAAATTGCTTCCACCCATTTGAAGAATAAGACCATCAAAGAACTATTGCTGTCTTATTGGCTGGACAAACCACCTGAGTGCAACATGCAATCACCAACCGAGCACACAAAAAACATTTGACCCTTTATTAGAATGTTCAAACACAACAATCTTGAAGAGAAAACGCCAATCACTCACCAGATAAGCAGGAGCCCTGCAGAGGACAGAGGAGGCTGATTAGGGAGGAATGGAGATTTAATGGGAAAACAGATAATGCCACTCACATGGGGGATAGGAGGAGACCAGCACAGAACCCAGCGAAGGAGAAGAACCAGCAGGCAGAACTGCTGGACGGGTTGGGTGGATGGGTCTGACTGGGCAGAGAAGGAAGGCTGCTTCGAGGAGGAGCAACAGGCTGGTGAGCACACCAAATCCCCGCAGATGCACCGCTCCGTTGGCAGCAACCTGGAAAAGGTGGAAGAGAGGAGATTGTTAGGTAATGTCATAAGACAAGTAACCGCTTACGATAGAGCCGTCGGTTGAGCAGTATACCCAAACAAGCCAGCGTTGAATCACTGAAGACTGCTTCCTTATAAACGCTGGCAGGCAGGAATCAGCAGGTGTGTCTGATGAGGGAGCCGGTGAGCAGGAAGGAGGGGGCGAGTGCTCACCGCACATGACAGTTGTAACCAGTTGAACCAGAGATTGTTGTCACAAAACAAACAGTATATTATGTGAAACGTAGAGATTCCCTAGTTCTTACCATTAAAGACCATTGTTTTTATTAGATACCATTGGCGAAAAGTTTGGAGCAGCTGCTGTCACATCCAACAATCCTTGCAATGATTGCTAGAGAACCACAGCCTTGCAAGAATGGATTTCTCCATGATTCCATTGATGGAGATATTTTTAAGTCACACCCACTGTGTATGAAAGTTCCCACAGCATTGCAGTTGATTTTGTATACAGATGAAATTGAGCTATGCAATCCTCTTGGATCTCGGACAAACAAAAACAAATTGTTATTGATTTATTACACCTTAGGTAACATCAACCTCAAATACAGGTCAAGACTTCCTGCTATTCATCTGCTTGCCATAGTAAAATCAAAAGATCTTTCCCAATGTGGTATTGATGAGATATTTGAAAGGATTAACCATGACTGTGTGATGGTGTCCAGGTTGTCACTGCAAATGGGGAGAGGACAATTTATGGGGCATTGGTGTCTGTGTGCGGAGACACTCTAGCTCAGCATGAAGTTGTTGGATTTAAGGAAGGAGTGAGGTTTGCCTATAGTAAATGCAGGCATTGTGAATGCAACTTTGAAGACATGCAGGAACAATGCAATTAATATTTGTTTGTTAAAAAGACAATGGCAAGTCATAACTGGCAATGTAATGACATTGAAAAGGCAAGTACTGACTTTCTGAAAGACACTGTGAAAACAACATATGGTATAAATAGGAGAAGCAAATTGACGGAATTCGCTCACTTTGATATAATCAATCAAATTCCACAAGACATCATGCATGTTATTCTTGAAGGTGTTGCCCCATATGAAATCAAATGTGTTTTAAAGCATCTTGTGCTTGCAGGGCATATGGATTTGGACACATCCAGTGGTACAGTTGCTGGATTCCCTTATTCTCCTGTGGATGTTAGGAATAAACCTTGCCCCATATCTGTCAATACATCAAATGACAATAAATTAAAACAGTCTACTGGGCAGATGCTGGTTGTATTAAAGATCCTGCCATTTCTAATTCACAAAATTAAAGAAAATTATTACACACAAATGCTACTTAAGTTGTTAGAGGCAGTCAAAATTCTGTTTTCCCCTATAATTGTGCTCTCAACTCTTTCAAGGTTGAAGTTTTTAATAGAGCAACATTTAAAACATATCAAAGAACTCTTTCCTGATGCCAACATTATACCTAAACAGCATTACCTGCTGCATTTTCCCTCTCAGATTAAGGCACTTGGTCCTGCGGTGAGGCATACTGTATATGTATGCTCTTTGAGTCAAAGCATTGCTTTTTTAAGCAGTGGGCTTTGAAAAGTAGTTTCACAAATATTTGTAAATCTCTTGTGAAGCACAACCAACTTTATGAATGTTACCCAGAATGCCCAGGAGAAACAACTGATTTTTTCAAGTGAAGTTAACATGGGCCTAGTCTCTGATGTGAAAAATTTGTATTATGTACAGTGGGGCAAAAAAAGTATTTAGTCAGCCACCAATTGTGCAAGTTCTCCCACTTAAAAGATGAGAGAGGTCTCCAATTTTCATCATAGGTATACCTCAACTATGAGAGACAAAATGAAAAAAAAAAATCCGGAAAATCACATTGAAGGATTTTTAATTAATTAATTGGTAAATTCCTCAGTAAAATAAGTATTTGGTCACCTACAAACAAGCAAGATTTCTGGTTCTCACAGACCTGTAACTTCTTCTTTAAGAGGCTCCTCTGTCCTCCACTCGTTACCTGTATTAATGGCACCTGTTTGAACTCGTTATCAGTATAAAAGACACCTGTCCACAATCTCAAACAGTCAGACTCCAAACTCCACTATGGCCAAGACCAAAGAGCTGTCAAAGGACACCAGAAACAAAACTGTAGACCTTCACCAGGCTGGGAAGACTGAATCTGCAATAGGTAAGCAGCTTGGTGTGAAGAAATCAACTGTGGGAGCAATTATTAGAAAATGGAAGACATACAAGACCACTGATAATCTCCCTCGATCTGGGGATCCACGCAAGATCTCACCCCCGTGGGTCAAAATGATCACGAGAACGGTGAGCAAAAATCCCAGAACCACATGGGGGGACCTAGTGAATGACCTGTCGAGAGCTGGGACCAAAGTAACAAAGGCTACATCAGAAACACACTACGCCGCCAGAGATTCAAATCCTCAACTTGTCGTGTTTGGAGGAGAAAGAATACCATACCTACTGTGAAGCATGGGAGTGGAAACATCATACTTTGGGGCTGTTTTTCTGCAAAGGGACCAGGACGACTGATCCGTGTAAAGGAAAGAATGAATGGGGCCATGTATCATGAGATTTTGAGTGAAAACCTCCTTCCACCAGCAAGGGCATTGAAGATGAAACGTGGCTGGGTCTTTCAGCATGACAATGATCCCAAACACACCGCCCGGGCAACAAAGGAGTGGCTTCGTAAAAAGCATTTCAAGGTCCTGGAGTGGCCTAGCCAGTCTCCAGATCTAAACCCCATAGAAAATCTTTGGAGGGAGTTTAAAGTCTGTGTTGCCCAGCAACAGCCCCAAAACATCACTGCTCTAGAGGAGATCTGCATGGAGGAATGGGCCAAAATACCAGCAACAGTGTGTGAAAACCTTGTGAAGATTTACAGAAAACGTTTGACCTCTGTCATTGCCAACAAAGGGTATATAACAAAGTATTGAGATGAACTTTTGTTATTGACCAAATACTTATTTTACTGAGGAATTTACCAATTAATTCATTAAAAATCAGACAATGTGATTTTCTGGATTTTTTTTTTCTTATTTGGTCTCTCATAGAGGTATACCTATGATGAAAATTGGAGACCTCTCTCATCTTTTAAGTGGGAGAACTTGCACAATTGGTGGCTGACTAAATACTTTTTTTACCCCACTGTAGAAGAAAAGATTAAAGACTTCTGAGGAATAGAGCAAGTTGAATATATAGTTTCTGTAAGTAACCTATTTATGTTGGTTCTTGAAACCATTGGTAAATGCTATCAGCATGTTTCTGAAGTTATGTTCAATATATTTATGTACTATATAATCTGTTGCTGATTGCTTATGTTACCTCCTCAGTTGTTGTATTTCAAAATCTACTAGTGGCATCTTAAACAGCCATGGAGGAATAACAGACCACAGGACCGTTAGGCTAAAATCTATGCATTTTAATCCTGCCTGCTCAGCAATGACATCACTTATCCATCCAAAGCTACTAATGTTGGACTCATTGTGTTCCCAGCAATCATTAGGAATAGCTTTTGCAGGATGTGACCTCTTATGCCCCTTCAAGTTGATCCAGTATGCCAGCATTAATTTGGTTCTTCTTAATCTTAAAGGCATTTCACCCGTCTCTACTTGGATCGCTGATACTGGAGAAGTTTTAAATGGACCACAACAAATCCTTTTCCTGCACAAATCCAGAGCCTTTGCCTGCTCTATGTCCAGTTGGTTCAGGTGACATTCGGCAGCCGACACGAATGCAACACATCCATAGTCTAGTGTCGCTCTCATTAGTCCTCGATACACCCTCAACAGAGAGGCCCTAGAGGCTCCCCTGTCCCGTCCTGCCAGACATCTCAAACTATTATTTATTTTCTTACATTTTCCCTTAGTTTTTTTCATTGGGGCTGCTTCCAGGTAGTTATTCATCAGATAACACACCTAAATATTAAACTACCTGTACTTGCTCTAACTTTTGGCCATAAAGTTTTAAATAAATTTCTTTGTGACTTTTAGAGAAGCAAATCACTTGTGTCTTTGAAACCGATAATTTAAAAGCCCACCTGTTTGCCCATTGTTCAACTTGGTCTATTGCTGCCTGCATTTTCCTCTGAATGTACACAAGATTGCATCCCCTTATCCATAAGGCCCCATCATCTGCATATAAGGCCTTCCCTTTTCCCCTATCGATTCCTTCAAAAATATCATTAATCATAATATTAAACAAAACAGGGCTACACACGCTGCCTTGAAGGGTACCAACTCTGTACCAACTCTAACCTCAGTCGTTCTATCATACATGAAATCTAACACCTAATTGTATAACTTGCCTTCAGTGCTAAATTGATTTAATTTAATCAACAACCCTTCCTTCCACAGCATGTCATACGCTTTTTCTACATCAACGAAGACAGCTATCACATTTTTCCAATTTGCCTGGGCCTTCCTAATTTCAGATTCAAGGTGCAAAATGGAATCCATAGTGTTTCTCCCCTGTTCGAACCCACTTTGAAAAGGAGAAAGACATTCCCTCCCTTCCAAAATGTAATTCAGCCTTTCAGTCACTATTCGTTCCATTGTTTTCCCTAACTGTGAGGTAAGACTGGTACTACTGTATAACTGATTGTTCCCATGCCCTAGGAATCTTTCCAGCTTCCCAAACTTTATTAAACAGCTTTAATATTGATTGAGGGCACTGTCCTCCATGTGCGACAACATCATCTAACATGCGCCATCCTTCCCTGGTGAAGACTGCTTCGATTTCAGAATAGCCCTTTTCAATTCCCATAGAGTGAATGGCAAATCTATCATGGCCCTTGAAGTATTCTTCCTTTTGTTCATATGTGGGTGTTTGGATAAAGTGCTTTCCCTGCTTTGTCTAATTGTGTTTGGTAGGTTTTCTGAACAATGAATCTTCACTAGTGTATTGTTTTGAATGCCAACCTTTCTGTACATTTGAGTGGAATGATCAATATTTAGCTTACGAGGTAGAAGTTCCATACATAGCTCAAGCCAATATTTTTGTGGATGTGGAAAATCTTGTTGATTATACACCATACTACTGTGTAAACTTCAATAATAGCAAGTACATTCCAGTAAAGTATGATCTCACCGATATCATCAAACATCATTCTTGCATCTCTAGGGAGGGTGGGTGATTGGGCTGAATGTCTGTAGACCACCAACAAACACTGTAAATGATGACAGTAATTTCTACTTTTTATTTATTTTTGCTGTACTTTAATTTTATGAATAATGTGTTGTGGCTTATCCAATGTACAAAAGAACAGAGAAGGAAATATAATTCAAGCTCTTGCTTTCTATATCACATGGACATGATTTGATAAAAATGGAAGAAAAATAACCACACTTTACTGTATTTATAATAAGCTGCATTGTTAAAATGTTCTATGCAGTTTTCAATAAAGATTTGTCGTCTTAATTGAAGTTAAGTATATTTCTTGAAACAAGAAGATTTGTCTTCTACAAATAGCACAGCAGCTTAAAACCCTGATGAAATGTCAAGAAAAGCTTGTTTCATCTTAGGTATGACTCAAAACAAGATGTTTTGAAGACTCCTTAACTTAACAAGATTTTGAAGATCTATTAACTTAGAATAAGTTCTTATATCTCACTGAAAAGTTACTCTTTAGGTAAATGTGTCTTATATTAAGTGTAATGAGATATTTTGACTAGAAATGAGAAAAATATACTTAATGAGATTTTGATTTTTTGCAGCGTGCACCTCAATTTCGGTTACATTACACCGCCGAACTGGTACTTTTGTTTTCTGTCATCTTGTGCAGCTCCGTTGATGGCAGACGAAAGTGTACACACTCCAGACCATCTTCTGTTATCACAAAAGGTAAATGTTTCCTTTCAGAAGCTAAATAATCTCTTTTTAGAATCATAGTTGGCAAAACTTGGCGCAAACACTTCCTCTGTGTGGAAATATACTGTATGTTGGGATGGAGGCTTTGTTTACATTCTCTTCTTAGCGTCACCAGAAATGATGTTTGGGATGTTTTGTTATGTGAAGTCCTCGAGTCCTCCTGTGAAGAGCAGTAAGCTATACATGTCTGAAATCTTGTGATGTTAAATGCTTGGTACAACTGGGTATTCTGCGCTTTTGGGGACACATCATGTGACGGGTGCAGAACTGCGCCAGGGACAGCAGGTGACGCCAATATCTTATGAAAGCAGAACATCAAAGGGTTAAGTCCAGCTCACGAATATCATAATCTCTGGATGCATGCTTGATCCATTCTACTTTTTACCAAGTTAAGAGTCCACTGCCCCATGCACAGTTGTTTGATGTAAGCAGTTAAAGCCTTTCTTCTCCCTTCCCCTCCAGGTGAGGGCTTTAATGGCCCACCTTCTTCTTCTTCTCGGGTAAGGTAGACTAGACGCATCAATGGCGTATTGCTGCCCTCCACAGTTCATATATCAGGTTGGCAGCTGTATCTCAAATTTTCCTGTACAATCCAGTTCTGTGCAGAAACTCCTATAGTTTTTTTTTTTTTTTAACTACTTCAGTTGTCCAGGTTCATCAAAGTGTGCATGTTAAAAACAGTTTCTCTGGCAGATCCCAGATCTCTCAACAGTTTCCTCCACTGTATAGCATACTTCTTGCAGTGGATTATGACATGAGACAGTGTTTCCATGCTTCCACAGTCACATTTGCCGTCAGGGTGTTTTCCTATTAGAGCCAGCCCACTTCTAAGCTCACAGTGCCCAAGCCTTAGCCTGGTTAAAACAACTGAATCCTTCCTTTTACGAGTAAAAGGGTGCTTATATCTTTCGACTTGTCTCTGTATGTTATAATAATATCTTCCTCTCCCTTCATTTTCCCATGCTTTTCCCCACTGCTCTTTTATTAATGCACTCCATAATTTCAGTTTAGCGGTTAGGATTCCTGGTTTTCACCCAGGTGGCCCGGGTTTGACTCCTGGTATGGGAATAGTTTTTTGTTCCAAGGTTGTCATAGCCAGGAGTGGCACTGGGGTTAAGCTCCCAGTGCTCATAAAATGCTCCTTACGGCGTGCGTCTCGAAAAGCCTCTGATAACTAAGTCCAACTCCTAGCCTGCCCGTATGGGTTAGTCTCTAAGCCCGGCGGAACTGCTTTTACTAATAGGAGAAGGGGCGAGGGCGAATCCCTGGCGCCTTAAAACCAGATGCTTCGGGTAGATGGTGGCTCGTCAACCTGGGAAGGTAGCCCATCTAGGGGAAGGTAAACCCTGATTTCAAACCTCCGCTGCCTTGCGGCACACCCAGTCACGGGAAAGGCTTCGGGAGTCAACCCTGAGGAAAAGTCCAGAGTTGGAGCCCCTAAGGCAGTTCTCTGTTGTGCTCAACATCATTCTAGCAGCTCCTGCGACGGCGCTGGTGCCAAACTATAGCAGCCCTGCTGTTCCTTTGGATTCATCAGTGATGTGGAGAGGGGGGACATGCTGCATGGGTAACATTTTGTCCTCCATATCTTCCTGCCCAGGCTTAAATCCTACCAACGCCCAACGCTGGAAGGTAGAACACCGGTGCGCATCGGCCTGTTCAGCCACAGGCGGTGCTGTTCCAGCAGAGTAGACGTTTAGGATTCTCTTCCATGGTTATCATAGACCGACGGAGGCCGACGAATTTCAGGAGAACCATACTGCAGAGTAAATTCTATGTCTTCCTTGTGTACCCCCCTTTTTGCAAGTCTGTCAGTCCTCTCATTCCCCTTTACTCTCACATGCACTGGAACCCACATAAAACCCACCTCAATCCCTGCTCTGTGAAGTCTGACCAAAGTAAGATATATTTCTGTAAGTATATCTGATCTTGCTTTGGATTTAAATTCTTTGATCGCTAATAAAACTGCTAAAGAATCACTGCATATCACTGAATACCTTCTATTCTGTTCTTCAACCCACCACAGTGCCCATAAAACCGCCACCATTTAACGGCCCACCTGCCTCCTCCGTGAGCAATTAGCAGCCTCCTCCACTCAATGCTCCAACTTAGAAAATCCCTTACTCTTCAGAATTTTTTGAGCAATTCGTTTTCCCTAAGCGCTTTTTTGGTCAATAATTTTATGAGCGTCACTTTCAAACTTTTTTCCAGACATTTTGACCGAGCTGATATAAGCTCCAGCCCCACCCCACCCACCCCCGCGACCCGAAAAGGATTAAGCAGAAGAAGATGGATGGATGGATGGATGGATGGATGGATGGATGCCCTTCAGAGAGAGCAGTCGCTTCTCTTTTCTCTCCTGCTCCCTCCTCCTTCCTCCCCAACTGATTGAATCCCAGCTTGCTATTGTCTGTGTCTGCGTCGCTCTCGCTCTACTTCTGCTGAATTGACCCGAATGGAAACTATGGAAATTGGATTGTGGCTTAATGCTATTGTCACCACTTCTCAACAAGAACCGGGCCAGGGGGGAGCCCAAGAATTGGAACTCGCGTGATTCGACTGAGGATTGGCATGAGCACAGGATTCTGTTTGGCCTTGGAGTTCCTGGTGTATCAAAATTATTTGGGAGAGCTAATCAATGCGGACCCCGGCGTAGCTCCCCCAACAACAATTTCCAGCTGGGGGGAGCATGGATAGCGGCAAATGGGATTAACATGGAATTTACCATCTGGCATGCATTGAAGAGAGAATGGACTCTCTTGGACATGTTATCTATGTTTCGGTAGGTGGATAACATCTGGAGTCGCTGAGTGCTTTCCAGAGAATGACTTAAAGCCTGTAAATTGTGATGCACAATCGCTGAGAGATGAAATCTTTTACTCTAAGTGAACTGTGCCTTTCGACCTTGATTCGGCGCCCTTGAAGACTTCACTCATTCCTCCTGGGAAGATAAGGCTGAAGGGAGTTAACCCAAACATTCAACAATTGTTGTTGTTTCAGCAGACCGAGCTCCCGGACAGCATTACCATGTGTCTGGACTAAAGAACACATGACTGAATAACATCTATCCGTTGCCAGAGGGTGCCCTCTGCTGTTCACCAGCAATGACACACCTACACTACACTTTGCATACAACATTACATGACTGATACATGTAAACTGACACAAATATACATACACTGACTCTCTCAACCCTCCTGTTTTGTTAATGTGTGATCTATTGTCTGCTAACTGTGCATAGAGGTTGTTTTTTCTGTGTAATCAAAATTTGGCTCATTGAGCTTTAGATGAGCTTATACGAGCGTTATTCTGATAACTATGTTTTTTCTCTCTGCCTATTGTGTTTTCCTCCCCCCCATTCCCCTCTTTACCCTCACTGCATGACAGGCGCCTTCATCATGGCAGCCGCGTCATTGGATGCTCCTAACGTGCGCGCCCAATGTCAAGTCAAATTCCTCGTATGTTTACTTGTAAATATACTTGGCAATAAAGCTGATTCTGATTCTGATTCTGATTCTGATTACTTCTTATTTCTCACTGGCACTTGCATAGTCACATATCACGCGGCTGTGGTGCAGGTGTAGTGTGACTGACTACTGATTCTGAGAGTCATAGGTTCGATTCCCACTCAGTTTGCATGTTAAAGTGTCCTTGAGCAAGACACTAAACCCCCAGTTGCTCCTGGTGGCCAGGCTAGTACCTATGTGTGTATGGCAGCTCTGCCGCCAACAGTGTATGAATGTATGTGTGAATGGGTGGATAGCAAGATCTGTAAAGCGCTTTGGTCATCCAGAGATGAGAAAAAGCGTTATATAAGTGAATGCCATGTCAAAACAGTTCCTCTTATAGGCTATTGTCATGTGGTACCCACACGGGGCATTTGTAAATTAAACCAGTCAGCGGCCACACAAGAATATTATGGTCTTCATAGGACCCTGTGCTTCAGCCCAGCCTCGCCCGTTTATTAAGGAGGCCTTAAATATACAGGACAATGTACGTCCTGCTTGGGACAAACATATTTAGCCCAATAAATGGGACATCCCGGCTAAACCGGGACAGTTGGCAACCCTAACTAAAGCAGCAGGACAGAGGACTCTAGGAATCAAACATCATTACTTACTTTTAATGCTGAAGGAGATCCGTGATGACAAGAACTCACTCCTTATCTCGGTAACAAACACAGAGGTAATCATACTCTCCATTTAGTCCTTTTCATGATAATATTTAGCAATCTGTGCTGACAGTTTCTTTTCCTCGCCTTACAACTTGGAACAAATCTCTGCTGATAGCAGATGTGTAAATGTAAAAAAAAAAAATCCTTGCTCTATGTCAAAACAAGATCACTAGAAGCAGCCAAGGTTCATGATAAAATACTTCTGAAGTTGCATAAAATATTCCAGTAAGACCCAAGCTTTTATAGTGGTTGTGCTAGTCGTCTTCTTTTCCTTGGAGGCTGTGTTTTTATGGCATTTAATCATCACTGTAAGACAAAGGAGATGGAAATAGGTGGGAAAATATGTGCATTGAACAGAATTAGCAATTGGCAAAAACTTACTGAATTGAATCCGCACCTGGCCACTTAAGTGGCCATTGCAGTCAATTGTCTGAAGGCATTGGTGGTCCTGGGCTAGAGCAATGACATGGTGATCTTAGATCCGAGGTAGACAAAGTCATTGACAACCTCAGCCTGTTGATGGTGAAGGGCTGTGGTGGTGGTGGTTGTGGTGGCAAGAAGTCGGACAGCTACTGGATTGTCATCTTTGCCCAGCTGATGGTGAGGCCCAGGGGCGATGTTTCCTCTGCAAGCAGCTGCAGTGCCTCGGTGATTATGTCCAGGTGTGAGGCGAAAAACACCACGTTGTCTGTGTAGCACAGATCTGTGAAGTGTGAGTGAAAGGTGGAAGTGACTCCGAGATTAGGGCAGCATTCCATTACATTCTTGACCCAGTAGTCAACTGCAACATTAAAGAGGTTTGGCGCGACAAGGCACCCCTGCCAGACTCCTCAGGTGGGGACGAAAGGGTCCAACATGTCACCCTCAGTGTGAACCCTGCAAAAACTATTTTCAAAATTTCAATTTCTCTTATTTATGTATGGAAATATAACCAAAAAGAATTATTCCAGCTCCTGCCAGAGCAAAATATCTGTATCAGGGCTCTGCAACCTGTGGCTCTGGACCCACATGTGGCTCTTTTTCCCATAAATAGTGGCTCCCTTAGGCCTTGAGGGAAACAAAAAACTCACAAATTTCCAAGAAATTGAGCAACAGATTTACAAGAAATTTACATTGGTAAGAAAAATATCCAAACAAACAAACAAGGTGTTTGAACTAAGTTGCATTTCTGAATAATGTGTATTAAATGTATGTATTGTGGGTGTAACGCCTGAACTTACTTTGTTCCTCCACAGTATTATAATTTTCTATGATTTAATTTAAATTATATATATATATATATATATATATATATATATATATATATATATATATATATATATATATCGTTTTGTGAATAGGTAGGAAGCAAATGAATGGAAATCAATGATTTGTGGAGAAGGGGTGGGATTGAATAAGTTTAGACTTCTTCCCACTCCTTTTCGGATATGTACGTGAATTATGTGTAAGGTGAAACTCATGTTTTATTTTATTATTTTTTTCTTAACAATGTTTTCGACATTACTGTCACTGAATGCTCGATGTTACACATTCAAAATAAATGAAATGACAAAAATATCCAAATAGCAGGAAATGAGAAAATCTGAAATTTTGCGCAAAAATCTCACAAATTTAGGAAAAAAAATGCTGCAATTTTCTGAGGGAAACATACCCATAAATTTGCAAGAGAAATGTCACAAAAATTCTGGAAAAGAAATCACAAATTTATAGAAAACATTTTATGAGAATAATGTCATAAATTTATGAAAAAAATACTGAAGTTTTACCCATGAAGGGTATTAGATTTACAAAGAAAAATATAACAAATTTGTGAGAATAGCTGAAAATTTGTACAAAAAAGTACTCAAAATTTAGGGGGAATGTTACAATTTCAAGAGGAAAAGAAAAACAAATTGGTGAGAAAAAAGTTGACAATTTTTCAGAAAAAGACAAACTGTTGCAATATGTCACGGTTTGTAGATACAGGACCCAGATACAAGACTCAAATTTAAATGATATTTATTTGGAGCTGGTGAACTACTGACCCAGCTCGAGGGCTGAAAACAACAAAACTTGGCCCAGCAAGGGAAAATTCCAAATAACACAAGACTTGGCAGGACACAGGCTAGACAAGGCAGTATCCCCTTCTTAAGGGGCTGCTTCCAAACGACCCAACAGTAACACCAACAGAAAAACAAAAAACCCTCCCAGGGAGGGTGGTAGGGGTATAAGGACAGGTGGATCAACCCCCCACCCCCCCTCACACACACACAGTACAAAACAAGAACATAGTTTGTGGGCCAAACAAAGTCCAAGGCCCCAAAACCCAAAACAAAGCAGGTCAGGTGGCCTTCCAGAGTCCCTGGGCCACTGGACCGGAGAACATGGCGGACTGGGGGGCCTTCCCAAGTCCATGGGCCCCCAGACCAGAAAGCAAAGAGGGTCAGGGGGTCTACCGGTGTCCCTGGACCACCACACTAGGGAACAAGATGGGCTGGGAGATTACTGTAGGAACACTTGAAAAAAAAAATATGAAAAATATGACATGGTAGCTTCTTGCTCAAAAGGTTGAAACAAAGGAGCCTTTTCCTTTTAGTTTTCTGAGGTTTTAGTTCAGAAAACAATAACACAGGCGCCTTTGGCTCAGAAAATGATAATACAGGAACTTTTGGCTCTGGAGACAAAACAGGAGAGAAACAACAGAGAAAACAGGAGCTTTTAATTCAAAAACTGATAACAGGGGAGGTTTTTTTCTGGAGCCAGTAATGAAGGATCTTTTTGTTCCGCAGTGGGTGACTGCAGCACACTGCCCTCAGATGCAACTGGCAGGCATGCGCTGAACTCAGGAACAGACAATTGTTGTGCACTAACCTCTGGTACTGGTGACAGGGAGCGCTGACTTCAGGGACAGGTGACAGTAGCACGCAGCCCTCCAGAGCGGGTGTCAGCAGCATGCTGAACTCAGGAACCAATGATAGCCGCGTGCTGACCTCAGGAACTGACAGTTGGAGCACATTGCTCTCAGCGGCTGATGGCAGAGGCTCGCCAGCCTCTGGCACAGACAGCAGAGGGGCTTTTAGCTCTGGGGATGGCACCAGAGGTTATTCCAGCTCAGAAGACTGCAGTAAGAGAGCTGCAAGCTTAGCGATCGTTGACAGCTGGCAAGTGTTGGTCTCAGTGAGAGATGACAAGAGTGCGTTGACCTCCGCAGCCAACAGTGGATGCACGCTGATCTTAAGAGCCGATGATTGGGGTGCACTGAGTACAACAACAAATAGCGGGAGTGCGCCAGCCTCTGGAACAAACGGCAGGAGCGTGCCGGCCTCTGGAACAAACAGCAGATGGGCACTGGCCTCTGGGACAAACAGCAGATATGCACCGGCCTCTGGGACAAATGCTGGATGTGCACCAGACTCTGGGACAAATTCCGGATGTGCACCAGACTCTGGGACAAATTCCAGATGTGCACCGGCCTCTGGGACAAACGGTGGATGTGCACCGGCCTCTGGGACAAACAGCAGAAGTGCACCAGCCTCTGGGAAAAATGGTGGATGTGCACCGGCCTTTGGGACAAATGCCAGATGCGCACCAGCCTTTGGAACAAACTATGGAGGTGTGCCGACCTCGGAAACAGGAAAGAGTGGTGCACTGACCTCTGGAGCAGATGGCTGTGTGCCTCATTTGGGAACTGATGATTTAGGCATGGCGGCCTCTGGAGCAGTTGGTTGGAGTGCATTGACCTCAGGAGCCACCGATGCTGACTGATCAGCAGTGAACCCAGACACTGCAGGCGGCACCTCAGGTGCTCTGCAAAGAGAAGAGAGGAGACGTAGGTGAAGATGGAGGGATGACAACGGCAGCAGAGATGACAGCAGATAGCAGCAAACAGAGCTCAGCAGCAGTGGTAATTTGCTGCTGCTGAGCCCCCTCACCTGGAACAGGACAAGACCTTTCTGTGGTGGATGTTAAAGAGAAGAAAGATACTGTACTTGCCTCTGTCCCAGTTCTGCTGCCACTGGAGAGTCAGACGGGTCCTCCTGGGAGTTCATGGAGCTCATCCGATGAGGAGTCACTGCCTGATGGTGAGGTGCAGTTTCTTTGTGGGAGGAGGATAGGGAGGTCCGCTGTTCCTCTGGTGGTGGAGAAATTTTGGGCCGCTGTGTTCCCCGGCACTGGCATGAGCTGCGTCTCCCCTTGGCTCACTGTTGCTTCACCTCCCCGTGCTCTTCTCCAACCATGGCGGCATTTCCAGCAGTCCCTGAACCAACACCAGCAGATAGGGAAGGCTGCGCAGGAGTTCAGTGAGCCGAGGGCAATGCCGAAGTGTTGGAAATTCCTCAGTGACTCTGAAGCGCCTTTCAGGAGACTGAGGTCTTATTCCAGCGTGTTGGAAGAGTGGGCGATTAAGGAGGCTCTCGATTAAGGAGGCAGCCCAAACCTCCTTTTCGTCGAGGCCCATTAAAGAAAACATGGAGTCCGCTGGGTCCATCTGACGGTGTCCTACTGTCACGGTTTGTAGATACAGGACCCAGATGCGAGATTCAAGTTTAAATAGTATTTATTTGGAGCTGGTGAACTACTGACACAGCTTGAGGGCTGAAAACAACAAATCTTGGCACAGCAAGGCAAAATCCAAATAACATAAGACTTGACTGGATACAGGCTAGACAAGGCAGGAACAAAACATGAAGTGTGTTGATCATGCCGCTATGACGAGGACCCCATGTCCAGGTGATGAACGGTATCCCTTAAATCAGTCAATCAATCAATCAATCAATCAATCAAACTTTATTTGTATAGCACTTTTAAAACATTAGTGCTTTACATAGATAAAAACAATAGACACATTTAGTTACATATTTTACATGATACATCCCCACCCCTTCCAACCCTCCCATAAACATACCCACAAACACAACACACACAGGCACATACATCACCCCCTACTTCTCTTACACACATATAAAAGAGACATTGCTTGGCACTGAGGCACCCCGTGAAGGAGCAACCATCCTGTGGATCCCCCCCACCCCGGGATACCATTCATTCATTCATTGGCTCCATCGATCTCGAAAGATCATGGGGGGGGGGGGGGGGGGTTGTGCCTTGGGTCATCATTCAGGGAGCTGCACCGTTGGGCGTGGCTGTAGAGGCCGATATGGGATCTGCAGGTCCTGCCGCAGCCACTGCAGATAAATTACTCACAGTGTAGTGGGGGTCTCGACAGTCTCCTCTGTCTGTGGAGTCTCTTCTCCCCCCAGCGAGTGTCTCTTCTCTCCTGTGCTGTTCGGATGACATCCTGGGTGATGGTCCGCCAGTTGGAGCGGACGGAGGCAGCTGACTCCAGGTCGGAGGGGTTGAAGCCTCCAGCCTTGAGGTCGCGCTTGCAAACATCCTTGAATCTGAGAGTTGGGCGTCCCTTTGATCTAGTTCCAGTAGCCAGCTCCCCATACAGTAAGTCTTTGGGGATGCGGCCATCCTCCATTCGATTGACGTGGCCAAGCCATCGCAAGCGTCTCTTTGTCAGGATGGCAAACATACTGGGCACATCTGCTCTGGCCAGGACGTCGATGTTGGAGACACGGTCCTGCCAAGTGATGCGCAGTAGTCTGCGAAGGCAGTGTTGGTAGAAGGCGTTCAGCAGGTGTTCCTGGCAGGAGTAGAGGGTCCATGCTTCACTGCCGTATAGGAGAGTACTCAGTACGCAGACCATGTAGACTCTTATCTTGGTGTTGGTGGTTAGCATAGAGTTGTCCCAGACTCGCTTCGCCAGACGGGCCATCACCGTCGATGCCTTGCCGATACGGGCATTCAGTTCGGCGTCTAGTGAGAGATTGCTGGAGATGATCGACCCGAGGTAGGTGAATTTGTCCACCACCGCAAGTGTGTGGTCGCTGATGTTGATACTGGGAGCACTGCTGACATCCTGGTCCATTGTCATTACTGGCCGGGATACCACACAGCCAGTAATGACAGAAGGCGCCACAAGGGCCGCAGTGGTACAAAACCCCTACCCACCTAAGCTAGAGCAACCCACGAGACCAACACCCCATGCAGAAATATCAAACGGACAGGTGAAACAATAATTACAATCAGGTGTGAACAATCAAGGATGGAACTAAGCTCAGACAGAAAATAACTTGGGGCGCTGTCACAATAAAACCAAACCAAAACTACAGATAAAGACAGGAATAACGATAAGCAAACATAAACATGACTCAGATAATAAATGATACTAATAAACCAGACTTAATAATAATGATAATAATAATACTAGCAACCAAGGACTGAAAATACGGCAGATGTGAATAGACAATCACAACAGGGAATACACATGAAACAATACCAACAGATCAGGGAAGACAATACCAAGAAAACTAGGATAATAATAATAAATAATAATGACCAAACTGAGAACCAAGCAGGGAACAACTCCTATGGAGCACAAATGCAGACAAAATAATGAACAACAATAAATAGAGAAAAAAAAAAAGGTACAAACTTAAAGCAAGGATGCGGGCTTGGGCCCATGTCCTGAAAACAAGGAATAGAGACTAGAATTCACAGTGAGGACATAGGGCCCAGTCCACATCTTGACAATATATGGAAAAAGCTGACACTTTTACCTTAAAAAAGGTAACATGATGCCAAAAAAAATCATCAAAATGTATGAAAAAAGCATATAACTTTATTAGATAAGATAAGATAAGATAAGCCTTTATTAGTCCCACAACGGGGAAATTCCAGGATTGCAACAGCACAGGGATAGCAACACTCAGAGCAACAATCAGAAGGCAAGAAAAAAACAAGCAAGCAAGAGCAGCTAATATACATATGTACGTATTACTATAAAATATATATATATACACACACACACAGACACACAGTGCAGAGCATTGTAGCTGGATGGAATAAATATATGAATATATGAACACACAGTGCAGAGCATTGTAGCTAGATGGAATAAATATGTAAATATATAAACACCCACAGTACGGAGCATTGCAGCTAGGTGGAATAAATATGCAAGTATACAGTATAAACACACACAGTGCGGAGCAATGTAGCTAGATGGAATAATATGTAGATATATAAATATATAAACACACCCAGTGCTGAGCATTGTAGCTAGATGGAATAAATATGTAAATATATAAACACACACAGTGCAGAGCATTGTTGCTAGATGGAATGAAACAGCATAACCGTCTACTTAGTTATCCTACATGGTATGATTATGTGCCCATACATATTCTCACCCTCCATAGCGACCGGTAAGTTCCTAGTTGTATGCCGGAGGGGACCATTGTGTAAGTCTATTGCATCTTTTGCATTCAAAAAACTATTAGTTTGTTACGTCTTTTTGCTATCTCTGCGAGCAGCCCTGCTTAGGTTGTACAGTCTGACAGCCGTTGGTAGGAAGGACCTACGAAACCTCTCGGTTGTGCACCTGGGATGATGTAGTCTGCTGCTAAATGAGCTCCTCAGTGCATTCAGTATGTCCTGCATAGGGGTGGGAACTCGGACTCCAGCAGAGATGACAGTTTAGCCACCGTCCTTCTCTCTCCTATCTCCTCCATCGGATCAAGGCGCTGCCCCAGGACAGAGCTAGCTTTCTTAATCAGTTTGTTCAGTCTCTTCCTATCGGCTGCAGTAATGCCACTGCCCCAGCAGACCACTCCAAAAGTGATGGCTGATGCCACCACCGTGTCATAGAATGACTTCAGCAGCGCCCCTTGTACACCAAAAGACCTGAGTCTCCTCAGCAGGAACAGCCTGCGCTGTCCTTCTTGTAGAGTGCATCAGTATTGTGTGACCAGTCTAGTTTATTGTTCAGATGAATACCCAGGTACTTATAGGATGTCACCATCTCGATGTCTGTTCCCTGTATATTTACTGGTACTGTGAGGGGCTGCCCATGCCTGCGGCAGTCCACCACCAGCTCCTTAGTTTTCCTCGCGTTGATCTGGAGGCAGTTCCGATGGCACCAGTCCACGAAGTCCTGGATAAGCCCTCTGTACTCAGCTTCATCTCCATTGGAGATGAGGCCAACGATCGCAGAGTCATCAGAGAACTTCTGTAGATGGCAGTGTGTTGTGTTGTGTGAGAAGTCCGCAGTATAAAGAGTGAACAGGAAGGGAGCCAGCACCGTTCCCTGGGGGGCCCCCGTGCTACTGATGATCGTGTCGGACACACAGTCCCGGGTTCTCACAAACTGAGGCCGGTTCGTGAGGTAGTCCAGGATCCATGATGACAGGTGCTGGTCCACCCCTGCGCGCAGCAGCTTGTCCTTCAGGATCATCGGTTGGATGGTGTTGAAAGCACTGGAGAAGTCAAAGAACATGATCCTCACCATATTCCCGGGCTTCTCCAGGTGGGACAGAGAACGGTGAAGGAGGAAGATCACCGCATCCTCCACCCCAATGCCATGCTGGTAGGCGAACTGGAGTGGATCCATCGCTGGTTCCACCAGGGGGCGGAGATGAGCAAGGAGCAGTCTCTCCAGGGTCTTCATCAAGTGGGACGTCAAGGCCACCGGTCTGTAGCTGTTCAGGTCTTTGGGGTGGGAAGTTTTTGGTACAGGTACCACACAAGATGTTTTCCACAGCTGTGGTACCCTCCCCAGTTTCAGGCTCATGTTGAAGATATACGTCACAATCCCACATTTTTGGCAAAGATGTCACAAATTTACTTGGAAAAAGTCTTAAATTTTACTTGATAATGGTATTAAATTTGCAAAGAAAAATATGTAAAATTTAGGACCCCCCTCCCAACACATTTATGCCAAAAATATAAAAAAAATTTGGAAAAAAGATACAGTTTAATGAGGAAAACACCCACACTATTTTGCAAGAAAAAAAGACATTGTGGGGGCACGGGTTGGACTTCTCCACCCAGGGATCAATGGACCAGAAAAGAAGGTTTCACCGGTGGGTTCAGATGGGACAGTAAGGACTATGCCCCCCCCCCCCGGAGAGAAGAGTAAATGCCGGGCTGCTAGAGAAGGGTGTGACAGCGGCGCCGGTGTTATGATGTTAATGTGCCACACAGGTTTTGTTCTAAACGCAATGTGTTATGGTCGGAAGTTCCGGTCCTCAATGCATGGAAATAAAGATATAAAAGAGGGATGCACAGAGGCCTGAGATGCGCTTTTGCTATACTGCTTTGTTGGAGAAAGAATAAACTCATGTGTTGTTCAGCTTGCTTCCTCGCCTATTCCTTTCTCCACACTGGTGACCCCAAGATGTGCCATGGAGAGCAAGACAAGCACATCCCCGAAGACTACCTGGAGAGAGAGCAACAACTCTGCGTGCGCTGTTTCAGTCAAGCTGCTGGACTTCTGGCTTCATGACCCGACAGCGTGGTTTTTGCACATAGAAGCCCAGTCCACTCCTCGGGATAACAACAGATGACACAAGGTACTACTACGTGGTTGCTGCGCTGGACGCGTGCGCCACACAACAGGTGCCAAGCCTGCTCCAGGAGCCGCCAGCCCGGAGGGAATACAAGGCACTCAAGAGGATGTTTCTCCAGCGCTATACCCTTTAGGACAGCAACAGGGCGGAGAGACTCCCAACACATTCAGAGTCGGGGGACAGATAAGCCGTAGAGCTAATGGAGATCATGTTAGCGCTGATGGGTAGAGACGACGAGTTTTTCCTCTTCGCCCACCTGTTCCTCAGGAACCTATCGGCTGCAGTGAGGGCAATCCTGGCCAACTCGCCATTGCTGGTAATGAAGGACTACCACGCACTGGCGCAGGAAGTGGATTGCACCATTTTAGCGACCAGAATGCTCAGCGTGAATGCAGCAACACTGACATTCAGGAGGGACTCCAGCGAGGTCGAGGAGCCGTGGGTGGTAGCCGGGGCAGATGCCAGGAGATGCAGGAACGGGGCGATCTGCTACTAACATCGCCATTTCAGCTCAAACTCCCAGTGATGCATGATGCCATGCCAGTTCAAGAAGTTGGGAAATGGCACGGCCAACAGTCAGTAGCAGCTGCGACTGCTGGCAATAGAAACAAGCTGCTGTATGTCACAGACACACGTTTGGGGAGATGGTTTCTGGTGGACTCTGGCTCCCAGAAGAGCCTCATCCTGCCGGGAAATGCAGACAGGGTGGAAGGGGGCAGAGGTCCGGAGCTTACGGCTGCCAACGGATACACCATCAGGACATTTGGTGAGCGGACACTGATAACATGTTTACACTGATGCAACTTTCAGTGGAACTTTGTGGTGGCTGCATGTTTTTTATTTCCTTATGGGTTTTTAGTTGATGTTGCTAACAGGAGGTTAGTGCATGCTGTCTCTTTTGACTCTCTGCCCTGTACAGCTCGGGGAGCTAGGTCGGCAACACTGGCCAACGTTATAGCTCCGGGGGGGGGGGGTACAAACAGTTACTTGCACAGTTCCCAGCGCTCACGGTCCCGACGTTTTCAGCTATGATAACGAAGCACGGGGTGGAACATTTCATAACTACAAAAGGACCGCCAGTATTTGTGCGACGTTGACGCCTGGACACAGCTAACCTTGCAAGTGCCCGCAAGGAGTTCGCCAACGTTGAACAACTGGACATCAGCAGGCACTCCAAGAGCCCGTGGGGATCCCCACGACATGTGGTGCCTAAAGCCGAGGGGTTGTGGCGACCATGCGGCAATTTCTGGTGCTTGACCAATGGTACGGAACACGATCACTATCCTATCCCACACATCCAGGATTTTTCATACACCTGGCCGTGGTGCATGTTTTTTCCAAAGTAGATCTGGTCCTTGGTTACCACCAGGTTCCGGTGTGCGAGGAAGACATTCCAAAAACAGCTGTAATAACTCCTTTTGGCCTTTTTGAGTTTTTACGCATGCCATTCGGATTAAAAGGTGCGGCGCAGATCTGCCAGACAATGATGGACGCAGTGCTTCGTGACCTGTCCATCGTTTTTGTCTACTTAGACGACATTCTGGTAGCCAGCGCGTCCAAGGAGGAGCACATCACCCATCTCAAGACAGTTTTCCGGAGGTTGGAGGCACATGGGCTGATAATTGACCAGGAAAAGTGCCAGTTTGGTGTGCCAGTGATTGACTTTTTGGGCTACCGCATTTCGCCAGAGGGCGCAATCCCGTTACCGGACAAAGTGTGCGCTGTGCCGGACTTTCCGCACCCGCAGACAGTGAGGGCACTACAGGAGTTTTTGGGAATGGTTAATTTTTATAACTATTTCCTTCCCCGGGCGGTCCAGCTGATGCAGCCGTTGTATGTCACGCTTAAAAAAAAAGAAGCCCATGGAAGCCATCGACTGGACTCCAGAGAGAGACCAGGCTTTCACTAACGCCAAAACAGCGCTTGCAGATGCCATGTTGTTAGACCACCCGGATCCATCTGCACAGATTGCGCTCACGACAAATGCGTCTGATGCTGCCGTATGGGCAGTGGTGGAGCAGTGCAACGCAGGTTCGTGGCAGCCACTCACATTTTTTTGGCCGGACTTTGTGCTACAACAAACACAAATACAGCACGTCCGATAGAGAATTGCTGGCTCTCCATCTGGGGACGCACCATTTCCAGTTCTGGCTGGAGGGACACAAGTTCACTGCGTTTGTGGACCACAAGCCGCTGATGCACGCAATGTCCAGGACCTTGGAACCGTGGTCAGCCCGGCAGCAACGGCATTTGGCCGCAATTTTGGAGTTTAATACCGACATTCAACACATTGCCAGTAAACTCAACATCGTGGCCAATTGCCTGTCGTGAGCATTAATCGCCCCGGTCTACATGGGAATAGATTTCCCTGCCATGGCTGCAGAGCAAGCCGGGGACGCAGACATTTGAACGCTTCAGTCTTTGCCAACTGGGTTAAGGCTGGAGAACAGGGTGGTGCAAGAAGGGTGCCCTCCCTTGCTCTGCGACATCTCCACTGGCTGCCTGCGCCCGGTGGTTCCGAGCTCTTGGTGTCAACATGTTTTTGAGTCATCCACTCCCTTTCGCATCCAGGAGTGTGTGCATTGGTGAAATTAGTGGGGGCAAAATTCACTTTGCCGCCCTTGTGCAAAGACGTGAAATAGTGGGCTGCAGCTTGCATTGCATGCCAATGGGCCAAAGTGCACAAGCACACCAGAGCTCCCTTTCAGCTGTTCCAAATCCCAGCTAGGAGGTTTGACCATGTCCATGTGGATTCGATGGGACCCCTCCCGCCGTCGCAAGGTTTCACACACCTTTTGACAGTCGTGGACCGCACCACGCGCTGGCCTGAAGTGGTCCTGCTGGCTTTTACCACATCCGTGGAAGTGGCACGTCCTTTTTTGTTGGTTTGGGTTGCACGTTTCAGATCTCCATCGGACATCATGTTCGACAGAGGTCCACAGTTCGTTTTGGAACTCTGGTCCGCGATGGCTCAGAGCCTGGGGGTCAAAATTCACAGCACTACCACGTACAAGCCCCAGGCTAATGGGTTATGCAAGCGTTTTCATAGATCGCTTAAAGCAGCGCTCAGAGCTTTGCTCATGGGCACAATTTGGGTCGGCTGCCTGCCTTGGGTTCTTTTAGGGTTGCGTTCAACACCTAAGGAGGATTTCTCAGCAGAATTCATTTTTTCTCAACCGCTGAGGATCCCCGGAGAATTTTTATCCAAAATCCCCGTGCTCAAGGCTGATCCGCCCATGCAATTTTTACACAGTACGGAGGCTGTGAGTGTACCAGGCATGGCCCACCATTGTTTTCCCTGCACATTCATCCCAAAAAGGTTGCAGAATGCCAGTTTTGTTTTTGTCAGGCACGATGTGCTCTGGACCCCGCTGCGCTCCCCATATGATGGACCGTTGAGTGTTGGAACCTGGGGCGAAACATTTTGTGTTTGACTCTGGGGTTGTAGGGAGACCGTCTGTATCAACAGGCTGAAGCCTGCTTATGTGTTGGCAGACGAGCAGGTAGTGTTGGCCCAAGCTCCCCGGTGCAGACGCCCACCATTGGTGGCTCCGCAGGTTGGTGATCCCTCAGCAGGGACCGACACTCGCGAAGCTGATTTGTTTTCTCTCCCTCCCTTTTTCCACCCACAGACTGACGTGCCCTCCTGTACACCCCGTCAGCAGGGCAGTTCGACTGCATTGGCGACCCCCCACTACAGCCGCTATAGGCGACAGCTCAAGCCCAAAGGACGGGGGGATTAAGGCCCATTCTGGGTGTTTTGGGGGGGGTGGCCTGTATTGGGGCATGGTGTCATGATTGCCACTAGGCCATCATCAGCATCATCAACATCAGCTGCGCTCACTTCAGCAGGTGGCAATCAGCGGGCCATAAAAGCCCAAAGCGCGGACGCCTCAGCACGGAGTCGTCTGTCACTCTCGCCTAGCAACGCGCCAAGACCATGAACTCGCATCCAAGAATCCACGCCTTGCCTTACCAGGCCACGTAAGCCATCTCATCACGCCTCTGCTAGTTCTTTCCCCTGTGCACAGGTGGACCTCCCTGGCGGCGGACCATCCTCCTCTGCTGACGAGGCACCGTCCTCCGCTCCGCGGAGCTCCTCCTCATCTCCACAGCACCGGACACCACAAGCATGACGTTGCACGGACACCAGGAGTCAGTCAGCCCCTCGTTGTGGCACCTGCAAGTAAGCCCCTGCAGCATACCCGCCGAACATTACTACTGAACAACAGTAACCTTGTGCTTGTGTTTTCCAGGGTTGCCAGGTTACCGCAAGATGGGCTCAGCTCCGGTGGCCAGATGAACATTCACACATTCACTCACACTTCACTCACAAAATCACAATAAAGATAATTGTCTGTATCTCTCGTGTCAGCGTCTGTCTCTTGGGTCGTAAATCATGTCAGTACAACTCCGTCAGGATGACCCATCAGACAGCACGCTGTCGCGCTGTTTAAACACCCTCAGCGCACGAGTAGACATGATTTCCCACCAACAGACAGTCATCTTAAACCAGCTAACTCAGATTAACAGCCGGCTGGATCACTTGGAAGGACACCAGGCGCTCCCCCTGGCTTGCAGGTCACCTTCTGCACCCGCAGCTGCGGCTACTAGCCAAACCAGCCCAACCTTCGCACATCGCCTAACTCCTGTTCCAACCCCCGCACGTTTTTTAGGTAAACTGGGGGAGGCGCGGGGGTTTTTGCTGCAATGTGAGTCAGTTTTTCTCCGCATCCCGGGGGACTTTGCCACAGATATGAATAAGATTGGATATATCATCAACCTGCTGGGAGGCCGAGCTCTAGATTGGGCTTACACCATCATGGCCAAACCAAATTATTCATCGTTGACTTACCAGCAGTTCGTGGCAGAGTTCATGGAAGTGTTTGATCATGCCGACCGGGGCGCGGTGTTAACCGAACGGCTGCTTGGACTTCGGCAGGGCAGTAGATCTGCCGCCGATTATTCAGTTGACTTCCGGGTTTTAGCTGGTCAGTTGGGGTGGGGGGAGCCAGCGCTCTGTGGGATTTTCCTCCGCAGCCTGAACCCAGAGCTAAAGGACAAGCTAGCGGCTAAGGAGAAACCAGACAGACTTGGGGAATTAATCTCCCTCACCATCAGCCTAGATAGCAGGTTAAGGGAGCGAGCAGCAGAACGGCGAACAGCTGGCCGTGCGAATAAGTCTCGCCCTTGCTCCGCTAGGGCCTCCCTCCCCGCTCTGCCCGCGTCTGAAGAGCTTCCGGAGCAGGAGGATATGGTGGTGGGGCGATCGGGTCTTACAGCAGCAGAAAGACAGCGCCGCAGGGAGCAGGGGTTGTGCTTCTACTGTGGGAATGGGGCACATGGAGTTGTGGATTGCCCATTTAAAAGGGGAGGTCCGCAGATCACGGTAGGAGGATTCGCGGACAGAAATCAGGAAAAGCCCCTCACTAGTTGCCACTTCCCCATTAGGCTCATTCATAAACACAAGGAACACACCACACTTGCCTTAGTCGACTCTGGAGCTGAGCAGAACTTCATCTCCAGAGACCTGGCAACCCTGTTGGGCCTCTGCTGTCAACCCTTACGCCCCCCCATCCATCTGGTCACCCTGTCAAAGGCATCTCTGACGTCAGTTTCCCACCAGACGGCACCTGTGTTGACGATTGTTTCTGGTAACCACAGGGAGGAAATACGGTTCCTGGTCTTGCCCATCTCCTCTGCACCCGTCATCTTGGGGTACCCTTGGCTCTGGCTGCATAACCCCACGTTCGACTGGCAAGCCGGGAGAATAACGGGCTGGAGCTCATTCTGTCTGAGCGCCTGTCGTCAGTCCGCTGCATGCGCTCTCTCAGTACCGATGACGCCTCCCTCAACACCCCCCCCGGACCTGTCGAAGGTACCTGACGTCTACCATGATCTGGGCCAGGTGTTTAGCAAGTCGCGGGCGCTGTCGCTTCCCCCCCATCGCCCATACGACTGCGCAATCAACCTCAAGGCTGGGGCCCCTCTCCCTGCGAGCTGCCTGTACAGCCTGTCAGCTCCGGAATGTGAAGCCACGGAGACGTACATCAAGGAGTCCCTGGCCTCCGGCATCATCCGTCCATCCTCCTCAGCCGTCGGGACAGGCTTCTTCTTCGTTGGGAAGAAGGACGGGTCGCTGCACCCCTGCATCGACTTCCGGGGTCTCAACCACATTACTGTTAAGGATAAATACACTCTCCCCTTGATGAACACTGCCTTCGATTCCCTCCTGGGGGCGTCCTGGTTTACCAAGTTAGATCTACGGAATGCCTATCACCTGGTGCGCATCCGAGAAGGTGATGAATGGAAGACTGCTTTCCGGACCCCAAGCGGCCACTTTGAATACCTGGTGATGCCGTTTGGGTTAACCAACGCTCCGGCAGTGTTCCAGCGCCTAATAAATGACGTTCTCCGGGATTTCCTGAATTCCTTTGTCTTTGTTTACCTAGATGATATCCTCATTTTCTCGTGCACACTGGAGGAGCATCAGGTGCATGTACGACGGGTCCTACAGCGCCTCCTGGAGAATCAGTTGTTCATCAAGGCGGAGAAGTGTGAGTTCCACACGGATCGCACCTCTTTTCTGGGGTTTATCATCGCCCGTAACCAGGTGCTTCCCAATCCGGATAAAGTCAAGGCGGTGGTGGACTGGCCTACACCCACTTCCAGGAAACAGTTGCAGGGGTTTTTGGGATTCTCCAATTTTTACCGGCGCTTCGTGCCAAATTTTGGGAACATTGCCAGGCCCCTGACTGCGCTCACATCCCCGAAGGTCCCCTTCCATTGGAGTGAGGAGGCTGCCGCGGCGTTTGACAGGCTGAAGGGAGAGTTCGCTTCGGCCCGTGTGTTGACCCAGGTGGACCCGGAGCTCCAATGCTTGGTGGAGGTGGACGCATCGGACTCGGGGGTGGGGGCGGTACTCTCCCAGCGCTCCCCGACGGACGGGAAGATCCGCCCCTGCGCTTACTTCTCTCATCGTTTGACACCTGCTGAAAGGAACTACAGCATCGGCGACAGGGAGCTACTGGCTGTCAAACTTGCGCTGGAGGAGTGGAGACACTGGCTGGAGGGGGCTGCCCAGCCGTTTGTCGTCTGGACTGATCACCGCAATCTTGAATACCTTAGGACTGCCAAGCGGTTGAATGCACATCAGGCTCGCTGGTCACTCTTCTTCGGTCGCTTTAATTTTACGATAACCTACCGGCCAGGAAGTAAGAATGGTAAGCCTGACGCCCTTTCCAAGCAGTTTGACGCGCCCTCCGCTGACGACCAGGAGGAGACGATTCTGCCATCTGCTTGTGTGGTGGGTGCGTTGACCTGGGGCATCTGTGATAAGGTCAGGAGAGCACAGGAGGTGGTGCCTGATCCGGGTGGGGGGCCCCCGGGTCGCTTGTTTGTTCCTCGTCCTGTTAGGAGTCAAGTAATGGAGTGGGGCCACGCGTCCAAACTGGCGTGCCATCCGGGTGTGAGCCAGACCGTTGACCTCCTCCAGAGAACCTTTTGGTGGCCAGGACTGCGGAAGGACATTAACAACTATGTCCGGGCCTGCACTCAGTGTGCCACGGGGAAGACATCATCTTCGGCTCCGGCGGGTCTGCTACACCCTTTGCCCGTCCCCTCCCGCCACTGGTCCCATGTAGCCATGGACTTTGTGACTGGTTTGCCCCCCTCCGGCCACTTCACGACTGTTTTGGCCATCGTGGACCGCTTTTCTAAAGCTGCCCATTTTGTGCCCCTCCGGGGGTTGCCATCAGTGCGGGAGAAAGCGGACCTTCTCATTCTTCATGTGGTTCGTCCTCACGGTATCCCCGCTGATATTGTTTCTGATCGAGGGCCACAGTTCATCTCGCAGGTTTGGAAGGCGTTCTGTACGGCACTTGGGGACATAGCCAGTCTCTCCTCTGGATACCACCCGCAGAGTAACGGCCAGTGCAAGCGAGCCAATCAGGAGCTGGAGGCTGCGCTGTGCTGTGTCATCTCCTCCTGCTCTTCCTCGTGGAGCATGTATCTCCCGTGGATCGAGTACGCTCATAACACCACGGTGTCCTCGTCCACGGGGATGTCCCCCTTCAAGGCATCGTTGGGGTACGATCCACCCTTGTTCCCGGAGGAGGAGGGGGAGGTGGCGGTCCCGTCTGTTCAGGCTCACGCCAGACGCTGTCGGCCAGTTTGGTCCATTGCCCGCAGAGCCCTTCTGAGGACCACGGAACGTAACATTGTGGTGGCCAACCGCCATAGGAGACCTGCCCCGGATTACAAGGTGGGTGACAAGGTATGGTTGTCCACAAAGAATGTCAGTGTGCCTGCCGAGAAGCGTAAGCTAACCAAGCGCTTCATCGGTCCCCTTATTATCTCCCGCATTGTCAACCCTGTATCTGTGCGTCTTGCTCTCCCCTCTCATATGCGCATCTGCCCCACTTTCCACGTCTCCCAGGTCAAGCCCTACATCACCGACCTGCTGTGCCCGCCCCCTGCGGCTCCCATTCCCCCGAGGATGATCGATGGCCATCGGGCCTGGGGGGTAACGGCAATCCTGGGCGTCCGCAGGAGGGGTCGGGGTCTCCAGTATTTGGTGGACTGGGAGGGGTTTGGCCCTGGGCACCGCTCCTGGATACGCCCTGTGTTGATCCTGGACAAGCAGTTGATCCGCGATTTCCATCGGGCGCATCCAGGTAGGATTGGGCAGGTGCCTGGAGGCACCTCTAGAGGGGGGAGCACTGTCATGATGGCCGCTAGGCCATCATCAGCATCATCAACATCAGCTGCGCTCACTTCAGCAGGTGGCAATCAGCGGGCCATAAAAGCCCAACGCGCGGACGCCTCAGCATGGAGTCGTCTGTCACTCTCGCCTAGCAACGCGCCAAGACCACGATCTCGCATCCAAGAATCCATGCCTTGCCTTACCAGGCCACGTAAGCCATCTCATCACGCCTCTGCTAGTTATTTCCCCTGTGCACAGGTGGACCTCCCTGGCGGCGGACCATCATCCTCTGCTGACGAGGCACCGTCCTCCGCTCCGCGGAGCTCCTCCTCATCTCCACAGCACCGGACACCATGAGCACGACGTCGCACGGACACCACGAGTCAGTCAGCCCCTCGTTGTGGCACCTGCAAGTAAGCCCCTGCAGCATACCCGCCGAACATTACTACTGAATAACAGTAACCTTGTGCTTGTGTTTTCCAGGGTTGCCAGGTTACCGCAAGACGGGCTCAGCTCCGGTGGCCAGACGAACATTCACACATTCACTCACACTTCACTCACAAAATCACAATAAAGATAATTGTCTGTATCTCTCGTGTCAGCGTCTGTCTCTTGGGTCGTAAATCATGTCACATGGGTTGCACTTCTCCACCCAGGAAACAATGGACCAAAAGAGGAGGTGTCACCGGGGGGTTCAGACGGGACAGTAAGGACTATGCGCCCCTGGGGAGTGGAGTAAATGCCGGGCCACTTCTTCCAGCTTTCAGAGAGAGCAGACGCATTTCTTCTCCTCTCCCTTCTCCCCCTCTCTTCACTGATCCCAGCTTGCTGTGTCCTGTCTGTGTTTCGCTCTTCTTCTGCTGCATCTCGACCCAAACGGAAAATTATGAATTGAGCTGGGCTTTAAATGCAATTGACACCACCTTAAAAGAAGATCGGGCCAGGGGGAGCCCAAGTGGGGAGACTCATGGACAATTGGGAACTCATGTGTCTGTGTGATTTGATTGAAGATGCGGAAGACATCTATCTGTTTGGCTTATGATCACAGGATTTCTACTTTGGCTTTGGAGTTTCCTGATGTATCAGAAATTAAAGAAGTTGGGAGAGCTGATCAAAATGCGGACCCGGCAAAGCTCCTTCAACAATCCGACCAGTTGGGGAGTGCACTGATAGCGGCAAATGGTGAACTGAATGGTGGCTGATTCAGTAGGTGGAATACATCTTGGAGTCGCTGGTGCTCTCCAGGGAATGACTTTAAAGCCTGTGAATGTGTTGCACAGAATCGCATGAGATGGAAAATTTTTATGCTCTAAGTGAACTGTGCTCATCTGGCCTTGATTCGGCGTCCTTGGTATTCATCCCTCCAGGAGAGAAGATAAGGCAGAAGTGAGTTTTTGGCTTCTCCCTAACCCAAACAACCGGTGTGCAGTAATCTGATCTCTCAAGGACAGCGTCATGTGACCAGCATGGAATTTACCATCGGACATGCACTGAGAGAATGAACTCTTGTGGACATGCTATCTATGTTTTGAGGACACTAAAGACATAACATCTAAACGTTGCTAAGGGAGGATTTTTGCTGTTCACCAGTAACTGATACACACACTGCATACAACATTACATGACTGATACACATACACTGACACACACACACTCACACTGTCTCTCTCAACTTTTGCTGCTTTGTTAATGTGTGATCTGTATTGTCTGCTAATTGTGCATTAGAGGTTTTTTTTCTATGTAATCACAATTTTGCTCATACGAGCTTTATTTTGATAACTATGTTTTTTCTCTCTGCCCAATGTGTTCCCTCCCCTTCCCCCTTCCCCTCTTTACCCCCCACTGTATGACAGGCGCCTTGCATGGCTGCCACGTCATTGGGAAGCGCTTATCGAGCGCGCCCAATGTCAAGTCAAATTCCTCGTATGTTTACATGTAAACATGCTTGGCAATAAAGCTTATTCTGATTCTGATTCTGATTCTGATTCTGATTCTGATTCTGAGGGGTGTTATAATGTTAATGTGCCACACAGGCTTTGTTCTAAACATAAAGTGTTATGGTCGGAAGTTCCGGGCCTCGATGCATGGAAATAAAGATATAAAAGAGGGACGCACAGTGTCATGAACTTAGCCGGTTTTCCCCCCGGGCTCAGTTCCATGATTTTCCTCTGTGTTTTGTATTTACCTGTATATTGTGTGTTTTGTACTGAGCCGGGGTTCTCCCAGGCTTAGTCTCATGAGTTTCCATTTTCACATTTATTTGTGTATTGTTTTGCCTTTTTGAGTTTCACATGGTTTTCCATTATTCCTTGTTACTTCTTAGTTTGCTTTGCCTGGCCATGAATTATTGGTTATTCTAGTTTGGTCCTGTGTTTGTGCATACCGTTCTCTGTCTGGCAGATGTCAGGTAGCTCTCCTTGGCCTGTACTTGTGTGGCCGTTGCTTGTCAGCTGTCAGCCCGACACAGCCCCTCTCATGACACTCAGCTGATTCCTGTTCCTTGATTGCTCTCCCCACTTCCTTGCTCGGGTGCAGCTTGTCACTGTATCATTAGTTGGTGTATGTAGTTTGCTCTTGGCTCAGTACTCATTGCTGGATTATTTTTTGAATGTTTCTGATCACGTCTCGTTCGTGTTACCTTATTGTCACTTCCACGTCTCGCCGTGGATTTCCTCATCACGTTTCGTGGTGATTCCCTGCCTCTCCTGCGTACGCTGGGTTGTGTTGGCCCGGGGACGCCAATTGTAAGTTTTTGTTCTGGTCTGCATTTTTTGCATGGTTGCACATTTTTTGGGACTTCAGTTCTGTGCTTTAATAAATTTGCCTTGGGTATAATCCTGCACGTGAATCTGTCCTTTTCTGTGCCTCATTGGAGGTGCGGTCATGGCACACAGAGCCCGGGGATTTGCTTTTGCTATACTGTTTTGTTGGAGAAAGAATAAAGTCTGGTGTTGTTCAGCTCACTTCCTCGACTTCCTTTCTCCACAACATCAGCTTTTTACAAATAATCCAAAATTTACCAGAAAAAGTAGCAATTTTGTGAGATAACTGTAACTAATGTACAACAAACAGTTGCAAATTTATAAGGAAAAAAAAACTCTTACCCCAATGTTGTCAGGCCAGGCTGTAGCTGTAATTCTGCTGTTTTACCACAGTTTCAAGGCTCAGGGCATTTCTGTAGCTCCCCACAGACTTTTTTTAATACATAAATCACTCACAGTGGCTCTTTGTGTAGTACAGGTTGCCAACCCCTGACTGAAATATTTGTAAGTTAAGAGAAGTTTAAATATGACCCAAGCCTTTCAGAAGATTAAAACCCATTAGCACCACATTTTATAAATAGAAAAGCACTCAGAGAGTGCATACCTCTGCCAAGGCTTGTTCCCTCTCATGGATCACCTCCAAAATGTAACCGGTTTGTGTCTAGGCCACAAGCCAGTTCTGGTGAAAATTGCATCCAAGTCTATCCAGTAGTTTTGGCGTATTCTTGCTAACACACTGTGAGAAGATAAGAGCCTTGGTGGAGGTATACGTTCTCAGATCATCACTAAAATGTTATGGGTTCCTCTCTAGCCCAAGGACCACTACTGGTGAAACTTTCATACCAATCCATTCAGTATTTTTTGTGTAATCCTGCTAACAGACCGCTATAGTGCGTGTGTGCGTGTGTGTGTTTTTTGTACTTTTTTACGTTTTTAGAAAATCCTCTGTGTCGTTTCTGCCCTGGAGCGTTGGTGGAATATATGGCGAACAGCTCCCTGGTATCTGCAACATGGATTTCCTGTCATATCTCGCACTGCTGCTTTCTGTGCTGTGGCTCTTTGTCTCTGAGGTAAACGCGTTCGGCTCCATGGCGAGCAGAATAGCGGGCAGAATACAATATTCCAGGGACATGTTGCTGCGCTTTAACACAGCTGGTGCAGAGTCTCTGATTGCGCCCAGATTTCAGCTGCCGGACTTTATTTTGAGAGACGGACACAGCGGTGAAAAGAGAAGCGGCAGGAGGAAGCGTGGAAGACGTGGAGGTGTGAAATTGCGCCTTAGGAGACGTCAGTTTGGTAACATTCCTCTTCCTTCGATCATTTTTGGGAATGCACAGTCTGTGAGAAACAAGGTGGAGGAAATTCAAGGCAACGTACGTTACCAGAAGGATTTTAAGAACTGCTGCGTCATGGCTTTCACTGAATCTTGGCTTACTGCGCATGATCGAGACGCAGACCTGTGGATTGACGGCTTTGGAGCTCCGCTGCGCTCGGATCGGCAGGAAGAGGTAACGGGGAAACGTCAGGGGGGCGGAGTATGTTTATACATTAATAAGCAGTACTGCACATCTGTCACGGTCAGAGAGCGCATCTGTACACCCCATGTGGAGCTGCTGTCTGTGTCGCTTCGCCCCTTTTATTTGCCTCGAGAGTTTCCCCAACTTTTCATCACAGTTGTGTATATTCATCCGAGGGCAGACGCTGACTCCGCCTCCAGCACCATCTCTGATGTGATCCAGCGGCTGCAGTCAATTTCTCCAGAGGCGCCAAACTTCATTCTTGGGGATTTTAACCATGTTTCTTTAAAGAAGACACTTAAAAACTTTCATCAGTATGTCTCCTGCCCAACCAGGCGAAAAAAGACATTGGACCTGTGCTATGGATCCATAGAGAGGGCCTATAAATCACTCCCCCTTCCTCCTTTAGGATCATCAGATCACAACTGTGTTCATTTGCTGCCCACATATAAAACTGCTCTCAGAAGAGGCAAGGTGGAGATGAGAGACATTGATGTGTGGACAGAAGATTCAGAGCACAGCCTCCAGGAATGCTTTGACTGTACAGACTGGAAGATGTTCATAATGGCCTGCGGGGATGATTTGGACTCTCTGGCTGAGCTCACATGCTCATACATGGCTCACTGTCAAAATAAGTTTGTTCCACGTAAACGTGTCAAAATATATCCCAACAACAAACCATGGGTTACTAAATCAGTTAAATCCTGCTTACAGAGGAAAGCTCTTGCCTTTAAACAGGGGTCTGTTTCTGAGCTACAGGTTGCCACTAAGGAGCTAAAGGCCGAAATTTTAAGAGCAAAACAGAATTATAAATCAGAATTGGAAAGCAAGATGGCAGCAAATAAACTTGGTTCGGCCTGGGCCAGTATGAAAAAAATTGCAGGCCTTCAGAGCACAGAGCGCAGTAATCGTGTGTTTTTAGATGGTTTTAGTTCAGACACAGAGCTGGCTAATGCTCTTAATTGTTTTTATGGTCGTTTTGACTCCTTTGATTTTAGCACAGAAATCCAAGATTTGAAACAGAAACTCAAAGACAATCAGCACTTTAATATTGAGATGCAGGATGTTGAAAGGGAGTTCCGCGCTGTAAAAGTGAACAAAAGTCAGGGCCCTGATAATATATGTGGACGCCTGGTAAAGTCCTGTGCACATGAACTGAGTCCTATATTTCACTACATTTTCAATAAGTCCTTACAGACACAACATGTGCCTAAGATCTGGAAAGATGCCGTGGTTGTTCCCGTTCCAAAATCCAGCTGTCCTAAAACGGTAAATGACTTTAGACCAGTTGCTTTGACTTCAATTTTAATGAAAATTTTTGAAAAACTGGTCAGATGTGAGGTCCTAAAGCAGACTGAACATGCATTGGATCCTCTGCAGTTTGCCTATAGGCCTCACAGAGGAGTGGAGGATGCCACTGTCACTCTGTTTAACATGCTTTTTAAACATCTGGATTTTAATGGGACACACGCCAGGCTTTTATTTGTGGACTTTTCTTCTGCCTTTAATACAATCCAACCTCATATTTTAGTTGAAAGGCTCCTGCAACAATTTGATTTAAGCAATAATCTGGTGGGTTGGATTCTGGATTTCTTAACCAACAGGACGCAGAGGGTAAGGGTCAATGGTACATTGTCTGACCTAAAGTGCTCTTCTACTGGCTCTCCTCAGGGGTGTGTGTTGTCACCACTACTCTTCATCCTGTACACAACCATGTGTCGGAGCAGACATGACAACAGACACATTATAAAGTATGCTGATGACTCAGTCATTGTCAGTCTCCTCCAGGATGGTGAGAGTGGCCACGGCCCAGTAGTTGATGACTTTGTTCACTGGTGTGAGGATTCCTACCTGCAGCTGAATACAACAAAAACGAAAGATATGATTATTGACTTTAGGAGGAAAACTCCCAGGCACAAAGTCACCATACTAAAAGGCCAGACCACCGAATGTGTACAATCGTACAAATATCTTGGGACGATTATTGATAGTGGATTGAACTTTGAGGTGAACTGTGAAAGGGTGTGCAAAAAGGGTCAGCAACATTTGCATTGTTTGAGGAAACTTGCACGCTTCCAAATTGACCGAACCATAATGACTATGTTCTATCGGGCTTTTATTGAATCTGTTTTATCCTTTTCTTTAATGTCATGGTTTGGTCAGATAAAACTGAAACAGAGGAAATCCTTGGATCAGGTAGTCAGATGGTCCAGTCGTTTGCTTGGTGAGTCACAGCTGAGCCTGACATCCCTGTACACCAGACAAGTACAGAGGATGGCCGACTCGATTTTAAATGATGACTCCCACCCTTTGCACTGCAACTTTCAGCTTCTTCCCTCCAGACGGAGGTTTGCTGTCCCAAAAAGTAGAACCCAGCGCTACAAAAACAGCTTTGTCCCTGCTGCTGTCAAAGAGTTGAACAAGCTATAAAAATTATATTGTACATATTTTATATTTACCTATTTTGTAAGATGTGTGCCTGTGTTTGTGTCTATGTTGAATGTAATTGTGGCTTGTAAATATGGATGTCACCAACTGCAAAACAAATCTACCTACGGGTACAAATAAAGTAACCTGAACCTGAACCTGAACAGACAGACAGACAAACCACCCGATTACCGATTACCTCCTTGGTGGAGTTAATGAACTGGACCTTTAATATGTTTCACTTTCTAATCATAACAGTGACTGAACTGCAGTCGAACTCAAAGAGGACATCACCTGCAAATCATGGTACATCAGCAGTCGCAGCTCCTGTGCAGCTGCTGCTGCTTCCCTGTTGTGTAATGAGTAACACAACAGGGAAGTCCGTGTCTTCCCCCACACAGCGGTGCCGTGCTGCCGGGGTCAGCCGAGGACTGACATGCAAATGACATTCAAAATATGAAAATGTGTTGAATAAAGAGAGCTTTGGGGTGCCAGGATATGAAATATATCCCAGTCATCAGCACTGGCTGACACCTCTGGCAGTGTTCAGAGTTTGCAGTGACACGCGTGTGAACAGCATGTGCTGACATGACCCATCAGCCTCCTCAGCTCCTTTGTGGATCAGTCACACCTTTAGGTTTTTTAAGGTCGATCTAAGGCTACTACTAGTACTACTTCTATTGCAGGTCTTAATGCTCAATTCCGATTTTTTTGCTGAGATACATTTTTTTTTTGTGTGGATGTTCACAATATAACTTAAATGCAACCCCCATCAGACTGGAGTATGAACGGTCTCCAGCTATGAAGTGATCCACATGCGAAGAAGAAAATGTAACGTCAGACACACCGTTGTGTTTGCGGAAGTAAATATCAGCCCAGAACGATTGAGGGGGACAGAACTTCTTCTCCTTGATGCAGCACAGCAAAATAAATGTTAAAAACATTCAGAAATGTTTATGCACAAAACAAATGTGAGGCCAGCTTCATTGCTCTACAGACCAGATGGCCGCTGTGATTAGCTCCGCTTTAACAGAACTGATCCATTAAACAGCTCTCTTGAATATGAGACCCCATGTCTCAACGGGATCACCTGTATAATAAGGTTACACATTGGTGGTATATATATATATATATATATATATATATATATATATATATATATATATATATATATATATATATATATATATATATATATATATATAGACACACAGTGCAGAGCATTATGGTTGGTGGATGTGCAGCAGAAAGTCGAAGCTCTCTCTCCGCGGATGTGGCGGGCCAGCTGGAAGTCTTTGGGCATGATGGCGACCCCCTTAGCGAAGAAGAGACCCACCATGTAGGCCTCGCTGGCTTCCTGCAGAGCCATGACGGCGGAGCTCTGGAAGCGCAGGTCGGTCTTGAAGTCCTGAGCGATCTCCCTCACCAGGCGCTGGAAGGGCAGCCTACGGATGAGCAGCTCCGTGGATTTCTGGTAGCGACGGATCTCTCTCAGAGCCACGGTACCGAGCCTGTGACGGTGAGGCTTCTTCACTCCGCCGGTGGCCGGAGCGCTTTTCCGAGCAGCCTTGGTGGCTAGCTGCTTCCTGGGGGCTTTTCCTCCAGTAGACTTTACGGGCGGTCTGCTTGGTTCTTGCCATCGCTCTTTATTATTCTGTCTTATATCAGATATGTATCGGAATTAGGATCACATATGAAAGTGGCCTGGGTCTGTTGTGAAAAAATTGGATATGTGTTGTTCAGACTGTCATTAAAAATATCAGATATATTTCACATTTGTGCAAAAAAATCAGAATTGAGCAGTAAAACCTACAGTGTGACCGTAGCCTTAGCTGCGTGAAGTTGTGAAGAAGTGGATTAAAAAAGTAACGATTGTTTGATGTCAGTCTTCATTGTTCCTTGTGACAGATCTACAAGGTAGGCAGCTGGTTAACATATTTCAGTTCATCAGCCAGTCATTACCCACACCAAGGAAATAAAGCTACGGTCACAAATACCCTTACGAAAGGCTACAGACACTGTACAAACAATTTTTGGACCATTTTGTATGGCCTTAAAGCAAACATAGGAGAATCCAGCATTTGTGGACCATTTATAAGTTTGTGGACAGGTTGATGGTTCTTGCCTATGATTTCTACGAACGCCCCATGAAAACTCCTCATACAAATGCCATAGGAACAACATAAGAATAATGCAAGATGTTGGCTGTAAGTATGCCTTAAGAGCAGCTTATGGGTGCGTTCCGATCCCCCAACAGTATACTCCGAAGTGGACTACACAGGGTATTCAGCCATATTAAGTGAGATTCCAAACCGAAGGGATCGAATGGTCTTCTGTTCAAAGGGAACTGAGAACTGAGCAGGGAAGAGGTGATCAACGGTACATAACTTCACCAGAAGTTAACAAGAAGATTACCCATAAGCCATTGCGCCTCAAATTTTTGACTTTTTTCTTATAAATTTGTGACCTTTTTTCTAGTAAATTTGGGACCTTTTTCTCATAAATTTGCTACTTTTTTTGTATATTTCTCATTTTTTTTTTGCATAATTTTGCCTATGGCACAACTAGTCCTGAAACCTGCTTGCTATGTCCATAAAACGTGGAACAATGATGAGGCAAGTGGTGAATTGCACAGGACTTTATTAATGACTGACAGTATAAGTACAGATGTGCGAGCTAGGCTGAGATGCAGTCGAAGAGACCGCCTCTCTTCTTCACAACCTTCTTATAATCCGGGTGACGTCACACTATTAGCATGTCCTAATACCAACACAACATCCACCCCACACACATGGGCTGCACGGTGGCGCAGTGGTTTAGCACTGTGGCAGCACAGTTTTACCCTCGGCCGGGAGACCGCGGGGATCATGAGATCATGGGTTCGATCCCAGCCCCCGACCAACAGTGAGCTGTGTGGAGTTTGCATGTTCTCCCCGTGTTGCGCGGGTTTACTCCGGGATTTCTCCGGTTTCCTCCCGCACACCAAAAACATGTAGGTTTAGGGCGCTCGCGCACGCAGCGACCAGCAGCCGGTGGCTTGTCACCAGACTGCAAACCAAGTCTACCTACGGGTACAAATAAGTAACAAAAAAAAAACAAACAAAAAAAAAAACACTTCAAAAAATGGTCCAAAATACACATACAATCAAGACCCTCTCAATTTTGAGCCCAAATCATGCACTATGATTAAACAGAAAATTTTGAAGGCCTATAACATTCACACTTAACAACTAAGGCTAGGGGGGTACAGGTGGACCACTCTCCCACCCCCCACACGGCTAGACAGATTATTTTACTGTCTCTGCTACCATATAGTCCATAAAATAAAAACTGCCATGTCCCTAATATAAGGCATAAAACAAACCCGTTATCATAATGAACATATATACAAACAAACTATACTCTTAAAAACACACCCAGTAAACCATCACAATAATTTTCATTTCAAAACTATGTATAACTGAAATCTGGGCAATTTACACCACCAACATATATTAAACACATTGCCCCCATTACCAGTCAGCTACAGTGGAGAGGCCACCCCCCGGAGACCCGTCAGGCGGGTCCCGACCAGAGTGTCTTCTTCTCTTAGTGCCTGGAGACGATCCAAGTTGGTGCTGAGACATCTCTCTCTTCTCATAGACGTGCCGCAGCTCGTTGGGGTGTCTCCATGTACCATCAGATAGCTGAAGGTAGCCGTCCTCCCAAGCAGCCACCACCTGCAGCCGCCCCTGGTCCTTCTGTAGTTTCCACTTCTTGCAAACTCCTCTCGACCGGGCCTCCTCCCTGGGCCTGACTACTTCAGCGACCCCCAGAGGAGGCGGACTTAGCTTTCAGAGTTCCTGAGTGGCACGTCATTTCACCGTGCCAGCTGGTCCTACCCCACTCTCTTTCATTTGTGGTGCTGGTGAAGCTGTTGTGACCCCCTGTTTCTCAGGACCTCCCAGCCAATCTCAACAGGATGGGCCAGCCGCTCAGCTCCACCCACTGTCATGGACGCCCAGTTCCCTCAGCTAAGGAAGTTTGGGCTCTGGTGCAGGAACCCTCCCGCAATGGCCCTGGTTGGGTTGGTCCTTTTCACCTCCAAGAATACTAGGCCAAGATTCGTCCCATACAGCGTCATCCACCACATGCATCACCGGTCGATCCCACAAACCACGGCACCGACAACTCCTCTCCGATGCCGCTGGTGATGGTGAAACCCAGTCCATAATAGAGGTCACAGCCCATCATATTCTCGCCACTGGCAGTCATTATAAACTTCAGGTTGGCGGCGACCACTGACTTGTATCGTGCCGTCAGCTCCACCGAACCAACAATGGACAGCCTGTTTCCTCCATAACCACTCAATGGCGTCGAATGACCTCTCACTCAATAGTATGGGAAGAAACTCCTCACAGTGGGCAAACTCATCACAGAGCTCACTGCGCCAGTGTCAATCAGCAATGGTACCTCCACTCCACCCAATTTTAGAATACAATATGTATGGCTGTCAGTGTCTGGGGAGACAGTGTGGATGACCGTGGGAGTTGGAGCAGGGGTGTCCACTTTTTATCGCTGTTCCCCTCGTTTGAATCTGCTACAGGCCCTGGCGAAGTGATGCAGGAGTCTACACTTGCCACAGCGTTAACTTCTCGCCAGACATTCTCTAGCCTTACACCAGTGCTTAGTGGACCCACAACCTGAACATCTGGGCGATCCCAGGGCTGGCCTCATCTTCACAGCTGTAGCGCATTTCTCCTGTCGGCTATCTTCGCTGTCCAGGTCCAAAGCCTGCGCCACTGACTGTGAGTTTGGGCGGTGTAGTGCAGCTCTCTCACCAAGGTCACATGATAATTTGTCTGCCACTTCACATTATTGAGTTATCTCTACAGCCGTGGCTAATGCCAATTCACCGGAGTACGTGAGAAGTCTCGACCGTGCTGACGAGCAAGGCATGTGCTCCGCCAACTGGTCGTGGACCATCTCTTCCTCTAATTCACCAAACTGGCAGTCTCCAGCCAGCTGGTGCAGGTCCGCAACATAATTGGGCTGCACGGTGGCACAGTGGTTAGCACTGCGGCAGCACAGTTTACCCTTGGCCCGGGGATTGTGGGGATCGTGGGATCGTGGGTTCGATCCCAGCCCCCGACCAACAGTGATCTGTGTGGAGTTTGCGTGTTCTCCCCGTGTTGCGTGGGTTTACTCCGGGATTTCTCCGGTTTCCTCCCACATGCCAAAAACATGCATGTTAGGTTAATTGGCTGTTCTAAATTGTCCCTAGATATCTGTTTCCTATAGGCCCTTAGAATAGAGGGTTAGTATTAATGAAAGCGCTTTGAGTGGTCTTTGTGACTAGAAAAGCGCTATATAAGTGCAGGTTAGTTAGTTAGTTAGATAATTCAATTCAATTTAATTCAACTTTATTTATATAGCGCCATTTCACAACAACAGTAATCTCATAGCACTTTCAACTGTAGGGGAACCCCCACAGTTGCCGAAAGACCTCAGCAATCAGAGCATCCCCTGTGAGCAAGCGCTTGGCGATGGTGGAGAGGAAAAACTCCCTTTTAACAGGAAGAAACCTCCAGCAGAACCAGGCTCAGGGAGGGGCAGTCATCTGCTGCGACTGGCTGGGGACGAGGGGATAGAGAAGATGAAAAGAACAGACATGTAGAGAGCAAACAGCACGATGGGGACTCAATCTATGGGAGAGAACAAACAGATGTTAATGACCAGCAAAAAAAAAAAAAAAAAAAATTCATTGAGAGTGAAGAAAGGAGTGAGGCCCAGTGCATTACTGGAGGTCCCCTGGTTGACTAAACCTATTAGCAGCATAACTAAGGGAGGGTTCAGAAACACATGATCCCTCCCTAATCGTAGGCTATATCAAAAAAGAAGGTTTTAACCCTACTCTTAAAAACAGAGATTGAGTCTGACTCCCGAATCCAGATTGGCAGCTGGTTCCACAGGAGAGGAGCTTGATAACTGAAGGCTCTGCCTCCCATTGTACTTTTGGAGATTCTAGATATTACAAGTAATCCTGCATTTTGGGAGCGTAGTGCTCTGTTAGGATAATACGGTAGTATCAGATCTTTTAAATAAAAAGGAGCCTGATTGTTTAGAGCTTTGTAAGTAAGAAGAAGGATTTTAAACTTAATTCTAAACTCTATGTGAAGCCAATGAAGGGAGGCCAGAACCGGAGAGATATGATCTCTCTTTCTAGTACCTGTTAAAACTCTTGCTGCAGCATTTTGGATCAGCTGAAGACTTTTTAAAGATGTTTTAGGACAGCCTGATAATAAAGAATTACAATAATCTAATCTCGAGCTAACAAAAGCGTGGATTAGTTTCTCAGCATCACTCTGAGACAAGATGCTCCTAATCTTGCCAATATTACGCAAATGATAGAAGGCAGTCTTAGAAACAATTTAATATGTGAATTGAAAGACAGATCTTGATCAAAAATAATTCCAAGGTTCCTCTCAGAGCTATTAAGAGAAAGAGTAATCGCATCCAAACTGAAAGTTTGATTTGGAAAGGAATTTCTAAGGTTTTTTGGACCAACAAGAATGACTTCAGTCTTATCTGAATTTAATAGCAGGAAATTACAAGTCATCCAAGCTTTGATTTCCTTAAGACAGGCTTCCAACTTGGCTAATTGATTACTATCATCTGGCTTCATTGACAGGTATAATTGTGTGTCATCTGCATAACAGTGAAAATGTATACAGTGCTTTCTAATAATGTTGCCTAACGGAAGCATATATAAACTAAAAAGAGTAGGGCCTAGCACAGATCCCTGTGAAACTCCATGACTGAGCTTTGAGTTGAAAGAAAACTCATTATTGACATTAGCAAACTGGAACCTATCAGATAAATAAGATCTAAACCACAGCAACAAAGTTCAATTAAGTCCAACATAGTGTTCTACTCTATCAAGTAGAATATTTTGATAAATAGTATCAAAAGCTGCAGTAAGGTCTAAAAGGACAAGTACAGAAATAAATCCATTATCAGATGCGATGAGGAGGTTGTTAGTGACCTTCACTAAGGCTGTTTCAGTACTATGATGGATTCTAAACCCAGATTGAAACTCTACAAGTAAACCATTTCCCTGCAAGTGGTCAAATAATTGTGTAGCAACAACGCTTTCTAAGATTTTTGAAATGAAAGGGAAATTAGAGATTGGTCTATAGTTAGCTAAAGCTCCTGGATCCAGTGTTGGCTTTTTGAGTAAGGGTTTAATTACAGCAGTTTTAAAAGCCTGCGGTACATGGCCTAAAGTTAATGAAGAATTCATTATATGAAGAGTAAAGCTACCAATAAGTGGGAAGACTTCTTTAAATAACCTGGTAGGAATAGGGTCTAAAAGACAAGTTGAAGGCTTGGATGAGGAAACTATTTTGTCTAACTCTAAAAGGTCAATTGGAGTAAACTCATCAAGACAGATATCAATTGAAGGAGTTGTAGTAGTTACTGTATTTAAGTTAAAGGTGGGAAGAATCTGACAGATTTTATCTCTGATGGATGAAATTTTATGATTGAAAAAGTTCAGACAGAGTCCTGACTCTGTCAACCTGGCTACAGTGCTTAAAAGAAACCTGGGAATATTCTTGTTCTTTTTGATTAATGCAGAATAATAACTTGTTCTAGCTTTTCTAAGAGATTTTTTATAAATTAAAAGATGATTTCTCCAAGCTAAATAGATTTCATCTAAATTAGTGGAGCACCATTTTCTTTCTAATTGACAGGTCTTCTGTTTTAAGCTACGAGTTCCTGTGTTGAACCAAGGAGTTAGAAATCTCTGATTAGACTTTTTTCTATTTTAAGGGGGCCACCAAGTCTAGAGTCTGATGCAGAGAAGCTGTAACACTATCAAGCTATCAATTACAGAAGTAGCAAGCTGTCTATAGCTTATTTTCATTGTGTTGATACATGGCATAGAGGAAACAATCTGCATACATTTGGTAACAACATCATCTGAGAGGCATCTACTGTAGTAACATTTTTCCTTAGGAGCCAAATAGTCAGAAATAGTAAAATCAAAGGTTAACAGACAATGGTCTGACAGTACAGGGTTATGAGGAGACACGTATGGTGGAGATAATGAGTAGAATTTCCTACTTTCTGAGAAAACCCCATTGAGTCTAAAATTGAATTAAATGCCACATTAAGGCAATCACTATCTACATCTTGTCACTTCCATCACCACACGAGTAGGCTGGCTTTTTGCAACAGCAGATCAATTTCTTTCTATTTATATTTACTATCTCGCTTCTCTTGCTAATCTTTCTGATCTGGCGACACCTTATACATTGGATGGACACACGGCTCGCCCAAATGTCTCCTGAGCCAGCAGATGGAGCCACAGTTTTTAGTAGGATACAGTACGTTACAGCAGAGACTAGCTGCTAGCACTTAACCGGACCAAGATGCTACTGCAAGACCTCAACATACTGGGTGAAATAAGACAGAAACAATGTGGATGCCGTGCTGGAGCAAGATTGCCGGCGAGAAACATAAGGTACAGACCCATCCTTCCATCTGTTATTATGGGGAACGTTCGATCGCTACTCAATAAGACCGACTAGCTAGCAGCCGTCTCCCGCTACGAGAGTGTCTTCAGAGAGAGTAGCTTGATGTTGTTTACTGAGACGTGGCTAACAGAACTAACCCCTAGTACACAGACAACTTCCGGTCATGCGCACGGTGAAGATATGGTCAAAAGAGGCAATGGACGCTATAAAGGACTATCTTGAAACCACTGCCTGTGAGCAGCTTTGCGATCCACATGGTGAGGACATCGATGACCTCACTCACACCATCACGGACTACATCAACTTCTGTGTGGACAACACCGTACCCACCAAGACAATACGGTGTTGCTCGAACAACAAACCCTGGATCAACCCTGAGATAAAAACACTTCTGAGAAAGAAGAAGAGGATCTTCAGGTTGAGGAACAGGGAGATGCTGAAGTCCATACAGAGGGAGCTGAGGAGGAAGATCAGAGATGGCAAGGACAGCTTCAGGAAGAAGATGGAGGAAAAGCTGCAACAGAGCGACATCAGCGGGTTCTGGAGAAACCTTAAAACCATCTCTGGGCTCCAGAATATCTCCTCCCAGGCCACGGGGGGGGGGGGGGGGGGGGGGGAGTGGACGAACAATCTGAACCTGTTTTTTAATAGGTTTGACCAACCGCCCTCCCCCCCGACTGCACACCAACCACTGCTGCCTCTAAAGTCATCGAGACCTGCTGTCCACACCCCACTCCACCAACACCCCGGGTCCCTCTTACTTTCTTATCTGCTAAATCATTGCTCTGAGTGTTGCTATCCCTGTGCTGTTGCAATCCTGGAATTTCCCCATTGTGGGACTAATAAAGGATTATCTTATCTTATCTTATCTTATCTTATCTTATCTTACATGTATATTAAAGTCCCCTACTATAATTTTTCTATCTGATTTCAGCACTAAATCAGCTAAGAATTTGGCAAATTCGGATAAAAATTCTGAGTAGATTGATAGAGGACGATAAACTATGGCAAATAAAATTGGGTTTAGCCTGAAATTGCTAAAGTGCCCAACACTGAGGACCAGGCCCTCAAAGGAATTATAACATGTTTTTTGCTTTACATTAACTAGTAATTTGGAATGGTAAATTGTTGCTACTCCTCCTCCACGACCAGAACTTCTGGGATTTTGACAGTTTAAATAACCAGAGGGAGTTAATTCATTTAAACCAACATAATCCTCTTGCCCTAACCAAGTCTCTATAAGGGATATTAAATCAATCTGATGATCAATTAACAGATCATGGACTAACAGAGACTTGGGAGTTAAGAGACTTAATATTTGATAAACCGCATTTAATTTTTAAATTATGAGGAGGAAGAGAGGCCAAATCATTCAATTTAGAGGCTTCATGTTTAATTTGAGTTTTACCAGTTTTTTGTTTAATCACTTTGGGATGCTTATACGTTTTTTTTTTTTTTTTATTTGCTTTGGAGGGAGCAGACAATGATTCTCTGATGGTGAAGACAGGGGCTAAGTTGAGGGGTGGCGGATAAAGAGGAGCTGCAGAGAGGCGTGTAAGACTGCGACTCTGCTTCCTGGTCCCAACTGAGTTGTCAAGATTTTTGAAATTTGTATAAAAAAGATGCCAGATTGTTAGATAAATGAGACGCACCATCCAAAGTGGGATGGACACCGTCTTGTTTAATAAGACCAGGTTTTCCCCAAAATGAGCGCCAATTGTCAATGTAGCCCACGTTGTTTGCAGGACACCACACAGACAGCCAGCGGTTGAAGGATGACAAGCGGCTAAACATGTCATCACTGGTCAGATTGGGGAGGAGCCCAGAGAATACTACAGAGGCAGACATTGTTTTGGCAAAGTCACACACCAATTCTACATTAAGTTTCGTGACTTCCGACTGCTGGAGACGGATGTCGTTAATGCCGGCGTGAGTAACAATTGTGGAGTATTTACTGTTACTTTTAGCCAGCATTTTCAAATTTGACTCGATGTCGCCTGCTCTGGCCCCAGGAATGCATTGGACTATGGCCGCTGGAGTCTCTAGGTTCACATTTCTGACTACAGAGTTGCCAGTGATCAGAGTTTTTTCCTCTGCGGCTGTGTCGCTGAGCGGGAAAAAACAGAAACGTGAACAGGTTGGTGGTTAACTGGGCCTTTGCAGCTAGGCTTCCTTCTCACCGTCACCCACCCAGTCTCCTCGCTGCTGAAGAGGACCAGAGGACCGCTAACAGGTCGCCCTAAACTAGGGAGCTTTGCTGCAGCTAGGGGATGTCCATCAAGAGTAATTGGCACAGACGGTGTTTCAATGCAGCGGAGCCGGGATTCCAGATCAGACAACCTCGCCTCGAGCGCCTCAAAAAGACAACATTTATTACATTTACCATTATCACTAAAAGAGGCAGAGGTGTAGCTAAACATCTGACAGAGAGAGCACACCAGAGGAGGAGTGGAAGGAGAGCTAGTAGCCATAGCTAGTGGCTAACCTGAAGCTAACAAAAACACAGATAAAAGGTGAACAGAAGGCTGAAGAGGGTGATTAGATGGCACTGAGTGCGCACACAAGTGCAAGAGGCTTGATAAACAGAAATGAGAGCTAATGGTAGATGGAAAAAAGTGGTTAAAATACAATTAAAAGCAAAAACCTCAGGAGAGTGAGGAGAGCAAACCACACGGACAGACAGCAATACAGGAAGTGACGATACGTTACCACAAGTGATGTTTCCCAGTTCATAAACATAAACATAATGTTGCACTGACTCGCCAACCTGCTGGAGGCGCTGTCGAAACTGTATCCTCCTGACAATGACGTTTTTCTATCCCCGTCTTCTCTATCCCCTCACCCCCCAGCCAGTCACAGCAGATGACTGCTCCTCCCAGAGCCGTGTTCTGCTGGAGGTTTCTTCCTGTTAAAAGGGAGTTTTTCCTCTTCACCATCACCAACCTCTTCCTCACAGGGGATCACCTGATTGCTGGGGTCTCTCTGCAATTGTGGGGGTTTCCCCTACAATTGAAAATAATATGAGATGACCGTTGTTGTAAAATGGTGCTATATATATAAAGTTGAATTGCATTGAATTGAATTGAATTGAACTGAAGTTTGCAGGAGCGTGAAAATATTGTGTCATTACCCCAACCACGTCATTGAAGCTATCACTAGCACCCAAGGTAGCAAGGATACGCTGTCCTCCCATACCTAAATTGTGGACCAAAACTGCCAGTGCCCGTACCTTCTTTGGTTCACCAAGGTTTAGAGCCACCAAATAGTTCTGAAATGCAGCAAACCACCTTGCCCAAAGGACTTTGAGGTTTGGAGGCTTTCCTGGAGACTTCAAAAACGGCCCAGTCGAAGACATGCTAGTATCCATAGCTTTACCCTGCCACCAAATGTTATGTCCATAAGACGTAGAACAATGATGAGGCGAGTGGTGAACTACACGGGACTTTATTAAAGACTCACAGTATAAGTACAGACGCTCCCGCTAGGCTGAGAGGTGGTCGAACAGACCAGAATCAGAATCAGAATCAGAATCAGAATCAGATTTATTGCCATTGTTCATGTAATACACAAACTAGGAATTTGTCTCGGTGCAATGCTGCAACATTAAAAACATGATAAGATAAAGAGAGAAACTAAAAAACTAAAAACATGCAATAAGTGTAGAAAATAATAATAATAATAATAATAATAATAATAATAATAATAATAATAATGAGTAATACTAGTCAAAGCAGTTTTAAATAAATTAGCAAGTAGCAGATAATGTGAAGTACCACATAGTGCAGTCGATAATGCAACAGAAAAACAGTGATGAATGACATGAGTCTGGTTGAGCTGCTGTACATAGTGCACGAGAGTCAATAAGTCACTTAATGTTCAGCAGTCTGATGGCAGAGGGGAAAAAGCTGTTCATGTGCCGGGACGTTTTAGTCTGAATGGACCAAAGTCTTCTACCTGAGGGGGGGGGGGGGGCAAACAGTATGTGACCAGGGTGTGAAGGATCGGCTATGATCCGGCCTGCACGCCTCCGGGTCCTGGAGATGTACAGGTCGTGGAGAGATGGGAGCTTGCAGCCGATCACCTTCTCAGCAGTGCACACGATGCGCTGCAGCCTTAGTCTGTCCCTGGCAGTGGCTCCTGCGTACCACACGGTTATGGAGGTGGTGAGGATGGACTCGATGATGGCATCTTGGTGGGTAGCTTGAGCTTCCTCAGCTGCCGCAGAAAGAACATCCTCTGCTGGGCCTTTTTTGATGAGGGAGCTGATGGTTGGCTCCCATTTGAGGTCCCGGGTGATGGTGGTGCCCAAGAAGCGGAAGGAATCTGCAATGGTGATGGGAGAGCCTGTGATGGTGAGGGAGGGCAGGGGGGTTGTGACTTTCCTGAAGTCCACAATCATCTCCGCTGTCTTCAGAGCGTTCAGCTGCAGGTTGTTGTGGCTGCACCAGGACACCAGCTGGGCCACCTCTTTCCTGTAGATGGACTCGTCGCCGTTGGAGATGAGCCCGATGAGGGTGGCGTCATCTGCAAACTTGATCAGCTTAACAGACTGGTGGGAGGAGGTGCAGGAGTTGGTATAAAGGGAGAAGAGTAGGGGGGAAAGTACACAGCCCTGGGGTGATCCGATGCTGATGCTGACAGAGTCTGAGACAGACTTCCCCAGCCGCACATGCTGCCTCCGGTCCGTCAGGAAGTCGGTGATCCACCTGCAGAGGGAGTCAGGCACGCCGAGCAGGGACAGCTTGTCCTGGAGCAGAGCGGGGCGGATGGTGTTGAATGCAGAGCTGAAGTCCACAAACAGAATCCTGGCATAGGTTCCCGGGGAGTCCAGGTGCTGCATGATGGAGTGGAGGGCCAGGTTGACTGCGTCGTCCACAGACCTGTTGGCACGGTAGGCAAACTGCAGCGGGTCCAGGAGGGGAGTGGTGATGGACTTGAGGTGGGACAGGACCAGGCGCTCAAAGGACTTCATGACTACAGAGGTGAGCGCTACAGGTCTGTAGTCGTTAAGTCCAGTAATCCGTGGCTTCTTGGGGACAGGGATGATGGTGGAGGATTTGAGGCAGGTCGGCACGTGGCATTGCTTAAGGGAGGTGTTAAAAATGCCTGTGAAGACAGGAGCCAGCTCTTTCGCACAGTGTCTCAGTGTGGAGGGAGACACGCCGCCCGGACCGGGGGCCTTGCGCGGGTTCAATCTGGAGAACTGTCTGTGCACGTCCTGCTCACTGATGACAAGGGCAGGGGGGGAGGAGGAGGAGGAGGGGGGGACCGCTTTTGATGTATTAGGGGCCGAGGAGGCAGTGGAGCTGGGTGGAGTGGCGGAGTTGGACACAGCTGACGAGGTGTCAAAACGGGCGTAATGTTGGGACAGTTTTTGACAAAGGGCTTTGTCATCCTGACTTTTAGAAGCCTGAGGTCGATAGTTGGTGATTTGCCTCAGTCCTCTCCACACAGTAGTCGAGTCATTGGCAGTGAACTGCTGCTGAAGTCTCTCAGAATACACAGATTTAGCTCTTCTCAGCTCTCTGTTAAACCAATATTTGACCTCCCTGTAGCAGTCCCTGTCTCCACTTTTCAACACTGCTTCCTTCTCCTTCCTGATCTGTCTGAGCTTGGCAGTGAACCAGGGCTTATCATTAGAGTACCTCACCCTGGTGCGCGATGGAAGAATGCTCTCCTCACAAAAGTTGATATAGGAGTTCACAGTGTCTGTGTACTCATTAAGATCATGTGTGGCTCCTTTAAACATGTCCCAGTCAGTTATTTCCATGCATGTGTTCAGTTTCTCTCCAGCTTCACTGGTCAGTTTCTTCGTGGTGGTCACAACAGGTTTAGTGAGCTTCAGTCTCTGTCTGTATGTGGGGATGAGGTGGACCATCACGTGATCAGATAGTCCGAGCACAGCACGGGGAACAGCGCGATACGTGTCTTTCACTGTAGTGTAACAGTGATCTAGTGTGTTCTCACCTCTGGTTGGACATTTAATAAACTGTTTGTATCGGGGGAGCTCGTGACTCAGATTGCTCTGGTTAAAGTCGCCTACCACAATAACCAAGGAGTCTGGGAAAGTCCGCTCTGCATGTTGGACGTGATCTGCGAGCGCGCACTGAGCCTCGTGCGCGTCCGTGTCGGGAGGGGCGTACACAGCGATCAGTATGAAAGAAGCGAACTCCCGCGGGGAATAAAATGGCTTGCAGTTAATAGAGAGATATTCTAGGTCGGGAGAACAGTGTTGTGAAATCACCGTTACATCAGAGCACCAGCTGCTGTTAATGTAGAAGCAGACTCCACCTCCAATAGATTTACCGGAGAGCTATGTGACGCGATCAGCACGAAACAGCTGAAATCCCTCGAGGCTGATCGCGCTGTCCGGTATGTTCCCTTTAAGCCAGGTCTCAGAGAAACAGATGACAGATGAGGAAGCGAGGTCCTTAAATCGCATCAGCAGTCTTAATTCTTCTACCTTGTTCGAGAGAGAATTGGCGTTGGATAGAAATATGCCAGGCAAGGGTGTTCGCGTGCCTCTCCTTCGAAGCTGAGCGAGAATCCCCCCTCGCTTTCCTCTTTTTCGCCGTCTTACTTTTTGAGCCAAACAATGAATCAGATCGGCAGCAGGAGCTAAAAAAACTGGGAGAAGGTCCGTGGGAGTGAGAGTCCTGATATTTAGCAGCTCTTCACGGGTGTAAGAGCAGGCAGACACACAACTGACGAACAGAAACAAACAAATTAAACAAATTAAAGGGCAACGAAACACCATGACCACCTCTCTTCCTCACGGCCCTTTTATAATCCGGGTGACGTCACCACCTGTGTCGCACCATAACATGTCCTAATACCAACACAACACTGCTCACCCATATTAAACCCATGTGGGGCCCAGTTGGGTTTATAGTGGATAAGCAGATTACCTGAATACCTGTACCACAAATAAAGTCCATTGGGCAAACACAGATGGGACCAACATGGAACCCATGGACAACCCCATATGGGACCCATAAGACAGCTCGGACTGAACCTACTGTGGGGCTAACATGGACACGCTGGGTGAGATTTGATGAATGCAGAAACACGTGTAAATTTCACTGTATGAACCGTTTATGTACTAATCCAATCAATTCATGTTTCCAGACAGCTAGAGCTCCATGTTACCAGGATAGGCAGCCATATTATCACTGTTATGAGATGACTCTTGTTGTGGATTTATTCTCCTTATTGGGGGGGGGGGGGTTTCTATCCACCTATCATTGATACCAGCTGTGGTGTCTATACCAGATCAGTACTAGAGTAAAGGCTCAATACTTTCAGTTTCTTTCTTATATATTCAGTACCTACTTCACTCCTGTTTGTTTGACGTCTAGCCAATGTGCAAACGACTGCTATAAGATGAATTCGGGATGTAAACTTACTGACAGTGGCATGGCGTATGTGTGTTGGTGGGTCGTTTCATCAAGAAATAGATGCACTGTGCCCGCTTGCGCCTGCTGTCCTCTGCTGTGTCATGCCATTGTTATTGGATTGGATCGTCACTTCCTTGTGGTAACGTATCGTCACTTCCTGTTTTGCTGTCTGCCTGTGTGGTTTGCTCTCCAGCTCTCCAGCCACTAGTTATGGCTACTAGCTCTCCTTCCTCTCCTCCTCTGGTGTGCTCTCTCTGTCAGATGTTTAGCTACACCTCTGCCTCTTTTAGTGATAACGGTAAATGTAATAAATGTTGTCTTTTTGAGGCGCTCGAGGCGAGGTTGTCTGATTTGGAATCCCGGCTCCACTGCATTGAAACACCGTCTGCGCCAGTTAATCTCGACGGACGCCCATTAGCTGCAGCGGAGCTAGCTAGCTTAGGCCCCACTGTCAGCGGTTCCCCGGCTCTCCTCAGCAGCGAGGAGACTGGGTGGGTGACGGTGAGAAGGAAGCCTAGTCGCAAAGCCCCGGTACACCACCAACCTGTTCACGTTTCTAATCGTTTTTCCCCGCTCAGCGACACACCCGCTGAGGAAAAAACTCTGATCATTGGCGACTCTGTAGTCAGAAACGTGAACCTAGAGACTCCAGCGGCCATAGTCCAATGTATTCCTGGGGCCAGAGCAGGCGACATCGAGTCAAATTTGAAAATGCTGGCTAAAAGTAACTGTAAGTACTCCACAATTGTTATTCACGCCGGCATTAATGACATCCGTCTCCGGCAGTCGGAAGTCACAAAACTTAATATAGAATCGGTGTGTGAGTTTGCAAAAACGATGTCAGCCACTGTAATATTCTCTGGGCCCCTCCCCAATCTGACCAGTGATGACATGTTTAGTCGCTCGTCATCCTTGAACCGCTGGCTGTCTGTGTGGTGTCCTAAAAATGACGTGGGCTACATTGACAATTGGAGCTCTTTTTGGGAAAAACCTGGTCTTATGAGACGAGACAGCATTCATCCCACTTTGGGTGGTGCTTCTCATTTATCTAACAATCTGGCATCTTTTTTATCCAAATTTCCAAAACCGTGACTACTCAGAATTGGGACCAGGAAGCAGAGTCACAGTCTTAAACGCCTCTCTGCAGCTCCTCTTCATCCGCCACCCCTCAGCTTAGCCCCTGACTTCCCCATCAGAGAATCGTTGTCTGCTCCCTCCAAAGTGAATAAAAATATAATGTATAAGCATCCCAAAGTGATAAAGCAAAATTTTGGTAAAACTCAAATTTAACATAAAGCCTCTAAATTGAATGATTTGGCCTCTGTTCCTCCTCATAATTTAAAAATTAAATGTGGTTTATTAAATATTAGGTCTCTAACTCCCAAGTCTCTGTTAGTCCATGATCTGTTAATTGATCATCAGATTGATTTAATTTCCCTTACAGAGACTTGGTTAGGGCAAGAGGATTATGTTGGTTCAAATGAATCAACTCCCTCTGGTTATTTAAACTGTCAAAATCCCAGAAGTTCTGGTCGTGGAGGAGGAGTAGCAACAATTTACCATTCCAAATTACTAGTTAATGTAAAGCAAAAAACATGTTATAATTCCTTTGAGGGCCTGGTCTTCAGTGTTGGGCACTTTAGCAATTTCAGGTTAAACCCAATTTTATTTGCCATAGTTTATCGTCCCCCATCAACCTATTCAGAATTTTTATCCGAATTTGCTGATTTCTTAGCTGATTTAGTGCTGAAATCTGATAGAATAATTATAGTAGGGGACTTTAATATACATGTGGATGTAGATAGTGACTGCCTTAATGTGGCTTTTAATTCAATATTAGACTCGATTGGGTTTTCTCAGAAAGTAGGAAATTCTACTCATTACCTCCACCATACATTGGACCTTGTTCTGACATATGGCATAGAAATAGAAAATCTTGTAGTGTCTCCTCATAACCCTGTACTGTCAGACCATTGTCTGTTAACCTTTGATTTTACTATTTCTGACTATTTGGCTCCTAAAGAAAAATATTATCACAGTAGATGCCTCTCAGATGATGCTGTTTCCAAATTTATGCAGATTGTTTCCTCTATGCCATGTGTCAACACAACGGAAATAAGCTATAGACAGCCTGCTTCTTCTGTAATTGATAACATGGTGGATAGTGTTTCAGCTTCTCTGCATCAGGCTCTAGACTTGGTGGCCCCTTTAAAAAAGAAAAAGTCTAATCAGAGATTTTTAACTCCTTGGTTCAACACAGAAACTCGTAGCTTAAAACAGAAGACTCGTCAATTAGAAAGAAAATGGCGCTCTACTAATTTAGATGAAATCTATTTAGCTTGGAGAAATCATCTTTTAATTTATAAAAAATCTCTTAGAAAAGCTAGAACGAGTTATTACTCTGCATTAATAGAAGAGAACAAGAATAATCCCAGGTTTCTTTTCAGTACTGTAGCCAGGTTGACAAAGAGTCAGGACTCTATCAATCCTAGCATCCCCTTAGAGCTTACTAGTCAGGACTTTATGAACTTTTTCAATAATAAAATTTCATCCATCAGAGATAAAATCAATCAGATTCTTCCCACAGTTAACTTAAATACTGTAACTACTATAACTCCTTCTATTGATTTCTGTCTTGATGAGTTTACTCCAATCGACCTTTGTGAGTTAGACAAAATAGTTTCCTCATCCAAACCTTCAACTTGTCTTTTAGACCCTATTCCTACCAGGTTATTTAAAGAAGTCTTCTCACTTATTGGTAGCTTTATTCTTCATATAATCAATTCTTCATTAACTTCAGGCCATGTACCGCAGGCTTTTAAAACGGCTGTAATTAAACCCTTACTCAAAAAGCCAACGCTAGATCCAGGGGCTTTAGTTAACTATAGACCAATCTCTAATCTCCCTTTCATTTCAAAAATCTTAGAAAGAGTTGTTGCTACGCAATTATTTGACCACCTGCAGGGAAATGGTTTACTTGAAGAGTTTCAATCTGGGTTTAGAATCCATCATAGTACTGAAACAGCCTTAGCGAAGGTCACTAACGACCTCCTCATTGCATCTGATAATGGACTAGTTTCTGTACTTGTCCTTTTAGATCTTAGTGCAGCTTTTGATACTATTGATCATAATATTCTACTTGATAGATTAGAACACTATGTTGGACTTAATGGAACTTCGTTGCAGTGGTTTAGATCTTATTTATCTGATAGGTTCCAGTTTGTTCATGTAAATGATGAGTTTTCTTTCCGCTCAAAGCTTAGTCATGGAGTTCCACAGGGATCTGTGCTAGGCCCTACTCTTTTTAGTTTATATATGCTTCCGTTAGGCAACATTATTAGAAAGCACTGTATACATTTTCATTGTTATGCAGATGGCACACAATTATACCTGTCAATGAAGCCAGATGATACTAATCAATTAGTCAAGTTAGAAGCCTGTCTTAAGGAAATCAAAGCTTGTATGACTTGTAATTTCCTGCTATTAAATTCAGATAAGACTGAAGTCATTCTTGTTGGTCCAAAAAACCTTAGAAATTCCTTTCCAAATCAAACTTTCAGTTTGGATGCAGTTACTCTTTCTCTTAATAGCTCTGTGAGGAACCTTGGAGTTATTTTTGATCAGGATTTGTCCTTCAATTCACATATTAAATTTGTTTCTAAGACTGCCTTCTATCATTTGCGTAATATTGCCAAGATTAGGAGCATCTTGTCTCAGAGTGATGCTGAGAAGCTGATCCACGCTTTTGTTAGCTCGAGATTAGATTATTGTAATTCTTTATTATCAGGCTGTCCTAAAACATCTTTAAAAAGTCTTCAGCTGATCCAAAATGCTGCAGCAAGAGTTTTAACAGGTACTAGAAAGAGAGATCATATCTCTCCGGTTCTGGCCTCCCTTCATTGGCTTCCCATAGAGTTTAGAATTAAGTTTAAAATCCTTCTTCTTACTTACAAAGCTCTAAACAATCAGGCTCCTTTTTATTTAAAAGATCTAATACTACTGTATCATCCTAACAGAGCACTACGCTCCCAAAATGCAGGATTACTTGTAATACCTAGAATCTCCAAAAGTACAATGGGAGGCAGAGCCTTCAGTTATCAAGCTCCTCTCCTGTGGAATCAGCTGCCAATCTGGATTCGGGAGTCAGACTCGATCTCTGTTTTTAAGAATAGGGCTAAAACCTACCTTTTTGATTTAGCCTACAATTAGGGAGGGATCATGTGTTTCTGAACCCTCCCTTAGTTATGCTGCTAATAGGTTTAGTCAGCCGGGGGACCTCCAGTAATGCACTGGGCCTCACTCCTTTCCTCACTCTCTATGAAATATTTTTTTTGGCTGGTCATTAACATTTGTTTGTTCTCTCCCATAGATTGAGTCCCCATCGTGCTGTTTGCTCTCTACATGTCTGTTCTTTTCTTCTTCTCTATCCCCTCACCCCCCAGCCAGTCGCAGCAGATGACTGCCCCTCCCTGAGCCTGGTTCTGCTGGAGGTTTCTTCCTGTTAAAAGGGAGTTTTTCCTCTCCACCGTCGCCAAGTGCTTGCTCACAGGGGATCGCCTGATTGCTGGGGTCTTTCTGCAACTGTGGGGGTCCCCCCTACAGTTGATAGTGCTATGAGATGACTGTTGTTGTGAAATGGCACTCCTTAATGGCCTCCTTAAAGCCTTTCTTCATGCCTTTCTTCAGATTAGCCCGGGCGGTGCTATACAGATCTGTATCCCCTGACCTGAAGGCTGCATCACGAGTTCTGAGGAGTGCCTGGACTTCTTTTGTCATCCAAGGCTTCTGGTTAGGAAAAACCCTGATACGTTTTTCCACAGTCACCTGATTGATACAGTAGGTGATGTAGTGTAATACAGTCTGTGTGTACATTTCCAGATCCTCATTCTTGAATAAATCCCATAGAGTGTTTGAAAAACAGTCCTGCAGCTGGGAAAGAGCTCCCTCATGCCATGTTGTGATGTTCTTTATAGTAGGTCTAGCAGTTCTCCTGAGGAGGGTGTACGCTGGGATGAGGAGCAAAGATAGATGGTCTGACAGGCCAAGATGTGGACACGGCACAGCTCTGTAAGCATGCTTCAGGTTCGAATACACCCGATCAAGACAATTCTTTCCCCTAGTGGCACATTTCACATACTGTGTGAAATTGGGCAGCACAGTTTTCAAGTATGCTTGATTAAAATCACCAGCTATAATGTGAACACGCTCGGGATAGGCCTGCTGCTGTTTATTTATTACACTGTACAAATGACTAAGGGCCGCTTTAGTATTTGCATCAGGAGTAATATCGACGACTGTTATAATAATCACGCTCAGCTCTCTTGGAAGATAAAAAGGCCGACATAAGACTGACATTGTCTCTAGATCAGGAGAACAGTAAGTGTTAATAATACGGCTGTGATTAGTCCAAGTGTTGTGAAGAAAAATGCAGGGACCGCCTCCTCTTTTTTTACCAGATTCTGCTGTTCAGTCCATTCGGTGAAGTGTGTGCTCTGGCAGCTGCACTGCAGCATCGGTGATCAGCGGGTGGAGCCAGCTTTCCATTAACAACAGCACACAGCAGTCTCTCACAGTTTTATTAGTTGCCAGCTGTAGCTCTAAATCATCCATCTTGTGGACGATGCTTCTGGCATTGGAGAGAAAGATGCTGGGAAGGGGAGGTCTATGCGGCTGTCTCTTTAGCCTCGCTAGCAGGCCTGACTGGCATCCCCGCTTTTTCTTTCTCGCCCTCCTCCGTCTGTGTCGCTTCCCAGGACCGACAACAATCCATGGTGATCCCGCTGGTCTACAGATAGCCTCGAGTATATTTTGAGTGTTCTTGAAAACTGCTGTAACAGTAGACTTTTGTTGAAGTCCAATGTTTATCAGCTCAGTACGACTGTACACAAGTCCAGCTTCACACGGTCCAATATCCAAAAACAGCATACATACACACAAAAATAGGGAGCAAAGAGCCGCTGCACGACCGCGCACCGCAATCTTGAACGATTATTATTATAATATAGTTGATGGCTCTGCGGGTGAGGCGGGTGAGGTAGGTGTCCAAGAGGGGGGCCAGGGGGGCACCAATGATCTTGCTGGCTGCTTTCACTGTGTGTTGTAGTGTCTTCCGGCAGGAGGCAGTGCAGCTTCCATACCACAATGTGATGCAGCTGGTGAGGATGCTCTCATTGGTGCCCCGGTAGAATGTGCACATGCCGGGGGTAGGACTCATGCTCTCCTCAGTTTGCGGAGGAAATGGAGGTGAGTTGGTGGAGGTGAGCAGCACCAGGAACTTGGTGCTGCTCACCCTCCCCACAGCAGCACTGTCAACAGCATCTCCATTTGGGATGAGACACAGCAGTCTGGTTCAGGGGTGTGGAGGTCTGGTGGAGAAGACCTAGGCCATGGAGTTCCTCTATAACGCTCTGGTCCAGGACGTAATGTTTGGACATATTCCTTATCTCCAGAAGGCTGTGGCGACTGTAGTGTCATGAGCATGGACATATGGTCCATGCTTTCTGCGATTTTCTAGATGTTGCACAACTCTGTTTATGTCATGGTCTGGGGAATGTCCTTTGGGTCATTTCCATTTTTTGGGTTTTTCGATTTTCTCTGTGTTTCCCATAGTTTTGGTTAATTTTCTGTATTATTATTATTATTATTATTATTATTATTATTATTATTATTATTATTATTATTATTATTATCCTGGACATGGTTCCCATCATGTCCATGCTTTCTATTCTTTTTGAGCCGTTTGCATCATTATTATCTTTATGTCATCATTTATATTATTTAGTTCCCTGTTTTCCAGCACCAGTGTTTCCCTTATCTTTAGCTGCTTATGTATGATTTCCCTGTGGTTCCCTATCTCAGCCTTGGTGGATCAATGTGTTAATTTTTCATTTTCATATCTTCAATCATGTCCTGCAGTTTTGTTCCTATGTGTATGTTAGTATCATTCTCCAGCTTCTATTATTTGTACAGCCCCACCCATCCTGTCTCCCTCACCTGCAGTTGATCCTCTGTTATCTGATCCTCCCTGATTATGGCCATCTGTCTTGCCTTGGTTTGATTGCTTTCCTGACCTATATATACCTGTGTTTCTTTGTCATGATTGAATCGCCAGAGACTCAAACGCAAGGCATAAAGCACCGGAAGAACACTCAGACTCACGTGAAATGTTTAACACAGTTTATTCCAGTAAAAACTAACAAATAACAACACAAATGCATATCAAGGGAACAAAGGACATGCTGGAGGGACACACAGCCTGTAAAGAGAAAGAGAGAAATAATTGATAAGGGGAAATGAGAAGAAGTACTGATTTACTGAGAAGAAAGGAGTCTTACAAAACTGAGCAGAGGGCCTGGCTGTGAGACCCAGCGTGCAGAGGAGAAACAGCTGGTGAGGATAGGATCAGTGAAGCCAGAAGGGATGAAGAATTGCAAGGGAAGGGACGGAGCAGTAGGTTGACAGGGTGGAGCAGGAGTTAAGATAAGCCTTTATTAGTCCCACAATGGGGAAATTTCAGGATTGCAACAGCACAGGGATAGCAACACTCAGAGCAATAATTAAGAAGATAAGAAAAATAAAAATAAGAGCAGTGGATATACATACGTACACATAAATATATAAATATATATACACAGTGCGGAGCATTGTAGCTAGATGGAAAAAAACAGCATAACCGTCTACTTAGTTATCCTACATAGTATGAATATGTAACCATACATATTGTCACCCTCCGTAGCGACTGATATTGTTCTAGTTGTATACTGGAGGGAACCATTTGTGTAAGTCTATTGTGTCTTTTGCATTCAATACTATTAGGTCATCATGTTTTTTTTTGCTATCTCTGCGAACAGCCCTGCTTAGGTTATACAGTCTGACAGCCGTAGGTAGGAAGGACCTGCGAAACCTCTTGGTTGCGCACCTAGGATGATGTAGTCTACTGCTAAATGAGCTCCTCAGTGTGTTCAGTATGTCCAGGTGGGGCTCGGACTCCAGCAGAGATGACAGTTTAGCCACCATCCTTCTCTCTCCTATCTCCTCCACTGGGTCAAGGCGCTGCCCCAGGACAGAGCTAGCTTTCTTGATCAGTTTGTTCAGTCTCTTCCTATTGGCTGCTGTAATGCCACTGCCCCAGCAGACCACTCCAAAAGTGATGGCTGATGCTACCACCGTGTCGTAGAATGTCTTCAGCAGCACCCCTTGTACACCAAAAGACCTGAGCCTCCTCAGTAGGAACAGCCTGCGCTGTCCCTTCTTGTAGAGTGTGTCGGTATTGTTTGACCAGTCTAGTTTATTGTTCAGATGAACACCCAGGTACTTGTAGGATATCAACATCTCAATGTCTGTTCCCTGGATGTTTACTGGTGCTGTGAGGGGTTGTCCTTGCCCGCGGCAGTCCACCACCAGCTCCTTAGTTTTCCTCGCGTTGATCTGGAGGCAGTTCCGATGGCACCAGTCCACAAAGTCCTGGATAAGTCCTGTGTACTCAGCTTCATCTCCGTTGGAGATGAGGCCGACGATCGCAGAGTCGTCAGAGAACTTCTGTAGATGGCAGTGTGTTGTGTTGTGTGAGAAGTCCGCAGTATAAAGGGTGAACAGGAAGGGAGCCAAAACCGTTCCCTGGGGGGCCCCCGTGCTACCGATCATCGTGTCAGACACAAAGTCTCGGGTTCTCACAAACTGTGGCCGGTTAGTGAGGTAGTCTAGGATCCATGATGACAGGTGCTGGTCCACCCCTGTGCACAGCAGCTTGTCCTTCAGGATCATCAGTTGGATGGTGTTGAAAGCACTGGAGAAGTCAAACAACATGATCCTCACCGCATTCCCAGGCTTCTCCAGGTGGGACAGAGAACGGTGAAGGAGGAAGATCACTGCATCCTCCACCCCAATGCCATGCTGGTAGGCGAACTGGAGTGGATCCATCGCTGGTCCCACCAGGGGGCGGAGGTGAGCAAGGAGTAGTCTCTCCAGGGTCTTCATCATGTGAAACGTCAGGCCACTGGTCTGTAGCAGTTCAGGTCTTTGGGGTGGGAAGTCTTTGGTACAGGTACCACACAAGATGTTTTCCACAACTGTGGTACCCTCCTCTGCCCCTCCCCTACCCCCCTTCAGCTTCAGGCTCAGCTTGAAGATGTGCTCCACAGTCTCACACAGCTGGTCTGCACAGGACTTGAGGAGCTTCGCACTGATGCCATCCAGTCTCAAAGCCTTCCTCGCCTTGATCTTCCTTAGCTCCGTCTTCATCTGGTTCTTAGTGAGGGTCAGGTTGGGGGGCTGTGTGCTGGGAGTGGGGGTGGGGGTGTTCGTGGAGTGGGGAGTGGACAGCAGGTCTTGATGACTTTGGAGGCAGCAGTGGTTGTTGTGCAGTTGGGGGGGAGGGCAGTTGGTCAAACCTATTAAAAAACAGGTTCAGATTGTTTGCCCTGTGGGACACATATGTATCACTTTAGGCCTCACATCTCAGATTAGAACAAAGAACTGAGCCTCCTTGGAGATAACAGGAGAATGTGAAAGTTTAGCCTTTGGTATGCAAGAGACGGCCTTGGGGGATTTCCAGGTGTGCCAAAGACTATGAAAGGATGTTATAGGATCAAAGAGTAGATGCATTGTTACTTGTGATTGAAATGCAATGTGACTGTGAGCTGGGAGAGTCCTGGATATATAAAGGACGAATGCTTCTGTGTTTTTTCTCTTTCTGCTTTGCTGATGTTGGAAGATGTGAATAAACCTGACTCATGAGGTAAACTCTGCCTGGTCATTTTCACACTTCCACACTGGTGACCCTAAGACGTAGCATGCAACATGTTGAGAATTCCCCGGAGCAAGACTCATTGGGAGCCCCCAGCCAAGCATATGCCGCTACCGTCCAGCTACCGGACTTTTGGCACGATAACCCGCGCTCCTGGTTCCACTTGGTCAAAGCACAGTTCGCCCTCCGGGGGATAACGGTAGATGACACGAAGTTCTACCATGTGATTGCAAACCTCGACAACCGCAAGGCTCGGCATGTGGAGAGCCTATTGGAGTGGCCACCGGCCAACAACAAATACGACGGGTTGAAGGCTGCGCTCATCCAGCGCTTCACTCTCTCAGTCGAGGAGAGAGCGGAGAGGCTCCTGGCTCTGAACGACTTGGGAGATGGCACGCCCATTGACCTGATGGAGAACATGCTGAGGTTGAGGGCCTCAGACGACGACGACTTCATCTTCACCCACATTTTCCTCAGGACCCTACAGTCGGCCACGAGAGCGGCCCTGGCCAGTTCGCCGTTGTTGGCCCAGCGGGACTTCTGCGCGCTGGCCCAGGAGGCGCATCGGATTCTCAACGCCCGCAAACAGCGCACGGCCACCGCAGCAGCGACGGAGTTCGGCGCAGCAGCCGGAGATGGCGGGGGGCCAGAGACAGCGGTAGCAGAATCACCGATGACAGCGGCGACGGGGGCCAAGGATCGCGGAGGAGACACCCTCTGCTTCTACCATCGCTGCTTTGCAGAGAAGGCACGCAAATGTATACCACCGTGCCAATTCAAGTGCTCGGGAAATGCCAAGACCGGGGGTCGGTAGCAGCTGCGACCCTCGGGGAGGAGAACAAGCTGCTCTACTTGAAGGATGCACGCTCGGGGAGGCATTTCCTCGTGGACACAGGCTCCCAGTTGAGTTTCATCACACCTTCCTCCGCTGACCGGCTGGCAGTTTCCAGAGGTCCCGGGGTGGCAGCAGCGAACGGCTCGGCGATTAAGACCTTTGGTGAGAGGACTCTGCTTCTGTCTTTACACGGCCGTACATTCGAGTGGACTTTTGTCATAGCAGCAGTGAATTTCAATATGTTGGGGGCTGATTTTCTGTGCTCACATGGTTTGTTGGTTGATCTCGCTAACAGGCGCCTGGTTAATGCACTTTCTTTCGATTCTATTCCCTGTACAGCCTGAGTGGCCCTGCCAACAGCACAAGCCAACGTCACAGCTGCAAGCGGTAAGTTCCACACACTGCTCACTCAGTTCCCAGCACTCATGGTCCCCACATTTTCAGCAGCCGTCGCTAAACACGGGGTGGAACATTTTATTACTACCACCGGCCCACCCGTTTTTGCAAAAGCTCGGCGCTTGGATGAAGCTAAACTGACCATAGCGCGCGAGGAGTTCGCCAACCTGGAAAGGCGGGGCATCATCAGGCGTTCTGACAGCCCATGGGCTTACCCGCTTCACATTGTCCAGAAAGCTGACGGCTCGTGGCGACCTTGCGGAGATTTCCGCAGGTTGAACAACGCCACAGCGCACGACCGCTACCCAATCCCCCATATCCAAGATTTTTCCATTCATTTGGAGGGGGCGCGCGTTTTTTCTAAGATAGACTTGGTCCGCGGTTACCACCAAGTCCCAGTGCACGCTGAGGACATACCCAAAACAGCGGTAATAACTCCGTTTGGTCTATTCGAGTTTTTACGCATGCCATTTGGGCTTAAAGGCGCTGCGCACACCTTCCAATGCATGATGGACGCGGTGTTGCGCGATCTCCCTTTCGTATTCGTCTACCTGGACGACATCTTAGTAGCCAACGCGTCCGAAGACGAACACGAAAACCACCTCACGGCAGTTTTCTGGAGGTTGGGAGAACACGGTTTAATAATCAACCCAGCGAAGTGTCAGTTCGGGGTGGCGCAGATTGATTTTTTGGGGCATCGCGTTTCTCCAGAAGAAGCGGTTCCGCTACCTGACAAAGTGCGCGCGGTAACAAATTTTCCGGAGCGAGAGCGAGCATTCTCGGAAGTCAAGGCAGCCCTGGCCAATGCTGCGTTATTGGCACATCCGGACCCAACGGCCCGCATAGCGCTCACTACTGACGCGTCAGATGTGGCTATAGGGGCGGTCATGGAGCAGCATGTAGCCGGGGCTTGGCAGCCGCTCACTTTTTTCAGCAGGACTTTGCGCGATAGTGACCGTAAATACAGCGCGTTTGACAGGGAGTTGGTAGCTCTCCATTTGGCCATTCGCCACTTCCAGTTCTGGCTGGAAGGACGCCGTTTCACCGCGTTCGTTGACCACAAGCTGCTGACTTTCACGATGGCCAAGGTTTCAGAACCGTGGTCAGGCCGGCAGCAGAGACAGCTGGCCGCGATCTCAGAGTTTACTACCGATATTCAGCGTGTGGCGGGTAAACTTAATGTAGTGGCAGACTGCCTCTCATGCGCCGTGGCGGCCCCAGTCCACGCAGGGATAGATTATGCAGCCATGGCCGCGGATCAGGCTAGCGACGCGGAAGTGCGCGCGCTCCAGTCTGGACCAACAGGGTTAAGGCTGGAGAACAGGGTGCTGCAAGACGGTATGCCCCCCCAATCTGCGACGTCTCCACTGGACGACCGCATCCTCTGGTACCGGCCGCGTGGCGCCGCCGCGTTTTTGACTCGATTCATTTTCTGGCCCACCCAGGAGTGCGCGTGTCGGTCAAAATGGTAGGAGAGAAATTTGTATGGCCAAGCCTGCACAAACAGGTTAAGGAGTGGGCAGCAGCCGGCATGGCGTGTCAACGAGCCAAGATACACAAACACACGAGAGCCCCCTTGGAGCCGTTTCACATCCCGGCAAAGAGGTTCGATCATGTTCACGTGGCCCTCGTAGGCCACCTCCCGCCATCACAGGGGTGCACACACCTTCTGACAATGGTGGACCGCACCACGCGCTGGCCGGAAGTGGTTCCACTGGAGTCAACCACAGCCGAGGAGGTGGCACGCGCGTTTTTAACTGCGTGGGTGGCGCGTTTTGGAGTCCAGTCGGACATTACGTCTGACAGAGACCCTCAATTTGTTTCCGAACTGTGGTCAACAATGGCCCGCAGCCTGGGTGTCACAATTCACCGCACAACCACATACAATCCGCAGGATAATGGGTTATGCGAGTGTTTTCATAGGTCATTGAAAGCGGCCTTCAGGGCGTCACTGACGGATGCAAATTGGGTAGACAAGCTACCGTGGGTTTTATTGGGGTCACGTTCTGCACCTAAAGAGGACTTAGAAGCCTCCCCGGTTGAGCTAGTTTTTACGCAGCCACTTCGGCTGCCCGGGGAGTTTCTCCCAGATAATCCTGCACCAGATAGCTTCCTGTCTCAGCTGTTGCAGCGTGGCACGGAATCGGGCACGCTGCCTGGCCCCATTCACCACAGTTTTCCGCGCGTTTTTGTACCTAAGACTTTGAAAAACGTGGAGTTTGTTTTTCTCAGACACGATGCTCATCACCCACCGCTGCGGCCACCTTATGATGGACCATTTAGAGTGCTGGAAACAGGGGACAAGCATTTTTTGCTAGATTTGGGGGGCAGGAAGAAAAAGCTTGGCATTAACAGGCTCAAACCCGCCTTTGTTGTGGCGGACGAGGATGTGCTGTTGGCCAGGGCTCCTCGGCGCGGCAGACCCTCTCGGGGAAATTCCCCAGAACACCCACAGGGACTGACAAACAGTTTTCACCCCCAGACAGCAGCCCCTCAGCATGATGGCGCTGCAGAAGTGGTGAAACCCGCTTACGGCAGATACGGGAGGAGGCTGAGGCCCAAGCAGCACGTGGGCTGATGTGTAATGATTTTATCATGACATGCAGACTGTTATTCTGTTGTTCCATCTTAGATGTTTGGGGGTGGGGGTTCATGTGGGACACATATGTATCACTTTAGGCCTCACATCTCAGATTAGAACAAAGAACTGAGCCTCCTTGGAGATAACAGGAGGATGTGAAAGTTTAGCCTTTGGTATGCAAGAGACGGCCTTGGGGGATTTCCGGGTGTGCCGAAGACTATGAAAGGATGTTATAGGATCAAAGAGTAGATGCATTGTTACTTGTGATTGAAATGGAATGTGACTGTGAACTGGGAGAGTCCTGGTATATAAAGGACGAATGCTTCTGTGTTTTTTCTCTTTCTGCTTTGCTGATGTTGGAAGATGTGAATAAACCTGACTCGTGAGATAAACTCTGCCTCGTCATTTTCACATTTCCACAGCCCACTCCCTGCCCCCCGTGGCCTGGGAGGAGGTATTCTGGAGCCCAGAGATGGTTTTAAGGTTTCTCCAGACCCCACCGATGTCGCTCTGTTGCTGCTTGTCCTCCATGTCCTTCCTGAAGCTGTCCTTGCCTTCTCTGATCTTCCTCCTCAGCTCTCTCTGTACGGACTTCAGCATCTCCCTGTTCCCCAACCTGAAGATCCTCTTCTTCTCTCTCAGAAGTGTTTTTATCTCAGGGTTGATCCAGGGTTTGTTGTTTGAGCAACACCGTATGGTCTTGGTGGGAATGGTGTTGTCTACACAGAAGCTGATGGAGTCCGTGATGGTGTGGGTGAGGCCATCGATGTCCTCACCATGTAGATCGCAGAGCTGCTCCCAGGCAGTGGTTTCAAAACAGTCCTTTAGAGTGTCCATTGCCTCCTCAGACCATAACTTCACTGTGCGCATGACCGGAGGTTGTCTGTGTACTAGGGGTTTGTACACCGGCAGGAGATGAACCAAGTTGTGATCCAATCTCCTAAGTGGGGGTAGTGGTGAGGAGGTGTGCGCCTCCTTAGTATTTGCATAGAATAAGTCCAGTGTTTTATTGTCTCTAGTGTGGCATGTGACATACTGGGTGAACATGGGTAGAATGGGAGACAGTGAAATATGGTTGAAATCACCTGAGATGAGGAGAAGAGCATCTGGGTGTTCTGTCTGCAGCCTGCCAGTTACTGAGTGGATGACATCACGCGCTGTCCCAGCGTTCGCCGTAGGATTTGCATAAATAACAATGCAGATCGCGTGTGAGTATTCTCTCGGGAGATAGGTAGGCCGCATGCTAACAGCTAGCAACTCAATGTCTTTGTTGCAGTGTTGTTGTTTAACCGTGATATGTCCCGGTCTGCACCAGCTGTTATTGACATACATTATCACTCCCCTGCCCTTTGCCTTCCCACTGTCTTCCCACTGTCTGGTGTCCGGTCTGCCCGTATTGCGTGGATTATCAGGCATGCGCTGTAGCGCGTGATCACAGACACTAAGAGTGACGGAAATGTGGCTGCCAATCCACGCCAACAGCCTCTCTGGCCACCACCGAGCATTTAAACATTTTTACACATTCATACCCAGTGTTATGGGCACTGGAGGCAATGCGGGTGAGGTGTCTTGCCCGGGGACACAACGGCAGGATATCTGGGGAGAGCGTGATGCGAACCGCCAACCATGGGGTTATTAGACGACCTGCTCTACCTGCTGAGCCACTGCTGCCCCACTTTTTCCTCCACTTTCCCTCTTTAGGAAAGCTATGGAGGCTCACCCCGCTCTCTTTATTTCCCTTTGATTGGAAATTACATCCAAAAGCCGCGCAATGTGGCATTTTCACTGACAAATGGCAGTAGTTTGTAGCTTCGCTTCTTGGCTTGTATAAGACAGAAAAAACGGCTGCAACCATTCTACGTCACTACCCAGAATGCATTGCGACGTAAACAAAAATGGCGATTTACATCGTAATAAAGTTTTTTAAAAATATATAAAACTGGGAATTATTTTCAAAAAAATTATATTATAATTATGTTACTAACATAAAAATAAAGCATATAGAGCTAACATGCCAATATAATCGGAGTTCCTTTTAAGATGTACGTCAGGGGGTTACTGTCTGTCCTGACAGTAAAGTGATTGCCATATAAATAGTCTGCGAACTTCTCCGTTACTGCCCACTTTAGAGTCAAAAATTCTAATTTATGGGCGGGGTAATGGGACTAACTTCTAGACAACCCCCGGCTTGCATAAGCTATGACCCTAGTCTGGCCCTCCTGCTCTTGATAGAGGGTGGCACCAAGCTCTGTAGTGCTGGCGTCAGTATGGAGTGTATATATATATTTTTTTATTTTTTTTTTCCGGTTCCGCCGGACCGGTGGAGCCACATGAGTTGGCTGCCCATTGCAACAGCCTTTTTTTTTTTTTTATCTTCCTTCTTCTTTCTACACCTTTCACTCTATATATACAGTGGGGCAAAAAAAGTATTTAGTCAGCCACCAATTGTGCAAGTTGTCCCACTTGAAAGATGAGAGAGGTCTCCAATTTTCATTATAGGTATACCTCAACTATGAGAGACAAAATGAGAAAAAAAAATCCAGAAAATCGCATTGAACGATTTTTAATGAATTAACTGGTAAATTCCTTGGTAAGGTAAGTATTTGGTCAATAACAAAAGTTCATCTCAATACTTTGTTATATACTCTTTGTGTCACATGTGGCTCTGGGGAGCCACACAATGAGAGCCAAGGGCGAGCCAGTGAGTTGTGATGTTTATTGGTGACAGGGGTAAGGGATGAGGAAAGCACAGTTGCTCATACAAAGTAACACTCATGAGCAGTACAGCAACAGAGTTAACAGTTGGCACCGGGCGTAGGGGTACACAGCAAGAGAACTCACAGCAGGTAACACTCACGGGTTAAGCTGCCAGATAGCTGGCACCGGCATAGGACTCCAATACACAGACACTCTTACAGGGTGACACTCCCAAGTGATTCGGTAAGGCGAGTAGAGGGCTAGCACCGGACATGGGGGTACAGAGGCACAATTACTCCTTACGGGCAAACACTTACGAGTAATGCTGGAAGATGAGACAAGGGCTGGCACCGGACGAAGGGGCTCCAGCCTAGCAGTGCTTATGTCGCAGCCCCGAGTGATCGAGGCTGCTCCTTTTTATCCTCATTAGCAGCGCCCCAGCTGATGAGGATTAATTGGCCCCAGCCGTCCCGTAACACTGACAACTGGGAGCCAGCTGAGACGCTGCCCAATGAGAGGCAGGGATGAGAAGGGACATGGGCTGAGCGCCGAGCCGGCGTCTCACCCCATGGTGACAGAGCCTCCCCCTCATGGTCAGGCGCCGAACAACCAGGAACATCCCAGCCCGCCCCCCCCCCCACCTAGGGTGGGCGGAAGGGAGGCAGGACCGGAGGGAGAGAAGCAGAGGGGGGGGGGGGGACAGACCATGAACAAATACAGAGTACAAGGCAGACAAAAAAACAAAAAAAAACAAAAAACAAATACAACACTCTGTATCCACAAAAAATAATAACCAGGGCACAGATGGGGAAAATACTAAGTGTGGTTACGGACAAAACCAACTACCCAAAACACACAAATAACGTGTAGACCGGGGCAAAGATGATGAAAAACGCTGAGTAAGGATAATAAAGAAAACAACATACGCAGCGCTAAATGTATATAAGAACCTAAAGGAATGGAGGTGACAGGAACAAAAGGGCAACTACAGAGTATGGTTAAGTGGAAAACAAAACACATAACTCCATACAATTACACGCAGTCAATGTCTAAGTCGGGGCTAGGGAAAGCCCCCCACGAAGATAACGAGGAGAGATAAGGTGATCACACAGTACGGTCGAAAAGGGAACCACACACATACTCCATGATGTACCGACAAGGCTAAGGCTAAGATAAGGGTGATGAAAACGCTGAGTACGGATAACAAGAAAAACATAATACACAGTGCTATATACAAAGAGGGTCACCTAGAGGAATAAAGGTGACAGAATCAGAACAGGATAACAATGAGGAAAAATGCTGAGTACGGTAAATAAGAAAAACAATACACAGCACTAAAAACACATATTCCCCTAAGGACAAAGAAGCTACACCCGAGTGACCTTAATAATAACAAAAAGGTAAGAGACACCCGAGGAGACGGCAGGCAGAGTCCAAAATGGCCGGAATTGTTCTGGTGATCTCCCCGCCCATTGTCCAGTTGGTGAGCCGGGGAAGAGGAAACGTTCGGACGGTCAACTCCAGACCCAGGTCCCAAGAAACCAGTCCACTGGTAGCCGTGCCAGGCCACCCAGAAGCAAACAGTTCGTCGGGGGGTTGGACCAGATCGCCGAACCGGAAGTCTTGCAGGTCGAGCCATCGACCCACATCACTCAACCACCAGGACCGTTGAGACGGGCGAAGGGTCAAAGCGGACCCCAGTGGAAGAGGCTTAGGGGAGAGCCAATGACGAGGTAGATGAGCGTCAGGCCGCAGAGAAACAGCCACCTCCTCACCGGACCTGGACAACACTGGTGTAGCACCCGTGTCGGACCCCGATTGGGCCTTAGGCGAACCCACGTTGGACACCGCTGGGGCAGCACCCATGTCGGACCCCGATTGGGTCTCGGGCGAACCCACGTTGGACACCACTGGAGCAGCACCCATGTCGGACCCCGACTGGGTATTGGGCGAACCCACGTTGGACACCGCTGGAGCAGCACCCACGACGGACCCCGACTGGGTCGGCACCGCACCAGAACCGACCTCCAACATTGAGCCTGGATCCTCCAGCACCACGAGAGACGGCAATTCCTCGCCGGCGACCCTGGAAACAGGCTCAGGAGAGAAAACACAACCGGGATCAGGGTCACCGGCAGCGCCAGAACCCGGCGAGACGAGCTCGGACACAGCGGGTGGCTGCACCCGGCTCATCTCCACTAGAGACAGGCTAAAGTGCTCAAAGATATGAAGAGAAAAAGGAAAAGAGAACACTCGCCTGATCTCGGGTTCTGACGCCGTCCAGGACTGCGAAGATCCAGGATCCATCGTCAGGAGGTCGTTGTCAGACTCCCACCCAGCTGCATCGGGCCCCGCAGCCGGCACGATGGTCAGCGCAGCTTGAGGTTCCTCCAGCGTTGGTAACCACACCGACGGTCCACGCGGTGTGATGACAGGAGAACTTCGTCCCACTGGACCGAACTGCACCTCCGTGGAGACCCGGGGACGCTTGGTCGTCGGCGCAGACTCCACATAGCAGTCAGTCCTCCTCCTCCGTCCACAACGTAGCTGTGGCGCCGCAGGCCCTCTCCTCGCCCCACGACATTGACCCGAAGCCGGGGACCGCTCGGCGGAGAGAGACACAGAGGGTGCAGGATTAAGGACACAGGTTACAGCAGGTGGTGGGAGTTCAGGGCGCTGTGGACCCCGAACTCCACCTCCAGGAGTACAACAGAGCAAATCACAAAACTGATGTAAATAAGCTAGGACTTGCCTGCCTCCTGAAGGTTGGATGGCGCCTGCTGTCGTAGACATCGCTTCTTCCTCTCTCCGCCGGGCGATAATGGAGGACCCCCTGGGAAGTCGTCTGGGGATCACTCGTGTCGTCTCCAGAAGAGGGCTCGCCAGGTCAGGATTCCAGGCACACACAGCAGTCAGGAAGCACGTCGAGGAGGAGGGGATAAAAGCCGGGATGAGCCAGCCCGAATGCCCTGGAATGACAGCGAGGGAAAGAGGCTCGGGGAACGGGGCTGTGAAATCTCCACGCTGACAAGACAACGAGATGACAGCTGCGTGGGGGGAAAGGTCCTGGCGGCAGCCCGGAACTGGATCCGGATGGGGTTCATGCTGAGGCACCTGGGCGTTGTGATGACGGCTATTCCCAGGGGATGAAGCAAGGGGGAAACCCAGGAATCGCCGCTCCTGATCAGAAATCGAGGCAAGGAAGGCGTTGAACACGGGAAAGCTTTGTAGCCCTGGAGTCCTCTACACCAATCTCACTGCCGCCGCCACATGCCTGAAGATGGTGAATGGATGCACAGCGGAGCTCGCGTCAGCCACTCGGTCCCGGACGTAACTGCTGTCAGCTGCGGCTCCTTCGGGGGAATCCCGAGTGACGTAGTGCAGAACGGGGGAAGCCGTCTGGGTGGCACAAACTCCTGGGCTGGAATGGAGGCAGGAACGGGATCCCGAAGTGGGGGGGGCAACGTCATCCACTTCGGCTTCCTGCCGGGATTTCCTTCTAACCCGCGGAGCTCCTCTCGCAGTGCGGCCATGGCGTCTCTCCTGGCACAGGCCTCAGGATGGTAAGAATAACGAGGAAAACTGTCCAGGAGGCTCTCAGCATGGTCCAGATTCCAGCATCTCGCGTTGGAGGCGTCGTGCAGGGTGAAGAGCGTCCTGTCGACAGCCTCCGGGATGGACCTCAGCTCGTCGCCCTGGCGTCGGACATGACTCCTGGGAGACGGCATGCTAACGGCGCTGACACCCGGACAGGAAGGTACGAGTCCACACCAACTCACGGCCGCCGGCAACTTGTCGGGCTGCGACATACTGTTACGTGTGGCTCTGGGGAGCCACACAATGAGAGCCAAGGGCGAGCCAGTGAGTTGTGACGTTTATTGGTGACAGGGGTAAGGGATGAGGAAAGCACAGTTGCTCATACAAAGTAACACTCATGAGCAGTACAGCAACAGAGTTAACAGTTGGCACCGGGCGTAGGGGTACACAGCAAGAGAACTCACAGCAGGTAACACTCACGGGTTAAGCAGCCAGAGAGCTGGCACCGGCATAGGACTCCAATACACAGACACTCTTACAGGGTGACGCTGCCAAGTGATTCGGTAAGACGAGTAGAGGGCTAGCACCGGACATGGGGGTACAGAGGCACAATTACTCCTTACGGGCAAACACTTACGAGTGATGCTGGAAGATGAGAAAAGGGCTGGCACCGGACAAAGGGGCTCCAGCCTAGCAGTGCTTATGTCGCAGCACCGAGTGATCCAGGGTGCTCCTTTTTATCCTCATTAGCAGCGCCCCAGCTGATGTGGATTAATTGGCCCCAGCCGTCCCGTAACACTGACAGCTGGGAGCCAGCTGAGACACTGCCCAATGAGAGGCAGGGATGAGAAGGGACATGGGCTGAGCGCCGAGCCGGCGTCTCACCCCATGGTGACACTTTGTTGGCAATGACAGAGGTCAAAGGTTTTCTGTAAATCTTCACAAGGTTTTCACGCACTGTTGCTGGTATTTTGGCCCATTCCTCCATGCAGATCTCCTCTAGAGCAGTGATGTTTTGGGGCTGTCGCTGGGCAACATGGACTTTCAACTCCCTCCAAAGATTTTCTATGGGGTTGAGATCTGGAGACTGGCTAGGCCACTCCAGGACCTTGAAATGCTTCTTACGAAGCCACTCCTTCATTGCCCGGGCGGTGTGTTTGGGATCATTGTCATGCTGAAAGACCCAGCCACGTTTCATCTTCAATGCCCTTGCTGATGGAAGGAGGTTTTCACTCAAAATCTCATGATACATGGCCCCATTCATTCTTTCCTTTACACGGATCAGTCGTCCTGGTCCCTTTGAAGAAAAACAGCCCCAAAGCATGATGTTTCCACCCCCATGCTTCACAGTAGGTATGGTGTTCTTTCTCCTCCAAACACGACAAGTTGAGTTTTTACAATAAAGTTCTATTTTGGTTTCATCTGACGATATGACATTCTCCCAATCCTCTTCTGGATCATCCAAATGCTCTCTAGCAAACTTCAGACGGGCCTGGACATGTACTGGCTTAAGCAGGGGAACACGTCTGGCACTGCATGATTTTAGTCCCTGGCGGAGTAGTGTGTTACTGATGTAGCCTTTGTTACTTTGGTCCCAGCTCTCTGCAGATCATTCACTAGGTCCCCCCGTGTGGTTCTGGGATTTTTGCTCACTGTTCTCGTGATCATTTTGACCCCATGGGGTGAGATCTTGCGTGGAGCCCCAGATCGAGGGAGATTATCAGTGGTCTTGTATGTCTTCCATTTTCTAATAATTGCTCCCACAGTTGATTTCTTCACACCAAGCTGCTTACCTATTGCAGATTCAGTCTTCCCAGCATGGTGCAGGTCTACAATTTTGTTTCTATTGTCCTTTGACACCTCTTTGGTCTTGGCCATAGTGGAGTTTGGAGTCTGACTGTTTGAGGTTGTGGACAGGTGTCTTTTATACTGATAAAGAGTTCAAACAGGTGCCATTAATACAGGTAATGAGTGGAGGACAGAGGAGCCTCTTAAAGAAGAAGTTACATGTCTGTGAGAGCCAGAAATCTTGCTTGTTTGTAGGTGACCAAATACTTATTTTACTGAGGAATTTACCAATTAATTCATTAAAAATCCTTCAATGTGATTTTCTGGATTTTTTTTTCTCATTTTGTCTTTCATAGTTGAGGTATACCTAAGATGAAAATTGGAGACCTCTCTCATCTTTTAAGTGGGAGAACTTGCACAATTGGTGGCTGACTAAATACTTTTTTTTTTTCCACTGTATATCACGGACACACAGATTACCCCAAAGGTCTCCCGAGTCGGCAGACGGAGCCACTGTTTACAGCAGGAGACGATACAGCAGGGAAGAGCTAGCTAGCACTCAACCATCACCCGGTGCTAACAGTGAAACTCGACATACCAGGAACTGTAGCGAAAACGACGCGGGTGCCAGGCTGGAGTTTAGGCGGCGTGCAAGAAATATAAGACAGAATAATAAAGAGCGATGGCAAGAACCAAGCAGACCGCTCGTAAAATCTACTGGAGGAAAAAGCCCCCCAGGAAGCAGCTAGCCACCAAGGCTGCTCGGAAAAGCGCTCCGGCCACCGGCGGAGTGAAGAAGCCTCACCGTCACAGGCCCGTGGCTCTGAGAGAGATCCGTCGCTACCAGAAATCCACGGAGCTGCTCATCCATAAGCTGCCCATCCAGCGCCTGGTGAGGGAGATCGCTCAGGACTTCAAGACCGACCTGCGCTTCCTGAGCTTCGCCATCATGGCTCTGCAGGATGCCAGCGAGGCCTACCTGGTGGGTCTCTTCTTCGCTAAGAGGGTCACCATCATGCCCAAAGACTTCCAGCTGGCCCGCCGCATCCGCGGAGAGAGAGCTTAGACTTTCTGCTGCACTTTCACCAACCATTATGCTCCGCACTGTGTGTCTATATATATATATATATATATATATATATATATATATATATATATATATATATATATATATATATATGTATATAGTAATATGTACATATGTTTACTAGCCGTTCTTGTTGTTTTCTTGCCTTCTGATTGTTGCTCTGAGTGTTGCTATCCCTGTGCTGTTGCAATCCTGGAATTTCCCCATTGTGGGACTAATAAAGGCTTATCTTATCTTATCTTATATGGCAACTGAGGGTCAGCGAAACCCAGGACAGGTGCAGTACTGAGCTTTTCAATGATGGTTTTGAATGCAAGATCACAGGAAGAAGTCCATCGCTCACCAAACAGTGTCTTTGGGTCGTGGTACTGAGCAGGCTTAGCTTTGGGCTTTGGGCTTTTTTGCAAAGGAGGGTAGCCTGCTGTTAAGTCAGTGAGGGGCTTAACAATGCTGGAATAGTTCTTAATGAACCGCCTATAGTACCCTGAAAAACCTAAGAACGAGCAGAGTTGTTTGAGATCATGGGGCACAGGCCAGGTACTTAGGGATTTCACTTTTTCGGGGTCGGTCTCAACTCCTTTACTGGACACAATGTGACCGAGGTATCTGACAGAAGTTTGAAAAAATCTACATTTCTCAGGGGCGAGTTTAAGCCCGTACTCTTTTAGGCGATTAAGAACTTTCATTAAGCGAGCCTCATGTTCTTCGGACGTCTTGGAGAATACACTGATGTCATCGAGGAACACAATCACCTCATGCAGATTCATGTCGCCCATACATTTCTCCATGAGGTGTTGGAACGTGCTGGGGGCGTTTGTAATGCCTTGGGGCATTCTATTGAATTCCCCAAAGCCCATGGGACATACGAACGCCATCTTTGGTTTGTCCAGCTCCTCCACCTCAATTTGGTAGTACCCCGACTTTAAATCGAGGACGGAGAACCACTGCAAACCGGTCAAGGTGGAAAACGTTTCCTCCAAGTTGGGGAGGGCGTAGGCATCTTTTACAGTCTGCATATCAAGCTTCCTGTAATCAATACAAAAGGCGGACATCGCCATTTTCCTTTCGCACCACTACAATAGGCGAAGAAAATGGGGAAGAGGACTTTCTTATCGTGCCTGCTTGTTGGAGTTCTTTGAGTTGCTTACAGACCGCTTCCAGGTCATTTGGATGTATGGGACGTGCTCTGTGTTTGAACGGTGTTTCATCTGATAATTTGATTGTGTGTTTCACTTTATCTGTTTTGCCAAAGTCAAGATCATTTTGTGCAAATACTTCAGGCATTTGACTGAGTTTTTCTGTTAGGCACTCTTTCCATTCAGCGCTAATGGGGGAAGAGTCAAAGTTGAACTTCAGAGTGGACTTTGGTTCAGTTTTGGACTTTGTAATTTCACGGAGTGTTCTTGCGATAGGATTCGTTGATATGCACAGATTTCTCCAATGACACACTTCTGAGGGATTGTCACGTCATGTTCTGATTCATTGGTAAGTATAACTGGAACAAGTTAAGGTGCTCTTTCAGGTAAGTCTATGAGACATGGTTTTACCAGGACACCACCAGGTAAGGCTGACATTAACGGGTGTTCTAACAAGACAGATTTTTCACTGTTGCCGGTTGGCACAGCTACAGCGCCATCTAGAACAACTGTTTGGCCTGCAGGAACTAGCTGTGGCTCTTTGTTGTGCATGGTCACTAAACCAAGGCTAGTGCCTTGGGACTGTCTCTGCCATAGCTCAAGGACTTTTAACACTGCCTTATAACCAAGTGAAATGGTTGGCTGCAGTTCAGAACATGCATCAGAGTACAGCTCGTACAGTACATCTAATGTGTTTGTCCCTATTAACACTAAGGACTGATCAGCTGCACGTACATCGGGAACCACTAAGGCAAGTGTTGGCACTTCGGCTTCAATACCGATAAAGCCTTTTGGGAAAGTGACATGCATTTCAATGTAGCCTAAGTAAGGTACACTCTGACCGTTAGCTCCCTCCACTTCTAACAGCTCAAAAAGTGGCTTAATCTCATGGTTGGATAAGTACTGTCTGTAATAGGACTCAGGGACAGTAGTCACCTGGGAACCTGCATCTAACAAACAGCTCACAGTACAGCCATTCACTTTCACTTGTGCTGTACTTTTTGTACCAATTAGACCATTAGGAAAGTTAAAGGGGTCTGTTTTGTAGTGTGACTTCAGTTTAGCACGTGTCTTGAATGGAGCTTTTGGTTTGGGAGGGGTCATCTCTGAACTAGCCTCTGTTTGTCCCGCAACAGGGGCAGACTTCAGCTTTAAAGGAGATTGGGGGTTCCGACTGTCCCAAATCTGTCTTTTTACTCTTAGTTCTTTGCGTTTTGCAACAAGAAGTGCGGGGTTTGGCTCTGACTCACAAGTGGCTACAATATGCCCATCTTTGCCACAGCGGAAGCAATACCATGGTTTGGGCCTAGTATTGGGACGGCTGGACGAAGGTAAGTTTTCAGGTTTGGTATGGTCATTTTTTTAGTTTCAGACTTCTTAGTTGGGTCTTTCTTCAGTGATGCTTTTTTCTTTTGTTTCACAACAGCAGCTAATTGGCTTTTTAGATCAACGATTTGCTTTTTCAGTTCTTTCAGACTGTCAGACTCTACTTCACTACTTGTACTTGTTTCGGTGACGGTTTGCTCGTAGGAGGCTGCATTTGATTTTGTGGCACCCAAGTGTCTTTTCATGGGTGTGTTTTTCGATCCAAGATGGCGCCCACAGTGGCCGCCATGGTGTTTCACTGCGCCCTTTGTTTGTTTTTGTTTGTCAATTGTGTCTGCCTGCTTTTACACCTGTGAAGAGCTTCTAAATATCAGGACTTTCACTCCCACGGACCTACTCCTAGTTTTTTTATCTCCTGCCGCCGATCTGGTTCTCTGTTTAGCTCAAAAAGTGAGACAGCGAAAGAGAGGAAGGCGAGCGGGCGCTCTCGTACGGCTTCGCAGGAGAGGCACGCGCACGGCTTTGCCTGGCATATTTCTCTCCAATGCCAATTCTCTCTCTAACAAGGTAGATGAACTGAGACTGCTGATGCGTTTTAAGGACCTCTCTTCCTCGTCTGCCCTCTGTTTTACTGAGACCTGACTCAGGGAAAATACACCGGACAGCGCGCTGCTCCTCGAGGGTTTTCAGCTGTTTCATGCTGATCGTGACACAGAGCTCTCTGGTAAGTCCTCAGGAGGAGGAGTCTGCTTTTACATTAACAGCAGCTGGTGCTCTGATGTAACGGTAATTTCCCAACACTGCTCTCCCGCCCTGGAATTTCTTTTTATTAACTGCACGCCATTTTATTCCCCGCGGGAGTTTGCTTCATTCATCCTGGCCGCTGTTTACGTCCCGCCCGACGCGGACGCGCACGAAGCTCAGCGCGCGCTCACAGATTACATTCAACATACGGAGCGGACTTTCCCGGACTCTCTGGTTATTGTGGTTGGCGACAACCAGAGCAATCTGAGCCACGATCTCCCCCGATACAAACAGTTTATTAAATGCCCCACCAGAGGAGAGAACACGCTGGATTACTGTTACACTACAGTGAAGAACGTGTATCGCGCTGCTCCCCGTGCTGCACTCGGACTATCTGATCACGTGATGGTCCACCTCATTCCCACATACAGACAGAGACTGAAGCTCATTAAACCTGTTGTGAGCACTATGAAGAAATGGACCAGTGAAGCTGAGGAGAAGATGAACACGTGCATGGAAATAACTGACTGTGGCATGTTTAAAGGAGCCACGCACGATCTGGATGAGTACACGGACACTGTGAACTCCTATATCCACTTTTGTGAGGAGAGCATTCTTCCATCGCGCACCAGGGTGAGGTACTCAAATGACAAACCCTGGTTCACTGCTAAGCTCAGACAGCTCAGGAAGGAGAAGGAAGCAGCGTTGAAAAGTGGAGACAGGGACTGCTACAGGGAGGTTAAATATCGGTTTAACAGAGAGCTGAGGAGAGCTAAATCTGTGTATTCTGAGAGACTCCAGCAGCAGTTCACGGCTAACGACTCTGCTTCTGTGTGGAGAGGACTGAGGCAAATCACCAACTATCGGCCTCAGGCTTCTAAGGGTCAGGATGACAAAGCCCTTTGTCAAAGACTGTCCCAACACTATGCCCATTTTGACACCTCGTCAGCTGTGTCCAACTCCCCCCTCCCCCCAGCTCCACTGCCTCCACGGTCCCTACTTCATCAAAGGCGGCCCCCCCTCCTCCCCCCCTGCCCTTGTCATCAGTGAGCAGGACGTGCACAGACAGTTCTCCAGACTGAACCCGCGCAAGGCCCCCGGTCCGGACGGCATGTCTCCCTCCACCCTGAGACACTGTGCGAAAGAGCTGACTCCTGTCTTCACAGACATTTTTAACACCTCCCTTAAGCTATGCCACGTGCCGACCTGCCTCAAATCCTCCACCATCATCCCTGTCCCCAAGAAGCCACGGATCACTGGACTTAACGACTACAGACCTGTAGCGCTCACCTCTGTAGTCATGAAGTCCTTTGAGCGCCTGGTCCTGCCCCACCTCAGGTCCATCACCACTCCCCTCTTGGACCCGCTGCAGTTTGCCTACCGAGCCAACAGGTCTGTAGACGATGCAGTCAACCTGGCCCTCCACTCCATCCTGCAGCACCTGGACTCCCCGGGAACCTACGCCAGGATCCTGTTTGTGGACTTCAGCTCTGCATTCAACACCATCCACCCCGCTCTGCTCAGGGACAAGCTGTCCCTGCTCAACGTGCCTGACTCCCTCTGCAGGTGGATCACCGACTTCCTGATGGACCGGAGGCAGCATGTGCGGCTGGGAAAGACTGTCTCAGACTCTGTTAGCATCAGCACCAGATCACCCCAGGGCTGTGTACTTTCCCCCCTACTCTTCTCCCTTTATACCAACTCCTGCACCTCCAGCCACCAGTCTGTCAAGCTGATCAAGTTTGCGGACGACACCACCCTCATCGGGCTCATCTCCAACGGCGACGAGTCCGCCTACAGGAGAGAGGTGGCCCAGCTGGCGTCCTGGTGCAACAACAACAACCTGCAGCTGAACGCTCTGAAGACAGTGGAGATGATTGTGGACTTCAGGAAAGTCACAACCCCTCTGCCCCCCCTCACCCTCACAGGCTCTCCCATCACCACTGCAGATTCCTTCCGCTTCCTAGGCACCACCATCACCAGGGACCTCAAGTGGGAGCCGACCATCAGCTCCCTCATCAAAAAGGCCCAGCAGAGGATGTTCTTCCTGCGGCAGCTGAGGAAGCTCAAGCTACCCACCAAGATGTTAGTGCAGTTCTACACAGCCATCATCGAGTCCATCCTCACCACCTCCATAACCGTGTGGTACGCAGAAGCCACTGCCAGGGACAGACTAAGGCTGCAGCGCGTCGTGCGCGCTGCTGAGAAGGTGATCGGCTGCAAGCTCCCATCTCTCCAGGACCTGTACATCTCCAGGACCCGGAGGCGTGCTGGCTGGATCATAGCCGATCCTTCACACCCTGGTCACGTACTGTTTGACCCCCTCCCCTCAGGTAGAAGACTTTGGTCCATTCAGACTAAAACCTCCCTTCACATGAACAGCTTCTTCCCCTCTGCCATCAGACTGCTGAACACTAAGTGACTTATTGACTCTCGTGCACTATGTACAGCAGCTCAACCAGACTCATGTCAATCATCACTGTTTTCTTTTTGCATTACCGACTGCACTATGTGGTACTCCACAATATCTGCTGCTCGCTAATATATTTAAAAACTGCTTTGACTAGTATTACTCATTCTTATTCTACACTTTATTGCATGTATAGTTTTTTATTTCTTTTATTTTATCATGTTTAATGCTGCAGCATTGCACCGAGACAAATTCCTAGTTTGTGTACTACATGAACAATGGCAATAAATCTGATTCTGATTCTGATTCTGATTCTTGTCCGTTTTCAACAGTGTGAAGGTGAAGCAATAACTCTGCATACGCAGGTAGATGTTTATCTTTCAGTTCCAGCTGTAGCTCCTTTAGCAGATGGTCATCCCAACAGCCTCTGTTAAACTTCTTGAGAAGCTGTTTGTCCACTTCTTGTGGCTCTAGACCACCTCTACGCACTGTGAGATGGAGCGCCACCTGCAAACAATGCAGATATGCAGAGGGTTTTTCTCCTTAATCTTGGAAAGTGTTCATGAATCACACAAGCAGTTCCTCACCATCTTCAACAGTCCCAAAAGCTGAGTCCAAAAGCTTAAGATAGTCGGCAGAGGTGGCTTCAGTCCCAAGAGGGTGAATAACATCAGACGCAGGAGCAAGAAGACTTTCAAAGATCTTGCAAGATTTTATATGTATCTTCTATCTTATATGTATCTTCCACCATCAAGTCAACATGTGAACGCCATGTTTCATAATCAGCTTCAGTATACGGTCTTGGTGTTTTGCCAGAGAAAGCTCTGATTCTCCAAGAGGAATGGGTGTTTGACGGCTTCTCTGCATGTTTAATGACATGCTCGACTACAATTTTCTGAACCTCGGGTGGGTTAAAATCAGCTGGGCTCAACATTTGAGGTGTTAAGTTTGGTCTAAGAGGGCTTTGGAAGAGTGCTTGAGTGGTTTTAGGGGTGCGAGGCACTTCAACTTGGAGTGGAGGAGAAACTCCACATTGTGTGGGTTCTACAGTAGGGGAAGCAGGATCAACTTCAGCAGCGAACGTTTCAGCTGTCTCAGCTTCAATAGACTTCCCTATTGTGGACATAACCTCCCGCAACACCTCTTCAAAACCTTTTCCACTTAGCTTAGCTAAACCCCTCAGGTTGCTAAGATAAGCCTCAGTAACACTGCCCCCTACAGTTTTAGTGTAGACATCAGTTAGAGCTTGAATGCAGTACTTAACCTCAGGATTGTCAGTGGATGGAAAAGGGCACGGCAACGTAGGTGCTAATGCTTCAAGGGTTAATCCAGACTCGAACTCTACAATATGACTTTTGTCAAAGTCAGATGAGTTATCATTAATGCTAAGCACCCTACGGATAGTGCCATGTTGCTCTAGAAACTCAAAAATGTCTGTGTCTCTTACTTTATCAACAACACCACTGACAATGACTGCATTAGGGACTTTAACACCATATTTTTCCACGAAATCCATTTTGACAGTATATAAACTGTTTGGTCAGGGGTCAAAACAGAATCCACATCTGTTGTCGCAACGATCCAGGCTCCTGGCTGTGCTCGCCAGATTTTTGTTGTGTATAACACCCACTACACCTACTTACTTTAGGTGTAGTACCCTTTTTGGTAATGGTGTGTTATGGCAATGTAATTACCTTAACTTTTCTACCCGGGCAAAAGGGATAATTGGGCCAGCTCAGGTAGACCTGAGGTTCGTAGCAGCCTGGAGGGCGTAACAACAAATGACACCACACCAATATATAGAACTTGCAACTATATACCGTATATTTCTTTTTACAAATGTGTATTATTTACAAATATGTACATTTAATAAAAAAAACACACACTTGTCACAATCATACCCCAAAATATATTTACAAGATTCACAGTTCTCTAGTGTCCGTTCCAGGTGACCTGTTGAATCAACTCTAGCCGTTAATAGGGTTTGGGCTTCGGCTCGCCATCCAGATCTGGAGAATCCATGTTCTGGTCAAACCAGTCCAAAGAAAAAAAAAAAAACTGACATATAAAATAGGTCAGAACACAACAAATAAGCTATTGCTCAAAGCTTATTACAAAATAATTCCAGGTTATACAACAAACTATATTTTTAAACATCTTTAAACCATAGATGTAATGTTTACCCTTAAACAGCAATCAATGGCATGTGAAATGAAACTGTTTGCTAACCATCACAGCTCTGTAAAATAACCTCCTCCTATGTAAAACCTAGCCAGATTTAGCATCGGAGGTTTAGCATTTCAAGCTAGCGCAACAATTTATTACTAATTTTGCACTTTAAAACACATATCAATCACAGGTTCAACATTCATCTCAAAGCAGCAATCAATGGCCAGGGAACTAGGTCCTTTGCTAACCGTTACAGCTTTGACAACTGACTTTTTCTGATGAAAAAACTAGCCAAAATTAGCATTGGCGGTTAGCATTTCAAGATAGCGATTAGCATTCCCATACACAATGAATGGCACTCACCATGCTAAGTGACACGTGCATCATGGGGTTCCCGCTCTCAACGGCGTTAACAGCCTTTGGATCCCAATCTTAAAATTTAATAAACGGGTCATTAGAATTTGCTAATACAGCAATGTCTCATTGCAGGTGTTTATTCAGGCTTACCAATCTCAAGTTTTGTCCAACCAAAGGCTGCTATTAGCATATTAGCTCGTCGTCTCCATGAGGAATCGCGTTCTCTCGGTCGTGTCTCGGCAGTGTCTGACAGCGTTCTGCATATTATACACAGACCGAGCGAGGGAACGCGTGACCCCATTGGCTGTTGCTGCCAAACAAACAACACAGCCATTTGTTGCTCAGTATACCAAATGAAAATATCGGGAATGTTATCAAAACTTTCCAGAAAGTGTTCCTAACTATTTATGAACATATTTTATGAACTTATATTGTATTTATATACTCATCTTCAAAATATCTATTCCCATTGTGAAATGAGTGCCCCCCCCCCCTTCTTCTTAAAGCGGTATCGACATTCATAATTCCATCCATCAACTACCCAGTACCCAAACTCAGTGTAAATGGTGTAGAGATTGAAAGGGTATCCGAAACTAAATTCCTTGGAGTAATAATTGATAACAAACTGTGTTGGAAGCCACATATTAATTATATAAAAGGTAAAGTATCCAAATCAATTGCAATATTACACAGAGTGAAAAATTTGCTGAATCAACCCACACTATACACCTTGTATCATTCATTAATACTCCCATACATGACATATTGTAATGAAGTATGGGGAAATACCTATAAAACAAACATATATCCACTCTTTATGCTTCAAAAGAGAGCTATTAGAATAATCAACAAAGCAGCTTACAGGGAACCAACAAACCCACTTTTTCTTAAACAAAAAACTCTCAAGTTGAAAGATCTGATCGACTTTAAAACCGCAATAATAATGTTCAAAGTGAAGAATCTATCACTGCCCGCAAATATCCAAAAGTTGTTCCAAACAAGGGAGAAACGATATCACTTCAGAGGAACATGTATATTTCAAAAGCCTACAGTGAGAACAACCACCAAGCAACACTGTATTTCAGTGCAAGGTGTCAGATTATGGAACGATTTTGGACCTGAATTAAAATCATGTACAAAGCTTGGACAATTTAAACAAAAACTAAAGGAAGAAATACTCCAAACATATTTACAAGACGACATGTAAACTCACATAAGGATTGACATTTCCAGCCTGTGTTGTGTTGTAGCTTAGTTTTTCTTTTTTCTCTGTGACACTATGTCTTAGATTTGTTTTTGATTAGTAACCGCTTAACTTAGACTAGCTCAGTTTTCTTTTTCTCTCAGTCATATTTTGTCTTAGCCTTGTTTTAAATTGTAATCGCTCTTGTCTTGTTTTCTCTTTTTCTCCTTTGAATTCTTGGATGGAATATGGGTGGGCAATATAAGCTGCGGCTTCAGCCATCACCCATTTCGGATAACTCACATGGAATTGTATAGTAGAAGGAGTCTTTGTCTAATTTGACCTTGTTGTTATATTATACAGTTTCTTTTAACCTGTAATGTACTATCCGAAATAAATAAATTAATTAATTCATTCATTCATTCATAATTCCATCCACGTTTTTAACACTGGGTTACACTTGCAATGTCTGACAACTGTGTTGCTCAAGCTTCAAACTCATGTTTAATGGGTCATTGTTTTATTTAGGTATTGGCACTTTTTTTGAATGTTAGAGACTGAGAATGAAGTGAAATTCTCAGGTGTGCAGACTTAAACAGGTGAGGTAAAACATGTACTGTAGCCCTGAACAGGAACCGTGCCAACAGGAAGCAGAGATAGTGGACGTGACAGAAAAAATCGTGATTAGTCAGCTAACTGAAAAAATAGTTGTTAGATTAGTTGACTATAAAAATAGTCATTAGTTGCAGCCCTGATGATTGTATGTTTGTATGCTACTTGTTGGGGTGTTGAGGTTCTGCTGCCATAAAGACCATTAACCAGAGCTGTTGTTATAGCATTTCTGTAATAGTAACAAAACATTAACTAAGTTTATGTTTCTGCCAATTTAGGAAACTCTACGACATAGCATATTGGAACGTCTTAAAGATAGATTATAGTGGCTACTTGGACAATCTTCTTCAACCTTGACTACTTGGACTATGTCTGCAATCAAGAATACATCTTAATCGATACGGCATCCCAGATTCTGGGAATACCTTCCACCATAAGACAGGGTCTTAGACAATTAGAAAGACTTGCATGTGCTGCCATTGAAGAGGAACAACATCCTATTTTGTACACACTTGTACAAGGAGTGCCCCAAATTTGAGTTTTCTGTTGATCTTCTTGCATGTCTTTTGGAAATTTCTCTGCCAATAAAATGTGTAGCCAGCCTACTTGGTTTTAGTGAGCCTACAATCTTCAGAAGAATGAATGAAAATGGCATTTCGACAAAGATACTCTTTAGCTCAATGTAAATTCAATTTCAACTTTATTTATTTATATAGCACCATTTCACAACAACAGTCATCTCATAGCACTATCAACTGTAGGGGGAACCCCCACAGTTGCAGAAAGACCACAGCAATCAGGCGATCCCCTGTGAGCAAGCACTTGGCGACGGTGGAGAGGAAAAACTCCCTTTTAACAGGAAGAAACCTCCAGCAGAACCAGGCTCAGGGAGGGGCAGTCATCTGCTGCGACTGGCTGGGGGGTGAGGGGATAGAGAAGATGAAAAGAACAGACATGTAGAGAGCAAACAGCATGATGGAGACTCAATCTATGGGAGAGAACAAACAAATGTTAATGACCAGCAAAAAAAAAAAAAAAAATATTTCATTGAGAGTGAAGAAAGGAGTGAGGCCCAGTGCATTACTGGAGGTCCCCTGGTTGACTAAACCTAATAGCAGCATAACTAAGGGAGGGTTCAGAAACACATGATCCCTCCCTAATTGTAGGCTATATCAAAAAGGTAGGTTTTAACCCTATTCTTAAAAAGAGGGATCGAGTCTGACTCCCGAATCCAGATTGGCAGCTTGTTCCACAGGAGAGGAGCTTGATAACTGAAGGCTCTGCCTCCCATTGTACTTTTGGAGATTCTAGGTATTACAAGTAATCCTGCATTTTGGGAGCGTAGTGCTCTGTTAGGATAATACGGTTGTATCAGATCTTTTAAATAAAAAGGAGCCTGATTGTTTAGAGCTTTGTAAGTAAGAAGAAGGATTTTAAACTTAATTCTAAACTCTATGGGAAGCCAATGAAGGGAGGCCAGAACCGGAGAGATATGATCTCTCTTTCTAGTACCTGTTAAAACTCTTGCTGAAGCACTTTGGATCAGCTGAAGACTTTTTAAAGATGTTTTAGGACAGCCTGATAATAAAGAATTACAATAATCTAATCTCGAGCTAACAAAAGCGTGGATCAGTTTCTCAGCATCACTCTGAGACAAGATGCTCCTAATCTTGGCAATATTACGCAAATGATAGAAGGCAGTCTTAGAAACAAATTTAATATGTGAATTGAAGGACAGATCTTGATCAAAAATAATTCCAAGGTTCCTCACAGAGCTATTAAGAGAAAGAGTAACCACATCCAAACTGAAAGTTTGATTTGGAAAGGAATTTCTAAGGTTTTTTGGACCAACAAGAATGACTTCAGTCTTATCTGAATTTAATAGCAGGAAATTACAAGTCATCCAAGTTTTAATTTCCTTAAGACAGGCTTCAAACTTGGCTAATTGATTACTATCATATGGCTTCACTGACAGGTATAATTGTGTGTCATCTGCATAACAATGAAAATGTATACAGTGCTTTCTAATAATGTTGCCTAATGGAAGCATATATAAACTAAAAAGAGTAGGGCCTAGCACAGATCCCTGTGGAACTCCATGGCTGAGCTTTGAGTTGAAAGAAAATTCATTATTTACATGAACAAACTGGAACCTATCAGATAAATAAGATCTAAACCACTGCAACGAAGTTCCATTAAGTCCAACATAGTGTTCTAATCTATCAAGTCGAATATTATGATCGATAGTATCAAAAGCTGCACTAAGGTCTAAAAGGACAAGTACAGAAACTAGTCCATTATCAGATGCAATGAGGAGGTCGTTAGTGACCTTCGCTAAGGCTGTTTCAGTACTATGATGGATTCTAAACCCAGTTTGAAATTCTTCAAGTAAACCATTTCCCTGCAGGTGGTCAAATAATTGCGTAGCAACAACTCTTTCTAAGATTTTTGAAATGAAAGGGAGATTAGAGATTGGTCTATAGTTAGCTAAAGCTCCTGGATCTAGCGTTGGCTTTTTGAGTAAGGGTTTAATTACAGCCATTTTAAAAGCCTGCCGTACATGGCCTAAAGTTAATGAAGAATTGATTATATGAAGAATAAAGCTATCAATAAGTGGGAAGACTTCTTTAAATAACCTTGTAGAAATAGGGTCTGAAAGACAAGTTGAAGGTTTGGATGAGGAAACTATTTTGTCTAACTCACAAAGGTCGATTGGAGTAAACTCATCAAGACAGACATCAATAGAAGGAGTTGTAGTAGTTACAGTATTTAAGTTAACTGTGTGAATAATCTGATTGATTTTATCTCTGATGGATGAAATTTTATTATTGAAAAAGTCCATAAAGTCCTGACTAGTAAGCTCTAAGAGAATGCTAGGATTGACAGAGTCCTGAATCTTTGTCAACCTGGCTACAGTACTGAAAAGAAACCTGGGATTATTCTTGTTCTCTTCGATTAATGCAGAGTAATAACTCATTCTAGCTTTTCTAAGAGATTTTTTTATAAATTAAAAGATGATTTCTCCAAGCTAAATAGATTTCATCTAAATTAGTGGAGCGCCATTTTCTTTCTAATTGACGAGTCTTCTGTTTTAAGCTACGAGTTTCTGTGTTGAACCAAGGGGTTAGAAATCTCTTAGACTTTTTCTTTTTTAAGGGGGCCACCAAGTCTAGAGTCTGATGCAGAGAAGCTGTAACACTATCCACCATGTTATCAATTACAGAAGGAGCAAGCTGTCTATAGCTTATTTCCGTTGTGTTGACACATGGCATAGAGGAAACAATCTGCATAAATTTGGTAACAGCATCATCTGAGAGGCATCTACTGTGATAATATTTTTCTTTAGGAGCCAAATAGTCAGAAATAGTAAAATCAAAGGTTAACAGACAATGGTCTGACAGTACAGGGTTATGAGGAGACACTACAAGATTTTCTATTTCTATGCCATATGTCAGAACAAGGTCCAATGTCAAAATCTGCAAATTCGGATAAAAATTCTCAGTAGGTTGATGGGGGATGATAAACTATGGCAAATAAAATTGGGTTTAACCTAAAATTGCTAAAGTGCCCAATACTGAGGACCAGGCCCTCAAAGGAATTATAACATGTTTTTTTGTTTTACATTAACTAGTAATTTGGAATGGTAAATTGTTGCTACTCCTCCTCCCCGACCAGAACTTCTGGGATTTTGACAGTTTAAATAACCAGAGGGAGTTGATTCATTTAAACCAACATAATCCTCTTGTCCTAACCAAGTCTCTGTAAGGGAAATTAAATCAATCTGATGATCAAGTAACAGATCATGGACTAACAGAGACTTGGGAATTAGAGACCTAATATTTAATAAACCACATTTAATTTTAAAATTATGAGGAGGAACAGAGGCCAAATCATTCAGTTTAGAGGCTTTATGTTTAATTTGAGTTTTACCAATATTTTGCTTTATCACTTTGGGATGCTTATACATTATATTTTTATTTACTTTGGAGGGAGCAGACAACAATTCTCTGATGGGGAAGACAGGGGCTAAGCTGAGGGGTGGCGGATGAAGAGAAGCTGCAGAGAGGCGTGTAAGACTGAGACTCTGCTTCCTGGTCCCAACTCTGAGTAGTCAGGGTTTTGGAAATTTGGATAAAAAAGATGCCAGATTGTTAGATAAATGAGAAGCACCATCCAAAGTGGGATGAATGCGGTCTCGTCTCATAAGACCAGGTTTTCCCCAAAATGAGCTCCAATTGTCAATGTAGCCCACGTTATTTGCAGGACACCACACAGACAGCTAGCGGTTCAAGGATGACAAGTGGCTAAACATGTCATCACTGGTCAGATTGGGGAGGGGCCCAGAGAATACTACAGTGGCAGACATCGTTTTTGCAAATTCACACACCGATTCTGCATTAAGTTTCGTGATTTCCGACTGCCGGAGACGGATGTCATTAATGCCGGCGTGAATAACAATTGTGGAGTATTTACAGTTACTTTTAGCCAGCATTTTCAAATTTGACTCGATGTCGCCTGCTCTGGCCCCAGGAATGCATTTGACTATGGCCGCTGGAGTCTCTAGGTTCACGTTTCTGACTACAGAGTCGCCAATGATCAGAGTTTTTTCCTCAGCGGGTGTGTCGCTGAGCGGGGAAAAACGATTAGAAACGTGAACAGGTTGGTGGTGTACTGGGGCTTTGCGACTAGGCTTCCTTCTCACTGTCACCCACCCAGTCTCCTCGCTGCTGAGGAGAGCCGGGGGACCGCTGACAGGGGGGCCTAAGCTAGCTAGCTCCGTTGCAGCTAAGTGGCGTCCGTCAAGAGTAACTGGCGCAGACGGTGTTTCAATGCAGCGGAGCCGGGATTCCAAATCAGACAACCTCGCCTCGAGCGCCTCAAAAAGACAACATTTATTACATTTACCGTTATCACTAAAAGAGGCAAAGGTGTAGCTAAACATCTGACAGAGAGAGCACACCAGAGGAGGAGAGGAAGGAGAGCTAGTAGCCATAGCTAGTGGCTGGAGAGCAAACCACACAGGCAGATAGCAAAACAGGAAGTGACGATACATTACCACAAGGAAGTGACGATCAAGCAAGTGGTATTAAGTTATACCACTGTCCACGGGCAGCCAAGGGTAAAACCAGCTTGGGGGCCCAGGGCAGCCCCACAGCTTGCACGCCCTTGGCAGCCGTCTGCCCCCGAGATCGAAGCTAACCTCCCCAGCGAAAATGTCTCTTTTCTTCACCCTCGGCCGCTTCTCTAGTCTGGACCTGCAGTGCTTCTGCCTGGCCGCAGTCTCTCCATGCCTGTCGGTCCGCTCCAGACCGTCTTTGGAACCATTGCAGCTGCCGCCGTCATAGCTCCAAACACTCCAGCCCCCTGTGGCTGAGCTCCGGGGAAAACTAAAGCTCCCTCATTGATGTCAGTCATCGACTCTGGCACCTTGCTGTAAGGCCCAGCACCCTCGTCCAAGGCACTTTGAGCCCCAGCACTGAAGTCCTGCCCAACCTTAGTGGTGCCAGGCACTTCCTCTCCGTCGTCTGAGGTTCTCCACTGTGCCGTCTCTGTGTCCGGCTGTTGCTGCTGCTTCCCAGGACTTTCAGCATCACCCTTGTCAGTGTCACTCGTTGACCCAGGCGCCTCGTCGCTGCACCCAGCACCATCGTCCAAGGTACTCCACTGCTCTGATGCTCTGATGCTCTGATGCTCTGTTGCTGCTCTGATTCCCGCATACTGAGCTCCTCGGCTGGCTTGCCGTCTTCGGTGACCAGGGGCTCCCCCACTCGTGGCCCCAGTTCTACCTTGAAGTCTAGCTGATAGCTCGTGGCTTGGTTTTGGCACTCACCTAGCTTCGTGGCTTACTTCCCCATAGTCACAGACTGAGCTGCTAGCTTCCCCGAGCTAGCTAGCTTAGCTTCTTCTACAGCCAACAGCTCCAATACCTGCAGTTTCATAGTCCTCGTATGTTCGGCAAAATATTCGGCCAGCCGCCCGATAGCATCCACAAAAGACTCTGATTCTCCCAACATACAGAGAATTTTCCGACCTTTTTCGCCAAGATGGTGGGCCAGAAGTGCTCGTCTTTGTACTCCGTCAAGTCTACTCAAGCCCAGCGCTGCAATGTCACCCTCAAACAAGGCCAGCCAGTTCAGCCACAGAATCTCTGGCTCTCCCGGATATTCCAGAAACGGTGATAATGGTGGAGGTAGCCCATACACCCCCATAGTGTTCTCTCATCGCCAAAATGTTATGTCGGTAAGTCAGAGAGTGGAATCTGTTATGCCAAGTAGCGAACTGAATTTTATTATGGACACACACAACTATATACAGTCTGGCCATAGCCTGCCTGATGTCACACCACACAGGGCGGGTACGGCAAGCCCTAAGGGCCAAGCACACACACACACACACACCACACAACAGGTATCAGTCAGTATTACTCAGTATCAGTGACTGGCTGAGTGCAGCCCGTGGTGGTGGTGGTGTTGTGGCAGACACTTGGTCCAGCTGCACGGTGAGACAGGCAGCAGAGGGCTCTGACAAGAGGTCGTCTGGCTCGTACCTTGGCACGCCACTCATCCTGCACTTCCTGGGTCCTTTGTGTTCTCTCTCTCTCTCTCTCTCTCTCTCTCTCTCTCTCTCTCTCTCTCACACACACACACACACACACACACACACACACACCATCTGCTGCAGTAATTCAGAGGCTGCATACCAGAGTAGCACACAGTCTCCTCTTTCACTCCCATTCATCCCTCTTTCAATCGTTTGCTCCCCTTTATTTGGCGGGAGAAAGCCAGGCTATTCAGAACATTTGTTTGTACTACCCCCTCCCCCTACTACACACACATACACACACGCACACACACACGCACACACACACACACACACACACACACACACACACACATTACACTCCACTCATTGTGGAGGTATAAGTTTCTCTGCATCGTATGACCCTCACCCAAAAATTTGTTTCTGAAAAGCTCTGAGGAAGATATACGCAGCATGATGTAACAACTGACATGTTTTACAGCTTGACTTCCAATGCCCAATCAAAGGATGCTTTGTTAGTCGTGCCCTATTATTAGCTTATGGGACTCGGGCTGTAAAACATGACAGTACTCTTATCAGTACAGGAAAGTTACAGCAGTGGTGCAGGCAATAAAGGACCAGTCAGACGATGGAGGAAGTGACGTTCACCTGGTCAGAGGTTGATGTACCTGTGATGCTTATGGACATAACAGTACCATCACAGTAATTTTGGAAACATTATACAGCTGGGAGGTTGTGCACTCAAGCCCCAGCCGGGTCATACCAAAGACCATAAAAATGGTATTTTCCACCTTCTAGCTTGGTGATCAGCATAATAGAATGTGGAAGGGAAAACTGGTAACCCAGCCACAGGGGGGAGTCCAAAAGCAGTGTACTCCTTGCTCTGGTCCCACATTCGGGTAAATGGGGAGGGTTGAATTAGGAAGGGCATCAGGTGTAAAAAAATAAATCCTTTCCAAATCAAAGATGCAGACCCATGATCCACTGTGGTGACCCTTAACAGGGAGTAGCCGAAAGGTGTGTGTCAGTGCTTAATTTGTAAAATCAGAGGTCCCGAAGCATAGAGAGGCCACTGTTCCTACAGCTCAGTGGGGTAGGTAAATCCCTCCATTGATTGGCAAAAGGGGGAAGTGTTATCATGGAGTGCTTTCTGAATGGCCACCTGTATGCAATCCGCCACCTGTTCCCCAACTGTATCTTTGAGCTCTTCACCTGATGAACGGCCTGACCTATCTGATATGTTGTAACCTGAAGACAAGGATTACACCAGGAGTGGAGCTGAACACTTGTTTATTATAACGTTGATCTCAATGCACCTGACCGGGCATGCAGCCGCTGGCAGAGGTAAGGCAGAAGAAACTGCCCCCCCACCTGCAGCCCCTCTTATTCCATCAGGGCTGGCAGGACCGGAAGCCAGAGCCACCACCCTGTACCACACAAATAAGAGCTCCAAAATAAACAGTATATGAACAGTAAATAAATACACAATACCCCCCCCCCCCGTAGAAAAATCCAAAACACACACATACAATCAACCCACCCCAATTTGCAACCCAAATCATCCGCTAAACATAACTAAACTCAAATCACAAAAGGGGCCTATGGCATTCACACAAAACAACTAAAGGCACTTTTCCACTAGCCCAGCACACCTCGGAACGTCTCGATTCACTTCGACACGGTTCGGCTCGCTTTTGTCTCCATTACAACCGTGTTAAGCTGGGGTGGGTGGGATTTCTATAACAGCGAGGCGGCGCCACACTCCCGTGACGAAAACACGCAACCCAAGCAAAACATAAACACACGCAGCTGTATAAGGCGACTCCTCGGTCTGTGGCTTTTTTCACCATAAATGCCAAAAAAGGACCGCCAGACAAGGGTACAGGCAGCGAGATGAAACACTCTGAAATAGTTCTGCAGCTTCTGGGAGAGCCGAAGACGTGAGGATACAAACTAGGTCATATATGACGGTAAGCTAATGTTGCTAATGCTAGTTTGCTATAAGTACGTCGTACTACACTTTAATGTCTGCAAGTTATCGCTGTTAGGTACTAAAATATGTATGCTGTGTGTGTTTCAGATGGCTCTGTTGTGGAGAAATTACTGCTTCAAACAGTCAGTCTGGCGTTCAACACAGCCTGTCACTGATGTCAGCACAGCTTCACAAACGATCAGTGGTTGTAGAGCTTAAGAATGTCTGTAGAAACGTTTATTTCCTGTGCAACAAATTGCTCTGATCTGCGTGAAAATCATGGAGAGACTGTTGAGACATCATGGACGTACCTGCTTCTGCAGCACTGAGTCTGAGGTGGTGTCATAGCAAAAAATGATCAGCTGACACAACTTGATCGCCATGTTAATAACTATGTTAGCCACAAAATATATATTCAAAAAGTAAACAGTACTGAGTTAGGTATAATAAGATATATTTGACAGTTATGATGCATTTTAGGCCAAAACAAACTTGATCTAGGATTAAAGGCAATTAAAATAATGCAGTCACAAGGTTACATGGAAAATACTTGATTTACTAGATACATGTACTGTAGAAATATATATTCTCTGCATCAACAATGTACTATACATGCATTCATGTAGTATTGCACTGGGAATTGCACTGACAATAAACCTCTGAAGTTTTTGCAGATGTCTCTTTTTTTATATGTGAAGGTTACCAGCATGTGGCATAAATACTGAAAGATTTGAAAAGCTGTTTAAGAACAATCCAGCAGTTTGAGAAATCACTTTTGGTTTGGTGTAAGTCTGTCAACAGAATTATGAACCATAAAGCAGTTTGTGTTAAAATGTTAAATCCCATTAAACCTAATCCGGGGGCTTCCAATCATGTGTCATGGGGGGCCAAGACCCTGCAGGTTCTCTCTTCTACCCAGTCTCTTCAGCAGGTGTTCTCGCTGATCAGTCAGTGGAAGAAGTTCAGTGGAATCTGCTGTTGAAGACACTGGTTGGAGGTAAAGCCTGCAGGGTCTTGGCCCTCCATGGCACATGATTCGACACCCCCGCCCAAACCCATTATGATGAACCCCGAAATCTCTCATACACACTACTGCACCTACGGACATTTTGTTTTTTATAGTTAGTTATTCTTTTCCCCCAAGTATGTCTCAGGGATGTGTGAATGGATGGGGGGGGGGGAGCTATGTGGGAGTGTGTCTTAATCATGCTGCTTCTTATATGGATGCCGAGAGAAACGCAATTTCATCTTGCCTGCACTACAGTTGTATGTACAGCAATATGACAATAAAGTTTGATTTGATTTGATTTGATTTGATTTGATGAAGAGCAGATGCTAATATGACCCAGAATTCCTCCATATACTGGTACTGTCACTAAAGTGTGCAGGGTCTTCTGCAGTGGCACATCCAACAATACAGTCTTCAGTTAATAAAATAATTGTTTTGGTTACTTTTTTCTTAAAAATGAGCCATTATTTTCAAGGTCACGATAAATCCTTTGTACAGTTTACTCTTTTCCCACCAGTGTCTTAACAGACAAAATAGAAAATCATAATGCAAACACATAAGTCACTAAATTGTTTATTACAATCAGCAGCAAATTCCAGATTGTTCAGAATGTGCAAAATTCAAACTGTAAAAAAAAAACTGGAATGGGTCACACACGCCAGACACGCTGCCTCACTGAGAAGCAACTGGATCGGCCCCTCGGACTGGTCCTGGTTCAGCAAATCTTCAGCCTGCATCTCTGTAAATAGTGAGGCAAGGTCCAGTTGGGGTGGACAGTTTCCCTCTTGCCTAGACAAAAGACAAATGGGTGGTGGTTAATTAAAGCAAGTGTAAAACATATTTGGGAAATACACTTGTTGCTAAAAGCCAGTGGTGGAATGTGAATTGATGAATGAATCTTTATTTCGGATTGATTAAAAGTAAAGATTAAAAGAAAATAGAATAATATAACAAAGGGGAAAAAATCTAACAAGGTCAAATTAAACAATAACTCCTCTGATTACACAGTTCAACATACAGTGGGGAAAAAAAGTATTTAGTCAGCCACCAATTGTGCAAGTTCTCCCACTTAAAAGATGAGAGAGGTCTCCAATTTTCATCATAGGTATACCTCAACTATGAGAGACAAAATGAGAAAAAAAAATCAAGAAAATCACATTGAAGGATTTTTAATGAATTAATTGGTAAATTCCTCAAGTAAAATAAGTATTTGGTCAATAACAAAAGTTCATCTCAGTACTTTGTTATATACCCGTTGTTGGCAATGACAGAGGTCAAACGTTTTCTGTAAGTCTTCACAAGGTTTTCATACACTGTTGCTGGTATTTTGGCCCATTCCTCCATGCAGATCTCCTCTAGAGCAGTGATGTTTTGGGGCTGTCACTGGGCAACACGGACTTTCAACTCCCTCCAAAGATTTTCTATGGGGCTGAGATCTGGAGACTGGCTAGGCCACTCCAGGACCTTGAAATGCTTCTTACAAAGCCACTCCTTCATTGCCCGGGTGGTGGGTTTGGGATCATTGTCATGCTGAAAGACCCAGCCATGTTTCATCTTCAACGCCCTTGCTGATGGAAGGAGGTTTTCACTTAAAATCTCACGATACATGGCCCCATTCATTCTTTCCTTTACACGGATCAGTTGTCCTGGTCCCTTTGCAGAAAAACAGCCCCAAAAGGCACTTTTCCACAAGTATCACCTTAGCTTTACTTACTTTTATTTTACTCATTTTCTCGCTCTTTCCACAGTACCCTACTCGCTTTAACCGATACGATTTTTGTGCCAGTTTAGGGGCAGGGGACAAGCGAGAAAAATTGAGGTGTGATTTGACGTCAATCGACTGCTAGCCGCTGATTGGTCAGCGCGTAACGTCAAGAAATCGCCCGTTTTCGAAATCTTTACGTCCGCCATTTGCAATTGGTCACGGAGTGAATACAATATTAATAGAGACAGCGTTGTAGGTTAGGTTTTGTGGAAATCTACACCGTGGTCCAACGAAGAGGTGTGGGGTTTTCTCTGCTTGCTGCAGATCCACAGTCAGAAGAGTGATCCGGACCCTACAGATGACTGCACAGAATAGAACCGTACTACTGACAAGCTGAATACGAAGTTGAGAGAACCATCCATGGTGAGTGATTTGTAATATTGTGCATCTGTTTGCTTATTTATCCTGTTGGTGGTCAGCTCACTTTTGAGCCATACAGCCCCGTTCTGTGCTGGCTAACTCGTTTTAGCTAACGAATTTTGGCTAGTAGCTAGATAATACCAACTGTTGATTCGTGCTTGTTTTCTCCTAAATATTCGCTTGTGAGAGCAAACGATGAAATATATCAATCCTGGTTATAGTCCTGGTTTTTGTTTTGTATTGCACTTGGTGCTGCGCATTAAATTGTGTGCAATTTAATGCCGTTTTTTGCTGGCTAACTCGTTTTAGCTAACGAGTTTTGGCTAGTAGCTAGATAATACCCACTGTTGATTCACGCTTGTTTTCTCCTAAACATTTGCTTGTGAGAGCAATACGATGAAATATATCAATCCTGGTTATAGTCCTGGTTTTTGTTTTGCATTAAATTGTGTGCAATTTAATGCTAGAATGTGTTTCCACATGCCAGGGTTAGCTTCCCTGTTTATAGTGGATACTGGTGACATCACAGGAGCCGAAATCTCAACAATATAAAAGGGCTTTTTCAAACCAGCGATTTATAAAGTCAGTCATATAATTTTCTAAAGCGTCAGAAAGAGAAATCCATATATTATATCATTCATTACACAGACCATGATATATTTCAAGCATTTATTTATTTTAATTTGGGTGATTATGGCTTATAGCCCCTGAAAACCCCAAATTCCATTTGGCAAAAAATTAGAATATTACATAAACTTTAAAAAATAGTTTTTAAATAGAAATGTGGGCCGATGAGGTGTTGGTTAATATGGGCTGTAGCCATAATCATCAATATTAAAATAAACACTTTCAATATATCACTGTCCCTGTAATGATTCTATATATGGGTTTCACTTTCTGAAATGAGTGACAAAAATATTGAACTTTTTCATGATATTCTAATTTTTGAGGTGTGCCTGTATAGGTGTTGAACTTGCTTGAAAAAAACTAAACACCATCCATTTCTGTTGTTCATCTAGGCAGGAGGGAATCGGCCGCTCAACAACGGACGTCGCCACTGTGGAAAGTACTGAAATCCTTTGCTTTTATAGGTAAGTGTCAAAATCAAATTAGCACAATTTCCACTTAATGTAAAAGGGACTGAACTGAGATTTATTTGATTGTGTGAGTATTAATTACAGAATAACTGAAAAAGACTGGCGCATCAACTGTAAAATAAACCACTTGTTAATGTATTTATTTTTCAGATCACTTGTGTGATCCTTTGAGTTATGTTCATAACTGTATCTTTTGGGGAATGGCAGTTGTTCAGTCATCAATATAGTTTAGTTTATATGTGTAGTTTATACTCTATCATCAATAAACTCATGCAGTAACAGGACACATTACAAATATTTGAGACCCATTGTAGTGCTTCCTTTTATATTTTAGCAATGCAAGTACAAAACACCGCCCACACTTGAAGCCAGTGCAAGAAGAGACACTTTTACATTCCAGACAAACTTTTATTGATAAAAACTCCATATTTTGACTGAGCAACTCCATAATCTGTGATGCACACCTTCAGTTAAAGTACTAGATTCCATTCCACTGAATGTATTAATTCATTCTGATTGCTGAGGCCACAGTAAAAGCAGATGATTTTAAATGCAACCCAGCCCTTGTAAAATCGACTTTACATCAGTGCAGCTATATGAAAATTGTGGTTAAATACAGCAACAAAGTACTTTATTGTCACATTGGAATCGGAATCGCTGCTGTTTGGTTTTTCTTTTGAATTCTTGGATGGAATATGGTGGGCAATATAAGCTGCAGCTTCAGCCATCACCCATTTCAGATAACCTATGTTGAACTGTGTAATCAGAGGAGTTATTGTTTAATTTGACCTTATTAGATTTTTTTCCCCCTTTGTTATATCATTGTATTTTCTTTAAATCTATCCGAAATAAAGATTCATTCATTCACATTCCACCACTGGCTTTTAGTAACAAGTGTATTTCCCAAATATGTTTTAAACTTCATTTATTTAACCTCCACACATTTCTGTCTTTTGTCTAGGCAAGAGGGAAACGATCGATCCACCCCAAACTGGACCTTGCGTCACTATTTACAGAGATGCAGGCCTAAGATCTGCTGATCTGAGACCAGTGTGAGCTGCACATCCCAGCTGCTGAGTGACCCAGTCTTACAGTTTGAGTTTTGCACATTCTGAATAATCTGGAATTTGCTGCTGATTGTAATAAACAATTTAGTGACTTATGTGTTTACATCATGATTTCTATTTTTGTCTTTTAATACACTGGTGGGAAAAGAGTCAATAGTACAAACCATTAATGGGTGACCTTGAAAATAATGACTCATTTTTAAGACATTTATGTCACATGGTGGTAACCTTCACATATAAAAAAGAGACATCTGCAAAAACTTCAGAGGTTTGTCAGTGCAATACTACATGAATGCATGTATAGTACATTGTTGATGCAGAGAATATATATTTCTACAGTATATGTATCGAGTAAATCAAGCATTTTCCATGTAACCTTGTGACTGCATTATTTTAATTGCTTTTAATGCTAGATCAAGTTTGTTTTGGCCTAAAATGCATCATAACTGTCAAATACATCTTATTATACCAAACTCAGTACTGTTTACTTTTGAATATACATTTTGTGGCTAATATAGTTATTAACCTGGCGATCGAGTTGTGTCAGCTGATCATTTTTTGCCATGACAACATCTCAGACTCAGTGCAGCTGAAGCAGGTACGTCCATGATATCTCAACAGTCCAGGATTTTCACGCAGATCAGAGCAATTTTTTTTCCCACAATATTTTTATTGAACCTTTTTTTTTTTTTACAAACAGCACACACAGTCAGACACTAACACAAAAGTAATTTAAAAACTAAACAATAAAATGACAAAGGTTAAAAAACAGAAACCATTAACAAAAACAAGTCAACAATGTTCCTCTGTTTAGGTAATCTATTACATTAGAATACATAATATACATTCACCAGCTTGGAATTTGCAAGGTCCACACATATCATTCACCTTCTTCAGAAGTTATGTTTACTTAATTTACATAATCAATGAAAGGTTTCCATATATTCTCAAACACATTTCCTTTGATTTCAGTATGTATGTTATTCTTTCTAGTGGAAACCAAAAGTGAGTTGGTTGTAGTCATTTTTCTAAGGTGTTTTGACGTGTAATTACCCATCACTGAACACATATGCCTTATAAATATCAAGAGATGGGAAAATGATACTCAAATGACACTCAACATGCAAAATGCTGCTACAGTTGGATTGCCTTTCTTTAAAATTTTTAAAATTATTTTGTAAGTAAAAGTGGGCTAGGATTAACTGGAAATATAACAAGTGTCCACATATAATTCCAAGGTCAATTGGCAATTCAATCAAACCAAAAAGGAGTTGTTCAGCTGCTGCATTTTTCTGCAGTCATTTTCTACGGTGTTTTAGCGTGTAATTTCCCATCCCTGAACACATATCCCTTAAAAAGAACTATCAATGGGAAAATGATACACAAAAACAAGAATTTTACTACAGTTGAATTGGCTTTTTTTTAAAGTAATTTAAATTATTTTGTACGTAAAATAGGGCTATGATTAACTGGAAATATAACAAGTATCCACATATAATTCCAAGGTCAATTACACGGTTTTAGCATTTAATTAGTTGTCCCTTAACAGTTAACCGTTATGAACAACAGAGGAGACATAGATGAAAAGTGCACCAAATTTTATTTAAAAAAACAAACGTTTGACATATGTATGCACATGAATGAGGCTCCATGCATGGACGCAATTTGTGGCACAAGTAGGTAAAAGTGTCCTTGGACATCCGGAAGTTCGGGAACCACTGTGTGCTTGAGAAGCTGGGGACAACATTCTCCCACCACTGTGAGCTACGGTTTACTGCCCAGGTCCATGGTCTGCAGCGTTGATTTTGCAACAACGCAGCCAACTAGAACACACACACAGCATACATATTAATACTGATAACCTGGCGACATCAAAATGCTGTACACAACAATGACATGATGATAAAATGACAATAGAAAGCATTAAATTACCAAAAACTTTTTCCTCGTGTGCTTGATGTGCCTGATATGCTGGGTAATTAAGCTCTCTGCTTCATATTCCCTAATGGCAACAACGAGTCTCTGGTACTGCTCCAACGTGTGTTCTCTCAATGCACGTCGTCTTCTCCTGTAAAACTCTCTTCTCCGCTTAAAAACATTCATTGTGTTCAAAAGCCAGAGAAGAACCAACGTGGAAATCCTCCACTCGTAATCCGCCATTTTCTTTGTTGTGAAGACGTCGGTCACCGGAGATGACGTCAGCAGAGTATGGGGCCGCCTCAATCCCGCCCACTACAGAGTTTACGCGGCTTTACAGGGTTGTAATGGGTCAACAACCGAGGGAGAAAGAAGTAGTGGAGAATCGAAACAAGTAAAAAAGAACTGTGACTATGGAAAAGAGCCAAAAGTATGATGTTTCCACCCCCATGCTTCACAGTAGGTATGGTGTTCTTTCTCCTCCAAACACGACAAGTTGAGTTTTTACAATAAAGTTCTATTTGGGTTTCATCTGACCATATGACATTCTCCCAATCCTCTTCTGGATCATCCAAATGCTCTCTATCAAACTTCAGACGGGCCTGGACATGTACTGGCTTAAACAGGGGGACACGTCTGGCACTGCAGGATTTTAGTCCCTGGCGGAGTAGTGTGTTACTGATGGTAGCCTTTGTTACTCTGGTCCCAGCTCTCTGCAGGTCATTCACTAGGTCCCTTCGTGTGGTTCTGGGATTTTTGCTCACCGTTCTCGTGATCATTTTGACCCCACGGGGTTAGATTTTGCATGGAGCCCCAGATCGAGGGAGATTATCAGTGGTCTTGTTTGTCTTCCATTTTCTAATAATTGCTCCCACAGTTGATTTCTTCACACCAAGCTGCTTACCTATTGCAGATTCAGTTTTCCCAGCCTGGTGCAGGTCTACAATTTTGTTTCTGGTGTCCTTTGACAGCTCTTTGGTCTTGGCCATAGTGGAGTTTGGAGTCTGACTGTTTGAGGTTGTGGACAGGTGTCTTTTATACTGATAAAGAGTTCAAATAGGTGACATTAATACAGGTAACGAGTGGAGGACAGAGGAGCCTCTTAAAGAAGAAGTTACAGGTCTGTGAGAGCCAGAAATCTTGCTTGTTTGTAGGTGACCAAATACTTATTTTACTGAGGAATTTACCAATTAATTCATTAAAAATCCTTCAATGTGATTTTCTGGATTTTTTTTTCTCATTTTGTCGCTCATAGTTGAGGTATACCTATGATGAAAATTGGAGATCTCTCTCATCTTTTAAGTGGGAGAACTTGCACAATTTTTTTTTTTTTTGTTACTTATTTGTACCCGTAGGTAGACTTGGTTTGCAGTCTGGTGACAAGCCACCGGCTGCTGGTCGCTGCGTGCGCGAGCGCCCTAAACCTACATGTTTTTGGTATGCGGGAGGAAACCGGAGAAATCCCGGAGTCATTGGTGGCTGACTAAATACTTTTTTACCCTACTGTAGGTTATCTGAAATGGGTGATAGCTGAAGCTGCAGCTTATATTGCCCACCATACTCCATCCAAGAATTCAAAAGAAAAACAAAACAGGAGGGATTACAATTTGAATGTGACACTAAAGTACTTTGTTGTTGTATTTAACCACAATTTTCATGTAGCTGCGCTTCAGTAGATTTTTCAAGGGCTGGGTTACATTTAAAATCATCTGTTTTTACTGTGGCCTCAGCAATCAGAATGAATTAATACATTCACTTGAATGGAATATAGTACTTTAACTGAGGGTGTGCATCACCGAGTATGGAGTCGCTCAGTCAAAATATGAAGTTTTTATCAATAAAAGTTTGTCTTGTCTGTAAAAGTGTCTCTTCTTGCCCTGGCTTCATGTGTGGGCGGTGTTTTGTACTAGCATTGCTAGAATATAAAAGGAAGCACTACAATGGGTCTCAAATATTTGTAATGTGTCCTGTTACTGCATGAGTTTATTGATGATAGACTATAAACTACACATATAAAGTAAATTATATTGACGACTGAACATCTCACATTCACCAAAACATACAGTTATGAGCATAACTCACAAAAGATCACACAAGTGATCTGACAAAAAAATAAATACATTAACAAGTGGTTTATTTTACAGTTGATGTGCCATATTCACACAATCAAATAAATCTCAGTTCAGTCCCTTTTATATTAAGTGGAAATTGTGCTATTTTGGTTTTGACACTTTACCTATAAAAGCAAAGGATTTCAGTACGTTCCACAGTGGCGAGGTCCGTTGAGGGGCGGCTGCTTTCCTCTTGCCTAGATGAACAACAGAAATGGATGGTGGTTAGGTTCAAGCAAGTTCTACACATATACAGGCACATCTCAAAAATTAGAATACCATGAAAAAATTCAATATTTTTTTCACTCATTTCAGAAAGTGAAACCCATATATAGATTCATTACAGTGACAGTGATATATTGAAAGTGTTTATTTTAATATTGATGATTACGGCTACAGCCCATATAAACCAACACCTCAGCGGCCAACATTTATATTTAAAAACTATTTTTTAAAGTTAATTTTATATAATATTCTAATTTTTTGCCAAATAGAATTTAGGGTTTTCAGGGGCTGTAAGCCGTAATCATCAAAATTAAAATAAATAAACACTTGAAATTTATCACTGTCTGTGTAATGAATCTATATAATATACGGATTTCTCTTTCTGAAATGAGTGACAAAAAATATTGAAGTTTTTCATGACATTCTAATTTTTGGAGATGTACCTGTATTAGGGAAATACACCTGTGAAAGTCAGTGGTGGGATGTGACAACAATGCTTTGTTTCCCTGACAAGCACCGCAGGATCCACAGAATAGGTGTGTGGGTCTATTCTGACGCTTTAGAAAATTATATGAATGACTTTATAAATCACTGGTTTGAAAAAGCAATTTTAATATGACGAGATTTCGGCTCCTGTGGTCCATTTCACCAGTATCCACAATATAAACAGAGAGGCTAACCCCTGACATGTGGAAACACATTCTAGCATTAAATTGCACAGAATTTAATGCGCAGCACCAAAGTGCAATATGTACACAAACCAGGACTTTAACCAGGATTAACATATTTCATCGTTTTGCTCTCACAAGCGAATACTTAGGAGAAAACAAGCGCGAATCAGCAGTTGGTACTAGCTAGCTACTAGCTAAAATTCGTTAGCCAGCACAGAACAGCGCTGTATTTATGGCTCAAAAAAAGTGAGCTTACCACCAACAGGATAAATAAGCGAATAGATGCACATTATTACAAATCTCTCAACATCGATGGTTCTCTCACGTTCGTCTTCAGCTTGTCCGTAGTCTGGCTCTATGCTGGGCTGCCATCTGTATCGGTCCAGATCACTCCTCTCACTGTGTATCTGCCACCAAGCAGAGAAAACTCCGCACCTCTTCGTTGGACCACGGTGTAGAGTTCCGCAAAACCTACAACGCTGTCTGTATTAATATCGTATTTACTCCGTGACCGAGTTAGTCCGTGAAAAATTGCAAATGGAGGTCGTGTGTAGATTCATCAGAAGACGGTCACTTTCGTGACGTTACGACCTGACCAATCAGCGGCGACCAGGCTGTTGACGTCACAACACGGCACGACTCAGCACAGTTGTACCCTGCCCTCGAGCAGGGATGAAAATCGCGGCTGATAAACCGTGTTGGGGCTAGTGGAAAGAGTTATAAAGCGTGCTGAGGTGTCCCGTGTTGGGCTAAGCGGGGCTAGTGGAAAAGGCCCTTAATATTAGGGAGGACAGGTAGACTACCGTCCTGCCCCCCACATGGTGAGGCGAGTTATTCTACCGCCTATCCTATGAAAAGTCCTGTAAAAAAACTACTGCCGTGTCTCCTGTGTAAAATATAATGCTAAAACAATCCACAAAACTATTAACACAGAACAAAATTTTAACAACCAGAACACAACCATGACTCTGTGAGGAAGACCCATGCCCCTCCCCCCAGATCCTTCATCAGTCAGTCCACCCCTGGAGGTAGTTCGCTTAACGGGCCACAGCTGGTTGCCTCAGTCCCAATGTGTCTTCTCCTCCACACCTCTGAGCACAACCCCATCTAGTGCCCTGCCCAACCATCTTCTTCGAGGCACGCCGTAATTCATTGGGATGACACCACGAGCCATCTGACAGCAGAAAGTATCCATCTTGCTGCTTGCCCGTCACCTTCAGCCGGCCCTGGTACTGCTCCATCCGCTGCTTGGTTCTCACTCGCCTGGACTTCACCTCCGCATGAGCCCGAACCCTGTTGCGACTCCAAGCAGGGTCCTACATGGCCTGCGGTATTTTTGCCTGGCACTCGCTCTTCCAGTGCCACTCGGTCCTGCCCGACCGCATGTAAATCAGCTGCTGACCCTGCCAATGTGGTCCCACATTCACCTGTCCTCTATGGCCATACTCCGGGAATGCCTGAGACCATTGTTTGGGCATCGCTTGCCGTTGCAGATCCTCCCCCGTGCCGCCCGGCGCCCACATCCAGGGCAGCTAGGACACTTGCACTGGGACCCTCCTGCAGTGAACCTGAGCACGACAAGACCTGCCCACTTTCTGGAGTGCCCAGCAACTGTTCATCCCACACAGCATCATCCCGAACTCTCGAAACTGGACAGTCCCACAGTCCGAAGCCCAACCACTCTTCCCCAGCTCTGCTTCTGATGGCAAATCCAAGGCCATAGAACAAATTGCAACCCATGATGTTAGAGTCGCAGGCCGTCATGACAAACTCCATCTCGGCAATCTCTGCAGATCCGTACCGAGGCGTCAGTGTGACGGTACCTACCGTGGCCAACCGTCCTCCTCCATAGCTGCAAAGCGGTACTGGGACACCTCCAATCCTGTAGTAAGATAAGATAAGATAAGATAAGATAAGCCTTTATTAGTCAAACAATGGGGAAATTCCAGGATTGCAACAGCACAGGGATAGCAACACTCAGAGCAATAATCAGAAGGCAAGAGAAAAACAAGAGCAGCTAGTATATATATATATATATATATATATATATATATATATATATATATATATATATATATACACACACACACAGTGCAGAGCATTGTAGCTAGATGGAATAAATATGTAGATATATAAACACACCCAGTGGCGGAGCATTGTAGCTAGATGGAATAAATATGTAAATATATAAACACACACAGTACAGAGCATTGTAGCTAGATGGAATAAATATGTAGATATATAAACACACCCAGTGCGGAGCATTGTAGCTAGATGGAATAAATATGTAGATATATAAACACACCCAGTGCGGAGCACTGTAGCTAGATGGAATAAATATGTAAATATATAAACACACACAGTACAGCGCATTGTAGCTAGATGGAAAAAATATGTAGATATATAAACACACCCAGTACGGAGCATTGTAGCTAGATGGAATAAATATGTAAATATATAAACACACAGTGTGGAGCATTGTAGCTAGATGGAATAAATATGTAGATATATAAACACACCCAGTGTGGAGCATTGTAGCTAGATGGAATAAATATGTAAATATATAAACACACAGTGCGGAGCATTGTAGCTAGATGGAATAAATACGTAGATATATAAATACACCCAGTGTGGAGCATTGTAGCTAGATGGAATAAATACGTAGATATATAAACACACCCAGTGCGGAGCATTGTAGCTAGATGGAATAAATATGTAAATATATAAACACACCCAGTGTGGAGCATTGTAGCTAGATGGAATAAATATGTAGATATATAAATACACCCAGTGTGGAGCATTGTAGCTAGATGGAATAAATATGTAGATATATAAACACACCCAGTGCGGAGCATTGTAGCTAGATGGAATAAATATGTAGATATATAAACACACCCAGTGCGGAGCATTGTAGCTAGATGGAATAAATATGTAGATATATAAACACACCCAGTGCGGAGCATTGTAGCTAGATGGAATAAATATGTAAATATATAAACACACAGTGCGGAGCATTGTAGCTAGATGGAATAAATATGTAGATATATAAATACACCCAGTGTGGAGCATTGTAGCTAGATGGAATAAATATGTAGATATATAAACACACCCAGTGCGGAGCATTGTAGCTAGATGGAATAAATATGTAAATATATAAACACACCCAGTGTGGAGCATTGTAGCTAGATGGAATAAATATGTAGATATATAAATACACCGAGTGTGGAGCATTGTAGCTAGATGGAATAAATATGTAGATATATAAACACACCCAGTGTGGAGCATTGTAGCTAGATGTAATAAATATGTAAATATATAAACATACACAGTGCAGAGCATTGTTGCTAGATGGGATGAAACAGCACAACTGTCTACTGAGTTATCCTACATGGTATGATTATGTACCCATACATATTCTCACCCTCCATAGCGACCGGTATTTTCCTAGTTGTATGCCGGAGGGGACCATTGTATAAGTCTATTGCGTCTTTTGCATTCAAAACTATTAGGTTGTCACGTCTTTTTGCTATGTCTGCGAGCAGCCCTGCTTAGGTTGTACAGTCTGACAGCCATTGGTAGGAAGGACCTGCGAAACCTCTCGGTTGCGCACCTAGGATGATGTAGTCTTCTGCTAAATGAGCTCCTCAGTGCGTTCAGTATGTCCTGCATAGGGTGGGACTTGGACTCCAGCAGAGATGACAGTTTAGCCACCGTCCTTCAATCTCCTATCTCCTCCACTGGGTCAAGGCGTTTCCCCAGTGTGGAAAACACTGTCTGACCATAGCTCAATTCAGCAGAGAACTCTCCGCTCCTGTGTTGACCAGCATCGGTACCGGAACTCCATCCAAAACTACTATGCAGTGTGTGCGCCCACTGGTACTCGTGGACACCATGTGTATCACCGTCAGGACAGTAAGGGTTGAATTTCTTCATGGACTCTCCTTTTCCGCTGACTGGCATACTCTCACAAAGTTGTGCAGACAGCCACATCTGCCGCAGTGCTTCCCTCTTGCCACACACTCTCTGACCTTATAGCAGTGCTTTGTCAACCTATAGCCCATGCACCTGGGCTTCCCTGGGGCAGATCTCATCTGTGCAGCGTTGGCCTCCTCCACGTTGTCCTCAACACTCATCGCTGTCCGGGTCCACTACCTGCGCGGTCATGTGGGATCTTTAGTTTCCTGGTCAAAGGCGCTAGCTCAGCTCCCGAGTTAGCTTGTCTGCTGCTTCCAGCTGTAGCTCCAGCTTGACAGCCCTAGTCAGCATCAACTCTTCGGGGAATGTGAGTGGCTCAGAGCGGACTGCAGCATAGATGGTGTTTTCCGCCAACTGATCGTGCACCATTTCCTCCTCCAATGGCCCAAACCGACACTCAGTGGCCAACCACCTTAAGTCCGTAACAAACCGCTGGATTGGTTCGCCTACCTGTTGCTGGCGCTGTCTGAACTTAATCCTTTTGATGATGATGTTATCCGGCACCCTGAAATGGCAGGCTATTAACTCAACCACTTCTTCATAATTGTCCGTGTCTCCAAGCATGCCCAAAATTTTATGTCCCTCCATTCCCAGGTTGCGTACTAACAACCCACAAGCTCTCAGCTTCTCCATTCTTCTCAGGTCCAACATCACCATGTATGTCTGAAAAGCCTGGTACCACTGAGGCCACGGTACACGCGGCTCCCCCAGGAGCTCCAGGAATGGCTGAATAGGTGATCCACACACCTCCATGACTTTACTTCCTGTCGTCAAATTTAATGTTGTAACTTGAAGACAAGAATTACACCAGGAGTGGAGCTGAACACTTGTATATTATAACGCTGATCTCAGTGTACCTGACCCGGCATGCAGCTGCTGGCAGAGGTAAGGTGGAAGAGACCGCCTCCTACCTGCTGCCCCTCTTATACCACCGGGGCTGGTGGGACAAGAAGCCGGAGCCACCACCCCATACCACACAAATAAGAGCTCCAATATAAACAGTATAGGAACAGTAAATAAATACATAATACTATCCTCTGTCCCATCCAAATTCCACGATCTCACAGCTGTCTTTAGTAAGACAAGAACCCTGTCCCTTCCTCCCCATAGACCATATGACTGTACCATCAAGCTCCAACAGGGGCCACATCTTTCTACCAGCTGTCTCTATAGCTTCTGTGGTCCTGAACGTGAGGCTATGGAGAAATACAGTGCATTAAAGAATCCCTTAACACTGGACTCATCAGACCCTCTATCTCCACATTGGGGGTGGGGTTCTCTTCTGTGGAGAAGAAGGATGGGTCACTCAGGCCTTGTATTGACTCCAGTGAAATTAATAACGTCACTATTAAAGGTGGATTCACACTATAGTATTTGGACCAACTTTTACTGACATTTTGGCAAACGTCTGGCTCTGCTGGCAAAAGTTGGTAAAAGTTAATGATTTTGTGGTGATCCCGAGCATGGGTCTGCCCCTTGCTCAAGTCACTTAATATTTTCACGTTTTGTCTCTTTATTTGGGCATGTTATAATGATGTTTATTTGTGCTTTTATTTTGACACCGCCACGGCAGGACTTCCGCCTGTCAGCCAGCTCTGTGGACTGTCACAGCTATTCATGTTTATCTGTCTCATCAGTATGTGATTAGTTTTTGCACTATTTAAGATTGCAGTTGAGAATCATTCCTCACTGCGATCTTGCCCTATCCAGACTGGAGTCCCCACGTCCGGCTCCAGTTCTTTTCAGCATTAGGTTTTGCCCTCGCTATTTTCATGTGATTATTGTACAGAGCAAGGTTTTGCCCTCGCTGCATCATATGTAAGTGACTGTTTTGGACTCTCTGCATGTGTTCAGTTATTTTACCTATCGGGGTCATATGTGTTTAGTTATATGTGTTTTGTCTCTCGTGGCTCATTATTTTGCACTTTTCTTAATAAATAACAAACTCACTGGTGGCTTCTGGCGCCTCATCTGTGCCCTGCAAGGGGAAAACATAACAGTAGATCACAGCCAAATGAGGTGCCAGCCTCAGTGAGTTTTGTATTTTTTTTTTGCTCTGATTTTTTTTTTTTCTTTCACCGGGTGCCAGCATTTTTTTTTTTGTTGTTTTTTTTTGTTTTGTTTTTTTCCAGGGGAGGCTATGGTAGCATTCACGAGATGGTATCCTATGAGCCTGGGGTTTGAGCTCGTCCAGGCTCTAATGGAAATAGATGACCTCCTAGCCATAGCTCGTGATCATTCCCCCGAAGATGCATTATGGTACCTGGGCCTCGCTGAGGCGGCTTTGAAACATCATCCTCACCTTGCTGATCACGCTGAGGGCAGGGAGAGGATGACTGAGCTATTGGTGCTTCTACGGAAGAACCGTGAGTTTGACCAGAAACTCTCCAGGAAGCTAGGAGGGGGCTGGCGGTGAGGCAATCCCATTCCTCGGCTCTTTATGAAGTTCCTGCCACGGTTCCAGCTCCCTTATCTGCTCCGCTGAAAGACCGTCTTCCTGCGCAGCAGAGGAGGAGGGCACCAGGGGTCCCAATGAAGATGAAAAGTGGGCAGCTGATTTCATCGGGGACGGGATGGCTGAAGCTCTCTCTTCCGTTATCTTGGACAAAGTTCTTAAGAACGTGGTGGCAGCAGTTAGGGTTGTGGAGGTAGACCCTGGGTTAAACAATTTTCCAGAGTTCGCCGAGCTGCTGGCCACCGTTTCCGCTCAACAGCAGCGTTTTCCTAACTTGAATTTAACTTCATCACCAGCCAGAAGACATCGCTGCCCTGCACAGAACCCATCTCCTCCCCAGGACACGGCTGTTCTGAGGCGTAGGGAGTATAATGACCGGGTCAATACACTGCGAGGTTCCCGTTTGGATCCAGCTGTGGGCTGCCGGAAAAACTCCCCTGTCTCCCAGCAAGCTGTTTTTTCCTCACCACGACAAAGAGGTATTTCAGCAGCTTCAGCCTCCGGGTTTCTCCTGTATACAGAGAAATAAAGGTTATCCAGCTGGCAGAATCGTCTCTCTTTATTTCGCTTCAGGACACTAATAATGGGCTGTAAAATTCAGTCACATTCCTAGTGTCAGAAGTGGATAGTTGATCGCCACTCGTCGTCCGTCAACGCAAGCTGATCGTTTGGTGATGGGAGTGTGGAGGTGGCAAAGGGGTGACACACTATCCAGAAGAATCCATTTTACAAGTCTCCTAAAGTTAAAGTAAGTAAAATTTATTGTGCCCATTATGCAAATTGTATTGGTAAATTGTCAGTTTTGTAGTTCACCTCACTGGACCAATATCTGTGCATGTCCAGCGGGTTAAAGTCCCATGGTAGGACAAATTCTGGGGTCCGGCGAGTTGATCTTGTGGCAGGACTAAATTGAAGACATGTACAGTACCTGTTATAAACAGGTTTGAGGACATAGTCTGAAGTCACAGTGAGACACGTTGGGGCACGCCTGGGGACGCCTGGGGTGGCCAGCGGTCAAGATAAGGATGCATTAGGCACGCACTTAAGACATTTGGTGGTGTTTGGCAGTCATATTGGTCAGTAATGGGGTCCTGCTAGTCAGGACCTAAACAATGTCCCTCCAGCGTGAGGGGACCCAAAGGTGAAATTTATGACTGACAACTATGGTCCTGAAAGTGTGGAATTTATTGAATTTATTGAGAAGTGGATCTGCCAAGCTAAATTTCCTCGGGGGGGGGGGGGGGTCATTCTCAACCGAGGTTATTATCGCCTTGAGGGATAAGATCAATGGTGAAATTCAGACGGTACAGACACATAAGAAGCAAAGTAAGAAGGACAGAGGAAAGCTGACACAGTTGCAATTAGAAAAGGGCATGGCTGAGATGTGGCTGACAGAAGCAAAGACCCATAGAGATAAGCAAGAGCAGAATAAATTACAAAATGAAACAAAAAAGAAGAACAGGGAAAATACACATACTATACAAAAACAATTTTTACACTCAGCTGGGGATCCCATTCCCCCTCCCTACAAGCACGACCGTCCAGTCCTCCCACTAACCATTTTACTGCGTCATTGTATCCAGCTCTGCCTGGGCCATTTTCACTCACACCTGAAGATGATTTGTCTCCCCTCGAACAGAAGCACATCCAGTCTGAACAGAAGACACTGTCAGGTGCTATGACGCATAAGGGACAATGAGAACTTTAGGAATTGTTGGGACCTTCAATCCATGGCCAACCAGCAACAGATAAAAGGCGAGGGGACATCAACCCTCAACCAGACCCTCTTACCACTATGCCAATGGTAAAGGTTATGGGGCGGGATGGACCCGAAGCTGTGTTCTGACCATGGGCACCGGAAGACATACCAAAGTTTGCAGCAACACTCCCACAGTTAGAGAATGACCCACTGTATTTTTGTAAACAGTTGGACGCATTCTGTCGATCTTATCGGCCCACTTTCCATGAGCTTCAACGGATTATGGCACAAAAATGTACCCCAACAAATATGGCAAAGTTGATGCCTTTGTTTGAAAAAGACGTTCAACCAGATCACAAGAACTGGGGCACATCGTCAGACACACACAATGAAGATTGCAAGAATGGTCTCTTTAAACTGTTGGAGGCCATCATCACGGGGTGTAGAAAATGCTCAGATCTGAGCAAGGTGGCAAACTGCAAGCAGAAGGACGATAAACTGCCGGGTGACTATTTTCACTGGCTGAGGAAAGTTGTAATGGAGCGGCAGTCATTCCCTGCCCTGAAGACTACATGACAGATACAGGGGCGTATGGCACACACCTCGACATGTAGTTTATGGCAGGCCTTCTTCCCAGTTTGGCCACTGATATAAAGAACACATGCATTGGGTGAGGGAATGCCCACAGCTCTCCAGCTGCACCTACTATAAACAAGAAGGACATTGCATGAATGAATGAATGAATGAATGAAAAGGTTTATTGTCAATACTACCATATGTGCAATACATACAGGAGAATTGAAATTTGACTTGACATTGGGCGCGCTCTATAAGCGCGTCCCATAGCCGCGGCAGCCCAAAGGCGCCAGTCTAACAGGAGGGTAAAGAGGGCAAGGGTCAGGGTCAGGGAAAACACAATAGGCAGAGAGAAAAAAACATAGTTATCAGAATAACGCCCGTATAAGCTCATATAAGCTCAAATGAGCCAAATTATGATTACACAGAAAAAAACCCTCTATGCACAATTAGCAGACAATAGATCACACATTACAAAGAGTAGAGAGAGACAGTATGTGTGTATTTGTGTCAGTATACATGTGTCAGTCATGTGATGTTGTATGCAGTGTGTAGTGTAGGTGTGTCATTGCTAGTGAACAGCAGAGGGCACCCTCTGGCAACGGATAGATATTATTCAGTCATGTGTTCTATAGTCCAGACACATGGTAACGCTGTCCTTGGAGCTCGGTCTGCTGAAACAACAGCAATTGTCGATTGTTTGGGTTAGCCACTTCTCCAGCCTTATCTTCATCGAGGAGAAATGTAAACAGGGCGCCAAAAAACAAGGTCAAATCTGCACAGTGCACTCAGAGAATAAAATTTTCCTCTCTTCGATTCTGTGCTTCATAATTTCCATACAGGCTTAAAAAACATTCTCTGGAGAGCACTAGCGACTTCAAGATGTATTCCACCATCCGAATCACCATTCAGTTCACCATGCCGCCTCGTGCACTCCCCAACTGGTCGAATTGGTGAGGGAGCTTGCCTGGGTCCGCATTTTGAACAGCTCTCCACCTTCCTCAATTTCTGAAACATCAGGAAAACTCCAGAGCCAAAAATAGAAATCCTGTGATAATAGCCAATAGATGTCTTCTTCATCTCCAGTCGAATCATACAGACACATGAATTCCAATGTCCATGAGTCTTGGGTTCCCCCTGACCCGATCTTCTTCTTTTAAAGTGGTGACAATCGCATATAAGCCGCTTTTCCAGATCCATAATTTCCGTTTGGATTAAGATTCAGCCAGAAGAAGAGCGAAAGACACAGACATCGCAAGCAGGGAATAGTATCAGGGAGGAGAAGAGGAGAGGAGAGAAAAAGCGTCTGCTCTCTCTGAAAGCCGGAAGTACTTGGGTGAGAGATTGCCCGATAAAACACAGACATACCTTCCAAGGCAGAGGAAGAGGCAGAGGCAATTTTCAGTGTGGAGGACGTCGGTCCTGGCAGCAGCGCAACATACCACAGCCGCCCCAGCCCCATTCACAAGCACAAGGTCAAGGGCTGATACAACAGCAGCAACAGTGATGTCAGGCAGATAAGACTGGTGCATGTGTGCCTTCTTTATTTTCACCCCCAGCAGACGCCATACATGAACTTGCTAATAAAAATCTGCTGCAGCAACACATACACACACATACCATCATAAAGATGTGCACACCACTTTAATTAGGTATTCAACTTCCAATTTCAAAGATTTGCCAATTCTGCAAGTAGAGGTTTTAGGGAAGTTGATAGATTTTATGGTAGACTCTGGGGCTACTAATTCAGTGTTGTCTTCAGCCTCTGGGTTGAAGCCCCCTCTTACTTCCCGCTCACTCATATCGCAAGTGGTAAGTGGCGGTTTCACACATGATTTTTTCACTGAACCATTGTCATGTGTGGTGGATGGAAAAACTTATGGTCATGGTTTCCTGTTTTCCCCTCAGTGCCTTTTCAGCCTGTTAGGTCGAGATTTGATGTGCAGTTTATCACTCTCTATCTCTCCTGCACCCCGCAGGGAACTCAAATTGAAACACCCAGCTCGACTTTTGCTAAAGTACCATCTCAGCTGTACATTTATGAATGGGCACTGACAGATGAAGGGTGAAGCTCCCATTTGATTGAAATGGGAAAGAAGCTTTCACCACACGCCACAGTTTCCATGCCACCGCACAGGACACATTGCACATCACACCTTTCACAGGGCCCTGACACAGCATATGAAAAACAATGGTTACAAGTTAAACCCATACTACTGCAAACAACACATATCATATGGGTGGCTGACTTCTGCTTTCTTTTGATTGCACTGACACCTCACATGTCTGCCATGATCTCAGTTCCAAACAGCCACCCACATATTTCACTCACAAAAACCCCATCCTCAGCGTGGCATGACATGGGCCCACAAGCTCTTGCTGCTTATCACACAGATGATTGGGTCCCATCCCCACCACTTCCCTATGCTGGCCTCACCACAGTTTTATTCTTCCCCTCTCTGCAAATGTTTCATGTAGAGTATACGGTTTCACTTCCCTGTGAGCATTTCATCCAAATGCTGAATGCTAACAGCCAGTACAGATGGATGAAACCTGCTATTATGCCCTCTGTACAGACGCAGGGAGATCACATGCTCTCACATGTTCCATCATCTCTGTGGGCTGCACACAAATATGATGTAGAGCTTATAAAAACTGCCCTCCAGTGGTAATCACACCAAAGTCTGACTTCAGACCCAAATGCTCACAATACCCACTCAGACCAGAGGCACGTGACGGCATCACTCCAGGTTTTGAATCTCTTCTAGGTTTACATTCCAGTTTAATGGTGTGCTGTACACTTTCACCAGGTTAGCTCAAGAATATTATTATGAAAGCCCTACTATCTATAATGTATAGATATGTATGGATAGAATGGATAGATAGAATGTATGGCGGTGGCGCCACACGAGTCGGCTGCCCATTGCAACAGCCTTGTTTTATGTTCCTTCTTCTTTCTACACCTTTCACTCTGTATATATATCACGGACGCACGGATCGCCCTGGGGGGTCTCCCGGGTCGGCGGACGGAGCCACTGTTTGCAGCGGGAGACGTTACAGCGGGGAGGAGCTGGTGCTAGCTAGCACTTGGCCGCCGCCCGGTGCTAATGGGAAACTCGACATACCGGGAGCTGTAGCGAAAACGACGCGGGTGCCGGGCTGGAGTTTAGGCGGCGTGCAAGAAATATAAGACAGAATAATAAAGAGCGATGGCAAGAACCAAGCAGACCGCCCGTAAATCTACTGGAGGAAGAAGTCCCCCAGGAGACAGCTAGCCACCAGGGCTGCTCGGAGAGACGCTCCGACCACCGGCAGAGTGAAGAGGCCTCGCCGTCACAGGCCCGTGGCTCTGAGAGAGATCTGTCACTACCAGAAATCCACGGAGCTGCTTATCCGTAAGCTGCCCGTCCAGCGCCTGGTGAGGGAGATCGCTCAGGACTTCAAGACCGTCCTGCGCTTCCTGAGTTTCGCCGTCATGGCTCTGCAGGAGACCAGTGAGGCCCACCTGGTGGGTCTCTTCTTCGCCAAGAGGGTCACCATCATGCCCAAAGACTTCCAGCTGGCCCGCCGCATCCGCGGAGAGAGACCTTAGACTTTCTGCTGCACATTCACCAACCAACCATAATGCTCCGCGCTGTGTGTCTATATATATACATTTATAGTAATATGTACATATGTTTACTAGATGTTCTTGTTTTTTCTTGCCTTCTGATTGTTGCTCTGAGTGTTGCTATCCCTGTGCTGTTGCAATCCTGGAATTTCCCCATTGTGGGACTAATAAAGGCTTATCTTATCTTATCTTATCTTATATAATGTATATGCAATGTATACTGTTTTAAAAGACTCATTAAGCTCATTAACACTCACAGAGGATTCTGTCCTGATTCAGTATGTCGATGGCCTCTTGCTATGTACACCTAATGAATCACAGTGTCAAACAGACTCCATCAAACTTCTCTGCCATTTGGCTGATGAAGGCCACAAAGCCTCCAAGCCCAAATTGCAGTTTTGTAAACCTGTGGTAACCTCTTTGGGTCATCGAATATCAGCTGAGGGCAAATCTACGCCAGACTCCTGTACATTGATTTCAGTTCAGCATTCAACACCATTATTAATAATGGTGAATAATAATTATAAACTAAACTAAACTAAACGGTGGCTAAACTGTCATCTCTGCTGGAGTCCGAGTTCCACCCTATGCAGGACATACTGAATGCACTGAGGAGCTCATTTAGCAGCAGACTACATCATCCCAGGTGCACAACCGAGAGGTTTCGTAGGTCCTTCCTACCAACGGCTGTCAGACTGTACAACCTAAGCAGGGCTGCTCGCAGAGATAGCAAAAAGACGTAACAAACTAATAGTTTTTTGAATGCAAAAGATGCAATAGACTTACACAATGGTCCCCTCCGGCATACAACTAGGAACATACCGGTTGCTATGGAGGGTGAGAATATGTATGGGCACATAATCATACCATGTAGGATAACTAAGTAGACGGTTATGCTGTTTCATTCCATCTAACAACAATGCTCTGCACTGTGTGTGTTTATATATTTACATATTTATTCCGTCTAGCTACAATGCTCAGCACTGGGTGTGTTTATATTTATATATCTACATATTATTCCATCTAGCTACATTGCTCCGCACTGTGTGTGTTTATATACTTGCATATTTATTCCACCTAGCTGCAATGCTCCGTACTGTGGGTGTTTATATATTTACATATTTATTCCATCTAGCTACAGTGCTCTGCACTGTGTGTTCATATATTCATATATTTATTCCATCCAGCTACAATGCTCTGCACTGTGTGTCTGTGTGTGTGTATATATATATATATATTTTATAGTAATATGTACATATGTATATTAGCTGCTCTTGCTTGCTTGTTTTTTTCTTGCCTTCTGATTGTTGCTCTGAGTGTTGCTATCCCTGTGCTGTTGCAATCCTGGAATTTCCCCGTTGTGGGACTAATAAAGGCTTATCTTATCTTATCTTATTCCCCAGAGACTGATGGAAAAATTATTCCTTCTCGGTCTAAACACCGCCACATGTCTCTGGATCCTGGATTTCCTGACTGAGAGACCTCAGTCTGTCCGGGTTGGAAACAACATCTCCAACTCTGTCACGCTGAGTACCGGATCCCCTCAAGGCTGTGCACTCAGTCCACTGTTGTTTACACTTCTAACACATAACTGTGTATCCAGACACGAGGGGAACCAAATTATTAAGTTTGCAGATGACACCACGGTGGTGGGACTTATTCAGAGGGATGAGGAATCAATGTACAGGGAAGAAGTGAGAGACCTGGAGGGCTGGTGCAGGGAGAACAATCTGGTGCTCAACGTGGACAAAACGAAGGAGATGATTATCGACTTCCGGCGGTCACAGCCTGAGCACGTCCCCCTCAGCATCGGCGGCCGTTTAGTGGAGAGAGTAGAGAACATCAAGTTCCTCGGAGTGCAGATCTCGCAGGACCTGACCTGGAGCAAGAATTCCTTGGAGATCAGGAAGCGGGCTCAGCAGAGACTAAACTTCTTGAGGAAACTCAAACAGGCCTCTCTCCCCATCTGCATCCTCAGGACCTTCTACAGAGGTGTGGAGGAGAGTGTTCTGACGTACTGCATTGCTACATGGTACTCCAGCTGCAGTATGTCAGACAAAAAAGCCATGCAGAGGATAGTCAAGGGGGCGGAGAGGGTAATTGGAGTCTCCCTCCCCTATGTCCAAGAACTTTTTCAGAACCGTTGTAGGAGCAGGGCACTGAACATTGTCAAGGACCGTTCTCACCCTCTGCATAAACACTTTGTACTTCTTCCATCTGGTAAACGATTCCGGAGCATCAGAGGCAGAACCACCAGACTGATCAACAGCTTCCTTCCACAAGCTGTCAGGATGCTGAACAGCTGACCCGGAATCTCTCATACACACTACTGCACCTACGGACATTTTGTATATTATAGTTAGTTATTCTTTTTCCCCAAGTATGTCTCAGGGATGTGTGAATGGATGGGGTGGGGGGGGTGGGGGTGGGGGCTGGAGCTATGTGGGAGTGTGTCTTAAATCATGCTGCTTCTTATATGGATGCCGAGAGAAACGCAATTTCATCTTGCCTGCACTACAGTTGTATGTACAGCAATATGACGACAAAGTTTGATTTGATTTGATTTGATTTGATTTGGTTGATCTCTCTCCCAAACGTGTGGATGCTATTTGTCACATGGCTAGGCCTAAAACTAAAAGGAGCTCCTTTCTTTCCTTGGCATGGCATCTCATTGCGACGTGGATCCACGCAATGCACTGCAAGAAGATCCCGGAAGTCAAGCCAGAAGAATCTAGACCAGACACGGACGAGAAGCAGAACAGAAGTGGTCAGCCACGAGAAGAAGATGACCAAGTAGCGCCTTTTGATAACAGGTGCCCACCTGTTTACCTGGGCAAAAGTTTGCTGACGGTGCCTCTGGTGTCCGGCATAACGTTTGCAATAGAGAAACAGATGGGGCACATATGATAAGAGGGGAGACATACTGTTTGGTTCCCCTGCCAGAGTGCCACAAGACATGGATGACCAGGATATCGACCATCCTTTGCCACAGCAGGCTGCCAAAGCACAGACCCCACAGAGACATGAGGAGAAAGACTGCGCCAGCCGCAGCTGGACCACTTTTGTTGTGATGCTGTTGGGACTTATTATATGTCTGCTAATCTGTTATTTTTTCTTACCAACACAGGAGAACCCCATAGTGAGCAAAAGAGCACGGGTTGACCCTAATTCTAGATGGATTTTGAATGCTTATTTGTTTTCCCCTGGGTGGGGAGAGAAACCTCACCAGTGTTTTCCAACTCAATATATGGAATCAATATGTAAAAGTTTTGGCCAAAACTGAAAATGCCACTAGCTGCTATGTGTGCACTAAGACGCCCATAGCTGCAGCTAACCCAAGCATCGTCCCACTGCCCATTAACGACACCGATCTCTTTCCAGACATACTTGTCTCCCTGCATTCGCCCGGCATACTAAATATTTCACTGCGAATCAAAACTGGTGGCGGGTTGCCCCAGATATCCAGCTATACTGGCTGCAATTTCACCTAATTGCTTAGATTGAACAGCACAAGAAATGCGCCACTCTATGGCCCTGTTTTTATACCCCTTCATGCAAAATTTCAGTGTTATGCTAATAACCTTACCTTCTCCTCGACCGTCTATAAGATGGGCAGGTTACCAAAGCGGCATTGTAGTAATATCAGCTCCCCGTGCACGGCAAATTCCACTGGTGCTTTAAATCAGTCCCAAGCTGTGCCGTATGCCATATGTAAACCATACTTTACCGCACCAGATGCTTTAGGCGTCATGCCCCAGTCAGACTTTTTATGGCTATGTGGCTCCTATGACTTTCAGGATCTGCCTGCTTGGTGGGTGGGACGCTGTGTGTTCATTCAGGCCGCAGGCCACTCTTTCCTTGTCACTGCTAACCTCACATCAGCGCGAAGGACCAAACGCCAAACACTGCCCAGCCATGACTCTATTTGGGGAACGGATGTTCCTAAAGACCACAAATTGTGGACGGATGCTGAGAAAGTCACCCTGTCGCTTTTCCCTTGGTTAGGGGTAGGGAAGGTTGTGTTATGTATGGAGACTTTGGATTACAGGCTTGGCCTATTCGCAAATTCTACCCTTCAGGCCTTGGAAGGAGTTAAAGCCGAGTTGCAAGCTCTATGGCTTATGGCGCTCCAAGTCTGAATGGTCCTGGACCAGCTCACAGCCTCACAGGTGGGTGTGTGTGCGGTTGTGGGCTCTTCTTGCTGCACATACATTCCTCCCCATGATGAGGATGGTGGCCTTATCTCCCAGGCCATACAGAATCTAACTGGGCTCCGTGATGCTTCCTTCGTGACCATGTTCAGGGGGGAGGTTTCTATGACTGGCTTTTTAGTGGGGGTTGGTGGAATTTGCTTGTCCGTATTGGCTTAATACTGCTCTTGGTAGTAGTGATGCTTCTATTCTGTAGCTGTTGTATTCTTCCCCTTATCAGGCATATGATTTCAAAGTTATTTATTACCAATATGCTACACCATATAATTCGAGGACCATTTTTCTGATAATGATTCGAGACGAGTATGGCAAGGCTTTAACCATATCATAAACTATAAGGGCAGCAGCAGCATTTCCAGTGACATCAGCGCTTCACTGGCAGAAGAACTGAACTGCTTTTTCGCACGGTTTGAGGCAAATACACCTCGCCCGGACCCACAAATGTTATTGAATGCCAGCTCTGATGTGCTTATCCTGCAGGATCATGAGGTGAGACAGACACTGAGAGCAGTTCACTCGAGAAAGGCTACTGGTCCCGATGGAGTGCCAGGAAAGGTGCTCAGAGCATGTGCAGATCAGCTATGCTCTGTTTTGACTGACATTTTTAACTTGTCTCTCAAGGCAGCCGTTGTTCCACAGTGTTTAAAATCTGCAGTCATTATTCCTGTACCTAAAAAACATACTATTAGCAGTCTGAATGACTATCGACCAGTAGCATTAACACCCATTATTATGAAGTGCTTTGAGAAAATGGTATTGAAACATCTTTTGCCTAGTCTCCCCCCAGACTTTGATCGGTACCAGTTTGCCTACAGGCGGAGCAGATCCACTGAAGATGCTATTGCTATAGCTCTCCACTCGGCATTCAGCCATTTAGAAGACAAGTGGAGCTATGTAAGAATGTTGTTTGTGGACTATAGCTCGGCATTTAATACAATTATCCTCTACATTCTCATCACCAAATTGCTTCAGCTTGGTCTGCCTACTCACACTTGCAGCTGGATTAAGGACTTCCTAACAAACAGAACACAGACTGTTAGACTTGGACCCCATTCCTCCTCTACAGTCAGGGTTAACACAGGCTCGCCACAGGGCTGTGTGTTGAGCCCCACTTTGTATTCATTGTACACATATGACTGCATGCCTGTTCATCCCACAAACATTATAGTGAAGTTTGCAGATGACACAACAGTAGTGGGGCTCATATCAGGAGGAGATGAGTCCGCATACAGAGATGAGGTCCAGAAACTGGTGAGATGGTGCTCAGATAATAATCTGCTATTGAATACAAAAAAAAAAAACAAAAGAACTCATTATTGATTTTAGGAAGCATAGCAGTGAGCCGCCTCCTCTATATATAGGCAAGGAGCGTGTGGAGAGGGTGGAGGCTTTTAAGTTTCTGGGTATTCATATTTCTCACAACCTTACCTGGGCAGTTAACACCATAGCTACGATAAAAAAGGCTCAACAACGTCTACAATTTCTGAGGCTCCTCAAGTGAACTGTGAATGCACAGTTGATGGTTTTATTTTATCGCTCTGCTATTGTGAGCATTTTGTCATATGACATCACGGTTTGGTATGAGGGCTGTTCAGCTGCAGACCGCAAAGCCTTCCAGAGAGTGATCGAGACTGCGCAAAAAATCACTGGCTGTTCTCTCCCTTCTCTGGAAGAGATTTCCAGGTCTCGGTACCTCAACAGAGCTACTGCCATCATTAAAGACTGTGTTCATCCAGGCCATGATTTCTTTCACTTGCTCCCCTCGGGAAAGCGGTACAGATCCCATAAAACCCGGACTACCAGGTTTAATTATAGTTTTTTTTCCCAGCAGCAGTACGTATTTTGAACAGATTTTTGTAACACGCACAGACTGCTGATATTATTTTGTTATTTTAGGTTATTTTGTGGCAATAACCCTGTGTGTATAAGCTGGTCTTTTATATTTATCGCTCAGTATATTTTCATTATTGCTACGTACATATTGTATTCAACTTTAGGTAATATTGTTTCAAGCATTATTTATTGTTGTAATTATAAGAATGTTAAATGCATGAGTGAACTGTGAGTGTGATAGTTTGTTTTTAGGGAGCAGCATCTCAGTTTTGTTGCATTGTTTATTAACAATGGAATGACAATAAAGGCACTTTGACTTTGACTTTTGACTTTATATGCCCGCAAATGCTTCTGACAGTTCAGCTCTGAATTATACTGCTTTGGACATGTCTCAACTTCCCTTCCACGATGATTATGGAAACTGTGTTACCAATTCCCTTGATACATAGTTCACATGTTGTAGGTGAATGCTTCCCTACTTTGCTTGCTCCACATCGAGTCCTTACACCCTCAAAAACAACTTTTTTGTGACCCTCCACACATGCTAATTTCTATGTCATGGTTGATGACGTGTTAGTTTAAACCTGTTACGGTGTACTTTCACTGATGTGTTTGCTTTGACTGTCTTGTACATTTTTTAGTGATCATATATCATCAAGAGAAGGGAAATGTGGTAGAAATTCATCCTTTATTATTCACATCTTTTATTGTAGTGAGAAATTGTTGCTCATATATTAACCTGTTGTGTAATCATTGATTTAGACGACATACTCAGTAATGTAGTGTCTACATATTCAGTGCATAGTGTGAGAGGTGGATCATAATGAATTTATGCTCAGCATGCGTGTATTTTCTTTATTTCTTTTCTTTTCTTTACTTGATTCTCTTTTCTAAAGCCCATCCAGGGACAAGAGTTGCAAATTAGCTAATAGCTATACACTCCATGTGCAACACATCAGATTGATTGTCATTGATTAATTGTCTATGTTTATTGCACTGTCCCTGTCAAATAAACTAATCTATCTATATTTGGGTTAGAGAGGAATACTATAAAGGTAGGCAAACTGCTGACAAGAGCAGAACAGTGAGAGCAGATTTTGTCTCTTCTCCACTCTTCTCCTGTATACAGAGAAATAAAGGTTTTCCAGCTGGCAGAATCGTCTCTCTTTATTTCACTTCAGGACACTAATAATGGGCTGTAAAATTCGGTCACAATGGACATACTTTTCAGTCGGTCCAAATTTTGTATTAAAAAATATTTTTTTAAATTAATTTTTTGTAATATTCAAATTTTTTGAGAAACTGAATTTGGGGTTTTCATGGGCTGTAAGCCATAATCATCATCGTCGTTGGCCTCCGTCGGTCTATGATGACCATGGAAGAGAATCCTAAACGTCTACTCTTCTGGAACAGCACCGCCTGTGGCTGAACAGGCCGATGCGCGAATGGCAGTCCCTATCACACAGGTCGCACTTGTGGGTGGTCTCCGTGCTGCTGGGTCTGTGGTGGTTCTTCCTGCGGGTCCTTTTTTCATCTGTTGCAGCAGTCAGTCTTTCTTCACCCGCCTTGAGCTGTCTGGTCAGGGTGCCTCTCCATTTGGAGCAGTCCCTTGCAGGATCCTCCCATCGCTCTGTGTTGATCTCCAGGGCCTTCATGTCTCTCTTGCAGGCGTCTCTAAAGCGCAGCTGTGGGCAGCCAATGTCTCTCCTGCCAGTTGCCAGTTCTCCGTAGAGGATGTCTATGGGGATTCTGCCATCCTCCATACGGTGAACATGGCCTAGCCAGTGGAGCCTGAGCTGCCTGAGTAGAGTGAACATGGAGGGAAGGCCGGCGTGGGACAGAACTTCTGTGTTGGGCACTTTGTCCTGCCAGGATATGTCCAGGATGTGGCGAATGCAGCGCAAGTGGGAGGAGTTCAGTCTCTTTTCCTGCCGGGCGTATGTTGTCCACGTCTCACTCCCATAGAGCAGTGTGCTGATGACGCAGGCGTTGTACACTGCCATCTTCGTCTTAACAGAGAGTTTGGGATTCTCCCACACTCGTGGTGAGGCGAGTGAGTGTGAAGGCTGATTTTCCAATCCTCTTGTTGATCTCTGTATCAAGGGAGAGGTTGTTGCTGATCGTGGACCCCAGGTACGTGAACTGATTCACGACCTCCAGCTCGTAGTCGTCGATGGTGATGGTTGGTGGTGCTTCCGTGCCTTGCGCCAAGACGTTAGTCTTCTTCAGGCTGATGGTAAGCCCAAAGTCCTTGCATGCCTGGGAGAAGTGGTCCATCAGGGTCTGAAGCTCCTGCTGTGTGTGGGTTGCGACTGCAGCGTCGTCTGCGAACAGCATGTCTCTGATTAGAGCCTCGCGTACTTTGGTTCTGGCTTTCAGGCGGGCGAGGTTGAAAAGCCTGCCGTCAGATCTTGTGTGCAGTTAGATTCCCTCTGTTGCTTTGCTGAAGGCATGCCTCAGGAGCATAGCAAAGAAAATCCCAAAGAGGGTTGACGCAAGTATACAGCCCTGTTTCACTCCGCTGCGTATGTTGAATGGCTCTGAGACGCTGCCATCGTGCTGCACTATCCCCTGCATGTTGGTGTGAAACGATTCAATGAGGCTTTGCAACTTTGGTGGGCATCCTATCTTTGGCAGGATCTTGAAAAGGCCCTCTCTGCGGACCAAATCGAATATATATATATATATATATATATATATATATATATATATATATATATATATATATATATATATATATATATATATATATATATATACACACACACACATACATACATACATACATACATACATACATACATACATACATACATACATACATACATATACATATATACATATATACACACACACACACACACACACATATATATATATACTGTATATAGTGTATATACTGTGTGTGTGTGTGTGTGTATATATATATATATATATATATATATATATATATATATATATATATATATATATATATATATATATATATATATATATATATATATATATATATATATACTGTATATACTGTATATACTGTATATATATACTGTATATACTGTATATATATATATATATATATATATAGAGAGAGAGAGAGAGAGAGAGAGAGAGAGAGAGAGAGAGAGAGAGAGAGAGAGAGACAGTGCAGAGCATTATGGTTGGTGAATGTGCAGCAGAAAGTCTAAGCTCTCTCTCCGCGGATACGGTGGGCCAGCTGGATGTCTTTGGGCATGATGGTGACCCTCTTAGCGAAGAAGAGACCCACCAGGTAGGCCTTGCTGGCCTCCTGCCAAGCCATGACGGCGAAGCTCAGGAAACGCAGGTCGGTCTTGAAGTCCTGAGCGATCTCCCTCACCAGGCGCTGGATGGGCAGCTTACGGATGAGCAGCTCCGTGGATTTCTGGTAGCGATGGATCTCTCTCAGAGCCACGGGCCTGTAACGGTGAGGCTTCTTCACTCCGCGGGTGGCCGGAGCGCTTTTCCGAGCAGCCTTGGTGGCTAGCTGCTTCCTGGGGGGCTTTTTCCTCCAGTAGATTTTACGGGCGGTCTGCTTGGTTCTTGCCATCGCTCTTTATTATTCTGTCTTATATTTCTTGCACGCCGCCTAAACTCCAGCCCGGCACCCGCGTTGTTTTTAGCTACAGTTCCCGGTATGTCGAGTTTCACCGTTAGCCCGGGTGGCGGTTGAGTGCTAGCTAGCACTAGCTCTTCCTGCTGTAACGTCTCCTGCTGTAAACAGTGGCTCCGTCCGCCGACTCGGGAGACCCTTGGGGCGATCTGTGTGTCTGTGATATATACACTACCGTTCAAAAGTTTGGGGTCACCCAGACAATTATTTTGTGTTTTCCATGAAAAGTCACACTTATTTACCACCATGAGTTGTAAAATGAATAGAAAATATAGTCAAGACATTGACAAGGTTAGAAATAATGATTTGTATTTGAAATAATAATTTTTTCCAGATACTCAACCTGCTCAAAGGAAGGTCAGTTTTATAGCTTCTCTAACCAGCTAAACTGTTTTCAGCTGTGCTAACATGATTGCACAAGGGTTTTCTAATCATCCATTAGCCTTCTGATGCAATGAGCAAACACAGTGTACCATTAGAACACTGGAGTGATAGTTGCTGGAAATGGGCCTCTATACACCTATGTAGATATTGCACCAAAAACCAGACATTTGCAGCTAGAATAGTTATTCACCACATTAGCAATGTATATTAGATATTAGAGTGTATTTCCGATTAGTTTAAAGTTATCTTCATTGAAAAAAACAGTGCTTTTCTTTCAAAAATAAGAAAATTTCTAAGTGACCCCAAACTTTTGAACGGTAGTGTATATATAGAGTGAAAGGTGTAGAAAGAAGAAGGAAGATTAAAAAAAGGCTATTGCAACAGGCAGCCAACTCGTGTGGTGCCGCCGGTCCGGCGGAACCGGAACCATTAAAAAAAAATAAATAAATAAAATAAAATAAATATATATATATATATATATATATATATGGGTTTCACTTTCTGAAATGAGTGACAAAAAATATTGAACTTTTTCATGTTATTCTAATTTTTTGAGATGTATCTATGTTATTGCCAATGGTCAGACAATTGCAGACCCCAGCAAGATTAAAGCTGTCATCGAATGATCAACTACCACCTCCTGCAAACACCTGCAACAGTTTTTGGGGATTGCAAACTTTTACAGATTGCTCATTCGTAATTTTAGCATGGTTGCTCACCCTCTCACTTCAGTTCTTAGAGAAAGAGAAGGATCTAGCGGCTTCTTCAGACCACTTAAAGTGAGCTTTGGTAGAAATGAGGCTGGTGAGAGGGTGAGCAACCATGCTAAAATTACAAATGAACCTTCTGTTAAAGTTTGTGAACCCAAAAAACTTTTGTAGGTGTTTGCAGGAGGTGGGAGTAGGCCAATTGATGACAGCTTTAACTTTACTGGAGTCTGTAATTACCTAACCATTGGCAACAATGAGGCCCAGAAACGAAGTGGAGGAGGTGTAGAATTTTTTATTTTTTTTATTTTAAATTTTGTTTACTTTATTAATCCCCAGAGGGAAATTTGGGGGATCCACCTGGATGGATGAGACAGCCACGGTATGGCGCCAATCCCTTCACACCTAGGGTTACTTTAGATTATCCAGTTAACTTAACCTGCATGTTTTTGGCCTGTAGGAGGAAACCAGATTACCCATAGTAAACCTGCGTAGACATGGGGAGAACATACAAACTCCACACAGAAGGGTCACCGATGGTCAGGGGACTGGATCGAACCCACAATGGTCAGAGGTGGAATCCATCCTGGGACCTTCTTTCTGTGCTGCCACAGTGCTAACTACTGCGCCACCGAGCTGCCCTCCATCCATCCATCCATCCATCCATCTTCTACCGCCTTTCCGGAGGTCCGGGTCGCAGAGGCAGCAGTTCAAGCAGAGAAGCCCAGACTTCCCTCTCCCCAGCCACTTGCTCCAACTCTTCAGAGAGGATACCAAGGCGTTCCTAGACCAGCTGGGAGAGATAGTCTCTCCACCGAGTCCTGGGTCTGCCCCGGGGTCTCCTCCCAGTGGGACATGCCCGAAACACGTCAAGTGGGAGGCGTCCAGGAGGGATCGTGATCAGATGCCCATACCACCTCACCTGGCTCCTTTCAATGTGGAGGAGCAGCGGTTCTACTCTGAGCCTCTCCCGGATGTCTGAGCTCCTCATCCTGTCTCTAAGCGGTGAGTCCAGCAATCCTATGGAAAAAGCTCATTTCAGCCGCTTGTATCTGCAATCTCCTTCTTTCGGACATTATCCAAAGCTCGTGACCATAGGTTAAAGTAGGAACATAGATTGACTGGTAAATCAACAGTTTTGCCTTAGAACTAAGTTCCCTCTTCGCCACAACAGACCCGTACAACGTTCGTATCACTGCAGATACTGCTCTGATCTGTCTGTCAATCTCTTGCTCCATTCTCCCCTCACTCGTGAATAAGACCCCAAGATACTTAAACTCCTCCACTTGGGGCAGGAGCCTGTCCCCAACCCGGAGAGGACAATCCACCTTTTTCCGGCTGAGGACCATGGATTCGGACTTGGAGGTGTTGATTCTCATCCCAACCGCTTCACACTCAGCGGCAAACCATCCCAGCAAGAGCTGGAGGTCATTGCTGGATGAAGCCAACAGGACAACATCATATGCAAACAACAGAGATGAGATCCTGTGGTCACCAAGCATGACACCCTCCGTTCCCTGGCTGTACCTAGAAATCCTGTCCATAAAAATTATGAACAGGATCGGTGACAAAGGGCAGCCCTGGCGGAGTCCAACTCTCACTGGGAATGAGTCCAATCGAGTGTTGGCAATATGAACCAAACCCTCATAACGGTCCTACAGAGACCGAATAGCTCATAACAAGAAGCTACCCCATACGCCCGAAGCACCCCACACAAAAAACCATGAGGGATGCGGTTGAATGCCTTCTCCGAGTCCACAAAACACATGTAAACTGGTTGGGTAAACTCCCACGAACCCTCAAGAATTCTTGAGAGAGTAAAGAGCTGGTCCGATGTGCCATGGCCAGGACGAAAACCACATTGCTCCTCCTGAATCCGAGGTTCGACCAACGGCCAGACTCTCGTCTCCAGTACCTTGGCATAGACCTTCCCAGGGAGGCTGAGGAGTGTGATCCCTCTAAAGTTGGAGCACACCCTCCGGTCCCCTATTTTGAAGAGAGGAACCACCACCCCGGTTTGCCATAACAAAGGCACTGCCCCCGACCTCCACACAATGTTGCAGAGGCGTGTCAACCATGACAGCCCAACAACATCCATGGTCTTGAGGTACTCAGGGCGAATCTCATCCACCGAGCTGCCCTAATTTGCAAAAAGAATTTTCACTTCTCTTTTTTAATGTAAAGCTGGTTCTCGAGAGGCTGTGGATGCCGTGTTCCTCTTGATGTGACGTTCCTCTGGAGAATGAGAGAAACACAAACAAGTTAAGGAAATCTCTGAGTATGTCGTTAAACCGCTGAAACACAGTGGGGGTGTTGAGACCAAAAGGCATAATGAGGTACTTGAAATGACCAATCGGAGTACGGAACCAAAGCTTCCTCTCATCCCCCTCTCTGACTCAAACCAGATTGTACACGTTCTGATGGTTTAATTTGATAAAGACAGTGGGTCCCTGGAGAAGGTTGAAAGCAGAGTTATAGCAGAGTATATTTGTCTTTAATAGGGATGTTGTTGACATCCATCCATCTTCTTCCGCTTAATCTTTTTTGGGTCCCGGGTGGGCTGGAGCCTATCCCAGTATCTTTGGGCAAGAGGCAGGGTACACCCTGGACAGATCGCCAGTCCATCGCAGGGCCAACACAGAGAGACAGACAACCATTCACTCTCACATTCATACCTAGGGACAATTTAGAATCCCCAGTTTGATGCCAATTAACCTAACTTTCATGTTTTTGGCATGTAAAAGGAAACCGGAGAAATCCCGGAGTAAACCCATGCAGACACGTGGAGAACATGCAAACTCCACACAGATCACTGTTGGCCAGGGGATGGGATCAAACCCAGGATCCCCCGGCCAAGGGTGAATTGCTGTGCTGCCACAGTGCTAACCACTCCGCCACCACACTGCCCACATGTTTCAGATAAAACCCAAGTACAGACACTGGCTCAATTAATTTCACAATGATCTTTATTGATTGCGTGAAAGTGTGTGAGTGAGAGTGTGTGTGTGAGTGTGTGACTGTGTGCCTACAGAGCGGGAGAGGTCTGGCAACCCTGCAGAAAGAAATGAGACAAGAATATGAGCTCTCTTGTATCAGTGGCTGAATGAGTAGAATAATAAATAATCATACGGAGTATGGGGAGTAGCTGAGGCACCAAGAAGTAGCTTAGTCCTTATCCAGATTGCCAGGGGCCCGCCTAGGTGGAGAAATGCTCGTGAAGATAATTACAGTGCTGGGCGCAGGCGAGACCTCCACTGGGAGAAAGAGGAGAGTGTTCAGTCCGGGGTTAATGCACTTATGAGACTGAAGAGAGTGGAGCCTCCGTCTCATGGGTAGTGGTCCGGTCCACCGCCTGGAGCTGAAGAGAGTCTGCGTAGAGGTAGGTCCACCTGTGCACAGGGAAGAGGGAGAGAGAAAGGCAGGAGCAGAAGGTGATAACATCCAGAAGAAAGTTGATTACTGTTGCGTTGGGGAGATGAAACTCCCAGACGACGAGGTGCAGAGTCTTGGAGGGAAAAGGAAGCGAAATTCACAGTTTGAAGAGAGGGGTAGCTTGTGGAGTTCTTCAACCTGTTGGAGCATAGACATCTCCGTGCAGGAGTGCATGGCTCCACTAATAATAAAGGCTGTGTTAATTGGGAGGCAAAGGTGGGAGTGAAACCCCAGCTGTGGAAGATAATTAGTGAGCATGGGAAACACACAGCACAGATCACCACATCTATAAACTTCCCTTTAGTCAATGCAAGGCCTGAGTGACCCAGCCTTCTTCCTCACAAAAGAGAACCCCACCGCCAACGTGGAGGTGGAGGGTCTGATGATTCCAACGTTAAGGAATCCTTTAATAATAATAATAATGGATTAGATTTATATGGTGCTTTACATGTCAAGTGACATCTCAAAGCACTTACAGTGAGTTCATTATTCATTAACTCCAGACAGACATTGATAGTGGTAAGCTACTACTGTAGCCACAGATGCCCTGGGGCAACCTGATGGAAATGTGACTGCCAAGAGACCCAGGTGGGAAGGGGGGAGGCTCTTTATGCTTTCTTGTGAGTTGTGTACACCAGGTCCAGCAAATTGTCTCCTCTTGTTGGAAAGTCTTCATGTTGGTGTAGATTTGGTAGGAGGGCCTTTTAATCTGCATGGTTGAAGTCTCCTTCTGTGATGAGGAATCCGTCTGGATGCACTGTTTGTGTGTCACTGATGGTCTGATAGAGTTCTTCTAGAGCTTTACTTCTCTCGCCGATGCCAGTGGGCGGAGCATACACGGCAACTAGCAGGACAGATGAAAATTCTCTTGGAATGTAAATGTCATGATCAAGGGCATGGGTAGGACCATGCCCACACTTCATGTTCATTTAGGGTGCTTTCAAACCAAAATTTGTTTAATTTGGTCCAAATAAGTTGACAAGTTTATTACTTTGTATCATTTTCTCCTTGGTTTGATTCCCTTTCCCACAGGCGAAAATTGAGGCAGACCATAAGCAGACTAAACTGTGTCATGTTAAATCCCGTGAAACTAGAGCATTCTCTGTTCTTTGGTGCTGCACGGTGGCGCAGTGGTTAGCACTGTGGCAGCACAGTTTACCCTTGGCCGGGGGATTGTGGGGATCGTGGGATCGTGGGTTCGATCCCAGCCCCCGACCAACAGTGATCTGTGTGGAGTTTGCATGTTCTCCCCGTGTTGCGTGGGTTTACTCCGGGATTTCTCCGGTTTCCTCCCACATGCCAAAAACATGCATGTTAGGTTAATTGGCTGTTCTAAATTGTCCCTAGATATCTGTTTCCTATAGGCCCTTAGAATAGAGGGTTAGCATTAATGAAAGCGCTTTGAGTGGTCTTTGTGACTAGAAAAGCGCTATGTAAGTGCAGGTTAGTTAGTAGTTAGTTCTTATTGGTCAGATTTTTTTGCGCGAGAACAACAAAGGTAAATACAGGGAGTAGGATGACTGCCGTGTACTTATGCATTTCCGGAAGAAAATAATACAAATCATAACGTAATCTACGGAGGGTTTTCATTGCCCTGGTTATTGTTTATTACATACCTGCCTATACCACTTTTGGCAAATCGTACAGTTTGAAAATGAAGTGCTGCTACAGATGGGAAATAACATGTTAATGTTCATTAATCCTCCAGAACCGTGATGTGCTCAGCCACAGATATTTTCAAAGTTCTATCAGGTATGTACAGTGACATAAAATGTTTTACCATTTGCCGCTGGTCCCATTTTAGTGCGGTCACTTTCTCACCTGCAGGACCACACCAGAGTTTGCCATTTAAGTCAAACCATACAGTTGTTTTGCACTTGAGTATGATTACCGTGTTCTCACCAGACAAAACAAATCGCACTAATGGAGAAAACGAACTTGAGTTCAACTGAAATTAACTAATGCCTACAGGTGTGAAAACACCATTAGTTTTGCCTTTCTCTGTGTTATTATTATTATTATTATTATTATTATTATTATTAGTAGTAGTAGTAGTAGTAGTAGTATGATTATTTTTATGTGCCCCATGTTCCTTGATTCTTGTTCGTCTGGCATGTCATGCCATCCCCTGTTGTCTGTGGATCATGGTTTTCCATCCATCCATGTTCTTCTGTTTAATCCTTTTCGGGTCGCGGGGGTGGGGGGGGTGGGGGGGCGGGCTTGGAGCCTATCCAACCGTCTTTGGGCGAGAGGCAGGGTCCACCTTGGACAGATCGCCAGTCCATCGCAGGGCCAACACAGAGAGACAGACAGCCATTCACTCTCACAGTCAGACCTAAGGACAATTTAGAATCCCCAGTATGATACCAATTAACCTAACTTGAATGTTTTTGGCATGTGGGAGGAAACCAGCCACCGCGCTGCCCATCATGGTTTTCCTTGGCAGCTAAATATATTTTATGATCACAGTTTATTTTTCACTGTTTGATATTTTTGTCCTTGATTTCTCTAGTCATGTTCAACCCTAGTCTAAGTTCATGGTTGTATGAGTATATCTGTTTAACTAGTGTCCTCAGCTCCTTATGTTCCATATCCTTAGCCACTCTCCCTCATGTGTGCTCACGTTAAGCTCCTGATTGTTCACAGCTGTATTGCATCTAGTTAATTGTCCCCCCACCTCAGTTTTGATAATTTTCCTCAAAGCCACTCATTTTGCCAGCACGGGTCACATTTTAGTAATCTGGTCTTGCAGTGTTTCCTCTGGCTTAAAGACCTTGGCGAGGTGGCAACATATTTTATCCCCGCATACTGTTAATTTTATACTATTTATTTCATTTTAAAATTTTACACAGCAACGTTGCATATGGAATGTGGAATATGGAATATTGTACAACCGAGGCTTGAATATTGGGCCAGTTGTGGTCCCACCCAGACATCCTGTGTTTAGACTTTTTAGTGGTGTCATCCTTCTGTCCTTCCTCTGCCTGAACACTTCCCTCTTCTTGGCTCCTCTTTTCTGTCTTATCTTTCCCTCCCTGAGCTCTGTCTAATTCAGCTTCTTTCTCTGTCTATGGTGGAATAGAAACAGGTTAGAAAATATCAAGTGCCATGTTTTGTCCTGCAGAAGTTTTTTTTTTGTCATGGTTTACATAAATGACAAAAATATGTGTATTTTTTGTATTATTTTTTTTTCTAGTGTTTCTTTTTTTTCCATTGAGAGAGTAGGGAACAGTTTCTTTCCAACAGTTGTCACGTTATTGAACTTAGTTCCCCGCTGACTCTCTTACAATCATCTTTTATCATCCTCACCTGTACATAACTGCATAACTACATAACTACATCTAACTTATTGCACATTATTTGCACATAACAGTACTCTTAACTTTCTGCACTGCTGCATATATTTGCATATATTTGCTTAAATTGCACATACTGTTAACTACCGTATATACTGCACTGCTGTCCTTTGCACTTCTGATTGGATGCTAAACTGTGTTTCGTTACCTTGTATTCATACATGTGTAATGACAATAAAGTTGAATCTAATCTAATCTAATCTAATCTAATCTAGGGAAGGGAAAGAAACATTCATAATAGTAATGTACTCATGCACACTTAAATTATATGATCAGGTGGGTATAGAAACCAGAAATTCTACTCTTGTAAAAGCAGTGCTTTGAAATTAATAATTAAAAGTAGACAACCAAAAATTTCTAGTTGAGTTAAGGGTACAAAGAGCAGCCACTTAAAAACTTGAGTAATGACTTCAGTCTTGAAGGTTTGAGGTTTTTCTCAAAAAATTATAACAATTTTCTTATAGTTTTCTACTTTTCTCTGTAAATCTAAAGTTAAGATAAGACAAGATAAGATAAGATAAGCCTTTATTAGTCCCACAATGGGGAAATTCCAGGATTGCAACAGCACAGGGATAGCAACACTCAGAGCAATATTTAGAAGATAAGAAAATAAGAGCAGTGAATATACATAAACTACTGTTCAAAAGTTTGGGGTCACCCAGACAATTATTTTGTGTTTTCCATGAAAAGTCACACTTATTTACCACCATGAGTTGTAAAATGAATAGAAAATATAGTCAAGACATTAACAAGGTTAGAAATAATGATTTGTATTTGAAATAATATTTTTTTTCTTCAAACTTTGCTTTCGTCAAAGAATCCTCCATTTGCAGCAATTACAGCATTGCAGACCTAACATGATTGCACAAGCGTTTTCTAATCATCCATTAGCCTTCTGACGCAATGAACAAACACATTGTACCATTAGAACACTGGAGTGATAGTTGCTGGAAATGGGCCTCTATACACCTATGTAGATATTGCACCAAAAACCAGACATTTGCAGCTAGAATAGTCATTTACCACATTAGCAATGTATAGAGTGTATTTCTGATTAGTTTAAAGTTATCTTCATTGAAAAAAGTGCTTTTCTTTCAAAAATAAGGAAATTTCTAAGTGACCCCAAACTTTTGAACGGTAGTGTATGTACACATAAATATATAAATATATATACACAGTGCGGAGCATTGTAGCTAGATGGAATAAACAGCATAACCGTCTACTTAGTTACCCTACATAGTATGAATATGTACCCATACATATTGTCACCCTCCGTAGCGACTGATATTGTCCTAGTTGTATACTGGAGGGGACCATTTGTGTAAGTCTGTTGTGTCTTTTGCATTCAATACTATTAAGTCGTCACGTTTTTTTTGCTATCTCTGCGAGCAGCCCTGCTTAGGTTATACAGTCTGACAGCCGTAGGTGGGAAGGACCTGCGAAACCTCTCGGTTGCGCACCTAGGATGATGTAGTCTGCTGCTAAATGAGCTCCTCAGTGCGTTCAGTATGTCCTGCATAGGGTGGGACTCAGACTCCAGCAGAGATGACAGTTTAGCCACCATCCTTCTCTGTCCTATCTCCTCCACTGGATCAAGGTGCTGCCCCAGGACAGAGTTAGCTTTCTTGATCAGTTTGTTCAGTCTCTTCCTATTGGCTGCTGTAATGCCACTGCCCCAGCAGACCACTCCAAAAGTGATGGCTGATGCCACCACCGTGTCGTAGAATGTCTTCAGCAGCGCCCCTTGTACACCAAAAGACCTGAGACTCCTCAGTAGGAACAGCCTGCGCTGTCACTTCTTGTAGAGTGTGTCGGTATTGTGTGACCAGTCTAGTTTATTGTTCAGATGAACACCCAGGTACTTGTAGGATGTCACCATCTCAATGTCTGTTCCCTGGATGTTTACTGGTGCTGTGAGGGGTTGTCCTTGCCTGCGGCAGTCCACCACCAGCTCCTTAGTTTTCCTCACGTTGATCTGGAGGCAGTTCCGATGGCACCAGTCCACAAAGTCCTGGATAAGTCCTCTGTACTCAGCTTCATCTCTGTTGAAGATGAGGCCAACGATCGTAGAGTTGTCAGAGAACTTCTGTAGATGGGAGTGTTTTGTGTTGTGTGAGAAGTCCGCAGTATAAAGGGTGAACAAGAAGGGAGCCAAAACCGTTCCCTGGGGGCCCCCGTGCTGCCAATGATTGTGTCGGACACACAATCCCGGGATCTCACAAACTGTGGCTGGTTTGTGAGGTAGTCCAGGATCCATGATGACAGGTGCTGGTCCACCCCTGCACACAGCAGCTTGTCCCTCAGGATCATCGGTTGGATGGTGTTGAAAGCACTGGAGAAGTCAAAGAACATGATCCTCACCGCATTCCCAGGCTTCTCCAGGTGGGACAGGGAACGGTGAAGGAGGAAGATCACTGCATCCTCCACCCCGATGCCATGCTGGTAGGCGAACTGGAGTGGATCCATCGCTGGTCCCACCAGGGGGCGGAGGTGAGCAAGAAGCAGTCTCTCCATGGTCTTCATCATGTGAGACGTCAGGGCCACTGGTCTGTAGCTGTTCAGGTCTCTGGGGTGGAAAGTCTTTTGTACGGGTACCACACAAGATGTTTTCCACAACTGTGGTACCCTCCCCAGCTTCAGACTCAGCTTGAAGATGTGCTCCACAATTCCACACAGCTTGTCTGCGCAGGACTTGAGGAGCTTTGCGCTGATGCCATCTGGTCCCGAGGCCTTCCTCGCCTTGATCTTCCTCAGCTCCGTCCTCACCTGGGTCTTAGTGAGGGTCAGGTTGGGGGGGCTGTGTGTAGGGAGTGGGGGGGTGTTGGTGGAGTGGGGTGTGGATAGCAGGTCTCGATGACTTTAGAGGTGGCAGTGGTTGGTGTGCAGTCAGGGGGGGAGGGCAGTTGGTCAAACTTATTAAAAAACAGGTTCAGATTGTTTGCCCACTCCCTGCCCCCCGTGGCCTGGGAGGAGGTATTCTGGAGCCCAGAGATGGTTTTGAGGTTTCAACCACCAAGACCATACCCTGCCCATGCCTTGATAGCCTCTTTGATTTTTTGTTATAAAAAAAAAATCATTGCTGCAATTTTTATATTGCGAGTATTATATTGTGGTCAGACAGTCCTGTTAAAAGTTTATAAGTCTGGGAGATTCTTTCAGCTCTATTTGTAAAAAGTAAATCAATTTTGGTTTTTGACTGGCTTGTGACTCTCGTTGGTTTATCTAGTATTTGTGTTAGGTTATAGTGATCTGTAACGATTTTTAGATTTTTTTGTCTTTTTTGTCGTCCCAGTTTAAATTAAAATCACCCAATAAAATTAATTTATTTTTAGGATTGCATTGATTAAGAAGCGCTTTAAATTGTTCATAAAAATCTGCTTTAGAGCAGTGAATTTGCAAATTTAATAAAACCACACATATAAAAACACACACCACAGCACAGACAAAAACTATGATTTTCCAGCGGGGCTGGACATACGGGGAGAAAAGTAAAGAAGCTGAACTAGACATATGAAAAAAGGGAAATACAATCTATGAATTCCAAGCAAAGCTGGACTTATGATTACAGAGGTTTACAGAGATGGGGACAGATGAATAATGACCCAGTGATAAACACATGGAGAAACAAGGTTCAAGTAGGCATTGACAGTGATTACATGATATGAACCAGCTGTGAGTCATAAGAGGAGAGGAGATGGGACTGACAGCTTGACAGGACCACGCCCACAATCAGAGCAAAACCCTGGTGTGCCACTGACAGCTACAGCCCTGGAGAGAGAAAGAAAGAAGTACAATAAGGACAAATAATAAACTGAATGATAAATACAGAAAATACCAAATACAGCGAGTCTGGACTGGCCTGTAGCACTCCCAGTGGCTCCGGGGTGGGGTGTAGCTGCACCCACGGTGGCTCCAGATGGGCGCATAGCTGCACCCATGGTGCCCCAGGCTTGGACAAAGTAGCACCCACGGTGGATCTGCACTGGAGCAAGGCTACACCCGTGGCAGTCCCGGACTGGGACATGGCTGCACCCCTGATGGCCTCAAAGGGAGGAAGAGGACCCACGGCAACCTCAGATGAAGGAGAAGGACCCTCGGACAGAGGCAGGGGACCCATGGCGACCTCAGACAGAGAAAGAGGACCCACGACAACATCGGATGAAGGAAAAGGACCCTTGGACGGAGGAAGAGGACCCATGGAGACCTTGGACGGAGTTAAAGAACTCACAGTGACCTCAGATGAAGGATGAGGACCCACGGCGCCCACAGGTGATAACGGGGGACCCATGAGGACCTCAGGCGATGATGACTACCCCACAGTGACCTCCGGCAAAGGAGGTGGGTGATCATCCAAGGACCCAGACAAGGACTTGAGCTAGAGAGAAGACACAAACACCCGGTTATTACCACCGGTAGCAGTGGAGCCCGGTAAGGAGAGCTCAGGGGCAGTAGGCAGCTGCGACTGGCTCTCCCCGCCATGAGCAGGACAAGAAATCTCTAGATCTGATGATGTAAAAACAGAACAGAGCACTTGCCTTGTCTCAGACTCCACCGCCATCCAGGACTCCAGCGATCCTCGCAGGGGTGTCTCGAGACTCTCCATCTGGGCACCCTCTCTTGACATAGTCACCTTGGAAGAGAGACAGGAAGAAAAAAAAATGGAGAGGAATCACCGGCAGCGGTGGAGCCCGGCGAAGAGATCTAAGGAGCAGAGGACATCTGCAGCTGATCTTCCCCACCAAGAGCCAGACAAGACAAGCTCCACCACTGTACAGGACTCCGGCGATCCAGGCAAGGGCGTCTTGAGTTCCTCCATCTGGACACGTTCCCTCAGTACAGTCACCTTAACAGGGAAACACAAAGAAAATGCTGGAGAGAAATCACTGGCAGCACTGGAGCCCGGCGAGGAAGACGCAGGAGCAGAGAATGTCTGCAACTGATCCTTCCCACCCTGAGCCAGACAAAAATTCTCTGAATATGGGGAAGAAAAAACAGAACAGAGCACTTGCCTGGACTCGAGTTTCACCGCCATCCAGGACTCCAGCGAAACCGCTGTGGCGACCTCGGCAGCAGGTGTGATGGTAAGTACAGCTCCAGGGCCTCCAGGTGAAACAGCTGATGCAGATGGCTCATCAGACGTGGCCGCTGGAAGTTGCTTCACCACCGGTGCTGACTCCTGCGCAGCTGAAGCCTGGGGACTCACTGCTGTTGACTCAGGCTTTGGGTCACAGGCTGCGCTTTCCTACCGTCCAGATCGTGGCTGCGGGGCTGAAATCTGGTCCTCCAGGGCCACAGTTTCCTCCATTGTCCAGCAGCTCTGTCCCAGAACTGGCAAACACCCAGGGGAAATAGGAGGAGACACGGGGGCATCAGGTGAGGTAGTAGTAACAGCACCTGATGATGAGGACTTAATTGGCTGCTGTGATTGAGCCTCACCACCGGGAAATAGTCAAGATAATTAATTTTTATGTGATGGAGAATGAAAAAAAAACACTTGCCTGTGTTCCCGGGGCTTGATGTTAACAGCTCCTGCAGATCCGGAGGCTCTCCTTCCAGGTCCTCTGGCAAAAAGGTGGAGACATCAGATCACAGCGAGGTGGAACCTCCTCCAGCAACATCCAGGAGGATCCTTGGCTTATATTCCAGCAGCAGTGCTGTCTCCGCTAATTGGACCCGCCTGCACTCCTCCAGCTCCTCGATCGGTGGTGTGGGCCACTGTTCGGGAGGAGAAGTCGGGGCTGCTGTATCAGCACTAGACGGTGTCCACCCGGGACCTCCGGGGGCCATCTGATGGATGAGCGGGAACTTGGGATCCGGATGGAACAAGAGAGTCTTTCGTCCCTGGGTGCGCTTCTTCCTGAGTTCCAGTGGCGCTGAAGGGGAGTCCCTCACCTGCCCACAGAGTTTGTGTTGGATGTTGACCACCGAGGCGAGGAAAACTGTGAGGCCCGGGTGGCTCCAGAGACTGGGATGTGTCTCGATCACCCAGACCGCCTCGTCTACAAACCTCCAAGCCTCCTCAGGACAGCCGGAGACTCCAGCCCCTGAGGCAAAACTGGTGATGAGCATCACTGCCACACACTCCTCCTCGCTCAGCCCCAGAGTTGAAAAATCCAGGGTTGCAGACATAGCATAAAAACCCCTGTAAAGACAAAAATACGGGAGGGAATTAAAGAAAAAGAAAAGAGAAAGTGAACCTCACTGCCACTGGCGTCTTTGGGGCTGGGTCATTCTGTCATGAACTGCCCATTCACGGGGCAAACAGAAGACACCAAATGCGAGCAGAGAGTTCGCAAATTTAATAAAGCCACACATACAAAAACATACACACCACCATGGCTTTCACGGAATCTTGGCTTACTGTGCATGACCGAGACGCAGACCTGTGGATTGACGGCTTTGGAGCCCCGCTGCACTCGGATCGGCAGGAAGAGGTAAAGGGAAAGCGTCAGGGGGGCGGCTTATGTTTATATATTAATAAGCAGTACTGCACATCTGTCACGGTCAGAGAGCGCATCTGTACACCCGATGTGGAGCTGCTGTCTGTGTCACTATGCCCCTTTTATTTGCCTCGCGAGTTCCCCCAACTTTTCATCACAATTGTGTACATTCATCCGAGGGCAGACGCTGACTCCGCCTGCAGCACAATCTTTGATGTGATCCAGCAGCTGCAATCAATTTCTCCAGAGGCACCAAACTTCATTCTTGGGGATTTCAACCATGTTTCTTTAAAGAAGACACTTAAAAACTTTTATCAGTATGTCTCCTGCCCAACCAGGCGAAAAAAGACATTGGATCTGTGCTATGGATCCATAGAGAGGGCCTATAAATCACTCACCCTTCCTCCTGTAGGATCCTCAGATCACAACTGTGTACATTTGCTGCCCACATATAAAACTGCTCTCAGAAGAGGCAAGGTGGAGACGAGAGACATTGATGTGAGGACAGAAGATTCAGTGCACAGCCTCCAGGAATGCTTTGACTGTACAGACTGGGAGATGTTCACATTGTCCTGTGGGGATGATTTGGACTCTTTGGTGAACGTCACATGCTCATACATGGCTTTCTGTAAAAATAAGATTGTTCCACGTAAATGTGTCAAAATATATCCCAACAACAAATCATGGGTTACAAAATCAGTTAAATCCTGCGTACAGAGGAAAGCACTTGCCTTTAAACAGGGGTCTGTTTCTGAGCTACAGGTTGCCACAAAGGAGCTGAAGTCCGAAATTTTAAGAGCAAAACAGAATTATAAATCAGAGTTGGAAAGTAAGATGGCAACAAAGAAACTTGGTTCAGCCTGGGCCAGTATGAAAACTATTGCAGACCTTCAGAGCACAGAGTGCAGTAATCGTGTTGTGGGCACATATGGGCACATATGTTGGTTATATGTGCTCCACAAATATATTGCTGTGTGTTTATTGGGTGCTGCACGTCTCAGGGAACAAAAGGTCTGAGTCTCCAAGAGACAACGAGAGAGTGCGAGATTTGGCCTTTGTTTCAGGGAGATGACTAGGGAGATGTCCGGACCACCAGAGACTAAAGGACAATGGTGTGAAAGATCAAAGGGGTTACAATGTGACTGTATGTTTTCTTAAACACCATGTGACTTCAGTTTCGATGTCCGGGGTATAAAAAAGGAGTTGTGAGATTATTCTTCCTCTTTTCCTGCTTTGAGATTGTTGGAGTATGTGATCTGTGAATAAAGCTGAACCTGAGGAATAACTCAGTCTCATCCTTGTGCACATTCTCTACACTGGTGACCTTACGACGGAGAATGAGCAGAGATAATTCTCCCGAGCGGGGCTCGGCAGAAGCCAGCCTGTTGGCTGCCACCACACTCCGGCTGCCCGACTTCTTGCAGCATAGTCCACGCTCCTGGTTTAGCACGGTCGAGGCGCAGTTCAACCTCCGGAGAATCTCGAAGGACGACACGAAATTCTACCATGTGGTGGCGAAGCTGGACAGCCACACAGTCCAGGGGGTGGAAGATCTGGTCAATCACCCACCAGACAGCGACAAATACAGCGCATTGAAGGCTGCGCTTATAAGCCACTTCATCCCCTAGGTGCAACAGTGAGCAGAAGGGCTCCTAACGCTGACGGAGTCGGAGAACGACAGACCCGTAGACCTGATGGTGAAAATGCTGAGGCTGAAACACTCCGAGGATTGCGAATTTATCTTCGCCCACCTTTTCCTCCGGACCCTGCCACCAGCGGTGAGAGTTACCCTGGCAGACTCACCTCGGTTGGCCCGGCGAGACTACCATGGGCTGAGCAAGGAGGCACAGCGACTCGTCGACGCCCACAAACGGAGCGCGGTTTCGGCCGCGGAAGCAGAGCTAGGAGCAACGTCCGGAGACGGCATGGGGCCAGTGGTTGCAGCACCAGACTCACCGGCGACGGCAGCAGTCAGCACCAAGCGACACGGAGTGGATGACGTCCTGTGCTTCTGTCATCGCCGCTTTGCAGAGAGGGCACACAAGTGCCTCCCACCGTGCCACTTCAAGCGTTCAGGAAACGCCAAGACCGGGGGTCGGTAGCGGCTGCGGCCCTCGGGGAAGAGAACAAGCTGCTCTACCTGATGGATGCACTCTCGAGGAGGCATTTCCTTGTGGACACAGGCTCCCAGCTGAGCTTCATCACGCCTTCCTACGCGGACTGGCTAACACTGTCTAAGGGCCCCCTGGTGTCAGCAGCGAACGGCTCAGCGATTAAGACCTTCGGTGAGAGGACTCTGCTTCTGTCTTTGCAGGGCCGTGCATTTGAGTGGACTTTTGTTGTAGCTGCAGTTAATTTCAACATGTTAGGGGCTGATTTTTTGTGCGCACATGGTTTATTGGTTGATCTTGCTAATAGACATCTGGTTAATGCATATTTTCATTCTATTCCCTGCACAGCTCGAGTGGCGCCGCCAACTGCACAAGCCAACATCACAGCTGCGGGTGGTAAGTTCCACGCACTCCTCACTCAGTTCCCAGCACTCACAGTCCCAACGTTTTCGGCGACAGTGGCTAAACATGGGGTGGAACACTATATCACTGCCACCGGCCCAGCCGTTTTTGCAAAAGCTCGGCACCTAGACTCAGCTAAACTGGCCATAGCGCGCGAGGAGTTTGCCAACCTGGAAAAACTGGGCATCATCAGGCGTTCAAAAAGCCCCTGGGCTTCACCACTGCACATGGTCCCAAAGGCTGATAGCTCGTGGCGACCTTGCGGTGATTTCCGCAGGTTGAATAACGCCACTGCACACGACCGCTACCCGATCCCGCACATCCAAGATTTTTCGGTTCATTTGGCGGGGGCGCGCATTTTTTCTAAAATAGATTTGGTACTCGGTTACCATCAGGGTCCAGTGCGCGCTCAGGGCATACCCAAAACAGCGGTAATAACCCCTTTTAGGCTTTGTGAGTTCTTGCTCTTGCCTTTCGGACTCAAGGGTGCGGCGCAGATGTTCCAACGCATGATGGACGCGGTCCTACACGACCTCCCTTTCGTGTTCATCTATTTGGACGACATTTTAGTAGCCAGAATGTCTGAAGACGAACACGAAAGCCATCTCACAGCAGTTTTTCAGAGGTTAGCAGAGCACGGGTTAATAATTAACCCAGCAAAGTGTCAGTTTGGGGTGGCATAGATTGATTTTTTGGGGCACCGAGTTTCACCAGAAGGAGCGGTCCCTCTGCCCGATAAAGTGAGTGCAATAACAAATTTTCTCCACCCTCAAACGGTTAAAGTGTTACAGGAGTTTTTGGGAATGGTTAATTTTTATAACCGTTTCCTCCCCAGCGCAGCACAGCTCATGCAACCATTGTATGCTGCACTAAAAAAACAAAAACCCACAAATAAAATCAAATGGTCTCCTGAGCGGGAGCGCGCATTCTCTCAAGTCAAATCAGCTTTGTCAAACGCTACCTTGTTGGCACACCCAGTTCCAACGGCACGCATGGCGCTCACCACTGACGCGTCCAATTTAGCAGTGGGGGCGGTCATTGAACAGTATGTAGCTGGGACCTGGCAACCGCTCGCATTTTTCAGCAAAACCTTGCGCAATAGCGAGCGAAAGTACAGCGCGTTCAACAGGGAGTTGTTAGCACTACACTTGGCCATCCGCCATTTCCAGTACTGGCTGGAAGGACGCCGCTTCACCGCTTTCGTGGACCACAAGCCACTGACTTTTGCAATGGCCAAGATTTCGGAACCTTGGTCAGGCCGGCAGCAGAGACAGCTGGCCGCGATATCGGAGTTTACCACCAATATCCAGCATGTCGCAGGTAAACATAATGTAGTGGCAGACTGCCTCTCACGTGCTGTGACAGCTCCAGGCCCCATAGGGGCAGACTCTGCAGCCATGGCCGCGGGCCAAGGTAGCGATGCGGAAGCACGCGCAGCCCAGGTCCGCGTAAGGTTAGATTATGCAGCCATGGCCGCGGAGCAGGTTAGTGACGCGGATGTGCGCGCGCTCCAGTCTGGACCAACAGGGTTAAGGCTGGAGGACAGGGTGCTGCAAGGTGGTATGCCCCCGCTAATCTGTGATATCTCCACTGGGCGCCTGTGTCCAGTGGTACCAGCTTCGTGGCGCCGCTGTGTTTTGGACTCGATCCATTCTCTAGTGCACCCGGGGGTGCGCGCATCGGTCAAAATGGTAGGAGAGAAATTTGTATGGCCGGGGTTGCGCAAACAGGTCAAGGAATGGGCAACAGCCTGCGTAGCGTGTCAACGAGCCAAAATAAACAGACACACTAGAGCTCCTTTGGAGCCTTTTCACATCCCGGCTAAGCGCTTTGATCATGTGCATGTCGACTTGGTAGGCCCCCTTCCATCGTCACAGAGGTACACACATCTTTTGACTATGGTGGACCGCACCACGCGTTGGCCGGAAGCTGTTCAACTGGCATCAACCACAGCCGAGGAGGTGGCACGCGCATTCTTAACAGCTTGGGTAGCGCGCTTTGGAGTTCCGTCGGACATAACGTCCAACAGAGGCCCTCAATTTGTTTCCGAGCTCTGGTCATTGATGGCCCGCAGCCTAGGGGTAACGATCCACCGCACTACTGCGTACAACCCACAGGCTAACGGTTTATGCGAACATTTCCATAGGTCATTGAAAGCAGCCCTCAGAGCGTCGCTTACGGACACAAATTGGGTAGACAGGCTTCCATGGGTTTTATTGGGATTGCGTTCTGCACCTAAGGAGGATTTGCAAGCCTCCCCAGCTGAGTTAGTATTTGCACAGCCTCTCCGTCTGCCCGGAGAATTTCTCCCCAATAATCCTGCGCCAAATTGCCCCCCCCCCCACTCAGCTGTTGCAGAGCGACACGGGATCAAACACCCTTCCGGGCCCGGTTCATCACAGTTTTCCACGCGTTTTTGTGCCGAAAGCTTTAAAAAATGCGGAGTTTGTTTTTGTCAGACATGATGCCCATCGCCCAAACTTGCGGCCGCCTTATGATGGACCGTTTAGGGTGCTGGAAACAGGAGAGAAGCATTTTTTGCTGGATTTGGGAGACAGAAAGGAGTTAATTGGTATAAACAGACTCAAACCTGCTTTTGTTTTGGCGGATGAAGCAGTGCAGTTGGCGAGGGCCCCCCGTCATGGCAGACACCCTAGAGGACATTCTCCAGAACACCCACAGAGATTGACTAACAGTTTTAACCCACAGGCAACAGTTCCACAGCAGGAAGACACTGCGGAAACAGTAAAGCCGGCTTACAGCAAGTACAGCAGAAGACTTAGACCTAGGCAACTGGTGGATTGATATGTAGTAATGCTATTATGTCATGCATCTCTGGTTATGTTTGTTCCATTTTAGACGTTTGGGGGGGGGGTCATGTGGGCACATATGGGCACATATGTTGGTTATATGTGCTCCACAAATATATTGCTGTGTGTTTATTGGGTGCTGCACGTCTCAGGGAACAAAAGGTCTGAGTCTCCAAGAGACAACGAGAGAGTGTTAGATTTGGCCTTTGTTTCAGGGGAGATGACCTGGGGAGCTGTCCGGACCACCAGAGACTAAAGGACAATGGTGTGGAAGATCAAAGGGGTTACAATGTGACTGTATGTTTGCATAAACACCATGTGACTTCAGTTTCGATGTCTGGGGTATAAAAAATGGAGTTGTGAGATTATTCTTCCTCTTTTCCTGCTTTGAGATTGTTGGAGTATGTGATCTGTGAATAAAGCTGAACCTGAGGAATAACTCAGTCTCATCCTTGTGCACATTCTCCACAGTGTGTTTTTACATGGTTTTAATTCAGACACAGAGCTGGCTAATGCTCTTAATTGTTTTTATGGTTGTTTTGACTCCTTTGATTTTAGCACAGAAACCCAAGATTTGAAACAGAAACTCAAAGACAATCAGCACTTTAATATTGAGGTGCAGAATGTTAAAAGGGAGTTCTACGCTGTAAAAGTGAACAAAAGTCAGGGCCCTGGTAATATATGTGGGCGCTTGGTAAAGTCCTGTGCACATGAACTGAGTCTTATATTTCATTACATTTTCAATAAGTCTTTACAGACACAACATGTGCCTAAGATCTGGAAAGAAGCCGTGGTTGTTCCCGTTCCAAAATCCAGCTGTCCTAAAATGGTAAACGACTTTAGACCAGTTGCTTTGACTTCAATTTTAATGAAAATTTTTGAAAAACTGGTCAGATGTGAGGTCCTAAAGCAGACTGAGCATGCATTGGATCCTCTGCAGTTTGCCTATAGGCCTCACAGAGGAGTGGAGGATGCCACTGTCACTCTGTTTAACATGCTTTTTAAACATCTGGATTTTAATGGGACACACGCCAGACTTTTATTTGTGGACTTTTCCTCCACCTTTAATACAATCAAACCTCATATCTTATTTGAAATGCTCCTGCAACAATTTGATTTGAGCAATAATCTGGTGGGTTGGATTCTGGATTTCTTAACAAACAGGACGCAGAGAGTAAGGGTCAATGGTACATTGTCTGACCTAAAGTGCTCTTCTACTGGCTCTCCGCAGGGGTGTGTGTTGTCACCACTACTCTTCATCCTGTACACAAACATGTGTCGGAGCAGACATGACAACAGACACATAAAGTATGCTGATGACTCTGTTATTGCCAGTCTCCTCCAGGATGGTGAGAGTGGCCACGGCCCAGTAGTTGATGATTTTGTTCACTGGTGTGAGGATTCCTACCTGCAGCTGAATACGTCAAAAACTAAAGACATGATTATTGACTTTAGGAGGAAAAATCCCAGGCACAAAGTCACCGTACTAAAAGGCCAGACCACCGAATGTGTACAATACTACAAATATCTTGGGACGATTATTGATAGTAATTTAAACTTTGAAGAGAACTGTGAAAGGATGTGCAAAAAGGGTCAGCAACATTTGCATTGCTTGAGAAAACTTGCACGCTTCCAAATTGACCGAACCATAATGACAATGTTTTATCGGGCTTTTATTGAATCTGTTTTATCCTTTTCTTTAGTGTCATGGTTTGGTCAGATAAAACTGAAACAGAGGAAATCCTTGGATCAGGTAGTTAGATGGTCCAGTCGTTTGCTTGGTGAGTCACAGCTGAGCCTGACATCCCTGTACACCAGACAAGTACAGAGGATGGTGTAGCATCATCTCACTTTGGCTCAGCAATAATTATTCTTCTGCTTAAAGACATTTTGTTTCATCCAGGAATAACACAAAGAAATGGATTTTCTTCCCCCAGGCCACAGCTGAAATCCCCTTTGTTTTGTTAAAACCAACCTAAGGAATGTCCTCAGTGTCCGGCTTCACTTTTATTGCTCCCATAAAACCTACACGGACCCACAACTCAGCTAATTTCCTTAACACTCTGGACATGCTGGATTTAACCCAGTGACTTTAAAGTGCATTATTACAAAACTCGATTCAAAACCTTCATTCTTTTCAGAACTATGAAAAATGCAGATGGACTCTGATGTTTTTGATGTGGAAACTCAATAAAATGTGTGAAATGCATTAATCTGTGATTTATATATATGCATGTTAATGTTTAAATGAATGTTTACTCTGTTTGTCTGCAGCCAGTCTATTGTCTCTGTCTCTGTGTCACGAGGGGGAGGGGGTGAATTCGCCCCCCTGATTACTGCTGTGTGTGTGTGTGTGTGTGTGTGTGTCTTGCTGACCAAGAGGAAGGTGGGGGTGAAGAGACCCCACTGCACCTAGTCAGTTTAGTTTTTTCAATGGCATGCTTAAGCGTGACTATACGCTGAATAATTAAAATAGGCCTGGGAACAAAATAGCGAAGAAATCCTATTTGTTTTCCCCGTTATTTCAACACCCCGCAGGCGAAGCAAACCCTTGGGGGATTTAATTGAATTAACCATTGTATAAACTTGTTGAATAAAGTTTAGGGAGACCAAAGTTTTCCCCCGCCTTTGGAAAGCAAGGCGTGGTTTTATGGACTGAAGCTTGAGGCTGCACCCACATGGCATGTGCACCTCAGTCGCCGCTACGGTGACTGTCAAGCTGTGCATGAAAAAACTGCGCATGTGTAGATCGGCTCAGCGACGCCATCTTAAGTCTAGGTAGAGTTCCCTGTAGCCGCCATTTTGAGTAGAGATCCTTGACTCCTTGTGATGTCATTGGGGTTTCCTCTTCTGGAAGTGCAGACGAAAACTGCCTCCATCTTGTGGTGAAACATAGGGACTTGCAATTTTTGTTTAAACTTCTAATCTTTAAAGACGATTTATAACCAAATTAAGTCTTCAAAGTAACTTCAAAAGCCTTCATATTATTCGGAATAAACTAAATTAAACACTTAATCCAAACTTTTAATGCCATGAACAAAAGGAAAGGACCTGCTGGCTCTGAAAGTTTTTTTTCTCAGTGGTGAAATCCCACTTCCTTGCATAGATACCTATACAGGAACATTTATAAACACCCCTATTGTAATTTAATCACGTATATAACCACATATTATAATCTTTTAAGCTAAAAGCAAACATATTTACACACTTTTAACCAACAAGTTTGCAAACTTTGAAGCTATATGTGTGCTTATTTTGCTGTTTTTTAAATGTGATATGGTGTGATTCCCTTCCCCAAGAAACCCAGTTTTAGTTTTAAGGATTCTAATGCTGATGTTTACTCAAGAATAACATTAATTCCAGGATTGCTGTTGCAATCCGGAATTTCCCCGTTGTGGGACTAATAAAGGCTTATCTTAAAGTAGGATTAATCCTGTGCATTTTGGACAAATTTACCAGACTTAGTGAATATTAAATTTTTCCTTTTTCTCAATTTAGGAAACCACATTAAGCAATTAACACTTAAGCGAAGCTCTAGGTGTTTATTTAAACTCATTGTGTCATTTCTGATTCATGTTTTCTCTACAGGAAAAGAAAAAACATTTAACCAACTGGCATAATTTTCAAATTTCCCAGGATTTAAGAAAAAGTCAAAAAGGTGCAAACATTGATTATTCTGTAAATAAGAAATTTATAGAAAAACAATCAATACAGATCACTATTGGCTTCAATCCTAAGAATCCTAGGACACCCGAATACTCACAACAATTCACTTCGTTTCTAATTTGTAAATATTTTAAACATTTAATTCTTCAAAGGAAAATAGGCTTTAACAAATAAAACCAAAGGAAAGCCTTAACTTTAAAAGAAAGTGAAACTTATAATCCTAAATCTTAAAGCATTTAGCCTCTTTTGTTTTTGTATTTCTTGTGTAAATAAAATCCTCACTTTCAAAGTGACATTTTGCAAAATCCAAAAGCTAGTTATTGATGACAAATTCCAATACTAGACTTTGAAAATCAAAGTAAAGAAGTCAATCCACACAATTGAAATTTCAGTTTTGTTTTGCGAAACAAATTCAATCCAATTTCAATTCAACTTATTTATCAACATACAGTTTCAACAAACGAATTATTGAAGCATCTCTACAATTTCTAAATAATTTCAAAATTCTATTTCCATCCTGCAAGCCTACAAGTTGAAACAAATTCTAAAGGAACTTTCAACTATCACGGTTGGTAAAATAAAACACTCCCAAGGTTAAACCTTGTTGAACACATCAACAACAAGTTGAATTTTTTTTTTAAAAAGCTAAATAACAACTGTCAAACATGATAGTCAACAGACAACCAACCAATTTAACAAACTGGATGACCTTCAAACAACTTTGGAAGCATGGACTTCTAATTTAATTTCTAGCATCACAATATGGGTTCAAGGATACACAGCCCGTAGAATTGGAAGCAACTCACTGAAGAACTTTTGAATGGACACACTGAGAAACCACCAGAAGGCAAGGACCTCACCAGTGTGTTAGGTAAGTTTTGTGCTAACATTAGTCGCAGATTAAAGGTAGCCGAGAACAAGCTAGCAAATCAACAAACAACGATCCTAGCTTCTCCAAGAAGAGAATGAAACACTGAAAGAAAATCTGGAACAATCTCAAGAGGAGAATGACAAAACTCAAAATCAACTGGATGAAGCGTTTGCAAGATTTGGACCGTGCAGAAGTCAGAAATAAACGGTTGATAGATAACAACGACGTGCTTCACCAAGACAACAATGAACTTGAAGATGCCTTCAAGACACAAAGAAGGAACTCAGAAGAGTTGAAGGTCAACTGGAAAATGTGAAGAAGGACTACAAGGGAATGTTGACTACCCTAAAGGAAAGACATGAGCACTGGGACATCCACCGCCACTGCCTCGCCCGATTCCCGCTTCGAACACGGACGACCGCGTGGACAGCATGTGTGTGCCCCTTCAGACCGCGACCTTGACAAGATCGCGCAAAATATCACCAAATTTTGATCCAGACCTACGGGTTCACCTGATGCCAAAGTCTATTTACAGGACATTGATTACTACCTGCGCAAGTATCCTGATGCTACGACAGACGATCACGTCTATCTGATTAAACTAACATCTAACAGGTCAGTATCAAAATTCATAGACAGACAGCCGACAAACATCAAAGCAGATTCCACGCTGCTCCGCGAAGCCATCGAAAGGAATTCTCTGATGACTGCCTACAGGCAGGGCTAACCGCAGCCCTAGCCGTAAAGCAAGGACGCTCAGAGCCAACACAAGCCTACTACCAGAGACTCCTACTTGCATATTTTGGATCTCAAAATACACCAGGGATGGAAGGAGACCACAATTTCAAGACCCTCTTCATCCAAAACCTCCATCCCACTGTGAGCCATACCTGGAGTTACAGCTAACCCAAGGTCAAACTCAATAAGTCAGCTGAGAGAGTTTGCACACTATGCGTTCCAAAAACAGCAACAAAGTCGCAACAATCACGCTGAGCTTGCCACTGTGCTAGCTATAGCGATGCATCTAACACCTTGGAGTTGGAAGGGAGCCCCTCGCTCTACTCCACCTCTTACACCGCGAGTACATCAACAGCCGAAGCATTTTCCCAAGCAACCTCATCAAGGTCAAAACCACACTAGGTCCTCTGGATATCACTTTGGACCAACTTTGCAAAAATCCGACTACCATCGTAGACCATATCCACGGGATAGGTCACGAGAACGCGATACGGACTACCATGATGACAGACACCAATACGAAGACACGCGTAACCACGACAAATGGTCTCCATCCCATCACAGAAGCTCAGAAGCAGAGACCTATCACAAACCTTGGAAGGAAGAAGAAACTCCTACATTCAGTAGAGAAGCTATTGAAATTGCCCAACACCTCCTAGCAGAGATTCAAAGCTACAAAGAGAATAAAACTGCTAACATTCTAGCTATATCAGCTGTGCCAATTCAAAACAAGCGTTCCAAACGAAGGAAATGCAACAAGAAAATCCCTCATGCAAATGAGGAAGGACCAAAGGACTCAACACAGTCCAGTGCTGTTATGGCAGCCCAACTACAGGTCACAGACCACTCCTCTAACATGTCGCAACTCTGTGTCGAACCACCGGTTCCACAATTTCTATGCGATTTAAACGAGAGGGGGGTGGCATGGAAATTCTACCTTCCACTGACCCTTGAAGACGTGGTGTGTCAGGGACCTGTTTTAGACACCCGCTGCTGACATCACGTCTCATGTCACACACCCTTTTTGACAGACTTACTGTAGCCGCTAACCGCGCTATCAAACATTTGAAACTGGAACCCCTGTTCATTAGCCGTGCGACCATATGCGCTCACTAAAATAACCCTGTTGGGGGCGTATCACTACTAAACATGTCCATTGGACCCATGACCTTGAGCCACTATCTCGGTCTACGTGTCCAAAACTTGATGCCTGATTACATTGCTTGCTGGCGTAGAAGAGACCTACTGAATCGTTTTGAGCCACTGATTGATTTCAGAACCTTCAACTATGGGCTCAAACGCAACACCCTCACCCATTTGACCAACTAGAACTTCTGAACCAGTGCTGTTGTCTGAACACTTGGGACAACCCAAGTCTCACACAACTAGCACTGTTGGTGACAACCTGCAAACTGAGTGGTCAGCGCCGCCAGACCAAGGGTTGGAGTACGGTCCACGAGAAGTCAAAAGTCACCTTCAAATACAAGGTCAAGCCAAACACTCACATGATCTTGAAAACTCAATGGCCGAGCAGAAAACCCCAAACGGCCCTCTTAAAACCCTTGATACCCATGATTCAATGGTGGTGTCACATTTTGAAACCCACCCACCCGCCCATGAGGCCTGCATGGTCACAAGAGCCACACCAACCGGCTCTCTAGACCCTCTGAAATCTCAAGTTTTTGCAACAATTAAACCAACTTTTGCAAATGCAAGGCACACAGTCACCCAACCTTGCAAACACATGATCCATGAAACCATCAAACACCAGTCGGATAAAACGGTACATGCGCTACCCGCGTCTAAACCCTATGACATACCAAAACTGAAACCACTTCATGCAACACAATCTTCTCTGCAGCTATGCAATGGCACTCCTGATCATGCTTCCAACGAACCATCATCGCCACCGCTCAGAGTTCCTCGAAACCAGAGGGGGGTGATGACTGCCAATGCCTATAACATTCCAGCTGCAGAACACAAAAGCATCAAAACGACATACAAAGCTCCCAAGGCTGTATTTCAAAACCATTCGGACCGATTCGCCAAACGACACAAAGCGTACAACGATCAAAAACTCTCGCATGACAAACTGCGAAGGGGGGACAAGATCTTCCACCCCACATTTGTACCGCAAACACCTGAAATAAATTTACAGGAAAGGAAAATCACTCCTAAATTCCTGCCCAAGTGGATGAATCCACACATTATCACCAACAAACTTTGGCCACTCAAGTGCCAAACCCAGGACCCCATTTTCAAATGGGCTCACCAAAATCAGAGTAACCTTTACCAAAACCCCATGGGACTTGTCGGGTAAAACACTGTCAAAGCAAGTCCATAAATAAGATTAAAATCAAACCTACATCTGAGAAATAACCGTAGCTAACTACTAGCCTCAGGTACACTCAGTCAAATTTCTCCAATCAGTTAACTGCATCAAACTTCCAGAAGGAAAAGGGTATATTAAAACCAAATTAGCCTTAAACTAATTTCAAGACCTCTGTAAAATCTAATAAACTTCGAATCAACTTACTATTACCAAATAGTATACACAAGACATTCAACACCATTAGCTTGAGCTAATAATCTTAAAACTCCCATCAAAGGTGGAAAACAAGCACAAGGTTTAGAGTTTAATCTCTTAAGCTCTATTCTGTAATTTCCCAGTTTTGGGATCAATAAAGTACATCCATCTAAAAGAAATCATTCCACCTCTAAGATGAATTTTCATTTGCCAACCAGGTATCTAAAGAAAGATCAACAAGAAGATTAAGATCCAAAACCACTCGCTTTTATGTTTGCCAAGATGATGGCCCTCCTGTTTATCAGTTTAGCCATCTGTCTAGCAATCACACCCACTGTTACCCAGTCAGAATTGGGCCAAGCCAAAATGAAAGGTCAAAGATCCTCGGATGGACTCTTAATAACAGCCTCATAAGCCTCTAGTTAACCTTAGCATGCCCACTGTTAACTCGGTCAACACCGCTAAACCGAAACGCCAGGTTGTCGAACCACAAATGGTCACAAAAATCTTACAAGACACTGTGTTGGTTTTGAATGCTTGCTCCGAAGCTTCAGTCAAACTCACAAGGTCTTGAACTCTTGCTCTTTGTGTTAAAGGTTTACTATGTTCACACACAGCCAATGTATATGTTACTCTCAGAAGTAGCTAGAAACTTAGCTTTTCAGTTAAAGCTTTAACAATGAATATGCTCTCTCATCATATCCTTTTTGCAGTAAATCCAAATTTACTTCTCATTGCCCTCCAAAGAATGATAACGACATCCTATGCCCACACAGTTTTTCCGAACAAAAGCCTCAAACACCCTATGATTTGGACATCTGTGGAACCATGGTTTAGTCTAACTAAAACAAGTTCAATTTGAACCTCCTTGAGTCACCTCAATATTGATTAGTCTGAATCTACCTCAAATATGAAAAGAATTTTATTCTTGCTTTTGACTAAGATTTTTGGATACATGCTTGTTGTATATACAAATATCCTTTATACTTTATTTAGATTGTATGTACATTTAAACTGTTTTTGAAATTTTGAATAGATATTTTTTCAGCAAACCCAAAACATTTATATCAAGTATGTCAAAACCCACATACTTCTAGTTCACTTTTTTTGTACTCAGAATTTTTAAGTCTTTACAGGCTTATACAGAACTTTAGTATATCCTAGACAATTATACAATGTTTATATTTGGTCATGCCAAAATTATTTTTGAAATTTCCAGAAGTTTTTCAGAAAACCAAATTTAAGGACCTAAACTTTGGAATAGATACTGTTTACAAGCTTAAGACTTATCGACATCAGAACTTTAGTTCAGCATTTGGATCAAGCCTCGCCAAATTGGAATTTGATGCCTAGGATTGCTATCAACGCTGAATCAACGTCACCATTGATACCAGAGGGGGGGCTGTAGCATCATCTCACTTTGGCTCAGCAATAATTATTCTTCTGCTTAAAGACATTTTGTTTCATCCAGGAATAACACAAAGAAATGGATTTTCTTCCCCCAGGCCACAGCTGAAATCCCCTTTGTTTTGTTAAAACCAACCTAAGGAATGTCCCCAGTGTCCGGCTTCACTTTTATTGCCCCCATAAAACCTACACAGACCCACAACTCAGCTAATTTCCTTAAACTCTGGACATGCTGGATTTAACCAGTGAACTTTAAAGTACATTATTACAAACTCGATTCTAAACCTTCATTCTTTTCAGAACTATGAAAATGCAGATGGACTCTGATGTTTTTGATGTGGAAAATCAATAATATGTGTGAAATGCATTAATCTGTGATTTTATATATATGCATGTTAATGTTTAAATGAATGTTTACTCCTGCATGTTGATTTAGAAGTGCTGCTTATAATTTATACTCATCACTAAAGTTATCTTAGTTTAATACATAAAGGGAAATATTAACTTCCAGTATGTATCAAAGTTTTGCCTCTAAAACCATGTGACTCCAACAGCCAATCTCTGCATGACAACTCTTCATCCCAAAGAGCTCCAAACAATAGACTGTTTGTCATTGGATGGAAAGTTCATTGTGCCTCCCACGAAGGACTCTCATTGGCTGAGATCCGGAAGCCCGCAGAACATAAATAGCAGAGAGACCCCTGCTTCAGTCTCTTTTCCCGGATCTTTTTTCGGCTGCTCTCTCTTTCTGATCGTCTCATTGTCTACACACAGCAAGGAGAAACAAAGGACTGTCTGAACAAAGACTCGACCACGTTCGCTTTTCTGAACACAGAGCAGATAACTCGTAATTTGTTTATGTCACTTTGTATTTTCTTTTTCTCTTAAATACCTAGGAATTCCTATTCTTTGAGCTCAATTCTTAATCGGAGTTAAACTCCAGTTTTTATTCATCACTTTTTCTTTGTTAAACTTTCTGTAAAACCACCGTTTGTTAATTTAATGTAAACTTTAATCTTGACTTTATTTTTTTTATAATATTTTTCTTGACCAAGCATCCACCAGAAGCTACTGTTTTTTATCTAAAGTCCGAAAGTTTTTTTTTTTTAATTTGAGATCGATTAGATATCTTTTAATTATTATCGAAGACCTCTGTGAAAAGACGCAGCTGAGGAATCAACGCGCAGCTGTCCATCACACAGCTGAAGAAGCATCGGCAACCTTCTGGCTTAGAACCCAGTTTCAACTGTGGGTCATTACGGCCAAGATCCAGTCCTTCGACCGCTTGAATTTAAAGGTCGAACTGTGGACCCTGAATATCTGCGGCAGATATTTCCCCTAACATCCATGAAATCTTGGGCTGAGGACGACTACAGAACCATCAATCACCGAGGAATCACGGAGCTGCAAAACTTTAATTCATCTGCTGAATTAAAAAATTTTGAGGTTCGGTAATAATTTGTATATCTAATCAGATGCAATTAGAAGCCCTTAACATAACTCTTCTTTTCATTAAAATTCCGTTTTTATTTTCTTAAGATCAATCAAGGACTTTTCATATAATTAGTAAACTTTCTCCATAAATTTGCGTTTTTTTAAATAATGTGTTAACTCAAACTGATAGAAATTCATTTCTCAGTTTAACCCTGGTTCCGAAATATTGACATTGTTAATCTATCATTTACAATATTGATTTATATGATTAAGGAAATTACTGCAAATGTTTGTTAATCATTTCATTAATAAATATTTAAAAATGAGAGAAGTTGTTGGGAATTTATTTCAATTCCGAGTCTGTTTCAAGCCCAGGTATCGAATTCACAGAAAATTTTTGAGACTGATTATTGATTAATTTATTGAGTGATTAAACAGGTATAAAGTGAAATTTAAAGATCAAATTGCTTCTTAAAGATAGAAGCTGGTGCCCCTTACGAGTGTTATTAACTTTTCTGATGTATATGAAATGAGATTTGAGCTCAGATTCCAATACATCAATATAAATTAAATAATTCATACCTGATCATATTTATTATTTATTAATATTTCTATTTTACCCTACAATGGCTACCTCCATGGATCGTCACCTTATCGTGGTGGGGGGGTTTGCGTGCCCCAGTGATCCAGGAGCTATGTTGTCCGGGGCAATTTGCCTCTGATAGGGTTCCCAAGACAAACTGGTCCTGGGTGAAGGGCCAGACGAAGAACGATCCAACAGACTCTCATGATAATTGTATATCAAGGATTCAGTGTACCCCGCCCGTATGGGGTTACCGGGGCCCCACCCTGGAGCCAGGCCTGGGGGAGGGGCTCGAAGGCTAGCGTCTGGTGGCCGGGTTTCCACCCATGGGACCCGGCCGGGCTCAGCCCGAAGGAGTTACATGGGTCCGCCCTCCAGTAGGTTCACCACCTGCAGGAGGGATCATGGAAGTCCGGTGCTATGTGGATTAGGTGGCAGTCAAAGGTGGAGACCTTGGCGGACTGATCCCAAGCTTTCTAAACTGGCTTTTGGTACGTGGAATGTCACCTCTCTGGTGGGAAGGAGCCTGAGCTGGTGTACGAGATTGAGCGATACCGGCTAGATATAGTCGGCCTCACCTCAACACACAGCTCCGGTTCCGGAACCAGTCCTCCTGGAGAGGGGCTGGAGCTTGGCCTTTTCTGGAGTTGCCCCGGGCGAGAGGCGACGAGCAGGGGTAGGTATTCTTGTATCGCCCCACCTTGCTGCCTCTATATTGGAGTTTTCCCCAGTGGACGAAAGGGTTGCTTCCCTGCGCCTTCGGGTTGGGAAACGGGTCCTGACCATCATTTGTGCCTATGCACCAAATGATGTTTCAGAGTACCCACCCTTTTTGGAGTCTGTGACTGGGGTGCTGGAGGGTGCTCCTCCTGGAGACTCCATTGTCCTACTGGGGGACTTCAATGCGCACGTGGGCAATGACAGTGAAACCTGGAGGGGGGTGATTGGGAGGAACGGCCTGCCCGATCTGAACCCGAGTGGTGTTCAGTTATTGGACTTCTGTGCTAACCACAGTCTGTCTATAACGAACACCATGTTCAAGCATAAGGGTGTCCATATGTGCACCTGCACCAGGGACACCCTAGGCCGCAGGTCGATGATCGATTTTGTTATCGTATCATCAGACCTGCGACCGTATGTCTTGGACACCCGAGTAAGAGAGGTGCAGAGCTGTCAACTGATCACCACCTGGTGGTGAGTTGGATCCGATGGCAGGGGAGGAAGCCATTCAGACCTGGTAGACCCAAACGTATAGTGAGGGTGTGCTGGGAGCGTCTGGCTGAGGCCCTGTCCGGGAGGTCTTCAACTCCCACCTCCGGAAGAACTTCACCACATTCCGAGGGAGTCTGGAGACATGGAGTCTGAATGGGCCATGTTCTCCACCTCTGTTGTTGAAGCGGCAGCCCAGAGCTGCAGCCGCAAGGTGGTCGGTGCATCTCGTGGTGGCAACCCCCGAACCAAGTGGTGGACACCAGTGGTGAGGGGGCCATTAAGCTGAAGAAGGAGTCCTATCAAGCTTGGTTGGCTTGTGGGACTCCCGAAGCAGCTGAGGTGTACCGGCAGGCCAAGCGGAGTGCAGCTCGGGTGGTTGCTGAAGCAAAAACCCGGGTATGGGAGGAGTTCGGTGAGGCCATGGAACAAGACTTTCAGTCGGCTTCAAAGAGATTCTGGCAAACTGTTCGGCGGCTCAGGAGGGGAAAGCAGCTCCCCGTCCACACTGTGTATGGTGCGGAATGGGACACTGTTGACTTCAACTGGGGATATCGTCGGGCGGTGGAAGGAATACTTCGAGGATCTCCTCAATCCACTGATACGCCTTCCACAGAGGAAGCAGGGTTTGGGGGACGAGGGGGATGACTCGCCTATCACAGGGGCTGAGGTCGCCAAGGTGGTTAAAAATCTCCTTGGTGCCGGGCCCCGGGGGTGGACGAGATTCGCCCCGAGTACCTCAAGGCCCTGGATGTTGTTGGGGTTGTCATGGTTGACACGCCTCTGCAACATTGCGTGGAGGTCGGGGGGCAGTGCCTTTGGCATGGCAAACCGGGGTGGTGGTTCCTCTCTTCAAAAAAGGGGACCGGAGGGTGGCTCCAACTTTAGAGGGATCACACTCCTCAGCCTCCCTGGGAAGGTCTATGCCAAGGTATTGGAGAGGAGAGTCCGGCCGTTGGTCGAACCTCGGATTCAGGAGGAGCAATGTGGTTTTCGTCCTGGCCGTGGCACATCGGACCAGCTCTTTACCCTCTCGAGAATTCTTGAGGGTTCGTGGGAGTTTTGCCCAACCAGTTTACATGTGTTTTGTGACTTGGAGAAGGCATTTGACCGCGTCCCTCGTGGATTTTTGTGGGGGGTGCTTCGGGAGTATGGGGTATCGGGCTTGTTGTTACGAGCTATTCGGTCTCTGTACGACCGTTGTGAGAGTTTAGTTTCGCATTGCCAACACTCGGTCGGAGTCATTCCCAGTGAGAGTTGGACTCCGCCAGGGCTGCCCTTTGTCACCGGTCCTGTTCATAATTTTTATGGACAGGATTTCTAGGCGCAGCCAGGGAATGGAGGGTGTCATGCTTGGTGACCACAGGATCTCATCTCTGTTGTTTGCAGATGATGTTGTCCTGTTGGCTTCATCCAGCAATGACCTACAGCTCTTGCTGGGACGGTTTGCCGCTGAGTGTGAAGCGGCTGGGATGAGAATCAGCACCTCCAAGTCCGAGTCCATGGTCCTCAGCCGGAAAAAGGTGGATTGTCCTCTCCGGGTTGGGGACAGGCTCCTGCCCCAAGTGGAGGAGTTTAAGTATCTTGGGGTCTTGTTCACGAGTGAGGGGAAAATGGAGCGAGAGATCGACAGACGGATTGGAGCAGCATCTGCAGTGATGCGGACGTTTGTACCGGTCTGTTGTGGTGAAGAGGGAGCTTAGTTCTAAGGCAAAGCTGTTGATTTACCAGTCAATCTACGTTCCTACTCTCACCTATGGTCACGAGCTTTGGGTAATGACTGAAAGAACGAGATCGCGGATACAAGCGGCTGAAATGAGCTTTCTCTCCGTAGGATTGCTGGACTCACCCTCAGAGATAGGGTGAGGAGCTCAGTCATCCGGGAGAGGCTCAGAGTAGAAACCGCTGCTCCTCCACATTGAAAGGAGTCAGTTGAGGTGTATGGGCATCTGATTAGGATGCCTCCTGGACGCCTCCCACTTGAGGTGTTTCAGGCACGTCCCACTGGGAGGAGACCCCGGGGCAGACCCAGGACTCGGTGGAGAGACTATGTCTCCCAGCTAGTCTGGGAACGCCTTGGTATCCCCTCTGAAGAGCTGGAGCAGGTGGCTGGGGAGAGGGAAGTCTGGGCTTCTCTGCTTGAACTGCTGCCTCCGCGACCCGGACCTCCGGAAAAGCGGTAGAAGATGGATGGATGGATGGATGGCTACCTCCGTTTTAAATGATGACTCCCACCCTTTGCACTGCCACTTTCTGACATAACGCACGGCTCAGGAGACGCACACACACAGGCTTAGAGTAGTTCAAAGAGTTTATTAACAGCAGGAGAGAATGAGTGCGTGTCTGCGGGATGTAAATGTGTTGGTGATGGTGTCTGCTCCAGGCACAGAGGCAGGTGACCGTACAGCCGAGCAACCCTATGGAGAGAGCACAGGGAGAGGGTGACGGGCATACACCAACACAGGAGGGATTTATGGCGAGAGAAGGACTTACTTGGTGGGTCAGGACAGCTGGCACAACAAGGGGGGCGAAGCCCGGAAGACAGCCACCTGGAGAGCTCTGTACAGCAGCGAGGATTGGGCGATGGAGTGGAGATGTCCGCCGCTGGGGAATCCACCTGTGCACAGGGGAGAAGACTGAAGAAAAGAGGTAAGCGATCTTCTTACCAAAATGGTGACGCTGAAGGGAAGTATGCTCACAATGGTGAGGGACGAAGTCTGACGGCTTCAGGCCGAGCCTCCGGGCGAGACGGCCTTTATCCCTCGCCGCTGATGATTGTCAGGTGCGTGAGCAGGTGGCGCCGCTGATGAATGGCGCGGCGTGACACTTTCAGCTTCTTCCCTCAAGACGGAGGTTTGCTGTCCCAAAAAGTAAAACCCAGTGCTACAAAAACAGCTTTGTCCCTGCTGCTGTCAAAGAGTTAAACAAGCTGTAAAAATATATTGCACATAATTTAGGTACCTATTTATTAACTCCATTTTATATTTACTTATTTTTGTAGGATGTTACTTGGGTTCTAAATATTTTATTGGGTTTTAGACCTTTGAGTTTTTAACCTCTTTGACTCGTCGTCGGCCTCCGTCGGTCTATGATGACCATGGAAGAGAATCCTAAACGTCTACTCTGCTGGAACAGCACCGCCTGTGGCTGAACAGGCTGATGTGCACCGGTGTTCTACCTTCAAGCATTGGGCATTGGTAGGATTCAAGCTTGGGCAGGAAGATATGGAGGACAAGATGCTACCCATGCAGCATGTCCCCCCTCTCCACGTCACTGATGAATCCAAAGGAACAGCAGGGCTGCTATAGTTTGGCACCAGCGCCATCGCAGGAGCTGCCAGAACGATGTTGAGCACGACAGAGAACTGCCTTAGGGGCTCCGACTCCGGATTTTTCCTCAGGGTTGACTCCCGAAGCCTTTCCCGTGACCGGGTGTGCCGCAAGGCAGCGGAGGTTTGAAATCAGGGTTTACCTTCCCCTAGATGGGCTACCTTCCCAGGTTGACGAGCCACCATCTAGCATCTGGTTTTAAGGTGCCAGAGATCCGCCCTCGCCCCTTCTCCTATTAGTAAAAGCAGTAACGCCGGGCTTAGAGACTAAACCACACGGGCAGGCTAGGAGTTGGACTAGGTTGTCAGAGGCTTTTCGAGACGCACGCCGTAAGGAGCATTTTATGAGCACTGGTAGCTTAACCCCAGTGCCACTCCTGGCTATGACAACCTTGGAACCCCTCTTTGACTAGTTTTTAACTTTTAATATGACCCTTCTCTCTTACTTCTGGTTTTTCTCTCATCTCTTTGTCTTTTTATACCCTGATTGATGGAGCCTTGAGTACTTTTATCATGTTTATAGTCAGCTTCATGTGTGCCTGTGTTTGTGTCCATGTTGAATGTAATTTGTGGCTTGTAAATGTGGATGTCACCAGACTGCAAAATAAATCTACCTACGGGTACATATAAAGTAACCTGAACTGAACCTGAACTTGAACCACAGCACAGACAAAAACTACGATTTTCCAGCGGGGCTGGACATACGAAAAAAGGGAAATACAATCTATGAATTCCCAGCAAAGCTGGACTTACGATTTTAGAAGTTTACAGAGATGGGGACGCCGTCTCAGTTTGAGAACAGATGAATAATGACCAAGTAAGAAACACACAGAGGAACAAGGTTCAAGTAGGCAGTGAAAGTGATTACATGATACGAACCAGCTGTGAGTCATGAGAGGAGAGGAGACGGGACTGACAACTTAACAGGACTACCTCCCACAATAAGAGCAAAACCCTGGTGTGCCACTGACAGCTACAGCCCTGGAGAGAGAAAGAGAGAAGTACAATAAGGACAAATAATAAACTGAAGGATAAATACAGAAAATATCAAATACATAAGATAAGATAAGATAAGATAAGCCTTTATTAGTCCCACAATGGGGAAATTCCAGGATTGCAACAGCACAGGGATAGTAACACTCAGAGCAACAATCAGAAGACAAGAGAAAAAACAAGAGCGGCGAGTATACATATGTACATATAAATATAAATATATAGACACACGATGCGGAGCATTGCAGCTAGATGGAATAAATATGCAAACACATAAACACACAGTGCGGAGCATTGTCGCTAGATGGAATAAATATATAAATATACAAACACACACAGTGCGGAGCATTGTAGCTAGATGGAATAAATATGTAAATATATAAACACACAGTGCGGAGCATTGTAGCTAGATGGAATATGGAATAAATATGTAAATATATAAACACAGTGCGGAGCATTGTAGCTAGATGGAATAAATATGTAAATATATAAACACAGTGCGGAGCATTGTAGCTAGATGGAATAAATATATAAATATACAAACACACACAGTGCGGAGCATTGTAGCTAGATGGAATAAATATGTAAATATATAAACACACAGTGCGGAGCATTGTAGCTAGATGGAATATGGAATAAATATGTAAATATATAAACACAGTGCGGAGCATTGTAGCTAGATGGAATAAATATGTAAATATATAAACACACAGTGTGGAGCATTGTAGCTAGATGGAATAAATATGTAAATATATAAACACACAGTGCAGAGCATTGTAGCTAGATGGAATAAATATGCAAAGACATAAACACACACAGTGCAGAGCATTGTCGCTAGATGGAATAAATATGTAAATATACAAACACACACAGTGCGGAGCATTGTAGCTAGATGGAATAAATATGTAAATATATAAACACAGTGCGGAGCATTGTAGCTAGATGGAATAAATATGTAAATATATAAACACACAGTGTGGAGCAATGTAGCTAGATGGAATGAAACAGCATAACCATCTACTTAGTTATCCTACATGGTATGATTATGTACCCATACATATACATATACACATATAAATAACAAGTCTGCAATGAATGTAAACAGGAGAATTAGAGCAACTAAGAAATAAAACAAGATATATGGAAACCATTCAAGGATAAAATGACAGGAACGCAAAACCCAAAAATACAAGAAATAAACAAATAAGGAAAAAGAAAATGAGACCCCCCACGCTCAGAGCATGACATTATTGGCTGACAACTTAGTGTTAACTCCTACACATTATAAACTTCTATCTTTTGACCATTCAATTTGATTACATTTTAAGGTGTTTTTAACATATAGTAAAACTCCTCCACCTTTTCTTTTCTCCCTGTCTTTCCTATACACATTATAGGCAAGCATGGTAACAACAGCTCCAGGTGACAAAGATGATAACCAGGATTTAGACAGACCCATAAAATTAATATTAGAGTTTATCAGCAGAGGTTCCAATTATTCACCTTTGGAGACCATACTCTGTACATTTAAATGCCCCCAAGCAGACCTTTTTTTTTACTTTCACGGTCCAAAATTAGTTGTGCCTAGTTCAGGGTTTAAAAAAACTTTGAGCAATCTATGTTTTTTAACACAGGATTTCTCTGACGAGTTTTATACTCACTGACGGCTGGTTGTTGCATTATCATTGTGGTGGAGTCCAATCGCAGGGCTGCTGGAGCAGAGATTGGCCGGTTGGATCACAGTGCCGAGGACCGGCTGCTGAGCCGCAGTGTCTGGCCATCTGGTGATGTGGGTTCTCCACTGTGCTGGTTGTTGCATTGCCGTTGTGGTGGACTCTGATCACTGGGCTGCTGCAGCAGGGATTAACCGTTGGATTGCAGTGCTGAGGGTCAGCTGCGGAGCTATGCTGTCTGGCTGTCTGGCGATGTGGGTTCTCCTCTGTGCTGGTTATTGCATTACGGCTGTGGTGGAGTCCGATCGATGGGCTACTGCAGCAGGGATTGGCCGGTGGATCTCAGCACTAAGGGCCAGCTGCAGAGCCGCGATGTCTGGCCGTCTGGTGATGTGGGTTCTCCGCTGTGCCGTGGTGAGGTGAGTTCGTTGCTGTACTACGGGGATGAGGGTTGATCGCCAGTCCACCCCAGCTCAGTTCTGCTGTTGGTCCATGACAATGCCATCAGGCTACCAGCCACGGTGATGTTGGTGGACTGCAGGGCCACAGCAGTGCTGGTTGGTGTGGGTGTGGGCCGCCATAGCCTTGCCAGTATTGGTAGTGGAAGTGGCATTAATTCCGCTTGCGCTAGTGCTTGTGTCCATGCTCGTCCTGCAAACAATTGTGGTCTCTTTGGCTCCGCTAATGATGGAGGCGCCACATTCATCCCGCTAGCATTGGTGGTGTCTGTCCCGCACACAGGACCTGGGTTTATTTCCACATCGTCAGCGAAGAGCAAGATAACGCTGAGGTGGAATAATCGTACAAACCTATTGACTGTGCGGGATTGCCCGTGATAAGTTGCCAGTCTGGCGTGTCCTTTGTTCAGGTAACTTGTGTACAAGAGATACTGGCCTCCTTTACGTGTAGGCTGGATTTGTTCTCTGCATTTTGTTCTTGAAAGCTGATGTCGTACTGTACTTCGAATTAAGTACAGGAGTAAGGCAGCAGTTCACAGGTGGGATTGTAAAAGATGCAGAGATTTTCCCATAGTTTTAGCTGTTTTCTGAGCTTACACGCAGGACCCACCATGCTGCGTGCTCGCTCTGTGTCGGCCATCTTGTCACCACAGTCAGCAGTCAGTGGTGGAAGTGAGTGCACAAACCTAAAACATTACATTATGTAAGATCTTCCCCTAAACATATACACACACTAGGGCTTAACCTTTTAACTGTCAGATTTCATGTGCCCCCAGTGGCACAGTGCAGCAACTACACCTGTCAACTCACTCTGACATCCCTGGCTGTACTGAGGATTTGTACTGATTTGTACTGATCTGCCAGTTTCAGAAAGTGGCAGGCACACGTTGGAGGATTCATGGATGACACAGAATACACCCAAGAAGAAGAATTCCTTATTTCCTTTTCCTGTTTTGCTTCTTTGAGCCCAGAAAGTAAATATGGCCACCATACACTATCATAGACCGTCACAAAAGCAGCTTCGTACATGGAAAATAGCTGTGGGATACAAACAAAATTTATGTGGGATAATCATAAGACTTTGTAGATGTGGTAGAGAGCATAAATGACCAACAGAATGCAAAATAAAGACTACAATCGATGAAAACACAGTGACCATGCCGGCCAGCGAGCCCCCCTCTGCCAACAGTAAGTGAAGAATTTCTTTGTTTCTTTGCTTTGTACTGATATTGTGGTTCATATACTTTGAAGATAAAATAACACAATGCCCCTGTAGATAAAACGGTGCCAAAAAAACCGAACCATTCTTTGTGTAAATATGTCCAAAGTCCACTTTTGACTGAGTTATGTAATTAATATATCTGCCACTACATTATGCAAATTAGATGTGTAAATTTATTCCTATCTTAAACTTTGGATCATGTTCTACATTTTTCTAATTGACAGTAACCCATTATCTCTTGCAACTTTTAAGTTATAGCCTTGGAAATCTGAACTATTTTATTGACAAAACATCTTTACCACTCTTGACCACTAGGGGTTATGTTGCCATATGGCGACTGGGACAGTTAGAGGGTTTGAGCAAGATCTTGCTCGAACAAAATGAGGTACCTGTATCAAAAATCGATAGATATAGCTATTGGTTTATCCTACTTTGTCAGAATAGCCTACCTATGTATGTTATGATGTACCGATAGGTACATTTGTGGCCTTTCAGAGCTACAAAAGCTTATTCAGCGGCCTCGGACCACTTGAATGTCATGGGCAGTGAGAGCACGCCCCCTCTTTCCCGTTCATCTCTTCGCTGCTCATCATCACACCTGAGGGAGAGGACACACCTGTGCCCTCTCATCAGCTAGCGTACTTAAGGAGGCATCCTTCCGTGACTCAGCGCTGGCTCATCTGGGTTTACTGCTGTGAACAGACAGCAAGTCATCACTACACCGTTAAAAGAAGTTATTAACCTGTATGCTTTTTCTCCTATTGTGCAGATTGCTGCCATCGTGCGGGTATGTCTCTGAGGGCTGCGTGCACTCTCCTGCCACAATTTTTCCCACGATTGAAACCTCCACCCGGTCAGGCTCCACCAGCAGTCCCTTACCCTGCTGGTTCATCTATTCCCCACTGACATAATATCTGGCCCAGGAAACACGCACACAGGCTCGGGTGAGATTTAAGAGTTTTATTCAGCAACAGGTGTATGTATGCGTGAGTGAGGAATGTAAATTTTTTCTTGGGGACTGGAAAGCACCGAGGGCAGAACAGAACACCATACAGCCAGGCAACCCTGAGGACAGAGCAGAGGACAGAGGATGAGCAATTATCACAGCGGAGTGGTGAAAGTTGTAATGTGGCTTACTTGCAGACATATAGGTGGCTGGCGTTGGCAAGAGATGCTCCCGCCTGGGAGACAGCACCCTGCTGTGCTCGACGGAGAGAGACTGCGAGGAGAGGCGATGAAGGTATACTTCCGCCGCCGGGAGGATCCACCTGTGCACAGGGGAAGATCTTTGGAGAGCAAGTAAGTGATAACCTTACGTGAGGATGACGAGTTGCGGCGTTGGCCGAGAGGAGCAGGCTAACGCAGAGCTTGAACGTGGAGATGAGCTGACGGCTCCAGGCCGAGGCTGCGGGCAGAGCAGGTTAAATAGAGGCAGCCTAATGAAGCACAGGTGTGCGCATGGCTGGAGCGGATGACAGGCGGGAGCGAGTTGTGACACCCGCTGGAGTCCTGCCAGCGCTCCCTCGGGGCCCACGTAAGTGGTAATTTGGCTCGCCCATTTTGCCAGGTTATTGCTCCGCACTGTTAAAGTACTCCACTAAAGCTGCCCTAATTTCATCCCCTTCTACGCTGGCATGGTCAGGTAGTGGTTGAACCGGAGGCAGACTGTGATCATGTGTGTCTGGGAGTCCAAAGTTGTCACCATGTTCCTCACAAATATTATGAAGTATGCAGCAGGTGAGCACAACTTTCTTGCTCAGCTCAAGATTGCAGTCATTCCTTGTCAGGAGGGACCTCCATCATCCTTTCAAGCAGCTGAAAGCCATTTTCACAACTGAACGTGCACGGCTCATCCGGTAGTTGTAGTTACATTGTTAAGGGGTAAGTCTGCCTTTGACCAAGGGTTTCATCAGCCACTTCTGCATGGGGTAGGTTCGATGGAGACATCTGGTGTTGTGCCAAAAAGTGATCACTAGCTTGCTGGAGCCAGGAGCGCCCTCTTGTTAAAGGTTTACCGTCTGGTCTCAGTTCCCCTATGTGTCTGTAAATGTTTTGAGGTTTTATCACATCGGAAAAATTATAGTGTTGGCCAAAGTGTTTGCAGTTTGGATAACGTATAGAATTTATCAGATTGTAAATGATTCCAATATTTATGTACAAAAACCTCGTTGTTTAGAAGCTACAATGTAATTGTCTATTTTTGACACATAGAATATATATTTATACAATATCTACTGTACATGTATATATCCAGTAAATCTATGTATTTTTCAATATAACCTTGTGACTGCATTATTTTAATTGCTTTTAATCCTAGATCAAGTTTGTTTTGGTTTCAAAATGCATCATAAGTGTTAAATATATCTTATTATACCTAACACAGTACTGTTTACGGGTTGAACTATGTATTTTAGGGCTAATATAACCCCGTAACAGCAATATGGCACCTGACCATCAAATTTTGGCAGCTGATCACTTTTTGGCACAACATCAGAACAATGGATTCCCACCACTACCGTGACCGTGGCTGTTCCCAGATAACAGGTGACCTCCGCCTTGTAATGTGCCATAACACCACCTATTACAGAACTGACACAAATATTATCTTTAAAAAAGTGTAGTCAGCGCTAGCTAGTTGAGATACAGACTTGAGCTAACAATGGCTGATAACTGAAATATTGTCTCCTTAAACTCCTTAAACACAGTCGCCGTTCTCTGTGATTAAGAATAAAGGTGTTTCTGGACGGTGATTCAGGTTTGGGATAATAATTGCAGCAGTACCAAAGAGACAACAAGCTCCTCCATGTTGACAAGCTAGAGCTTCTTCTTCTGTGACGTTCTGTAGGGTTGCGTAAAGATTCTTTACACTACGAAATGACCTAGCCCTGATGGGCTCCATGTCGGTCGAAAACCAATTGGTTATTATGAGGCACGACAGTTAAACCAGTTAAGCACCAGCACAGGCACCGGAACAGAACTAGCACCGGTTCTCTTTTGGTGGAATAGTGGTAATAGAGATCTACGGGGGGGGGGGGGGGGTTCATAGTGCTCAGATTTGACCAAATGTGATTTATTTTTCAACACAGTCTCCCCTTCGGTCCACACACTTCTTCAATCAGAACTTTATTTATATAGCACGTTTCACACACAAAAAATTGTAGCACAAAGTGCTTTACAAATTAGAAACACAATTACGCCCCTTCCCACCCCACCCAACCTTGTACAAGCAGACAGACACAAACACACACGCACACTCTTATCAATGTGAGACATGGCTGAGCGCTGAGGATCCAGGTGTAGAAGCACCATCTTAGGGAGCCATCAACACAAGGGAAGCACCAAGTCCGCAGCTACAGGGACACCACCTCTGCTGCCACCAAAGACCAGGCATTGGGTGGGGCAGGGCAGTCACAGGCCAGCGCCCTGCAGCCAGAACCAGGCAACTCCACGTGGAAGGGCTCCCATGAGGAAACACTGGAGTTAGGACAGGATAATAAGATAAATAAAACCATCAATGATAAATGATAATAAGATACATAATTTGTTAATAAAAAGACAATCACAAAAAAAATATTCTCCTCTTGGCGCCACACCAGTAGGCTGCCTTTTGCAACAGCGGCTCGATTCCGAGTTTTTTTTTCCCTTCCTCTCTCTTTTGATCACTTTTTTTTTCACCCCACTTATATCACGGACACACAGATCGTCCCAAATGTCTCCTGAGCCGGTGGACGGAGCCACTGTTTATAGCAGGATACGATACAACAGGGAAGAGCTGCTAGCATTTAACCGCCACCCGGTCCCACTGGAAAAACTCGACATACCGAGAGAATTGAGGCGAAAGCGTCGCGGCTGCCGGGCTGGAGTAAGGCGGAGGACAAAAAATATAAGGTACAGACCCTCCCTTCCATCTGTTGTCATGGGAAATGTACGGTCGATACTGGGAAAGTTAGATGAGCTAGCGGCTATCTCCCGTTATGATAGCACTTACCGGAGTGCTCTCTACTTTTGTTTACTGAGACGTGGCTAAATGAACTAGCAGCAGATGCTAACATTGAGCTGGAGGGTTTTCACATGATACGAGCTGACCGAATACCAGACAGTGGCAAAGCAAGGGGCGGTGGAGTGATAATGTATGTTAACAACAACTGGTGCAGACCGGGACATATCACTGTTAAGCAACGACACTGCAGCAAAGACATTGAGTTGCTAGCTGTTAGCATGAGGCCTACATATCTCCCGAGAGAACACTCACACGTGATCTGCATTGTTGTTTATGCAAATCCGACGGCGAATGCTGGGACAGCGCGTGACGTCATCCATTCAGTAACCAGCAGGCTGCAGACAGAACACCCAGATGCTCTTCTCCTCATCTCAGGCGATTTCAACCACGTTTCACTGTCTCCCATTCTGTCCACTTTCACCCAGTATGTCACATGCCACACTAGAGACAATAAAACACTGGATTTGTTCTACGCAAACACTAAGGAGGCGTACACCTCATCACAACTCCCCCCACTTGGGAGATCGGATCACAACTTGGTTCATCTCCGGCCGGTGTACAAACCCCTAGTGCACAGACAACCTCCGGCCATGCACACTGTGGAGTTATGGTCTGAGGAGACAATGGACACTCTAAAGGACTGTTTTGAAGCCACTGCCTGGAAGCAGCTCTGCGATCCACATGGTGAGGACATCGATGGCCTCATTCACACCTTCACGGGCTACCTCAGCTTCTGTGTGGACAAATCCGTTCCCACCAAGACCATACGGTGTCACTCAAACAACAAACCCTGGATCAACCCTGAGATAAAAACACTTCTGAGAGAGAAGAAGAGGATCTTCAGGTCGGGGAACAGGGAGATGCTGAAGTCCGTACATAGGGAGCTGAGGAGAAAGATCAGAGAAGGCAAGGACAGCTTCAGGAAGAAGATGGAGGACAAGCTGCAACAGAGCGACATCAGCGGGGTCTGGAGAAACCTCAAAACCATCTCGGGGCTCCAGAATACCTCCCCCCAGGCCACGGGGGGCAGGGAGTGGGCGAACAACCGGAATCTGTTTTTCAATAGATTTGACCAACCGCCCTCCCCCCTGTCTGCACAACAACCACTGCTGCCTCTAAGAAATCAAGTCCTGCTACCCACTCCCCACTCCACCGACACCCCCCCCCCCACTCCCAACACACAGCCCCCCATCCTGACCCTGACCAAGACCCAGGTGAGGACGGAGCTGAGGAAGATCAAGGCGAGGAAGGCGTCGGGACCGGACGGCATCAGCGCAAAGCTCCTCAAGTCCTGTGCAGACCAGCTGTGTGGGATTGTGACGTATATCTTCAACATGAGCCTGAAACTGGGGAGGGTACCACAGCTGTGGAAAACATCTTGTGTGTTACCTGTACCAAAAACTTCCCACCCCAAAGACCTGAACAGCTACAGACCGGTGGCCTTGACGTCCCACTTGATGAAGACCCTGGAGAGACTGCTCCTTGCTCATCTCCGCCCCCTGGTGGAACCAGCGATGGATCCACTCCAGTTCGCCTACCAGCATGGCATTGGGGTGGAGGATGCGGTGATCTTCCTCCTTCACCGTTCTCTGTCCCACCTGGAGAAGCCCGGGAATATGGTGAGGATCATGTTCTTTGACTTCTCCAGTGCTTTCAACACCATCCAACCGATGATCCTGAAGGACAAGCTGCTGCGCGCAGGGGTGGACCAGCACCTGTCATCATGGATCCTGGACTACCTCACGAACCGGCCTCAGTTTGTGAGAACCCGGGACTGTGTTTCCGACACGATCATCAGTAGCACGGGGGCCCCCCAGGGAACGGTGCTGGCTCCCTTCCTGTTCACTCTTTATACTGCGGACTTCTCACACAACACAACACATTGCCATCTACAGAAGTTCTCTGATGACTCTGCGATCGTTGGTCTCATCTCCAACGGAGATGAAGCTGAGTACAGAGGGCTTATCCAGGACTTTGTGGACTGGTGCCATCGGAACTGCCTCCAGATCAACGCGAGGAAACTAAGGAGCTGGTGGTGGACTGCCGCAGGCATGGGCAGCCCCTCACAGCACCAGTAAATATACAGGGAACAGATATCGAGATGGTGACATCCTATAAGTACCTGGGTATTCATCTGAACAATAAACTAGACTGGTCACACAATACTGACGCACTCTACAAGAAGGGACAGCGCAGGCTGTTCCTGCTGAGGAGACTCGGGTCTTTTGGTGTACAAGGGGCGCTGCTGAAGTCATTCTATGACACGGTGGTGGCATCAGCCATCACTTTTGGAGTGGTCTGCTGGGGCAGTGGCATTACTGCAGCCGATAGGAAGAGACTGAACAAACTGATTAAGAAAGCTAGCTCTGTCCTGGGGCAGCGCCTTGATCCGATGGAGGAGATAGGAGAGAGAAGGACGGTGGCTAAACTGTCATCTCTGCTGGAGTCCGAGTTCCACCCTATGCAGGACATACTGGATGCACTGAGGAGCTCATTTAGCAGCAGACTACATCATCCCAGGTGCACAACCGAGAGGTTTCGTAGGTCCTTCCTACCAACGGCTGTCAGACTGTACAACCTAAGCAGGGCTGCTCGCAGAGATAGCAAAAAGACGTAACAAACTAATAGTTTTTTTGAATGCAAAAGATGCAAAAGACTTACACAATGGTCCTCTCCGGCATACAACTAGGAACATACCGGTCGCTATGGAGGGTGAGAATATGTATGGGCACATAATCATACCATGTAGGATAACTAAATAGACGGTTATGCTGTTTCATCCCACCTAGCAACAATGCTCTGCACTGTGTGTGTTTATATATTTACATATTTATTCCATCTAGCTACAATGCTCAGCACTGGGTGTGTTTATATTTATATATCTATATATTTATTCCATCTAGCTACAATGCTCCGCACTGTGTTTTTATATATCTACATATTATTCCATCTAGCTACATTGCTCCGCACTGTGTGTGTTTATATACTTGCATATTTATTCCACCTAGCTGCAATGCTCCGTACTGTGGGTGTTTATATATTTACATATTTATTCCATCTAGCTACAATGCTCTGCACTGTGTGTTCATATATTCATATATTTATTCCATCCAGCAACAATGCTCTGCACTGTGTGTCTGTGTGTGTGTATATATATATTTTATAGTAATATGTACATATGTATAGTAGCTGCTCTTGCTTGCTTGTTTTTTTTCTTGCCTTCTGATTGTTGCTCTGAGTGTTGCTATCCCTGTGCTGTTGCAATCCTGGAATTTCCCCGTTGTGGGACTAATAAAGGCTTATCTTATCTTATCTTATCTTATCTTAATCACAAACACACCCCCATTTATACTCAAAGTCTAAAATGTAATAGTATTTTATAACAAAGTGAATAATTATAACAAGATCAACATAAAATAAGTTTAAAATCAGAAATTAAGAAAATTAAAATAGGAAACAAATTAAAAGCTGAGTTAAAAGAGTAGGTCTTGAGCCTGTTTTTAAAAACATGAACCCTCTCAGCAGCCCTGATGTTCTCCGGCAGAGTGTTGCTCAGATGTGGGCCGTAGTAGCTGAAAGCAGTCTCACCATGGGGACGTGTTCTGACAGTAGGGATAATAAAAAGACCAGTGCCAGAGGACCTCAGGGGCTGTGGGGGCTCATATGTATGTTCAAAGATTTAGATTAGATTAGATTATTTGTTTATTTGACAGGGACAGTGCAATAAACATAGACAATTAATCAAATGACAATCAATCTGATGTGTTGCACAAAGAGTGTATAGCTATTAGCTAATTTGCAACTCTTGTCCCTGGATGGGCTTTAGAAAGGAGAAACAAGTAAAAAGAAAAAAGGATAAGGAAAAGAAAAAATGAAAACAGAATAAACAATAACCACATACATCAATGCAAAAAATATTATAAATACACAATATAAAAACCTGACTCACATTTGCCTATTTCAGGCCTCCCTCCCTTCGTCACTCACTATAAACAAACAAATTCATTCCTTCCCTTCATTCACTCTCACCCTGCAGACAATCATTTCATACATGGGTACATTCTTGTATATTTTTCAGCCAGTTTTTAACCTTTGTAGTGAATGTTTTAAAGTTCGTTATTATTTTAATTTCATTTGGCATTGTGTTCCAGATGTGACTGCCCTTTATAGAGAAAGCTGTTTGTCCAAATGTGGTTCTGCGATTGAATATTTTACAGTTATTGTTTACAGAACTCCTGGTGGCTCTGCTGCTGTCCTGTCTTTGGATGAAACCAGCAAGTGGCTCAGGCGCTGATTTATAGAAACATTTGAAAATTAATTCCAGAAAAAAGAGGTCAATAAAACTCTCAAAACTCAATAGATTGTATTTTTTAAAAATATAACAGTGATGCCACCTAATGGGCTTTTTGTCCAAGATTTTTAGAGTTTGATTATATAATGAACCTATATGTTTTATTGTGGAAGGGGCTGCTTGAGCCCAGACTGTCAAACAGTATGATATATGAGAAAAAAAACATAGAATGCATATACAGTACAGCTGCTTGGTATGGTATGTAATATCTAATTAATTTAAAGCAGTTCAGAATTTTTTTTACTGTTTTAGAAATTTTCTTTATATGAAGATTAAATTTGAATTGAGGATCTAGTACAATGCCAAGGTATTTGAATTCTGTAACTAAACTGATGTCTTGATCATGTATATTAACTTTAAAACGTTACAGGTTATATTTTTTTGATTGAAAAGCACACTGAAACTGTTTTCTGAAAGTTCAGCAATAAATGGTTCTGGAAGAGCCACTCTTGGACATCAACCATACTTGTGGACAGTACATCTGCAGCCTGTGCTGGAGTCTTGGCAGCTGTGTAAATAACTGCATCATCTGCATAAAGTTGAAATGTTGCAGCTGAGCAGTGTAGCGGCAAGTCATTAATAAAAATGCTGAAAAGTAAAGGACCAAGAATGGACCCTTGTGGGATACCCATACGGTTGTTTAAAAATGAGGATTTATCCTGGTGAACTTTTACACACTGTTCTCTATTTTGGAGATAAGATGCAAACCATTCTAATGTATCTGGAGAGAAGTTAAAAGATACCATTTTGGATAAAAGCAAACTGTGGTTAACAGTATCGAAAGCCTTTTTGAGATCTAGAAAAACAGCTCCTACCACATTACCCCTGTCCAAGGACTGTTTGACATTTTCAATAAGGCAACAATTTGCTGTTTCTGTTGAGTATCCTGGTCTAAAACCAAATTGATGTGGATGAAGAAGTTGACTGTCTTGTAAATAGTCTATCAGCTGTGTAGCAACAACTTTTTCAAGAACCTTAGACAGGACTGGTAAAATAGAGATTGGGCGGTAATTGCATATGTCGTCTTTACTGCCTGATTTATAAACTAGTACGACGACAGCTTTTTTCCAACCAGATGGAAATGTACTAGACCTAATGGAGAGATTAATGAGATGAGTCAGTGGTTTGATTAATATTTTGCTGTGCGTTTTGAGAAAGGAAGTGCTCATATTGTAGATATCATTAATTTTTGAGTTTGACAGTGTTTTAACAATACCAGCAATTAACTCCTCATTTACCTCATCAATGTGAAAAGAATCTGTTGAAAGTATTGATTTTGTGTTGTTGAGCACATTTGGCAGCACAAAGTTTTTTGTTAAGTCTTCCACAGAGTCCACAAAATATGAATTAAATTCATTTGCCAATGTAGCCTCGTCACTGACAGTCTTGCCATTGATTCTAAGTTCCTTTACCCCCTTCTGAACATTTTTTTTTATTAGTTAAGTTATTTAAATGCCTCCATAGGGAACTGTTGTTACCCTTTGCATGATCTATCAGTTTATTGTAATAAGATACTTTTGATTTTCGCAGCTCTTGTACCACTTTATTTCTTAAACTTTTGTACACAAGGTGATCATTTTGTAGTTTAGAGGTTAATGATGTTTTCAATGCAGAGTCTCGATCTTCATAAGTTTTCTTATTTCATTATTTAACCATGGTAGGTTAATCTTCTGTTGTCTACTTTTAATTTGCTTTGTAAATTTTTCTATAGACTTTGTAATTGTTGCAGTTATAAAATTACAACAATCATCTACTTCATATATTGACATGAGCTGCTCCCAATTTTGATTCTCTAAGTAATGTTCAAACTCCGCAGTTTTTGATTTGGGAATAATAAAATTTAATTTGTCAATATCGACTCCCCCAAAATATTGTAGTCGCTTTTTAGTGAGTTTTCTGACAGCAAGAACCATGTTATGATCTGAGAGACCAGTTACAAGATTATAGGTTCTGGTTATTCGTTCTGGTTTATTAGCAAATGCCATGTCAATAAGTGTTCTAGATTGTTTGGTTATCCTGGTGGGTCCTTTGATCATTTGTTGGTAATTAAATTTAGTCATGAGGCTTTTCAGTTTCTCTTTGTCCTTTTTATCCTTTTAAAAGTAGTTCTGATAAATAAGAGTTAGGATTCAAAGATTTTATTTGTCAGTACTGCTATAAGTTCAGGACATACGGGAGAATTGAAATGACGTTTCTCTCTCTCTTCAGTGCTGTGCGCAATACAAAAAAAAAAGAAAAAAAAGAAAAAGGAATTTTCATGGTCTGAGCACCGATATCGTCTGCGCTCGGGTCATGCAGTATTTTCCTCCCATTCGGTATTATTCCTTTTGACCCCTCTGAGCTCTTATTCTGACAGCGTCTCTGCGGGGCTTCCGGCTGTCAGAGCGGAGGCCGGCTGTGACAGCTGGAATTAATGGAGCTGATGACGCCCTCGTCAGCTGTGCTATCATCTCACCTATTTAAGGGAGCAGCTTCGGTCTCTCGGGGCTGCGATCTCATTCGTGAATGGATAACGCTGGTCTCCCCAGCGTTAGGCTGGAGTCCCTACGTTCCGGCTCCAGTCATCCTCTAACTCCTCGCTACTCACTGTAACTTTATTCCTTAATCTGTGTGTATCGTCAGTGTGTTCTTGCCTTAGTCTTATTTGTGTTTTGCCCCTCGTGGCTCATTATTTTGTACCTTTTTCCCTTCTTTATTAAATACGCAAACTCACTGGTCACCTACAGTGTCTCATTGCGGTCCGCGAGGGCTGCACTATGACAGAAATAAGGCTGGAAAAACAAAACAAAACAACAACAACAGTCTATGTACAGTAATGCAACCCGTAGTGGAAATGCCGACAAAAGCTAAACCCAGTCCTCCCATCGCGCAAATAGAGATAAACAATGATGATGAAACCCCGCAATCCCATATACAGAAAACTAGAGATGTAATACCCGTAGCTGCAGTTCAGTGGGGTAGTGTAGGTGAAGATGGTAACAGGACTGCACATGATCAGCATTGCAGTGACAGACAGCAGCAGGTATGGCAGTTGTGCAAATGGTTGCAGTAAAGTGCAGAGACACACAGCAGCAGATGTATTACTGTTGGTGTGCCAGTCTTTCTGTGCCAACAGCTGAGGTAGTTATTGTGCAGGTGAGTGTGTTATGGTCTGGGGGGGGGGGGGGCAGATTTCCGGGTCCTGATGGCTTGATGAGTGAAACTGTGGAGTGAGCCCAGAGGCTCACGTACCTTTTTCCTGAGGGCAGGGGACTGAAGAGGGAGTGTGAGGGTGGGAGGTAGAAGGCCTAAGAAGGCCCAAGACCATGCAGACATTTATAAACCAGTAAAAGAACCTTAAAATTGATCCTGAAGGACACGGGGAACAAATGCAGTGACTTTAAGACCGCCATGATGTGAGTCTGCCGTCTGGTTCTCGTCAGCTCATGTGCAGCTGAATTCTATAATAACTGCAGATTTGAAATTGTCCTTTTGGGAAGACCAGAGATCAGGGCATTACTGTAATCAATATGGCTGGTGATAAAAGCATGCAGGTTTGCTCAAGAGAGAAGTGACCAGACTCTGGCTATACTCTTTAGATGGTAGATGTCATGAACCTCCGTGCGCCATAACACGGCGCAAGAGAGAGAGAATAAAAAACCCAAATGCAGGAGTAGAGAGTGTCAAGTTTATTTTAGTTCACCAAAAATAGCAAGTCCAATAATCACCAAAAGCACTTCAGTTACCACACAATATGTGGAGACGTGTAATGATAGGGTTTGGCCACCAAACTTACAGGGCACCAGCCGAATGCTCTACAGCCCGGTCTAAAATGGAGCCTTGTGCTACAGGGCTGCATAAAGCACGAAAAGGAAAGGCGAACCGCCTAGTGCTGCAGGGCTGTAATGCACAGGAGGAAAGATGAAGAAAGACTTAGAAGACTGGGGCTGATCCGGGGCACAACATGCAGTCTGGAGGATGAAATGGAGAAGCGGGGCAAGCCAAAACACCAACGGATCAAACAGGTTAGCAGAGACAGGCTGGAGAATAACGAAGGGAGTGAAACCATATACAGGGAGAACTAGCTGCCGCGTATAGAGGCAAATGCCCCGACAATCTCTTCCCTCTGGAGCGGCCAACAAATACTCCTGAAGCTAATGAGGAAAGAGATTGCCGGTGTGAGAATGCGTGGGCAGAACTGATTGGCACCAGGTGTGTGAGAGAGCACGTAAGAGCGTGTGAATGGGAATGAATGAAGCATGTGCATGTGTGTATGTGTGCGCGTGTGGGTGTGTGTATGTGTGTGAGCATCCGTGACAGTGCAGCTGACGGTACTTGACAGGAGAAGGGGGCGTGCCAGAGCTGTCAGGAGGAAAACCAGGCCAACGCATACTGTAACAATAAGTCAGAATTGGGTTTGGCCTCTAAACCCAAATTCATGACAGCTCCCCACCCCCACCCCCAGGGGTGAACACCAGACATCCCAGTACCATCAGCAAAAAAAAAAAGGAAACGGCACCCCTCAAGGGAAGCACCCCCCCCCCCCCCCGGCGACAAACACTAACCCAGGGTGGGAGGTGGGGGAAAACCGGTGTTAGGAGGGAAGCAACCAGTGAAAACACAATTAATACAAACACAGAATTAAGAACAAACCCCTCCTAACGACCCCCAATCTGGAGGACTAACCCCCCTCCCAAGAAGTCCAAAGTTCAGGGGGGTCGACCAGAGTCCCAGGCCCCCAGCATGGTGAAGGGTGGCCGATCAGGTGGCCTGCCCAAGTCCAGCAGGCGGCCCGAGGGATAGTGTCCGGCAGCCTGCCCGGGCCGATGGACCACCTGACCCAAAAACCAAGTCCTTCAGGTGGCCGACTAATGTGGTGGAGCCACCAGGACCTGACGGAAGGGTGGAGAGGCAGCCTCCATACCCGAGAACATTGGCAGCCAAGCCAAGGAACAGAGCCCCCCCTGCCGTTCAAGGCTTGGAGCAGGGGCACCGTAGCACCTGCGATGGTCCCAGTCTGGGACATGGCTGCACCGGTGATGGTTCTGGTTTGGGATGTGGCTGCACCCGCAGTGGACCCCGACTGAGGCTCTGCTGCACCCGCGATGGGCTCCGGTTGGAGCACCATTGCACCTGTGGTGATCCACATCAGGGACCTCATTGCTCCCATGGTGGCCTCCCCAGCGAGGGAGGTGATGCTCCTCACATCCTCAGGAGTTGAACTCCGATCCTCGATTGCCTCCAACGGCTCTCTAGTGACCCTGGCCAGAGGCTCCGAGTCTGAAGGGAGAAAAAGAAAAACCAGGTCAGGGTTGCAGGCAGTGGCGGAGCCCGGTGTGGTGGTTCTGATGGCTACTGTGAGCTGCCCCGGGTCCACCTCACCATGAGTTCAGCAGTGTGATTTTAATATTGAAGTTCCTGATAAAAATGGAGCACACTTGCCTGAACTCCGGCTCCACCGATGTCCAGGACTCCGATGATCTTGGGTGCGCGGGTTCCTCCAGCCCATTGGGTGCCTCATCCCCATTGGCCTCATCCGAGGGAACTGGACCCGCCTCATCGTCCATGGGTGGCCCAGGTGGTGGCAGCTCCTCTCTGGCAACCCTAGGATGGAGCTTGAAGGTGATAGGAGAGAAAGAGCGATTAGGGTCACCTGCAGTGGCAGAGCCCGGCGAGGGGGGTCCAGATGCGGCTGGGGACCGCACCCGACTCCCTTCCCCAAAAGCCAGGCAAGATCCCTTCACCATCAACAAATGAACTACAGGAGAGACTACTTGCCTGTGCTTTAGCTCTACCACCGTCAAGGACTCCGACAATGATGCCCCAAGTCCCATCGGCTGGAGGTCCAGTCCGGAGGATGACTCCACAACAGTGGCCCCCGCAGCAGGCGTGATGATGGCAGCAGTAGTGGAACTCTCATGAGCAGTCCTCCACGCCTCTGGTTCCTCCGGTGTGGCAGCCGTGGACAACTTCTCCGCTGGCCCATGGGCTGGACCCTCCTGGTCCTTTGGTTCCTCCTCCCCCGAGCGACCTGGTTCCGTGACCGATGGGCTCATGGGGACACATAGAAAAGAGTCATTGAGACCAGGCACAAGAGTACCATATGCCGCTAGGGCGGAGAACTCAGGGGACTGCACACCTCACGTCTCCTCGCTAGGAGGCAGGCAAAATTGAGCATTGACTGTGAAACTCGAATGAAAAGAAACTTGCCTGTTCTCCTGGCACTGGAGGCTGGCCTCCGAGGTGTCCTCTCTACTCTCCTGGCATTCCTTATTGGCTTGAGGCTCCTCCTCCCTCGGGAAAAGCTCTTTCAGTCTTTCAGCCATCTGCGGGAGGAGCCACGTCTTCACCTTCAAAATGAGGTCCGTTTCAGCCAGTGGAGCCCGCCTACATTCCTCCATTTCCTCCCATGATGGAGTGGGAAGGTGAAGCTGCAGTTCATAGGACTGGACGCTTCTTGCTGCGGGGCTTCCTCCCTCTCCTCCTCTTGGGTAATGTGGGGATGAGGTAATCCAGGACGCGGAGCACCATGCTGGGAAGCGGGTCATCCACGCAGAGAGACCCCGCATCCTCGGGAAAGACGAGTGAAGTGGCCGCGAGGAGCTCGAGCACTGGGAGATCCTCAGCCAATTCTTCACATGGCACAGCGAAGATGTCCCGGAGAATCTCCATCGCCTCCGGATGAACTCAGAGGCTGTCTCGCTCCATCACCTTCCTCGCAGTGTCCCGAGCCTGACAAACTGTCGGAGAGGGATGGGACCTCTGCGTTCAGGAGAGAACCTCCACCGGTATACACAACGAGCGCTGCTCCCAATCCAACTCCATCTCTGTCTTTTCGTCCACAGACTGGGTGGACACTGGCCCGGGAGATGAAGGGGATCTGAGGAGGGAGGAAGTCCTCCTCTGACGGGAGTGTTTCTTCTGGCAAGGGGCTGGCTCCAATCGTGGAGAGACATCCTCTGGCTCTGGGTCAGTAAAGGGAAGGATGGCTGAGAGGATGGCATCTACTCTATGGATTGCCTGGAGGTGAGGGTAGCGCCTCTCAAAGTCCTCTCCGATGAGTCGTGCCCACTCCCGGTCCTTGGGAAACTGAGACCACTGATAGGCGAAGTCCGCCTCCTCCAGCAAATCCTGGACTTCCTGCTCTTCATCTGTCCAAGCCATCGTGTCCATGTATGAGGAGAAAAAGGAGAAGGGAAAAAAAAACACAACTCTACTCTGCTGTTGTTTTTTTTGTTTTTTGTTTTTTACGGTTGGGGCATTCTGTCATGAACCTGGGTGTGTAACACGGCGCATGAGAGAGAGAATAAAAACCCAACTGCAGGAGTAGAGAGTGTCAAGTTTATTTTCACCAAAAATAACAAATCCGATAATCACCAAAAGCAGTTCATGTAAGAGCGTGTGAATGGGAATGAATGAAGCGTGTGCATGTATGTATGTGCATGTGTGGGTGTGTGTATGTGTATGAGCACCCGTCACAGTGCAGGTGACGGTGCTTGACAGGAGGAGGGGGCGTGCCAGAGCTGTCAGGAGGAAAACTAGGCCAAAGCATAACAATAAGTCAGAACCGGGTTTGGCCTCCAAACCTGGATTCATGACAGTAGAATCCTGTTTATGTTACATTTTTAATGTGTGGAACGAAACCCAGCTCAGAGTCTAATATAACGCCCAAATTCTTAACATGTTGGGATGAAGTAAAGGACAAACTATGCAATTATTTTGGTAAAATTTTCTCTCTCTGAGCTTCAGGACCCATAATTAACTTCTTTCATTGGTGCAGCAGCGCTTGGATCCCTGCGGTTGAAAAATAAACCACATTTGGTCAAATTGGACCACTATGAACTTTTCAGCTCCCCCTCATATTAGACCAAAGTCGTCAACCTGTACTTCACAAAAAGCCACTGTGAGGGATTTTTGTCATAAAAAAGTCTGCATGGAGCCACAAAAATATCTGAGCCTAAAAAACTGAGGTTAAACAGCAGAATTAAGAGGGTTTTATTTTAATAAATTTGCAGCTTTTTATTGTAAATTTGTTACCTTTTTTATTACAAATTTTTTCTGGTAAATTGGATTATTTGCAAAAAGTTTGGGTTTTTTTCTTGAAAAGTTGTGTTTTCCTTATTAATCTGTACATGTAAATTTTTATAGTTTTGGCATGAATGTGTATCACTTTTTTAAAAAATAGAGTGTCATGCGCTGGCCCTCATGAGCCAGCATAAGACGCACACAGAGTCACCAGTGAGTTTTTCAGTGAGTTTATTTACGGTGAAAAAGGTGTTAACACAAGCTGCTGAGTTAATGACAGGAGTCTTCACAGAACAGGAGGCATAGGGCTATACAGCACGCTAAGGGTCCAGAGCAGGAGACAGTCACACACAGTCAGACTTGGTAATAATAACACACTGGCTGCTAAGGCAGGGACTTACAGATCATTATACGCCGGGAGGAATAAGGCTAATGTAGCACACTTACTGGTACCGATGAAAGACGGTCAAGCCCAAGGCAGCCGAGGTGAATACAGTCCAGGCATCCGCAACGTGACGATGGGTGAACAGTTAAGCGACCAGGTTGGCAATCAGATTAGCGATCAGACACTGCTGCGTCCTAACGATGCCAGTGCTCAGCTTAAATAGACAAGGTACTAATGACAATGATGACACACAGCTGGCCGACCATTGACAGGCGGAAGCCCCACCGAGCACTTTCACAATAAGATATGATAAGATAACATAAGATAAGCCTTTATTAGTCCCACAACGGGGAAATTCCAGGATTGCAACAGCACAGGGATAGCAACACTCAGAGCAACAATCAGAAGGCAAGAAAAAAAACAAGCAAGCAAGAGCGGCTAATATACATTAGTACATATTACTATAAAATAAATATATACACACACAAACACAGACACACAGTGCAGAGCATTGTAGCTGGATGGAATAAATATATGAGTATATGAACACACAGTGCAGAGCATTGTAGCTAGATGGAATAAATATGTAAATATATAAACACACACAGTGCAGAGCATTGTTGCTAGATGGGATGAAACAGCATAACCGTCTACTTAGTTATCCTACATGGTATGATTATGTGCCCATACATATTCTCACCCTCCATAGCGACCGGTATGTTCCTAGTTGTATGCCGGAGGGGACCATTGTGTAAGTCTATTGCATCTTTTGCATTCAAAAAACTATTAGTTTGTTACGTCTTTTTGCTATCTCTGCGAGCAGCCCTGCTTAGGTTGTACAGTCTGACAGCCGTTGGTAGGAAGGACCTACGAAACCTCTCGGTTGTGCACCTGGGATGATGTAGTCTGCTGCTAAATGAGCTCCTCAGTGCATCCAGTATGTCCTGCATAGGGTGGAACTCGGACTCCAGCAGAGATGACAGTTTAGCCACCGTCCTTCTCTCTCCTATCTCCTCCATCGGATCAAGGCGTTGCCCCAGGACAGAGCTAGCTTTCTTAATCAGTTTGTTCAGTCTCTTCCTATCGGCTGCAGTAATGCCACTGCCCCAGCAGACCACTCCAAAAGTGATGGCTGATGCCACCACCGTGTCATAGAATGACTTCAGCAGCGCCCCTTGTACACCAAAAGACCTGAGTCTCCACAGCAGGAACAGCCTGCGCTGTCCCTTCTTGTAGAGTGCGTCAGTATTGTGTGACCAGTCTAGTTTATTGTTCAGATGAATACCCAGGTACTTGTAGGATGTCACCATCTCGATGTCTGTTCCCTGTATATTTACTGGTGCTGTGAGGGGCTGCCCATGCCTGCGGCAGTCCACCACCAGCTCCTTAGTTTTCCTCGCGTTGATCTGGAGGCAGTTCCGATGGCACCAGTCCACAAAGTCCTGGATAAGCCCTCTGTACTCAGCTTCATCTCCGCTGGAGATGAGACCAACGATCGCAGAGTCATCAGAGAACTTCTGTAGATGGCAATGTGTTGTGTTGTGTGAGAAGTCCGCAGTATAAAGAGTGAACAGGAAGGGAGCCAGCACCGTTCCCTGGGGGGCCCCCGTGCTACTGATGATCGTGTCGGAAACACAGTCCCGGGTTCTCACAAACTGAGGCCGGTTCGTGAGGTAGTCCAGGATCCATGATGACAGGTGCTGGTCCACCCCTGCGCGCAGCAGCTTGTCCTTCAGGATCATCGGTTGGATGGTGTTGAAAGCACTGGAGAAGTCAAAGAACATGATCCTCACCATATTCCCTCGCTTCTCCAGGTGGGACAGAGAACGGTGAAGGAGGAAGATCACCGCATCCTCCACCCCAATGCCATGCTGGTAGGCGAACTGGAGTGGATCCATCGCTGGTTCCACCAGGGGGCGGAGATGAGCAAGGAGCAGTCTCTCCAGGGTCTTCATCAAGTGGGACGTCAAGGCCACCGGTCTGAAGCTGTTCAGGTCTTTGGGGTGGGAAGTTTTTGGTACAGGTACCACACAAGATGTTTTCCACAGCTGTGGTACCCTCCCCAGTTTCAGGCTCATGTTGAAGATATACGTCACAATCCCACACAGCTGGTCTGCACAGGACTTGAGGAGCTTTGCGCTGATGCCGTCCGGTCCCGACGCCTTCCTCGCCTTGATCTTCCTCAGCTCCGTCCTCACCTGGGTCTTGGTCAGGGTCAGGATGGGGGGCTGTGTGTTGGGAGTGGGGGGGGTGTCGGTGGAGTGGGGAGTGGGTAGCAGGACTTGATTTCTTAGAGGCAGCAGTGGTTGTTGTGCAGACAGGGGGGAGGGCGGTTGGTCAAATCTATTGAAAAACAGATTCAGGTTGTTCGCCCACTCCCTGCCCCTCGTGGCCTGGGGGGAGGTATTCTGGAGCCCCGAGATGGTTTTGAGGTTTCTCCAGACCCCGCTGATGTCGCTCTGTTGCAGCTTGTCCTCCATCTTCTTCCTGAAGCTCTCCTTGCCTTCTCTGATCTTTCTCCTCAGCTCCCTCTGTACGGACTTCAGCATCTCCCTGTTCCCCGACCTGAAGATCCTCTTCTTCTCTCTCAGAAGTGTTTTTATCTCAGGGTTGATCCAGGGTTTGTTGTTTGAGTGACACCGTATGGTCTTGGTGGGAACGGATTTGTCCACACAGAAGCTGAGGTAGCCCGTGAAGGTGTGAATGAGGCCATCGATGTCCTCGCCATGTGGATCGCAGAGCTGCTTCCAGGCAGTGGCTTCAAAACAGTCCTTTAGAGTGTCCATTGTCTCCTCAGACCATAACTCCACAGTGTGCATGGCCGGAGGTTGTCTGTGCACTAGGGGTTTGTACACCGGTCGGAGATGAACCAAGTTGTGATCCGATCTCCCAAGTGGGGGGAGTTGTGATGAGGTGTACGCCTCCTTAGTGTTTGCGTAGAACAAATCCAGTGTTTTATTGTCTCTAGTGTGGCATGTGACATACTGGGTGAAAGTGGGCAGAATGGGAGACAGTGAAACGTGGTTGAAATCGCCTGAGATGAGGAGAAGAGCATCTGGGTGTTCTGTCTGCAGCCTGCTGGTTACTGAATGGATGACGTCACGCGCTGTCCCAGCGTTCGCCGTCGGATTTGCATAAACAACAATGCAGATCACGTGTGAGTGTTCTCTCGGGAGATATGTAGGCCTCATGCTAACAGCTAGCAACTCAATGTCTTTGCTGCAGTGTCGTTGTTTAACAGTGATATGTCCCGGTCTGCACCAGTTGTTGTTAACATACATTATCACTCCACCGCCCCTAGTTTTGCCACTCTCTGGTGTTCGGTCAGCTCGTATCATGTGAAAACCCTCCAGCTCAATGTTAGCATCTGCTGCTAGTTCTGCTAGTTAGCATCTGCTGCTAGGAGAGCGCTGATCTGCCAAACAAAACCCACTAATGGCCCCCAGCTGGTGGCTCCTGAGAGGGGGACAACCAAAAACCTGGACCCCCTCGAATCCTGATTGGGTCGCAGCCGCACCTGCGCTGGACCCCCACTGGACCTCGTCGGACCCCGATTGGGTTACAGCCACACCTGAGTCGGAACCCAACTGAACCTCGTCGGACACCAATTGGGTAATCGCTGCACCCACGTTGGACCCCGACTGGGTCAGGACGGGCCCCGATTGGGTCACCGCTGCACCCACGCTGGACCCCGACTGGGTCACCTCGGCCCATGCGTCGGACCCCGACCGGGTCTCCTCAGCCCAAACGTCGGACCCCGACCGGGTCTCCTCAGCCCACACGTCGGACCCCGACCGGGTCACCTCGGCCCACACGTCGGACCCCGACCGGGTCAGGACTGCTCCGGCGACGACCTCCATCTCCGAACCTGGAACCCCCGGTCCCGTGACCTTGACTGGCTCCGGACCGGTAACGCTGTGGAGGTGCTCAGAACACAAGAGAGGACCGGGATCAGTTCCACCGGCAGCGCCAGACCCCAGCGAGACGAGCTCGGGTGCAGCGGCTGGCTGCCCCTCACTCGCCTCCCCATGAGGCAGGCAAAAATGCTCTAATACACCATACAGGAAAACAAGAAAGAGCACTTGCCTGCACTCGGGCTCTGGAGCCGTCCAGGACTTCACCGATCCAGGTTCAAAGAGAAGCTCGTCATCGGGCTCCCACTCGGCTGTGTCGGGTTCCACAGCCGGCCTGATGGTCTCTGCAGCTGGATCCTCACGCGCTGGCATCCACACCAATAACCCATATGGCGTGGGGACAGAGGACCCTGGACCTGCTGACTCGGGCTGCATCCCTGAGGAACCCTGGGGACGCTCTCTCGTCGGCTCTGGCTCCTCACTGCAGTCCGTTCTGCTCTGTCCAAAGAAAGGCTGCAGGACCAGGATATCTCCCAGAGCTGCAGGCCTCCCCCTCGTTCGACGGCGTGGGACTGACGCCGAAGACCGCTCCGCAGGAGGAGACACAGAGGCAGCAGGTTTAATAAAAATGGCTACAGCTGGGGAAAGAAACTCAGGGAGCTGCGAACCCTGAGCTTCACCCCCAGGAGTCAGACAAGACAGATCACTATTATTACTAGGAAAGTGAACTTGGACTTGCCTGTCTCCCGGGGGGAGGATGTTGTCAGCTGTAGCGGACGTTGCTCCTTCCCTCGCTCGCTGGATGGTAAAGGATCCAAGAACGGAGCCCACCGCCACAGGACTCAGCTCACTCTCAGCAGCTGGCTGGGTGAGGGGGTCATCCCGGCGGTCCGGAACTGGATCCGGAGCAGGAGCTTGCCGAAGATGCGCCCGGCCGTGACGCCGACGCCTTCGCCGGCCCCCAGATGGTGCGAACTCCCGAAATGGATTGAAGGCAGGATCAGGATCCATAGGCGAAGAGCAGGAGTGCCTCTTCACCTGCTTCATGCCACGTTCCTCCTCCATCATCAGGAATAATTCGCGTTGTGCGGCAATGTCCTCCCTCCTCGCGTCGACTTCTGGGTGGTTGGCGTAGCGGGGAGAGAGATTACAGAGAACATCTTCGGCGGCGTCCAGGTACCAATGTATGCCGTGGTCATAGTCCAACAGGGAAGCGGAGATGAGCAGCTCATCCACGGCTTCCAAAACACTCGTCAGCACGTGGCTCTTCGATGACGGCATTCCTCACATACACAGGACCCAGACAGGGAAAAGCAACGTCCAAAACTCAAACTCACTGGTGAAAAGCGTCTCAGGTTGGCGTCACCGTAAACGCTGTTTGGGCAGCAGTGTACTGTCATGCGCTGGCCCTCATGAGCCAGCATAAGACGCACACAGAGTCACCAGTGAGTTTTTCAGTGAGTTTATTTACGGTGAAAAAGGTGTTAACACAAGCTGCTGAGTTAATGACAGGAGTCTTCACATAACAGGAGGCATAGGGCTATACAGCACACTATAGGTCCAGAGCAGGAGACAGTCACACACAGTCAGGCTTGGTAATAATAACACACTGGCTGCTAAGGCAGGGACTTACAGATCATTATACGCCGGGAGGAATAAGGCTAATGTAGCACACTTACTGGTACCGATGAAAGACGGTCAAGCCCAAGGCAGCCGAGGTGAATACAGTCCAGGCATCCGCAACGTGACGGTGGGTGAACAGTTAAGCGACCAGGTTGGCGATCAGATTAGCGATCAGACACTGCTGCGTCCTAACGACGCCAGTGCTCAGCTTAAATAGACAAGGTACTAATGACAATGATGACACACAGCTGGCCGACCGTTGACAGGCGGAAGCCCCACCGAGCACTTTCACAATAAGAGCACGGAGAGGCCAGAATACCGCCTGCAGCTGTCAAGGCCGGCAGCGAGACATAACTTTAACCCGAGTGCGATCAGAACCGACGCTCGGGTCATAACATAGAGCACATATTTCTTTGCAAGTTTAAAAGCTTTGAGTAAATTTGGAGACTTTTTCCATGTAAACTTGTCATGAATTCCCGTGCACTTTTACGTAGCGCATGGAGGAGAAGAGACGGATTCACGCGCAGGTTACAACACAGACAAATTTATTAACATAAAGTCCCAAGAGAGCAGACATACAAAAATGCAAAGCAGAAACACTTACAGTTAACATGACATAACATGTTGTGGGCAGAACCCAGGCTGGCAGGGGTTGGAACCTTTCTGTGTGGAGTTTGCATGTTCTCCCTGTGCTGCGTAGGTTTACTCCGGGGGCTCCGGTTTCCCCCCACAATCCAAAGACATGCATATTAGGTTAAATGGCTGTTCTAAATTGTCCCTAGATATCTGTTTCCTATAGGCCCTTAGAATAGAGGGTTAGTACTAGTGAAAGCGGTTTGAGCGGTCTTTGTGACTAGAAAAGCGCTATAGAAGTGCAGGTTAGTAGTAGTAGTAGAACATGGTGTAATGTAGCAGAGACAAGAACAATCATCCAGCAAAGAAACAAAGAGTATGAGCTGGTTAAATACACAAACTGAATGAACAAATGATTAGGAGCACCTGAGCGTGGGAGCAGGGCAGTAACCACCAAACAAGGAACAGCTGAGTGTCAAGAGAGGGGCGGGGGGGGGGGGGGGTTCTGGCTGGCAGACTGACAGGCAACGCCCACACCAAGTGCAGACTTCCAAGTGCTGCCTGACAGCCTGTCAGTTAGAATCCAAAATAATACAGCACCAGAAGGATTGCCAGAATATCCAGACCTGACAAGAGTAAACTAGACAAGCACAGATGACAACACACGACACACAGCAATGGAACCGAGGCAGCAGGACAAACTGGCCCAGTTCATGGCATAAACTTATAACAATTTTTAGAGTAAATTTTTCATGAATTTTCCCTTAATGTTGACTTTTTTTAAATTAATCTTCTACTTTTCTCATAAGATTGTCTTATCTGATTGTTACCTGTTTTCAGGTAAAAATGATGCCTTTTTCCCATAAATTTGCAATTGTTTTCTAATAAAATTTCCGGGTAAATTTGTGACTTTTTCTTGCCAATTTATGGGTTTTTCCTTTGATAAAATTGCAACCTTTTTCCTTAAATTTTTAATTTTTTTTTTCATTCATTTTCAGCTGTTCTAATAAATTTATTATATTTTTCTTTGTACGGGGGGGGGGCGGGGGCTGAGGAGTTCATAGTGCTCACATTTGACCAAATGTGGTTTATTTTTCAACTCCACGGATCCAAGAGCCGCATCGCCGATGGAAGAAGTTTGTGGACTGAAGGGGAGACTATGATGAAAAACATTTGGTCAAATTTGAGCACTATGAACTTTTAACCCCCCCACCCCTCCCATAAATTATTACCTTTAATTGGCAAAACTGCAGCATTCCTTTCAAAAATTTTGTACATTTTTCTCATAAAACTCATTTTTTTTCCCAATAAATTAGTGATTTCTTTTCCAGAAATGTGTTTTTTTTCTTACAAATTTATGGATGTTTTCTTCAGAAAATGGCAAGATTTTTCCCTAAATTTGTGAGATTTTTTGCACAAGTTTTCAGATTTTTTTAGGATATTTTTCTCATTAATCTACAACATTTTTTCTAGTAAATTTATTGCTTCTTTTATGGGAAATTTATGAAGTTTTATTTCTCAAGGCCTCAGGGAGCCACTATCTATCTATGGGTAAAAGGGCCCACATGTGGCCCCAGAGCCGCAGGTTGCAGACTGACAAGTTTGTCTTGGGAGACCCTGCCAGGGTCAAGCTGGCCCCAGCAACATAGCTCCTGGGATCATTAGGACACTCAAACCCCTCCACCATGATCAAACCTTAACAGGCCTAACTTCCTTTAATTGAAGCTCGTACAGTAAATGAGTTCGACTTCAAATGTAGGCAGGTCAGGTTAAACCAACTTACGGAATGTGCTGCTGTTAAATTCAGCAACAGAAGTTCCTTATTTTTTATTAGTGCGTTTAACTTGTCAGACAGGTCTGGATTCATTCAGCACCAGGACGGATAGAAGGCCAGAGTGCTGCTGGGTGCATCAGTACAGTAGAAGCATCAAATGCTCCTGACATTCAGAAGCCAGACAACAAACAAAGGTAAATACATCTTAGTTACTTATGATTTATAGTCACTGTAATATGCTATCCAAGAAAAAGGATTTACACAAACACTTTTAAGCTAACTTTAACTCTGGTTTGAGAATCAGCTGATTGGTGACTAATGGAAACCCAGACATTTTTAACAGCGTGGGCAGCCTATTGTTTTTTGTTTTTTTTTTTATCTGCTTTTACTCGACCCTTTTCAAGAAATCTTTGTGTTTTACTTGATCAATCTTTTAGAATGTCTAAGCAAATTAGTGCAGTGATGAAAAGTGTTTATCAGTTTTGGCTTCTCAGCAAAGTCAAGCCTTACCTGCTGTCTTATGACCTGGAGTGAGTGATCCGTCTCTTCATAGCCTCACGGCGGGACTACTGGAATGCCCTTCATCCTGGTGTGGACTAATCAATGCTGCACCATTTGCAGTTGAGCCAAAACGCAGCTGCACAACTGTTGACAGGCACAAAGAAATTTGACCACATTACACCAGTTTTGGCATCGCTGCACCCGTTGCCTGTCACCTAGATCCAGTTCAAGACCCTGATCCTTGTTTTTAAATCTTTGCATGGTCTGCCCCCCCCCCCCACATCTTACTGAGCGTTTATATGCCAGTTAGAACAATGAGGTCATCCTCTCAGCTGCTTTTAAACACTTTTCAGTGGCAGCTCCAGATTGTGGAATGCTCTACCTTTCCACATTAGAGCAGATGAGTCACTCAAGCACTTTAAAGCACGACACCACCCTCATCGGGCTCATCTCCAACGGCAACGAGTCCGCCTACAGGAGAGAGGTGGCCCAGCTGGCGTCCTGGTGCAGCAATAACAACCTGCAGCTGAACGCTCTGAAGACAGTGGAGATGATTGTAGACTTCAGGAAAGTCACTACTCCTCTGCCCCCCCTCACCCTCTCAGGCTCTCCCATCACCACTGCTGATTCCTTCCGCTTCCTAGGCACTACCATCACCAGGGACCTCAAATGGGAGCCGACCATCAGCTCACTCATCAAAAAAGCCCAGCAGAGGATGTTCTTCCTGCGGCAGCTGAGGAAGCTCAAGCTACCCACCAAGATGTTAGTGCAGTTCTACACAGCCATCATCGAGTCCATCCTCACCTCCTCCATAACCGTGTGGTACGCAGGAGCCACTGCCAGGGACAGACTAAGGCTGCAGCGCGTCGTGCGCACTGCTGAGAAGGTGATCGGCTGCAAGCTCCCATCTCTCCAGGATCTGTACATCTCCAGGACCCGGAGGCGTGCTGGCCGGATCATAGCCGATCCCTCACACCCTGGTCACGTACTGTTTGCCCCCCTCCCCTCTGGTAGAAGACTTCGGTCCATCCAGACTAAAACCTCCCGTCACATAAACAGCTTCTTCCCCTCTGCCATTAGACTGCTGAACACTAAGTGACTCTCGTGCACCATGTACAGCAGCTCAACCAGACTCATGTCAATCATCACTGTTTTCTTCCTGCATTACCGACTGCACTATATAGTTCTCCACAGTATCTGCTGCTGGCTAATATATATTTTAACTGTTGACCAGTATCACTTAATCTTATCCTACACTTTATTACATGTATAGTTTATTTCTCTTATCTTATCATGTTTAATGTTGCAGCATTGTACCGAGACAAATTCCTAGTTTGTGTACTACATGAACAATGGCAATAAACCTGATTCTGATTCTGATTCTGATTCTAAATCTTTGCTGAGAACACACCTCTTTGCACTGGCTTTTATCACAGGTTGAGCTTGGACATTATGGATTTTATTTATTGCAATTTGTGACTGACTGATTGTGTTAATGTATTGGTTTTGCTTTAGTATGCATATTCCATTATGTACAACTTTGGACATCGCCTGTTGTTGTAAATGTGTTTGATAAATAACTTGACCTTGACCTAGTGAAGGAAAACGGAGATCACCGTCCACAGTTCAAAGACGCACAGATTTTTAACATATTTTCTGTAAAGAATGTAGAAATCACTTTCAGTGGTAAGGTGCTGAAGCCAATGCCCACATTGTTCCGCTAAATCTACCGAACGACCAATAGTTCCATGTCTAGCTCTGTTGGTGCATTTAGAAAACACACAGCTGTGATTGTCTGCTGCTGCCTGGAATTTCCTCATTGAGGGACTAATAAAGGTGATCTCATCTTATCTTAGCTAAACTGCTGCTCCTGGCAGTTGTGACTTCTCACAGGCTGTGTAACCCCCAGCAAAATTGCTTGAATCTTTATGATACAATTTTAAGGTTGTGTTGGAATGTTACTGTCATTCATAATCCTAACCATAATCAAAACTAGAAAAACACTCGGAGAGCACAGACCTCCGCCAAGTGCCACAGTTCCCCAAGAATCCTTTAAAAAATTCCTGGATCCAGACAGTGATCCAGACCACCACCAAAATGTAATCATCTGTAGGATACCCCATTTCTGACAATCTGTGAAAATTTCATGAAAATCCATCCATAACTTTTTGAGTTATCTTGCTAACAAACAAACAAACAAACAGACAGACAAACCAATGCTGATGGAAACATAACCTCCTTGGCGGAGGTAATGATAGAAACCAAAGAAAAGTTAAGACTTCAAAACACAAAAGTGACTGAGATTCATCAGTACTTTCATGATCTTACAGTCTGATTGGTTCAAATTAACACAGACTCAGCCTAAGAACTTACAGATACAGAAAATGTTGTTTCCTATATGGTTTTATGGGATACTAGCAGCAATACCCAGTGAATAGGGCCTGCAGTGTTTAACCCTGACCATACTACAACAGACCTGCTGACAAACCTTCATTCCTCCTAAAGCTCAGCTGGGCTGCAATGAATATGTAGCTTATGGGGCGAAGGCGGGGGGGGGGGGCTGAAAAGTTCATAGGCTGACTAAGAAGGAGTTATGCTCATAGGTGCTGATCCAGTAGTATTTGTGCTTCAGTGGCCGAGGAACAAGAACTGAGAGCAGAACTGAGAGTTCTCAGGAGCTGTAACAAAAAACTAACTAAACAAGACAGCATACAGCAGATCAGAAGCCTGTTGATCATGCAGACGTGACTAACGACACACATGACCAGACCCTGATTGGGGCTTGACATAAACAGACACAGGAGTAATCAAACCCAACACCAAACAGGTGAGCACAATCAGTGACAAACGAGACAGCAGGGATTAATCACAGACACAGAACAGGCGGGGCTACACCGATGATCATAGACAGAGGACACACAAAACATGAACAGTCAGAGGGGAGAGAAGAACGTGGCACATAAAGATAATAATAATAATAATAATAATAATAATAATAATAATAATAATAATAGGCGGCGTGGTAGCGGAGTGGCTAGCACTGTGGCAGCACAGCAGCTCACCCTTGGCTGGGGGATCCTGGGTTCAATCCCAGCCCCCGACCAACAGTGATCTGTGTGGAGTTTGCATGTTCTCCCCGTGTCTGTGTGGATTTACTCTGGGATTTCTCCGGTTTCCTCCCACATGCCAAAAACATGCAAGTTAGGTTAATTGGCATCAAACTGGGGATTCTAGATTGTCCTTAGGTCTGACTGTGAGAGTGAATGGTTGTCTGTCTCTCTGTGTTGGCCCTGCCATGGACTGGTGATCTGTCCAGGGTGGACCCTGCCTCTCGCCCAAAGATGCTGGGATAGGCTCCAGCCCCCCCCCCCCCGGTGACCCAAAAAGGATTAAGCGGAAGAAGATGAATGAATGAAGAATAATAATAATAATAATAATCATGCTGATAAACTAAGATGATGACCCACAGAGAAATAAATATACAAAACAGAATAAAAATGGCAACTCAGGATAAAATGATACTCAGAATGAAATCCACAAAAATCCAAGATGAAACTTAAAGCAAGGGCGAGAAGACATGCCCTGAAGACAAGATGCCCTGAAGACAAGATAGCACAATGATAAATTAGAATGAGTGCATGAGACCTGGCCCATGCCCTGACAGAATCCTCTTCTTAAGGGGCAGCTTCCAGATGACCCCAGGGTAACACCAACAAAAGAAAGAAAAAAAATAAAACCTTCACAGGGTGGGCAGTGGGGGCACAAGGCCAGGTGTGCCAAAATACACTGTACCCCCCCCCCCCACACAGCATCGCCCAAAACAAACACAATTCATGTGCCAAATAAAGTCTGAGGCCCTAAGACCCAAAACAAGGCAGGTCGGGTGGTCTACCCAAGTCCATGGACCACCGGAACGCAACAAACAATGAGTCAGGGGGTGTATCAAAGTCCATAGGCCCTCGGTCCGGACAACAACATGGGTCGGGGGACCTGCCCCTGTCCATGGACCCCCAGTGTGGAATGCAAGGCCAGTTTGGTGGCCTGCCAATGTCCTCCTAAGGCCACCAAGCGAGAGAACAAGGTGGAACAGTGGCAGCAGAAACACAGAGCTCACCAAACAAACACAGAGGGGCCCTATGCTCTTTGACCGACAACTGCTTCACGCTGACGCCCTGGCCTCTGGAACAAAAGGTGGAGACACACCAGCCTCTTGGGCAATGGTTAGAGGCACGCTGGCCTTTTGGGCAACAACGGGTGGAATGGACTACTCAACCTCTTGGACAATGATGGATGGAGTGGACTGCTCGACTTCTTGGACGACGATGGGTGGAGTGGACTGCTCAACCTCTTGGGCAATGGGTGAAGTGGACTGCTTGACCTCTTGGATGACAGACTGTTCAATCTCAGGAACAATGACAGGTGGAATGGACTGCTTGACCTCTTGGATGTTGGATGGTGTGGGTTGCTCAACCTCTTGGGTGACGAATGGTGTAGAAGCATGCAGCCCCAACACCTGGAGAACCACCCCAGTAGCAATCACTTCAATCACACCAGTATTGAAGACAATCACAACAATCACACCAGAAGCTAGGCAAGTCTTAACTAGTATTGATGTTATGAAAGTAAAGAAAAGCACTTGCCTGAGCTCCTGGTCTTCTGCTACTGGGATGACCTCCTCAGGGTGAGCTGCAGGAGCCGCAGCATGGACCTTGGGCAGAGTAGGAACTGAAGTATGCACTGTTGGAATAGCTGGAGCTGGGGCATGCACCTCCAGGATGAGCGGGAGCCGTTGTGTCCACCTCGTTGACAGCGGGAGCCATTGTGTGCACCTCGGGGACAGCTGGAGCTGTTGTGTACACCGTGGAGATGGCTGGCACTGTTGTGGGCACGTCGGGAATTGCTGACACTGTTGTGTACACCTCGGGGACAGCTAGAGCTGTTGTGTGCACTTTGGGGACAGCTGGAGCTTTCTGGAGAAGAGCTGGAACTGCTAGTGGTGCTGGGAAGTGACGTGCAGTTGGTACTGGAGCTGGGGAGTGACGTGGTGCCAGTACTGGAGCTGAGGACCGGTGTGGAGCTGATACTGTGTAATCCTCATGCAGTCCAGTTGCAGCAACAGCAACTGGTGGGACATTAGGTCTGGGGGCCACAGTTACTTAGAACACCCTCCTGGAGATAGCTGCAGCTGGAGGAGCCTCAGGGGCAATTGGCTCGTCCCAGACCAGTTGATTGCCATCCAGTATAGTCAGTCTCTAACAAAAGGAAGAACTGGACAGAGGAAATGCAGGTGAGGATGAGTGGATTGAAAGGGCAGCAGAGTTAAATGCATGGTGGGGTGGACAGAACTCAGCAGCAGGAAGCAGCTGCGGCCGAGTCTCCCCACCAGGAACCAGACAAGTCCATTAATTAAATGGTGTAAAAAATGAATGGGTACTTGCCTGTACTCCCGTTCTGTTGCCGTTGACCCGTCCGACGAGTCCTCCCAGAAGAAGCTGGAATTCGTCAGACGAGGGAGGATGCCCAATGATATTGTGCTGGTGGTGGGCCGAAGAAGGAAACAGAAGCCTGCTGTGCCCTTACCAGGGATAAGAAGCCGGTCCACTGTGTCCTACAGTGCCAGCTCTGACCACGTCTTCTCCCAGATGGATGCTGTCCTTCCTCCATTGGCACCTCTCCCACCGCCAGGAATGACTCATTCCACCCGCATAAGACAATCTGCATGTCCACGCTTAAATCATGCAGACTGGCGAGCTGAGGGAACCGTCAAAGAGCTGGGAATGCCTCACTCAGGTCCTCGGCGCACTCAAGGCAGTGAAGGGCTTCCTCCGGCATGCGAAAGGTGCGGGCATCCTCGATGTGGGCTTCAATGTTGTCCACCCAGGCTTCCCTTTCATCGAGACCTATCTGCCGAAACTTTAAATACGCTGGGTCCATTGGATGTGTGTCGTAGCGTTAGGGAAGGGGGTGAATTGGACCCAAATGCAGTATTTAAAGTTTGACAATTGGTTTATTAAGAACTGGCCAGATGGGCAATAAAAACACAAAAACAAACAGACTGACAGTTCAGGAGCTGTAACAAAAAACTAACTAAACAAGACAGGATACAGGATACAGCAGATTAGAAGTGTGTTGATCACGCAGCATGACTAACGACACACATGACGAGACGGAAATTGGAGTTTGACATAAATAGACACAAGAGTAATCAAACATAATACTGAACAGGTAAGCGCAATCGGTGTAAAAAGGAGACAGCAGGAATTAATCACAGACACAGGACGGGCAGGGCTACACAAATGATCATACTACTACTACTACTACTACTATTAATAATAATAATAATAAACTAAGAGGCTGACTTGCAGAGAAATAAATAGGCTTGAGGAGCCTCGAGCTCTTGCCGTCTGGACCTGCAGCCTTCCTCGCCTTGATCTTCTTCAGCTTAGCTCTCACCTGGGTCTTATGGCTCTTTTCCACTAGTACCTATTTGGCCCTGTTAGGTTTGGTTCAGTATAGGCCCTTCTCCACTAGCACGCTTTAATGCGACACGAGACGGCTCAGCACGCTTTGTACGCTTTTCAACTAGCCCCAACACGGTTTAACAGCCGCGATTCTCAGCCCCGCTCCAGGGCAGGGTAAAGCAGTGCTGAGCTGGGCCGTGTTGTGACGTTAACAGACTGGTCGCCGCTGATTGGTCAGGTCGTAACCGGTGCTGATTGGTCAGGTTGTAACCGCCCCTCTCCTCCTCCTCTTCTGCTGAATCTTCACAACCTTCTCAATAAAGTTTTTGAAAAAAAAAAAAAAGAATCTTCACGACCGCCATTACTCAGTGCGCAACCACTGTTGGTGGTTTATTTTCAGTGTATTGCTGTGCTATTTTCATTTATTCTCTATCAAAAATGGCTTCGCGTAATAAGGGTGTTCCATGGACCAATAAGGAGCTGCAGTGTCTGCTCACTGCATTGTCAGACGAACGTATCCAGCGCGAGTTAGACGGAGCCACCCGGAATGAAAAAATATACCGGGAGGTCTCGACATCGGAGTCCTTAACGGTGAGTTTTAATTTTTTTTTTATTGTGCGTTTTTTCGCAAATATATTCGGTAAGACGCTCAGTTTATTTATGCAATAAAAAAGCTGTTCATTTGTGGATGATGATTGCTCTGCAGCAGCACACTGCGGACTCACGCTTTTCTTTTAATTATTCATGTGAACAATACGCTGAAATAAGCTTATGTAATCTTGTTAAAAACTATTGTCTTTTCTGTATATCTTGCACTTTCGTGCTGTATTTTATTGTGTGCATTTTCCTTGTAGAATCATCCCACGCGTCCGCCACGCCAGCCCGCCCGGATTCTCCAATGTGAATCTGTCCCGCCACCAGGCGCAAAATCTATTCAATGATAAATATTTGCAACATTTAAATGAGGTTGCAGAAAATGCGAGGGTATCCCTGGAGCTGGCAGAGACGGTTTCATTCAACCGAGCCTTCCTGACCCAGTTTGGGAAGCTGGTAGAGGCACTCAGTGGTCGGCGTGTATAAAATGTCGATTAACCTTCATGTTGTGTTGCAAAGTTTTGTTGTTTTTTTTTATTTTAATATTTTGTATATAATAAAATGGAATTGTTTTTGAAAGTGTGGTTTGTCTGTTATAACACTGAATTATAAAACAGTATAATTACATAGAAATTCCATTGCCTAGTCTGATGAAAATGATGCTGATCATCCTGTCAGGGATCAACCATTGTAAAGGTAATATAATTTTTAACTAGACCAAAAAACAAATGTTTTTGTAAGCTTTCTGTTGTTTTTATTGAAATATCATAAAAAAAATTAGCACCACATGATCCAGTTCTAAACTTTGGGTACATTTTTTATGTTAACTTATAAGAAGTTGCACAGTTGGACTTTAAAATGCAGCAGGAGAGACTGATCAAGCTTACAAGTCAAAGTAGGTAAAAAAAAGTAAGTATATGTAAATTGAATGTTCTATCGGCATTCCAAATTCAGAGAATTACAATACTTTAGAAGGAGTGTAGCGTCATCTAAACAGAAAATACTAATACTGTTGTTCCAAACGACCTGAAGGTGAAAAACATGAATTTTTTTTATTCAGTACATCCAAAATGCCCTAGGATGTAAAAAATAATACAATTTGGTGTTGGCCAGTGTGCCACTGTCTCATTATTTAATACGGATAAAAACAAGTTTCAGCTCATTATTTCTAGGTCACCAGGTTTCACTGTCGTTGCCCACGTGCGCATTGAAGTCCCCCAGTAGGACAATGGAGTCTCCAGGAGGAGCACCCTCCAGCACCCCAGTCACAGACTCCAAAAAGGGTGGGTACTCTGAAACATCATTTGGTGCATAGGCACAAATGATGGTCAGGACCCGTTTCCCAACCCGAAGGCGCAGGGAAGCAACCCTTTCGTCCACCGGGGAAAACTCCAATATAGAGGCAGCAAGGTGGGGCGATACAAGAATACCTACCCCTGCTCGTCGCCTCTCGCCCGGGGCAACTCCAGAAAAGGCCAAGCTCCAGCCCCTCTCCAGGAGACTGGTTCCGGAACCGGAGCTGTGTGTTGAGGTGAGGCCGACTATATCTAGCCGGTATCGCTCAATCTCGTACACCAGCTCAGGCTCCTTCCCCACCAGAGAGGTGACATTCCACGTACCAAAAGCCAGTTTAGAAAGCTTGGGATCAGTCCGCCAAGGTCTCCGCCTTTGACTGCCACCTAATCCACATAGCACCGGACTTCCATGATCCCTCCTGCAGGTGGTGAACCTACTGGAGGGCGGACCCATGTAACTCCTTCGGGCTGAGCCCGGCCGGGTCCCATGGGTGGAAACCCGGCCACCAGACGCTAGCCTTCGAGCCCCTCCCCCAGGCCTGGCTCCAGGGTGGGGCCCCGGTAACCCCATACCGGGCGGGGTACACTGAATCCTTGATATACAATTTATCATGAGAGTCTGTTGGATTAAAGTAAGTCCCCGAGTAAAGAGAGGTGCAGAGCTGTCAACTGATCACCACCTGGTGGTGAGTTGGATCCGATGGCAGGGGAGGAAGCCATTCAGACCTGGTAGACCCAAACGTATAGTGAGGGTGTGCTGGGAGCGTCTGGCTGAGGCCCCTGTCCGGGAGGTCTTCAACTCCCACCTCCGGAAGAACTTCAACCACATTCCGAGGGAGTCTGGAGACATGGAGTCTGAATGGGCCATGTTCTCCACCTCTGTTGTTGAAGCGGCAGCCCAGAGCTGCGGCCGCAAGGTGGTCGGTGCATCTCGTGGTGGCAACCCCCGAACCAAGTGGTGGACACCAGTGGTGAGGGGGGCCATTAAGCTGAAGAAGGAGTCCTATCAAGCTTGGTTGGCTTGTGGGACTCCCGAAGCAGCTGAGGTGTACCGGCAGGCCAAGCGGAGTGCAGCTCGGGTGGTTGCTGAAGCAAAAACCCGGGTATGGGAGGAGTTCGGTGAGGCCATGGAACAAGACTTTCGGTCGGCTTCAAAGAGATTCTGGCAAACTGTTCGGCGGCTCAGGAGGGGAAAGCAGCTCCCCGTCCACACTGTGTATGGTGCGGATGGGACACTGTTGACTTCAACTGGGGATATCGTCGGGCGGTGGAAGGAATACTTCGAGGATCTCCTCAATCCCACTGATACGCCTTCCACAGAGGAAGCAGGGTTTGGGGACGAGGGGGATGACTCGCCTATCACAGGGGCTGAGGTCGCCAAGGTGGTTAAAAATCTCCTTGGTGGCCGGGCCCCGGGGGTGGACGAGATTCGCCCCGAGTACCTCAAGGCCCTGGATGTTGTTGGGTTGTCATGGTTGACACGCCTCTGCAACATTGCGTGGAGGTCGGGGGCAGTGCCTTTGGCATGGCAAACCGGGGTGGTGGTTCCTCTCTTCAAAAAAGGGGACCGGAGGGTGTGCTCCAACTTTAGAGGGATCACACTCCTCAGCCTCCCTGGGAAGGTCTATGCCAAGGTACTGGAGAGGAGAGTCCGGCCGTTGGTCGAACCTCGGATTCAGGAGGAGCAATGTGGTTTTCGTCCTGGCCGTGGCACATCGGACCAGCTCTTTACCCTCTCGAGAATTCTTGAGGGTTCGTGGGAGTTTGCCCAACCAGTTTACATGTGTTTTGTGGACTTGGAGAAGGCATTTGACCGCGTCCCTCGTGGATTTTTGTGGGGGGTGCTTCGGGAGTATGGGGTATCGGGCTTGTTGTTACGAGCTATTCGGTCTCTGTACGACCGTTGTGAGAGTTTAGTTCGCATTGCCAACACTCGGTCGGAGTCATTCCCAGTGAGAGTTGGACTCCGCCAGGGCTGCCCTTTGTCACCGGTCCTGTTCATAATTTTTATGGACAGGATTTCTAGGCGCAGCCAGGGAATGGAGGGTGTCATGCTTGGTGACCACAGGATCTCATCTCTGTTGTTTGCAGATGATGTTGTCCTGTTGGCTTCATCCAGCAATGACCTACAGCTCTTGCTGGGACGGTTTGCCGCTGAGTGTGAAGCGGCTGGGATGAGAATCAGCACCTCCAAGTCCGAGTCCATGGTCCTCAGCCGGAAAAAGGTGGATTGTCCTCTCCGGGTTGGGGACAGGCTCCTGCCCCAAGTGGAGGAGTTTAAGTATCTTGGGGTCTTGTTCACGAGTGAGGGGAAAATGGAGCGAGAGATCGACAGACGGATTGGAGCAGCATCTGCAGTGATGCGGACGTTGTACCAGTCTGTTGTGGTGAAGAGGGAGCTTAGTTCTAAGGCAAAGCTGTCGATTTACCAGTCAATCTACGTTCCTACTCTCACCTATGGTCACGAGCTTTGGGTAATGACCGAAAGAACGAGATCGCGGATACAAGCGGCTGAAATGAGCTTTCTCCGTAGGATTGCTGGACTCACCCTCAGAGATAGGGTGAGGAGCTCAGTCATCCGGGAGAGGCTCAGAGTAGAACCGCTGCTCCTCCACATTGAAAGGAGTCAGTTGAGGTGGTATGGGCATCTGATTAGGATGCCTCCTGGACGCCTCCCACTTGAGGTGTTTCAGGCACGTCCCACTGGGAGGAGACCCCGGGGCAGACCCAGGACTCGGTGGAGAGACTATGTCTCCCAGCTAGTCTGGGAACGCCTTGGTATCCCCTCTGAAGAGCTGGAGCAGGTGGCTGGGGAGAGGGAAGTCTGGGCTTCTCTGCTTGAACTGCTGCCTCCGCGACCCGGACCTCCGGAAAAGCGGTAGAAGATGGATGGATGGATGGATGGATGGATATTTCTAGGTCATTTGGCAGTTAATTCAAACCAAAAGTGACTTGTGTTGTTGCAGCTTTTTTATCAGAGAGTTTCTCCAGTTTTGGAGCATATAATCATCCGTCCCTTAACTGTTAAACATTAAATAACAGCAGACAGATTGGCAAAGGATACACAATTGTGTTGCTGTTGCCCAAAACCGCTGTGACCCACTGCTTGTGGTGCTACCTTTCATGTGTGTGCTTTTTATGAATATTCACACGTTTTTGTAAGTACAAGTGGGATAGTATTAAATTGAAATATAACATATTTCTAATAATGTTTGCTTTTTGCAAATATTTACACTTATTTTGAAAGTAAAAGTTGGATAGAATTAAATTGACATATAACACGTTTCTCAATAGTGACAGTACCAGTATATGGAGGAATTCTGGGTCATATTAGCATCTGCTTTTCATCATAATGAGTTTGGGCGGGGGGGGGGGTGTCTAATCATGTGCCATGGAGGGCCAAGACCCTGCAGGCTTTACCTCCAACCAGTGTCTTCAACAGCAGATTCCACTGAACTTCTTCCACTGACTGATCAGTGATAACACCTGCTGAAGAGACTGGGTAGAAGAGAGAACCTGCAGGGTCTTGGCCCCCCATGACACATGATTGGAAGCCCCCGGATTAGGTTTAATTGGATTTAACATTTTAACACAAACTGCTTTATGGTTCATAATTCTGTTGACAGACTTACACCAAACCAAAAGTGATTTCTCAAACTGCTGGATTATTCTTAGCTTTTCCAATCTTTCAGTATTTAATTTATGCCACATGGTGGTAACCTTCACATATAAAAAAAGAGACATCTGCAAAAACTTCATAGGTTTATTGTCAGTGCAAATCCCAGTGCAATACAACATGAATGCATATCTAGTACATTGTTGATGCAGAGAATATATATTTCTACAGTACATGTTTCCATGTAAACTTGTGACTGCATTATTTTAATTGCTTTTAATCCTAGATCAAGTTTGTTTTTGCCTAAAATGCATGATAACTGTCAAATATGTCTTATTATACCTAACTCAGTAAAGTTTACTTTTAAATATATATTTTGTGGCTAATATTAACCTGGCGATCAAGTTGTGTCAGCTGATCGTTTCTTTCTATGATACCATCTCAGACTCTTCTTCAGAAGCAGGTAAGTCCATGATGTCTCAACAGTCTCTCCATGATTTTCAAGCAGATCAGAGCAATTTGTTGTACAGGAAATAAAACATTTCTACAGACATTCTTAAGCTCTACAACCACTGATCGTTTGTGAAGCTGTGTTGACATCAGTGACAGGCTGATGACATCCGTGACAGGCACGCCCAGCGCGAATGAAGCAGTAATTTCCCCACAACAGAGCCATCTGAAACACACACAGCATACATCTTTTAGTACCTAACAGTGATAACTTGCAGACATTAAAGTGTAGCACGATGTACTTATAGCAAACTAGCATTAGCAACCATTAGCTTACCGTCATATACGACCTAGTTTGTATCCTCACGCCTTTGGCTCTCCCAGAAGCTGCAGAACTATTCCAGAGTGTTTTCATCTCGCTGCCTGTACCCTTGTCTGGCGGTCCTTTTTGGCGTTTACGGTGAAAAAAGCCACAGACCGAGGAGTGGCCTTGTACAGCTATGTGTTATGTTTTGCTTGGGTCTTCTCAATAAAGTTTTGGAAAAAAAAATGTTTTGCTTGGGTTGCGTGCGTTACGTCACGGGAGTGTGGCGCCGCCTCGCTGTTATAAACCCACCCACCCTAGCACAACACCCATGCCCAACACCGTGCTAATGGAGACAGAAGCATTCCGAGCCATACTGAAGTGAATCGAGCCGTACCGAGGTGTGCTGGGCTAGTGGAAAAGAGATGTTTTATAGGCTTTTCCATTAGGAACTGTAATGGTTTTGGTCCCGATTTTTCAGACCTACTCCAGAGTGGTTCTAAGCGTGCCATACCAACCTGAAAATGTGACGTCGAAAGACTGCAGGCCACTGATTGGTCTGGGCGTAACGTCATGAGAGCAACGTTTGAAGGCTGAATTACAGAATCTCAAGCCACCATTTGCAAAGATTCATCCGTGAGCCAGCAAGCAGTATAAACAACAACGATAGAATGGCTTCACAGAAATCACACCCACAGAAGTCTACACCGCAGTCCAACAGAGTTTTCTGTGCCTTTAGGCTGATGAGGGAATCCAGAGGGAACTAGGCAGAGTCACCTGAAATGAATTTACGGCCACGGGAGCACCCAACTTCAGCAGTTGAAAGCCATGTTATTGGGATATAGAGTATGGTGAGTGATGTGAAATGATGTGATATTATGCATCTTTTATGTTATTTATCCCAGCAGTGGAAAGTTCACTTTGAACAGACAACAAAATTGTCTCTTGAGCTAGTTAGTTAGCAGTCAATGTTAACTCTGTGCTCTCCTTGTATTTTGCGCTTGCGTTGACAACATCTGATGAAATAAGCTAGTTGTAATTCTGGTTAAAAGGTTTTTTGTTTGTTGTTGGGTTTTTTTTGTTTTTTTTTGCATGTACTTAAGTTGTGTGTATTTTCATTCAAGAGGCCGACCAGCATCTGCTGTGACACTGGCAACATTTAGCACGACACAGATGTATTATGAGTTGTAAGTTGCAAATCCCGTTATTGTTTTAGTAGTAGTGGACAAAGTACTCAAATCCTTTGTTTTTTAAGTTAAAGTAGAGGTAAAGTGCCAAAATTAAAGTAGCACAATTTTCACTTACTATGAAAGTGACTCAACTGAGATTTATTTGTGTGAATATTATTTACAGAATAATTGAAAATGAATGGCACATCCATTATTAGCCACTGTAAAATAAACAGCTTGTTTATTTTTTTTTAGTGCTTCCTTTTATATTTTAGCAATACAAATACAAAACACCACCAACACTTGAAACCAGGGCGACACAGCAGTGACAGAGCGGTGGCTAAACTTTTATTGATAAAAATTACATATTTTGACTGAGCGACTCCATATTCAGGGATGCACACCCTCAGTTAAAGTACTAGATTCCATTCAACTGAAGGTATCAACTCATTCTGATTGCTGAGGCCACAATAAAAATAAATGATTTTAAATGTAACCCAGCCCTTGTAAAATCTACTTTACTGAAGGGCAGCTACATTAAAGTTGTGGTTGAATACAACAACAAAGCACTTTTTTTGTCACATTCCACCACTGGCTTTTAGAAACAAGTGTATTTCCCAAATATGTTTTAAACTTGCTTTAATTAACCACCACCCACTTCTGTCTTTCATCTAGGAAAGAGGAAAATGATCCCCCCAAACCGGACCTTGCGTCACTATTTACAGAGATGCAGGCTGAAGATCTGCTGAACTGGGACCAGTGTGAGCGGCACATCCAGTTGCTTCTCAGTGAGGCAGCGTGGCCGGTGTGTGTGACCCATCCTGTTTTTTTTTTTTTTTTTTTACAGTTTGAATTTTGCACATTGTAAATAGTCTGTAATTTGCTGCTGATTGTAATAAACAATTTAGTGACTTATGTGTTTGCATCATGATTTTCTATTTTGTCTGTTAAGACACCAGTGAGAAAAGAGTCAACAGTACAAACCATTTATCAGTAATATTGAAAATAATGGCTCATTTCTAAGAAAAATTAACAAAAAACTTTTTTTTTTTTTAATTTACTCAAGACTATATTGTTGGATGTGCCAGTGTAGAAGACATTGCACACTTTAGTGATAATACCAGTATATGGAGGATTTCTGGGCCATATTAGCATCTGGATTTTCTAATAATGGGTTACGGCAGGGGTGTCCAATCATGTGCCATGGAGGGCCAAGACCCTGCAGGCTTTACCTCCAACCAGTATCTTCAACAGCAGATTCCACTGAATTTCTTCCACTGACTTCTGATCAGTGAAAACAACTGCTGAAGAGACTGGGTAGAAGAGAGAAGCTGCAAGGTCTTGGCCCTCCATGGCACATGATTGGACACTCCTGGGTTAGGGTTTAATGGGATTTAACATTTTAACGCACACTGCTTTATGGTTCATAATTCTGCTGGCAGACTTACAACAAACCAAAAGTGATTTCTCAAACTGCTGGATTGTTCTTAGACATCTTTCCCAATCTTTTAGTATTTAATTTATGTCATTTGGTGGTAACTTTCACATTTGGTGGTAACCTTCACATACACACGTGGACCAAATTGTTGGTACCCCTCTGTTAATGAAAGAAAAACCCACAATGGTCACAGAAATAACTTGAATCTCACAAAAGTAGTAATAAATAAAGATTCTATGAAAATTAACCAATGAAAATCAGACAATGCTTTTGAATTGTGGTTCAACAGAATTATTTTAAAAAACAAACTCATGAAACAGGCCTGGACAAAAATGATGGTACCCCTAGAAAAGATTGAAAATAATGTGACCATAGGGACATGTTCAACCAAGATGTTTCCTCTAATTAACATCACAGGTGTCTACAAACTTGTAATCAATCAGCCTATTTAAAGGGTGACAAGTAGTCACTGTGCTGTTTGGTGACATGGTGTGTACCACACTAAACATGGACCAGAGGAAGCAAAGGAGAGAGTTGTCTCAGGAGATTAGAAAGAAAATTATAGACAAGCATGTTAAAGGTAAAGGCTATAAGACTATCTCCAAGCAGCTTGATGTTCCTGTGACTACAGTTGCACATATTATTCAGAAATTTAAGCTCCACGGGACTGTAGCCAACCTCCCTGGACATGGCCGCAGGAGGAAACTTGATGAAAAATGGAAGAGACGGATAATACAAATGGTAACAAAAGAGCCCAGAACAACCTCTAAACACATTCATGGTGAACTCCAAGGTCAAGGTACATCAGTGTCAGATCGCACCATCCATCATTGTTTGAGCCAAAGTGGAGTTCATGGGAGACGACCAAGGAGAACACCACTGTTGAAAACAAATCATAAAAAAGCCAGACTGGAATTTGTCAAACTGCATGTTGACAAGCCACAAAGCTTCTGGGAGAATGTCCTATGGACAGACGAGACAAAACTGGAACTTTTTGGCAAGGCACATCAGCTCTATGTTCACAGACACAAAAATGAAGCATACCAAGAAAAGAACACTGTCCCTACTGTGAAACATGGAGGAGGTTCTGTTATGTTCCGGGGCTGCTTTGCTGCATCTGGCACGGAGTGTCTTGAATCTGTGCAGGGTACAATGAAATCTCAAGACTATCAAGGTATTCTACTGTAGGATGAAGAGCCTATAAAATTATTTGTCATAAGGTACAGGAATTATTTATTTTATTTAATAGTGGGTGTGAAAGGGGGGCGGAGTTGAACCTTCACTTCTACACCAGCTAAATTAAATAAAAGCACTCGTAAAAGGGGCACCAGTCCTAACGGACAATAAAATTAACTTTAGTTTTAATTAATTTTGTACCTTAAATTGCTTAATGAATCAGTCTCAAAGTTTCAGTGAGTTTTTGTCCTGCCGTGATTAGGAAACCTGTATATGCGAAAGGAAAACGCTTCAACTGCTCTTATTCACTCGTTTATTAAAATCATTCAGGTTACATGGCATGGCGTTCAAATGATGAATAAACAGATTCAGATGATGACAGCGTAAAATATCACATCAACTGATATTGAGTTCCTGAACATAAAATCCAGCTTTACACCTCTGTAGAACCAAGGAGAAACAGACTTATGTTTCAACGGTGAGACTGGAATGTTTTAACAAAACAACGCAATTTTATGGGGAAAATTCATAAGCTAATTATCTAAAAATGACTCCTGAATTAATCTACAAAATTTTAAGGGCAGTTACTTAAAAATGACTTAAAGTTTTCGTTCAGTTTACAGTCCTATCCTGTGGCTGAGACTAATTGAGCCCTGAAATACGGGCGATATTCAATTGTAATTTAATTGTTAGGACATCACGTTTTAACCCAGAAATAGGAGGAATAAGTCTCACTCACACACGGCCGTAGGTCCAAATCCCGCTGGTCGGTACCGCTGGGGTTTTTTTTGAAGCTCGGACGTCGGGAGGAAGCGGCTGCTATCCTCACTCACAGCCGTGGGGCGATAACTCAGCTGGGTGGCCCTTCAAAGAGACATTTGCAGCCGTGGGTGGTTTTGTCTCAGGGCGGCGTGAAAAGTCCTTGGGAAAAGCATCCAAATTTGGGGTCTCTTGTAGCTGGATCGACCCAAAACTGAAGGAAAATCTTCTCAGTCTCTGTTCTCTTTAACTAGGCAAATTAAAGGTCGACTTTAATGGCGTGAAAAGTCATTAAAAAAAAAAAAGTGTTAGAAAAACATTTACTAGGATAAGAATGGCTTCTGAGGTGAAAGAAAAAGTTTGAGAATTTGATTCTCTAAAAAGGGACGAGCTCTAAAGAAAAATGGTTTCTCCTCAGTTTCCAGAATATAAGAAAAGATTTGACAAACACACAGAGAATAAAATAAAACTTCACAGGGCCTTGAAACGGTGGAATAAAATCTTCTGAGATCTAGATTACTATTCTGCTTCTTTAATCTGAATTTAGTTCCTAATCTTTCTCAAAATCTCTTTCTTCTTTCTGTGTTTCTAATTCTTAATTCTATTTCTAGCTAATCTTCCTGCCTGTTGTCTGATCTCTGACTTTTTCAAATCTCTTAACTGTGCTGTGACTCAACTGTTAACCCTGTTTTTTTTTCTCTTGTCTTTTTCTCTCTCTACTCAAATCTAACTTCTGTCTTTTAAAGTTACCTCGCCGGGTCGTAAAACTGATGAGGTCAGTCGTCAAACGACCAATCTACTCTTTCAGAATCAGTTTGAAATGGCTGTTATCCAATGTGAAAACATTTCTTTGTTTGAGAGCAGCCAACCAAATGGAGACACCATCCCATGAATTTTCAGAGGGAAAAATCAACAGTCAGTTCTTATAAGATAAATGCTCAATATAAAATCTAACTAAATTAAATGACTTGGCTAATATATGGTGATCATGCATTTATACCATTACTCCAATAACACTCATGAATATAACATTTCTTATACATAATTATAATACATGCATTCACATTTAGATCAAGATTAGAACAGCAGAACATGCAGCAAACCATGGTTGGTGATAAGGGGGATGATTTTCAGTGTCCTTAGGATCCAGGATAAGCTGAAAGAAACTTAATATTTAGAACAAATTAAAAGTCATCCTACGTACTGAAAACACATTCCGTAGGTATCCGCTAGGAGGTACTGTTGAGCTGTAGATGATTTCCTTAGTATCTGGCGAAGGCCTGGACAGCATAGGCTATAAAACCGTCAGATTAAGTGGTTTATGACTCTTTTAAAAACATTGGTTTCCTGTGAAAAGGTACGTTATCAAATGCAGTGTTCATGTTGAGAGGTCTGGTCTCCTGAGTTTTATGTTCCTTTGAGCCTTTAAAAGCAAACTCTGATCCTTACAATCTCTGCAAGCGGCAATTGTTTACATTGGGGTCCTGGGAAAGCGAGCATCTTTGGTCAGGTCTGGAAGAAGCCTGCATGAGTCAGCAAAAAGCCAGTGATATTCCTGAGAAGGCAGAAAGGTGATATTCCTGTGTAATGAATAAATTGAAATTCCTGTAAACTGGAGAGAAGTGATCTTGTCTTGGTTTTGAGGAGGACGATGATGCTACACTACAGAGAAATGTGCTGCCCAGTGTCAGACAGCTTGGTCTCAGTTGCAGGTCATGGGTCTTGCAACAGGATAATGACCCAAAACACACAGAATAATCCCAGGTTTCTTTTCAGCACTGTAGCCAGGTTGAGAAAGAGTCAGGACTCTGTCAATCCTAGCATTCCCTTAGAGCTTACTAGTCAGGACTTTATGAACTTTTTCAATAATAAAATTTCATCCATCAGAGATAAAATCAATCAGATTCTTCCCACAGTTAACTTAAATACTGTAACTACTACAACTCCTTCTATTGATGTCTGTCTTGATGAGTTTACTCCAATCGACCTTTGTGAGTTAGACAAACTAGTTTCCTCATCCAAACCTTCAACGTGTCTTTTAGACCCTATTCCTACCAGGTTATTTAAATAAGTCTTCCCACTTATTGGTAGCTTTATTCTTCATATAATCAATTCTTCATTAACTTTAGGCCATGTACCGCAGGCTTTTAAAAAAGGCTGTAATTAAACCCTTACTCAAAAAGCCAACGCTAGATCCAGGAGCTTTAGCTAACTATAGACCAATCTCTAATCTCCCTTTCATTTCAAAAATCTTAGAAAGAGTTGTTGCTACGCAATTATTTGACCACCTGCAGGAAAATGGTTTACTTGAACAGTTTCAATCTGGGTTTAGAATCCATCGTAGTACTGAAACAGCCTTAGCGAAGGTCACTAACAACCTCCTCATCGCATCTGATAATGGACTGGTTTCTGTACTTGTCCTTTTAGACCTTAGTGCAGCTTTTGATACTATCGATCATAATATTCTACTTGATAGATTAAAACACTATGTTGGACTTAATGGAACTTTGTTGCAGTGGTTTAGATCTTATTTATCTGATAGGTTCCAGTTTGTTCATGAAAATAATGAGTTTTCTTTCAACTCAAAGCTTAGTCATGGAGTTCCACAGGGATCTATGCTAGGCCCTACTCTTTTTAGTTTATATATGCTTCCGTTAGGCAACATTATTAGAAAGCACTGTATACATTTTCATTGTTATGCAGATGACACACAATTATACCTGCCAATGAAGCCAGATGATAGTAATCAATTAGCCAAGTTAGAAGCCTGTCTTAAGGAAATCAAAGCTTGGATGACTTGTAATTTCCTGCTATTGAATTCAGATAAGACTGAAGTCATTCTTGTTGGTCCAAAAAACCTTAGAAATTCCTTTCCAAATCAAACTTTCAGTTTGGATGCGGTTACTCTTTCTCTTAATAGCTCTGTGAGGAACCTTGGAGTTATTTTTGATCAAGATCTGTCATTCAATTCACATATTAAATTTGTTTCTAAGACTGCCTTCTATCATTTGCGTAATATTGCCAAGATTAGGAGCATCTTGTCTCAGAGTGATGCTGAGAAACTGATCCACGCTTTTGTTAGCTCGAGATTAGATTATTGTAATTCTTTATTATCAGGCTGTCCTAAAACATCTTTAAAAAGTCTTCAGCTTATTCAAAATGCTGCAGCAAGAGTTTTAACAGGTACTAGAAAGAGAGCTCATATCTCTCCGGTTCTGGCCTCCCTTCATTGGCTTCCCATAGAGTTTAGAATTAAGTTTAAAATCCTTCTTCTTACTTACAAAGCTCTAAACAATCAGGCTCCTTTTTATTTAAAAGATCTGATACTACCGTATTATCCTAACAGAGCACTATGCTCCCAAAATGCAAGATTACTTGTAATACCTCGAATCTCCAAAAGTACAATGGGAGGCAGAGCCTTCAGTTATCAAGCTCCTCTCCTGTGGAACCAGCTGCCAATCTGGATTCGGGAGTCAGACTCGATCTCTGTTTTTAAGAATAGGGCTAAAACCTACCTTTTTGATATAGCCTACAATTAGGGAGGGATCATGTGTTTCTGAACCTATATGTCTTATTGTGGAAGGGGCTGCTTGAGCCCAGACTGTCAAACAGTATGATATATGAGAAAAAACCATAGAATGCATATACAGTGCAGCTGCTTCGTAAGGTATGTAATATCTAATTAATTTAAAGCAGTTCAGATTTTTTTTTACTGTTTTTGAAATTTTCTTTATATGAAGATTAAATTTGAGTTGAGGATCTAGTACAATGCCAAGGTATTTGAATTCTGTAACTAAACTGATGTCATGATCATGTATATTAACTTTAAAATGTTGCAGGTTACATTTTTTGATTGAAAAGCACATTGAGACTGTTTTCTGAAGGTTCAGCAATAGATGGTTCTTGAGGAGCCACTCTTGGACATCAACCATACTTGTAGACAGTACATCTGCAGCCTGTGCTGGAGTCTTGGCAGCTGTGTAAATAACTGCATCATCTGCATAAAGTTGGCATGTTGCAGCTGAGCAGTGTAACGGCAGGTCATTAATAAAAATGCTGAAAAGTAAAGGACCAAGAATGGACCCAATATATATATATATATATTTTTTTTTTTGCTGGTCATTAACATTTGTTTGTTCTCTCCCTTAGATTGAGTCCCCATCGTGCTGTTTGCTCTCTACATGTCTGTTCTTTTCATCTTCTCTGTCCCCTCACCCCCCAGCCAGTCGCAGCAGATGACTGCCCCTCCCTGAGCCTGGTTCTGCTGGAGGTTTCTTCCTGTTAAAAGGGAGTTTTTCCTCTCCACCGTCACCAAGTGCTTGCTCACAGGGGATCGCCTGATTGCTGGGGTCTTTCTGCAACTATGGGGGTTCCCCTTACAGTTGAAAGTGCTATGAGATGACTGTTGTTGTGAAATGGCGCTATATAATAAAGTTGAATTGAATTGAATTGAATTGAATTCAAAACACACAGCTAAAAACACCCAAGAATGGCTAAGAGTGAAATATTGGACTATTCTAAAGTGGCCTTCTATGAGCCCTGATCTAAATCCTATTGAACATCTGTGGAAGGAGCTGAAACATGCCGTCTGGAGAAGGCAGCCTTCAAACCTGAGACAACTGGAGCAGTTTGCTCATGAGGAGTGAGCCAGAATACCTGCTGAGAGGTGCAGAAGTCTCACTGACAGTTACAGAAATCGTGCAACAAAATATTAAGTTAAGGGTACCATCATTTTTGTCCACACCTGTTTCATGAGTTTGTTTTTTTTTAAATAATTCTGTTGAACCATAATTCAAAAGCATTGTCTGATTTTCATTGGTTAATTTTCATAGAATTTTTATTTATTGCCACTTTTGTCAGATTCAAGTTATTTATGTGACCATTGTGGGTTTTTCTTTCTTTAACAGAGGGGTACAATGCAGAGAATATATATTTATACAGTATCTACATGTAGTCAGAAATACTCAATATGATATTTATCCAGTAAATCCATATATTTCTCCGTCACCTTGTGACTTCATTATTTTAATTGCTTTTAATCCTAGATCCAGTTTGTTTTTGGCTTAAAATGCATCATAATTGTTAAATATATCTTAATATCTTATTATACCTATCTCAGTACTGTTTACCTTTTGAAATAATTATTTTATGGCTAATATAACCACATAACTACAATATGGCACCTGGCGATCAAGTTTTGACAGCTGATAACTTTTTGTCATGACACCGCCATCTGGAGCAGCTACATCCCATGATGTCTCAACAGTCTCTCCATGATTTTCAAACAGATCAGAGCAATTTGTTCGAAAGGAAGCTAAACTTTTCTACAGACATTCAGAATTTCTGAAACCACTGTGCATTTGTGAAGCTGGGGTGACATTTCATCACTGGAGCCTGTGTTGAATGCCCACACTGACGGTTTGAAGTGATAATTTTGCCACAAGAGAGCCATCTGAAACACACACACACACACACACACACAGAGAATACATATTTTAGTACCTAATAGCGATAATTTGCCAACATTACAATGTAGTACAGCGGACTTAAAGCAACGTAGCATTAGCAATCATTAGCTTACCTTCATATGTGATGTAGTTTGTGTTGTCATGGCTTTCTAAATGCTCCAGTACTTTTCCAGAGTGTACCGTCTCGCCACCTATAGCATTCTGCTCTCCTTTTATGCCTTTACTCTAGCAAAAAAAAGCCAGAGACAGCAGTCGAAGTGTATCCTGCCATCTTGTGTTTTGCCTGGATCACCTGTTTTACGTAATGGGATGGTTGTGCCGCCTCCCTGTAACAAATCCCACCCACATCAAGCAGTACTCCGGTGTAATGGAAACGCAAACGGACTGAACTGAACTGAACTGTACCGTGCTGTACCGGGCCAAACAGGTTCTAGTGGAAAAGGGGCATTAGTGAGAGTCAGGTTGGGGCAGGGGGGCTGTGTGCTGGGATGGGGGGTGTTGGGTCTGTGGTGGTAAAACAGTGGGGGATGTATGGGGGGGTGATGAAGGTTTAGGCAGCAGTGGTTGGTGGACAGGCAGAGAAGAAGGTGGCTGGTCAGACCTGTTAAAAAACAGGTTCAGGTTATTCACCCACTCCCTACCCCCCGTGGCCTGGGAGGAGGTATTCTAGTGCCCAGAGATGATTTTGAGGCTTCTCCACATGCCACTGATGTCACTCTGTTGCAGCCTGTCCGCCATCTTCTTCCTGTAGCTGTCCTTCCCTTCTCTCATCTTCCTCCTCAGCTCCCTCTGTATGGACTTCAGCTCCTCCTTGTTTCCTGACGTGAAGATCCTTTTCTTCTCCTTCAGCAGTGACTTTATCTCAGGGTTGATCCAGGGTTTGTTGTTTGAGAAACACCATATATACTCAAATTTACCAGAGTGGTGGCTCAGTTGGTAGAGCATCCACCCCACACCCTGGAGGCAGGGGATCAAATCCCGGCCAGGCCATGCCGAAGGCCATATAAAAGCGGAACTTCCTGCCATCCAGCTTGGTGCTCAGCAATAATGGAATGGAGGAGGGAAATCTGTGGCGGCGCCTTGCATGGCAGCGGCCCTCTGATTCTATATATGGGGTGTGTGTGATTAACACTGTAGATAGGAAAAACACAATTTCATTCTACTGTACATGATTAAAAGCTTGGGATCAGTCCGCCAAGGTCTCCGCCTTTGACCGCCACCTAATCCATATAGCACCGGACCCCCATGATCCCTCCTGCAGGTGGTGAGCCCACTGGAGGGCGGACCCATGTAACTCCTTTGGGCTGAGCCTGGCCGGGTCCCATGGGTGGAAACCCGACCACCAGACGCTAGCCTTCGAGCCCCTCCCCCAGGCCTGGCTCCAGGGTGGGGCCCCGGTAACCCCATACCAGGGGGGTACACTGAATCCTTGATCTAGAATTTATCATGAGAGTCTGTTGGATCGTTCTTAGTCTAGCCCTTCACCCAGGACCAGTTTGTCTTGGGTGACCCTATCAGAGGCAAATTGCCCCGGACAACATAGCTCCTGGGATCACTGGGGCACGCAACCCCCCCCCCCCCCCATCACGATAAGGTGACGATCCATGAGGTGGTATGGGAATCTGATTAGGATGCCTCCTGGACGCCTTCCACTTGAGGTGTTTCAGGCACGTCCCACTGGGAGAAGACCCCGGGGCAGACCCAGGACTCGGTGGAGAGACTATGTCTCCCAGCTGGTCTGGGAACGCCTTGGTATCCCCTCTGAAGAGCTGGAGCAGGTGGCTGGGGAGAGGGAAGTCTGGGCTTCTCTGCTTGAACTGCTGCCTCCACAACCCGGACCTCCAGAAAAGCGGTAGAAGATGGATGGATGGATGGATGGATGGATAGATGTACATGATTGGTTGAATGACAATAAAGGGTGATTTAATTTATTGATTTTTTTAAATGACGTTGCTGCTTACTTTTTACCCTCGTCTTGTGATTTTATTGTGACTGGTTTTAACAGAAAATTGGAAACAGCACCCAACACAGTAGCTCATTTGTGAACAAACAAACAAAAAAAAACTTCCCACTAATCCAACCCCACCCTGGAGAACTGGAGAAATTAAACAACTAAAACACAATTGTTGAGCTGCTGAAAGAAAAGGAGAACAAACAAATTAGAAATTAACCTCCAAATTTTAAAAAATCAACTTACCACCTACAATAAAGCCATAAAAGAAGCAAGGAAGGCACATTTGTCCAGGCTCATCAACAATAATCATAATAACCCCAAAACACTCTTTTTCAATAATTGATCAGTTAATAAATGCAGTTTTTAACATGTCCAGCAGACTGTGTACAGACTCCAAATGTTCAGGTTCAGGTTCAGGTTCCTTTATTTGTACCCGTAGGTAGATTTGTTTTGCAGTCTGGTGACATCCATATATACAAGCCACAGTTACATTCAACATAGACACAAACACAGGCACACATGAAGCTGACTATAAACATGATAAAAATACTCAAGGCTCCATCAATCAGGGTATAAAGACAAAGAGATGAGAGAAAAACCAGAGGTAAGAGAGAAGAGTCATAATAAAAGCTAAAAAATAGTCAAAGAGGTTAAAAACTCAAAGATCTAAAACCCAATAAAATATTTAGAACCCAAGTAACATCCTAAAAAATAAGTAAATATAAAATTGAGTTAATAAATAGGTACCTAAATTATGTGCAATATATTTTTACAGCTTGTTCAACACTTTGACAGCAGCAGGAACAAAGCTGTTTTTGTAGCGCTGGGTTTTACTTTTTGGGACAGCAAACCTCCGTCTTGAGGGAAGAAGCTGAAAGTTGCAGTGCAAAGGGTGGGAGTCATCATTTAAAATGGAGGTAGCCATCCTCTGTAGCTGTCTGGTGTACAGGGATGTCAGGCTCAGCTGTGGCTCACCAAGCAAACGACTGGACCATCTGACTACCTGATCCAAGGATTTCCTCTGTTTCAGTTTTATCTGACCAAACCATGACACTAAAGAAAAGGATAAAACAGATTCAATAAAAGCCCGATAAAACATTGTCATTATGGTTCGGTCAACTTGGAAGCGTGCAAGTTTCCTCAAACAATGCAAATGTTGCTGACCCTTTTTGCACACCCTTTCACAGTTCTCTTCAAAGTTTAAATTACTATCAATAATTGTCCCAAGATATTTGTAGGATTGTACACATTCGGTGGTCTGGCCTTTTAGTACGGTGACTTTGTGCCTGGGAGTTTTCCTCCTAAAGTCAATAATCATATCTTTAGTTTTTGTTGTATTCAGCTGCAGGTAGGAATCCTCACACCAGTGAACAAAATTATCGACTACTGGGCCGTGGCCACTCTCACCATCCTGGAGGAGACTGACAATAACTGAGTCATCAGCATACTTTATAATGTGTCTGTTGTCATGTCTGCTCCGACACATGTTTGTGTACAGGATGAAGAGTAGTGGTGACAACAGACACCCCTGAGGAGAGCCAGTAGAAGAGCACTTTAGATCAGACAATGTGCCATTGACCCTTACTCTCTGCGTCCTGTTGGTTAAGAAATCCAGAATCCAACCCACCAGATTATTGCTCAAATCAAATTGTTGCAGGAGCCTTTCACCTAAGATATGAGGTTGGATTGTATTAAAGGCGGAGGAAAAGTCCACAAATAAAAGTCTGGCGTGTGTCCCATTAAAATCCAGATGTTTAAAAAGCATGTTAAACAGAGTGACAGTGGCATCCTCCACTCCTCTGTGAGGCCTATAGGCAAACTGCTGAGGATCCAATGCATGTTCAGTCTGCCTTAGGACCTCACGTCTGACCAGTTTTTCAAAAATTTTCATTAAAATTGAAGTCAAAGCAACTGGTCTAAAGTCGTTTATCGTTTTAGGACAGCTGGATTTTGGAACGGGAACAACCACGGCTTCTTTCCAGATCTTAGGCACATGTTGTGTCTGTAAGGACTTATTGAAAATGTAATGAAATATAGGACTCAGTTCATGTGCACAGGACTTTACCAAGCGCCCACATATATTATCAGGGCCCTGACTTTTGTTCACTTTTACAGCACAGAACTCCCTTTTAACATCCTGCACCTCAATATTAAAGTGCTGATTGTCTTTGAGTTTCTGTTTCAAATCTTGGGTTTCTGTGCTAAAATCAAAGGAGTCAAAACGACCATAAAAACAATTAAGAGCATTAGCCAGCTCTGTGTCTGAACTAAAACCATCTAAAAACACATGATTACTGCACTCTGTGCTCTGAAGGCCTGCAATAGTTTTCATACTGGCCCAGGCTGAACCAAGTTTCCTGTGAAACTTGAGGAATTTGCAGCTCACTTCAGCAGTAACATAGAAACTATAAGCTCAGTTATTATTTTCTTACAACCTACTGCTATTAATACAGCTGAACCTTTGTTTTTATGTGGGGAAACACAGGACAGTTTTGACCTGGTTGATGCTAATGAGCTGGAGAATGTTATCTCCCAGTTAAAACTAGCAACCTGCCTTTTAGATCCAATTTCCACACAATTTTTTAAATCCATTTGTAGCTTTTTACTTGATGATGTTCTTGTTTGCAGTTTTTAACCAGTTAAACGGTTTTATGAAAACTTATGATTTGTATGAAGCATTTCAACTTGGTTTTTGGTCAAATCACAGTACTGAGACAGCCCTGATCAAGGTTTTAAATGATCTTAGAATTAACATGAACAAGAGCATGCTCTCTGTCCTGATCTTACTGGATCTAAGCGCAGTATTTGACACAGTAGACCAGGGGTGTCCAATCATGTGCCATGGAGGGCCAAGACCCTGCAGGCTTTACCTCCAACCAGTGTCTTCAACAGCAGATTTCACTGAACTTCTTCCCACTGATTGCTGATAAGTGAAAACACCTGCTGAAGAGACTGGGTAGAAGAGAAAACCTGCAGGGTCTTGGCCCTCCATGGCACATGATTGGACACCCCTGCAGTAGACCATGATATTCTTTTAAATTCCACCTAGCTGCAATGCTCCGTACTGTGGGTGTTTATATATTTACATATTTATTCCATCTAGCTACAATGCTCTGCACTGTGTGTCTGTGTGTATATATATATTTTATAGTAATATGTACATATGTATATTAGCTGCTCTTGCTTGCTTGTTTTTTTTTCTTGCCTTCTGATTGTTGCTCTGAGTGTTGCTATCCCTGTGCTGTTGCAATCCTGGAATTTCCCCGTTGTGGGACTAATAAAGGCTTATCTTATCTTATCTTATCTTAAACAGACTGCTCAATATGATGGGCCTCTCACGCACTGTTTTTAGCTTGTTCAAATCCTCCCTCACTGGCAGAGAATTTTATGTCACCCTGGGTGAACACTCCTCATCAAAGTGACACGACATGGTTTGTGGTGTTCCTCAAGGTACAATTTTAGGTCCAATTCTTTTTAAATTGTACATGCTGCCATTAGGCAACATCATTGTCGTGCTTCGAGCGCCGATCTTGTCCGTGCTCGGGCCATGCAGCATTTTCCTCCCATCTGGCGTGTGTGTGTTCCCTAGGGTTCTCCGAGCTTTTATTGTGACAGTGCTCGGAAGGGCTTCCGGCTGTCAGAGCTGAGGCCCTGACAGCTGAGCTGCATTTCGCCTCATCAGCTGTTCCCTACTTAAGAGGGCAGCTGAGGGCGAAATGTGCGGCAGTCTCGTCAGATTTCTCGTCAAACTTCCCCTCATCTGACATCATCGAGCGTTCCTCTGGTCAGACGTTTACAACCTTTCATCTCCAATCGTAAGTGTGTTTCATCATGTATCTGGTCCCCCGTATCATAGACTGAGTGTTAGTGTCAGTGTGTTAGTGTTAGTGTGTTTTAGCCCCTCGTGGCTCATTGCTTAATCGTTATCTTTCTGTTCCTTTAATAAACTGTGCAAACTCACCAGTTGATATGCGGCGTCTTATTGATGGCTCGTGAGGGCCACCCATGACACTAGACTGCCGCCAGACTGAGACGCCTGTCACCGTGAGTTTGCCGTGGTTTGGAGTTTTTCCCTTCGCTAGGGCTTGTGTTAAGTATGTCCGCCCTCGAGCGTGGGTTTTGCCCTGAGTGGTTCCAGGAGGTCGACGGCTATCTGGCCAAGGCCCATCACCTCATGCCCACTCACGCGGCACAAGAATACCTGTTTCTCGCCCAGAGGGCCATATTAAGATATCACCACACCTCCTTTCCGGAAGGAAGGGAGAGAGTAACATGGATTGTGGCACAGCGAGTGTTAATTGAAAAGGCGGCCCGAGTACTCCCCCGAGTACGACGTCCTCGACGAGGGTGGAGATCCGTGGGTGGAGATCTCCACTGGAGGGGAACCAGGAGGTTCCCCTCCAGTCCATGGATCCAGTCCAAGCAGGAGGCCGACGGAGAGGCATCCCCGCTCCTCGTTTCGGGTTTCAGCTCCTGTCACCCGTCCAGCCCCAGCGCCATGTGTTCCTGGTCCCATCGTCTCATCATCAGCCGGTAAACGTCATCGCCATGCCACAAATAGGCCTCAGCGAGAATCCCATCCGGATACAGCTCCGGGTCGTCGGAGGAACTCAGCCTCCCAGTCAGCTGTGTCTCCTACATCATGACAGGAAGGAATCCCTGCAGCCGCTTCCCTCGGGTCATCTGTCCCTGCTGTTCTGTCAGCTCCTCGTGCCCTGATTGCCTCGGCTGTCGCCCCCTCCTCCTCGACGTCATCTCCGGCTGCTGTGAGTGCTGCGAGTCATGCTTTGGCAAGGCTCGTCTGCAATCCACCGCGAGCGGCTCCTCCTCGTCTTCCCGAGGGGCCTGCTGTCACCATCCGGAGGGGAGAGGGAAGAACTCCACTCGCTACAGCAGGCACCATCGGTCCCTCGGAGAACAGGCAAGTGCAATTTCATTCTTCTCCTCGTTGTTGTGATTTGCCTTGTCTGACTCCTGGGGGTGGAGTTCAGGGTTCGCAGTTCCACGAGCTCTCACCACCTGCTGTAGCCTCTGACATTGAACCTGCTGCATCTGTGTCTCCCTCCACTGAGCGGTTCACGACGCCAGGCCTACGTTGCCGGACGAGGAGGGGGCCTGTGGTCCTGGAGAGCCTGGTTCCAGCCCCACAGCCGCGTCATGGGCAGAGGAGGAGAGCGGACTGCAGCGTGGAGCCTGCGCTGACGACGAAACGTCCCCGGGTCTCCACCGATGAGGGTTCGATCCAGCGGGTCGCGGATCCCCTGCCACCATGCCGTGCGGGTCGTTGGTGTGGACGTCAGTGCTGGAGGGTCCACAGTCTGTGGAGAACATCATGCCGGCTGCGGAGCCCGCCATAGTCAAGTGGAAGCCAGAAGACGTCCTTCTTCATCCTGAGCCCGGATCGTCGAAGTCCTGGGCGGCGACAGAACTCGAGTGCAGGCAAGTGCTCTATCTTTCCTTCCTACTATCTGTTTTGGAGCATTTTTGCCTGTCTCTCGGGGAGACGAGCCAGGGGCAGCCATCCGCTGCACCCGAGCTCGTCTCACTGGGCTCTGTCGCTACCGGTGATCCTTATCCCGTTTCTTCTTCTTTTCCTGAGCCTTCTCCCAGGGTCACCGGTGCGAAGTCAACCCCGGTTGCTGTTCTGGAGGTTCCGGGTTCGGGGGTGAAGGCCGTCTATGGAGCTGTTCTGACCCAGTCGGGGTCCAACGTGGGTGCAGCCGAGACTCAATCCGGGTCCGACGTGGGTGCAGCATGGGCTCACCCTGAGTCCAATAGGAGGACAGCTGGTAACGTTCGGATATGGAGCTGCAGACCCTCCGTCGAGCGGTGCTAGACTGGTCCCTCATCTTTCCCCTAAACCTTCTCCACTGGGTGCTGTTTGGGCTCATCATATTCGGCCCGGCTCTCCCGTACTATCCCCCTCTACAGGGAAGCTGGTGCCATTCTCTCCCCTGCGGTCCTGGTGGCTGAGCGATGCAGGTTGGCCGCCTGAAAGACTGCCTCGCCCGTTTGGCATTCTGGGTTGGCCGCCCGACCAGCTGGACTGTTTGCCTGGCAACCTGGTCCGGCCACCAGAGATCCTGTTTTCCCAGGCCTGGGACTGGGGTAGGCCGCCCGAATGCGCCTTTTTCCCCCTATCCTCTATTTTTCTACCAGAGCTGTGTGTATTATGGGACTCTGCCTGCCGACATCCCCGTATGTTTCTTTTTTTTTTTTCTTGATGTTAAGGTCATCTAGCTGTTAGCCTGAGGCCTACATATCTCCCGAGAGAACACTGACACGTGATCTGCATTGTTGTTTATGCAAATCCAACGGCGAACGCTGGGACAGCGCGTGACGTCATCCATTCAGTAACCAGCAGGCTGCAGACAGAACACCCAGATGCTCTTCTCCTCATCTCAGGTGATTTCAACCACGTTTCACTGTCTCCCATTCTACCCACGTTCACCCAGTATGTCACATGCCACACTAGAGACAATAAAACACTGGATTTATTCTACGCAAACACTAAGGAGGCGTACACCTCATCACCACTCCCCCCACTCGGGAGATCGGATCACAACTTGGTTCATCTCCGGCCGGTGTACAAACCCCTAGTGCACAGACAACCTCCGGCCATGCACACTGTGGAGTTATGGTCTAAGGAGACAATGGACACTATAAAGGACTGTTTTGAAGCCACTGCCTGGAAGCAGCTCTGCGATCCACATGGTGAGGACATCGATGGCCTCATTCACACCTTCACGGGCTACCTCAGCTTCTGTGTGGACAAATCCGTTCCCACCAAGACCATACGGCGTCACTCAAACAACAAACCCTGGATCAACCCTGAGATAAAAACACTTCTGAGAGAGAAGAAGAGGATCTTCACGTCGGGGAACAGGGAGATGCTGAAGACCGTACAGAGGGAGCTGAGGAGAAAGATCAGAGAAGGCAAGGACAGCTTCAGGAAGAAGATGGAGGACAAGCTGCAACAGAGCGACATCAGCGGGGTCTGGAGAAACCTCAAAACCATCTCGGGGCTCCAGAATACCTCCCCCCAGGCCACGGGGGGCAGGGAGTGGGCGAACAACCTGAATCTGTTTTTCAATAAATTTGACCAACCGCCCTCCCCCCTGTCTGCACAACAACCACTGCTGCCTCTAAGAAATCAAGTCCTGCTACCCACTCCCCACTCCACCGACACCCCCCCCACTCCCAACACACAGCCCCCCATCCTGACCCTGACCAAGACCCAGGTGAGGACGGAGCTGAGGAAGATCAAGGCGAGGAAGGCGTCGGGACCGGACGGCATCAGCGCAAAGCTCCTCAAGTCCTGTGCAGACCAGCTGTGTGGGATTGTGACGTATATCTTCAACATGAGCCTGAAACTGGGGAGGGTACCACAGCTGTGGAAAACATCTTGTGTGGTACCTGTACCAAAAACTTCCCACCCCAAAGACCTGAACAGCTACAGACCGGTGGCCTTGACGTCCCACTTGATGAAGACCCTGGAGAGACTGCTCCTTGCTCATCTCCCCCCCCTGGTGGAACAGCGATGGATCCACTCCAGTTCGCCTACCAGCATGGCATTGGGGTGGAGGATGCGGTGATCTTCCTCCTTCACCGTTCTCTGTCCCACCTGGAGAAGCCCGGGAATATGGTGAGGATCATGTTCTTTGACTTCTCCAGTGCTTTCAACACCATCCAACCGATGATCCTGAAGGACAAGCTGCTGCGCGCAGGGGTGGACCAGCACCTGTCATCATGGATCCTGGACTACCTCACGAACCGGCCTCAGTTTGTGAGAACCCGGGACTGTGTTTCCGACACGATCATCAGTAGCACGGGGGCCCCCCAGGGAACGGTGCTGGCTCCCTTCCTGTTCACTCTTTATACTGCGGACTTCTCACACAACACAACACACTGCCATCTACAGAAGTTCTCTGATGACTCTGCGATCGTTGGTCTCATCTCCAACGGAGATGAAGCTGAGTACAGAGGGCTTATCCAGGACTTCGTGGACTGGTGCCATCGGAACTGCCTCCAGATCAACGCGAGGAAAACTAAGGAGCTGGTGGTGGACTGCCGCAGGCATGGGCAACCCCTCACAGCACCAGTAAATATACAGGGAACAGACATCGAGATGGTGACATCCTATAAGTACCTGGGTGTTCATCTGAACTATAAACTAGACTGGTCACACAATACTGACGCACTCTACAAGAAGGGACAGCGCAGGCTGTTCCTGCTGAGGAGACTCAGGTCTTTTGGTGTACAAGGGGCGCTGCTGAAGTCATTCTATGACACGGTGGTGGCATCAGCCATCACTTTTGGAGTGGTCTGCTGGGGCAGTGGCATTACTGCAGCCGATAGGAAGAGACTGAACAAACTGATTAAGAAAGCTAGCTCTGTCCTGGGGCAGCGCCTTGATCCGATGGAGGAGATAGGAGAGAGAAGGACGGTGGCTAAACTGTCATCTCTGCTGGAGTCCGAGTTCCACCCTATGCAGGACATACTGGATGCACTGAGGAGCTCATTTAGCAGCAGACTACATCATCCCAGGTGCACAACCGAGAAGTTTCGCAGGTCCTTCCTACCAACGGCTGTCAGACTGTACAACCTAAGCAGGGCTGCTCGCAGAGATAGCAAAAAGACGTAACAAACTAATAGTTTTTTGGATGCAAAAGATGCAATAGACTTACACAATGGTCCCCTCCGGCATACAACTAGGAAAATACCGGTCGCTATGGAGGGTGAGAATATGTATGGGCACATAATCATACCATGTAGGATAACTAAGTAGACAGTTGTGCTGTTTCATCCCATCTAGCAACAATGCTCTGCACTGTGTGTGTTTATATACTTGCATATTTATTCCACCTAGCTGCAATGCTCCGTACTGTGGGTGTTTATATATTTACATATTTATTCCATCTAGCTACATTGCTCTGCACTGTGTTCATATATTCATATATTTATTCCATCCAGCTACAATGCTCTGCACTGTGTGTCTGTGTGTGTGTTTATATATATATATATATTTTATAGTAATATGTACATATGTATATTAGTTGCTCTTGCTTGCTTGTTTTTTTTTTTTTGTTTTTTGTTTTTCTTGCCTTCTGATTGTTGCTCTGAGTGTTGCTATCCCTGTGCTGTTGCAATCCTGGAATTTCCCCGTTGTGGGACTAATAAAGGCTTATCTTATCTTATCTTTGATGTGTTGTCATGTGCCTTATGTTGATCTGTGTATTACCGCTGTTTAGTGTTTTTTTTTTCTCCTCTCCCCTGTCTGAGGGATGACTTGTATTTGCCACATTATGTCTTATAGGCCTTTGTGTTTTAGTTTTAGGTCTCCTACTGTCATTTGCATTTTTTGGGTTTTGTCTATGTATCATCCTTGCTTTATGGAGTATAGCGTTTTTTTTCCCCCTGCCATACTCTTTTTTTTTTTTTTTTTTTTGTTACTTATTTGTACCCGTAGGTAGATTTGGTTTGCAGTCTGGTGACAAGCCACCGGCTGCTGGTCGCTGTGTGCGCAAGTGCCCTAAACCTACATGTTTTTGGTATGCGGGAGGAAACCGGAGAAATCCCGGAGTAAACCCGCGCAACACGGGGAGAACATGCAAACTCCACACAGCTCACTGTTGGTCGGGGGCTGGGATCGAACCCATGATCTCATGATCCCCGCGATCCCCCGGCCGAGGGTAAAACTGTGCTGCCACAGTGCTAAACCACTGCGCCACCGTGCAGCCCACTCTGTAATTGCTTCATTTGTTCCCTGTGTTTTCCCGTTCCTCGTCTTAGTGTTTTTCGTCTTTTTTGGTTCTCGCCCTCCAGACCTTTCCCCCATCCTCCCACCCTGGGTGGGGGGGGGGGGGGGGGCTTGGGTGTCATACGGCGTCTGGATTTTGCCGCCTCGGAGGGAGGTACTGTCCTGGTTCGAGCGCCGATGTCATCCGTGCTCGGGCCATACAGCATTTTCCTCCCATCTGGCATGTGTGTGTTCCCTAGGGCTCTCCAAGCTCTTATTGTGACAGCGCTCGAAGGGGCTTCCGGCTGTCAGAGCTGAGGGCCTGACAGCTGAGCTGCATTTCACCTCATCAGCTGTTCCCTACTTAAGAGGGCAGCTGAGGGCAAAATGTGTGGCAGTCTCGTCAGATTTCTCGTCAAACTTCCCCTCGTCTGACATCATCGAGCGTTCCTCTGGTCAGACGTTTACAACCTTTCATCTCCTATCGTAAGTGTGTTTCATCATGTATCTGTTCCCCCGTATCATAGACTGAGTGTTAGTGTCAGTGTGTTAGTGTAAGTGTGTTTTAGCCCCTCTTGGCTCATTGCTTTATCATTATCTTTCTGTTCCTTTAATAAACTGTGCAAACTCACCGGTTGATATATGGCGTCTTAATGATGGCTCGTGAGGGCCACCCATGACAGTCATCAGGAGACATGGAATTAATTTCCACAGTTATGCTGGTGATAACCAACTTTACATTTCCGTGTCTGACCCAGCCCAAATTGATGTCCTTTTTAATTGCATTTTAGACATTAACTCCTGGATGTCAGAGAATTTCCTGCAGCTCAACCAGGACAAAACTAAAGTTTTAGTTATCGGTCCTGAAGCTCAGAGAGAGCAACTTTTACCAAAATTACAAACATTATCTCTTATTCCATCAAAACAAGTTAAAAACCTGGGAGTTATTTTTGACACTGAACTTAGTTTTATTCTGTACATTAACAATATTTTAAAAATTGGATTTTATCATCCAAAGAATATAGCCAGAGTCCACCCATTTCTCCCTTGAGAAAACACAGAGATGCTAATGCAAGCTTTTATTTCCAGTCGTATTGATTATTGCAATGCTCTCCTTTCTGGTCTTCCTAAAACGACGATCAGTAACTTACAACTAATACAGAATTCAGCAGCCTATGTACTGAAAACGACCAGAAAGAGAGACCATATTGTCATGAACCGAGCCGGGTTGTTCTTTGGGCTCAGTTCTGACCCGCTGTGGCTCAGGTTTATCTGTGTAGTTATGTATTATGTTATCTTTTGTGTTTCTTGTAGTTTCTATTTTTCCCTGTTTTTTTTTCCCTACCTGTAGCCACTGTGTTCTGGCTGGCAGCTGTGAGGCAGCCTCCTTTGGCCTACACTCGTGTGGGCGCTTTCTGACACTCGCCGGTCCGACCATGCCCCCCTCTCATGACAGCCAGCTGGGTCTCCCCCAGTAATTGCCTTTCCCACGCTTTGCCCAGGTGTTCACAATCTGTGTTGCCAGCAATGCTTGTACTTAAGCAGCTCTTTGCCAGTCAATCATTGCTGGACTGTTGTTTTGATCATTGAGGAACGTGTGGCCACTGTACACTGTGGTCTCCCCACTGCACGTCCAATCGTGTTCAGGTTCAGGTTCAGGTTACTTTATTTATACCCGTAGATAGATTTGTTTTGCAGTCAGGTGACATCCATATTTACAAACCACAATTACATTCAACATGAACACAAACACAGGCACACATGAAGCTGACTATAAACATGATAAAAAATACTCAAGGCTCCATCAATCAGGACATAAGACAAAGAGATGAGGAAAAAAAACAAAGAGATAAGAGAGAAGGGTCATATTAAAAAGTTAAAGACTAGTCAAAAGTCTAAAACCCAATAAAAGATTTAGAACCCAAATTAAAAACCTACAAAAATAAGTAAATATAAAATAAAATTAATAAATAGGTAACTAAATTATGTGCAATATATTGTTACAACTTGTTCAACACTTTGACAGCAGCAGGAACAAAGCTGTTTTTGTAACGCTGGGTTCTACGTTTTGGGACAGCAAACCTCCGTCTTGAGGGAAGAAGCTGAAAGTTGCAGTGCAAAGGGTGGGAGTCATCATTTAAAATGGAGGCAGCCATCCTCTGTATGTCTGGTGTACAGGGATGTCAGGCTCAGCTGTGACTCACCAAGCAAACGACTGGACCATCTAACTACCTGATCCAAGGATTTCCTCTGTTTCAGTTTTATCTGACCAAACCATGACACTAAAGAAAAGGATAAAACAGATTCAATAAAAGCCCGATAAAACATTGACATTATAGTTCGGTCAATTTGGAAGTGTGCGAGTTTCCTTTAACAATGCAAATGTTGCTGACCCTTTTTGCACACCCTTTCACAGTTCTCTTCAAAGTTTAAATTACTATCAATGAATCGTCCCAAGATATTTGTAGTATTGTACACATTCAGTGGTCTGGGCTTTGAGTACGGTGACTTCGTGCCTGGGAATTTTCCTCCTAAAGTCAATAATCATGTCTTTAGTTTTTGTCGTATTCAGCTGCAGGTAGGAATCCTCACACCAGTGAACAAAATCATCAACTGCTGGGCCGTGGCCACTCTCACCATCCTGGAGGAGACTGACAATAACTGAATCATCAGCATACTTTATAATGTGTCTGTTGTCATGTCTGCTCCGACACATGTTTGTGTACAGGATGAAGAGTAGTGGTGACAACACACACCCCTGAGGAGAGCCAGTAGAAGAACACTTTTGGTCAGACAATGTACCATTGACCATTACTCTCTGTGTCTGTTACGATCCGAGCGCAGACTATGTCCGCGCTCGGGTGGTCCGGTAGTTCTCCGTTCTCTACTCTGGGTTACCATTGGGCCTTCGGGCTCTTATTGTGACAGCGTCTCAGTGGGGCTTCCGGCTGTCTGAGCTGCGTTCCGCTGAGATGGCTGATTATCAATCAGCTGTCATTCTCATCAGCTGGGTCTATTGAGACGCTATTTAAGGGAGCAGCTCAGGTTACTCCGGGCTGCGACCTCCGTCGAAGATTCCTCAGTTTCATCCCATTCTTTGATTCAGGAGTTTTCTCTCCTCTGTAAGTGTTTACCCTCTTTGTTCGTTTCTCAGTGCACTTTTCCCTTGCAACCTGTTATTCATCACTCAAGTGTATGTTCGTGTCGTTGCCCCACGTGGCTTATTATTTTATACTGTTCTCTTATGTTAATAAACATCGGCGAGCTCTTGGCGTCTCTTGGCGAGCTCTTGGCGTCTCATTGATGGCTCGTGAGGGACATTGTATGAAAGGAGGTCGCAGCCAGACTGAGACGCCAGTCCCGGTGAGTTTTGCTTAATTGGACTTGTTCTTTCCTGTCTGGGTACAGGTGTGCTGGGAGAATATTTCATAATTCAGGAGCTGCATTCGGAGCCTGTACTACGAGCTGGCGGAGGCCCTGGACTACGTTGACGGGACTCTCTTCTCCGCCGGTCTCTACGACACTCCCAGCAATATACGCCGACACCTGGGCCTTGCTGAGGACGTTATAATTTGCCTTCCCCGCTACTCCAACCACCTGGAAATTACGGCGAGGAAGGCTGACATCGCTGCTCAACGGGAGAGACTCCGTGGGCTGGAGGGAAACCCCAGCAGGAAACCGAAGAGGAGGCCTTTGGAACCGTTGGAGTGTGTCGTCATTCGGGAATCCCCCGGAGAAGCTAAAACGAACAGCTGCTTCCATCCGGGACCGAGTGGCGGCAGCTCGTTTCGCTGTTCACCCCACGCAGATAATTAAGCATGTGACGGCGGCAGTCAGGCTGGTGGAGAGGAATCCTGATTGCTGGGGTCTTTCTGCAACTGTGGGGGTCCCCCCTACAGTTGATAGTGCTATGAGATGACTGTTGTTGTGAAATGGCGCTATATAAATAAAGTTGAATTGAATTGAATTGAATTGAATCCAGAGTTGAGTGACTTTCCTGAGTACGCCAATCTGCTCGCTTCTGTTTCCGCACAGAAGCAGCGATTCCCGGATCTCACCTTCGCCTCGCCCTCTGCAAGAAACCGTTGTCACACCAGCCACAAGCTTCAGCAAGAACCCCGTCCGGATCCTGTTCCAGGCTGCCAGAAGGACTCCACTTCCCAGTCAGCTGTCTCTTCGGCATCTAGCCAGGAGGGAATTTCCGCAGCCTCTCCCCCTGGGTCATCTTCCCCTGCTGTTCCATCAGCTCTCCATTCCCGGTTCGTCTCGGCTGTCGTCCCCTCCTCCTCGACACCTTCCCCGGCTGCTGTGTGTGTCAAGAGTCCTGCTTCGGCGAGGCCTGTCTTCGATCCATCGCAAGCCCCAAGGGAGGACTCAAGTCCACTGCGGCAGGTTCCATCAGCCCTCCGGGAATCAGGCAAGTGTCTATTCATTCTCTTCCTGTATTGGGTGGATTGCCTAGTTTGATTCCTGGGGGTGGAGTTCGGGGTTCACAGCCCCCCGAACTTCCTCCACCTGCTGCAGAAATTAAAGACGAACCTGCCACCTTTGTGTCTCCTTCCCCCGAGCGTCCTGCGGCACCAGGCCAACTCCACCAGACAAGGAGGGAGCCTGCGGGCCTGGAGAGCCTGGTTCCAGCCCCGCAGCCACATCACGGGCAGAGGAGGAGGGCGGACTGCTGTTTGGAACCTGCACCGACAATGAAGCATCCCCGGGTCTCCATGGTGGAGCGGTCTGACTCAGCAGATCAAGGATCTCCTGCCCCCACGCCGTGTGGGTCATCGGCGTGGTCGTCAGAGTTGGAGGATCCTCAGGCTGTGGAGACCATCATGCCGGCAACGGGGCCCGCCGTTGCCGAGTGGGAGCCAGGGGACATTCTTCTTCATCCTGAGCCCAGATCGCTGGAGTTCTGGACGGCGACAGAACCCGAGATCAGGCAAGTGCCCTACCTTATCTTCCTTCTTTCTACTCTGGAGCATTTTTGCCTGTCTCTCAGGGAGAGGAACCGGGTGCAGCCGTCCGTTGCATCCGAGCCTGTCTTGCCGGGTTCTGTTGCTACCGGTGATCCTGATTCCGGTCCTTTTCTCTCTCCTGAGCCTTCCCCCAGGGTCGCCGGTGATGGGTCGGTCCTAGTCTCTGCTCGGGAGGATCTGGGTTCGGGGTTGAAGGTCATTCCCGGTGCGGTTCCAATCCAGTCGGGGTCCATCGTGGGTGCAACCGTGATCCAATCTGGGTCCATTGTGGATGCAGCTCGGGCTCACGTGGGGTCCGATGGGAGGACTGTGCCTAATCTGGTGAAGTTCGGAGGTGGAGCTGCAGATCTTCCGCCGATCATAGCTGGACTGTCTCCTGGTTTTTCCTCCGTTCCTCGTTTCCGTCCATCGGGGGCCGCTCGGACTTCTTGTCTTTGGTTCAGCCCTCCCTCGCTTTCCCTCTCCATAGGGAGGCCATCTCCGAGTACTCTCCAGTGGTTCTGGTGGTGGAATGACAGGGGTCGGCCGCCTGGGACATTGCTTCGCCTATTTGGCGTTCTGGGTAGGCCGCCCAAACTGATTCTCTTCCCCCCATTAGCGATCTGGGCGCTAGACGCAGGCAGACTACCTGAACTTGTGGGTTTTTCTCTATTGCGCTCAGCCTGCTGTTATCCCTCTCCCCAGAGATCGCATATGAAGAAGGCAATTTGAGCTAATTATTGATGTAAATGTTACTGATTCTAAGTTACTCTACACTTTTCAAGAGGTATTTATATTTGTGTCTCAATCACCCAGTTCTACATTGTATCTGAGAAAAATGTATGCATCAGCTCCATAGCTCTCGTGTATACCTTTTTTTTTTCCCCCTCACCCTTGTGTATACATGTTACTTGTAATTTGCAGGCAATATGTCAATGTTATTGCATTGCTTCTAAGGTCCTCCATTGGAAGTGAGTGTTTTTTTTATATATGTCTGGTGATATCAAATTTGTCTCAGTGTAGAGTTGCTGTCATTTGTTCTGCATGGCAGATGATTGCATTGTACCTCAGTACGGCCCCATTTATGTGGTTTGTTCGAGGGCCGTTTTCTATGTTTTTCTTCTGTACTGGGTGCCTTATTCTGGTTGGAGTTTTTTTTTTCTCTCTCTCTCTCTCTCTCCCTGACCTTGTGTCTTGCTTCTTGCCCACCTGGCCTTACCCCGCCTCCCTCCCTGGGGTGGTCTGGTTGACCCTCTGGGTGGGGGGGGGGGGGGCTTTGATGTTACACGGCGCCTGGAATTCGCCTTGCGAACGGGGGGCTACTGTTACGATCTGAGTGCTGACTCTGTCCGTGCTCGGGTGGTCCGGTAGTTCTCTGTTCTCTACTCTGGGTTACCATTGGGTCTTCGGGCTCTTATTGTGACAGCGTCTCGGTGGGGCTTCCGGCTGTCTGAGCTGCGCTCCGCTGAGATGGCTGATTATCAATCAGCTGTCATTCTCATCAGCTGGGTCTATTGAGACGCTATTTAAGGGAGCAGCTCAGGTTACTCTGGGCTGTGACCTCCCTCGAAGATTCCTTGGTTTCATCCCGTTCTTTGATTCAGGAGTTTTCTCTCCTCTGTAAGTGTTTACCCTCTTAGTTCGTTTCTCAGTGCACTTTTCCCTTGCAACCTGTTGTTCGTAACTCAAGTGTATGTTCGTGTCATTGCCTCATGTGACTTATTATTTTGTACTGTTCTCTTATGGGTGTGTTTATATTTATATATCTATATATTTATTCCATCTAGCTACAATGCTCAGCACTGGGTGTGTTTATATTTATATATCTATATATTTATTCCATCTAGCTACAATGCTCCGCACTGTGTTTTTATATATCTACATATTATTCCATCTAGCTACATTGCTCCGCACTGTGTGTGTTTATATACTTGCATATTTATTCCACCTAGCTGCAATGCTCCGTACTGTGTGTTCATATATTCATATATTTATTCCATCCAGCTACAATGCTCTGCACTGTGTGTCTGTGTGTGTGTGTGTGTGTGTGTATATATATATTTTATAGTAATATGTACATATGTATATTAGCTGCTCTTGCTTGCTTGTTTTTTTTCTTGCCTTCTGATTGTTGCTCTGAGTGTTGCTATCCCTGTGCTGTTGCAATCCTGGAATTTCCCCGTTGTGGGACTAATAAAGGCTTATCTTATCTTATCTTATCTTATCTTATGTTAATAAACAACACAAACTCATCGGCGAGCTCTCGGCGTCTCATTGATGGCTCGTGAGGGCCATCGTATGACAGTGTCCTGTTGGTTAAAAAATCCAGTATCCAACCCACCAGATTATTATTCAGATCAAATTGTTGCAGGAGCCTTTCAACTAAAATATGAGGTTGAATTGTATTAAAGGCAGAAGAAAAGTCCACAAATAAAAGCCTGGCGTGTGTCCCGTTAAAATCCAGATGTTTAAAAAGCATGTTAAACAGAGTGACAGTGGCATCCTCCACTCCTCTATGAGGCCTATAGGCAAACTGCAAAGGATCCAATACATGCTTAGTCTGCTTCAGGACCTCAAATCTGACCAGTTATTCAAAAATTTTCATTAAAATTGAAGTCAAAGCAACTGGTCTAAAATTATTTACCGTTTTAGGACAGCTGGATTTTGGAACGGGGACAACCACGGCATCTTTCAAGATCTTAGGCACATGTTAGATAGATAGATAGATAGATAGATAGATAGATAGATAGATAGATAGATAGATAGATAGATAGATAGATAGATAGATAGATAGATAGATAGATAGATAGATAGAGTGGGGAAAAAAGTATTTAGTCAGCCACCAATTGTGCAAGTTCTCCCACTTAAAAGATGAGAGAGGTCTCCAATTTTCATCATAGGTATACCTCAACTATGAGAGACAAAATGAGAGAAAAAAAAAATCCAAAAAATCACATTGAAGGATTTTTAATGAATTAATTGGTAAATTCCTCGGTAAAATAAGTATTTGGTCAATAACAAAAGTTCATCTCAGTACTTTGTTATATACCCTTTGTTGGCAATGACAGAGGTCAGACGTTTTCTGTAAGTCTTCACAAGGTTTTCACACACTGTTGCTGGTATTTTGGCCCATTCCTCCATGCAGATCTCCTCTAGAGCAGTGATGTTTTGGGGCTGTCGCTGGGCAACATGGACTTTCAACTCCCTCCAAAGATTTTCTATGGGGTTGAGATCTGGAGACTGGCTAGGCCACCCCAGGACCTTGAAATGCTTCTTACAAAGCCACTCCTTCGTTACCCGGGGAGTGTGTTTGGGATCATTGTCATGCTGAAAGACCCAGCCATGTTTCATCTTCAATGCCCTTGCTGATGGAAGGAGGTTTTCACTCAAAATCTCACAATACATGGCCCCATTCATTATTTCCTTTACACGGATCAGTCGTCCTGGTCCCTTTGTAGAAAAACAGCCCCAAAGTATAATGTTTTGACCCCCATGCTTCACAGTAGGTATGGTGTTCTTTCTCCTCCAAACACGACAAGTTGAGTTTTTACCAAAAAGTTCTATTTTGGTTTCATCTGACCATATGACATTCTCCCAATCCTCTTCTGGATCATCCAAATGCTCTCTAGCAAACTTCAGATGGGCCTGGACATGTACTGGCTTAAGCAGGGGGACACGTCTGGCACTGCAGGATTTGAGTCCCTGACGGCGTAGTGTGTTACTGATGGTAGCCTTTGTTACTTTGGTCCCAGCTCTCTGCAGGTCATTCACTAGGTCCCCCCGTGTGGTTCTGGGATTTTTGCTCACCGTTCTTGTGACCATTTTGACCTCACGGGTTGAGATCTTGCGTGGAGCCCCAGATCAAGGGAGATTATCAGTGGTCTTGTATGTCTTCCATTTTCTAATAATTGCTCCCACAGTTGATTTCTTCACACCAAGCTGCTTACCTATTGCAGATTCAGTCTTCCCAGCCTGGTGCAGGTCTACAATTTTGTTTCTGGTGTCCTTTGACAGCTCTTTGGTCTTGGCCATAGTGGAGTTTGGAGTCTGACTGTTTGAGGTTGTGGACAGGTGTCTTTTATACTGATAATGAGTTCAAACAGGTGCCATTAATACAGGTAACGAGTGGAGGACAGAGGAGCCTCTTAAAGAAGAAGTTACAGGTCTGTGAGAACCAGAAATCTTGCTTGTTTGTAGGTGACCAAATACTTATTTTACCAAGGAATTTACCAATTAATTCATTAAAAATCCTTCAATGTGATTTTCTGGATTTTTCTTTCCCTCATTTTGTCTCTCATAGTTGAGGTATACCTATGATGAAAATTGGAGACCTCTCTCATCTTTTAAGTGGGAGAAGTTGCACAATTGGTGGCTGACTAAATACTTTTTTACCCCACTGTAGATAGATAGATAGATAGATAGATAGATAGATAGATACTTTATTTCAAACAAAAAAGTATAACAAAAACAAAACAAATGACAAATGCAATAAAGTAACAGTATACAATGTTCGAAAGGGAGAAGGAAGAAGTGAACACTTATTAATTCCATCTCCTCTTTTCCATAAATACACCCATGTGAATTAAATACAAATTACCACCTTTAAGACCCCAAGTAAACAATTAACTGTATTTTGTACATATCAACATTAACACCCATCCATCCTAACATACATTGATGTCCATACATCAAAACCAGCCTCAAACAACACAGATATACACAGTGCTGTCCCACCCACCATTCCATAGTGTCCCAGAGTGAGCATAGTGAATCGTACAAATAAATACTACCCTTCTAACATATATCCTTTCAGCAAATAATGTTTGTACCTCTTTTTGAATTAATTTCTGTTTGTACATAGTTTCAGTTCTGGCTCCAGGCTGTTCCACAAATCCACCCCACAGACAGATATGCACAGACTTTTCTTGGTTGTTCGTATCTTGGGTTTTGAAAAGTTTAAGTCTTCTCTCAAATTATGATCATTGTCTCTTTTTTTTAAATATTTTTTGTATATTAGTTGGGAGTTGATTATTAATTGCCCTGTACATTACTTGTGCTGTCTTAAATTTAACTAAATCGATGAACTTTATGACATGTGGCTTTAAAAACAACGAGTTGGTATGGTCTCTATATCCTGCATTATTTATTATCCTCATAGCTCTTTTTTTGTAATGTGCATATTGACTGTAGGTTGGTCTTGTAGGTGTTTCCCCAGACTTCTACACAGTAGTTAAGATAAGGTAGAAACAGTGAATTGTACAGTAAGACCAATGATTTATAGTCCAAGATGTATCTTGTCTTCCCCAGTATCTTTATACATCTTGCTAACTTGGCCCGGATGTGACTGATGTGAGGTTTCCAGCACATTTTATTGTCTAGCGTCACCCCCAGAAACTTATTTTCCTGTACTATTTCTATTCTGGTATCATCTATCGTTACCATTACTTCATGATTTATTTTATAATTTCCAAGCAACATAATCGTTGTTTATTTTAGATTTAGAGATAATTTACTTTTGTTGAACCACTGTTAACTTTTTCATTTCAGTTGTGACCACCTCTAAAATAAGCTGCAAATTCTCACCAGTGCAAAGGATATTTGTGTCATCCACAAACAAAATAAATTTCAGTATTTTTGATACTTGGCATATGTCATTTATATACAAAATAAAGAGTTTGGGTCCCAAAACTGACCCCTGGGGCACACCACAAGTGATGTTCATGAAGGGTGATTTGTGCTCACCAATTCGTACAAACTGTTGTCTGTTACTTAAATAACTTACCACCCAACTCAGTCCAACCCCTCTTATCCCATACCTTTCCAGTTTCCTTAGTAGTATTCTGTGGTCAATGGTGTCAAAACCTTTCTTTAAATCTATAAATACTCCTACAGCAAACTTTTTTTTATCTATACAACTAGTAATTTCTTCTATAAGTTCGATCAGTGCCAAAGATTAGATTAGATTAGATTCAACTTTATTGTCATTACACATGTATGAATACAAGGTAACGAAACACAGTTTAGCATCCAATCAGAAGTGCAAAGGACAGCAGTGCAGTATATACAGTAATTAACAGTATGTGCAATTTAAGCAAATATATGCAAATATATGCAGCAGTGCAGAAAGTTAAAAGTACTGTTACGTGCAAATAATGTGCAATAAGTTAGATGTAGTTATGTAGTTATGCAGTTATGTACAGGTGAGGATGGTAAAAGATGATTGTAAAAGAGTCAGCGGGGAACTAAGTTCAATAACGTGACAGCTGTTGGAAAGAAACTGCTCCTAAACCTGCTGGTTCTAGTCTGAAGGCTTCTGAAACGTCTTCTGGAGTGGAGAAGCTGGAACAGTCCATGACCAGGAAGGTTGGAGTCCCTAAGAATGCTGCGTGCCCGGCGCAGACATCTTTTCCTGTAGACGTCCTCTATAGCTGGAAGTGGAGTCCCTGTGATGCGTTGGGCGGTTTTCACCACCCGCTGCAGCGCCTTGCGGTCAGCTACAGAGCAGCTCCCATACCAGAGTGTGATACAGTTGGTCAGGGTGCTCTCTATCATGCAGTGGTAGAAGTTGCCCAGGATGTCAGTTGACAGATGGTTCTTCTTCAATGTCCTCAAGAAGAAGAGGCGCTGATGGGCCTTCTTGATCAGGCTGCTGGTGTTAATTGACCAGGACAGGTCCTCCGAGATGTGGGTCCCCAGGAATTTGAAGCTGGGGACACATTCAACAGCTATGCCATTGATATGGATGGGGTCATGTGTCTCTTCCCTCTCCTTCCTGAAGTCCACTATGAGCTCCTTGGTTTTGCTGGTGTTAAGGAGCAGGTTATTGTCAGCGCACCAAGTAGCCAAGTGCTCAACCTCTGCCCTGTAATCTGACTCGTCGTTGTCCCTGATGAGTCCAATCACCGTGGTGTCATCTGCAAACTTTATGATGGAATTGGATCCATACATAGGCCTGCAGTCATGGGTGTAGAGGGAGTAGAGGAATGGGCTGAGCACACAGCCCTGTGGTACACCACCAGTGTTGAGTGTGATGACGGAAGAACGGTTGGGGCCTGACCTAACATGCTGGGGTCTGTTGGTCAGAAAATCCATGATCCAGTTGCAGGTGGAGGTACTGATTCCCAGGTCCCCAAGTTTGGTGAGCAACTTGGAGGGGATAACTGTGTTGAATGCTGAGCTGAAGTCAATAAACAGCATTCTTGCGTAGGTGTTCTTGTCATCCAGGTGTGAGAGTACTTAGTGCAGCGCTGTAGAAACCGCATCCTCTGTACTCCTGTTGCTCCGGTAGGCGAACTGATGAGGGTCCAGTGTAGGGGGCAGGCCTTTTTTGAGCTGTGCCAAGACCAGTCGCTCAAAGCACTTCATGACTATGGGCGTCAGTGCCACAGGGCGATAGTCATTTAGGCACGATGGTGTTGAATGTTTCGGCACTGGTACTATTGAAGTGGTCTTGAAGCACGCTGGTACCACGGCCTGGGCCAGGGACAGATTGAAGATGTCTGTGAAGACCCCTGCCAGCTGCTCAGCGCATGCCCTCAGCACACGCCCAGGAATGCCATCAGGGCCAGCAGCCTTACGTACGTTGACATGACTCAGTGCATTACGGACGTCGGTGTGGGTGAGTGTGAGGTGGTGGAGGTCGTCAGAGGGTGGGAAATTGTTGTTCTTTTCATTGTTGTCCTTGTCAAAACGAGCATAGAAGTTATTTAGCTCATTAAGAAAGGGCACAGTCATGGCTATAGGTATGGAGTTGCTGGGCTTATAATCAGAGATAGCTTGAATGCCCTGCCACATACGTCGGGGGTCTGAGTCCCCAAAATGTTCCTCCACCTTCAGCTTGTAGCTGTGCTTGGCCTTCTTGATGCCCCTCTTCAGATCTGCCCTGGATGAACTGTAGGCCTGTGCATCACCAGATCTAAAGGCATTGTTACGTGCTTTTAGCAGAAGTCGCACTTCTCTGTTCATCCACGGCTTCTGATTTGGGTACGTGGTGATCTGTCTTTCCGTGGTGACACTGTCAAAAGTGGTGTTGATATGGTCCAGGACTGAGTGGGTGTAGGAGTTGATGTTTATGTGGGAGCCACAGGTAGCCTGAGAGGTGAACATACTCCAGTCTGTGTCCTAAACTTCTCCTGGAGTACAGAGTCAACCCCTCTGGCCACACTTTGATGGTCCTCACTGATGGCTTCACCTGGTTGATGAGCAGTACATACTTGGGGGTAAGGAACAAGGATAAATGATCAGACTGACCTAGGTGGGGGAGGGGAGTTGCTGTGTAGGCTCCCACAATATTGGTGTAAACATGGTCCAATGTTTTGTCCCCTCTTGTGTGACAGGAGACATGCTGGTAGAATTTAGGAAGCACTGTCTTGAGGTTAGAGTGGTTAAAATCACCCGCCACAATAAATGCTGCCTCTGGGTGTGCAGTTTGTTGTTTGCTAATAGCTGCATGCAGTTCTTTCATAGCAAGCTTAGCATTAGCATCCAGAGAAATGTAAGCGGCTGTTATGATGGTACAAGTGAACTCGTGTGGCAGATAGAAAGGTCTACATTTAACCATGAGAAACTCCAGGTTAGCTGAGTAGTGTCTCTCAACAGTGACAGAGTTTGTGCACCAAGCCTTGTTAATATAAATGCACAATCCCCCCCTTCTTGTCTTACCGGAGTCAACTGCTGCTCTGTCTGCCCGGAGCATGTGTAGGACGGCTAGCTCGATAGCATTGTCGGGTATTCCACTGTGAAGCCATGTTTCCGTAAAAATCATGATATTGCAGTTCATAAGTTTCTTATTGTTGGTGATCCGAAGCCGTAGTTCACTCATTTTGCTCGCCAGAGACCGTACATTAGCAAGGAAAATACTGGGTAGCGATAGCCGGTGCGGTGTTAGCTTTAGCTTAGCTCTTAGCCCACCGCGTTTACCCCTCCTTTGTTTACGGTCCTTACGCCGCCTGCGAGCACTTCCGGTCGGCCGGGAAGCCTGCCGAGCGTCGGGAGTTCTCCAGAGCTCCGGGATGAGACGTAGATTCAGACGTAGGTTGCTGATAAAAAGGTCGTTATCGTTGTTTTGTAAACAAATATTCAAAAGCTCATCTCGGGTGTAAGATGTAAAAGCAGAGCTGTTCTGAACGAACATACCCGAAATGAGCAGAAATAACACTGCTAGTCCCCAGAATCTGATAGGACGCTGAGCCTCGCGTTGTGCACGCGCTGCCATCTTGCGCCAGATAAAAAAAAAAGATGTAGATTTATCTGCTCTAAAACCATACTGTCACGCCGCGCCATTCATCAGCGGCGCCACCTGCTCACGCACCTGACAATCATCAGCGGCGAGGGATAAAGGCCGTCTCGCCCGGAGGCTCGGCCTGAAGCCGTCAGACTTCGTCCCTCACCGTTGTGAGCATACTTCTCTTCAGCGTCACCATTTTGGTAAGAAGATCGCTTACCTCTCTTCTTCAGTCTTCTCCCCTGTGCACAGGTGGATTCCCCAGCGGCGGACATCTCCTCTCCATCGCCCAATCCTCGCTGCTGTACGGAGCTCTCCAGGTGGCTGTCTTCCGGGCTTCGCCCCCTTGTTGTGCCAGCTGTCCTGACCCACCAAGTAAGTCCTTCTCTCGCCATAAATCCCTCCTGTGTTGGTGTATGCCCATCACCCTCTCCCTGTGCTCTCTCCATAGGGTTGCTCGGCTGTACGGTCACCTGCCTCTGTGCCTGGAGCAGACACCATCACCAACACATTTACTTCCCGCAGACACGCACTCATTCACCCCTGCTGTTAATAAACTCTTTGAACTACTCTAAGCCTGTGTGTGTGTGTCTCCTGAGCCGTGCAATATGTCAGTACGGCTTCAGCAGAGCGGCTCGGCGGACGGCGGGCTCGCACACCGGCTTACCACTCTCGAGGCTAGAGTGGATCAAATTGCTTATCAACAGCAGGTCATCCTGAATCAATTGGTAATTATCACTGGCCGATTGGACCGCCTGGACCCCCAGCAGCCGTTCCCCCTGGCTCCTCAGGGTGGCGCAGCTCCTGCTGTTCCGGTGGCCGTCCAGCCAGCTCCAGTGGCACCGGCCCGACTCACACCAATTCCGACCCCCGCTCGCTTTAGCGGAAAGCTCGGCGGAGCGCGGGGGTTTGTGATGCAGTGCGAGTCCGTGTTTGACCGTGTGCCCGGAGACTTTCCCTCAGATCACAGCCGAATCGGCTACATAGGGAACCTCCTGGAGGGGCGCGCTTTAACTTGGGCCTACGCTATTATGGCGAGACCCAGTTATGCCACCCTCACCTATGCCGAGTTCGTGAGGCGCTTCCTGGAGGTGTTTGATCATTCTCGTTCCGAGGCGGTCCAGGTCGATCGGCTTCTCACTCTCCAGCAGGGAAACCGGTCGGCCGCGGATTATGCCATCGAATACCGGGTAGCGGCGGAGGAATTGGGCTGGGAGGAGCACTCCCTCTGCGGCCTGTTTCTCCGCAGCCTCAATAGTGATCTGAGGGATGAACTGGCTGGACGGGATATCCCCGGAACGTTAGCGGAGCTAACCTCATTGGCAATCAGCTTGGACAACAGGCTGCGCGAGTGCTCCTCAGGACGGAAGCCGTCTGCTTCTCGCCCTCGGGGAGTCCCGCTACGCCTGCCCCAAGCTCGCCCCCTGGCGACGCCGCCACCATCGTGCCCCGAGGAGTCGGAGCCGATGGTGACGGGCTGGGCAAAGCTCTCCTCGGCAGAGAGACAGCGCCGCCGTGAGTTGGGTCTCTGCATGTATTGCGGAGACAGTCAACACACGGTAGAGCTTTGCCCACAAAAGCCAAACGGCGGGGTCCGCGAGTCACTGTAGGGGGCCTCGCAGACGTCAATCGGCAAAGTCCCCTCACTCAATTAAAGGTGCCCATCCGTTTTTGCCACAATCCCACTGGGCACCCTCACCACGCACTGGTGGATTCGGGCGCAGAGGGCAGCTTCATTTCACAAGGCCTGGCAACCCGATTGGGCATCCGCTGTCAGGCATTAAAACACCCCATCTCCCTGGTCCATCTCTCCCGTGCCTCCCTTGGGAGAGTTTCTCACCAAACCATGCCTGTCCCAGTCATCATCTCAGGGAACCACCGGGAGGAGATGGGGTGTTTTACGTCCTGCCCAACTCGGTGGTCGCCCTCATCCTGGGGTATCCCTGGCTACGCCTCCACAACCCTGTCCTGGACTGGAGGTCCGCTGGGGTATCGGCATGGAGTACCTTCTGTATGGGCACCTGCCTTCAGTCCGCTGCCTGCTCCCCGTCCGCGGCTCCCCCTGTGGCGGATACAGCACCTCCGGACCTGTCAATGGTGCCTCCAGAATTTCACGACCTGGGTATGGTATTTAGTAAATCGAAAGCTATGTCTCTTCCCCCGCATCGACCCTATGACTGTGCCATTAACCTCCACCAGGGGCCCCCCCTGCCTTCTGGTCGGCTCTACAGCCTGTCGGCGCCGGAGAAGGAGACCATGAATACATACCTGAAGGAATCACTGAGCGCTGGGATTATTTGCCCATCGTCGTCACCCGTGGGGGCAGGGTTTTTCTTTGTCGGGAAAAAGGACGGATCCCTCCGCCCCTGCATAGACTACCGAGCACTAAATGACATCACTGAGAGGGACCGTTACACCCTGCCCCTCATGGACACTGCCTTTCACTCCCTCCAGGGGGGCGACCTGGTTTACCAAGCTGGATTTACGCAGCGCTTACCACCTCGTCCGGATCCGGGAGGGAGATGAATGGAAGACAGCCTTCCGTACCCCGAACGGCCACTTTGAGTATCTCGTCATGCCGTTCGGGCTGACCAACGCTCCTGCCGTCTTTCAGCGCCTCATTAATGACGTCCTCCGGACTTCATCGGCCTTTTTGTGTTCGTCTACCTGGATGACATCCTTATCTTCTCCAGGTCCAGGGACGAGCACCAGGTCCATGTGAGGCGGGTCCTCCAAAGACTGCTGGAGAATCATCTGTACGTGAAGGCTGAGAAATGCGAATTCTACGCTAGGACCACGTCCTTCCTGGGGTTCATCATCGCTCAAGACCAGGTGCTCCCAGACCCAGAGAAGGTGAAGGCGGTGGTGGAGTGGCCTACTCCCGCATCCCGGAAGCAGGTGCAACAGTTTGTTGGCTTCGCCAATTTTTACCGCCGCTTTGTCCCAAATTTCAGCTCGATCGTTGGACCGCTGACCCGCCTCACGTCCCCGAAGGTCCCGTTCCGGTAGACTGAAGAGGTCGCTGCTGCCTTTAGGGCGCTGAAGGCGGAGTTTCTCCTCCTCCCGGGTCCTTCGCCAGGTCGACCCGCGCTGCTGCAGTGCATTGTGGAGGTGGACGCATCGGACACGGGAGTGGGAGCAGTGTTATCCCAGCGGTCACCTGACGATGGCGCCAAAACGGCCGTGCGCTTCTTCTCCCGGCGCCTGTCCCCGGCGGGAGGAGAGAACTACGATGTGGGGGACAGAGAGCTCCTGGCCATTAAACTCGCCTTACAAGGAGTGGCGCCACTGGCTAGAGGGGGCGGACCTGCCGTTTGTGGTCCTGATGGACCACAAGAACTAGAGTACTTACGATCTGCCAAGCGCCTGAATGCCCGCCAGGCGCGCTGGTCTTTGTTCTTCGCCAGGTTCCGTTCTCAATCACCTTCAGGCCGGGCTCCAAAAACGGCCTGCCTGACGCCCTCTCTAGGCAGTTCACCCCCGTGGAGGCTGAGGAGATGCCCCACACTATCCTGCCCAGGTCGTGCGTCCTCCGGTGCCATCTCTTGGACATTGAAGACAAGACCCGGAAGGCGCAGGAGGTGGAACCTGATCCTGGCGGCGGACCGGAGGGAAGACTGTTCGTCCCATCTGCGGTCCGAGGAGAGGTCATCCACTGGCTCCACACCTCCCGGCTCACCTGTCATCCCGGCACCTCTCGGATGATCAGCCTCCTCCAACGGTCCTTTTGGTGGCCAGGCCTGCGGAGGGATGCAGCCCGCTACGCCCGGGCTTGCCCAATCTGTGCCACCAGCAAGTCGGGAAATGCTCCCCCAGCGGGTCTGCTCCAGCCTCTGCCCGTCCCCGGCAGGCCCTGGTCACACATCGCACTGGATTTCGTCACCGGACTCCCCGTTTCCAACTCCTTTGACACCGTCCTGACCATCGTGGACCGTTTCTCCAGGCGGCGCACTTCATCCCCCTGCGAGGTCTCCCTACTGCCCTGGAGACGGCGGGCCTCCTCGTCCAACACGTGGTCAGACTGCACGGCATTCCGGTGGACGTGGTCTCGGACCGGGGCCCCCAATTTTCATCCGAGGTTTGGAGATCTTTTTGTAACGCCATCGGAGCCAAGGTGAGCCTCTCCTCCGGCCATCACCCCCAGTCTAACGGGCAGTGTGAGAGGACCAATCAGGAGCTGGAGGCTGCGCTCCGCTGTGTTACTAGATCCAAGCCGACGTCCTGGAGCAACCATCTCGCCTGGGTGGAGTATGCCCACAACACCGCCCGCTCTTCTGCAACGGGATGTCCCCCTTCAAGGCGTCCCTGGGTTACGACCCCCCGCTGTTTCCAGCGCAGGAGAACGAGGTAACTGTCCCCTCTGTTAGGGCGCACCTTAGGCAGTTCCGCTCCACCTGGGCTGCCGCGCGTCATGCGCTTTTACGCACAGCGGAGCGCAACAGGACCGTGGCGGACCGGCACAGAAGACCTGCCCCGGCATACAGAGTTGGGCAACTCATGTATGTGTCTACCCAGGACGTCACATTAAAAGGCGAGAGGAGGAAGCTGGCACAGCAATTCATGGGTCCCTTTCCCATCACCCGGATCATCAACCCGGTGGCTGTGCGCGTGGCTATTCCCCCCTCCCTCCGCATCCATCCCACTTTCCATGTGTCGAAGGTGTGAAACTGGCAGTCACTGACCCCCTTTGCCCTCCTCCTGCAGCGCAACCCGCGCCCCGGATGATTGGTGGCCATCCGGCCTGGTCCGTCTCCTCCATCCTGGACTCCCGGCGCCGAGGTCGTGGGTTGCAATACCTGGTGGACTGGGAGGGCTATGGGCCCGAGCATCGACAATGGGTGCCCCCGTCGTTTGTGTTGGACCCATCGCTCATCGCGGACTTCCACCGAGCGCACCCGGATAAACCATCGCCAGGAGGCGCTGCTAGAGGGGGGAGTACTGTCACGCCGCGCCATTCATCAGCGGCGCCACCTGCTCACGCACCTGACAATCATCAGCGCGCGAGGGATAAAGGCCGTCTCGCCCGGAGGCTCGGCTGAAGCCGTCAGACTTCGTCCCTCACCGTTGTGAGCATACTTCTCTTCAGCGTCACCATTTTGGTAAGAAGATCGCTTACCTCTCTTCTTCAGTCTTCTCCCCTGTGCACAGGTGGATTCCCCAGCGGCGGACATCTCCTCTCCATCGCCCAATCCTCGCTGCTGTACGGAGCTCTCCAGGTGGCTGTCTTCGGGTTTCGCCCCCTGTTGTGCCAGCTGTCCTGCCCACCAAGTAAGTCCTTCTCATCGCCATAAATCCCTCCTGTGTTGGTGTATGCCCGTCACCCTCTCCCTGTGCTCTCTCCATAGGGTTGCTCGGCTGTACGGTCACCTGCCTCTGTGGCCTGGAGCAGACACCATCACCAACACATTTACTTCCCGCAGACACGCACTCATTCACCCCTGCTGTTAATAAACTCTTTGAACTACTCTAAGCCTGTGTGTGTGCGTCTCCTGAGCCGTGCAATATGTCACTTACTGGCGTCTGTAAGGAGGTTGAGTTTTTCAATGAAATCATCCAGGTCTCTTAGTGAAGATTTTTTCAAGTATTTTGGAGAATTGTGAGAGTAAAGAGACTGGCCTGTAATTTGTGAAACAATGACTGTCTCCTGTTTTGTATTGAGGTATTACTTTTTGCTATTTCATTTTGTTTGGGAAATTTCCAGTTTGAAATGACAGGTTACAGATGTGGGTGAGTGGTTTAACAATTCCTTCAATTACTTTTTTCACTATTGTCATGTCAATTTCATTCCAGTCCGTTGACTTTCTCCATTTTGTGTCTGTATGGACTTATTGAAAATGTAGTGAAATACAGGACTCAATTCATGTGCACAGGACTTTACCAAGCGTCCACATATATTATCAGGGCCCTGACTTTTGCTCACTTTTACAGCACAGAACGCCCTTTTAACATCCTGCACCTCAATATTAAAGTGCTGATTGTCTTTGAGTTTCTGTTTCAAATCTTGGGTTTCTGCGCTAAAATCAAAGGAGTCAAAACAACCATAAAAACAATTAAGAGCATTAGCCAGCTCTGTGTCTGAATTAAAACCACCTAAAAACACACAATGACTGCGCTCTGTGCTCTGAAGGCCTGCAATAGTTTTCATACTGGCCCAGGCTGAACCAAGTTTCTTTGCTGCCATCTTACTTTCCAACTCTGATTTATAATTCTGTTTTGCTCTTAAAATTTTGGCCTTCAGCTCTTTTGTGGCAACCTGTAGCTCAGAAAGAGAACCCTGTTTTAAAGGCAAGGGTGCCTTTCCTCTGTAAGCAGGATTTAACTGATTTTGTAACCCATGGCTTGTTGTTGGGATATATTTTGACACGTTAACGTGGAACGTTCATGGTCTCTACAAAAAGCCAATGTATGAGCATGTCCATCCACTAAAAGAGTCCAAATCTTCTCCGCAGGTGAGCACGAACCCTCCCAGTCCAGGACAGTTAAAGCATTCCTGGAGGCAGTGCACTGAATCCTCTGTCCACACGTCTATGTCTCTGGTCTTCGCCTTGTCTCTTCTGAGAGCAGTTTTATATGTGGGCAGCAAATGTACACAGTTGTGATCTGAGGATCCTAAAGGGGGAAGGGGAATAGATTTATAGGCCCTCTCAATGGATCCGTAGCACAGGTCCAATGTTTTGTTTTGTTTTGTTTTCGCCTGGTTGGGCAGGAGACATACTGATAAAAGTTTTTAAGTGTCTTCTTTAAAGAAACATGGTTAAAATCCCCAAAGATAAAATTTTGAGCCTCTGGGGAAATCGACTGCAGGCGCTGTACCACATCAAAGACGGTACTGGAGGCAGAGTCAGCATCTGTCCTCGGGTGAATGTACACAGTCGTTATGAAAAGTTGGGGGAACTCGCGGAGCACACAAAAGGGGTGTAGTGACACGGACAGAAGCTCCACATCTGGTGTACAGATGCACTCTCTGACTGTGACAGATGTACAGTACTGTTTATTAATGTATAAACATACGCCGCCCCCTTAACATTTCCCCGTTACCTCTTCCTGCCAATCCGAGCGAAGTGGGGCTCCAAAGCCGTCAATCCACAGGTCCGCATCCCGGTCATGCGCCATAAGCCAAGTCTCCGTGTAAGCCATGACACAGCAGTTCTTGAAATCCTTCTGATATCGTACATTCCCTTGAATTTCATCCACTTTATTTCTCGGGGATTGTACGTTCCCTATAATAATGGAAGGAAGAGGAATGCGGTTAAGTTGACGCCTCCTCAGGCTTAATCTTACGCCTCCACGCTTTCCGCGTTTCCTCCTCTTGTCTCTCTTTTCATTGCTTTGTCCATGAAAATCTCTTAAAATAAAGTCTGGCAGTTGCAGCACAGACCTAAACACAGATGCTGCATTATCCATGTTTAAATGCAGTAACATTTCTCTGGAATACTGTATTCTTCCCGGCGTGACCGTGATCGCGCTTACCTCCAAGACAAAGAGCCGGTAGGAAAGAAACCACAGTGAAAACAAGAAGGAAATCCATACTGATGGAACCAGGGAGCTCTTCGTTATATAGTTCACAAACATTCAAAGACAAAAACGACACAGAGAATTACGTTGAAACACATTAAAGTGCATAAAAACAGAGACACAGACGTCAAACTTTTTTCACCCGCTGCCGGTCGCTGCGTGCGCATGCACCCAAGTCAGTAAGTGAGTCAGTAAGTGAACCTTGTCATCTTTTTGTAAGTCTGCATTGTTTTTGTACTGTTTGTTTTTGTGGCCACTGTACACTGTGGTCTGCCCACTGCACGTCCCATCGTGTGAGCCGTTTAGTGTACCCTGTACCATTTTTGTAAGTTTGCTTCTTTTGAACTGTTCCTCCTTTTGTTAATAAATGTGTTTGTGGTGTAACCTGTTCCTAAATCTGTCCTTCCCTCACGCCTCAGTGTGCTGCGTAAAAGTGCACGAGGGGGATCGTGACAGAATAGTCCAGCCAGTAAAGTATTTAGCGGGTTACAGCCACACATACCTTTTTCATTTTTGAGCTGTTTCTTTTTTTTTTTTTCCACTCACCTGCCTGTCGAAGTTTTTTCATGGATTCCACAGGCAATCCTTTTGGAGCGAAGAAGAGGTGGAGTCGGGAGGAGCTGCAGCGAGTCTCCATTATTGAGGATCTGGCGAGAGGAGCTCGGAGATGCAGATCCATGAGGACGAGAAGCTGTGCTGGGGTGGAGCGGCGAACCAGCTGGAGATTAGTCCCAGTCTGTGCTACCATCCCCAAGTGATCACGTTCAATCTTCCCCTGCTACCATCTCTGCTTTCGGCTTCCTTCTCGGTGCCTCCAGTATGCTGCGTTCACAGGAGGAGTTTGACAATCCGGATTCCAACTGTGGAGGAGAAGTGGGCGGCGGCCTTTATCCAGAACTTTATGGTCGAGGCCCACAAAGCCCACGGACCGACAGCAAAATGGAGCAGACTGGACGCAGCTGAAGGCATCACGGAAGCACACCCTGGACTCTGGGGTTACTCTCAGTACGCAGACTTGATTGCCTCGGTCTACACGCTCCACTGGATGCTTCCTGATGTGGGGAGAGCGGCGTTCTTTGTGGAGCCTAAGCGGGAACGTACTCCCCAGCCTGCAGCTGCTCCCTGTCCTGTTTCACCAGCGTCAGGCTGTGCCTCTCCAGCTCCCCAGAAACAGTGTCATCCTGCATCCAGACACGGGAGGAGGACCTCCTCCTCTTCGACAGCCACGCTTCCCTCGTCAGCTCTGACCACTCCCGCTGCTGGGCCATCCTCATGCTCAGTGCTCTTCACCACTGCAGCGCTCCTGGTCACAGCAACTAGTCTTCCCGCAGTCGAGAGAACCTTCAGGCCTCCTTCGGCTACGGCCACGTCCGTCATCGTGGAGACGGCTCCTCCGCAATCCTTTGAAGGGGCCCCAGTCACTGTTGACACGGAGAGGGTGCGGTGGCTTGGGATCCTCATGGGCGCTGTGCCCCAGGGTTAGCCCGACGTGGGTGCTGTTTTCCTGCAAGGACGCGTCATGGATGCCACGCTCCAGCGTGGGGTCCACCGAGGATGCAGCATTGGCCTGGTCGGGGTCCACCAAGGGTGCAGCAATGGCCCGGTTGGGGTCCACTGCGGGTGCTGCAGAGCTCCAGTTGGGAGCCACCACGGGAGCTGCTGAGCTCTAGTCGGTAGCCACCGCAGGTGCTGCAGAGCTCCAGCCGGAGTCAACCGCGGGTGCTGCAGAGCTCAAGCCGGGAGCCACTGCGGGTGCTGCAGAGCTCCAGCTGGGAGCCACCACAGGGGTTGCAGAGCTCCAGCTCTGAGCCACTGTGGGGGCTGCAGAGCTCCAGCTTTGAGCCACTGTGGGAGCTGCAGAGCTCCAGTTGGGATCCACCGCGGGTGCAGCTTTGGCCCGTCCAGGGTCGTCCGAGGGTGCATCGTTGGCCTGCTTGGGGCCCGTCGTGGGTGCAGCTGTGCCTCTAGCCAGGACCACTGATGGTGCTGCTGGTCAGCCTGAGGACGCTGGGGCCATCACTCCTCAGCCTGACGCCATTGTGGCTCCCTTCTCTTCTCTACTAGGTGCCGTGGGGGTTCCCCTCCTATGGCCCGGCCACCCACCAGTGAGCCTCCCGGTGGGCAGGCTGCCTCCTACTTCACCCCTCTGGTCCTGGTGGCTCAACAGCGCTGGCTGGCCTCCTGAAGGACCGAGTATCTGGGTCAGGTTGTGATGGCTAGCTCTGTGTCATTATCTTCCACAGCTGGGCGCACACCGGTTCGCCATCATACACGGGCTATTTAACCCGCTCTTCCTTCAGACCAGCATGGAGCCATCTGTCTCCCTGGCTGAAGAAGCTCGACTCTCGTCTTCAAAGCCCATTATCCTGTCTTCATCGCTCCTGCCTAAGCCCTCCTTGTCTCTGCTTCATCCTTTGGAAGGATTCAGCCTTGTCTACCAAATAATTCAATTCCAACTCACCTGTTCCAATGTTTATCCCCTGTGCACAGGCGGAATTCCGTGGCGGCGGAATCGTTCATCCTGGCGGCGGGCCAAGCCTCCCTCGTCCCAGCGGTCCATCTCTTTGTCAGCAGCATCGTGACAGCAGATGCTGTCTTCCTGGCTGTAGCCTCCGGGCCGACCTGAGAGCGTCTCCCCATCTGTAAAAGTAAGCCTCAGTCATTCCCTATACACTCCTTCAGTAGGGCAGTGCTAACATCTGTGCCTCTGCTTTGTTTACAGGATTGCCAGGTCGAACAGCACTCTGCTCACCCCCAGCTATGACGTCACTGCAGACATATACACTCACATCCACATACACTACACATACACACATACTCACACACCTCACTTTTTATAAATAAAGATAATTGAATCCACTCTCGAGCCTGTGTCTGTTCCCTGGGTATACCAAACATGTCACAGGTGCCCCATGTTTTGGCAGGCCACCAGACTCTGTTCGTCGGACTGTTGGCTGGGCCTGGGACTCTGGGCGGCCTCCCGAGCCTCCACGCCTTTGGACTGGTGGTGGGGGGGGTTTAAATGTTTTTTTCTGCTATGGGCCCCAGGCGGGGTTGTATTTAGTTCCCTCCTTACCTGTTCCCCCTTCCTCCCACCCGGGTTCATTGGTTGTTGTTCCTTTGGGGGGAGGGGGGTTTCCTTTCTTTTCTGATTTTACCATGGGTGTCTGGAATCCACACCTTGAGAAGAGAAGGGGGCTCTGTCATGAATGGAGCCGGGTTGTTCTTTGGACTCGGTTCTTAACTGCTGTGGCTCAGGTTTATCTGTTTAGTTATGTATTATGTTATCTTTTGTGTTTCTTGTAGTTTCTATTTTCCCCTGTTTTTTTTTCCCTAACTGTAGCCACTGTGTTCTGGCCGGCAGCTGTGAGGCAGCCTCCTTTGGCCTACACTCGTGTGGGCGCTGTCTGACACTCGCCGGTCTGACCACGCCCCCTCTCTCATGACAGCCAGCTGGGTGTCCCCTGGTAATTGCCTTTCCAGTGTTTTGCCCAGGTGTTCCCAATCTGTGTTGCCAGCAGTGCTTCTACTTAAGCAGCTCTTTAGCAGTCAAGCATTGCTGGACTGTTGTTTTGGTCATTGAGAAATGTGTGGCCACAGTTCACTGTGGTCTGCCAGCTACACGTCACGCGTGTGAGCTGTAAGTGAACATTTGTCTCCTTTTTGCATGTCAGCTTTGTGTTCTTGTATTAGTTTATAAAACTAATAGAACTACTGTATATATTAGTTATTTTATTAGTTTATAAAACTCTTAATGGTCTTGGTCCTTCTTATTTATTTGATCTGCTTTTACCATATTGTCCATGGCGGAACCTGAGGTCCTCTGGTACTAGCCTTTTAGTGATGCCTAAAGTTAGGACAAAAACCCATGGTGAGGCATCGTTCAAGCTTTTTGGCCCACGTCTGTGGAACGGCCTGCCAGTGTCATGATTGAATACCAAAAGGCTCAAACGCAGAGCAAGCAACACCGGATGAAAACTCAGACTCAGGTGGGACAGTTTAACACAACTTTTTATACACAAAAACACAACAACGCAAACTTAATGAACATACAAAAACAGCACAAATAAACAAAAATGCAAATAAAACACAGAGGCACACTGGAGCCGCACACAGCCTGCAATAGAGGGAAAAGAGGACATGATTAATAACAGGAATAAGCAGAGAGGAGGAATATGATAGAGGATACAGGGCACAGACTTTTCCAGAGTGCCACGGCCAAACCCTGACAAAAAAAGCTCAGGGCGGTTGGGCAACAAAAAAAAAACACGTTTGGTGAACATGCAGCCTTAACCATTTTATTCTGTTTTTATTTATTTTATTCATGATCTTACTGTGCTTCTTATTGTATTATATTGTATTTTATTGTATTTTAATTTATGTTGTCTTATATTATTTTTAGCTCGTGTGTTGTTGGGGGCTGTTGGAACTGGGACCTTATGATCGCATTTCCTTACTCTGGTTGTCAGTGCTCAGCCATGATTTAACTATGTCTATTATTACTTGGTGGGGTGGAACAGGCTGGGAGGAGGTGGGTTCTTGAGCGGGTTGGGATTCAGGTGGATGGATGTCTTGGACGAGAGTGGGGGCAGGGAGAGGGCTTTCTTTGTCTTTTTATTGCTTTGTTTGTGTTTTATCTGTTTTTAACTGTAAAGCACTTTGAGCTGCACTTTGTTGTATGAAAGGTGCTATATAAATAAAAACTAGTTTAAGTTTATAAACTAAAAAGAATAGGGCCTAGCACAGATCCCTGTGGAACATTGTGATTGAGCTTTGAATTGGAAGAAAACTCATTATCAGATAAATAAGATTTAAACCATTGCAACAAAATTGCATTAAGTCCAACAAGGTGGCGCAGTGGTTAGCACTGCGGCAGCACAGTTTACCCTTGGCCGGGGGATTGTGGTGATCGTGGGATCGATCCCAGCCCCCGACCAACAGTGATCTGTGTGGAGTTTGCATGTTCTCCCCGTGTTGCGTGGGTTTACTCCGGGATTTCTCCGGTTTCCTCCCACATGCCAAAAACATGCATGTTAGGTTAATTGGCTGTTCTAAATTGTCCCTAGATATCTGTTTCCTATAGGCCCTTAGAATAGAGGGTTAGTATTAATGAAAGCGCTTTGAGTGGTCTTTGTGACTAGAAAAGCGCTATATAAGTGCAGGTTAGTTAGTTAGTTAGTTAGTAGTCTATAAAATAAAATATTATGATCAATAGTTTCAAAAGCTGCACTAAGGTCCAAAAGGACAAGTACAGAAACAAGTCCATTATCAGATGTGAAAAAGAGGTTTTTAGTGACCTTCACTAAAGCTGTTTCAGTACTATGATGGATTCTAAACCCAGATTGAAACTCTTCAAATAAACCATTTTCCTGCAAGTGGTCAAATAATTGCATAGCAACAACTCTTTCTAAGATTTCTGAAATGAAAGGGAGATTAGAGATTGGTCTTTAGATAGCTAATACTCCTGAGTCCAGCGTTGGCTTTTTAAGTAAGGGTTTAATTACAGCAGTTTTAAAAGCCTGCAGTACATGGCCTAATGTTAATGAAGAATTGATTACTTGAAGAATGGAGCTACATAAATGGGAAGTCTTCTTTAAATTACCTGGTAGGGATAGGGTCTAGTAGGCAAGTTGAAGGCTTGGATGAGGAAATTATTTTATCTAAATCTAAAAGGTTAATTGGAGTAAACTCATCCAAACAGATATCAGTTGAAGGAGTTGTAGTAGTCATTGTATTTAAGTTAACGGTGGGAAGAATCTGACTGATTTTATCTCTGATAGATGAAATTTTATTATTGAAAAAGTTCATAAAGTCCTGACTAGTAAGCTCTAAGGGAATGCTAGGATTGACAGAGTCCTTACTCTATGTCAACCTGGCTACAGTGCTGAAAAGAAACCTGGGATTATTCTTGTTCTCTTCTATTAATACAGAATAATAACTCATTTTAGCTTTCCTAAGAGATTTTTTTTTTAAATTGAAAGTTGATTTCTCCAAGCTAAATAGAATTTATCTAATTTAGTGGAGCGCCATTTCTTTCTAATTGACAAGTCTTCAGTTTAAAGCAATGAGTTTCTGTGTTAAACCAAGGAGTTAGAAATCTCTGATTTGCCTTTTTTTTTTTTTTTTTTTTTTAAAGAAGCCATCATTTCTAGATTATGATGCAGAGAAGCTGTAACACTATCTACCATGCTATCAACTACAGGAGTAAAATCTCCATAACTTATCTCCATTCTGTTGACACATGGCACTGAGGAAGCAACCTGATTCAGTTTGGTAACAACATCATCTGAGAGACATTACTGTAGTAATATTTTTTCTTTAGGAGCAAATAGTCAGAAAGAGTAAAATCAAAGGTTAACAGTTAATGGTCTGACAGTACAGGGTTATGAGGCGACACTACCAGATTTTCTATTTCTGTACCATGTTTCAGAACAAGGTCCAATGTTTGGTGGAGATAATGGGTAGAATTTCCTACTTTCTGAGGAAACCCCATTGAGTCTAATATTGAATTACTATAATTATTCTATCCAATTTCAGCACTAAATCCGCTAAGAATTCAGCAAATACAGATAAAAACTCTGAGTAGGCTGAGGAAGGATGATAAACTATGGCAAATAAAATCTGGTTTAACCCAAAATTGCTATCATGCCCAATACTGAAGACCAGGCCCTCAAAGGAATTTTAACATTCTTTTTGCTTTACACTAACTAGTAATTTGGAATGGTAAACTGTTGCTACTCCTCCTCCATGGCCAGAACTTCTGGGATTTTGACAGTTTAAATAACCAATTCAATTCAATTCAACTTTATTTATATAGCGCCATTTAACAACAACAGTCATCTCATAGCACTATCAACTGTAGGGGGGAACCCCCACAGTTGCAGAAAGACCCCAGCAATCAGGCGATCCCCTGTGAGCAAGCACTTGGCGACGGTGGAGAGGAAAAACTCCCTTTTAACAGGAAGAAACCTCCAGCAGAACCAGGCTCAGGGAGGGGCAGTCATCTGCTGCGACTGGCTGGGGGGTGAGGGGATAGAGAAAAAGAAAAGAACAGACATGTAGAGAGCAAACAGCACGATGGGGACTCAATCTATGGGAGAGAACAAACAAATGTTAATGACCAGCAAAAAAAAATATTTCATAGAGAGTGAGGAAAGGAGTGAGGCCCAGTGCATTACTGGAGGTCCCCCGGCTGACTAAACCTATTAGCAGCATAACTAAGGGAGGGTTCAGAAACACATGATCCCTCCCTAATTGTAGGCTATATCAAAAAGGTAGGTTTTAGCCCTATTCTTAAAAACAGAGATCGAGTCTGACTCCCGAATCCAGATTGGCAGCTGATTCCACAAGAGAGGAGCTTGATAACTGAAGGCTCTGCCTCCCATTGTACTTTTGGAGATTCTAGGTATTACAAGTAATCCTGCATTTTGGGAGCGTAGTGCTCTGTTAGGATAATACGGTAGTATCAGATCTTTTAAATAAAAAGGAGCCTGATTGTTTAGAGCTTTGTAAGTAAGAAGAAGGATTTTAAACTTAATTCTAAACTCTATGGGAAGCCAATGAAGGGAGGCCAGAACCGGAGAGATATGATCTCTCTTTCTAGTACCTGTTAAAACTCTTGCTGCAGCATTTTGGATCAGCTGAAGACTTTTTAAAGATGTTTTAGGACAGCCTGATAATAAAGAATTACAATAATCTAATCTCGAGCTAACAAAAGCGTGGATCAGTTTCTCAGCATCACTCTGAGGCAAGATGCTCCTAATCTTGGCAATATTACGCAAATGATAGAAGGCAGTCTTAGAAACAAATTTAATATGTGAATTGAAGGACAAATCCTGATCAAAAATAACTCCAAGGTTCCTCACAGAGCTATTAAGAGAAAGAGTAACTGCATCCAAACTGAAAGTTTGATTTGGAAAGGAATTTCTAAGGTTTTTTGGACCAACAAGAATGACTTCAGTCTTATCTGAATTTAATAGCAGGAAATTACAAGTCATCCAAGCTTTGATTTCCTTAAGACAGGCTTCTAACTTGGCTAATTGATTACTATCATCTGGCTTCATTGACAGGTATAATTGTGTGTCATCTGCATAACAATGAAAATGTATACAGTGCTTTCTAATAATGTTGCCTAACGGAAGCATATATAAACTAAAAAGAGTAGGGCCTAGCACAGATCCCTGTGGAACTCCATAGCTAAGCTTTGAGTTGAAAGAAAACTCATTATTTACATGAACAAACTGGAACCTATCAGATAAATAAGATCTAAACCATTGCAACGAAGTTCCATTAAGTCCAACATAGTGTTCTAATCTATCAAGTAGAATATTATGATCGATAGTATCAAAAGCTGCACTAAGGTCTAAAAGGACAAGTACAGAAACTAGTCCATTATCAGATGCAATGAGGAGGTCGTTAGTGACCTTCGCTAAGGCTGTTTCAGTACTACGATGGATTCTAAACCCAGATTGAAACTGTTCAAGTAAACCATTTCCCTGCAGGTGGTCAAATAATTGCGTAGCAGCATACTCTTTCTAAGATTTTTGAAATGAAAGGGAGATTAGAGATTGGTCTATAGTTAGCTAAAGCTCCTGGATCTAGCGTTGGCTTTTTGAGTAAGGATTTAATTACAGCCGTTTTAAAAGCCTGCGGTACATGGCCTAAAGTTAATGAAGAATTGATTATATTAAGAATAAAGCTACCAATAAGTGGGAAGACTTCTTTAAATAACCTGGTAGGAATAGGGTCTAAAAGACAAGTTGAAGGTTTGGATGAGGAAACTATTTTGTCTAACTCACAAAGGTCGATTGGAGTAGATTCAGTAGAACCAGAGGGAGTTGATTCATTTAAACCAACATTATCCTCTTGCCCTAACCAAGTCTCTGTAAGGGACAGTAAATCAATCTGACAATCAATTAACAGATCATGGACTAGCAGAGACTTGGGAGTTAGAGACCTAATAGTTAACAAACCGCATTTAATTTTTAAATTATGAAGAGGAACAGAGCCAAGTCATTAAATTTAGAGGATACGTGTTTAATTTGGGTTTTACCAGCTTTTTGTTTAATCACTTTGGGATGCTGATACATTATATTTTTATTTACTTTAGAGGGAGCAGACAATGATTCTCTGATGGGGAAGACAGGGGCTAAGTTGAAGGGTGGTGGGACGGAGGAGAAGCTGCAGAGAGGTTTGTAAGACTGCGATCTGCTTTCCTGGTCCCAATCCTGAGTTGTCAAGGCTTCGGAACTTTGGATAAAAATGATGACAGATTGTTAGATAAATGAGACATATCATCCAAAGTAGGATGGATGCCGTCTCACCAAAAAAGACCAGGTTTTCCCCAAAATGAGTTTCTGTTGTCTATGTAACCCACATTGTTTGCAGGACATCACAAAGACAGCCAGTGGTGGAAAGATTACACATGGCTTAAACATGTCATCAGCTGGTCAGGTTGGGGAGGGGCCCAGAGAATACTACAGAGGCCAACATGGTTTTGGTAAAGTTACACATCGATTCCACTCTAAGTTTTGTGACTTCCGGCTGCTGAAGTTGGATGTTGTTAATTATGGCGTGGATAACAATTGTTGAGTTTTTAAAGTTACTTTTAGCCAGCATTTTCAAATTTGACTAGATGTCGCCTGCTCTGGCCCCAGGAACGCATTTGACTATGGTCGCTGGAGTCTCTAGGTTCTCATTTCTGACTATAGAGTCACCAATGATCAGAGTTTTTTCCTCAGCTGATGTGTCATTGAGTGATTAGAAACATGAACAGGTTGGTGGTGAACCAGGAGCTTGAGAATATATTTCCTGCTCACCGTCACCCATCCATTCTTTCCTGGTAATAAACACAAAATGTGGGCATGATCCTAGGACTCAGTCCAGACTATGGCAGTACCCCCTCTTTAAAGGTGGGTTTGAGATGCACAAAAACAAAACAAAGAACACCCCAGTCGGGTGGGTCAAGAGGGATAAAGGTATGGTGTGCAAAACAAGGACACAAACACAACAGAAGAATGTTCATCAGGTGGTCAGCCAAAGTCCCAAGACCACCAAAAGGAGGAAAACAGCACATCTGGTGGCCTACCAAAGACCATGGACCACCAGACAGAGAAACATGGTGCATCGGGTAGCCTACCAGAGTCCAAAGGCCACCAGACCAGGGACCGAGGTGGGTCAGGGGGCCTATCCAAGTCCATGGGCCACCTGACAGATGAATACATTGTGACGGGTGGCCTACCAAAGTCCATTGGCCACCTAATGAAAGAACACAGTACCGTAGAGGCGTTAAGCTCTGGAGCCTTTAATGCAAGCAATAGCAAAGGAGCCTCTTGCACAGAAAACAACACAGTGTCACGGTTCGAGTGCCGATCTCGTCCGCTCTTGAGCCATGCATTATCTTCACCAGGCTTGACAGCAGTGTGTACCTTCTGGCTCCCCGAGCCTTTATTGTGACAGCGCTCGGAGGGGCTTCCTGCTGTCAAGTCTGACAGCTGTGCTGCATTTCGGCTCATCAGCAGCTCTCCATTTAAGAGGGCTCTTGGAGCAGAATATTGCGGCAGTCTTGTCAATGATTGCTTGTCAAAGAATTCTCCTTGCCAGACGTTGAGCGAGCGTTCCTCGGCTCAGACGTCAACTATTCCTTCATGATCTGATGTATCGACCATCCCTGGGTTATGATTGTACGTGTGCTTCTTGTTTACCTCATGGTCACGTGTATGTAGTATTGTATGTTTGAGCCCACCGTGGCTCATTGTTTTGTGTGTTCTTTGTTAACAATAAATTGTGCAAACTTCATCGGTGACTTTTGGCATCTTATAGTGGCTCGCGAGGGCCACCACAAGACACACAGAAGCATTATACTTAGGAGACAATGACATAAAAACTTTACCCTCCAGAAATAGCAACATACGAACTGTAAACTCAGAAGATGATAACACAGGAACTGTAAAGTCAGGAAAAGGCCCACCGAATTAAGGGCGGCACCCCAATGATGTAAGAGACAGAACGGACTCCGGTGTTGTTGACTGGAATGACAGCAGCTTTTCTCTGGTTTCTTGTTTTAATTTTACAGCTATGCCTTCGCGTTGTGTTGCAGTCTTAGATAAACAGCAGGCTGTGAAAGACCACATCACACGCTTCAGCTCCAACTGTCATTAGCCTCCTCATGTGCTCCTCGTGCGCTTTTACACAGAAGGAGGGCACTAGGAGGGGAAGGATTAATGGATTTATGCGCAGCTTTGACCTACTTTCTGTGATCGCATGCTGACTCTCGCCGGTCCGGCCAAATCCTCTCTCTCATTATCACCAGCTGATTCAAACTCCTGCTGATCATCTTTCCCGGTCCTCGCCCAGGTGCTTCTCATCACACCATCACCAGCAGTGCATGTACTTAGTGGCCGTTTGCCAGTAACACACTGCTGGTCTATAGTATTGCCATCTTTGCTGTTAGTCTGCCAGTATTTTCAGCACTCTCATGACGTGTTAGTCACTCCATGTTCGCCGTGGTTCTCATGCGTCCTTGAATCGATGTTGGTCCTGGGGTGCACCTGTGGCTAACACGTCTCCTCTCATTCATTCGCTGGGCAATGCCAGCCCCCGAAAACTAGCAGTAAGTGTTTTTGTGTTTTTTGTACGTCTTCACCTTTTTGGGAATTGTCTGTCTTTCTGTATTAAATGTGCTGTGGTTAATCCTGCACGTAAATCCTCGTTATTTCATCCTCCCTCTCTGTGCCCTGGGTAAGAGTGCACGGAGGGTTATGATGAATAGATTTACACGCTTGATTCACCACAGCACATGTTTTGAACATAAAGACTGATTCCTAAAAGTTAAGACTTACAAAAATACACAGAACCACAATCAATAGGCATTTGGGGCCGACATCTCCCAGTGAACGTATGGAGAGGAAACGTGTTAACCACGGTTGCGCCCCAGAGCCGACATTGCTACAAGGGTGCAACAGAACCACGGCTGTGTGGTGTGGCTAACACGTTGTGATAGTGTTGGCAATATTAGCTGGCTGACAACACGGCAGATGATGCACACAAAACATGAACAGCTGACTGTCAGTGAGTCTGACTCGCTAGTCACGATGCCCGCTTGGCACAGCTCAAACCTATACGGTCTGATGCCCCCAGATTCTTCATTGTCATCCCATTCTTCGGAACTATAATCATCTGAAGATTGTACAACACAAACCAATTCCAGACTACATGTGCTGGAACCATCATCGATGTTTTCTACCACTTCCATCCAGTGTGTACAATGGGCAGCCAAGTGCTGTGTTCTGTCGATGACATTACAACATGGCCGGGGGTTTTTCCAGCCACTGGCACAATTGGTGACATGGCGCTCAAGAAAATGTTTGATATTCGTGTGGAAAAAAAGCCTGTTTGACTTAGAACTGCACAGACCAACCTATTTCATCATATTGTATTATGTGTTGAAAAATTAGATGAAGTCAAAAACGTGTCATCAGCACTTTAAACTAAGGGGGTGACATTGGGGCTCGTTGCTCTGGAGACCACAAAGGAACTGTTTGCTCTGAAAATAACAACATTGGAGCTTTTTGCTCTGAAGCTAGCAACATAGGAGCCTTTTGCTCTGAGAATAACAACATAGGAGCTATTTGCTCTGAAGATAACAACATGGGAGCCTTTTGCTCTGAAGATAAATAAAAGATAAATGAAGATAAAAGATAAATTAAAAGGTACTTGCCTTAACTCCTGGTCTCCTGCTGCCAGGCTGATGACCTCAGGATATACTGGAGGAGAGATGGCCAGTGGAGCTGGTACTTGAGCTGAGGAGTGACAAGGAGCCAGCAATGGAGGCACAGAATGACATGGAGGTGGAACTGGAGGCACTACGTGATGTGGAGCTGAAGCTGAAGGCATGATGATGGGCGAAACAGCAGATGAGGTGGTGGGAAGCTTAGCACAAGGTGCCAATGCTGTGGAAGAGAGCAGCAACAAATAAGGAAGAAAAAGGAGCTGACAGGACAGCCAATAAAGAGCTCAGGAGTGAAAAGGTGGCTGCTGCTTAATTTCTCTGAAGTGGCAACGGACCAGCTGGTTCCAACGCAGCAGGGGTTCTCAGGGAGAAGCCAGGATTTGTAGTCCAATATTAATTCAGTCTGTGCAAGCAAAACCTGCCAGCACTCCTCTTGCTCCTTCTCAACAGAAAATTGGGTCCCTGATGCAGCAAACCCGATCTGACAGCCAACGGGGTCATCCAGCATAGGCATGGAGGCACCAGGCAGGGGAGTAACAGGTGATTATGGAGCTACCCAAGCTGAAGAGCGGTGGAAGAGCCGAAACGTACAGATACAGGACAACAAAATCACGGGAATGGGAGTCAGAGGGATATCCACGGTATGTCGCCACACCAAATGAATGCAGACAAGGACATATATACAGAAGCAGATGATCAGGGGAAACACGAGACAGCTTAGGATAGTAATGAAGGATTAACCAGCACCACATGAGGAGAAGTGGCTATGACTATGGAAGACATGAGGGACTGAGAATGATAGAAAAGGGAGCACATACACACGAGACTTGTACAGACGACCAAAGCAGGACACAGAACTACAACAGTTGGTAATGGGGACCACATGACAGACTGAGGATGGGGGATGACAATAACAATTACAGAGGAACCAGGGGAGACACAGAAGGCAAAACACAGGCAAATAATCATAATAATATAAACAAAATGTGGGCATGATCCTAGGACCCATCCCAGACCATGACATTCTTGTGCTTTAGAGTCAGTAAGGGTGTACATCTTGGAGTTTGAGCATGGAGTCCTTTAGTGTTTAGTATGCACCTTACTGTGGAAACTGAAATCTCAGTGTCTGCTGCTACCAAGTCTTGTTGCAGGTCTTTTGCCATCAGTCGAGGGTTTTTGACCACTTGCCTCCTCAGGACTCTGGTGGTAGCTGTTGATAGCCTCCTCTTTCTGCCATGTTCAGATAGTGTAGCCATTGTTCCTTTAACTTTATACTTGTGAATTATGCTTCCAGCTGCATCTCTAGGAACATTCAGTACCTTTGCTATCGTTTTATATCATTTTCCTTGTCTGTCCAAGGCAGTGATCTCTTCTCTGAACTTTTTTTGACAATTCTCTTGATTTTGCCAGATTTCTAAAATGCAATCAAACATCACCGTTCAGTTATTTGACTGGACTGTTGTATCAAGGAAACGTGATGCAACTTATGAAGCCCATGATTGGTTGCATCAGGTGTGCTTGAGACCACACCTGATTGGTCTTATAAGGAATTCTGTTAAGGGGGTTAAATAATTTTTAGCATGCAGTAGTCACTGAAACTAGGAATAAGGGCCTTATTTTGAAGGTCATCGGAAAGTTTTTGGACCAGACGTCTCGTTGTACACCAATGTTTTTTGTTAGTTTCTGTAAGCACATTGTCTTTTTATTTACACTTTGCGTCACAACATCTAATTACCAGTATGTTCTGATCCTGGGCACAGGTGGGTACTGTTCCCAGTCTTCAGCCTAAGTTTAGTCTTTTATCTGTCTGTTCCTTTTTTATCATGTCTGCTGTATTTGGTTCCTGTTTAAGCACCTCACAAAAGAAAACAGAAAAAGCCAGAAAAGCAAGATACATGAGAAAGCAAAAAAGAATCAAAACACCTGGACATCAAGCTGTAAAATTTACATCAAATTAAATGGATCACCTGAAGAAGCCAAGGTTACCAACATCCGAAATATTATGGAACTGGACAAATATCAATGAACATTATGAACTGGAGTCAGCAGCAACAATAACTGTAAGACATTGAAAGAGAGCTATCAAACGTGGTTATTACAGCTGTCTACATTCTGCCTGATGCTAAGGTTAGCACTGCTCTCAGCCACCTGTATGACACTGTAAACAAACATCAGAGGACTTACCCCGAGGGAGTACATATTGCTGGAGACTTTAACCAGGCATGTTTAAGGACTGTTCTCCCCAATTTCACCCAACATGTGAAATGTTCCACCAGAGGAGGGAACACGCTTGATCGTGTGTATTCAAACATTAAGCATGCCTACAGAGCAGTACCCTTTCCACATCTTGGTCTGCCTGGACCATACATCCCTGCTCTTGGTCCCAGCCTATGCCCCTCTTAGGAGGAAAATAAAGCCCACCACAAAAACTGTTAACATCTGGCCTGCAGACGCTCTCCCTAAATTGCAAAACTGTTTTGCTGAGACAAATTGGGACTTGTTTGAACACCATGACCTAGAGGAATATACACAGATGGTGTTATTCTATATTTCAAGCTGTACAGAAAATGTTACAATTAAGAAAAACATCTGGGTTTATACTAATCAGAAACCCTGGATGACTGGACACATCTGTAACCTCCTCAGAGCTCGTGACATGGCTTTTAAATTAGGTGATAGGGCCTTATATGCAGTAGCAAGAGCTGACTTGAAAAGGGGCATTAAAGAGGCCAAACATACCTACAAGAGGAGAATCGAGGAGCATTTCACAAACAACAACACAAGCAGGATGTGGCAGGGAGTGCAGCAAATCACCAACTTCAAGAGCAGCACATCCATCATCCCCGACACCAAGGCATTGCTGGCAGAGGAGCTAAATTGCTTTTTTGCACGCTTTGAAGAAAAGACCAGAACATTACCATACTCATCTCTTCCTGACCCTGACATCCAGGTGCTGTCTGTACAGGAGTATGAGGAGAAGAAAGTGTTCAGATCCATGAATCCAAGGAAGGCAGCTGGTCCGGATGGAGTACTTGGAAAGGCACTCAAAGCCTGTGCCTTTGAGCTTGCCCCGGTGTTCACAAAAATCTTCAATCTGTCTCTGTCACAAGCCACTGTCCCACCCTGCCTCAAATCAGCTGTCATAATCCCTGTCCCCAAAAAGCATGTTGTGGACTGTTTAAATGATTACAGGCCCGTTGCTCTCGCCTCTATTGTCACAAAATGCTTGGAGAGACTTGTACCGAGGCACATCAAAACCAGACTACCCACGACCTTTGACCCCTTTCAGTTTGTTTACAGGGAAAACAGGTCAACTGAGGATGCCATCACTATCGCTCTCCACTTAGATCTGGAACACCTAGAACACAAGAACTCATACGTTCGGATGCTCTTCGTCGATTACAGCTCCGCATTTAATACCATTACACAACATATTCTGATTAGGAAACTGTTTCACCTCGGTCTTCACACACAGCTCTGCTCCTGGATTATGGACTTCCTCTCAAACCGCCCTCAAACTGTTAGACTCGGCCTTCACCTTTCCTCTACCATCACTCTCAGCACCTGCTCCCCTCAGGGCTGTGTGCTGAGCCCACTTTTGTATTGTTTGTACACCTCTGATTGCACACCTATTCACCTCTCCAACCACATCATTAAATTTGCAGATGACACAACTATGGTGGGACTCATCTCAGGGGAGGATGAGTCCGCCTACCGTGATGAGGTCCAAAATCTGTCTCTGTGGTGCTCTGCAAACAATCTCATTTTAAATACAAAGAAAACTAAAGAACTCATATTGGACTTTAGGAAATGCAGAGCTGACCCATCCCCCATTTTTATCCATGGTGACTGTGTGGAAATAGTGCACAGTTATAAATTTCTTGGTACACACATCACAGATACCCTCTCCTGGACCACAAATACCACAGCCATCATTAAGAAGGCCCGGCAACATATCCACTTCCTTAGGATTTTAATAAGAAACAACCTTTGTAAGACGCTGCTGATGACCTTTTACCGCTCAGCTGTTGAAAGTATCTTAACATACTGCATCACGTCATGGTATGCAGGCTGCTCTGTTGCGGACAAAACAGCACTACAGAGAGTTGTAAGAACTGCAGAAAAAGTCATTGGCTGTCCTCTTCCATCACTACAGGATATTGCTAACACCTGTTATCATACAAGAGCCAGGACCATCAGTATAGACATTTCTCACCCCGGTCATCACCTTTTTTACTCTTTTGCCCTCAGGGAGGCGATACAGGTCAATTAGATCGCACTCCACTAGATTTATTAACAGTTTTTTTTTTTTCCAAAAGCTATTCACTTTCTAAATCACCAATACACACTATAGTTACCAGCACATTACATCTGTTAGGGAAAGGAATTTTTATTCTTAAATGTGTCTTTCTAATGCCTTCTGTTAATTAGACACAAAGATGACTGCATTTTATATAGTTAGCCTCTTTAATGCTGATATGTTATGTTTTGTGTGTTTTGTTATGGTTGTTGATGATGCGTATGGATTGAGTGTTGTTTGTAGTTTTTATGTGGGAGGGGGCATGTGCGGTTTCATTGTATTTATATGCAATGACAATAAAAGGCTCTATCTATCAATGAACATTATGTACTGGAGTCAACAGCAACAATGATAACTGTAAGACATTGAAGGATCACTGAAGGATCACACTCATCTGCAACAGGACATTTAACAACATGAAACAAAAGATCAATAAACAGGAACAACAGGAACTGAAAGTTTTTGAATATACGGATCGCACCCCACAGGACGGGAAATATGACATAGACCCTGATAATAATTTATTTAGCTCCATCAATAATAACTGTAGTTACTACACAGATGAACAGTTTAACACAATGGTCACATCTGATTTCAATATTTCTATGATCCACTTCAACAGCAGAAGTCTCTATGCCAACTTTAATAACATTAAAGATTATTTACATCAGGTTTAAAGAGCCATTCAATATTGTGGCAATATCAGAGACGTTGGGCTCAGTGAAAGAAAGGGGTGGATTTTACCATGGATGGCTATGAATTAAATTATATAAATAGAAAAGTGAAAAAAGGAGGAGGAGTTGCAATTTAAGGTTGACAAGGCTTGAAATACAAGGTTGTTGAAAATTTGTCCAGTAACTATGGATGATTTATTTCGAATGTATTTCAATAGAAATCTGTCTGGACAATGTGAAGATATAGTAGTGAGCTGTGTATATAGAACACCTGGATCACACACTGATTTATTTAAGGACTGGCATGGAAAACAAGTATGCAAAACTAACTCATAAAGTTATGTTCATCTGTGGGGATTTCAATATAGATCTTTTATCATTCTTTCAATTCATGTCATGCAACCTTCTTCCGCTTAATCCTTTTCGGGTCGTGGGGGGGGGGGGGTGGAGCCTATCCCAGCATCTTTGGGCGAGAGGCAGGGTACACCCTGGACAGATCGCCAGTCCATCGCAGGGCAATATAGATCTCATGAATTCAAAACAACATAATTCAAAAACATAGTTTGACAGAAGAATTTATCAGCACACTGTTACAGTATGGTCTTACATCCAACCAATCACCGAACTAGCAGAATCACATCACACAGTGCCACACTAATAGATAACATATTCACAAACATTATGGAAAAATAATATCATGAGTGGGTTTTATTGAATGATATCAGTGACCATCTGCCAATTTTTGTTGTCTATCAATGTGATTATAGGAAGAAAAAGTATACCAAAAATATTAAATATAAAAGAATAAGAACTGAAGAATCTATGTATTTACTGGCAAAGGAATTATTAATGGGCAGCGCCGTGGCGGAGTGGTTAGCACTGCGGCAGCACAGCAACTCACCCTTGGCCGGGGCTCTGACCAACAGTGATCTGTGTGGAGTTTGCATGTTCTCCCCGTGTCTGTGTGGGTTTACTCCAGGATTCTCTTGGTTTCCTCCCACATACCAAAAGCATGCAAGTTAGGTTGATTGGCCTCAAAACTGGGGATTCTAAATTGTCCTTAGGTATGACTGTGAGAGTGAATTGTTGTCTGTCTCTTTGTGTTGGCCCTGCGATGGGACTGGCAATCTGTTCAGGGTGTACCCCTGCCTCTCGCCCAAAGATGCTGGGATAGGCTCCAGCCCCCCCGTGACCCCTATAAAGGATTAAGCGGAAGAAGATGGCTGGATGGATGGAATTATTAATGCAACACTGGAAGATAGTTTGTGATGAAAATGATATAACTAAAGTATATGATACATTTTTACAAATATTTCAATCATTGTACAATAAAAAAAATGTCCTATAAAACAATACAGTGACAGACAACAAAACAAAAATATTCCTTGGGTCATCAAGGGGTTAATAAATGCATGTAAAAAGAATACATTATATAAACTAGAAAAGCACTTGGAGAGTGCAGACCTCTGCCAAGCGCCACAGTTCCCCCCATACAGTGTTTGTGTGTACATTTTCAGATTCCTTGACCATGAAAACATATGACTAGCAATTGGATTCACAATGGTAGGATTAGTGGTTCAGTAGTTATTGACGAAAATGGCATTTTCCATAATGGCGGTTTAGCGCCACAGTTCCCCCCATACAGTGTTTGTGTGTACATTTTCAGATTCCTTGACCATGAAAACATATGACTAGCAATTGGATTCACAATGATTAGTGGTTCAGCAGTTATTGACGAAAATGACATTTTCCATAATGGCGGATTTCTTCTGGACTGTGATCCAGATCACCACCAAAATGTAATCATCTGTAGGATACCACATTTCTGACAATCTGTGAAAATTTGATGAAAATCCGTCCATAACTTTTTGAGTTATCTTGCTAACAAACAAACAGACAGACAGAAAAACAGACAGACAGACAGACAGACAAAAAAAACAGACAGACAGACAAACCAACACGATGAAAACATAACTTCCTTGGTGGAGGTAAAAATTAACTAGAAAAAAGGTTTCTAATTTTTGAGAGAAAATTCAGCAATGTAACAGAAAAAAAAGTCACAAATTTATTGAGAAAAAGTTGAAGAAAATGTTAATTCTTTTACATCTTCAACTGCTTAATTCTTTAGGGTCACCGGGGGTGGGGTTGGGGTGGGGGCTGGCTGGACCCTATGTGATCACATAGCTTCCTTGGCAGAGGTACTAAAAAAAAAAAAAAAATCACATAGCCTCTTTGGCGGAGGTAAAAAAAAAAAAAAAAAAAGAATCCTTTAAAAAATTCCTGGATCCAGACGGTGATCCGGATCACCACCAAAATGTAATCATCTGTAGGATACCCCATTTTCGACAATCTGTGAAAATTTCATGAAATCCATCCATAACTTTTTGAGTTATCTTGCTAACAAACAAACAAACAAACAAACAAAACAAACAGACAGACAGAACAGACAGACAGACAAACAAACAAACCAACGTGATGATCACATAACCTCCCCCTTTGGCGGAGTAGAATTCATTAAGGGTAGAACGGTAGCGGGCCTGAGATCAAATATAAAGATTTAAAACAAGCTTACTAATATAATGAGGACTTGTAAGAAAGAATACTACAGCAGAATATTATTATTACAGCAATAATATTATTATTATCCTCATAATTTAAAAATTAAATGTGGTTTATTAAATATTAGGTCTCTAACTCCCAAGTCTCTGTTAGTCCATGATCTGTTAATTGATCATCAGATTGATTTAATTTCCCTTACAGAGACTTGGTTAGGATAAGAGGATTATGTTGGTTTAAATGAATCAACTCCCTCTGGTTATTTAAACTGTCAAAATCCCAGAAGTTCTGGTCGTGGAGGAGGAGTAGCAACAATTTACCATTCCAAATTACTAGTTAATGTAAAGCAAAAAACATGTTATAATTCCTTTGAGGGCCTGGTCCTCAGTGTTGGGCACTTTAGCAATTTCAGGTTAACCCAATTTTATTTGCCATAGTTTATCGTCCCCCATCAACCTATTCAGAATTTTTATCCGAATTTGCTGATTTCTTAGCTGATTTAGTGCTGAAATCTGATAGAATAATTATAGTAGGGGACTTTAATATACATGTGGGATGTAGATAGTGACTGCCTTAATGTGGCTTTTAATTCAATATTAGACTCGTTTGGGTTTTCTCAGAAAGTAGGAAATTCTACTCATTACCTCCACCATACATTGGGACCTTGTTCTGACATATGGCATTAGAAATAGAAAATCTTGTAGTGTTCTCCTCATAACCCTGTACTGTCAGACCATTGTCTGTTAACCTTTGATTTTACTATTTCTGACTATTTGGCTCCTAAAGAAAAATATTATCACAGTAGATGCCTCTCAGATGATGCTATTTCCAAATTTATGCAGATTGTTTCCTCTATGCCATGTGTCAACACAACGGAAATAAGCTATAGACAGCTTGCTCCTTCTGTAATTGATAACATGGTGGATAGTGTTTCAGCTTCTCTGCATCAGGCTCTAGACTTGGTGGCCCCCTTTAAAAAGAAAAAGTCTAATCAGAGATTTTTAACTCCTTGGTTCAACACAGAAACTCGTACCTTAAAACAGAAGACTCGTCAATTAGAAAGAAAATGGCTCTCTACTAATTTAGATGAAATCTATTTAGCTTGGAGAAATCATCTTTTAATTTATAAAAAATCTCTTAGAAAAAGCTAGAACAAGTTATTACTCTGCATTAATAGAAGAGAACAAGAATAATCCCAGGTTTCTTTTCAGTACTGTAGCCAGGTTGACAAAGAGTCAGGACTCTGTCAATCCTAGCATCCCCTTAGAGCTTACTAGTCAGGACTTTATGAACTTTTTCAATAATAAAATTTCATCCATCAGAGATAAAATTAATCAGATTCTTCCCACAGTTAACTTAAATACTGTAACTACTACAACTCCTAATGATGTCTGTCTTGATGAGTTTACTCCAATCGACCTTTGTGAGTTAGACAAAATAGTTTCCTCATCCAAACCTTCAACTTGTCTTTTTAGACCCTATTCCTACCCAGGTTATTTAAAGAAAGTCTTCCCACTTATTGGTAGCTTTATTCTTCATATAATCAATTCTTCATTAACTTTAGGCCATGTACCACAGGCTTTTAAAATGGCTGTAATTAAACCCTTACTCAAAAAGCCAACGCTAGATCCAGGAGCTTTAGCTAACTATAGACCAATCTCTAATCCCCTTTCATTTCAAAAATCTTAGAAAGAGTTGTTGCTACGCAATTATTTGACCACCTGCAGGGAAATGGTTTACTTGAAGAGTTTCAATCTGGGTTTAGAATCCATCATAGTACTGAAACAGCCTTAGCGAAGGTCACTAACGACCTCCTCATTGCATCTGATAATGGACTAGTTTCTGTACTTGTCCTTTTTAGATCTTAGTGCAGCTTTTGATACTATTGATCATAATATTTTACTTGATAGATTAGAACACTATGTTGGACTTAATGGAACTTCGTTGCAGTGGTTTAGATCTTATTTATCTGATAGGTTCCAGTTTGTTCATGTAAATGATGAGTTTTCTTCAGCTCAAAGCTTAGTCATGGGTTCCACAGGGATCTGTGCTAGGCCCTACTCTTTTTAGTTTATATATGCTTCCATTAGGCAACATTCATTAGAAAGCACTGTATACCATTTTCATTGTTATGCAGATGACACACAATTATACCTGTCAATGAAGCCAGATGATAGTAATCAATTAGCCAAGTTAGAAGCCTGTCTTAAGGAAATCAAAGCTTGGATGACTTGTAATTTCCTGCTATTAAATTCAGATAAGACTGAAGTCATTCTTGTTGGTCCAAAAAAACCTTAGAAATTCCTTTCCAATCAAACTTTCAGTTTGGATGCAGTTACTCTTTCTCTTAATAAGCTCTGTGAGGAACCCTTGGAGTTATTTTTGATCAGGATTTGTCCTTCAATTCACATATTAAATTTGTTTCTAAGACTGCCTTCTATCATTTGCGTATATATTGCCAAGATTAGGAGCATCTTGTCTCAGAGTGATGCTGAGAAGCTGATCCACGCTTTTGTTAGCTCGAGATTAGATTATTGTAATCTTTTATTATCAGGCTGTCCTAAAACATCTGTAATAAGTCTCAGCTGATCCAAAATGCTGCAGCAAGAGTTTTAACAGGTACTAGAAAGAGAGCTCATATCTCTCCGGTTCTGGCCTCCCTTCATTGGCTTCCCATAGAGTTTAGAATTAAGTTTAAAATCCTTCTTCTTACTTACAAAGCTCTAAACAATCAGGCTCCTTTTTATTTATAAGATCTGAAACTACCGTATCATCCTAACAGAGCACTACGCTCCCAAAATGCAGGATTACTTGTAATACCTAGAATCTCCAAAAGTACAATGGGAGGCAGAGCCTTCAGTTATCAAGCTCCTCTCCTGTGGAATCAGCTGCCAATCTGGATTCGGGAGTCAGACTCGAATCTCTGTTTTTAAGAATAGGGCTAAAACCTACCTTTTTGATATAGCCTACAATTAGGGAGGGATCATGTGTTTCTGAACCCTCCCTTAGTTATGCTGCTAATAGGTTTAGTCAGCCGGGGAACCTCCAGTAATGCACTGGGCCTCATTCCTTTCCTCACTCTCTATGAATTTTTTTTTTTTTTTTTTTTTTTTTTTGCTGGTCATTAACATTTGTTTGTTCTCTCCCGTAGATTGAGTCCCCATCGTGCTGTTTGCTCTCTACATGTCTGTTCTTTTCTTCTTCTCTATCCCCTCACCCCCCCAGCAGTCGCAGCAGATGACTGCCCCTCCCTGAGCCTGTTCTGCTGGAGGTTTCTTCCTGTTTAAAGGGAGTTTTTCCTCTCCACCGTCGACAAGTGCTTGCTCACAGGGGATCGCCTGATTGCTGGGGTCTTTCTGCAACTGTGGGGGTCCCCCCTACAGTTGATAGTGCTATGAGATGACTGTTGTTGTGAAATGGCGCTATATAAATAAAGTTGAATTGAATTGAATTGAATATTAGAGGATAATAAAAATAACTTAAGAGGAATATGGCAACTGCTAAATGTAACCAATCAAAGAATGCTAATTATCCAGAATATTTTATTGAAAATGACAATTTGATAAATAATACGGAGGATGTGGTCAGTGGTTTCAATAATTTTTTTGTAAACATTGGTCCTGAATTAGCAAAATCAATGGTGACACCAGAAACAAACAATAGTGGTTCTGTAATGAAATAGAAGATAGAAATCCAAACACAAACTTTTTGGGTGCAGTTACTGAAAAGGAAATTATCGGCGGCGGCGGCGGCGGCGGCGGCGGCGGCCTCACTCGGTCTATGATGACCATGGAAGAGAATCTTAAACGTCTACTCTGCTGGAACAGCACCGCCTGTGGCTGAACAGGCCGATACACACCGGTGTTCTACCTTCCAGCGTTGGGCGTTGGTAGGATTCAAGCCTGGGCAGGAAGATATGGAGGACAAGATGTTACCCATGCAGCATGTCCCCCCCTCTCCACGTCACTGATGGATCCAAAGGAACAGCAGGGCTGCTATAGTTTGGCACCAGCGCCGTCGCAGGAGCTGCCAGAACGATGTTGAGCACAACAGAGCCTTAGGGGCTCCGACTCCGGATTTTTCCTCAGGGTTGACTCCCGAAGCCTTTCCCGTGACCGGGTGTGCCGCAAGGCAGCGGAGGTTTGAAATCAGGGTTTACCTTCCCCTAGATGGGCTACCTTCCCAGGTTGACGAGCCACCATCTACCAGCATCACTGTTCTTCCTGGATGGACGTCTGCTTCCTCCTGGACGACATGGTGGTGGAAGAAGTTCAGACAAGCGTGTTGTGTGGTCTCTGCGTCACTGCTGTTCCGACACCAGAAGAACGATGGGTTCTCAACCAGAAGAACAAGGCAGAGTGTTCACAAATCTCCAACCCTCACGTTACCTTCCACCAGTCTCGCCTCCATTTTGGGTCAAGGCGCGGACGCTTGAAAAGGAAAAGGAAATTATCGAGACTGTGAGTAAATTTAAGAACAAAAAATCAACTGACTGGAGTGAAATTGACATGACAATAGTGAAAAAAGTAATTGAAGGAATTGTTAAATTGTTAAACCACTCTAGTCATCCGGGAGAGGCTCAGAGTAGAACCGCTGCTCCTCCACATTGAAAGGAGTCAGTTGAGGTGGTATGGGCATCTGATTAGGATGCCTCCTGGACGCCTCCCACTTGAGGTGTTTCAGGTACGTCCCACTGGGAGGAGACCCCGGGGCAGACCCAGGACTCGGTGGAGAGACTATGTCTCCCAGCTGGTCTGGGAACGCCTTGGTATCCCCTCTGAAGAGCTGGAGCAGGTGGCTGGGGAGAGGGAAGTCTGGGCTTCTCTGCTTGAACTGCTGCCTCCGCGACCCGGACCTCCGGAAAAGCGGTAGAAGATGGATGGATGGATGGATGGTTAAACCACTCACCCACATCTGTAACCTGTCATTTCAAACTGGTAAATTTCCAAACAAAATGAAAATAGCAAAAGTAATACCTCTATACAAAACAGGAGACAGTCATCGTTTCACAAATTACAGGCCGGTCTCTTTACTTTCACAGTTCTCCAAAATACTTGAAAAAAACCTTTACTAAGAGACTGGATGATTTCACTGAAAAACACAACCTCCTTACAGACAGCCAGTATGGTTTTAGAGCAGATAAATCTACATCTTTGGCACTGATCAAACTTATAGAAGAAATTACTAGTTGTATAGATAAAAAAAAAAAGGTTGCTGTAGGAGTATTTATAGATTTAAAGAAAGCTTTTGACACCGACCACAGAATTTTACTGAGGAAACTGGAAAGGTATGGGATAAGAGGGGTCGGACTGAGTTGGGTGGAATGTTATTTAAGTAACAGACAACAATTTGTACAAATGGGCTGCACGGTGGTGCAGTGGTTTAGCACTGTGGCAGCACAGTTTTACCCTTGGCCGGGGGATCGCGGGGATCATGAGATCGTGGGTTCGATCCCAGCCCCCGACCAACAGTGAGCTGTGTGGAGTTTGCATGTTCTCCCCGTGTTGCGCGGGTTTACTCCGGGATTTCTCCGGTTTCCTCCCGCATACCAAAAACATGTAGGTTTAGGGCGCTCGCGCACGCAGCGACCAGCAGCCGGTGGCTTGTCACCAGACTGCAAACCAAGTCTACCTACGGGTACAAATAAGTAACAAAAAAAAAATAAAAAAAAAAATTGGTGAGCACAAATCACCCTTCAAGAACATCTCTTGTGGTGTGCCCCAGGGGTCAGTTTTGGGACCCAAACTCTTTATCTTATATATATAAATGACATATGTCAAGTATCAAAAATTCTTAAATTTATTTTGTTTGCGGATGACACAAATATCCTTTGCACTGGTGAGAATTTGCAGCAGGTTTTAGAGGTGGTCACAACTGAAATGAAAAGGTTCACGCAGTAGTTCAACAAAAATAAATTATCTCTAAATCTGAAAAAAAAACAAAAAACAAAGATTATGTTTCTTGGAAATTATAAAATAAATCATGAAATAATGGTAACGATAGATGATACCAGAATAGAAACAGTACAAGGAAAATAAGTTTCTGGGGGTGATGGCTTGACCAGGGGGTGGGCAATCATGTGCCATGGAGGGGCCATTCCACTGCAGGTTTTCTACTCCACCCAGTCTCTTCAGCAGGTGTTTTCACTGATTAGCAATCCTTTAAGCTGATTAGAGCAAACACCTGCTGAAGAGAATGATGGAACAGAAAACCTGCAGTGGGAATGGCCCTCACTGCCCACCCCTGTGCTAGACAGTAAAATCTGATGGAAACCTCACATCAGTCACATCTGGGCCAAGTGGCAAAATGTATAGGGATATGGGGAAGATAAGACACATCTTGGACTATAAATCATTGTTCTTACTGTACACCTTCAGTGTTTCTACCATATCTTAACTACTGTGTAGAGGTCTGGAGGAAACACCTACAGGACTAACCTACAGTCAATATGCACATTACAAAAAAAAAAAAAAGATTAAAATGAGGGTAAAATTAAAATTAAATGAGGTAATGTGTATATATTTCACATGGGTGTATTTAGGGAAAAGAGGAGTTGGAGTAAATAAGTGTTCACTTCTTTCTTCTCCCTTTCGAGCACTTTCGAGCATATACTTCCGGCGGTACTTCCGGTGCTGCACTTGTAATGCTTGATATGAGCCGAGAATTTTAAGCAAAACCATCAAAATAAGGACTTCTGTTGGCTACCAACAAACGTGGGGAATACCCTTACGACCCAGTGCTGACCTGGTGAAGGTTCTGGTAGATCTGGCTCCGTTTTGCCCCGTTTCCGACCTCTAAAGGCTCGCCTCTGATGCTAACCCAGATGCTAACCCAGAGTAACTGCAGCAGTGAGAAGGTATTCTTTACATCTGGCCATCTGGAGCCGAGGAGAGAAGGATTTAAAAGGAGGACGAACCAACCGAGGCGGCGATTGGGAGCTCGGGCGCGGCATTGGTGAGAGACGGGGGCCACCTGGATCCAGCAGGACAGTGGTCTGAACCGGTGCTCAATTGCGAGGCCCAGCCGAGGAACGACCAGACTGACGGCGGTCGGTGACGGGGCCTAGACGGGGCCCAGCGGAGGAGCCGCCTAGCCAGACGGCGACGAGTGGCTGTGATCGGTGGATTCCGGCTGCGCCGGCGGTGCACGACACAACTGGCCAGGTAGACGGAGGCAGGCGCCGGCGATAGACGGCGGTGATCTGCGGAGCTGAGCAGCGTCACTCGGCGGAGAAGCTGCGCAGGAGCGGCGGGTCCAGTAGTGACCGAGCTAGTTGAGGCCTAGCCGGATTCTCTGCTTATTTCTATCCACAGGTCAGTAAAATGCCACCCAAAAAAGAGGAAATGGAAGAAATTAAAAAAACTCTGAACTTTGTGTTAGATGAACTGGCCAAAGTGACTAGCCAGCAGGACAAAATATTAGACCTAATACAGGAGGTACAAGCCCTACATTCAATAATAAAAGAAAAAGACAAAAAAATTATGGACCTGGAGCAACACGGGCGTCTTTTGGAGCAACGCGTTGAGGATCTTGAACAAGGTTCTCGCATTGATGACATAGTTATAAGTGGACTAGACATCAGATATCAGTCGTACGCCCATGCCGCTACAGGACTGAGTGGTGAACATGCTTCCATAAGTGAATCAATGTCCTTAGAAAACCAAGTGCTTCAGTTCCTTAATGATAAAGACATTAAGGTAGAAGCCAATGCGATCTCAGCCTGTTATGCTTTACCGAAGAAAGATAACAAAACAAAGAAATCAATTGTGATGCGCTTTGTGAACAGGAGGGTGAAAAATGACATACTGAGGCAGGCCAAAAAACTAAAGGAAACTCAAGTTTACCTAAATGAACACCTGACAAAAAAAAACGCTGAATTAGCACGGCAGGCACGGATGCTAAAGAAACATAATAAGATACAGTCAACCTGGACAAGAAATTGTAGAATTTGGATTAAACTAAATGGAACACCTGAGCAAGCAAAAAGTATAATGATCAGAGATGCTACTGACTTAGATAAATACAAATGAACACTGACTATGAAACACAGAGTGAGGAAACTCAAACTCTAAAAATATGCCACTATGCTGAACATAAACCACAAGAGATGGAGAATGATATTGATCCTGATAACCACTTTTTCAATAATATTCATAACCACTGTGAATATTACACTGAAAAGCAATTCAAAAGTCAAGTGCAATTAGATGGTAAACTGTCAATAATACACTTCAATAGCAGAAGTCTTAACAAAAACTTCTCACAGATTCAGGACTATTTAAAACAGCTAAACAGAAAATTCACAGCTATTGCAGTCTCTGAAACCTGGCTTAATGCAGACCAGGCTCCCCTGATGGCAATAGAGGGATATCAGATGTTTAACATTAACAGATCTCAAAAAAAGGGTGGTGGTGTTGCACTGTATATTGATGACCTATATAGATGTAAGCTTGTAAATGAAATGTCCTTAGCACTACCAGGGATTCTGGAATGTGTTACTGTTGAGACTGACCTAGACAAAACAAAAAATCTAATCATAAGCTGCATATACAGAACGCCGGGAACTTGCATTGAGACATTCAGAGATAAATTAGTCGAGCTGTACAATAATATTACTAGTAAGAAAATGGTAGCAATTTGTGGAGATTTCAATATTGACCTACTTAATCCACATCAACAAAATGTAGTTACAGAGTTCATGAACTCTATGTACAGCATGAGTCTATATCCCACAATAACACATCCCAGTAGAATCACAGCTCACTCTGCTACACTTATTGACAACCTGTTTGTCAATGTTCTCGACAAGAAAATAGAAAGTGGATTATTGATAAATGATATAAGCGACCACTTGCCAATCTTTGCACTTATCCATGGCCACACGGGGCCCAAACCAGAAAAAATCTCAAAATCGTTCAGACACAAATCACCAAACGCAATCAGTTCTTTTAAAGAGGACTTGCTGAAGCAAGACTGGACAGAAGTCTATGTATCAGATGTAAATGAAGCCTATGACACATTTACAAACATTGTAACCACTCTTTATGAAAAAAACTGCCCATTAGTTAAAAAAAAGCTTAAACACAAATTTACTGACAAACCATGGCTAACCAAAGGACTACAAAAGGCGTGTAAAAAGAAAAAATTATTATATAAAGCTTTCATAAAGAAAAGGACAAAAGAAGCAGAGCAGCGGTATAAAACATACAAAAATAAGTTAACATATATAATAAGATGTAGTAAAAGAGACTATTACAGTAAAGAACTGGAAAAAAACAAAGACAATATTAAAAATACATGGACAATAATCAACAGTATCCTTGGAAATAAAAGCAGAAATACCAGCTACCCAACTAACACTCCAAAAAATAATAAATCGACTCCGAATGTGAATATAGCTTCACCTGCAGATGAATTTAATAATTTTTTTGTTAACATTGGACCTAAACTGGCCCGAGAAATACCCACTACGGTGCCAACAGGTGATTCAATATGCAATAACACTGCTGTAAAAGACACCATCTTCATAAAGAACACAGACGAAAGAGAGGTCATTGAAATTGTTAAATCGTTCAAAAGTAAAACATCTACTGACTGCGATGGTATTGATATGCTACTAGTCAAAACTGTTATCGAATGCATAGTGAAACCACTGACGTATATCTGTAACCTGTCTCTCCAATCAGGTATATTTCCCAATGCAATGAAAATAGCTAAAGTAATTCCGATTTACAAGACAGGCGACAGAGGGGAACTCTCCAACTACAGACCAATTTCACTATTACCGCAATTTTCCAAGATACTTGAAAAAATATTCTATGAGAGAATTGACAACTTCATACTGAAGAATGATTTATTGTGTGAGCAGCAATATGGGTTCAGACACAAAAGGACAACAGCATATGCCTTAATGGAATTTACAGAAAAAATATCAACAGCCATTGAAAATAAAGAGTATTCAGTTGGAGTATTCCTGGATCTTAAAAAAGCATTTGATACAGTAGATCACAATCTATTATTAAAGAAACTACAAAATTGTGGTATCAGAGGGGTAGCACTGTCCTGGTTAAGAAGTTACTTAAAGAATAGATATCAGTTTGTATGTGTTAACAACAAAAACTCAGAGCTACTGAAGGTCACCTGTGGAGTCCCACAGGGTTCAGTTTTGGGACCATTATTATTCAATATGTATATAAATGATATATGTAAAGTTTCAGAAAAAATGGACTTAATATTGTTTGCTGATGACACTAACCTGCTATGCAGTGGAAACAACTTGGAACAACTTCTGGATACACTCAGAAAGGAATTAGGAAAGCTGAAACTGTGGTTTGATTCAAACAAATTAACGCTCAATTTAAGCAAGACAAAATTTATAGTCTTTAACAACCATCACAACTACCCAGTACCCAAACTCAGTGTAAATGGTGTAGAGATTGAAAGGGTATCCGAAACTAAATTCCTTGGAGTAATAATTGATAACAAACTGTGTTGGAAGCCACATATTAATTATATAAAAGGTAAAGTATCCAAATCAATTGCAATATTACACAGAGTGAAAAATTTGCTGAATCAACCCACACTATACACCTTGTATCATTCATTAATACTCCCATACATGACATATTGTAATGAAGTATGGGGAAATACATATAAAACAAACATATATCCACTCTTTATGCTTCAAAAGAGAGCTATTAGAATAATCAACAAAGCAGCTTACAGGGAACCAACAAACCCACTTTTTCTTAAACAAAAAACTCTCAAGTTGAAAGATCTGATCGACTTTAAAACCGCAATAATAATGTTCAAAGTGAAGAATCTATCACTGCCCGCAAATATCCAAAAGTTGTTCCAAACAAGGGAGAAACGATATCACTTCAGAGGAACATGTATATTTCAAAAGCCTACAGTGAGAACAACTACCAAGCAACACTGTATTTCAGTGCAAGGTGTCAGATTATGGAACGATTTTGGACCTGAATTAAAATCATGTACAAAGCTTGGACAATTTAAACAAAAACTAAAGGAAGAAATACTCCAAACATATTTACAAGACGACATGTAAACTCACATAAGGATTGACATTTCCAGCCTGTGTTGTGTTATAGCTTAGTTTTTCTTTTTTCTCTGTGACACTATGTCTTAGATTTGTTTTTGAATAGTAACCGCTTAACTTAGACTAGCTCAGTTTTCTTTTTCTCTCAGTCATATTTTGTCTTAGCCTTGTTTTAAATTGTAATCGCTCTTGTCTTGTTTTCTCTTTTTTCTCCTTTGAATTCTTGGATGGAATATGGGTGGGCAATATAAGCTGCGGCTTCAGCCATCACCCATTTCGGATAACTCACGTGGAATTGTATAGTAGAAGGAGTCTTTGTCTAATTTGACCTTGTTGTTATATTATACAGTTTCTTTTAACCTGTAATGTACTATCCGAAATAAATTCATTCATTCATTCATTCATTCATTCATTCATTTGTATACTGTCACTTTTATTGCACTTGTCATTTGTTTTGTTTTTTCACTTTTTGTTCGAAATAAAGTATCTATCTATCTAATTATTGTCATTCTGTACTTGTAGTATTATATTTATATTTTGGGGTTGTGGTGTTCTTGTATCATTATGATGTTCCGGTTTGTGTTTTATTTTGACAGGGCTGTCAAACTGGGTTTGCGGGCTGCGCAGCTGTCATTGATTGTGTTACTTTCTCCACTCATGTATCCACACCTGTCACATATCAGAAACAGTATTAAAGGGCACAGCAACCTCTTCCTGTTGTCGTGTCCTTCCACCACCGCTTCTGTCTTCAAATGCACAGTCCTGCTCTAAGTGTTATCTGTTTCAAGGAGAACGGAAGGAGCTCCATCAGGTTTAGTCCTTTCCGGTTATTTCTAGCCGAGAGCCACGCATCCTTCGAGTGTGCTCTGGCTGGATCATTTCCCGTGCTGGCATCCCCAGCTTCTGTAATGTCATGGATGGCCCTCACGAGCCATCATAAGATGCCACAAATCACCGGTGAGTTTGCACAGTTTTATTAAAGGAACAGAAAAGGACACAAAATAACAAACCACGGGGGGCTAAAACACACTACAACGAAATACAGTCAAAGACAAGGAAGAATGGATACATAAGGTGACACATTTACGAATATAGATGAAGGATTGTCTACATCTGAACAGCAGGATGCTCAATAATGTCTGACCATGGAAAGGTTTTTTGACGAGACTGCCGCATATTTCGTTCCCAGCTGCCCTCTTAAGTAGGGAGCCGCTGATGAGGCGAAATGCAGCTCAGCTGACAGCTCTGACAGCCGGAAGCCCCTCCGAGCGCTGTCACAATTAAAGCTCAGAGAGCCAAAAGGGGCACACAGCCGTCAGATGGGCGAAAATAGTGCATGGCTCGAGCGCGGACGACATCATCGGTCAAACCATGACAGTTAACCTTTGGACGTTGTGCCCCTCTCTCCTCCGGCGCATTCATCATGCCGTATGCGTATGTTTAGTGTTCTTTGTATGTTTGTCTTGAAGTTAATAAATGTGCAGAAACCACAGTGAGTGTTTGGTGTCCTTCATAGGCCTCCGTCGGTCAGGTTGTCCATGGATGAAGCATCCTAGTTCTGGTTGTCTGCTCGACAGGAGCAGTGTCATCTGTGGCTCAATAGACCAATGTGAGAGTGGCAGTCTCTGTCGCAAAGGTCACACCTGTGTGTAGTCTCTTGTCTGTTGGAGTTGCTGGTTTCCTTCCTGCGTGCTCGTTTTTCTGCAGCAGTGGTCATCATTTCCACCTCCCCTGATTTCAGGTAATGCTTCAGGGTCCCGTTCCACTTTGCACAGTCACCTGCTAGGCTCTCCCAGGTCTCCATGTTGATGTTGGTGGCCTTCATGTCTCTCTTAACAACATTTTTGAAACGGAGCTGGGGGCAACCAGTGGATCTCCTCCCAGATGCCAGTTCTCCATACAGGATGTGTTTTGGGATGTGCCCATCGTCCATGTGGTAGACATGGCCTAGCCAGAGAAGCCTGCACTGTCTGAGGAGAGCGAACATGCTGGGAAAGCCTGCACGATTCAAGACGTCTGCGTTGGTTACCCTATCCTGCCAGGATATGCCCAGGATGCGGCAAATGCTTCGCAGATGGCAGGTGTTGAGTCGCTTCTCCTGTCTGGCATATATTGTGTCATGAATTGCCTTTCTGGGCAGAGAAAATGAGACCTACATGCTGAACTGTTCGTTAGTGGTTTATTAACAAGGATAAACACAAAAATCCACAACGTGGTCAGAAAACAAAGAAGCAAACAAGAGGGAAATTACTTACAAGTATACTTGCCAGAGCAAAGCAGGGCTCTGGTGGAGATGAGGAGTGACAAATCAAAGTGACAACAAAGTAAAATTAAAAACAGAGCTCTTAAAAATGGGTCAAAACCCCATCACATAATAATTAGCAGGTGTGGGTGCCCGAGCAGGCGGGAGAAGGCAATAACACCTAATTAGAATCAGCTGGGTGAGTGAGAGGGATGCAGATCACAAACTGACAGCTGACAGGGCACGCCCACACGAAGACAGCTGTCAACAGAAAAAAGGACAATACTGAAGATGTAAAGGAATAACATACCATACCAAAGTGTGATTATAAATGAGTACAGAAAATAAAAAGTATAATACTAAAACAAACCCTGAAATGATGAGAAGACATAAATACATAATCCAAAAGGGCATAAATACCAACAGATAAATTAATACACAGAAAAAGCCATGAGACCAAGTCTGATGGAAATCCTCCAGCCCTTGGCTCATGACATGCTGTCCATGACTCACTGCCATACAGCAGTGTGCTGATGATGCAGGCATTATACACTGCTATCTTGGTCTTCACCGACATCTTGGGGCTTGTCCACACTCTGATTGTGAGGCCAGCGAGTGTTGTAGCTGCCTTCCCGATCCTCTTGTCTATTTCTGTGTCAAGGGAGAGGTTGTCAGTTATGGTAGAGCCAAAGTAGGTGAAGTGGTGGACAACGTTGAGTTCATAGTCATCGATGATGATGGCAGGTGGTGATTCAGTGCCTTGTCCCAGGAGACTGGTCTTTTTCAGGCTAATGGTGAGTCCGAAATCCTTGCAGGCCTGTGAGAAGTGGTCTATCAGTGTCTCCAGCTCCTGTTGGATGTGTGTTGCAGTTTCTGCATCATCAGCAAACAGCACTTCTCTGATGAGCATTTCACGAACCTTCATCTTGGCTCTGAGGCAGGCGAGGTTGAACAGCCTTCCATCTGACCTGGTGTGTAGGTAAATTCCTTCAGTTGTAGTGCCAAAGGTATGCTTTAGGAGAACAACGAAGAATATCCCAAAGAGTGTAGGAGCAAAGACGCAGCCTTGTTTAATGCCACTGCAGATGCTGAAGGGGTTGGAGGAACTCCCGTTGAATTGCACAGTCCCCTTCATGTCTGAGTGAAAAGATTCGATCATGCTCTGCAGCTTTGATGGGCAACCGATCTTTGGGAGAATCTTGAACAGGCCATCTCTGCTGACGAGGTCAAATGCCTTAATGAGATCTATGAAGGCGATATACAGGGACAACTGCTGTTCTCTGCACTTCTCCTGGAGTTGGCAGAGGGACAAGACCATGTCCACCGTTGATCTCTTGGCAAGAAAGCCACACTGTAACTCTGGGTAGACGTGTTCTGCCACCTTCTGCAGACGGATCAAAATGACCTGAACAAAAACTTTGCCAACGGTGCTGAGTAGAGAGATGCCTCTGTAGTTGTTGCAGTCACTTCTTTTGCCCTTGTTCTTATAAAAGGTCATGATCTTAGCCTCCTTCATGTCCTGATGTACAGTCCCTTCTTGCCAGCACTGACAGAGGACTTCATGCAGTGGAAGCAGGAGGGTAGTAATGCAGTGCTTGATCAGGTCCAGTGGAATCCCGTCGCTGCCTGGGGCTTTGCCTAAGGCCAAGCTGCCGATGGCCTTCCTGAGTTCCTCTATGGTTGGCTCTACATCCAGCTCCTCGATGATTGGCATACACTTAGTGGCATAAAGAGCTATGGGGCACACTATGTTCTGTCTGGAGTAGAGGTCAGAGTAGTATTCCACCCTTCTTTCCATCTGTTGGCCCTTGTCTGTGTGATTACTGTTATATATGAATATTAGTAGTATTAGTAAGATGGCGGCTGGGTCGGCCGGGGAATGGATGGGGGTGGCGACCTGCCATTTCCAGTAGTGATGCCTCCTGAGTATAAAGGACAAGGGTGGAAGGGGCTCACCCTCTTTCGCCATAGATGCCCTGGCCTGCTGGAGAGCGCCGTGAGACCGAATGGTATTGAACATAGTTATTGTTAATAAAGCTCCATTGACAGTCACCCTCTCTTCTGATAGTTATTTAATGTTAGGTGGAATATTATTTATATTCTTAATTAATGTTGAATATCGAGTTGTAATATTGTGTTAGGTTCACCTTAGAATCGGCATAGTTCGCAACCGAAGGTGATGTCACCTTCGGCTAGGACTAACTGTAAACAGGAAGTCGGTCGGAGCATTGAGAAGAAAGTTAATTGTGCTTGTTTACCGTCGTCAGTTAACTTCAGAAGCAGTCACATGCATCCTCTGCCTTTGGTAGCATCGTGGGTATGTATTAATTGTTATTGTTTGTGTGCATTTCTGGATGATTTGTTTGAGGTTATGTTGGGTTTGATGACTTTAGACGCTAAAAGTGGTCTCCCGCAATTTATGCTAGCAATAGCTGTTGGATTGGTTGGAGGACATTGACAGATAATTTGGAGGGAAAGCAATTTGTTGTGGTGGCGGGAGTTGTTATTAACATAATTTCATATTGTATTTGAGTTAAAAGGCAAAGTAATTCATATAATTTGTGGGAAGATAAAACATGATTTGAATTAGAAGCCGAGTTCATATATTTTCATTGTAATATCTGTACAACGGTTAAAAAGTGATTATGCCTTGTACTGTATGTTACAATTTCACCTTTCCCTGTATCTTTAAACCTGTGGACCGAGAGCTGTGTCGTCAGAGTCTTGATGTGGGGAAGGAGTTTAGCTGACTTTCCAATCAGCAGAGGCAGTACACCCTCACTTTTGACATTGAGATGGTGACATCCTACAAGTACCTGGGTGTTCATCTGAACAATAAACTAGACTGGTCACACAATACCAACGCACTCTAGAGGAAGGGACAGCGCAGGCTGTTCCTACTGAGGAGACTCAGGTCTTTTGGTGTACAAGGGGCACTGCTGAAGACATTCTACGACACGGTGGTGGCATCAGCCATCACTTTTGGAGTGGTCTGCTGGGGCAGTGGCATTACAGCAGCCGATAGGAAGAGACTGAACCAACTGATCAAGAAAGCTAGCTCTGTCCTGGGGCAGCGCTTTGACCCAGTGGAGGAGATAGGAGAGAGAAAGATGGTGGCTAAACTGTCGCCTCTGCTGGAGTCCGAGTCCCACCCTATGCAGGACATACTGAACGCACTGAGGAGCTCATTTAGCAGCAGACTACATCATCCTAGGTGCACAACCGAGAGGTTTTGCTGTCCTTCCTACCTACGGCTGTCAGACTGTATAACCTAAGCAGGGCTGCTCGCAGAGATAGCAAAAAAAACGTGACGACCTAATAGTATTGAATGCAAAAGACGCAATAGACTTACACAATGGTCCCCTCCAGTATACAACTAGGACAATATCGGTCGCTACGGAGGGTGACAATATGTATGGGTACATATTCATACTATGTAGGATAACTAAGCAGACGGTTATGCTGTTTATTCCATCTAGCTCAATGCTCCGCACTGTGTGTATATATATTTATATATTTATTCCATCTAGCTACAATGCTCCGCACTGTGTGTTTATATATTTATATATTTATATGTACATATGTATATTCGCTGCTCTTGTTTTTCTTGTCGTCTTGATTGTTGCTCTGAGTGTTGCTATCCCTGCGCTTTTGCAATCCTGGAATTTCCCCATTGTGGGACTAATAAAGGCTTATCTTATCTTATCTTATCTTTGCTTTTTATTGACCCAATAATGGACACAACATTTGGCGACAAGGTAAAAGCGGTTATGGAGAGGTCAGTTGACAATTTTTGGCCGTTTCTGGAAGCACCAGGCGAGCCACCCATGACTTGGCCTTGGTGGTTTGCCACATTTATCAACTATCTGGTGGCTTTGAACTTCAGCAAACTTGAGAGGCTTTGCGTGAGGGCAGTTTTGGTCCATAATTTGGCCATGGAGGGGCAGAAGATTTTGGAAAACTTGGGACGAGCCAATAGCTTCGACGAGCTAATGTTGTGCTATTTTCGCACTCCTTAAAATGTCACTGTCTGGGGCATTCACTGTCCTGCGCATTCAGTTTTGACAGCGCTGCCAGCAGACAGGAGAGTCTGTGAGAAGATTCATAGCAGACCTCCATGAGCTGACGAGAGAATGCAGATTCGAGAACTTGGAGGATGAAATGATTCGGGACCAGCTGGTGGAACAAGTTAGCTGTCCTGCTGCTCGGTCGAGGCATTTAACCCACCCAGGTGAGCTGACATTGGCCTCTGCTATCAAGCTAGCTCAGCAATTTGAGGCAGCTGAGACAATATCGAGAGGCTTCAGTGAGAGAGCCACTCCAACCCAGGACAAGCCTTGCTTAAAGGCGATGAATTTGGACCCTGAGGATGAAGACAGTGGGGATGACGAATGCGCCTCCGTGGTCAAGATTAGGTCCGCTCCAGGAACACCTAGATGTTACGGCTGTGGGTCCCCTAAACACAGCTATAAGTCCAGGGAATGTCTGGCTTACTGAACCACTTTGCCAGGATTTGTAAGAACTTTGAGCGGAGGGCTCGACAGCGTAAGGCAGGTCCCTCGCCGAAGACTCCAATGATAGTTCATACGGTTTCCCTGGAAACAAATGGACGTATCAGTTGTACTGTCTCTCTGGATGGCGTCGAGGTGCCGCTCTTGGTTGACACTGGAGTGGTGATCTCCGTTTTGAACCAAGCAACAGTGAAGAGTCTGTTTCCCCACCACTGCAACCATAAAGAGACTGGACCATATTATGGCTACAAAATGAACAGATTGGCCGTCTTAGGAATTTTGGGGTTGGAGGAAAGATACAGATCCGTGACGTTGCCAGATGTTCAAGTTATTGTCACCGCTGCCGGAGTCAACATTATGGGATGCAATATGTTTTATGGACTGGGTTTTTCTATTGCCAAAAACACTGGAGAGGAGTGGTCAGGCTGCGGGTTGTGGAGCTGACCTGCACAGGGTGTGGAAGATGAGGAGGTGTGGGATCCTGACTGGTCCGGCATTACTGGAGGAAAGCACACCCGTCGCCATGCGACGCCATCCCGGGATGGACCCGATGCCAGAGTCCAGATTGCCCTTCGTGTGGGAGCTGGATGGCATGGCGGGACAACCGGGGTAGCTAGTAAGAATGAGGAGCCCGCACTGAGGAATGATGGGGCGAGACCAGAGACCCCAGTATTAAAGTGCTCCAAGTGACAGCCTTCTAAGAGGACTTCGAACTGGACCCGCAAGACAACCAGTTCCAAGGAGGAGGCTTACTTACACCGTAGTGGCCCGAGGAAGCATGACAGAGCTCCCCTGAAGACTGGTGATACAGTTCGCCCAAGGGTTAAAGCTTGGCTGAGAGGGACACGCAGAACGTGCGAATGACGCAAGGACCAGGGGCGGCTCCAGGTGGTGGCTGCCTAGATTGATGGGTTTCTGGGCCTGTCGGATGAGACGTGGAGGCGCCCCAACGAACTGTTGCCATGTAGTGGAGAGAAAAGGCAGCGCAGGTTCATCCCTAGAGGCCAGGAAGAGAAGGTGCCCTGGATGGGGAACCACTAGATGGCAATTCCAGGGGAGGGCGCTCCATGGGATGTGTTAAATGACTGGGGGTATGTTTGGTTTGTGAAGTTTTGGTGCTCCTATGTCAATGTGTACATAGTTTATAGCCTTATTGGAGTGTGCCCCGACTAGTTGAAGTAAAAGTAAACATAAAAGAAATATATTATTAGATAGATAGATGTACTTTATTGATCCCAAACTGGGAAATTACAGACAGTTAGTGGTTTGTTATAAATTGGAAAATTGTGATAGATGTTAATTATATTATGGAAATTGTGTGACTTTAAAAGAAAAAAGAAAAGGTTAAGAGAAGTGGTAATGGTATTGTAAATTCTTATGTTGTTTGATCTGAGAAATTTGGAATGTGAGCTTAAAGTGCCCAACACGGTGAATTTTATGTGATGTGCCCAAGTGTGGGGTGAGTGTGTTGGGGTGGGGGCCGCTAGTACGGGGTTAGATGTGTCATGTATTTGCATTGTTTATTGTTTGCTGTGTATGTGTCATGATTGTTCTTGGATTGATTTCGTTAGGAACACGGCTTCTTTTATTTTGAACTGATAGGGACAAGGCGGCAGAATAATCCGCCTGGTCGTGTAGGGGGTGCTGGTAGTCTACCCAGCCCTCCAGCCTTGGTTGTGTGAATGGATAGGTTGTTTATTTATTTTGTACATACTGTATGTTTTATGATTAGAGTGTGAGTCGGGTGATAAATTTGGGTGGGCCAACCCCTGTGCTTGCATTTTTTTGAAGGGGGTAAAATGTTTCATATGAATATTAGTAGTATTTGTAAGAATGCGGCTTGGTTGGCCAGGGAATGGATGGGGTGGCAAACTGCCGTTTCCGTTAGTGACACCACCCGGAGTATAAAGGTCAAGGGCGGAAGTGGCTCGCCCTCTTTCGCCATAGACGCTCTGGCCTACTGGAGAGCGCCGTGAGTCCGAACAGTATTGTACATAGTTCTTGTTAATAAAACTCCATTAACAGTAACCCTCGCTCTGCTTATTATTGACCCAATTAGACACAACAATTACGACTCCAGTGGAAGATTTGAGGGAAGCTGTCTTGCTCTGGACTGGTCCAAGTGCCTTCTTAATGCCATCATTCATCCCTCTAATGTTACCTGTAGCAGCAGCTGTCTGTGTCTTCCCTGAGCTCTGTCCAGTATTTGTTGGCACAACGCCTGCCAGTCTGCTGATCCTTTCTCCTTGCAGCCCTGAGAGTCCTCAGGTTCTTTTCACTGGGTGACCGCTTATACTCGGTGAGACCGGCACGCTTGGCTTTGATGACGGGAGTCATCGCTGTGGACTTGGCCTTAAATCAGTTTTGAGACTTGGAGGACTTCTTCTCAAAGGTAGCCAAGGCGGTGCAGTGCATGAAGTCCCGTAGTACTTCCCACTTCTCTGTGGCAGAGACTCTAGGTTGTGAGGTTTACATTTCTTTCTTGCAGGTCTCTTCAAACTTTTCCACGATGTCTGGTTGAGACATCTTGCTGACATCAATACAAGGTTTCCCTTCTTTCTTTGAGTGGTGGAGCCTCTTTGGCTGTAGCCTGATCTTACAGCAGACCAAGGAGTGGTCTGTGTCACAGTCCACACTGTGGTAAGAGCGCATGTGGAGGATGTTCTTGATTGTGGGGTGCCTGACCAGGATTAGATCTAGCTGATGCCAGTGCTTTGAGTGTGGGTGTCTCCAAGAGACCTTGTTCTGAGGTTTGGTAGTGAAGTAGGAGTTGGCAATGCACAATTTGTGGTAACTGCATAACTCAAGCAGTCATTGGCCATTTTCATTCATTTTGCCCACACAAAACTGCCCAAGGCAAGAGGACCACGAGTCATGATCTGCACCCACTCTGGCATTGAAGTCACCCAGAAGAACAAATTGTTCCTTGCTGGGGATACTTGTAACGATGGATGCAAGCTTCTAAAAGAACTCATCCTTTGTGTCCGGTGTGGAAGACAGTGTCAGGGCATACACACCGACAAGGATGACTGGGCCTTCGGTGGTGTTGAGGCAAAGAGGCAGGAGACACTCTGTGCCATTCCTGCCTGACTCTACCAAATTCAGCAGGTTGTTACTCACTGCAAATCTGACTCCATGCTCCCTTGGCTCATCAGAGCCTTTCCCCTGCCATTAGAATGTGTAGTCCTTCTCCTTCAGCGTGCCTGAGTCAGCAAGGTGTGTTTCCTGAAGGGTGGCAATGTCCACATGCAGCCTCCTGAGCTCATCATTTATGACAGCTGTTTTCCTGAAGTCACTGATGTCCTGAAAGTTTTCAGAAAGACTGGCCATGATTGTCCGACTGTTCCAACATCCCAGTCTCAAAGCTGGTTTCTTTCATTGTTTTGTTTGGTTTCCTGTTGCAACGATAACAGTCTGCTTTTTGAATGTTTCCTAATTCCCATGCACCCAATGAGGATGGCAGAGTATGGTGGGACAACACCTTACTGGCTGGGGGCTGCCCAGCTTGAGGCAGGCGGTAGTTGTCCGGTGAGATCCAGAGATCCCTCTCACTGTCGGGAACAACCCCTGATGCCAAGCTCTATGCCAATCGAGCAATGACTTATAACTGGTATCTGTTGATCCCCGTGTTGTGTCAACACTGCAAGCAAAGCTGGAGTGACCTGTCCAGGGTGTAGGGTGTGAGATTATGTTGATTAGTGCTGCTTGAAGCTTTCCCGGGTGATGTGATATGGGGGACAGGCTGTTGCCCATATAGCATGTCCCCCCTCACCACATCGCTGATGAATCCAAAAGAACAGCAAGGGTGTTACAGTTTGGCACCAGTGCCATCGCAGGAGCTGCCAGAACAAAGTTTAAATCAATGACGGACTGCCTTAGGGGCTCCGACTCTGGATTTTTCCTCAGGGTTAACTCCCGAAGCTTTTCCCGTGATCGGGAATGCTGCAAGGCAGGAGAGGTTTGAAATCAGGGTTTCCCTTCCCGTAGATGGGCTCTCCTCCCAGGTTGTTGAGCCCCATCTACCCGAAGCATCTGGTTTTAATGCGCCAGAGACTCAACTTTGCCCTTTCTCCTGTCAGTAAAAGCAGTTCCGCTGGGCTTAGAAGCTAAGCCACACGAGCAGGCCAGGAGTTGGACTTGGTTGTTAGAGGCTATTTTAGACGCAGGCCATAAGGACAATTTTTTAAGCACTGGGAGCTTATCCCCAGCATCACTCCTGGCTATGTCAACCTTGAAACCTTGGTGTCCTTCAATAGCAGTTCATGACAGAAGGACACGACCAGGGTGTGGACAACAGCCACTGTGCATTTCTGCTGTTTTTTCCCCGCTCTTTTTCTGTTCTCCCGTCTTTTTTAGTCCTGTTTTTTTTGGCATGTCTGGCTGCATGGACTACAGGAATTTTGGTCTGGATGAGGAGGAGTGTTGGACAGCTGAGCTTATGGAGGACATCGTCTCAGATGCTCACTTCTGCCACATTCCCAAGGAGGTGCTACAATTCTGGGATGGTGCGGCTAAGCTCATTGAGGCATATCCGCGCCTTTGGTGCTGCCCGGAACTTATAAATCTTGTGTGGCTTATGGTGGGGAGAGTTGGGTGCAGATGTCCTCTGCCCCTGAGTGCTCCTTGTTGGGCTCCACTGCTGGTGATGATTCTTCTCCAGTATTTCTTTCTTTTCCCTCCAAGGTGACCGTGTCGGGAGAGGGTGCCCAGATGGAGGGACTCGAGACACCTCAGCTTGTTTTAATGGAGTCCTGAACAACGGTGGAGCTCGAGCTAAGGCAAGTTCTCTTATTCGTTTTCATAGCAATTGCTTTAGAGAAATGTTGCTTAGCTGTGGGTGAGGAGAACAAGGCACAGCCATCGGCAGCTCCTGAATTCTACTTGCAGGGCTCCACTGCTGACGGTGGTAGTAACCTGGTATTTGTTTATTGTCCTTTGCCTGAGTCCTCGTCTGGGTTCATTGATGGTTGTCCTCATCCCCTGTCCGAGGTTGCCGTGAGTCATCATCCTCCATCCGAGTTTGCCATGGGTCCTCATCCTTCTTCCGAGGTCACCTGGGATCATTGCAGGTCCTCCCTTGTTACCTGAGGTCACTGTGGGTCCTCGCCCTTGGTGTAATTCCCCGCCGATTGATCAATTCCTTTGCCTGGTTCTCTCACTGGTTATGCGGTTTTTTTTGTGGGTGATCTGCCTCAGTCAAAGGCCACTGGGGGTGCTAAACCTCGGTCTGAGGCCACCACAGGTGCTACACCTCAGTCCGAGGCCGCCGCGGGTGTGACGCCTCAGTTCGGGGCCGCTGCTGGTGCGATGTCTCAGTCCGGGGCCACAGTGGATGCTAATGCTCCAGTCCACAGCCGCCATGGGTGCTTCATTCCAGTCTGAGCCCGCCATGGGTGTGCTACGCCCCCTGTCTGGGGGCTTCCATGGGTGTTGTGCCCCAATCTGGGGCCTCCGCAGGTGCTGCGCCCCAGTCTGGAGCTTCCGTGGGTGCTCTGCCCCAGTCCAAGGTCTCCGTGGGTGCTGCACCTCAGCCCGAGGTCTCCGTGGGTGCTTCACCTCTGCTCTAGGCCTCCTTGGGTGCTGCACTCTCAGGCCCAAGGCCTTCGTGGGTGATGTGCCTCTGCCAAAGTCCACCACCAGTGTAACGCCTCTATCCGAGGCCACCGCGGGTGCCACATCTCTGTCTGAGGCCATCACGAGTGCCACGCCTTCGTCTGGGGTCATCATGGACTCCCCATCCTCACCGGAGGTCCCCACTTAGCAGCCTTTTCCCTCATCTGGTCCCCTCCTGGTCAACTGCCATCTCCGTTGGGCTCTACTGTTGGCCAGCAGTCATGATTGAAGGTCAATCCTTCACGGAGCCAGTTGTGCCTTCTCTATGTTGGAGATCCTGCAGTCCGTTGGGGGCAAGGGTTCCAGCTTCCGCCTTCAGGGTGGGGCATGTGCTGCTCAGCAGTCCAGTGGCCCATGAACTCTGGGTGGCCATCCGACGGGCTATGCCATCTGTGCAGCTCGCTCCGGAACTCAGGGAGACCACCAAACAGACTGCACCGTGGTGCGGGGTGGCTCATGAACTTGGGGGGGGAGCACCTGATGGACTAGGCCAGCTGCACAGGTGGCTCAGGAACTCTGGTCAGCCGCCTGAGCTTTTGTTGCTATCAGCCAGGGGTCCTTGAGACCTAGGCCACCACATTTCGTCAGGTTGTGGGTCATGAGTGTTTTTACATTTTTTTTCTCCTTGTTGTTGTCTCGGTCCCGCTGTGCCTTGGTCCCCCCTCCTCCCCCCTGGGGTGGGTTGTTTTTCTTGTTGGGGGGGTCTTCTTTGTGGGGAGGGGGGGGTCTTTTTTCTTTGATGTTACCCTGGGGTGTCTGGGACCACCCCTTGGGGGGGGGCACTGTCATGATCCTTGGCGTGGGTAGGCACCGTGCCCAGTCTTCAGTCTAAGTCTTTTTCTCTCTGTTTGATTATTCTGTCTGCTATATTTGGATTCTGTTTAATTATTGTCGTTCTGTACTTGTAGTATTATTATTTATATTTTGGGGTTGTATTGTTCTTGAATCATTACGATGTCCGGTTTGTGTTTTATTTTGACAGCGCTGTGCAGCTTCCGGCTGTCAAACTGGTTTGCAGGCTGCGCAGCTGTCACAGGTTGTATTACTTTCTCCATTCATGTATCCTCACCTGTCACTTATCAGAGACAGTTTTTAACCCATTAACTGTCCCAGTTGCCGTATGATGACATGTCAAGCGTGATATAGATTTTTTGTCAACAAAATATTCAGATCCTCTGCTGAGATTTCCAAGTCTATAACTTGAAAGTTGCAAGAGATAATGGCTTACTGTCAATTAGAAAGATGTAAAATATGATCCAAAGCTTCAGATAGGAGTGAATTTATGCATCTAATTTGCAAAATGCTGCAGCAGCTATTTTGAATTACATAACTCAGTCAAAAGCGGACTCTGGACATATTTACACAAAGAATGGGTCAGTCTTTTGACACTGTTTTGTGTTCAGGGGTACATTGTCATATTCAAAGTATATGAACAATAAAACCAGTACAATGTAAAGAAACAAATAAATTTGTCACTTACTGGTGGCGGAGGGGGGCTCGCTCATTCACGTAGCCGGTCCATTTTCGTCAATCGTGGTCGTTATTTTCCGTTCTGTCTGTGATGTATGGGAGTTGTATGAGTTGTATGAGTTGCATTTGCATATGCCACCCCATTGGTGGGCGCTGTATCCTGTGGCATTGCCAATAGTATAAGAGTGTGCTCATTGAACTGAACTGAAACGTGTATGTGTGCATATGCCTGAGTAAACGAGCAAGCTAATGACCTGCAGCCGTGTGTGTCTTTGTGTTTGTTCCTCCGAGTGGTAATCTGAAGTAGAAACCCACGGACATAACATCATTGGCGACGAGGATAACTTTAGGTTTCCAAGTCTCGCCGCGGTATTGACTGTGAGTGACGGAGGAAGAGGAACGTTTGTCCTGGTGGGAGTTTGGCTGGGCGCGGCACACCAGGTGACAGGACGCCAGGTGACAGGACGCCAGGTGACAGGACGCCGGGTGACAGGACGCCAGGTGACAGGACGTCGGGTGACAGGACGCCAGGTGACAGGACGCCGGGTGACAGGACGCCGGGTGATAGGACGCCAGGTGACAGGACGCCAGGTGACAAGATTGCTAAACGCTAGCTAACTGCACGCCATGGCTGGATTTATTGGACACATTAACCCATTCGACGAGTCGGTGGAGCAGTGGACAACCTACGTTGAGAGGTTTGAGCATTTTGTAACGGCAAATGGTATTGCAGTTTTCTTAAGTGTAATTGGTGCGTCAACATATGGACTTTTACGTAACCTCGTAGCTCCAGATAAGCCAGGGGCTAAGACATATGCTCAACTCACGGAAGTTTTGAAAGATCATTTTTCCCCAAAGCCAACTGTGATTGCTGAAAGATTTTGCTTTCATAAATGGAACCAACAAGAGGGAGAAACTGTGACGCAATACATAGCAGTCATTAAAAAACTTTCTGAACACTGCGAGTTTGGTATGCACCTGCAGGATGCATTGAGGGATAGGCTCGTTGTGGACTGAATATAGAAGCTATCCAGAAAAAATTGCTGAGGGAGGAGAAGCTTACTTTTTCCAAAGCAGTGGAACTAGCCGTGTTAATGGAGACAGTAGCTCGCGAAACACATTAGCTGAGCAACGCGCTGAAAGTGCATGTACTGTCACCACACGACAAACAACACACGAAATGTTCGCGCTGTGGAAAAATGAACCACAAAGAGAGCGATTGTTTTTATAAGGAGCAAAAATGCCATAAATGTGATAAGAGAGGACATATCTCGAAAATGTGCAGGAACAAAGAGACTGTAAATAAGGAGAAACCAGTGGAGTATAAAGCTAAAAAGAAAAAAAGGGTGCACCAACTGGATGTAAAAGAAATATCTAGTGATGGTAGCACTACAGACACTGAAGTAAGCCTGCATATGGTGTCTCAGCAGAGTAATTTGTCATACATGAGTGTTAAACCAAAAATTGAAGGTAAAAGGATTATTATGGAATTAGATACCGGTGCTGCCGTTTCTCTGATTTCAAGAAAACTGTATGATGCACACTTTAAGGACTTGCCCTTGCGCCAAACCCATATAATGCTGAAAACATACACGGGCGAGGTGATTCCAGCAGAGGGTGTCATCACCGTTTCAGTGAGGATGAATAAGCAGAGGGCTAGACTACCACTGTATGTGGTTCGGGGAAGTTCACCCCCACTTTTTGGTCGGGAGTGGCTGCGGAGGATTCGAATTGACTGGCGAGAAATAAAGACGGTCCGGGAGGAGACGCTAGAGGGCGTGCTACAAAGACATGCAGAGGTCTTTAAGAAAGAATTAGGCACTCTGAAAGGCATGGAAGTAGCCATAGCGCTGAAGCCGGATCATGTGCCACGGTTTTGTCAAGCGAGAGTCGTTCCCTATGCCCTTAGGCCAAAAGTGGAGGCTGAAATTGACCGATTGTGTGAGCAGGGCATTATATCCCCTGTCAAATTCAGTGAATGGGCAACACCCATTGTGCCCGTTGTGAAAAAGAACGGAGATGTTAGGATATGTGGAGATTTTAAAGTCACAGTTAACCCTGCCCTGTGTGTGGAGAAATACCCAATTCCACGCATTGAAGATCTATTCGCATCACTTTCGGGGGGGGCAACATTTTAGTAAACTGGACTTATCTCATGCCTATTTGCAAATGGTGATAGAGGGAAATTCCAGAAAATATCTCACAATAACCACATCCAAGGGTCTGTTTTGTTACAACAGACTGGCATTTGGAATTACCTCAGCACCAGCGATATTCCAGCGTGCAATGGACCAAGTCCTCCAGGGTCTGCCGAACGTTCACTGTTACCTGGACGATATATTGGTCAGTGGACAGGATCGTGTGCAGCATCTGAAAAATCTGGATGCAGTCCTAGGGCGCTTGGAAGAATTCGGTTTGCAAGTACGGAAGGAAAAATGTGAATTTTTCAAGGATTCACTGGAATATCTGGGTCACGTCATTGATGCCCAGGGTCTACACAAGGCACCAGAGAAAGTCAGGGCAATTGTGGAGGCTCCTGCACCTACAGACGTGAGTCAGTTACGTTCTTTCTTGGGGCTAATTAATTATTACAGCAGATTTATCCCCAACTTGTCAGCTATCCCAAGCCCACTGAATACTCTGCTGTGCAAAGGAAAACAATGGCAATGGACATCTGAATGTGCTGCATCTTTCAAAGAGGCAAAAGAGCAGTTACTCTCTCAAAGCGTGTTAACCCATTATGATCCACGACTTCCCATTCGGCTAGCGTGTGATGCATCACCTTATGGGATAGGTAGTGTCATCTCACATATTTTCCCGAATGGACACGAGAGGCCCATAGCTTTTGCATCAAGGACTCTGAATAAGGCAGAACGCAATTATGCCCACATTGAGCGCGAAGCTCTTGGCATTATATTTGGAGTTCGTAAATTCCATCATTATCTGTATGGCAGGCAGTTTACACTCCTTACAGATCATCGCCCATTGACCACTATTCTGAGTCCGTGCAAAGCCACACCATATATGGCTGCTGCTAGAATGCAGCGGTGGGCTCTCCTGTTAGCTGCCCATAATTACACCATACAGTATCGAGAGGCAGCTCGTCATGGAAATGCGGATGGGCTTTCACGCCTTCCATTACCAACATTATCAAGAGAAAGAATCAGTACTGTGGACAGTTTTCACATTAAACACCTAGAAGCCTTACCTGTGAACTGTCGAGAAATCTGCCGAGAGAGCAGGGGTGATCCTGTCCTTGCTCAAGTCCTGGAGATGGTCTCCACAGGTCGCTTTCCGAAGGTCCAGATGTGGCCAGCACATTGGCGCCATTCATCAGCCGGAGGGATGAGTTGACACTCCAGCAAGGTTGCCTTATGTGGGGTGTGCGCGTCATCATTCCCTCAAAATTGAGATCACGATTGCTGTCGGAACTGCATACTGGACACCCAGGTGTTGTTAAAATGAAAGCTGTCGCCCGTAGTTACATGTGGTGGCCGGGAATTGACGCTCAAATTGAACAGGTCTCAAAAACATGCCAGTCCTGTCAATTTACACAGAAAGCACCGGGACCAGCACCACTCCACCCATGGACCTGGCCTGGATTCCCGTGGCAGAGAATTCATGTTGACTTTGCTGGGCTGTTCCAAGGCCAAATGTTTATGGTGGTTGTAGATGCCCATTCAAAATGGCCTGAGGTACACCTTATGAGTTCCACTACAACGGCTAATACCATCCAGGTGCTCCGAGGGTTATTTAGTCGCTATGGGCTCCCTGAGGTGTTAGTGAGCGATAATGGTCCTCAGTTTACCTCACACGAGTTTGACACTTTTATGAAAGGCAATGGAGTAAAGCACATTCGCTCTGCACCATTTCATCCATCAACAAATGGTCTTGCAGAACTTTTTGTACAGACATTCAAGCAGTCACTGAAGCGTTCCACTGGAACCACTTCCATACAACACCGACTGGACGCCTTTCTACTCACGTACCGTAATAATCCACACTCTACAACGAAGGAGTCCCCGTCTATGCTTTTCATGCATCGCAAGTTGCGATCTCGATTGGACCTGCTGAAGCCTAGCGTGACATCAGAGGTAGAGAAAGCACAAGAGGCACAGTGTGCGTATCGAGGAATGCATGCAAAAGCCAGAACGTTCAAGGTGGGAGATCCAGTTCTTGTTCGGAATTACGGGAGAGGAGAGAAGAAGTGGATACCAGGGGTTGTTTCAGCTGAGACTGGCCCTGTATCCTACACCGTTGACATCGGCGCATCGCAGCACTGGAGGCGACACGCGGACCAGATGCTGGCCAGGGTTGTTGAATTGGATACCTCTACAGACGACGGCGGAGCTGCATCATCGTGCATCTCAGCAGACCTGCCTGTGCTGGAAAAGACTGTTCCAGAACCAGCAACTCAGGTTCCTGTGAGTGACCCCTCACCATTACCCCAGGTAACCTCAGAGGGAAACACCACATCACCTCCAGAGACCGGTAAGAGATATCCTTCTCGTATTACTAGACCACCAGAGTGTTATGTTCCATAAACTTTGTTTAAGATACTTTTAAGAGACATATATTGGACATTTTTGAATAAGAGACCTTTTTTATGTGTTAGATGAGAGAGTCACGTCTCACCAAAAGGGCAGAATAAACCCTTGACTGACTCAGGGGTTTGGGATCGTCTACTCCCAGCCTCAAGGCTAGTGTGTGTTTTTAAAATAATAAAATTTGTTTGTTTTGTGTATCTTGGGGGTGGGTACAACATTTAGTGGGGAGGAGATGTGATGTATGGGAGTTGTATGAGTTGTATGAGTTGCATTTGCATATGCCACCCCATTGGTGGGCGCTGTATCCTGTGGCATTGCCAATAGTATAAGAGTGTGCTCACAGAACTGAACTGAAACGTGTATGTGTGCGTATGCCTGAGTAAACGAGCAAGCTAATGACCTGCAGCTGTGTGTGTCTTTGTGTTTGTTCCTCCGAGTGGTAATCTAAAGTAGAAACCCACGGACATAACACTGTCGGTCATTTGCTCTCTCTCCCACATTTAGACACTCTTATGATTATCCCACATCAAATGTGTTTGTATTCCCCGGCAGTTTTTCAAGTATAATGCAATTTGATTTGATGGTACATGACGGTGCATGGCGGCCATATTTGCTTTCTGGGCTTAGAGAAGGAAAACAGGAAAAGGAAATAAGTTCTTCTTCTTGGGTGTATTACGTGTCATCCATGAGTCCTCCAATGCATTCCTGCCACCTTCTGAAATGGCACGATCAGTACAAGTCCTGGTACAGCTGGGGAGTTAAAGGGATGTCAAGAGTCAGTTGACAGGCACAGTTGTGGTGCTGCACCACTAGGGGCGTGTGAAAACGTGAACAGTTAAAAAGTTCAGGGCACGACAACCTCTTCCCGTTGCCGTGTCCTTCCATTACTGCTGCCGTCCTCAGATGCACAGTCCTGCTCTCAGTGTTATCTGTTTCGCCATCAAGGAGAACGGGAGAGCTCTGCCAGGTTAGTCCTTTCCCGTTATTTCCATCCCTGAGCGTCTCGTCCTTTCGGGTGTGCTCCAGCTGGATCATTTCCCTTGGCCGGCATCCCCAGGCTTCTGTTAACCTTTGGACGTTGAGCCCCACTCTCCTCCATCGCATTCATCATCCCGCATTTGTATGTTTAGTGTTCTTTGTATATTCGTCTTGAAGTTAATAAATTTGCAGAAACCACAGTGAGTGTTCAGTGTCCTTCAATAGCTATTAAAAAGGGCAGTTCATGGCACAGTAGACAGTGCATCCGCTTTGGACTGGGAGGTGGAGGGTGTAAGATCTAATATATACATAATATTAGTATGGCGGTGCCCTAGGCTAGGGACAGGTGATGCCCCGCCTTTGGGGGGTGGCGTCACCTGTGGTATATAAGCCTGTAGCATGAGACATACTGTATCTTTGCTGTGGCTCCTATACTCGCGGTAGGGACTCCTTGTGTATACATAGATCTTGTTAATAAACTTTATAAACGTCACCTCGCCTCCTCATCATTCGGACACAACATTTGGTGACGAGGATATACGGAAATGGAGAGGGCCGCGACCACGCTTCGTCCATTTTTGGAGGTTCCGGGTGAGCCGCTGGTCCCTTGGGCCAGGTGGTTTGCAGCCTTCGAAAACTATCTGTTGGCATTAGACCTTGGCAACCTGGACAAATTAAGAGCGAGGGCTATTCTGGTCCATAACCTGGGTCTGGAGGGCCAGAAAATCCTCAGCACGCTAGGAGGAGGTGACAGCTTCGACGACGTTGCAACACTCATGGCCAGCTACTTCCGCGCCCCAGAGAACATCATTATACGGTGCATCCAGTTTCAACAACAGCGCCAGCAACCCAGACAGTCGGTCCAGCAGTTCATGGCAGACCTTCGACAGCTGGCGGGTGAATGCAGGTTTGGGGCTCTGGAGGAGGAGATTGTCCGCGACCAGTTGGCTGAACACGTGGCCTACTCCTCGGTGAGGGTTCTCCTGCTAACTCACGCTGGTGAGCTAACTTTGCTAGACTTAGAGCTAGCGCAGCAGCACGAGGCAGCAGAGCGGCTGACAAAACACCTCAGTGATAACGACGCTCTGCCGAAGAACGAAACACATGGGAAGACCCTGGTCTTGGATTCGGATGATGGAAGCGACGACGAGTATGTGGCCATCGTCAAAATACGGTCCTCCCCGGGGATGCCGAGATGCTACGGCTGCAGATCAAGCAGGCACCGCTATCGAGCCAGGGAGTGTAAAGCGAGGAGCAAGCGTTGTGGACGGTGCGGTCTGCTCTATCACTTTGCCAGAGTTTGCCGCATCTTTGTCAAGGAAAAATGGAGGCCAGCTAAGGAAATCATTAAGAAGAAGGTACCTACGGTGGTCCACACAGTTTCGCCCAACACGTACGGTCGTATCATTTGTGACATTTTGTTGGACGGGACACCAATACCGCTGTTGGTGGACACGGGGTCAGCGGCCTCCATCCTCAACTTGGACACTGTAAGACGGTGCTTTCCCCACTACAGAGTAAGTAAGACCAGCATAACTTGTTATGGTTATGGTACCCACCCTCTGGATGTTGTGGGCTCGGTGTGGCTGTTGGTGAGGTACAAGGGGGCCTCCATGTATGCCGCCGAGTTCATGGTGTCTCGGGACGGTAATAACCTAATGGGTTGTGACTTATTTTACGGGCTCGGTTTCACCATCACCTGCGGTGAAGTGGAGGAGTGGTCAGGTGGTGGTCTATGGGACTGGCCATTCTACATGGGAAGTAGCGATGAAGTGTGGGACTTTGGGTGGCCCATTCCGGGTGAAGAGGGACACCGCCAGCACCTTAGTAAGCCGAGAAGGCGGGGGTCCCTTGCCAGTGTTTGTGGTCCCATGGACGGTGGACTCGAACGGCATGGTTTGACCCCTGTGGTGGCGGAAAGGTCCAAAGAGCGTGAGCTACAGGGCTCCAGTGGCCGACTGGATGCGGCTGCTGAGTCAACAGTGGCTGGTGCCACTCCGATGCAACAACATCTAGCATCCGGTGTACCATCAGATGGCACGAACCCTGGCCATGCCAAGATCAAAAGCAAGGGACATGACTCGAGTCAACTTGGCGAACCACTGAGGAGTCATAAAGGTGCCAGATTGCGATGCAGGCGATGGAAGAAGCCAGTGAGCGCTCCTCTGGGTGAGGGTGATAACATCTGCCCTAGAGTTGAGCCTGTTGCACAGTTCCAGGAAACTGACAGCTGGACAGGATAATCTGCAGGTGGTCCAGTCCAGCCGCAATGGGTACCTGAGTTTGACTGATGGGTCGAGACAGCATCCCAACGAGCTGCGGCTTTTGGGCAGGAAAGGATGCCAAAGCAGCACATTTCCTGCCACGATTAAGTGGAGACACTCTGGTAGTGGGACGTGGGATGGACACTCCGGGGGGAGCCTTCGGGAGACCCGGGTTGAGCTGTGTATGAGGGTTTACGGTGTGTCTAACTTGGTGCAGTTTTTAAAAAAAAGTGTCTGTTACTGTTATTGTTATGGGTTCGACATATGTTCAGTTGTTTTAATAGAAATTGAGATGCTGCTTTGTCAACATGGTAATGTGGGTTTATGTAATTGCCTGTTTGACTGTTTTTCTGTGCACTTGAACACCGTTGCGTATGTGTGTATGCCTGGTGGCTGAATGTTGTGTGTGTGGAAGGTGCTGTGACGAGTGGGTGTGAATGTTTGTGAGCTGTTGGTGTGAGATGTATATATTCATTGCCCTATTTTGGTGTGGCTTGTGTGTTTTTTCTCTCTCTCGGGGAGCTCTGTGTTTAATGTGTATATCCTATGAGTTATGCGGTCGGGTACCGCCTTTGTTTATTTTATACTTGTATATGTATATGTATATATGTTTATTTGATCGGGATTGATTTAGTTTGGTGTGTGGTGTGTAGTTTGTGTGTTTTCATGGACTGTATGTATGTTTACATAGTGGAGACCTCCGCTGGGCCAGTGCGGTGTGTGAATGTGTAGGCCTATACCCCTTTGTATTAGCGTGTGAATTGGGTGAAAATTATTTGGTTGGGTAAATTTGTGTGCTTGTTTTTTTTCAAAAGGGGGGGCAATGTAAGATCGTAATTGTAGAAGAGCTGGAAATGATGAGGCGGTTTTGTATCAAAAACAGAGTCTTTAATGAACAACTCTTCTATCTTGTCTCATCTGCTGCAGAGCTTGGCAGAAGGCAAAAGAGCAAGATTTCTGCCCAGCTCGCTGGTTAAATACAGGCACACATCAAAGACATGCAAAACACAAGCCGACATCCCCCGTATCTTAATCCCCCCATTGTCCTGTTAACTCCTCCCTTCATCTTGGGAGGTGATGGGAAAACCTCTCCTCGCCTTAGGGGGTGAAGGTGTCAAGTCTGTCGCCGCCGCGTCCTGTGACGTCGTTGGTCTTCACACGGCGGTGAGATTTCTTTGTCCTTTCGAAGGTGTGAAGTTCCTTTGCATATGTTGCTCCAAACATTTCCACATGCTCTAACGTATGCAGGTATGGAATATATGAGTAATATATACCACAGTAATATATATAATATTAGACTACATCAGCAGACTACATCATCCTAGGTGCACAACCGAGAGGTTTTGCAGGTCCTTCCTACCTATGGCTGTCAGACTGTATAACCTAAGCAGGGCTGCTCGCAGAGATAGCAAAAAAACGTGACGACCTAATAGTTTTGAATGCAAAAGACACAATGGTCCCCTCCGGTATACAATTAGGAAAATACCGGTCGCTACGGAGGGCAACAATATGTATGGGTACATAATCATACTATGTAGGATAACTAAGTAGACGGTTGTGCTGTTTCATTCCATCTAGCTACAATGCTCCGCACTGTGTGTTTATAGATCTACATATTTATTCCATCTAGCTACAAATGAATGAATGAATGAATGAATGAATGAATTTATTTCGGATAGTACAGTACAGGTTAAAGGAAACTGAATAATATAACAACAAGGTCAAATTAGACAAAGACTCCTCTTATTATACAATTCCACGTAAGTTATCCGAAATGGGTGATGGCTGAGCCGCAGCTTATATTGCCCACCCATATTCCATCCAAGAATTCAAAAGAGAAAAAAGAGAAAACAAGACAAGAGCGATTACAATTCAAAACAAAGCTAAGACAAAATGTGACTGAGAGAAAAAAAAAAAGAGACAAAAAAAAAGACAAAAAGAAAAAAAAAAACTAAGCTACAACACAACACAGGCTGGATATGACAATCCTTATGTGAGTTTACATGTCGTCTTGTAAATATGTTTGGAGTATTTCTTCCTTTAGTTTTTGTTTAAATTGTCCAAGCTTTATACATGATTTTAATTCAGGTCCAGAATTGTTCCATAATCTGACTCCTTGCACTGAAATACAGTGTTGCTTGGTGGTTGTTCTCACTGTAGGTTTTTGAAATATACATGTTCCTCTGAAATGATATCGTTTCTCCCTTGTTTGGAACGACTTTTGGATATTTGCGGGCAGTGATAGATTCTTCACTTTGAACATTATTGTTGCAGTTTTAAAGTCAACCAGATCTTTCAACTTGAGAGTTTTTTGTTTAAGAAAAAGTGGGTTTGTTGGTTCCCTGTAAGCTGCTTTGTTTATTATTCTAATAGCTCTCTTCTGAAGCATAAAGAGTGGATATATGTTTGTTTTGTATGTATGTCCCCATACTTCATTACAATATGTCATGTATGGGAGTATTAATGAATGATACAAGGTGTATAGTGTGGGTTGATTCAGCAAATATTTCACTCTGTGTAATATTGCAATTGATTTGGATACTTTACCTTTAATATAATTAATATGTGACTTCCAACACAGTTTATTATCAATTATTACTCCAAGAAATTTAGTTTCAGATACCCTTTCAATCTCTACACCATTTACACTGAGTTTGGGTACTGGGTTGTTGTGATGGTTGTTAAAGACTATAAATTTTGTCTTGCTTAAATTGAGTGTTAATTTGTTTGAATCAAACCACAGTTTAAGCTTTCCTAATTCCTTTCCGAGTGTATCCAGAAGTTGTTCCAAATTGTTTCCACTGCATAACAGATTAGTGTCATCGGCAAACAATATTAAGTCCATTTTTTCTGAAACTTTACATATATCGTTTATATACATATTGAATAATAATGGTCCCAAAACTGAACCCTGTGGGACTCCACAGGTGACCTTCAGTAACTCTGAGTTTTTGTTGCTAACACATACATACTGATATCTATTCTTTAAGTAACTACTTAACCAGGACAGTGCTACCCCTCTAATACCACAATTTTGTAGTTTCTTTAATAATAAATTGTGATCTACTGTATCAAATGCTTTTTTTAAGATCTAGGAATACTCCAACTGAATACTCTTTATTTTCAATGGCTGTTGATATTTTTTCTGTAAATTCTATTAGGGCATATGCAGTTGTCCTCTTGTGTCTGAACCCATATTGCTGCTCACACAATAAATCATTCTTCAGTATGAAGTTGTCAGTTCTCTCATAGAATATTTTTTTAAGTATCTTGGAAAATTGCGGTAACAGTGAAATCGGTCTATAGTTTGAGAATTCCCCTCTGTCGCCCGTCTTGTATATCGGAATTACTTTAGCTATTTTCATTGCATTGGGAAATATACCTGATTGGAGAGACAGGTTACAGATATACGTCAGTGGTTTTACTATGCATTCGATAACAGTTTTGACTAATAGCATGTCAATACCATCACAGTCCGTAGATGTTTTACTTTTGAACGATTTAACAATTTCAATGACCTCTCTTTCGTCTGTGTTCTTTATGAAGATGGAGTCTTTTACAGCAGTGTTATTGCATATTGTATCACCTGTAGGCACCGTAGTGGGTATTTCTCGGGCCAGATTAGGTCCAATGTTAACAAAAAAATTATTAAATTCTGACATAATGCACGGCTCAGGAGACACACACGCAGGCTCAGAGTAGCTCAAATAGCTTTATTAACAACAAGGGTGTATGAATGTGTGTCTGCGAGATGTAAATGTGTTGGTGGTGGCGTCTGCTTCGGGCACGGAGGCAGGAGACCGTACAGCCGGACAACCCTATGGGAAAAGCACAGGGAGAAGGGTGACGGGCACACACCAACACAGGAGATGTACAAGTTGGAGAGGAGCTTACTTGGAATGGGCAGGTGACTGGCACAGCAAGGACGAGGTCCGGTAGACAGCAACCTGGAGAGCCCGGTGCAGCAGCGAGGGAATGGAGACGGAGAGGAAAGGTCCGCCGCCGGGAAATCCACCTGTGCACAGGGGAGCAGACTTGAAAGGGAAAAAGGTAAGGGCTTCTTACCGCAATGCTTGCTGGGGAGTAAGACGTAACTCACAGCAATCCAGCGAGTGAAGTCTGGCGGCTTCAGGCCGAAGCCCACGGCGAGGCGGCTTAAATCCCTCACCGCTGATGATGTGCAGGTGTGCGTGCAGGTGGCGCCTCTGATGAGCGGCGCGGCGTGACAGTACTCCCCCCTCTAGCAGCGCCTCCTGGCGATGGTTTCTCCGGGTGCGCTCGGTGGAACTCAGTAATGAGGGATGGGTCCAACACAAACGACGAGGGTACCCACTGCCGATGTTCAGGCCCATAGCCCTCCCAGTCCACCAAGTACTGCAACCCACGACCCCGGCGCCGGGAGTCCAGGATGGAGGAGACAGGCCAGGCCGGATGGCCATCAATCATCCGGGGCACGGGTTGCACAGCAGGAGGAGGGCAAAGGGGGTCGGAGACTGCCAGTTTCACCTTGGACACGTGGAAGGTGGGATGGATGCGGAGGGAGGGAGGAATAGCTACACGCACAGCCACCGGGTTGATAATCCTGGTGATGGGGTATGGGCCCATAAAACGCTATGCCAGCTTCCTCCTCTCGCCCTTTAAAATCACGTCCTGGGTCGACACGCAGACACGCTGGCCAACTCGGTACGCTGGGGCAGGTCTTCTGTGCCGGTCCACCATGGCTCTGTTGCGCTCCGCCGTGCGTAAAAGTGCATTGCGCGCTGACGCCCACATGGAGCGGAACTGCCTGAGATGCGCCCGAACTGAGGGGACAGTTACCTCACTCTCCTGCGCCGGGAACAGCGGGGGGTCATAGCCCAGGGACGTCTTAAAGGGGGACATCCCTGTAGCAGAAGAGCGAGCGGTGTTGTGGGCGTATTCAACCCAGGCGAGGTGGTTACTCCAGGACGTTGGTTTGGACACCGTGACGCAGCGGAGCGCAGCCTCCAGCTCCTGGTTGGTCCGCTCACACTGCCCGTTGGTTTGGGGGTGATGGCCGGAGGAGAGGCTCACCTTGGCTCCCAGGGCGTTGCAGAACGACCTCTGAGGAAAATTGGGGCCCCCGGTCCGAGACCACGTCCACCGGAATCCCGTGCAGCCTGACCACATGCTGGATTAGGAGGTCCGCCGTCTCCAGGGTGGTTGGAAGACCTCGTAGGGGGATGAAGTGTGCCGCCTTGGAGAAGCGATCCACGATGGTCAGGACGGTGTCGAAGGTGTTTGAAACTGGGAGTCCGGTGATGAAATCCAGGGCGATATGCGACCAGGGCCTGCCAGGGACAGGCAGAGGCTGGAGCAAACCTGCTGGAGGGGCATTACCTGATTTGCTGGTGGCGCACATTGGGCAGGCCCGGCCGTAGCGGGCAGTGTCCCTCCGCAGGCCCAGCCACCAGAAGGACCGTTGGAGGAGGTCAATCATCCGGGAGGAACCAGGGTGGCAGGTGAGCTTGGACGTGTGCAACCAGTGGATGACCTCCCCCCGAACCGTGGATGGCACGAACAGCCTCCCCTCCGGTCCTCCGCCAGGGTCAGGTTCCACTTCCTGCGCCTTCCGGATCTTGCTTTCAATGTCCCAGGTAACGGCTCCCACGACGCACGACCTGGGTAGGATGGTGTGGACCGTGTCCTCCGACTCCTCAGGGGCAAATTGCCTAGAGAGGGCGTCGGGCAGGCCGTTCTTGGAGCCAGGCCTGAAGGTGATGTTGAATTAGAACCTGGCAAAGAACAAGGACCAGCGCGCCTGGCGGGCGTTCAGACGCTTGGCAGATCTCAGGTACTCCAAGTTCTTGTGGTCCGTCAGGACCACGAACGGCAGGTCCGCCCCCTCTAGCCAGTGACGCCACTCCTGCAGCGCGAGCTTGATGGCGAGGAGCTCTCTGTCCCCCACATCGTAATTCCGTTCCGCCGGGGACAAGCGCCGAGAGAAGAAGGCGCAGGGCCGTTTGACTCCATCCTCTGGCGACCGCTGGGATAGTACCGCCCCCACTCCTGTGTCCGAAGCGTCCACTTCCACGATGCACTGCAGCGCAGGGTTGACTTGGCTAAGGACCAGGGAGGAGGAGAACTCCGCCTTCAGCGCCTGAAAAGCAGCCGCGGCCTCTTCGGTCCACCGGAACGGGACCTTAGGGGACGTGAGGCGGGTCAAAGGGCCGACGATGGTGCCAAAATTAGGGACGAAGCGGCGGTAGAAATTTGCAAAGCCGATGAATTGCTGCACCTGTTTTCTCGATGCAGGTGTGGGCCATTCCACCACCGCCTTCACCTTCACTGGGTCCGGAAGCACTTGATCGTGGGAGATGATGAACCCGAGGAAGGATGTTGTTTTAGCGTAGAATTCACATTTTTCGGCCTTCACATACAACCGGTTCTCCAGCAGTCTTTGGAGGACCCGCCTCACATGGACCCGGTGCTCGTCCCTGGATTTGGAGAAGATGAGGATGTCATCCAGGTAGACGAACACAAAAAGGCCAATGAAATCCCGGAGGACGTCATTAATTAGGCGCTGAAAGACGGCTGGAGCGTTGGTCAACCCGAACGGCATCACCAGGTACTCGAAGTGGCCGTTCGGGGTACGGAAGGCTGTCTTCCACTCATCTCCCTCCCGGATCCGGACGAGGTGGTATGCACTGCGTAGATCCAGCTTAGTGAACCAAGTCGCCCCCTGGAGGGAGTGGAAGGCGGTATCCACGAGGGGCAGGGTGTAGCGATCCTTCTCCGTAATGTCGTTTAGGGCGCGATAGTCGATGCAAGGACGGAGGGAACCGTCCTTCTTGCCCACGAAGAAGAATCCTGCCCCCAATGGTGATGACGAGGGACGGATAATCACAGCACTCAGCGACTCCTTGAGATAGGCGTTCATGGTCTCCTTCTCCGGCGCCGACAGGCTGTAGAGTCGCCCAGAGGGTAAGGGTGCCCCCTGGTGGATGTTTATGGCACAGTCGTAGGGTCTGTGTGGAGGAAGAGACATCGCCTTGGACTTACTGAATACCATACCCAGGTCGTGAAATTCCGATGGCACCGGGGACAGGTCCGGGGGCGCAGCGTCCGTAGGTGTTGGGGAAGAGGACGGAGAGCAGGCAGCGGATTGTAAACAGGTGCTCATGCAAAATGTGCTCCATGCCGACACCCTGGCGGACTTCCAGTCCAAGACGGGGTTGTGGAGGCGTAGCCAGGGGTACCCCAGGATGACGGGCGACACAGAGTTGGGAAGGACGTAGAAAGTTATCTCCTCCCGGTGGTTCCCAGAGATGATAACAGGAACGGGGACGGTCCGATGTGTTACTCTCCCCAGGGAGGCACGGGAGAGGTTGACCAGGGAGAGAGGAGTAGTTAGTGCCTGGCAGCGGATGCCCAATCGGGTTGCCAGGCTTTGTGAAATAAAACTGCCCTCCGCGCCCGAGTCCACCAGTGCGTGAGTGAGATGCCCAGTGGAGTTGTGACAAAATCGGACGGGCAGCTTCAATTGGGTGAGGGGACTTAACCGATTGATGTCCGCGAGGCCCCCTACAGTGACTCACGGACCCCGCCGTTTGGCTTCTGTGGACAAAGCTCCACCGTGTGTTGACTATCCCCGCAATACATGCAGAGATTCAACTCACGCCGGCGTTGTCTCTCCGCAGGGGAAAGCTTTGTCCAGCCCGTCACCATCGGCTCCGACTCCTCGGGGCGCGATGGTGGCGGCGTCGCCAGGGGGCGAGCTTGGAACTGGCGCGACGAGGCCCCACGAGGGCGAGAAGAAGACGACTTCCGCCCCGAGGAGCGCTCGCGCAGCCTGTTATCCAAACTGATAGCTAGAGACGTTAGCTCCGCTAGAGTCTCCGGGATGTCCTGTCCAGCCAGTTCATCCTTCAGATCATCGTTGAGACTGCGGAGGAAAAGGCCGCAGAATGAGCGTTCATCCCAGCCCAATTCCTCCGCCGCTACCCGGAAGTCGATCGCATAGTCCGCTGCCGACCGGTTTCCCTGCTGGAGGCTGAGAAGCCGATCGACCTGGAGTGTCTCGGTACGAGAGTGATCAAAGACCTCCAGGAAGCGTCTCACGAACTGGTCATAAGTGAGGGTGGCATAACTGGGCCTCGCCATTACGGCGTAAGTCCAGGTTAGTGCTCGCCCCTCTAGGAGGTTCCCAATATAACCAATTCGGCTATGATCTGAAGGAAAGTCTCCGGGCACACGGTGAAACACGGACTCACACTGCATTATGAACCCCCGCGCTCCGCCGAGCTTACTGCTAAAGCGAGCGGGGGTCGGAATGGGCGTGAGCCGAGTCGGTGCTCCCGGAGCCTGCTGGACGGCCGCTGGAGCAGCAGGAGCCGCGCCACCCTGACGAGCCGGGGGGAACGGCTGTTGGGGGTCCAAGCGGTCCAATCGGTTAGTTATGCTAATCAACTGGTTTAGAATCACCTGTTGCTGATAAGCTATTTGGTCCACTCGAGCCTCGAGAGTGGTAAGTCGGCGTGTGAGCCCGCCGTCTGCCGAGCTGCTCTGCTGAAGCCGTACTGACATAATGCACGGCTCAGGAGACACACACGCAGGCTCAGTGTGGCTCAAATAGCTTTATTAACAACAAGGGTGTATGAATGTGTGTCTGCGAGATGTAAATGTGTTGGTGGCTGCGTCTGCTTCGGGCACGGAGGCAGGAGACCGTACAGCCGGACAACCCTATGGGAAAAGCACAGGGAGAAGGGTGACGGGCACACACCAACACAGGAGATGTACAAGTTGGAGAGGAGCTTACTTGGAATGGGCAGGTGACTGGCACAGCAAGGACGAGGTCCGGTAGACAGCAACCTGGAGAGCCCGGTGCAGCAGCGAGGGAATGGAGACGGAGAGGAAAGGTCCGTCGCCGGGAAATCCACCTGTGCACAGGGGAGCAGACTTGAAAGGGAAAAAGGTAAGGGCTTCTTACCGCGATGCTTGCTGGGGAGTAAGACGTAACTCACAGCAATCCAGCGAGTGAAGTCTGGCGGCTTCAGGCCGAAGCCCAGGGCGAGGTGGCTTAAATCCCTCGCCGCTGATGATGTGCAGGTGTGCGTGCAGGTGGCGCCGCTGATGAGCGGCGCGGTGTGACAAATTCATCTGCAGGTGAAGCTATATTCACACTCTGAGTCGTTTTATTATTTTTTAGAATATTAGTTGGGTTGCTTGTATTTCTGCTTTTATTTCCAAGGATACTGTTGAGTATTGTCCATGTATTTTTAATATTGTCTTTGTTTTTCTCCAGTTCTTTACTGTAATAGTCTCTCTTACTACATCTTATTATATATGTTAACTTATTTTTGTATGTTTTATACCGCTGCTCTGCTTCTTTTGTCCTTTTCTTTAGGAAAGCTTTATATAATAAATTTTTCTTTTTACATGCCTTTTGTAGTCCTTTGGTTAACCATGGCTTATCAGCCAATTTGGGTTTAAGCTTTTTTTTTTACTTAATGGGCAGTTTTTTTCATTAAGAGTGGTTACAATGTTTATAAATGTGTCATAGGCTTCATTTACATCTGATACATAGACTTCTGTCCAGTCTTGCTTCAGCAAGTCCTCTTTAAGAGAACTGATTACATTTGGTGATTTGTATCTGAACGATTTTGAAATTTTTTCTGTGTTGGCCCCCGTGTGGCCATGGATAAGTGCAAAGTTTGGCAAGTGGTCACTTATATCATTTATCAATAATCCACTTTTTATTTTCTTATCAATAACATTGACAAACAGGTTGTCAATAAGTGTAGCAGAGTGAACTGTGATTCTACTGGGATGTGTTATTGTGGGATATAGACTCATGCTGTACATAGAGTTCATGAACTCTGTAACTACATTTTGTTGATGTAGATTCAGTAAATCAATATTGAAATCTCCACAAATTGCTACCATTTTCTTACTAGTAATATTATTGTACAGCTCGACTAATTTATCTCTGAATGTCTCAATGCAAGTTCCCGGCGTTCTATATATGCAGCTTATGATTAGATTTTTTGTTTTGTCTAGGTCAATCTCAACAGTAACACATTCCAAGATCCCTGGTAGTGCAAAGGACATTCCATTTACAAGCTTACAGCTATACAGGTCATCAATATACAGTGCAACACCACCACCCTTTTTTTGAGTTCTGTTAATATGAAACATCTGATATCCCTCTATTGCCATCAGGGGAGCCTGCTCTTCATTAAGCCAAGTTTCAGAGACTGCGATAGCTGTGAATTTACTGTCTAGCTGTTTTAAATAGTCCTGAATCTGTGGAAAGTTTTTGTTAAGACTTCTGCTGTTGAAGTGTATTATTGACAGTTTACCATCTAATTGCACTTGACTTTTGAATTGCTTTTCTGTGTAATATTCACAGTGGTTATGAATATTATTGAAAAAGTGGTTATCAGGATCAATATCATTCTCCATCTCTTGTGGTTTATGTTCAGCATAATGGTATGTTTTCAGAGTTTGAGTTTCCTCATTCTGTGTCAAATGACTTCTTCCAGCTGGGGATAATTGATGTCTACTCGAGTCGATTATAAGTTTTTGTTTATTTTGCTTATTTTTTTTAAAGTACTTTGGCATGGTGTATCAAAAGAACTATTCTTATCGTGTGTGTGAATATGGATTATCATTGACTCATAATTTTCTTAATCGGTGTTCATCTGTATTTATCTAAGTCAGTAGCATCTCTGATCATTATACTCCTTGCTTGCTCAGGTGTTCCATTTAGTTTAATCCAAATTCTACAATTTCTTGTCCAGGTTGCCTGTATCTTATTTTGTTTTTTCAACATCCGTGCCTGCCGTGCTAATTCAGCGTTTTGTTTTTTTTTGTCAGGTGTTCATTTAGGTAAACTTGAGTTCCCTGTAGCTTTCTGGCCTGCCTCAGTATGTCATTCTTTACCCTTCTGATCACAAAGCGCATCACAATTGATTTCTTTGTTTTGGGATCTTTCTTCGGTAAAGCATAACAGGCTGAAATTGCTTTGGCTTCTACCTTAATGTCTCTATTATTAAGGAACTGAAGCACTTGATTTACTAAGGAGACTGATTCACTCATGGGAGCATCTTCACCACTCAGTCCTGTTGTGGCATGGGCGTATGACTGATATCTGATGTCTAGTCCACTTATAACTAGGTCATCAATACGAGAACCTTGTTCAAGATCCTCGACGCGTTGCTCCAAAAGACGCCCGCGTTGCTCCAGGTCCATAATTTTTTTGTCTTTTTCTTGAATTATTGATTGTAGGGCTTGTACATCTTCTATTAGGCCTATTATTTTGGCCTGCTGGCTAGTCAATTTGGCCAATTCTTCTGACATAAAGTTCAGAGATTTTTTGATTTCTTCCATTTCCTCTTTTTTTGGTGGCATTTTACTGACCTGTGGATAGAAATAAACAGTGAATCTGGCTAGGCCTCAACTAGCCCGGCCACTGCTGGTCCCTCCGCTCACTGCCGCCGCAACCGAGCTCCTGCACAGCTCCTCCGCCAAGTAACGCCGCACAGCTCCGCTGATCACCGCCGCCGATCACCGCCTCCTGCCGCCGTCTGCCTGGGTGGTCCAGGTGGCCCCCGTCTCTCACCAACGTCGCTCCCGAGCTTCGATCCGGCTCGCGCTCGCGCTCAGCTGCCGCCTCGGCTAGTTCCTCCGGTAAGCCTTCATCGGGGGCTGAGTCGCTTCATGTCTGAGTTAGGTGGCACAACTGGGCCAGCGTTAAGCTAACTAGCGTTAACTAGCATTAGCGTTAGCTTTGCAATCGCTTCGGGTAGCAGCAGCAGCTCTACCCGATTAAAGGGCGGTTTTCTTACGGTGGTGGGAATTCAGCCCGTGGGTGTCCGTCACGAGCGCCGATCGCTGTAGGTTGGTTATTTTAATGGCAAAAAGCAGTGACTTAGTCTCAGCACTGAGAAAGTGTGGCCATCCCGGTCGTCATCTTCAGGGTAGTGTTCAGGCAAATACTCCACACTGTGTGTTTATATACTCATATATTTATTCCATCCAGCTACAATGCTCCGCACTGTGTTTATATATTCATATATCTATTCCATCTAGCTACAATGCTCCTCACTGTGTGTGTTTATATATTTACATATTTATTCCCTCTAGCTACAGTGCTCCGTACTGTATGTGTTTATACAGTATATCTACATATTTATTCCATCTATCTACAATGCTCCGCACTGTGTCTATATATATATATATATATATATATATATATATATATATACTGTATATATATATATATATATATATATGTACATATGTATACTGGCTGCTCTTGTTTTTTCTTGCCTTCTGATTGTTGCTCTGAGTGTTGCTATCCCTGTGCTGTTGCAATCCTGGAATTTCCCCATTTTGGGACTAATAAAGGCTTATCTTATCTTATCTTATCTTATCTTATCTTATCTTATCTTATATTAGTATGGCGGTGCCCTAGGCTAGGGAGGGGTGATGCCCTGACTTTCGGGGGTAGCGTCACCTGCGGTATATAAGCCTGTAGCAGGAGACATACTGTCTCTTTGCTTTGGCTTCTGTACTCGCGGTAGGGACTCCCCATGTGTACATAGTTCTTGTTAATAAACTTTATAAACGTCACCTCGCCTCCTCACTATTTGGACACAACAGAAGGTCATTTCAAAGAGGTGTGGCAGCACGCAATTTCATGTGCACCGGTATTATGGTGCATGTTATGAGAATGCGCTTTTGATCAGGTAAAAGGCTGTCTGTCATCAGAAGTACATTGTTTAATGATATTTTAGTGGCGTGTTTTGAAATCATGCAGCTCCAGAGCTCATGAGGAAAAAGCAGCGCTGGGATTTTCTATTATTTTAACAGACAGCATTGTAACAGTCATAATCACCCATCATTGATACACTAAAAAGTTTTGTTGTTTTTTTTCCATCCACACCCTCATTTTAATAGCAGACTTACCATTGGAGTCTATAGATTAGGCATTTATGTGTCACGAGCTGAGCGGGTTTGGCTTTCCCCGGCTCAGTCTCGATGTCTTTGGGGGTTCTGGTTTACTGGTTATGTGCATTTTTGGTGTATTTGTACAATACTTCCACATCCGTAGCCACTGCCTGACTGGCAGCTGTTAGTCAGCATTTTTATATTAGTGACCTGCTCTCTCTACACCAGCCCAGCAGGTCTCTCAGGTCTTCTCATCAGAATCTATTGGTAGTTCCTAGTACTAGGCTCAAAACCAAAGGCGATAGAGCCTTTGCTGCTGTTGCTCCCAGACTGTGGAACTCCTTGCCTTTTGAATTTAGATCTGCACCTTCCATTGGTGTTTTTAAGAAGCAACTAAAGACCCACTTTTTTAGCCTGGCTTTTTAACTATGTGCCGATTGTATTTTTATGTGCTTTTATTGTCTACTTTGTTTTACTGTTTTATGTGCCTGTGTTTTTATTTTGTTTTTTTTACCATGTTAAGCACTTTGTGACTCTGTCTGTGAAAGGTGCTCTATAAATAAACTTATTATTGTGACCTACCTTCTCCCACGCTACTGACAGCCTGTCGGTCTGGCCGCACCCCCTCGCTCTCCCTTGACTCCATCAGCTGTTTCCTACCCCGATAATCATCTTCCCCGCGTCTCGCCCAGGTGTTCCTTATTCGCTGCATCAGCGGCATTTGTTCATAAGCAGCTCATTGCTGGACAAACGTCGCTGGTTCATTGTACGTGTTGGATGGTCGGTCGTTCCAGTCTAACCATCATGTCAGGAAGGACTGTATCTGTGTTTGCTCGCTGTGACTACTCAGCCAGGCCGCACACTGTGAGTATCTGTCTGTGCGCTGTCCGCCGCTGTATTCCTCCAGTGTGCGTGTTGGGCAGCCTTGAGAACTCTACGTCTGTCCGAGCTGTTTTGTGTTTGTATGTTTTGTGTCAATAAATGTGTGTGTGGTGTAACCCAGCATTTAAATCCTCGTCCTTTTTTCTCCTCTCGCCGTGCGCCTCTCCATGGCGCACAGGGAGTTTATGACAGAATGAACCAGCCCATTAAAAGGATTTTGCGGGTTCACCCACACGCCATTTTCCCCTTGTCACTAACCGTTCCTTTGTTTTGGACTAACCCGTGTTGGAGTTCGTTATGCCCCGGTCCCGCCGGAGAAAGGGAGAGGCAGCAGGGTCTCCGAGCAAGGAGAAGGAGTTGGCAGCTGTCTACATCCGGAGCTATGTGGATGAGTTTCTCGCTGTCAGTGGACCTGAGAGGGATTGGTGGTGCGTTCGCGGAGCAGTGGGGATTCTGGAAGAATACCCCAGGCTATGGATCTACCCACAGTACGCCGACTTGCTCTCCACAGTCTGCTAGCTCCAGTGCTCCTCTCCGGGTCTGGCATTTTCCGTGACGCCGGAAAGGAGGCCTGCTTACCTGCAAACTGGCAGCCTCCATGGGGCGTTACTCAACCCTCCACTCACTCCAGCATAGTCAATTCGGCCACATAAGGGACAGCATCGTCCTGCAGGGGGACGCTGGGAGAATCCCTCCTCTTCTCCAGTGGCCATCATTGCTTCAGCCGCCAAGAGATCCGCTGGATTCACCCCGGCCACACCTACCTCCATCCGTCCAGAGACGGCTCCTCCACTCGCCTGCGGAGGGGTAAAAGCCATCGCTGGCACGGACAGAGGTGAATGCCTGTCTTCTGCAGCTGCAGATGTCAAAGAACCGGGATGACAGGCAAGTATTTCTCCTGTCTATTCCATCTAATAGTATTAAATCTTGCCTGTCTCCCGAGGGAGAGACCCAGTTTAAGCAGTCCGCTGGGTCCTCTCCTCCAGCTGCAGACACTAACTCACTTTTTCTCCCCTCCGTGCCTCCTCCCATTCCCCCTGAGGGCCTGCTGGACCAAGAACCAGGCCAGGCCGCCAGATGATGGAGGAGGTTGAGGTCCTGGATGATCCTGTCCAGGAGCCCCCACGGAGGTGTTCCCCCACAACTACACTGACGGACGAGAAGTGGGCGAATCTGCTGGCCGTGCTCAACCGCCGGGAGAAACGCCGAGAGAGGGAGGTCCACAGACGCACTTCACCGGCAGTGAGGGTCTTGCCTCCTACGCCTGCTCAGCCCACGGATTCACCCTCAGATGAGGAGTGGGCTAATCTGCTCGCCGTGCTCAACCACCAGGTTGAAAAGGAATGCCGTGAGAGGGAGGTCTGTGGAAACGCTTCACCGGCGGTGAGGGTCTCATCTCCTATGCCTACGCTGACCCTGAATGCACCATCTGATGAGGAGTGGGCGAACCTGCTTGCCACAGTCAACCGCCGGGTCGAGGAGGAGCATTGCAGGACCAGGACTGTCAAAACCAACCCACCAGTTGGGAGACACCGGGAGAATTCCTCTTTGCCTTTGGCAGCCCTCTACCTTCTAGCTGCCATGAGGTCCGCTGAGTCCACCCCGGTAACACCGTCCCCCGTCGTCGTGGAGACAGCTCCTCCGCAAGCATCCGATGGGGCCCATGTCACTATGGACACGGAGAGGGAGGATTGTCTCCTGCTTGCAGCTGGGAACGATGATGACCGGGAGGGCAGGCAAGTATTTCTTCATTGTTTACCAGCTAATGACACATAATCTTGCCTGTCTCCTGGGGGAGGGGCCAAGTATAAGCAATCCGTTGGGTCCTCTCCTCCAGCTGCACGCACTAACCCATTTTTTCCCCTCTCCGTGTCTCCTCCAACTCATCCTGAGGACCTGTCAGTCCAGGATCAGGGCCAACTGACGGTGGAGGAGCCTGTGGCTTCGGATGATTCCTGCCTGGAACCAGCACGGAGAGGTCCCCCTGCAGCCTCGCCGGAGGTCTCCCCAGCATTGGAGTTGCTGCAGGTGGACAATAGGACTGCAATCACCGTCATGCCTGCTGCAGGGACCACTGCAGCAGAGCCACCCCCTGGACCTGACCCCCAGCTGACGGGATCCGGACCGTCACCTTCGACAGTGTCGAAGTCCTGGACGGCGGTGGAGCTCGAGCACAGACAAGTTATCTCTCCTGTAGTTCATTTATCAATGATTGAGAGATCTTGTCTGGCTCTTGGGGAGGAGAGCTGGGTGCAGCTCCCGGCCGCACCTGGACTCCCCTCGCCGGGCTCTGCTGCTGCAAGGAACCCTAACTCTTTCTCCTCTCCCATGCCTGTTGAGCCCCTCATTAGGGTCGCTGAAGAGGAGCTGCCATCATCAAGGTTGCCAACCAACGATGAGAGGTTGGCGGCCCTAGAGGAGGTTGGCGGGCACACAGCACAGGGCACAACAATGGAGGCTACGCACCCCAAATCACTGGAGTACTGGACGGCGATAGAGCCCGAGTTCAGGCAAGTGTGCTCCATTATGTCAATTTGTTATTTGTCTATGACACACTGCCCGACTCATGGCGAGGGGGGACCTGGGGCAGCTCGTAGTCGCCCTCAGAGCCACCTCGCCAGGCTCTGCCACTGCCGGCAACCCTGACTCGGTCTCTTTTTTGTCCCTCCGGGGTTGGAGTTCCTAGCCAGGGTCACCGGAAAGCAGCTGATTTCGCCAGAAGCCTCCGAGGATCAGGATCCAGTGCTAGGTGGCGTTAGGAGCACCACCTCCCTCGCTGGGGAGGCAACTGTGGGAGCAATGAGGCCCCCGATGGGGGTCACCGCTGGTACAATGATGCTCCAACTGGAGCCAATCGTGGGTGCAGCCACGTCCCAGACCGGGACTGTCGTGGGTGCCGCTTTGGCCGATCGGGGCACACCACGGGTGTTGCGGAGTCGCCGCCGGAGGGTACCGAGGGTCTGGTCCTGCCGAGGGAGGACGTCGCAGCTTCAGCCCCTCCTGCCAAGGTCGTCAGGGCTCCCCCCATCGATCGCCTCCTACACCTGGTGCTTCTGCAGATCGGTCCTCTCACAGCGGGTGCAGCTTCGACCCAATCGGAGTCCACCGCAGGTGCAGAGGAGTCGGCCCAGTTGGGGTCCACCGTGGGTGCAGCGGAGCCAGCCCAGTTGGGGGCTATTGTGGGTGTAGCTGAGCCTCAGCCAGGGGCCACCATGGGTGTAGTTAGGCTCCCGCTGGAGTCCATCGTGGGTGCAGTCGAGCCTCGGCCAGAGGTCACCAAGGGTACAGTTAGGCTCCCGCTGAAGTCCATTGTGGGTGCAGCGGAGCTTGCCCGGTCAGGGGCCACCATGGGTGCCACTGCGGACCACCCGAATGACGCCATGGAGGTTCCCTCTCTCTCGTCCGGGTACCCATCGGTCAGCCTTCCGGTGGGCAGGCCGCCTCCTGCTTCACTCCTTCGGTCCTGGTGGCTGAGCAACATTGGCCGGCCGCCAGAAGAATTGACTCCCCGGGTCAGGTGGCCCATGTTTCCTGGCAGGCTGCCGGACGCTGTCCACTGGAGCCGGTTTGGCTTTCCCCGGCTCGGTCTCGATGTCTTTGGGGGTTCTGGTTTACTGGTTTTGTGCATTTTTGGTGTATTTGTACAATACTTCCACATCCGTAGCCACTGCCTGACTGGCAGCTGTTAGTCAGCATTGTGATCTACTTTCTCCCACGCTACTGACAGTCTATCGGTCCGGTCACACCCCCTCGTTCTCCCTTGACTCCATCAGCTGTTTCCTGCCTCGGTAATCATCTTCCCCGTGTCTCGCCCAGGTGTTCCTTATTCGTTGCATCAGCGGTGTTTGTTCATAAGCAGCTCATTGCTGGACAAACGTCGTTGGTTCATTGTACGTGTTGGATGGTCGGTCGTTCCAATCTAACCACCACGTCAGGAAGGACTGTATCTGTGTTTGCTCGCTGTCGTCGCTGTGACTACTCGGCCTGCCCCCGCACTGTGAGTATCTGTCTGTGCGCTGAGTATCTGTCTGTGTGCTGTCCGCAGCTGTATTCCTCCAGTGTGTGTGTTGGGCGGCCTTGAGAACTCTACATGTGTCTGAGCTGTTTTGTGTCAATGAATGTGTGTGTGGTATAACCCAGCATTTTGAATGAATGAATGAATTTATTTATTTCGGATAGTACATTACAGGTTAAAAGAAACTGTATAATATAACAAGGTCAAATTAGACAAAGACTCCTTCTACTATACAATTCCACGTGAGTTATCCGAAATGGGTGATGGCTGAAGCCGCAGCTTATATTGCCCACCCATATTCCATCCAAGAATTCAAAGGAGAAAAAAGAGAAAACAAGACAAGAGCGATTACAATTTAAAACAAGGCTAAGACAAAATATGACTAAGAGAAAAAGAAAACTGAGCTAGTCTAAGTTAAGCGGTTACTATTCAAAAACAAATCTAAGACATAGTGTCACAGAGAAAAAAGAAAAACTAAGCTATAACACAACACAGGCTGGAAATGTCAATCCTTATGTGAGTTTACATGTCGTCTTGTAAATATGTTTGGAGTATTTCTTCCTTTAGTTTTTGTTTAAATTGTCCAAGCTTTGTACATGATTTTAATTCAGGTCCAAAATCGTTCCATAATCTGACACCTTGCACTGAAATACAGTGTTGCTTGGTGGTTGTTCTCACTGTAGGCTTTTGAAATATACATGTTCCTCTGAAGTGATATCGTTTCTCCCTTGTTTGGAACAACTTTTGGATATTTGCGGGCAGTGATAGATTCTTCACTTTGAACATTATTATTGCGGTTTTAAAGTCGATCAGATCTTTCAACTTGAGAGTTTTTTGTTTAAGAAAAAGTGGGTTTGTTGGTTCCCTGTAAGCTGCTTTGTTGATTATTCTAATAGCTCTCTTTTGAAGCATAAAGAGTGGATATATGTTTGTTTTATATGTATTTCCCCATTCTTCATTACAATATGTCATGTATGGGAGTATTAATGAATGATACAAGGTGTATAGTGTGGGTTGATTCAGCAAATTTTTCACTCTGTGTAATATTGCAATTGATTTGGATACTTTACCTTTTATATAATTAATATGTGGCTTCCAACACAGTTTGTTATCAATTATTACTCCAAGGAATTTAGTTTCGGATACCCTTTCAATCTCTACACCATTTACACTGAGTTTGGGTACTGGGTAGTTGTGATGGTTGTTAAAGACTATAAATTTTGTCTTGCTTAAATTGAGCGTTAATTTGTTTGAATCAAACCACAGTTTCAGCTTTCCTAATTCCTTTCCGAGTGTATCCAGAAGTTGTTCCAAGTTGTTTCCACTGCATAGCAGGTTAGTGTCATCAGCAAACAATATTAAGTCCATTTTTTCTGAAACTTTACATATATCATTTATATACATATTGAATAATAATGGTCCCAAAACTGAACCCTGTGGGACTCCACAGGTGACCTTCAGTAGCTCTGAGTTTTTGTTGTTAACACATACAAACTGATATCTATTCTTTAAGTAACTTCTTAACCAGGACAGTGCTACCCCTCTGATACCACAATTTTGTAGTTTCTTTAATAATAGATTGTGATCTACTGTATCAAATGCTTTTTTAAGATCCAGGAATACTCCAACTGAATACTCTTTATTTTCAATGGCTGTTGATATTTTTTCTGTAAATTCCATTAAGGCATATGCAGTTGTCCTTTTTGTGTCTGAACCCATATTGCTGCTCACACAATAAATCATTCTTCAGTATGAAGTTGTCAATTCTCTCATAGAATATTTTTTCAAGTATCTTGGAAAATTGCGGTAATAGTGAAATTGGTCTGTAGTTGGAGAGTTCCCCTCTGTCGCCTGTCTTGTAAATCGGAATTACTTTAGCTATTTTCATTGCATTGGGAAATATACCTGATTGGAGAGACAGGTTACAGATATACGTCAGTGGTTTCACTATGCATTCGATAACAGTTTTGACTAGTAGCATATCAATACCATCGCAGTCAGTAGATGTTTTACTTTTGAACGATTTAACAATTTCAATGACCTCTCTTTCGTCTGTGTTCTTTATGAAGATGGTGTCTTTTACAGCAGTGTTATTGCATATTGAATCACCTGTTGGCACCGTAGTGGGTATTTCTCGGGCCAGTTTAGGTCCAATGTTAACAAAAAAATTATTAAATTCATCTGCAGGTGAAGCTATATTCACATTCGGAGTCGATTTATTATTTTTTGGAGTGTTAGTTGGGTAGCTGGTATTTCTGCTTTTATTTCCAAGGATACTGTTGATTATTGTCCATGTATTTTTAATATTGTCTTTGTTTTTTTCCAGTTCTTTACTGTAATAGTCTCTTTTACTACATCTTATTATATATGTTAACTTATTTTTGTATGTTTTATACCGCTGCTCTGCTTCTTTTGTCCTTTTCTTTATGAAAGCTTTATATAATAAATTTTTCTTTTTACACGCCTTTTGTAGTCCTTTGGTTAACCATGGCTTATTAGCAAATTTGTGTTTAAGCTTTTTTTTTACTAATGGGCAGTTTTTTTCATAAAGAGTGGTTACAATGTTTGTAAATGTGTCATAGGCTTCATTTACATCTGATACATAGACTTCTGTCCAGTCTTGCTTCAGCAAGTCCTCTTTAAAAGAACTGATTGCGTTTGGTGATTTGTGTCTGAACGATTTTGAGATTTTTTCTGGGTTGGGCCCCGTGTGGCCATGGATAAGTGCAAAGATTGGCAAGTGGTCACTTATATCATTTATCAATAATCCACTTTCTATTTTCTTGTCGAGAACATTGACAAACAGGTTGTCAATAAGTGTAGCAGAGTGAGCTGTGATTCTACTGGGATGTGTTATTGTGGGATATAGACTCATGCTGTACATAGAGTTCATGAACTCTGTAACTACATTTTGTTGATGTGGATTAAGTAGATCAATATTGAAATCTCCACAAATTGCTACCATTTTCTTACTAGTAATATTATTGTACAGCTCGACTAATTTATCTCTGAATGTCTCAATGCAAGTTCCCGGCGTTCTGTATATGCAGCTTATGATTAGATTTTTTGTTTTGTCTAGGTCAATCTCAACAGTAACACATTCCAGAAGCCCTGGTAGTGCTAAGGACATTTCATTTACAAGCTTACACCTATACAGGTCATCAATATACAGTGCAACACCACCACCCTTTTTTTGAGATCTGTTAATGTTAAACATCTGATATCCCTCTATTGCCATCAGGGGAGCCTGGTCTTCATTAAGCCAAGTTTCAGAGACTGCTATAGCTGTGAATTTTCTGTTTAGCTGTTTTAAATAGTCCTGAATCTGTGAGAAGTTTTTGTTAAGACTTCTGCTATTGAAGTGTATTATTGACAGTTTACCATCTAATTGCACTTGACTTTTGAATTGCTTTTCAGTGTAATATTCACAGTGGTTATGAATATTATTGAAAAAGTGGTTATCAGGATCAATATCATTCTCCATCTCTTGTGGTTTATGTTCAGCATAGTGGCATATTTTTAGAGTTTGAGTTTCCTCACTCTGTGTTTCATAGTCAGTGTTCATTTGTATTTATCTAAGTCAGTAGCATCTCTGATCATTATACTTTTTGCTTGCTCAGGTGTTCCATTTAGTTTAATCCAAATTCTACAATTTCTTGTCCAGGTTGACTGTATCTTATTATGTTTCTTTAGCATCCGTGCCTGCCGTGCTAATTCAGCGTTTTTTTTTGTCAGGTGTTCATTTAGGTAAACTTGAGTTTCCTTTAGTTTTCTGGCCTGCCTCAGTATGTCATTTTTCACCCTCCTGTTCACAAAGCGCATCACAATTGATTTCTTTGTTTTGTTATCTTTCTTCGGTAAAGCATAACAGGCTGAGATCGCATTGGCTTCTACCTTAATGTCTTTATCATTAAGGAACTGAAGCACTTGGTTTTCTAAGGACATTGATTCACTTATGGAAGCATGTTCACCACTCAGTCCTGTAGCGGCATGGGCGTACGACTGATATCTGATGTCTAGTCCACTTATAACTATGTCATCAATGCGAGAACCTTGTTCAAGATCCTCAACGCGTTGCTCCAAAAGACGCCCGTGTTGCTCCAGGTCCATAATTTTTTACGATTAAAAAATTTAAATCCTCGTCCTTTTTTCTCCTCTCGCTGTGTGCCATGAACCTAACCCTAACCCATGTGGCACATGGGGGAAGGTGTGTCAGGCTAAAGATTTTTATTCCATCCATATTTTTTTTTTTCACCATGAACTTATTAGCCATTAATGTGTTTATTTTTAGGGGGATGAAGGACTGAATGAACAGGGAGTGTGCAGCTTTGTACTTTTCATTGTAACTTCTTGGAGTGACAGGAGATGTGTCCACATCTGCCTGCAGCCGCACACCCCCACCTGTCCAGCTGAGCTGAGGCCGCCCACACTGTGCTTACAGCTGGAGTTCTCGAGTGGCACCTTGACTGCTAGCCAATGGAGGCTGCTGAGCGTAGGCTTACTTCGTGGTGGGGGTTGACATGCCAGATCTCCTCCTTCCCTCCTGCCCAGAGTGACTGGGACAGAGAGCCACAAACGATGGCAGAGAAACGCACAAGATGGGGGGGGGACCCTCGGTCGGCGAAAGCCACAGGAGAGGGACCCTCCATCTGCCCATGGGCCAGAAGTAACTTCGGCACCATTCCAAATCAAATCACCCTGTATTGTCTTTCAACTGTACAACCAATCATGTACAGTAGAACGAGATTGTGTTTTACTTATCTACTGTGTTAATCACACACACCCCATATATAGAATCAGAGGGCCGCTGCCATGCAAGGCGCCGCCACAATTTTCCCTCCTCCATTCCATTATTGCTGAGCACCAAGCTGGATGGCAGGAAGTTCCACTTTTATATGGTCTTCAGCATGACCCGGCCGGGATTTGAACCCCTGCCTCCTGGGTGTGGGGCGGGTGCTCTACCAACTGAGCCACCACTCCAACTTCCGCACCTATTGATCCTTTTTATCTCTTATATAAAAGTTTATGAAAGTTTACACAGGCATCATCAGTGAGAACTGATTATGGACCACATCGTTGTAATAAAGTCCATAGTTTTGAATTTGTATAAAATCCTTGTAATATTGGTTTTATGTAGATATTTAAACTGTTCTTGCGTAACGCGTTAATCGCAAACATCTGAAATTTCTACATTTTGTCATTAAACTGAAAACATATTTAGCGTTAAATGATTTTGATTGCAACTTTATATTCATATGTATTGTTTATTTTTTCTGATAATTTTTTTCTGATTTTCATGCACATTTTAAAAAGTCTCTGTTTCTAACCTACATATTCTTATCAGTACATGTTTCCTCTTTCTGTGTGCTGTGAAATTTCCTGGGTGGGTGTTTTTAAAAATCTTATCTTGAAGGTTTTTATTTAATTTGCAACAGATTTACTGATATAGAATCATTCTTATATCTCCCTTATCAGGATGGCAGTACGATGCATAGTTGTTCTTCTGATTCTGATCTTCTGCAGTCTGGATGATAAAGGTCATGCACAGTTCCTGAACGTCTTTTTTGAGGTAAGGATGTTAATCGGAAATACTGAAACCTTTAATTTCAGATATATTTCTACTTCTGTCAGACTGTACACTTTATTTTTCCGATTCTTTTAGGAAGTCATGGTTACAGAAGCATCCCCCATTCATCATAGACACAAAAGACAAAGTAAGTCACAATTTAGTCCTCGAATTACAGAATTAGAAAAGGTTTACTGTCGTATCCACAGTCAGAACTACAAACCCTAAAAGAAGACAATCAGAAATGCACAGTATTAATAAAAAGTAGCAAAAGGCAATAACAGAAATGAGTAACTATGCTGTACAAATGGACTAAATAATAGTAGTGTGATTAGGATGCTGTGTGTTACATGCTGTAGTGCTCTGTGTGGCAGCGGTGGGCACACCGTCCTAAACAGAAGCACCAGTGTTTACCTTATAAAATGACAAAAACATAAACAACCATCAGTGATCTGTGTGGAGTTTGCATGTTCTCCCCGTGTCTGCGTGGGTTTACTCCGGGATTTCTCTGGTTTCCTCCCACACGCCAAAAACATGCAGGTTAGGTTAATTGGCATCAAACTGGGGATTCTAAATTGTCCTTAGGTGTGACTGTGAGAGTGAATGGTTGTCTGTCTCTCTGTGTTGCCCTGCGATGGACTGGCGATCTGTCCAGGGTGGACCCTGCCTCTCGCTCAAAGATGCTGGGATAGGCTCCAGCCCCCCACGACCCGAAAAAGATTAAGCGGAAGAAGCTGGATGGATGAATGAATAAACTACAGGGGTATGTCACGCCTGTCCACCGTGGCAGTGATGGGGGTCTGTTATGATCTCACCTTTTGTCTCTTCTCCCATCACTTCAGCAGTGCCATTAATTAGGTTGTTGTGTATTTTTCTGAAGTTGTGGCGTTCCGGTTCCGTACGCCCTTGTTCATTGTGGACCACTCAGGCCATCCAAGTGCCGCTGCTTGCAGGTGCGCAGCTGTGCCTCAGTGTCTCACTGCTGCCCTGGCTGGGCGGCTTGAACTTGAGTAGACCTGTAATAATAGCAGATTTTTTTGTAAAATTATCACAATAAACGATATTATGGTTGACGTCATGAAGAACATTTTATGCCAAGGATGTGATAACAATCCAAGTACATCTTTTCAAAGGGTATTGAATTTATATTTATTAAGAATATTAAACACTGGAATTTAAATGTGATTTTTTTTTAGAAACTAAATAAATAAATGGTTGCAGCTCTTTTGCTGTAACACTGTCTGTCATTCATCACTGTCATGTTTATATTTGCTTTGATGGTCAAAGACTCCTTGATACCAGACCGTGGGGAAATGGAGGTCTCTGCCGGTTTCACTGCAGTTTTTGTTGTTAAAACTGTGTGGCATGATTATGTGTTAAAGGGCCTAGATCATGCTATTTTAAGCCTTTCAGAGTAAATTATATGCATGTACGTGATAGTATATTACCTTTGGTACACTGGAGAATGAATTTCTTATGAAATATGAGTTATTTTCGCGAGCTACTTTTCCAACCCGGAAGTAAGATGCCTTGATCTCTGAGGCTCCGCCTCTCCTTCTTGTGGCTGCCGCCCATTTCATGACGTAACCCCTGAGTCGACTGCTGCAGCGTGTCACTGGGTTCCCCCCACGAAAACTTAGAAGACATTGTCTTAAGTAAAAAAGCAAACAGTTGTTGTCACTGAGCAGATTAGGGGCGAGAGGAACTACTTCTTCACAGCGTCAATGCTAAAGTGAAAGAGTTTTGCCAATCACCGCTCCGTTTGCTGCGCGGAGAAAATGGGTGTGTGCGTTAGCCTGGGGGCGGTGCTGGCAGCACAGGCACTTCCTGGAGTGGGCGGCTCACCCACGTTCATACGTATGAATGTGGGGACCCAGTCATTATCAGGGGCAGGGCGGAGCAGCAGCTCAGAGAGCAGCGTTGAGGAGGAATACTCAGAGATGCGGGAATGGAGCAAAATACCACTCTGGGAGTGTTTTTGGTGAGGAATTAACATTAAAACATGCTTAAAAGCTCAAAAAAGTCGATTTTGCATGATAGAGGCCCTTTAAATGCATTTTCAGGTTAGTTGTATTTCCAGTTTACAACCATTTTAAAAGCAAAGCAAGAAAAATTTATCTATATAGCACCTTTCACAGATAGAAATCATAAAGTGCTTCACACAAAAAGATAAAAAACATCACAATAAAAACATAAAAATTATATAAAATCAGATAACATCAAAGAATTAAAAACAAACATACAGTATATTAGCTGCTCTTGCTTGCTTTTTTTTTTTTCTTGCCTTCTGATTGTTGCTCTGAGTGTTGCTATCCCTGTGCTGTTGCAATCCTGGAATTTCCCCGTTGTGGGACTAATAAAGGCTTATCTTATCTTATCTTATTATTATCTTTATGTGCCATGTTCTTCTCTCCCCTCTGACTGTTCATGTTTTGTGTGTCCTCTGTCTATGACAGGGGTGTCCAATCATGTGCCATGGAGGGCCAAGACCCTGCAAGCTTTGCCTCCAACCAGTGTCTTCAACAGCAGATTTCACTGAACTTCTTCCCACTGATTGCTGATCAGTGAAAACACCTGCTGAAGAGACCGGGTAGAAGAGAAAACCAGCAGGGTCTTGGCCCTCCGTGGCACATGATTGGACACCCCTGGTCTATGATCATCGGTGTAGCCCCGCCTGTTCTGTGTCTGTGATTAATCCCTGCTGTCTCGTTTGTCACTGATTGTGCTCACCTGTTTGGTGTTGGGTTTGATTACTCCTGTGTCTGTTTATGTCAAGCCCCAATCAGGGTCTGGTCATGTGTGTCGTTAGTCACGTCTGCATGATCAACAGGCTTCTGATCTGCTGTATGCTGTCTTGTTTAGTTAGTTTTTTGTTACAGCTCCTGAGAACTCTCAGTTCTGCTCTCAGTTCTTGTTCCTCGGCCACTGAAGCACAAATACTACTGGATCAGCACCTATGAGCATAACTCCTTCTTAGTCAGCCTATGAACTTTTCAGCCCCCCCCCCCCCCCGCCTTCGCCCCATAAGCTACATATTCATTGCAGCCCAGCTGAGCTTTAGGAGGAATGAAGGTTTGTCAGCAGGTCTGTTGTAGTATGGTCAGGGTTAAACACTGCAGGCCCTATTCACTGGGTATTGCTGCTAGTATCCCATAAAACCATATAGGAAACAACATTTTCTGTATCTGTAAGTTCTTAGGCTGAGTCTGTGTTAATTTGAACCAATCAGACTGTAAGATCATGAAAGTACTGATGAATCTCAGTCACTTTTGTGTTTTGAAGTCTTAACTTTTCTTTGGTTTCTATCATTACCTCCGCCAAGGAGGTTATGTTTCCATCAGCATTGGTTTGTCTGTCTGTTTGTTTGTTTGTTAGCAAGATAACTCAAAAAGTTATGGATGGATTTTCATGAAATTTTCAGAGCTTGTCAGAAATGGGGTATCCTACAGATGATTACATTTTGGTGGTGATCTGGATCACTGTCTGGATCCAGGAATTTTTTAAAGGATTCTTGGGGAACTGTGGCACTTGGCGGAGGTCTGCGCTCTCCGAGTGTTTTTCTAGTTTTGATTATGGTTAGGATTATGAATGACAGTAACGTTCCAACACAACCTTAAAATTGTATCATAAAGATTCAAGCAATTTTGCTGGGGGTTACACAACCTGTGAGAAGTCACAACTGCCAGGAGCAGCAGTTTAGCTAAGATAAGATGAGATCACCTTTATTAGTCCCTCAATGAGGAAATTCCAGGCAGCAGCAGACAATCACAGCTGTGTGTTTTCTAAATGCACCAACAGAGCTAGACATGGAACTATTGGTCGTTCGGTAGATTTAGTGGAACAATGTGGGCATTGGCTTCAGCACCTTACCACTGAAAGTGATTTCTACACTACTCTCATCTTTTAAGTGGGAGAACTTGCACAATTGGTGGCTGACTAAATACTTTTTTGCCCCACTGTACAACTTGAGTCTAAAAGCTTGCTCAAAAAGCAGAGTCTTCAGCTGTTTTTTTAAAGGAATCACCACAATTTAAACAACGTAAAGAAAGTGGGACTTCAATCCACAGTCTTGGTGTAACAGACTGAAATGATCGATCACCTCTGGTTTTAAAATGTGTGTGTGAAACCTATAGGAGCATGGAATTTGATGAACTTAGGTTTCGTGCAGGGATGTGAGGGACGATCAGATCACAGATGTATGAGGGAGCTTGACCATGTAAGCATCTAAAAGTAGGAACTAAGAATTTAAAATTAACTCTAAAATGAACTGGCAACCAGTGAAGAGAAGATAAAACCGGAGTAATGTGTGCTCTTCTACTGGTGTCAGTTAAAAGCCTTGCAGCAGAGTTTTGAACATCTTGGAGACTTGGACACATACTGTATGTGATATACCGGTTCATTGACATTACTGGGCTCTCCAAGACCAATTTCACTATTACCGCAATTTTCCAAGATACTTGAAAAAATATTCTATGAGAGAATTGACAACTTCATACTGAAGAATGATTTATTGTGTGAGCAGCAATATGGGTTCAGACACAAGAGGACAACTGCATTTGCTCTAATGGAATTTACAGAAAAAATATCAACAGCCATTGAAAATAAAGATTATTCAGTTGGAGTATTCTTGGATCTTAAAAAAGGATTTGATACAGTAGATCACAATTTATTATTAAAGAAACTACAAAATTGTGGTATTAGAGGGGTAGCACTGTCCTGGTTAAGTAGTTACTTAAAGAATAGATATCAGTATGTATGTGTTAGGCAACAAAAACTCAGAGTTACTGAAGGTCACCTGTGGAGTCCCACAGGGTTCAGTTTTGGGGCCATTATTATTCAATATGTATATAAACGATATATGTAAAGTTTCAGAAAAAATGGACTTTAATATTGTTTTGCCGATGACACTAATCTGTTATGCAGTGGAAACAATTTGGAACAACCTTCTGGAGACACTCAGAAAGGACTTAGAAAGCTTAAACTGTGGTTTGATTCAAACAAATTAATGCTCAATTTAAGTAAGACAAAATTTATAGTCTTTACCACCCATCACAACTACCCAGTACCCAAACTCAGTGTAAATGGTGTAGAGATTGAAAGGGATCTGAAACTAAATTTCTTGGAGTAATAATTGATAACAAACTGTGTTGGAAGTCACATATTAATTATATAAAGGTAAAGTATCCAAATCAATTGCAATATTACACAGAGTGAAATATTTGCTGAATCAACCCACACTATACACCTTGTATCATTCATTAATACTCCCATACATGACATGTTGTACTGAAGTATGGGGAAATACATATAAAACAAACATATATCCAGTCTTTATGCTTCAAAAGAGAGCTATTAGAATAATAAACAAAGCAGCTTACAGGGAACCAACAAACCTACTTTTTCTTAAACAAAAAACTCTCAAGTTGAAAGATCTGATTGACTTTAAAACTGCAATAATAATGTTCAAAGTGAAGAATCTATCACTGCCCGCAGATATCCAAAAGTTGTTCCAAACAAGGGAGAAACGATATCACTTCAGAGGAACATGTATATTTCAAAAGCCTACAGTGAGAACAACCACCAAGCAACACTGTATTTCAGTGCAAGGAGTCTGATTATGGAACGATTTTGGACCTGAATTAAAATCATGTACAACGCTTGGACAATTTAAACAAAAACCAAAGGAAGAAATACTCCAAATATATTTACAAGACGACATGTAAACTCACATAAGGATTGACTTATCCAGCCTGTGTTGTGTTGTAGCTTAGTTTTTTCTTTTTTTTCTCTGTCACATTTTGTCTTAGATTTGTTTTTGAATAGTAACCGCTTAACTTAGCCTAGCTTAGTTTTCTTTTTTTCTCTCAGTCACATTTTGTCTTAGCTTTGTTCTGAATTGCAATCGCTCTTGACTGTTTTCTCTTTTTTCTATTTTGAATTCCTGGATGGAATATGGGTGGGCAATATAAGCTGTGGCTTCAGCCATCACCCATTTCGGATAACTTACCTGGAATTGTATAATCAGAGGAGTCTTTGTCTAATTTGACCTGGTTGTTATATTATTCAGTTTCTTTTAACCTGTACTGTACTATCTGAAATAAATTAATTCATTCATTCATTCATTCTCCTTGCTCATTCAGCTTAAATCAAAATACTCCCACACCGGAGTTTTAGAATCAATTCCATTTATTCTTCTCTACTTTCTGGAACTGTCATCATCAGGAACTTAATCCCCTGTAACACCTTAACGATTTAGGCAGCATTTGCCGATGTGTCAAAATTCCTCTAAAATGCTGGTATATGCCCAAAATTTTCAATTTTAGGCATATGCCTCACTTAGCCATAACGAGTTGGATGTATACATAACACAGTAACTTATACAGAATGTTTCAATAACTTATAAATAACTTAAACCAACGAATGCTTAGCATGTTTCCAGGATTCACAACTCATGGGCAATGATAGTCTAACTTATGCATAGCTTATGCATGGCTTATCCTAACTTCTGCATAACACGGTCATGCCAAACTGCCATCGCTTCCCGATCCATGAATCCAAGGTGTGCGAGAGGTCATTTCTGTTCAACCAAAGTCATTCTCACCTCCAAAGACCATCACACAGTGGGGGCATGACTGACCTGGCAGCACTGTCACATCTGTCAAGTCAGTCACACCTAAAACAGCTGATGTGACACATCACGAACAATAAAGTGAAAAAATAAGATAATGCATGGTGTTCTTTTGCTGGTGTGGACCCAAAAAGTTTAGTTTATTGGTTTATTTGTCAGGGACCATGTACAAAAAAGACATTAAACACGGGGTAAAAATGCTCTGTACCAGATATATCATTCTCTCACTAATTTCCATCTGTAGTCCCTGGTGGCAGGAAGGAAGATATTAAAAGAAAAACAGGCACACTATAGAAAGCAATTCAGGTCAGGTTTCAGAAATTGTTGACCCTAAAAAAAAGCAGGGAGTAAGTTTAAAAGTTATAAAAGATAAGAGAGACGGCAACATAAAAACATTTTCAAATCTCATTTAAGGGGGAGAGTAAATGCTAGCAGGCTTGATTACTTAAAATCCTTTTTAGTCACTGTGGAAAAGTCTCTGTAATTTGTTCTGCTCTTCAAAGTAGTGGGGAGCTTGTTCCATTCGTTACAGGTTTGTATGAGAACGCTAATTGTCAAAAACAGTTTATATGTTGGGGGATGCAACAATGTCACCTAGAGGAAGTCCTTGTCATTCTGGTGTTGTGTTCAGAGTTAGGTATACAAAAGCCTTAAAGGAGTGGGGGTGCAGAACCATGGGTAATTTTAAAGACCAACCATATATTAGCATACATGATCATATTTTCAAAGCTAAGCTTAACATCTTGTGTAGGGCGACGCGGTGGAGGAGTGGTTAGCACTGCAGCAGCACAGCAACTCACCCTTGGCCAGGGGATCCTGGGTTCGATCCCAGCCCCTGACCAACAGTGATCTGTGTGGAGTTTGCATGTTCTCCCCGTGTCTGCGTAGTGTTCACTCCGGGATTTCTCCGGTTTCCTCCCCATGCCAAAAACATGCAAGTTAGGTTAATTGGCATCAAAACTGGGGATTCTAATTGTTCTTAGGTATGAATGTGAGAGTGAATGGTTGTCTGCTCTCTGTGTTGGCCCTGCGATGGACTGGAGATCTGTCCAGGGTGGACCCTGCCTCTCCCCCAGAGATGCTGGGATAGGCTCCAGCCCCCCCCCAACCCAAAAAGGATTAAGTGGAAGAAGATGAATGAATGTATGAATGAATGAACATCTGGTGTTTGGTAAGTATACCACAATGGTGATACTGTTGTGTCTTCTTATCCATAATATTTGATTGATTGTTTTATACAGGGATTCCAAGGGTTTCAGAGTCATACTGTTGGCTTGTGACCAGCAAGAGATGCAATAGGAGAAATGTGTCAAAATCAGGGCATTCAGAAAGGTTTTTGATCCTTTTAGACTAAGTGAGTTTCTAATGCAACGGAAGTTTGCAAGGTTATATTTCAGAATGCAGCTTATCCATTTTATGTGCTTTTTTAAAGCTGAGTGTGGGATCTATTGAGACACCCAAATACTTAAACTTTGTTATATTTTCAATATTTGCTCCTTTTACAGTTGTAGACAGATAATGTGTATGATTTTGTATGTTGGTAAACTACATGGTAGCTGTTTTCCCTAAGTTCAGAGTGAGGCATGATTGATTAATCAATTTTGACACTTTCTCCATTGATATCATTAACTTGTCAGCCACTTGTTTGGCATCCTTCCCATGTGTGTAAAGGACTATGTCATCTGCATTTATCTGAATTTTCACATAGTTTCATTTTCACATACTGATTGCAAATCATTAATATACAAACAGCAGTGGGCCTAAAATTGAACCTTGTGGTACTCCCATGGTGCATGCCTTTGATTGGGATACGGTATTGTTTATGCGCACACACTGGGAGTGACCAGATAGATAAGATTTTAACCAGCTAAGGTTATTTAGTACCATATAGCTCTTTTACTGTGAAGTGCTGGGTGGTGATGCTCACCTCAGATGACATCACTGGGTCGTCCTATGTAAGGCCGAGGTCAGCTATCTCAGGGCCTCTTGTACAGGGCCTCCTGTACATTGATTTCAGTTCAGCATTCAACACCATTATTCCCCAGAGACTGATGAGAAATTACTCCCTTCTCGGTCTGAAACACCGCCACATGTCTCTGGATCCTGGATTTCCTGACTGAGAGACCTCAGTCTGTCCGGGTTGGAAACAAACATCTCCAACTCTGTCACGCTGAGCACCGGATCCCCTCAAGGCTGTGTACTCAGTCCACTGTTGTTTACACTTCTAACACATGACTGTGTATCCAGACACGAGGGGAACCAGATTATTAAGTTTGCAGACGACACCACGGTGGTGGGGACTTATTCAGAGGGATGAGGAATCAATGTACAGGGAAGAAGTGAGAGACCTGGAGGGCTGGTGCAGGAGAACAATCTGGTGCTCAGCGTGGACAAAACGAAGGAGATAATTATCAACTTCCGGCGGGTCACAGCCTGAGCATGTCCCCCTCAGCATCGGCGGGCCGTTTAGTGGGAGAGAGTAGAGAACGTCAAGTTCCTCGGAGTGCAGATCTCGCAGGCCCTGACCTGGAGCAAGAATTCCTTGGAGATCGGGAAGCGGGCTCAGCAGAGACTGCACTTCTTGAGGAAACTCAAACAGGCCTCTCTCCCCATCTGCATCCTCAGCACCTTCTACAGAGGTGGTGGTGGAGAGTGGTTCCGACGTACTGCATTGCTACATGGTACTCCAGCTGCAGTATGTCAGAACAAAATGCCCTGCAGAGGATAGTCAAGGGGGCTGAGAGGTAATTGGAGTCTCTCTCCCCTCTGTCCAAGAACTTTTTCAGAACCGTTGTAGGAGCAGGGCACTGAACATTGTCAAGGACCGTTCTCACCCTCTGCATAAACACTTTGAACTTCTTCCATCTGGTAAATGATTCCGGAGCATCAAAGGCAGAACCACCAGACTGATTAACAGCTTCCTTCCACAAGCTGTCAGGATGCTGAACAGTTGACCTGGAATCTCTCATACACACTACTGCACCTACGGACATTTTGTATATTATTTGTATATTATAGTTAGTTAGGGGTTTTGGTTTTTTTTTTTTTTTCTCCCCAAGTATGTCTCAGGGATGTGTGAATGGATGGGGGGGGTGGGGGTGGGGGTGGAGCTATGTGGGAGTGTGTCTTAAATCACACTGCTTCTATTTATATGGATGCCGAGAGAAACACAATTTCATCTTGCCTGCACTTAGTTGTATGTACAGCAATATGACAATAAAGTTTGATTTGATTTGATTTTGATTTGATTTTGTCTCACCTGTTCCTTGGCTGGTGCTGAGTCTGTGGCTGTCTTTATCAGTGAGTTAAATAAAGCTGTGTTCCAAGTCACCTTGCCTCTTCTGTGCAGCAGGGCAACACCAGACATAACATTGGCAACAAGGATTAAACCATGGACGCATGCATTGCTCTTATTTGCCCATTTCTCGAGGTGCCTGGGGACCCGCCAGTACCCTGGCCTAGGTGGTTCGAAGCTTTACAGAACTACGTTGTTGTGCTGGGTCTCAGGGATCTTTACAAGCTAAGGGCCCGGGCGCTCCTGGTGCATAATTTGGATATTGAGGGCCAGTGAATCCTGCGAACGCTTAGTGCTGCGGACACCTACGAAGAGGTAGTGGAGCTGCTAGCTAGCCATTTCCACACCCCGGGTAATGTGACGCCAAACATAACATTAGGGTATTCATGGACAGTTTATATCCTGATGGTTTAGAACAGGGGTGTCAAACTCAAATTCACAGTGGGCCAAAATTAAGCAGTGAAGTAAAGTCACGGGCCAAACTCAATATTTATTGAAAAATTAACTGCAACTGATATGTAATGTTTAACCTTTTCATATGGAAACAAACTTTAGTTTTGCTTAAACACAGAATCTGGAACAACCAAAGCTTGATATTACAAACACATGAGAAATTAAATTTGAAATAAAAGACACATCAGTGGTATTCATTTCTTATTTAAATAAATAAATAAAGTATGTATCTCCCCGTATCCTTTCAAGTTCCTTGTTAAAGTAAATCTTTTTCAAAGCCAACAACAAAAGAACAAAAAATAATAATGTCATTCAATAAAAATCCAACATTTCAACTATTAACAGACCATGCCTTGCAGTAGAAAAAGTGCATAAATAACAGATATATTCAAGCTCAGTTTGCTACACTCTGATTTACTCTGCACATTGGTCTAAGCCAGATACCTGGCATCTTTTCTTAGATTTCCAAAAGTTGTTCCAAACAAGAGAGAAACGATATCACTTCAGAGGAACATGTATATTTCAAAAGCCTACAGTGAGAACAACCACCAAGCAACACTGTATTTCAGTGCAAGGAGTCAGATTATGGAACATTATGGACCTGAATTAAAATCATGTACAACGCTTGGACAATTTAAACAAAAACTAAAGGAAGAAATACTCCAAACATATTTACAAGACGACATGTAAACTCACATAAGGATTGACATATCCAGCCTGTGTTGTGTTGTAGCTTAGTTTTTCTTTTTTTTCTCTCTGTGACATTCTGTCTTAGATTTGTCTTGAATAGTAACTGCTTAACTTAGCTTAGCTTAGTTTTCTTTTCTTTTTTTTCTCTCAGTCCACTTTGTCTTAGCTTTGTTCTAAATTGTAATCACTCTTGTCTTGTTTACTCTTTTTTCTTTGAATTCTTGGATGGAATATGGGTGGGCAATATAAGCTGCGGCTTCAGCCATCACCCATTTCGGATAACTCACGTGGAATTGTTTAGTAGAAGGAGTCTTTGTCTAATTTGACCTTGTTGTTATATTATACAGTTTCTTTAACCTGTACTGTATTATCCGAAATAAATAAATTCATTCATTCATTCATTCAGATGCAAGTTCATCAATGTCTGGGGTCAGGCTCTGAGCTGAGGAAAACCTCAGGATGGAGTGAAGGTGTTCATCAGTGAGTCGACTTCTGTGAGGTGTTTTGTTCACCTTCATCATAGAGAACAGTTGTTCACATAGATATGTGCTGCCGAACATTGAGAGCATCTGAGCAGCTTGGGTGCATAATTGAGGCATTGTGTCGGGGAGGAAACATGGAAACCGCGCAGCACCAACAGAGTCATATTTTGATTTGAACATGTCATTACATTGGAGTTCAATTAGCTCCATTTGGAGGCTGGTTGGTGCGCTTTCCACGTCGATCGCGAACGGGTTACTGAGCAGTTCAAATCTCCCTTTCTGAGCCTCAAAGTTGGCAAATCGCCGGGAAAACTCGGCGCTGAGCGCGTTGATTTTTTCAGCAAACTGTGCGCTAGGCAGCACGGCAGGAGAAATTTGCTCTACCATGGTTTGGCAGCACGGAAAATGACCCAAGTTTCCTTGCAGCATCTGAGTCTTCCATAGACACAACTTAGTTTTAAAGGCCCTCACTGCTGCGTACATGTCTGTGATGATGTGGCCCCGTCCCTGAAGCTGCAGGTTAAGCACATCGAGATGGCTCACAACGTCAGACAGAATGCAAGCTCACACAGAAACTTTTTATCTCTCAGCTCTGTTGTGTCCTTCCCTTTGTTTTCCATAAACTGACAGATTTCCTCACGAGCTCAAAAACATCTGTTCAGTACTTTTCCTCTGCTTAGCCATCTCACCTCTGTGTGATAGGGCACAGCTCTGTATTCTGAATCCAACTCCTCCAGAAAAGACTTGAACTGCCGGTGATTCAAACCTTTGGCTCTTATGAAGTTGACTACTGGTTTTATAGAGCTCATAACATGTTCCATTTGCAGAGCTTTGCCACAGAGCGCTTCCTGATGTATGATACAGTGATAAACTGTAAGTTCACCTGCATCTTCCTCCCGCATCTTCTCCTGAATCCTGCCGACCAATCCACTCTTTTGACCGCACATCGCGGGCGCACCATCTGTCGTCAGTCCCACAAGTTTATCCCAAGGCAGGATCATTTCAGTTATACATTTGGATACCTCTTCAAAGATATCTTTTCCTGTGGTGGTGCCATGTATTGCTTTTAATCCTAAAAGTTCCTCTGTGACGCACAGGCTCGAGTCTACTCACGGATGAAGATTGACAGCTGGGCAGTATCAGACGTGTCGCTGCTCTCATCCACAGCAAGGAGTATGCAATAAAATCTTTTCCCTTTTTTATTAGTTGTTCATGTAGATTAGTGGAAAGCTCACACACGCGCTCAGCACGGTGTTTCTGCTCAGGCTCACATTTAAAAATTCTTGCTTTTTATCTGGGCACACGATGTCGCAAACTTTGACCATGCACTTTTTGACAAACTCTCCCTCATTAAAGGGCCGGGCTGATTTTGCTATCTCTGCTGCCACAATAAAGCTGGCCTTTACAGCAGCTTCACTTTTTGATTTTGCTTTCATGAACATAGTCTGCCGGCAAACCAGACTTCTTTTCATCTCCTCCACCTTCTGCAGCTTCTGCTTTACGTCCAGGTCCTTGTACTTTTCATAATGTTTTGTTTCATAGTGTCTTCTTATGTTATATTCTTTCATTACAGCCACGTTCGCTCTGCACACAAGACAAACAGGTCTGTCCTTTATATTCGTGAACAGATAATCTGCCTCCCACCTGTCTTGAAAGCTCCTGTTGTCCATCTTTCGTTTGGCCATTTTTGTGGAGGGTGAAATTAATTTGTCCGATGTGACTGGAGCATGGTTGTCAATGACTGTCAACAGAAAAAAGGAGCGCTTGCCGGTTTCGACTGCGCGCCAACATACTAGCAAAGCATTGTGGGATTTGTAGTATTAGCGGTACAGTATATACCGCGGGCCAGCTCTAATGCACATTTGATATGATCTCGCGGGCCAATTATAATTACACTGCGGGCCAAATTTGGCCCGTGGGCCTGAGTTTGACACATGTGGTTTAGAAAGAAGGACTGAGTGATTGATCGTATCAAAGGCTTTACACACATCTAAAGAGATGGCTCCTACCACCCACCCCCGGTCCAGATTTCCTTCAATCGTTTCAAAAAAGTAACAACATGCAGTCTCGGTTCTGCCAGACCGGCGGCGCCACACGAGTCGGCTGCCTGTGGCAACAGCCTTTTTTTTATCTTCCTTCTTCTTTCTACACCTTTCACTCTGTATATATATCACGGACGCACGGATCGCCCCGGGGGTCTCCCGGGTCGGCGGACGGAGCCACGGTTTGCAGCGGGAGACGTTACAGCGGGGAGGAGCTAGTGCTAGCTAGCACTTGGCCGCCGCCCAGTGCTAATGAGAAACTCGACATACCGGGAGCTGTAGCGAAAACGACGCGGTGCCGGGCTGGAGTTTAGGCGGCGTGAAAGAAATATAAGACAGAATAATAAAGAGCGATGGCAAGAACCAAGCAGACCGCCCGTAAAATCTACTGGAGGAAGAAGCGCCCCCCCCCCCACCAGGGCTGCTCGGAGAGGCGCCCCGGCCACCGGCAGAGTGAAGAAGCCTCGCCGTTACAGGCCCGTGGCTCTGAGAGAGATCCGTCGCTGCCAGAGATCCAAGGAGCTGCTCATCCGCAAGCTGCCCGCCCAGCTCCTGGTGAGGGAGATCGCTCAGGACTTCAAGACCGTCCTGCGTTTCCTGAGCTTCGCCGTCATGGCTCTGCAGGAGACCAGCGAGGCCCACCTGATGGTCTCTTCTTCGCTAAGGGGGTCACCATCATGCCCAAAGACTTCCAGCTGGCCCGCTGCATCCACGGAGAGAGAACTTAGACTTTCTGCTGCACATTCACCAGCCATAATGCTCTGCACTGTGTGTCTATATATATACATTTATAGTAATATGGACATATGTTTACTAGATGTTGTTTTTTCTTGCCTTCTGATTGTTGCTCTGAGTGTTGCTATCCCTATGCTGCTGCAATCCTGGAATTTCCCCATTGTGGGACTAATAAAGGCTTATCTTATCTTATCTTATCTTATCTTATCTCCATTGAGTGGTTAGGCCTGAAACCAAACTGCATGGGATGCAGCAGCTGGGCAGATTTGAGATGTTCTACCAATTGGTCTACTACCACCTTTTCAATGACTTTTGACAAGACAGGAAGTATACTTATTGGCCTATAATTACTGATTTCCTTTTTGTCTCTGGCTCTGTGTATGGGGGTTACAATGGCAGGTTTCAGTGCATCAGGGAAGATATTTTCATGTATTGATTGATTTATTAGTTCTGTAATTGGAATTACTAAAGTATCTTTATGTTTTGTTTTGTTTTTTTTTCAGGAATACAGTATCTAGTCCATGAATATCCTTAGCTCTGAAACTTGATAGAGATGATAAAATTTTGTTAAGCTTTACCTCATTTGTGGGTTTTAGGTTTAGATCAGTTTTATGATTTATTTTAATTTGGTGCAGGTATGTTTGAGTAAAATTCAGACCCAGTTCTTGTACCAATTTGATAAAATACTCATTAAAATTGCTGGCTATAACTAAGCTATAACTAAGACCCAGACAAGGGCCAGAATTTGAGATGAAGAAATGTACAAATGCTAAGTTTAAGTATGCTATTCGTCATATCTCTAAAAATGAGCAGCTTATGAGAAGTAATTCCCTGGCCAAGAAATTGTTAGATAAGAATGTCACAGAATTTTGGAAGGAGCTTAGACGGATTAGTAACAGTAAAACACCTTTGCCCTGTACTTTGGAAGGCATTTCAGGTACAGAAAATATTGTAGATCTTTGGCGGCAACACTTTTACTCATTATTTAATTCAACTAAGGATGAAACTTACAAGGTAGGGAAAGTAGAAAGGGACGATTCGCTCCCGATTGACACTCATGCAGTGATCAAAGCCATTAGAGAGCTATCAAATAACAAAGCGAGTGGTTTAGACTGTATTTCTGCTGAGCATCTTAAATACGCTAGCTCAAGAATTGCTCCTCTTCTTGCAATCTGTTTCACCAGCTTCATGATTCATGGGATGTTACCAGAATCATTATTGTCTGTTGTGTTGGTACCAGTCATTAAAGATAAAGCTGGCAAGCTGTGTAGCCTGGATAATTACAGACCCATAGCTTTAGCCAATATAATATCTAAAGTACTGGAAAAAATCATGTTTGAAAAATTAAATGTATTCATCAAATCTACTGATCATCAATTTGGATTCAAACCCCATCATGGAACAGATCTGTGCATATATGCCTTAAAAGAAATTATAAATAAATACAGAAATCAAAATTCTTCAGTTTTTCTGTGCTTTATTGACGCCTCCAAGGCGTTTGATCGTGTTAATCACAGGATACTGTTTAGGAAAATGATTGACAGGGGGGTGCCCAAGTACTTAGTACGTATCCTGATTTACTGGTACGCACAACAGAAGATGCTGGTGAAATGGGGGAAGAGTCATTCATCCCCATCTGGTGTGAGCAGTGGTGTCAGACAGGGCAGTATATTGTCCCCTATTCTATTTAATCTTTACATGGATGAGTTGTCAAAGCAACTGAATGCCTGTAAAACTGGGTGTTTAATAGGGAATAAGTTAGTGAATCATTTTATGTATGCTGATGATCTAGTTATTCTCAGTCCAAGTAGTGCTGGTCTTCAGGAGTTATTAAGAGTGTGTAGTGCTTATGGAGAGGAAAATGACATAAAATATAATACAAATAAGAGTTGTGTGCTGATCTGCCGCACTAAAGAAGATTTGTTAATGAAATGCCCTGTCTTTGAATTGGCAGGCAGGGAATTAATTGTCAGGGATAAAATTAAATATCTGGGACATGTTATTAATGATAGAATGACTGATGATGATGATATTTTCAGACAACGCTGCAAAATCTACATGCAAGCAAATATTCTTGCACGCAGATTTGGTTTTTGTTCAGATGAGGTGAAACTGGTTCTTTTTAAAACCTATTGTACACCTTTATACACTGCTCATTTATGGATAAATTATAGGAAACTAAGTATGCAGAAATTACAGGTTGCCTACAATGATGCATTAAGAATTTTACTTAAAAAGCCTCGATGGTGCAGTGCTTCCGAGTTATTTGTCTCATCACGTGTAAATACTCTGCATGCAGTAATAAGGAATTTTATGTATAAATTCATCTATCGGCTTGATGTATCTAGAAATGAAATCATTCAAGTCATGTCTAGCATTAAGCTCAGTTCTATTCGCTGTCAGTCACAGTTTAGAAGGCACTGGTACAGTTGTCTTTTTAAGTCTTTTTAAAGTCTGTACTGTCTTTGTACTTCTTTAAGCAGTTATGTCTTAGTGTTTCTTGTAACTTTTTGATTGTTTAAACTGTCTTGTTTTTTTTTTTTTACTTTACTTGTTTATTTTTCTCTTGATGGACCTTGAGTCTGGAATAAAGTCTTTGATTGATTGATTGATTGATTGATTGATTAAGCTATCTGAGTGAAGTTTTCCATTGATATAAAAACAAGGGAAGGAGGGCTGAACAGCGATTTGGATCTTCATAATATCCTGTTGCTTGAAAGTGTTACACTTAACTTGGCTCGGACACGTCCCCGAGAGTTCCCGTTATATGAACAAGTATGTGTGTTTAGCTCTCTGTGTGTGATTAGCTGCACCTGAACTAATCAGAACAGAGATTCAAGACTCAAAGATTCAAAGATTTTATTTGTCACTACTTGTATATGTACAGGACATAGAGGAGAATTGAAATGTCATTTCTCTGTCTCTTAATGGTGTGTGTAAATATATAAGAAAAAAGAAAGAATAAGAATAAGAACAACAATAGATGTCTATGTACAATAATGCTACCTGTAGTGAAAATAAAGATTTAAAAAAACAGCAATCCTATGTACAGTAATATAGTAATACTCGTAGCGCAAGTTCAGTGTGGTAGAGGAGGGGCAAACATTGACAATTTGGAATGTGCATGATCAGTAGTGCAATAACAGTGAGCAGCAGATATGAAATGTGTGCCAATAGTTGTAGTAATGCGCAAAGAGATACATCAGCAGATGTAGCACTGGTGGTGTGCCGGGTCTTTCTGTGTAAACAGCTGAGGTAGAGTTATTGTGGGAGTGAGTATTATCATCCAGGGGCAGGGGGTGGGGGTGCAGGAGGCAGTGGCGGGGTAGGGCAGAGGGGCACCAGTGATCTTGCTGGGTGTGTTCACTCTGCGTTATAGTCTTCTGGCAGAAGGCGGTGCAGCTTCCGTACCACACCGTAATGCAGCTGGTGAGGATGCTCTTAACGGTGCCCCGGTAGAATGAGCACATGATGGGGGATGGGACTCGTGCCCTCCTCAGTTTGCAGAGGAAATATAGGCGAGTTTGAGCCCTCTTGCCCAGTGATGTGGTGTTGCTTTACCAGGAGAGGTACCTCAGAGATGTGCATCCCCAGGAACTTGGTGCTGCTCACCCTCTCCACAGTTGCTGGATCGATGATCAGAGGAGGATGCTGTGTCTGTCCTCTCCTGAAGTCGATCACAATCTCCTTTGTTTTTCCCACTTTCAGGAAGAGATTATTGTCTTTACACCACAGGACCAGTTGGCACACCTCATTTCTGTAGTTGGCCGACTCATTGTTGGTGATGAGACCCACCACCATTGAGTCGTCTACAAGCTTGATTATGTGGTTGGTGCTGTAGGCTGGTGCACAGTCATGGGTCAGCAGGGTGAAGAGCAGTGGTCTGAGCACGCACCCTTGTGGGGCTCCTGTGCTCAGTGTAATGGTCTGGGATGTGTTGTTGCCAACCGGCACCTTCTGTGGCCTCCCTGTGAGAAATTTCAGCACCCAGTTACAGAGAGAGGTTTTGAGTCCCAAGTGTCTGAGTTTTGTACTAGATGCTGGGGAATGATTGTGTTGAATGCTGAACTGAAGTCCAAGAACAGCATTCACACATAGGAGTTCTTTGAGTCCAGGTGGGTGAACGCTGGATGGAGGGCAGCAGCAATGACATCTTCTGTGGATCTGTTTGACCTGTATGCAAACCGAGTTGGGTCGTGGGAGGAAGGAAGGGTGGACATGATGTTCTGCATGACCAGCCACTCGAAGCACTTCATTATGATGGAGATCAGTGCTACTGGATGGTAATCATTGTAGCTGGATGGGACAGGCTTCTTTGGAACTGGTATTATGGTAGCAGTTTTGAAACATGTTGGGACAACAGCTTGAGTCAGGGAGATGTTGAAGATGTCGGCCGGAGACATTCTTGAGCTCCTCCACACAGTCCTTCAGAACGTGACCTGGTATGTTGTCTGGTCCAGCTGAATGCATGGGTTGATCCTGGAAAGGCTCCTCTTCATGCTAGACAGATCCAGACTTATAGCTTTCTCATCTGGGAGAGGAGTGGTCTTCTGTGTTGATGTGCTATTTTGTGCTTCAAAGTGGCCAAAGAAGTCATTAAAGCTGTTAAGCAGTGTGATGTCACTCGCACAAGTCTGAGGTGGAGGTTTGTAGTTGGTGAGTGTCTGTATGCCATGCCATAGAGAATGTGCATCTCTGGTGTTGCTGAAGTGGCCGGATATTGTCTTGCTGTACTGTCATTATGCCTCCTTGATAGGACAGGTTGACCCTAGCTATTGTTTGTCCTGCAGCGTCACCGGCCCTGAAGGCTGCATCCTGATTCCTCAGAAGCCTGTAAACCTATGCTGTTGTCAATAGCTTCTGGTTGGCATGAACAGTGATGGTTTTGCAGTGCGTGACATCATCAATACATTTAGCTATGTATGCTACAACAACCTCAGTATACTCTTCTATATTTGTGTGTTTATTGTGAGTGGCTGCATGCTTGAAAATGTTCCAGTTTGTAGTGCTACAGCAGTCTTTCAGGGCATAGGAGGCTCCCTCTGGCCACACACGTACCTTTTTGTTGGTCTGATGGCTTTCTCTCTGGGTCTGTATGCAGGCCTTTGCAAGATGGTGATGTGATCAGAGAGACCGAGGTGTTACATGATTTTGGTGTTAAAGACCCATAAGCAGACACGGACTCAGTTAGCAGATTAAACAAGGATTTATTTGTGTGCAGGTGATAATAATCGGTGGAGAGTCTGACAACCCTGTAGGGGGAAGAAAGTAGGGTGATGAGTAAGTTACTGCGCGCAATAAGACAATTGATATTACAGATAATTGCCTTACAGGTTGGGGGCTGCAGGCTGTGGAAAAATGCTGATTATTCCACGTTTCCCTCCAGGTTGTCGTCGTCCGTGAAGGCTGATGCCGGTGCAAAGTGTGCCTCGGCCGAGGGAATATTGGGGAAAAAAACACAGTTTAGTCAATGAATGGTCACTTACAGAAGAGGGTCCCTCCTCCGGGAGGAATGTTTCCAGATCCACCAGGGAAGAGGAGTCCTGGTCCGCTGGGAGGATGGTCCACCTGTCCACAGGTAAGTCTAGGAATACTAGTGATGGGCTGGATGAATCTGAAGCTTTGTAGCGTGTGTCAAAAAAAACAGCACAGGTGTTCAGAAACACTGCTTTGAGGCTTGATTTGTTTTGCCAGAGTCACGTGACCAATGACTTAAAGTGAGGTAGTCGGATACCCAAAAGCCGATGGTGTATAGAACACGTATATTAGGATTTGTATGTGAAATTCCGGCATCAAAACTACTCCTGTTGAGCTGTAATTAATATTCAAAAATGATATTTTTGGGACGAAAGAATTCAAGCGTACCTGCATTTGTTTACTTCTCGGGGCCACCGCCAGAGAGAGAGCCGTGTGCAAAATGCGATCGTGTTGTTAATATAGCACATTTTTTGTGGAAATTTTATTATTATTAGTTGTGAAATGTGTTATAAAACGATTAGACGATGATACTATGGCTCTTCCTGCTGTTCCCGTTTCACTGTTTTTTCCGGATGTAAAATACCGGATCCCTACGGCCCATCGACGCACGAAGTATTCTGGCCGATGTAAACAGCCACGGACCAAAAAACGTACATTTACTTGTGGAACAGGTCATTCACACTCGCAGACAATAGCGCTATATGTGTCTATAGGATTTTCTTTCCATGCACGCAAATTTTTTTTTTTTCCCGGATCTCCTCAAGTCCTGAGCAGACCAGCTGTGTGGGATTGTGGCGCACATCTTCAATCTGAGCCTGAAGCTGAGGAGGGTACCACAGCTGTGGAAAACATCTTGTGTGGTATCTGTACCAAAGACTTCCCACCCCAAAGACCTGAACAGCTACAGACCAGTGGCCTTGACATCCCACATGATGAAGACCCTGGAGAGACTGCTCCTTGCTCACCTCCACCCCCTGGTGGGACCAGCGATGGATCCACTCCAGTTCGCCTACCAGCATGGCATTGGGGTGGAGGATGCGGTGATCTTCCTCCTTCACCGTTCTCTGTCCCACCTGGAGAAGCCCAGGAATGCAGTGAGGATCATGTTCTTTGACTTCTCCAGTGCTTTCAACACCATCCAACTGATGATCCTGAAGGACAATCTGCTGTGCGCAGGGGTGGACTAGCACCTGTCATCATGGATCCTGGACTACCTCACTAACCGGCCACAGTTTGTGAGAACCCGGGACTATGTGTCCAATACAATCATCGGTAGCACGGGGGCCCCCCAGGGAACAGTTTTGGCTCCCTTCCTGTTCACCCTTTATACTGCGGACTTCTCACACAACACAACACACTGCCATCTACAGAAGTTCTCTGACGTCTCTGCGATCATCGGTCTCATCTCCAACAGAGATGAAGCTGAGTACAGAGGGCTTATCCAGGACTTCGTGGACTGGTGCCATTGGAACTGCTTCCAGATCAACGCGAGGAAAACTAAGGAGCTGGTGGTGGACTGCCGCAGGCAAAGACAACTCCTCGCAGCACCAGTAAACATCCAGGGAACAGACATCGAGATGGTGACATCCTACAAGTACCTGGGGGTTCATCTGAACAATAAACTAGACTGGTCACACAATACCAACACACTCTACAAGAAGGGACAGCGCAGGCTGTTCCTACTGAGGAGACTCAGGTCTTTTGGTGTACAAGGGGCGCTGGTGAAGACATTCTACGATACGGTGGTGGCATCAGCCATCACTTTTGGAGTGGTCTGCTGGGGGAGTGGCCATACCTGTCAAGTGATACCGTTTCACCGTATTTTAATACGGGGAACATGCAATTTTAGCAAATATGGGTGTATTGCCATTTCTGTACGCCAAAAAGAAAAATATACAGTGAAAAAAAAATATTGAGAGAACCTAAAATCAACTGAACAGTAATTTGATACCTGGTGAAATTGAGCGCACCTAAGCAGTCTTTTTGTGATTTTCAAAATGGCTTCATGCAGTGCGCCGCCGGCGAAGAAAACAAAGCTTGAAGAAAAGGGAAGTCGAGGGACTGGACGTCACCGAAAAGAATGGGAGAGTCCGAGTTTCGAGAAATTGGCAAAGACAGACTCAAACCCGCCTTTGTAGCGGCGGACGAGCATACGCATACGCTCATCTGCATCAGATCTTACCTGACAGCCAGACCCACACTGCAGGTCGGCGCCTTTTTAGTCCTTCATGCTTCCTAGACACACTGGATATAAAGTATCAAACTACAGCTTTCAGTAGATCAAACCCAATGAAGGTGATGATTTACAGTAGGTGAGAATAGGGAAACACCATCTTTGACTGACAGCGCTGTTCACATTCAGCAGGGCATATGCTGCTCCATGACAGCTATGGCACTAAAAAACAGGCTTTTCAATTTTATATAATTTAGCTAAAATATAGAAATGTTACACATTTATGAGGGCTGTTCATAAGAGATTTCCCCTGAGTCATCTTCCATGGCCTGAGAAGACTCAACCTTGGCACATTTATTAGTCTTTCTCTGCATAGTTACCACCAAGGGTTACACATTTCTCCTATCGCTTTATGCAGCTGCGGAGACCTCACCTGTAGAAGTCTGCAGGCTGTGCCAGAAGCCACAACTTGACCATGGAAATCAGCATTTCATTGTCTTGGAAGGGCTTGCCCTTCAAAAATGACTTCATTGTTGGAAAAAGGTGGAAGATCCAAGATGGCGCCCACAGCGGTCGACATGGTGCTTCGCTGCGCTCTTTGTTTGTTTTTGTTTGTCAATTGTGTGTCTGCTTGCACTTATACCCGTGAAGAACTTCTAAATATCAGGACTTTGACCCCCACGGACCTCCTCCCAGTTTTTCTAGCCCCTGCCGCCGATCTGGTTTATTGTTTGGCTCGGAAAGTGAGACGGCGGAAGAGAGGAAGACGAGCGGGCGCTCTCGTACGACTTCGCAGGAGAGGCTCGCGAACGGCGCTGCCTGGCATATTTCTGTCCAATACCAACTCTCTCTCTAACAAGGTGGATGAACTGAGACTGCTGATGCGTTTTAAGGACCTCGCCTCCTCAGCTGCCCTCTGCTTTACTGAGACCTGGCTCCGGGAAAATATACCGGACAGCGCGCTGCGCCTCGACGGCTTTCAGCTCTTCCGTGCTGATCGTGACACAGAGCTTTCCGGCAAGACCACAGGAGGCGGAGTCTGCTTCTACATCAACTGCAGCTGGTGCTCTGATGTAACGGTAATTTCCAAACACTGTTCTCCTGCCTTGGAATTTCTTGTTATCAATTGCAAGCCCTTCTATTCCCCGCGGGAGTTTGCTTCTTTCATACTCATCGCTGTGTACGCCCCTCCCGACGCGGACACGCGCGAAGCTCAGCGCGTGCTCGCGGATCACATTCAACACACAGAGCGGAGTTTTCCAGACTCGCTGATTATTGTGGCTGGCGACTTTAATCAGTGCAATCTGAGCCACGATCTCCCCCGCTACAAACAGTTTATTAAATGCCCCACCAGAGGATTAAACACACTGGATCACTGTTACACCACAGTGAAAGACGCATATCGCACTGTTCCTCGCGCTGCGCTGGGATTATCTGATCACGTGATGGTTCACCTCATTCCCACATACAGACAGAGATTGAAGCTCACTAAACCTGTTGTGAGCACTACGAAGATACGGACCAGTGATGCTGAGGAGAAGCTGGAAACGTGCATGGAAATATCTGACTGGGGCATGCTTAAAGGAGCCACGCATGATCTGGATGAGTACACGGACACTGTGAACTCATATATCCACTTTTGTGAAGAGAACATTCTTCCATCGCGCACCAGGGTGAGTTACTCTAATGACAAACCCTGGTTCACAGCTAAGCTCAGACAGATCAGGAAGGAGAAGGAAGCAGCGCTGAAAAGTGGAGACAGGCACTGCTACAGGGAGGTTAAATACCGGTTTAACAGAGAGCTGAAGAGGGCTAAATCTCTATACTCAGAGAGACTCCAGCAGCAGTTCACTGCTAATGATTCGGCTTCCGTGTGGAGAGGACTGAGGCAAATCACCAACTATCGACCTAAGGCTCCTAAAGGTCAGGATGACAAAGCCCTTTGTCAGAGACTGTCCCAACACTATGCCCGTTTTGACACCTCGTCATCTGTGTCCAACTCCCCCCCTCCCTCCAGCTCCACAGCCTCCACATTCCCTACTTCATTTAAGGCACCCCCCCCTCCTCCCCCCCTCCCCTTATCATCAGTGAGCAGGATGTGCTCAAACAGTTCTCCAGACTGAACCCGCACAAGGCCCCCGGCCCAGACGGCGTGTCTCCCTCCACCCTGAGACTCTGTGCGAAACAGCTGGCTCCTGTATTCACAGACATTTTTAACACCTCCCTTAAGTTATGCCACGTGCCGTCCTGCCTCAAATCCTCCACCATCATCCCTGTCCCCAAGAAGCCACGGATCACTGGACTTAATGACTACAGACCTGTAGCGCTCACCTCTGTAGTCATGAAGTCCTTTGAGCGCCTGGTCCTGTCCCACCTCAAGTCCATCACCACCCCTCTCCTGGACCCGCTGCAGTTTGCCTACCGAGCCAACAGGTCTGTAGACGATGCAGTCAACCTGGCCCTCCACTCCATCCTGCAGCACCTGGACTCCCCGGGAACCTACGCCAGGATCCTGTTTGTGGACTTCAGCTCCGCATTCAACACCATCCGCCCCGCTCTGCTCCGGGACAAGCTGTCCCTGCTCAACGTGCCTGACTCCCTCTGCAGGTGGATCATCGACTTCCTGACGGACCGGAGGCAGCATGTGCGGCTGGGAAAGACTGTCTCAGACTATACTAGCATCAGCACCGGATCACCCCAGGGCTGTGTACTTTCCCCCCTACTCTTCTCCCTTTACACCAACTCCTGCACCTCCAGCCACCAGTCTGTCAAGTTGATCAAGTTTGCGGACGACACCACCCTCATCGGGCTCATCTCCAACGGCGACGAGTCCGCCTACAGGAGAGAGGTGGCCCAGCTGGCGTCCTGGTGCAACAATAACAACCTGCAGCTGAACGCTCTGAAGACAGTGGAGATGATTGTAGACTTCAGGAAAGTCACAACCCCTCTGCCCCCCCTCACCCTCTCAGGCTCTCCCATCACCACTGCTGATTCCTTCCGCTTCCTAGGCACTACCATCACCAGGGACCTCAAATGGGAGCTGACCATCAGCTCACTCATCAAAAAAGCCCAGCAGAGGATGTTCTTCCTGCGGCAGCTGAGGAAGCTCAAGCTACCCACCAAGATGTTAGTGCAGTTCTACACAGCCATCATCGAGTCCATCCTCACCACCTCCATAACCGTGTGGTACGCAGGAGCCACTGCCAGGGACAGACTAAGGCTGCAGCGCGTCGTGCGCACTGCTGAGAAGGTGATCGGCTGCAAGCTCCCATCTCTCCAGGATCTGTACATCTCCAGGACCCGGAGGCGTGCTGGCCGGATCATAGCCGATCCCTCACACCCTGGTCACGTACTGTTTGCCCCCCTCCCCTCTGGTAGAAGACTTCGGTCCATCCAGACTAAAACCTCCCGTCACATGAACAGCTTCTTCCCCTCTGCCATTAGACTGCTGAACACTAAATGACTCTCGTGCACCATGTACAGCAGCTCAACCAGACTCATGTTAATCATCACTGTTTTCTTCCTGCATTACCGACTGCACTATGTAGTTCTCCACAGTATCTGCTGCTGGCTAATATATATTTTAACTGTTGACCAGTATCACTTAATCTTATCCTACACTTTATTACATGTATAGTTTATTTCTCTTATCTTATCATGTTTAATGTTGCAGCACTGTACCGAGACAAATTCCTAGTTTGTGTACTACATGAACAATGGCAATAAACCTGATTCTGATTCTGATTCTGATTCTGATTCTGAAGTCAATGGTGTAAGGTAGGGAGGGGAAATGGGGTGAGGAAGGATTAAATAGCCGCAGGACTGTGCTTCCCTCTGGGCAACGTAAGTTGTGAACCCGGCATTATCTTGTAGGAAGCGGACACCTTTGGTCAGCATGATGATTGCTTTTGATGACCTTCTGCAATTTCTGCAGCAGTGAAGTGTAGTAAGTCCCGGTAATTGTGGTACCCTTTACCAGGCAATCCATCATCACTTCTCCATGCTGGTCCCAAAAGACCGTGAGCATGGCCTTGCCTGCCAAGGGTTGGACATGTGCCTTCTTCAGAGGTGGTGAGTCATAACGCTTCCATTGCTTCAACTGGGCTTTAGTTTCTGTATCATAGTGATGGACGTATGTTTCATTCTATGTGATTAGTCTGTCAAAGAAGTCGTTTTGGGTTTTTTTTGTTTTTTGGTACATGGCCAAAAGAGCCTGACAGTATGTGACTTGTTCCTGCTTCTCAAGTTCATCCTGCCTATCATCAACAACTTCAACACCATCTTTCAAGCAGACGAGAGCAAGATAGGCAGTCTCCTCCCTGAAATGGATCATCTCTTGAGAAAACTATTGGTCAAATTTGTTCAAATGAAGTATGTAAAGGTGACCAATGACCTAAGAAGGCTGGATTTCCTGGACCGTGACCTGCAGCACTCTGAGGAGTTTATCACCATTGGACTGGAAACCAGAGAAGCCCTACAAACCCATGAACTTGACCCAGGCACAGAGCTGAAGTCCTTAAGAGGCTTCTATGAAGCTGTAGTGAGAAAGATGCTCAACAAGTTCCCCTTTGACGACAAAATTCTGCCACACCTCTCTGCCCTCGACCCCAGGAAAACAGAGTCCCTGACCTATGGCCTCATTGTAGAGCTTGCTGCTGCATTTTGCCCCACTGTTGATACAGAAGAGCTGAAAGAAGAATGGGAGGACCTGCAACTGCTGCCAGAAAACACAGTGCCTCTACAAGACAAGGATGGCAAGCCTGTCCGTGTTGATGTCTACTGGGGTCAGGTGATGGCCTTGAAGACAGCCCTTGATGTGCCCCGCTTCCCCCAGCTCCTCAAAGTGTACTCAGCACTGCTTTGCCTTCCTCACAGCAATGCTGACAGTGAGAGGGCTTTCAGCATGGTCAGAAAAATTCACGCCAACTTCAGAAAAAGTATGCTGCCAGAAACTCTGACTTCTTTCATGCAAGTGAAAATGAATTGTGACACTCCATGCTTCAAGGTCAAGCCTTCAAAAAAAAAAAATGCTAGAGTCAGCAAAGGCTGCTACTTGGAACTATAACAAGCAGCATCAGTGAACATTTTCTTGTTTCAAGTTCATCCAAGTGCATTAGTGTAACAATGCTGACAATTAAAAACTCTTTAATTCCAAGTGTATATATCTAGCTGACAATTAAGAACTATATTCAGAATTATTCTTATTGTGTACTTTCAAATTAAGCAATCTACCTTGTGCTAATGTAAATTTGAAAAATATTGTTTTTTTATTTATTTGTATTTATTTATTATTAATATTATCTTTTTTTAATTTAATTATTTTTTATTTTTTTATTTTTTTATTTTTTTTTTTTGTGCTACTTGGCTTATTATTTTCACATTACCAAAAAGTTATGGCTCAAGATTGTGTCCATATACAGTGGGGCAAAAAAGTATTTAGTCAGCCACCAATTGTGCAAGTTCTCCCAATTAAAAGATGAGAGAGGTCTCCAATTTTCATCATAGGTATACCTCAACTATGAGAGACAAAATGAGAAAAAAAAATCCAGAAAATCACATTGAAGGATTTTTAATGAATTAATTGGTAAATTCCTTGGTAAAATAAGTATTTGGTCACCTACAAACAAGCAAGATTTCTGGCTCTCACAGACCTGTAACTTCTTCTTTAAGAGGCTCCTCTGTCCTCCACTCGTTAATTGTATTAATGGCACCTGTTTGAACTCGTTATCAGTATAAAAGACACCTGTCCACAACCTCAAACAGTCAGACTCCAAACTCCACTATGGCCAAGACCAAAGAGCTGTCAAAGGATACCAGAAACAAAATTGTAGACCTGCACCAGGCTGTGAAGACTGAATCTGCAATAGGTAAGCAGCTTGGTGTGAAGAAATCAACTGTGGGAGCAATTATTAGAAAATGGAAGACATACAAGACCACTGATAATCTCCCTTGATCTGGGGCTCCATGCAAGATCTCACCCCGTGGGGTCAAAATGATCACGAGAACGGTGAGCAAAAATCCCAGAACCACATTAGGGGACCTAGTGAATGACCTGCAGAGAGCTGGGACCAAAGTAGCAAAGGCTACCATCAGTAACACACTACGCCGCCAGGGACTCAAATCCTGCAGTGCCAGACGTGTCCCCCTGCTTAAGCCAGTACATGTCCAGGCCCATCTGAAGTTTGCTAGAGAGCATTTGGATGATCCAGAAGAGGATTGGGAGAATGTCATATGGTCAGATGAAACCAAAATAGAACTTTTTGGTAAAAACTCAACTTGTCGTGTTTGGAGGAGAAAGAACACCATACCTACTGTGAAGGATGCGGGTGGAAACATCATGCTTTGGGGCTGTTTTTCTGCAAAGGGACCAGGACGAATGATCCGTGTAAAGGAAAGAATGAATGGGGCCATGTATCGGGAGATTTTGAGTGAAAACCTCCTTCCACCAGCAAGGGCATTGAAGATGAAACGTGGCTGGGTCTTTCAGCATGACAATGATCCCAAACACATCACCCAGGCAACGAAGGAGTGGCTTCGTAAGAAGCATTTCAAGGTCCTGGAGTGGCCTAGCCAGTCTCTAGATCTGAACCCCATAGAAAATCTTTGGAGGGAGTTGAAAGTCCATGTTGCCCAGTGACAGCCCCAAAACATCACTGCTCTAGAGGAGATCTGCATGGAGGAATGGGCCAAAATACCAGCAACAGTGTGTGAAAACCTTGTGTAGACTTACAGAAAACATTTGACCTATGTCATTGCCAACAAAGGGTATATAACAAAGTATTGAGATGAACTTTTGTTATTGACCAAATACTTATTTTACCGAGGAATTTACCAATTAATTCATTAAAAATCCTTCAATGTGATTTTCTGGATTTTTTTTTTTCTCATTTTGTCTCTCATAGTTGAGGTATACCTATGATGAAAATTGGAGACCTCTCTCATCTTTTAAGTGGGAGAACTTGCACAATTGGTGGCTGACTAAATACTTTTTTTACCACACTGTACGTGTACATTTGAATAAATATGTTTGAAATAGTTCATGTTGCAATTGTTGTTGTTTGTTTGGGTTTTGCTTTTTTTTGCTTCAGTTTTCTTTCATCTGCCGATAAATACAGTTTTTAAGTACTCAATACAGGTGTGAAAGCCCTCCCAATAAGGGAGGCATGAGGTATGACTTGACAGGTATGAATGGCATTACAGCAGCCGATAGGAAGAGACTGAACAAACTGATCAAGAAAGCTAGCTCTGTCCTGGGGCAGCGCCTTGACCCAGTGGAGGAGATGGGAGAGAGAAGGATGGTGGCTAAACTGTCATCTCTGCTGGAGTCCGAGTCCCACCCTATGCAGGACATACTGAATGTACTAAGGAGCTCATTTAGCAGCAGACTACATCATTCTAGGTGCACAACCGAGAGGTTTCGCAGGTCCTTCCAACCTACGGCTGTCAGACTGTACAACCTAAGCAGGGCTGCTCACAGAGATAGCAAAAAGACGTAACAACCTAATAGTATTGAATGCAAAAGACGCAATAGACACAATGGTTCCCTCCAGTATACAACTAGGAAAATACCGGTTGCTATGGAGGGTGAGAATATGTATGGGACCGTAATCATATCACGTAGGATAACTAAGTAGACGGTTGTGGTGTTTCATTCCATCTAGCTACAATGCTCCGCACTGTGTGTCTATATATATATATATATATATATATATATATATATATATATATATATATTTATATGTACATATGTATACTAGCTGCTCTTGTTTTTTTTTTCTTGCCTTCTGATTATTGCTCTGAGTGTTGCTATCCCTGTGCTGTTGCAATCCTGGAATTTCCCCATTGTGGGACTAATAAAGGCTTATCTTATCTTATCTGACTACCTCGCTTTAATGGTTTTAAGAAAGCAGCGTATTGGCAGGATTTGTGGTGTGTTTTGGTGGAGATTTTGTGTGAGAGACATGGAGCCAGCAAGAAACAGAGGGTGTTCTGCCGTGTGGCAAAATTTTGAATTGATTTCTGTCAGTCAGGTAGGTTTGGTAGCTCTGTGCCAAGAATGAATGAACTGATGTAGCACAGGTGTGATGAGAAAATATGGAGGGTGACCGGCATTTTTATAAGTCTTAATTTTGTCACCTGTGTCAAACTCAGCACAGATCAGTTGGGGGATACACTGATATATAGAGAGTTCAGTGGTTTCTACTCTTTTTCTTCTGTTACAACGGACAGAACTGCAAAATGCACCTGATATTCTTTTTCATATTTTTTTCTTTTTTTCTTTCATTTATTTCAAACGTTGGTCATACACTATTTTATGCTTCATGATGAACTCTTCCAACCTATCACCGCTGAACAGCGTTCATATTTACAAAAACAGACACTGTGTTTGTGTGTGCAGGCTACACTTTTGAGGGTCGCGTTTAGTGCCTCAAAAAGCAGGATATCTTTTATTTCATAGGGGACTGTCACGAAAAAAAGAGCAGACGTGAGGTGAACAAGGATGCATAGGTTTAGTCCTCGCTGACAGGACAGACGGCTCTCTTCTCCACTATTCCAGGCTCTGGGAGTGACTGAAAAATGCTCTGATAAAAGAAACATCTTTTTCAGTTTCTTCCTTTTCTGCTGAGCCCACAGCAGGTTCATTTTGTATGGGTCTCTGGAGGAGGAATGTGGCTAAATGACAATATCCCGGACTCTGCTGTCCAGTTAGCAGGACTAACACACTATCATGCTGATCGGTGCTTCATGGAAGGAGGAAAAACCCACGTGTGTGTGTGTGTGTGTGTGCTTACATCAGTGACGCTTGGTGCCGAGACGCTACTGTTGTGCACAAACACTGTTCTCTGCTGGTGGAGTTTATGATTATCAAGTGCCGACCATTCTACTTAGAGAGAGAATTTACATCCATCCTGCTCGTGGCTATTTACATCCTGCCTACCATCGTCAGATACAGGAATGAAGCACTAAACTAATTCCATCAGGCCATCAGTGAGACAAAAAACCCAGACAGATTCCTCATCAAAGCAGGAGACATCAACCATACAGACTTCAAGGCCCTCCTACCATGTGGACTTTCCAATAAGAGAAGACAACTTGCTGGACCTGGTGTGCACAACCCACAAGACAGCATAAAAGGCCTCCCCCCTCCCCTACCTTGTAATGATCCAGGCTACACTCTGTTGTTCTGTCCCCCAATTACTCTCATGCTCCACAGCTGCTCCTAATTAAGATAGTCCTTAAAGGTGAACTGAAGTGAACGGCATTGAACGGCACTGGGTGATAGTACATACAATTATAAAGATAATTTATCATTGGCACCCCCTCCACCAATCCCAGAATCTTGGAGAAAATCGCGATTTTGAATTTCCTGCCCTGAAAAATCCTACGAATCCGCCGATTAACCGGAAGTGCAGCCAGAGTTCCGCGTGACGTCACGAATGTGACCCAGTCCTCATGTTTACCATTGCGAGCACGTCGACACTGGTTGTTTTTGGTGCATTTTGTCGTGATAGTCGACTACAAAACACTTCCAGCACCTGGGAAGATCTGTTCAGTGGCCAAGGAAAGCTGTCATGGCGACGAAAGAAAAGAAAGGGGGAGGAAAAGCGACCGGGAAGCGATGCGTTTCTAGATATACAGTGATCCCTCGCTACTTCGCGTTTCACTTTTCGCGCCCTCAGTGCATTGTGGATTTTTCAAAAATATTCATCAAAAATTCAAAATAGAGAAAAAATGGCACGAAAGTTGCCCAGGCGCTAGCAGAAGGCAGGGAGACTACATTAGAACATCAGGTATCAACACGGAGAGCCCGCACAACTCAAAATCCACCTCTCTGACCACCGCTCCACTCCTCTCCGCCCACCTCTTCACCGCTCGGGAATCTCGCAAGCTGATTGGCTGAGACGTTTTACCCAGCTTCTCTCCCTGCCGAGCGCCCATACCCAGCGAAGGAAGACCGCATTCATTGTTCTTTATCCCTCATGTTGCTTAGTGGCACTTTTCTCTGTTCTCTTGTGCCTTTTTGTGCAAAATAGCGCTTGTGACGCCCTTGGGGGGGGGTGGTGACGCTACTTCGTGGTTTTTCACTTTTCGCGGTTGGTTCTGGTCCCCATTAAACGCGATAAGTGAGGGATCACTGTAGATATTATTTATAAATAGCACAGTCAAATGCAGAGGCCAGTTCTGTTCATGTGTATTGCCACTATAGTCTGTAAAAGTATTGTAATACATAGCCCATGGTCATGGAACCTGTCCTGAATACACGTGTTAACCCTACGCCACGGATGTGTCTATTCAATGCCAAGTGTGTACACGGCCAGGCTATTGTACAGTCCTAGCCCTATGTATAAATAATAAGTTGGAAAAATGCAGATTTTTCTTTTTTATTGTTAATTTTCCTTATCCTGACACCCCAAACATGCCAAAGTAGAGAAGTAAAGACTCACCATTCTGTATTCAATAAGCGACTCTCCTCCCCATCACTGCTGCGGTCTGACTCTGAGTCGGTGCCGGAATCCCCCCAAAATTCTGGCTCTAATCTGTACGGTTCGATGCCTCCCTCGCTCTCTTCCTGTTCACTTGACACTCCTGCATCCTCCTCTGTCTCGTCACCGATCCTGAATGCCTCTTCATTCTGAAAACTCTGGTGTTCTTGACTGCTGGAACTGCTATCATCTGCCATTGTTGTTTTGATAAGGGTCACACTCGTGATGTCACGCAGCGTCGTCTGCACTACTTCCGGTTTGTTTGGCACTGCCAGCCAGAGGCAAAAGTTTATCGGCTTATAGCTTGGCCATCGCATGGCCTAAAAATTTATTTTATGTGTTGAAAAATACAATAGGTAATAAGGAATTAATCTGCTATTCTACTTTTTGCGCAAAAAGGTGGTTTCAGTTCACCTTTAAATAGAGAGCAGAGCTTCACTTCAGCATGGGGACGTTGACTACAGCATGCTACAGAGAACCTCTCTCCACTGTGTACAACCTTCACCCTCTCCTCCAATGTGGGAGATGTGTAAGCAATTATCTCCACCTCCACTCTGCTCCACTCTCCCCTCTGTGTATTCCTTAGTGATGGACAAATGAAGCTTTCTGAAGTACTGAAGCTTGTATCTGAAAATGGTTCATAACTTGAAGCTTTTCAACACAGTCCTCTTTGGTAGCCAAAAGTGAGAGTTGAGACCTTCTGTTTATTATTATGTGACACTTCTGTCTGATGTTGGGCTATCGTCATGGTACTCTGAACATGTTTTCTTTTCTTTTTTTGGTTTAATTTTTTTTTTTGGGGGGGGGGTAGAAATAATGGCAAATAATTTTGTTGAAAAACTTTTCTTGGTTAAACATGTGCCATGGTGTGAGCTCCCTTTGATGTTCGTAAACATAATAAAAACATATATATTAAAGTACAACACAATCTTAGAATAGCCTGGGAATATGCTTGTGCTGTAAGGTCCCTGCCTCCCGCATGCTTATGTAATTACTGGACAGGTACATTTTTATATACATTAACTTATAGGTAGAGTATTTTTTTTATTTTTTTTGACGTGGAGGTAAAAATGCTTGTGAACTGGGAAAGGGCGATGGTGGCACAGGTGTAGTGTGACCGACTACTGATCGGAGGGTCATGGGTTTGATTCCCGCTCTGTCTGTTGTCCGCTTGTCGAAGTGTCCTTGACCAAGACACTGAACCCCCAGTTGCGCCTGGTGGCCTGGTTAGCGCCTGTGTTTATGGCAGCTCTGCCACTGTCAGTGTGCGAATGGGTGGATTGCAGAATCCGTAAAGCGCTTTGGTCATCCTAGATGAGAAGAAAAGCGCTATATAAATGACGCTATTTACCATTTAAATTCAAATTCAAATTCAAACGTTTATTTCAAACTCAGGGTTCATATTATGAGCAAAACTAAAATGAGTAGAAAATAGATAAATAAATAAATAAAAGTATATACAGATCAGCAGACACTCGGCGCTCTTGTAACAACAATGACATACAATAATGGGCTCAGTATAAAATGGAACGCCACCACTTCCAAATGCTGGAATGAAGTGTGAGTGACGAGTTGACAATTGCTGATATAAGATGATTGTTACATGCCAGCAACCTTCTCAAAAAACTGTAAACATTCTTACGTATCAATTCGCCAAAAGACGGAATGTTCACAGACACAAACAGCTTGCTTGCACTCGACCTTCGTGGTACATCTAACAACCTTCTTAGGGAGTTATTATATGCAATGCGGATTTTGTTCCTAACAGCAACATTGCTATTAAACCATAAAGGCGAGCAGTACATTGAGGTACAGAAGGTCTTGAACAACATACATTTGACATCAGGAGAACATCTATGGAAATTTTGCAACAGTAAATTGGTTTGAGCGTACAGTTTCCTGAGATGCCTGTTACAATCAACATTGGTCTTATCAGATTCAATCCACACACCTAGGTATTTGACTTTTTCAACAAAGTTCAAGCTATTACCACAGAGTGGCATAACAGGATTCGACATATTGACACCCTTTGGTTTGAAAGCCATACACATAGATTTAGTACAGTTGAACAGGATGTCATTTTTTTCACCAAATTTTTCACATACCGATAGGAGATGTTGCATCGCTGCAGTAGACAAACTTAACAAACAGAGGTCATCAGCGTAGAAAATGTGATTTAACAGTGCACCGTTAAAGGAGCCGCCCACATTAGTATTGTTCAACAGTACACTGAGATCATCAACATAGACATTAAACAACAAGGGTGACAGTATACCACCTTGTTTAACACCGTTGGTCACATGAAATTTGGATGAGGTGACATTGCCCCATCTAACAACCATAGACTGCCTTCTGTACCAGTATAGCAGGATGCTAACAATGTAAATAGGAATACCTCAAGTGATCAGTTTTTTGAACAAACACCAGTGGTTAATCCTGTCAAAAGCTTTGCTAGCATCTAGGAACGTAGCATAGACACTAGTGGAATGACTTCTGAAGTAGTCAACAAATTCATGGAGCAGATAAACAGCCTTGTCAGTTGAAAGAGCTGATTTGAAACCAAACTGATTGTCGTTTGTCCACAGATAATCCTCAATTCTGTTCAGGAATAAACCCTCTAACAGTTTAGATATAACATTTGCAATAGCTATAGGTCTGTAGTTGTTCATATCAGAAAGACTGGCACACTTGTTTTTCACTAAAGGAATAATAACAGAGTCCATCAACATATCTGGCATGTAACCATGAACAAACATACAGTTAAAACACAATGACAACAGAATACACAAATTGAAATCAGCGTTGATGAGGCATTCACTGGTGAGACAGTCAGGGCCAGCTGATTTGCCTTTCTTGAGAACTTTGAATCAACTTCAACAGGAGTAACAGCAGAAATATCAGAGGCATCAAACATGTCGTTATACAGACGAATATCATGCATAACAGAATCCTTCATTGAAACATTCTTGACTGAGTTGAAAATAGCTTCATATTGACATTTCCACTTTTCAGCAATATTAACGTCACCAGTCACACCATCAATAGTGTTTGATCTGACAGACCGGTGGGAGCTCATAGCCTTCATTTGTTTCCAGAATTCTACCATGTTCAGTTTACTCATGTGATTAGCTAGCTGGTCACATTTGATACTTTCTTCATTGCGCCTGCATGCTCGTAGAGCATATTTGAACCTAGCCCTGCAATTTTTCATGTTTTCAAATATTGGACCAGAACGTGGTTTGCTATTACTCCTCCACCACAAAAAAGCATCCCGAGCAGCTGTGTGAGCCTCGCTAACGACATCATTCCAGCCTGGGATGTTATATTGGGTGGTCACACTGTGACTAGGAATGCATTCACTCACACAGTAATTTAAAGCATCAACAATATCACTGTAGAACCTGTCGATATCGTCCCTGTGTGCCGCACAATTACGGTCGTGACACCTGATGGCGTCCATAGGAGCACGGATGTTACAGAGTTTCCTACGAGTAAGTTTCTTATATCTGGACAGGTCTGACGCTGTGGCATCACGCCATTTGTATGTTCTACTGCTCGTTGTGGCTGAGGGAGCTTCCCGGGGGCAGTTTACAGCACTTAGATACCTCAATATCTATGGATAAGGGTACATGATCAGAACTCACATAGTCAAACAGAACTTTGATATTGGACACGTTATCATGGCCTGAGGATGTAGTCACACAATGATCAAGCCATGATGTAGAGCCGTGGGCCAAGCTAACATGAGTAAAGGTATCACCTGGTAAGATAATCCTGTCCGAGATGTGTAAGGAGTAACTCTCACAGAAAGACACCAGTTCGTCTCCAAAACAACTTGAACGTGCTGTATTAGCGTTGAAGTCACCAATTGTGAACACATATGGAGTTGGAAAGTCCTCGGTGATACGTTTAACAAGACTCAGGCAGTGCAAGTATTCATCCAAGTTTTCAACACTGTCATAGGGGAAATATACACATCATATAAGACAGTGAAAGTCACCCAGGTTGACTTCAATACCTGTAACTCTTAAGCAGTCGTAAGTTTTCACAACACAACTGTTCGCAAGTGACTTCCGCCATAGGATACCGACGCCGCCATAGGGGCGACCTAAGATAACACGTTCTTCCGTATCCATAAAAGAAACCCCTTGTCCTATAAAGTCACCATGTAATCTGCTCAGAATAGACAATTCGTTTTCGAACAACCAGTGTTCCTGCAACAACACAATGTCATGGTTATCACATAACCTGGAGATCTCGTTAGATGAAGTTTTTACATTCTGGCAGTTGAATGAACATATTCTAAGGTTGGTCCTACTATTGAATGAGTATAATGACAAACACAATAATGACAATCACATGTAGATCATTTCCTCTCAAAAAACTGTCGAAGGTATAAACCAGATGGCCACACATTTTTGTCAAGCAACTTCTTGCTGCAGCTGGCAGGACATGTAATCTTGAAGGAGGCATAACCATCATACTTGGTTTCTAGTTGCTCAATCTTGAGATCGTCTTTTAGTTTAACGTGAGTATTGATATGGGAGCATACATGGTGGGGTCTGGTGGTGGGGTCAAGTCGACTGATGAAGACGTGGTGCTTCTTCTGACCTTGACCATTTAATTCCGTAAAGATAAAAACACAGCAGTTCTGCATATCACATTGTGTAGATCATAGGAGCTGTATGTGGTCTATTTTGTTGTCTAGTGAACGTACGTTGGCCAGAATGAGGGATGGAATCGGAAGTCTGTGCGGGCTACCGGCTAGCTTAGCTCAGATGCAGGTAGATCAAGTCAGTGCAAGTCAGCGTAAAGATGTCACCCAGTCTACACAGAGACCATCACCCAGTCGAAACATGTCAAGGTATGAAACATCTCTTTACTTTATCTGAATAGAAGAACAAGACCAGTTTGACATGGACATCTGCTCACCATGGAGTACTGACGGGTTCCTCCTGTGAACCAGCGTTGCCAATATGCCATTATACGGTAGCTGTAAGTTAGAAACCCATTCAGTAAGTTACACATAGGTTCAAAGAGCGTCACTCATATGTTAGAAGTAAGTTTTAGGTAGATATTTATCTCAACATACAGTATTTCAACTTATGAGTAACTTATGAATCACCTACAAGTAACTTGTGTGAACTTGCATAACTTTCCTACAACTTATGCACTGCGTATATGGGACATATCAGCCACACGGTGGATACGTTGGAAAATTTTCAGCATCCTGAAAATTTTCCAAGGACCTCGCCATACAACGACATATACCGGTGAAGACCAGTAGACATTTATAATTAATTATTTTATGGTTTTTTATGGTTTTTGGTTCATCAGTGCTCTTTGGCTCATAAAAAAAAAAAAAAAAAAACTTGAGTTAATAGTTAATTTATGTATCTGTCAAACAAGTTTGGCGCAATTTTGTCATGATGCTGAGTACGGCTGGGGAACCATGCTCATGCCTTCAGTTTAGTATGGTTATTTTCTGTACTTTCCCACCTCAGTTTGAATTGGAGTATGGTTTTGTCTGCATTTTGTTATCTGAGTTTGCCCTTTGTTTGTGTTTGTTTTGAGTTGTCCTGTTATCATATCTTAGTTTGGTTATTATAGTCTTGTTTATTAATTTTATGTTTTAATGAATCATCTTGTATTTCAAATTATATCTCCTTGTGTTTTAACATGAGCCTACTGTGATTTAGTTATTTATTGTTCATATGTTGTTGCATATTGGAGCTCTTATTTGTGTGCCACAGGGTGGTAGCTCCAACTTCCTGTTCCGACAACCCTGTGTGTATAAGAGGGGGCCGCAGGTAGGTGGGCGGTCTCTTCCACCTTTACCTCTGCCAGCAGCTGCATGCACGGCTGCACGGTGGCGCAGTGGTTTAGCACTGTGACAGCACAGTTTTACCCTCGGCCGGGGGATCGCGGGGATCATGAGATCGTGGGTTCGATCCCATCCCCCGACCAACAGTGAGCTGTGTGGAGTTTGCATGTTCTCCCCGTGTTGCGCGGGTTTACTCCGGGGTTTCTCCGGTTTCCTCCCGCACACCAAAAACATGTAGGTTTAGGGCGCTCGCGCACGCAGCGACCGGCAGCCGGTGGCTTGTCACCAGACTGCAAACCAAATCTACCTACGGGTACAAATAAGTAACAAAAAAAAAAAAAAAAAATGATTAGGTAGACAAAGCCCTATATTAAATAAACGAGTATTCAGCTCCACTCCTGGCATTTTCCTTGACTCCAAGTTTAGACATAACACTTACTCTCGTCTCCACCTTCAGTTATCCTTTTGTAACACTGGTACTTATTAGTATTGCATTGTTAGCATTTCTTGGTTGTGTATTTTATCTTGTCCTTGCCATGGTGGGTTACTTTCTCTTTTTATATTATCTGTATTCTTTTCGGTTATATTCTCTTGTGCCTTTATTTTGACAGCCACCTTTGGTTACTTCCCCTTTTAGCTTGTTTCACGGCTCGTCACAGCTGGTCTCCATAAGTTACTATCCTCGCTCTTGATCCTGATTTTTCCATGTGTTTCTGATTATTGCTAATCTCTCTTTGTCCTATTTAAGGGACGCCACCCCACAGCCTGGGATGAAGTCCTACTTTACACTCAGTCTCATACCTGTCAAGGCATACTTCATGCCTCCTTATTGGGGGGGGGGGGGCTTTCACACCTGTACTGAGTACTTAAAAACTGTATTTATCGGCAGATGAAAGAAAAACTGAAGCAAAAAAAAAAAAAAGCCAATGCTGTAACAAAAGAAACAGTAAAGGAAAACAGTAAAGAAAAAAACAGTAAAGGAAAACCAGCGATCACCATCCGATTTGTCAGTAGGAAAGCAAAAACTGATCTTTTTTTTCTTTTTTTTTCTTTTTTTTTTTTGAACTGATCTTCTGTGACAAGCACAAAAAACTGAGAGGAACGGCTGTCTACATAAATGAACATTTAACAAAAAAGAACTCCGAAATAGCTAGACAAGCCAGGGCCCTCAGAAAACAAGGAAAAATACAGTCGACATGGACAAGAAACTGTAAGGTGTGGATAAAACTGCTTGGCACTCCAGAAGACGCTAAAGTAATAATGATTAGAGAAATGGAGGAATTGGACAGATTTAAACCTTAGCGCTGATTCAGGAATAACGGTGCAATAGGATCATTAGTGGAAATTTTGAGTTCTTTTCCTTTTTTCCTTTTGGTGTACATGGTTGTCATAATTTATGATTAGTACTTTAACCAATCATCCCTCCTCATTTGATGATGAAAGTGTAGTGGGGCAAATTGAAGCTGGAAACTTGGTCAATACTGAGCAGCAACCACAAGACATTTTAGGAAATATTGACCCAGACAATAACTATTTTAATCATATTAAAAATAAGTGTATTTATTATGAAGAAACAACAATTAAATGGAATTATGAATTTGGATCTAACATTAACAATAATACATATTAATAGTAGGAGTCTCTATGCAAACTTTGATAGTATTAAGGAGTTTTTAAATCAATTTAATACACCATTTAGGATTATTACCTCCACCAGGCCGAAAAGGCCAGGAGGAGGTTATGTTTTTGCCGGGGTTTGTCTGTGTGTTTGTCTGTTTGTCTGTCTGTCTGTCTGTTTGTCTGTTGGTTAGCAAGATAACTCAAAAAGTCTTCGACGGATTTCCATGAAACTTTCAGGCGTTGTTGGAAATGGCACAAGGAAGAACTGATTAAATTTTGGGGGTGATCCGGTTCACCGTCTGGATACAGGAATTTTTTAAAGCATTTTTCAACACTGTGACATACAGCCATTTTCACCATGTGCGCAGGCGCAATGGAGGGCGCTGGTCGTCGTGTCTGCAACACAAACTCTGCGTTCTTCAACATTTTAGGCACAAAAGCACGCAGAAAACACTGCTGGCCTGGGCCCGCCAGCGTGCCTCTGTTTGCGCGCAACTGCAAAACCTCACACGGGCAGCTGTCCGCCGACGGATTCTTTGGCAGAAATTCCCCGGCCAGCCATAGGAGCTGCGCATTTGGCAGAAATTCACCGGCCAGCCATAGGCGCTGCGCAAAAACGGGCTCTCTGCCGGCGAAGCTTCTAAATTCTCGTTTGCCGCGGAGCGCAACCCCCCAAAAAATAATATAATATAAAACCCACGGCAACCTGTCTACCCAATTTGCATCCGTCAGTGGAGGAGATGGACACAACAGCAACGCTTCAGTTTATTACCTCCGCCAAGGAGGCAATGCTTTTACTACTGAACCACTAATCCTATCACTATCAGATTGATTGTCATTGATTAATTGTGTGTTTATTGCACTGTCCCTGTCAAATAAACAAATAATCATTGTGAATCCAATTGCTAGTCATATGTTTACATGCTCAAGGAATCTGAAAACGTACACACAAACACTGTATGGGGGGAATTGTGGTGCTTGGCAGAGGTCTGCGCTCTCCGAGTGCTTTTCTAGTTGCAATAAGTGAAACATGGATTAATGAAGAAAAAGATGTAAATTTTGAACTATATGGATATGAGATGTACACACAAAATAGGAAATGTAAAAGTGGTGGTGGGGTAGCACTGTATGTTGATAGAAAATTAAAAAGTAAAAAATTGGACAGCATGACATCAGCAGTGAATGAAAGTATGGAATGTTTAACAATTGAGATTACGATGGAAAAAAGAAAAAAAATATAATAGTAAGTTGTATATATAGAGCACCGGGATCTGATATGGAAAAATTTAAAAATGAGATGGAAAAGATGTATGCAAAAATAAGACAAAAACATATCTTTATTTGTGGTGACTTTAATATAGATTTAATGAAAACAAAACAACACAAACCAACTGAAGATTCCTTAGATATAATGTATAGCTTAACCTTATTTCCAAAGATTACAAAACCTATGAGAATAACGACACACTGTGCTACCCTGATAGACAACATTTTTACCAATGTTATTGAATATAATATGGTGAGTGGTATAATAATAAATGATATTAGTGACCACCTGCCTGTATTTGTTTCTTTAGATGTTAATTATGGGGCTAATGAGAGTAAGAATAATAATAAACTATGTAAAAAGATTATCTATAAAAGAATATGAACAGAAGGCAGAATCAGTGATTTAAAAGAAGACTTAATGTTACAGAATTGGGATGTTGTCTATAGAGAGAAAAATGTGGACTTGGCATATAATAAATTTATTGATATATTTAAATCATTATATGATAAAATCTGTCCAATTAAAGAAATTAATAAAAAACACATATACAAAAATTGCCCATGGTTAACCAAGGGGTTACCAAATGCTTGTAAAAAGAAAAATGATCTCTATAAAAATTTCATTAAATTAAGAACTAAAGAATCTGAAAAAAAGATATAAAACATATAAAAATAAATTAACTGAAATAATACGAACTAGTAAAAAATTATACTATAGGAAAATGTTAAATAAAAATAAAAAATAATATAAAAAGGAGTCTGGGATATATTAAATAAATTAAGGAAAAATGGAACTAAGAAAATGATATATCCAGAGTATTTTACTGATAATTGTGGTGATATTTATGATAAGAATATGGTAGTAAATAAAATGAATAAATTTTTTGTAAATGTTGGGCCAGAGTTGGCAGCAAAAATTCCAAACCAAGGAAGAGACACCGTGAGTGAAACATTGATTGGAAGTAACCCTCGGTCAATTTTTCTCTCAGTGGTGGATGAACTAGAGGTAAAATCTGTTGTTGAAAAGTGTAAAAATAAATTATCTGCTGATTGTGATGGTATTGATATGGCACTAGTAAAAAGAACTGTTGATGGTATATTAAAAGCATTTTATTTATTTCATTTGTTTATTTGACAGGGACAGTGCAATAAACATAGACAATTGATCAAATGACAATCAATCTAATGTGTTGCACAAAGAGTGTATAGCTATTAGCTAATTTGTAACTCTTGTACCTGGATGGGCTTTAGAAAGAAGAAACAAGTAAAACGAAAGAAGGATAAGGAAAAGAAAAAATGAAAACAGAATAAACAATAACCACATACATCAATGCAAAAAAGATTATAAATGCACAATATAAAAACCTGATTCACATTTGCCTATTTCAGGCCTCCCTCCCTTCGTCACTCACTATAAACAAACACATTCATTCCTTCCTGTCACACGTGGCTCTAGGGAGCCACGCAATAAGAGAGCCAGGGGCGAGCCAGTCAGTTGTGATGTTTATTAGTGACAGGGGTAAGGGATGAGGAAAGCACAAATGCTCATACATAGTGATATACGCGAGCAGTACAGCACCAGAGTTAATAATTGGCACCGGGCGAAGGGGTAACAGCGTGAGAACTCACAGCGGGTACACTCACGGGTTCAGCAGCCAGAGCGCTGGCACTGGCATAGGGCTCCAGTGCTCAGATACTCATACAAGGTGATACACCCAAGTAATACAATAAGCAGCCGCGGGCTAGCACCGGACAAGGGGGTACAGAGGCACAACAACTCCTTACCGGGTAACACTTACAGGTAATGCTGCAGATGAGTCAAGGGCTGGAACCGGACGAAGGGACTCCAGCCTAGCAGTGCTTATGTCGCAGCGCCGAATGATCGTGGCTGCTCCTCTTTATACTCATTAGCAGCGCCCCAGCTGATGAGGATTAATTGGCCCCAGCCATCCCATGACACTGACAGCTGGGAGCCAGCTGAGGCGCTGCCCAATGAGAGGCAGGGATAAAAGGAGCATGGGCTGAGCGCTGAGCCAGCGTCTCACCCCATGGTGACAGAGCCTCCCCCTCACGGTCGGGCTCCCGAACGACCAGGAACATCCCAGCCCCTCCCCACACACACACCTAGGGTGGGCAGAAAGGAGGCAGGACCGGAGGGGAAGATGCAAAGGGAAGGACAAAACAAAAAAAAAAAAAAACCCAAAGAGGTAACAGGACAAATAAAGCAATTACAGAGTATGGTTAAGGGGGAACGAAACACACTACTCCATAACGCACTCCTACAAAGCTAAAGATAAAATAAGGGTGATGAAAGACGCTGAGTACGGATGGCAGGGAAAACATAATACACAGCGCCATATACAAAGAGGGACACCCAGGGAAATAACGGTGACAGGGTAGGAACAGGATGAACATGAGGGAAAAATGCTGAGTACGGTTTACAAGGGGGAGAACGCAATACACAGCACCAAATAAACGGGGGATTACCTAGAGGAATAAAGGTGACAGGATCACAGGATAACAATAAGGTAAAATGCTGAGTACGGTTAATAAGGGAGAAAACACAATACACAGCATTAAATACAAGGAGGGTCACCTAGAGGGATAATGGTGACAGGTGAAACAGGGTAACAATAAGGTAAATTGCTGACTACGGTTATAAGGGGAAAAAACACGATACACAGCACTAAATACAAGGGTCACCTAGAGGGATAATGGTGACAGGAGCACAGGATAATGATAAGATAAAAATGCTGAGTATGGTTAATAAAAAAAAACACAACACACAGCACAAAAACATATATATTCCCCTAATGGACAAAGAAACTACACCCGAGTGACCTCAATAATAAAAGAAGTAAAGGACACCCGAGGAGACGGCAGGCAGAGTCCAAAACGGCCGGAATTGTTCTGGTAATCTCCCCGCCCATTGTCCAGTTGGCAACCCGGGGAAGAGACAATGTTCGGGCGGCCAAGTCCAAACCCAAGTTCCAAGAAACTAGGCCACCGGTAGCCGTGCCAGGCCACCCAGCAACAATACAGTTCGTCAGGAGGTTGGACAAGCTCGCCGAACCAGAAGACTTGCAGGTCGAGCCGTCAACCCGCGTCACTCAACCACCGGGACCGTTGAGACGGGCGAAGGGTCAGAGCGGACCCCAGAGGAAGAGGCTTAGGGGAGAGCCGATGATGAGGTAGACGAGCGTCAGGCTGCAGGAGAACAGCCACCTCCCCACCGGACCTGGACAACACTGGGGTGGCACCCGCGTCGGACCCCGATTGGGTCTTAGGCAAACCCACGCTGAACGCCGCTGGAGCAGCACCCACGCCGGGCCCCGATTGGGTCTCGGGCGAATCCACGCCAGAACCGACCTCCAACACTGAACCTGGACCCCACAGCACTACGAGGAATGGCAACTCCTCGCCGGCGACCCTGGAAGAAGGCTCAGAGGAGAAAACAGAACCAGGGTCAGGATCACCGGCAGCGCCAGAACCCGGCGGAACAAGCTCGGATGCATCGGGCGGCTGCACCCGGCTCATCCCCCCTAGAGACAGGCTAAAGTGCTCAGAGAAATAGAGGGAGAAAAGAGAGAGGAGCACTCGCCTGATCTCGGGTTCCGATGCCATCCAGGACTGCGAAGATCCAGGATCCGTTGTCCGGAGGTCGTTGTCAGGCTCCCATTCGGCTGCGTCAGGCCCCGCAGCCAGGACGATGGTCAGCGCAGCTTGAGGTTCCTCCAGCGCAGGTAGCCATGCCGACAGTCCATGCGGCGTGATGGTAGGAGAACCTCGTCCTGCTGGACCGAACCGCACCTCCGTGGAGACCCGGGGATGCTTGGTCGTCGGCGCAGACTCCACACAGCAGTCGGTCTTCCTCCTCCGCCCACAACGTAGCTGCGGAACCGCAGGCCCTCTCCTCGTCCCACCACGTTGACCCGGAGCCGGGGAGCGCTCGGCGGAGAGAGACACAGAGGATGCAGGATTAAAGGAACAGGTTACAGCAGGTGGTGGGAGTTCAGGGAGCTGCGAACCCCGAACTCCACCTCCAGGAGTGTGACAGAGCAAATCATTAAACTGATGTAAATAAACTGAGACTTGCCTGCCTCCTGGAGGTTGGGTGGAGCCTGCTGCGGTGAACATTGCTTCCTCCTCTCCCCGCCAGGCGATAACGGAGGACCCCCTGGGAAATCGTCTGGGGACCGCTCGCGTTGTCTCCAGGAGAGGGCTCACCAGGCCGGGATTCCAGACACACACAGCAGTCGGGGAGCGCGTCGAGGAGGAGGGGGTAACAGCCGGGGTGAGCCAGCCCGAATGCCCAGGAGTGACAGCGGGGAAATGAGGCTCAGGGAACGAGGCTGTAAAATCTCCACACTGACGAGGCGAAAAGGTGACAGCTGCGTGGGAGGAGAGGTCCTGGTGGAAGCCCAGAACTGGATCCGGACGGGGTTCATGCTGAGGTGACTTGGCGAAGCGATGACGGCTATTCCCAGTGGACGAAGCGAGGTGGGAACCCAGGAATCGCCGCTCCGGAGCAGAGACCGAGGCCAGGAAGGCGTTGAGCTCTGGAAAGCTTCGCTGCCCTGGAGTCCTCTCCACCAATCTCACTGCCGCCGCCATGTGCCTGCAGATAGTGAATGGATGCACAGCGGGAATCGCGTCAGCCGCTCGGTCTCAGACGTAACTGCTGTCAGCTGTGGCTCCATGGGGGGAATCCCGAGTGACGTGGTGCAGAATGGGGGAAGCCCTCTGGGTGGCGCGAACTCCCGGGCTGGAATGGCAGCAGGAATGGGGTCCCGAAGCAGGGGGCAACGTCATCCACTTCGGCGTTCTGCCGGGGTTTCCATCCAACCCGCGGAGCTTCTCTCGCTGTGTGTCCATGGCGTCAATCCTGGCACTGACCTCGAGATGGAATAAGGAGCGAGTGTAACTGTCCAGAGGATCCTCAGCACGGCCCGGATGCCAGCGTCTCGCGTTGGAGGCGTCGTGCAGGATGAAGAGCGTCCTGTCGACAGCCCCCAGGATGGACCTCAGCTCGTCGCCCTGGCGTCTGAGGTGACTCCTGGGAAACGGCATGCTGACGGCGCTAACACCCGGACAGGAAGGTACAAGTCCAAACCATTTTCGGCCGCCGGCAACTCGTTCTGGCTGCGACATACTGTCACACGTGGCTCTAGGGAGCCATGCAATAAGAGAGCCAGGGGCGAGCCAGTCAGTTGTGATGTTTATTAGTGACAGGGGTAAGGGATGAGGAAAGCACAAATGCTCATACATAGTGATATACGCGAGCAGTACAGCACCAGAGTTAACAATTGGCACCGGGCAAAGGGGTAACAGCGTGAGAACTCACAGCGGGTACACTCACGGGTTCAGCAGCCAGAGCGCTGGCACTGGCATAGGGCTCCAGTGCTCAGATACTCATACAAGGTGATACACCCAAGTGATACAATAAGCAGCCGCGGGCTAGCACCGGACAAGGGGGTACAGAGGCACAACAGCTCCTTACCGGGTAACACTTACAGATAATGCTGCAGATGAGTCAAGGGCTGGAACCAGACGAAGGGACTCCAGCCTAGCAGTGCTTATGTCGCAGCGCCGAATGATCGTGGCTGCTCCTCTTTATACTCATTAGCAGCACCCCAGCTGATGAGGATTAATTGGCCCCAGCCGTCCCATGACACTGACAGCTGGGAGCCAGCTGAGGCGCTGCCCAATGAGAGGCAGGGATAAAAGGAGCATGGGCTGAGCGCCGAGCCGGCGTCTCACCCCATGGTGACACTTCCCTTCATTCATTCTCACCCTGCAGACAATCATTTCATACATAGGTACATTCTTGTTTATTTTTCAACCAGTTTTTAACCTTTTTAGTGAATGTTTTAAAGTCCGTTATTATTTTAATTTCATTTGGCATTGTGTTCCAGATGTGACTGCCCTTTATAGAGAAAGCTGTTTGTCCAAATGTGGTTCTGCGGTGGAATATTTTACAGTTATTGTTAACAGAACTCCTGGTGGCTCTGCTGCTGTCCTGTCTTTGGATGAAACCAGCAAGTGGCTCAGGTGCTGATTTATGGAAACATTTGAACATTAATTTCAGAAAACAGAGGTCAATGAAACTCTCAAAACTCAATAGATTGTATTTTTTTAAAATATAAGTGATGCCACCTAATGGGCTTTTTATCTAAGATTTTTAGAGTTTGATTATATAATGAACCTATATGTTTTATTGTGGAAGGGGCTGCTTGAGCCCAGACTGTCAAACAGTATGATATATGAGAAAAAAACCATAGAATGGATATACAGTACAGCTGCTTGGTATGGTATGTAATATGTAATTAATTTAAAGCAGTTCATTTCAAACTGGCTCATTCCCGCAGAAAATGAAAATAGCAAAAGTAATACCATTATTCAAGTAAGGAAATAAACACCAATACACAAACTACAGACCAGTATCACTTCTCCCACAATTTTCAAAGATTCTGGAAAAACTTTTCAACAACAGATTAGAAAACTTTTTAAATAAAAAAGATGTGCTGAATCAGAACCAATATGGGTTTAGAGCCAAGAGTACAACATCATTGGCGATAATGGAAACAACAGAGGAAATAATAAATGCATTAGATTAAGGAAAATATGCAGTTGGTGTGTTTATAGATTTTAGAAAAGCATTTGATACAATAAATCATTCAATACTTCTTGCTAAACTGGACCAGTTCTGCAAAATCTGGCGCCTAAAACCAAGCCCAGCAAAAACCGTCTCCAGTGTATTTCATCTCCACAATGCAAAAGCTGCCAGAGAACTAAACATCCACCTGAGCGGACTCAAGCTTAAGCATGCCCCAAATCCAACTTATCTTGGAGTGACCCTTGCCCGCTCCAAAGACTGGAAGGAGGATTACACACCCTCCATACAGCAAACCAGGAGGCAACTGCTTGGCTTAAGGACTTTGCATTCGCTAAATAAATAAATAAATTCAATACTTCTTAATAAATTGCAAATGTATGGTATTAGGTGAATGGCTCTGAAATGGGTTACAAGTCATCTTGGTTTTTTTTTTTTTTGTTTTTTGTTTTGTTTTTTTTTCCGGTTCCGGCTCTGCCGGACCGGCGGCGCCACACGAGTCGGCTGCCTGTTGCAACAGCCTTTTCTTTTTATCTTCCTTCTTCTTTCTACACCTTTCACTCTGTATATATATCACGGACGCACGGATCGCCCCGGGGGTCTCCCGGGTCGGCAGATGGAGCCACGGTTTGCAGCGGGAGACGTTACAGCGGGGAGGAGCTAGTGCTAGCTAGCACTTGGCCGCCGCCCGGTGCTAATGGGAAACTCGACATACCGGGAGCTGTAGCGAAAACGATGCGGGTGCCGGGCTGGAGTGTAGGCGGCGTGAAAGAAATATAAGACAGAATAATAAAGAGCGATGGCAAGAACCAAGCAGACCGCCCGTAAAATCTACTGGAGGAAGAAGCCCCCCAGGAGACAGCTAGCCACCAGGGCTGCTCGGAGAGGCGCTCTGGCCACCGACAGAGTGAAGAGGCCTCGCCGTCACAGGCCCGTGGCTCTGAGAGCGATCCGTCGCTGCCAGAAATCCACGGAGCTGCTCATCCGTAAACTGCCCGTCCAGCGCCTGGTGAGGGAGATCGCTCAGGACTTCAAGACCGTCCTGCGTTTCCTGAGCTTCGCCGTCATGGCTCTGCAGGAGACCTGCGAGGCCCACCTGGTGGGTCTCTTCTTCGCTAAGGGGGTCACCATCATGCCCAAAGACTTCCAGCTGGCCCGCTGCATCCGCGGAGAGAGAGCTTAGACTTTCTGCTGCACATTCACCAGCCATAATGCTCTGCACTGTGTGTCTATATATATATACATTTATAGTAATATGGACATATGTTTACTAGATGTTGTTTTTTTTCTTGCCTTCTGATTGTTGCTCTGAGTGTTGCTATCCCTATGCTGTTGCAATCCTGGAATTTCCCCATTGTGGGACTAATAAAGGCTTATCTTATCTTATCTATCTGAGAGACAACAATTTGTGAAGATGGGAGAATATCTGTCTGGGTGTATGGGAATTGCCTGTGGGGTCCCCCAGGGGTCAGTATTGGGCCCCAAATTATTTAATATATATATAAATGATATATTCCAAGTTTCTAAATTATTAAAAATAATATTATTTGCTGATGATACTAATACATTTTATTCTGGAAATAATTATAATCAACTAATCCATACTCTAAATAATGAATTAAATAAGCTTAAAAAATGGATGGATTGTAATAAATTATCACTAAATATAGATAAGACTAAGGTAATGATATTTGGTAATTGTAAAAATAAAGAAGATATACATATTTATATAGATAATGTAGTTATTGAAAAAGTTAAGGAGATCAAGTTTTTGGCTGTAATTCTGGATGATAAAATTAGTTGGAAACCACATGTTAGATACATACAAAACAAAGTTGCAAAAAGTATTGCAATTATAAATAAAATTAAGCAGGTCTTAGATTATAAATCACTTCATATCTTGTATTGCTCATTAGTACTTCCATACTTGACTTATTGTATAGAGGTTTGGGGTAACAGTTATAAAAGTAAACTTAATTCATTGTTAATATTACAAAAAAGAGCAGTCCGTGTTATACACAAAGTCGGGTACCTAGAACATACTAATTTATTGTTTTTACATTCAAAGTTATTGAAATTATGGGATCTGGTTCATTATTACACAGCACAATTAATGTTTAAAATCAGTAAAAACCTCTTGCCATACAATATACAAAATCTTTTCAGGGAGAGAGAAGGGAAATATAATTTACGGGGGAATACAAAATTTAAAATGCACTTAGTAAGATCTACACGGAAGAGTTTTTGTGTTTCTGTGTGTGGGGTAAAATTGTGGAATGGGTTGGGGGAGAGACACAGGCAATGTCCCAACATCCATATATTTACATCAACATATAAAGAAATGATTTTTGAGCAGTATGAGAATGAAGGGCGGTGATGTTACATTGTGTCTTCAGTGAGGGAAGGTTGTTGTGTGTTATGGTGATTGTGAAGGTGATGCTGTTGTTTGTGTTTGTGTTGAACATGCCAGAAGTGTATGTTTATTGTTGTTGTAATATTGTTGGATGTTGGTATTGTTGTCAATATGGACTGTCATTGTTGTGTCATTTTTGTTGTATAATTTGACTATGGATGTATTATGGTGAATGTGGTTGTGGGATAATGATGATTAAGACTAATACTGTAATTTGTTGGGTATGGAAAAGGGGTGGGACTATATAAGCGTTGGCTTCTTCCCACTCCTTTTGAAAATTTTATTTTTGGCTTGTCTTTTTGTTTTGTTTTGAATTCTCTTCTTTTTTTTGTTTTAGAATGTTCAAATAAAAATCAATGTCAATGTCAATGTCAATGTCAAAAAAGCAGAAGGGATTTTTGTTTCATAAGTTAAGTATCAGAAATAATTCTCTTTGAAATTGTGTTAATAATAATAACAATGAAAATATCAATCTTATTCAGCCCTTTCAATATAATGCTATACATTCAGATGTAAAGCAAAGTTCCAAGATACAAAATAACAGTACACTATAGGGGATTTGGGCTACCTCTAAGCATGTTTGTTAAGATTTTAAAGCATTTTTTTGTTATATTTAGGTAATATTTGAAGGTGAATAATACTGCCCATACCTGAAAACATTTGGAGATTTCTCCTTCAGTCTGGAAAGGACAGAATTGTCTCGACCCACCATCGTGTTGCAATTGTCCAAAGCAAAGCCCACAACATTCTCCCATGGGATATTGTGCAATCTAAAAAAAATAAATAAAAATAAATAATAAATAAAAAATAAAAGAATTTGGTCAAAAGTGGTCTGTATGCAAGCAAAAAAAAAAAAAAAAAATCCATTTCGTACCTCATGAAGTTGTGAATTTCCGCAAAAATGTCGGTGGCTTTTCCCGATGCTGGAACGGGCATGTCCAGCAGCCTGGTCTGGGACATCTCCCAATCGAAAATTCTTGCAAGGATGACGAGACGCTTTTCGGTGTTCTTGTCGTTGCTCTCATTGACCATGATTGAGAAAGACCCCTTCCTGCATGCTTCTATGACTTTTTCTGTGTAGGCAGGCGCCAGGCTCTCTTTGATGATCATGGTCGCTTTGGTTCTTTTGCAAGCAAAGTCTTGAGCGCTCCTGCTGTCAGGAAGCAATGTTGGCACCAAATCACTGAAGTGATCTGCCACCGATGGGGGTAGATTGTGCTCTGCCACAAAATGACAAAACATCACTTCTGCTAGTGATGCATTGGATTTGGAAGGCATCGGTTCTCTCACTGGCTGAAAATGTTCATCCATCGATCGATACGTTTTCGATTTGGCTACACAGTTTTTGTGGCCCTGTGTAGCGAAGTGCAACTTCAGGTCGAAAATCCCTGATGCAGTCACTTTTATGCTCCTCCTACATGGAACACAGAAGGAGTGTGTAGGGCCCTCTGAAGAAGCCTTTATCCATCCATTGTATTTTCCCTTCTCAAAGCTAGGACTCTCCCATTCTTTTCGGTGACGTCCAGTCCCTCGATTTCCCTTTTCTTCAAGCTTTGTTTTCTTTGCCGGCGGCGCGCTGCATGAAGCCATTTTCAAAATCACAAAAACACTGCTTAGGTGTGCTTGTGGAGGATCGAAATAAGTGCAGGCAGACACGGCGAACTGAAGTTTAAAAGGGTGCTTCATGCAGACAGTCAACTTATATACCCGGCTACAGACAATGCATGCATAGCACATTAGCATCACAGTATACAGCAGGAAAGCATGGACATTTGCATTAGAGTCACACATATCAGGTGCAGCATTACTGGCGCCGGGATTCCTCTCTGTTCTGGAGCCGCAGGACAAAAGAAGGTGCGAGGCGCATCTGCATAATGATCAGTCCACACCTCTCACTGTTGTGATAATTGCTCAAGCTTAGTGCTCTGCCAGCCCCATACGCTGTAGGGGTCACACACGAGGTGTTCCTCAACACTCTCAATAATTTTTTTTCCCCGTATATTTTTCTTTTTGGCGTACAGAAATGGCAATACGCCCGTATTTGCTAAAATTGCATTTTCCCCGTGTTAAAATACGGCGAAACCGTATCACTTGACAGGTATGCAGTCTACCTGAAATGTGTCCCACGTCTTAGCTTTATGCTGTCCTACTTTGCACATTGTTATACCAGCGTATGTCCCTCGCTTATTCACCTTGCCAATCTGACATCTGTCCCACATCTTGGCCAGTGTGCTATTCGGCTTCCTTGTTACCTGGCAATCTCTCAAGCCTTGTAAGCTTTTTCTCCTGTTTTGATTTTGTGTTTTTTATTAAACTTTGCAACTCACAGTCCAGTGTTTGGGTCTCCATTCCACCCCGTGAGAGCCATTTATGACAAATTTAATTTCATTGGTTGAGAATGATGGAGTTCAACTCCTATTGGGAAGCAGAACTTAGCTCCCACCCCTCATATAGATAAGATAAGATAAGATAAGCCTTTATTAGTCCCACAATGGGGAAATTCCAGGATTGCAACAGCACAGGGATAGCAACACTCAGAGCAACAATCAGAAGGCAAGAAAAAAACAAGAACAGCTAGTATACATATGTACATATTACTATATATATATATATATATATATATATATATATATATATATATATATACAGTGGGCAAAAAAAGTATTTAGTCAGCCACCAATTGTGCAAGTTCTCCCACTTAAAAGATGAGAGAGGTCTCCAGTTTTCATCATAGGTATACCTCAACTATGAGAGACAAAATGAGAAAAAAAAAAAAAACAGAAAATCACACTGTCTGATTTTTAAAGAATTTAATTGCAAATTATGGTGGAAAATAAGTATTTGGTCACCTACAAACAAGCAAGATTTCTGGCTCTCACAGACCTGTAACTTCTTCTTTAAGAGGCTCCTCTGTCCTCCACTCGTTACCTGTATTAATGGCACCTGTTTGAACTCGTTATCAGTATAAAAGACACCTGTCCACAACCTCAAACAGTCAGACTCCAAACTCCACTATGGCCAAGACCAAAGAGCTGTCAAAGGACACCAGAAACAAAATTGTAGATCTGCACCAGGCTGGGAAGACTGAATCTGCAATAGGTAAGCAGCTTGGTGTGAAGAAATCAACTGTGGGAGCAATTATTAGAAAATGAAAGACATACAAGACCACTGATAATCTCCCTCGATCTGGGGCTCCACGCAAGATCTCACCCCATGGGGTCAAAATGATCACGAGAACAGTGAGCAAAAATCACAGAACCACACGGGGGGACCTAGTGAATGACCTGCAGAGAGCTGGGACCAAAGTAACAAAGGCTACATCAGAAACACACTACGCCGTTAGGGACTCAAATCCTGCAGTGCCAGATGTGTCCCCCTGCTTAAGCCAGTACATGTCCAGGCCCGTCTGAAGTTTGCTAAAGAGCATTTGGATGATCCAGAAGAGGATTGGGAGAATGTCATATGGTCAGATGAAACCAAAATAGAACTTTTTGGTAAAAACTCAACTTGTCGTGTTTGGAGAAAGAACACCATACCTACTGTGAAGCATGGGGGTTTAAACATCATACTTTGGGGCTGTTTTTCTGCAAAGGAACCAGGACGACTGATCCGTGTAAAGGAAAGAATGAATGGGGCCATGTATCGTGAGATTTTGAGTGAAAACCTCCTTCCATCAGCAAGGGCATTGAAGATGAAACATGGCTAGGTCTTTCAGCATGACAATGATCCCAAACACACCGCCCGGGCAACGAAGGAGTGGCTTTGTAAGAAGCATTTCAAGGTCCTGGAGTGGCCTAGCTAGTCTCCAGATCTCAACCCCATAGAAAATCTTTGGAGGGAGTTGAAAGTCCGTGTTGCCCAGTGACAGCCCCAAAACATCACTGCTCTAGAGGAGATCTGCATGGAGGAATGGGCCAAAAATACTAGCAACAGTGTGTGAAAACCTTGTGAAGACTTACAGAAAACGTTTGACCTCTGTCATTGCCAGCAAAGGGTATATAAAGGGTAAATAACAAAGTATTGAGATGAACTTTTGTTATTGACCAAATACTTATTTTCCACCATAATTTGCAAATAAATTCTTTAAAAATCAGACAATGTGATTTTCTGGATTTTTTTTTCTCATTTTGTCTCTCATAGTTGAGGTATACCTATGATGAAAATTGGAGACCTCTGTCATCTTTTAAGTGGGAGAACTTGAACAATTGGTGGCTGACTAAATACTTTTTTACCCCACTGTATATACGTATATATATATATATATATATATATATATATATATATATATATATATATATATATATATATATATATACAGTATATACTGTATATATATATATATACAGTATATATAGACACACAGTGCGGAGCATTGTGGTTGGTGGATGTGCAGCAGAAAGTCTAAGCTCTCTCTCCATCCGCGGGTGCGGCGGGCCAGCTGGATGTCTTTGGGCATGATGGTGACCCTCTTTGCATGGATGGCGCACAGGTTGGTGTCCACAAAGAGACCCACCAGGTAGGCCTCGCTGGCCTCCTGCAGAGCCATGACGGCGGAGCTCTGGAAGCGCAGGTCGGTCTTGAAGTCCTGAGCAATCTCCCTCACCAGGCGCTGGAAGGGCAGCCTACGGATGAGCAGCTCCGTGGATTTCTGGTAGCGACGGATCTCTCTCAGAGCCTGGGTAACGGGCCTGTAACGGTGAGGCTTCTTCACTCCGCCGGTGGCCGGAGCGCTTTTTTCGAGCAGCCTTGGTGGCTAGCTGTTTCCTGGGGGGCTTTTTCCTCCAGTAGATTTACGGGCGGTCTGCTTGATTCTTGCCATCGCTCTTTATTATTCTGTGTTATATTTCTTGCACGCCGCCTAAACTCCAGCCCGGCACCCGCGTCGTTTTCGCCACAGTTCCTCGGCATGTCGAGCTTCTCCGTTAGCACCGGGTGGCGGTTGGAGCTAGCTAGCCAGCTAGCTAGCTCTTCCCTGCTGTATCGTCCCCTGCTGCAAACAGTGGCTCCATCCGCCGACTCGGGAGACCCTTGGGGCGATCTGTGTGTCCGTGATATATATATATAGAGTGAAAGGTGTAGAAAGAAGAAGGAAGATAAGAAAAAGGCAGTTGCAAACGGCAGCCAACTCGTGTGGCGCCGCCGGTCCGGTGGAACCGGAACCGGAACGAGAGAGCACAGTAGCAGAGCAGAGATCAGAAGCACATGGACAGCTGAGGGAGTGAAAGTGTTGCACTCTTCAGTGATTATAGAGAGGTGAGTGCAGTATCCTGTTACCCTTAAATTGGTTCAAGAGAGGCACGAGAGACAACCAAGGCAACCGGAAACCTGTGTGATATTATTTAACAACTTTGGACCGTCTTGGCTGGGTTCTTTTTTGTTTTTTCCTCGGTGATATATCCTGGAATTTTGGATCCTGGATTCTCTCCTTGACCAAGGAGATGGTGAGCTGTCCACCCCAGTGGGTAGGAATAACTACACTGTGGAGTGTGTAAATGACGAGGCGGATTTGACTCAGACAGTTTATTACACATTGTCACACATAAGGATAGTCAGAAAAGAGAGCATCTCAGACAAGACTCTTCTCTTAAATACTCAGGCCTTCCTCCAGCAGCTTCTACACATCAAAGGTCCTGATACACATCAAAGGTCTCTGATACATAAAAGATCACACTGCATTCATCCTTCACAACTTCCTGTTATCTCCAAGGAAAACTCTGCTCTTTGTTCTTATCTAAGATGTGACACATTATGTTTTCCCCATGTGCGGCTACACCCCCCCCCCCCGAGCATACTGGATAGAACAAAAGAATAACAGTCCGTATGCTGTTACAGAACCATTAAACATCAATCCACATGCTGCTTGGGCTTCAGTCTTCTCCCATATCTGCTGTAACCAGGATTCACCGCCTCTGCGGCACTGTCATGCTGGGGAGCTGATGTTTGGGGGTGAAAACCTTTTGTCTGTCCCTGTGGGTGTTCTGGGGAAACTTTTCTCTGGGAAGCTCCCCGTGGGGGTCTTCCATGTCGAGGGGTCCTCGCCAACAGCACTTGCTCGTCCGCCACCACAAAAGCGGGTTTGAGTCTGTTTATGCCAACCTTTTCCCTCCTACCCCCCAAATCTAGCAACAAATGCTTGTCCCCTGTTTCCAGCACTCTGAACGGTCCATCATAAGGTGGGCGCAGTGGGGGGTGATGTGCATCGTGTCTGACAAAAACGAACTCCGTATTTTTCAAAGTTTTAGGCACAAAAATGCGCGGAAAACTGTGGTGAACAGGGCCCGGCAGCATGCTTGTGTCTATGCTACGCTGCAACAGCTGAGATGGGGAGCTGCCCGGCACAGGATTATCTGGTAGAAACTCCCCGGGCAGCCGAAGTGGCTTCGCAAAAACGAGTTCAGCCAGGGAAGCTTCTAAATCCTCTTTAGGTGCAGAACATAACCCCAATAAAACCCACGGTAGCTTGTCTACGCAATTTGCATCCGTCAGTGACGCCCTGAGAGCCGCTTTCAATGACCTATGAAAACGTTCGCATAACCCATTAGCCTGAGGATTGTATGCAGTTGTGCGGCAAATTGTGACACCCAGGCTGCGGGCCATTGTTGACCAAAGTTGGGAAACAAATTGAGGGCCTCTGTCGGACGTAATGTCCGACGGGACTCCAAAACGCGCCACCCATGCTGTTAAAAATGCGCGCGCCACCTCCTCAGCTGTTGTTGCCGCGAGTGGGACCACTTCCGGCCAGCGCGTGGTGCGGTCCACCATTGTCAGAAGGTGCGTGCACCCCTGTGATGGCGGGAGGGGGCCCACGAGGTCCACGTGAACATGGTCGAACCTCTTAGCCGGGATGTGAAACGGCTCCAAGGGAGCTTTCGTGTATCTGTGTACTTTGGCTCGTTGGCAAGCCATGCAGGCTGCTGCCCACTCTTTCACTTGTTTGCGCTGACTCGGCCACACAAATTTCTCTCCTACCATTTTGACCGACGCGCGCACTCCCGGGTGCGCCAAAGAATGAATCGAGTCAAAAATGCGGCGGCGCCACGCGGCCGGTACCACGGGACGCAGTCGCCCCGTGGAGACATCACAGATTAGGGGGGGCATACCGTCTTGCAGCACCCTGCTCTCCAGCCTTAACCCTTTTGGTCCAGACTGGAGCACGCGCACATCCGCGTCACTAACCTGCTCCGCGGCCATGGCTGTGTAATCTATCCCCACGCGGACCGGGGCAGCCACAGCGCGTGAGAGGCAGTCTGCCACTACATTCAGTTTACCCGACACATGCTGAATATCGGTAGTAAGCTCTGAGATCGCGGCCAGCTGTCTCTGCTGCCGGCCCGATCATGGTTCTGAAACCTTGGCCATCGCGAATGTTAGTGGCTTGTGGTCAACGAACGCAATGAAACAGCACCCTTCGAGCCAGAAGAGGCTACATTGGCAAATGAATTTAATTCATATTTTGTGGGCTCTGTGGAAGACTTGACAAAAAACTTTGTGCCGCCAAATGTGCTCAACAACACGAATTCAATACTTCCAACAGATTCTTTTCACATCGATGAGGTAAATGAGGAGTTAATTGCTGGTATTGTTAAAACACTGTCAAACTCAAAAACTAATGATATCTACAACATGAGCACCTCCTTTCTCAAAACGCACAGCAAAATTCCGGTTCCGCCGGACCGGCGGCGCCACACGAGTCGGCTGCCTGTTGCAACAGCCTTTTTTTTATCTTCCTTCTTCTTTCTACACCTTTCACTCTGTATATATATCACGGACGCACGGATCGCCCCGGGGGTCTCCCGGGTCGGCGGACGGAGCCACGGTTTGCAGCGGGAGACGTTACAGCGGGGAGGAGCTAGTGCTAGCTAGCACTTGGCCGCCGCCCGGTGCTAATGGGAAACTCGACATACCGGGAGCTGTAGCGAAAACGATGCGGGTGCCGGGCTGGAGTTTAGGCGGCGTGAAAGAAATATAAGACAGAATAATAAAGAGCGATGGCAAGAACCAAGCAGACCGCCCGTAAAATCTACTGGAGGAAGAAGCCCCCCCCCCAGGAGACAGCTAGCCACCAGGGCTGCTCGGAGAGGCGCTCTGGCCACCGGCAGAGTGAAGAGGCCTCGCCGTCACAGGCCCGTGCTCTGAGAGAGATCCGTCGCTACCAGAAATCCACGGAGCTGCTCATCTGTAAGCTGCCCGTCCAGCGCCTGGTGAGGGAGATCGCTCAGGACTTCAAGACCGTCCTGCGTTTCCTGAGCTTCGCCGTCATGGCTCTGCAGGAGTCCAGCGAGGCCCACCTGGTGGTCTTTTCTTCGCTAAGGGGGTCACCATCATGCCCAAAGACTTCCAGCTGGCCCGCTGCATCCGCGGAGAGAGAGCTTAGACTTTCTGCTGCACATTCACCAGCCATAATGCTCTGCACTGTGTGTCTATATATATATACATTTATAGTAATATGGACATATGTTTACTAGATGTTGTTTTTTCTTGCCTTCTGATTGTTGCTCTGAGTGTTGCTATCCCTATGCTGTTGCAATCCTGGAATTTCCCCATTGTGGGACTAATAAAGGCTTATCTTATCTTATCTTATCTTAAAATATTAATCAAACCACTGACTCATCTCATTAATCTCTCCATTAGGTCTAGTACATTTCCATCTGGCTGGAAAAAAGCTGTCGTCATACCAGTTCATAAATCAGGCAGTAAAGACCATATATGCAATTACCGCCCAATCTCTATCTTACCAGTCCTGTCTAAGGTTCTTGAAAAAGTTGTAGCTACACAGCTGATAGACTACTTACAAGACAGTCAACTCCTTCATCCACATCAATTTGGTTTTAGACCAGGATACTCAACAGAAACAGCAAATTGTTGCCTTATTGAAAACGTCAAACAGTCCTTGGACAGGGGTAATGTGGTAGGAGCTATTTTTCTAGATCTCAAAAAGGCTTTCGATACTGTAAACCCCAGTTTGCTTTTATCCAAAATGGTAACTTTTAACTTCTCCCCAGATACATTACAATGGTTTGCATCTTATCTCCAGAATAGAGAACAGTGTGTAAAAGTTCACCAGGATAAATCCTCATTTTTAAACAACCGCATGGGTATCCCACAAGGGTCCATTCTTGGTCCATTACTTTTCAGCATTTTTATTAATGACTTGCCATTACACTGCTCAGCTGCAATATGCCAACTTTATGCAGATGATGCAGTTATTTACACAGCTGCCAAGACTCCAGCACAGGCTGCAGATGTACTGTCTACAAGTATGGTTGATGTCCAAGAGTGGCTCCTCCAGAACCATCTATTGCTAAACCTTCAGAAAACAGTCTCAATGTGCTTTTCAATCAAAAAATGTAACCTGCAACGTTTTAAAGTTAATATACATGATCATGACATCAGTTTAGTTACAGAATTCAAATACCTTGGCATTGCACTAGATCCTCAACTCAAATTTAATCTTCATATAAAGAAAATTTCAAAAACAGTAAAAAAAAATCTGAACTGCTTTAAATTAATTAGATATTACATACCTTACGAAGCAGCTGTACTGTATATGCATTCTATGTTTTTTTCTCAGATATCATACTGTTTGACAGTCTGGGCTCAAGCAGCCCCTTCCACAATAAGACATATAGGTTCATTATATAATCAAACTCTAAAAATCTTGGACAAAAAGCCCATTAGGTGGCATCACTGTAATGTTTTAAAAAAATACAACCTATTGAGTTTTGAGAGTTTCATTGACCTCTGTTTTCTGAAATTAACGTTCAAATGTCTCCATAAATCAGCACCCGAGCCACTTGCTGGTTTCGTCCAAAGACAGGACAGCAGCAGAGCCACCAGGAGTTCTGTTAACAATAACTGTAAAATATTCCACCGCAGAACCACATTTGGACAAACAGCTTTCTCTATAAAGGGCAGTCACATCTGGAACACAATGCCAAATGAAATTAAAATAATAACGGACTTTAAAACATTCACTAAAAAGGTTAAAAACTGGCTGAAAAATAAACAAGAATGTACTCATGTATGAATTGATTGTCTACAAGGTGAGAGTGAATGAAGGGAAGGAATGAATGTGTTTGTTTATAGTGAGTGACGAAGGGAGGGAGGCCTGAAATAGGCAAATGTGAGTCAGGTTGTTATATTTGTGTATTTATAATATTTATAATATTTATAATTGTGTATTTATAGCATTTATAATATTTATAATATTTATAATTGTGTATTTATAATCTTTTTGCATTGATGTATGTGGTTATTGTGTATTTTCTTTATTTCTTTTCTTTTTCTTTACTTGATTCTCTTTTCTAAAGCCCATCCAGGGACAAGAGTTGCAAATTAGCTAATAGCTATACACTCCATGTGCAACATATCAGATTGATTGTCATTGATTAATTGTCTATGTTTATTGCACTGTCCCTGTCAAATAAACTAATCTATCTATCAGAACTGGAAGTGGCGAATGGCCAAGTGGAGAGCCAGCAACTCCCTGTCGAACGCGCTGTATTTACGTTCACTATCGCGCAAAGTCCTGCTGAAAAAGGCAAGCGGCTGCCAAGCCCCGGCTACACGCTGTTCCACGACCGCCCCTATGGCCACATCTGACGCGTCAGTAGTGAGCACTATGCGGGCCGTTGGGTCTGGATGTGCCAACAACGCAGCAGTTGCCAGGGCTGCTTTGACTTCCGAGAACTCCCGCTCTCGCTCCGGGGACCATTCGATCTTATTCGCGGGTTTCTGTTTTTTGAGCGCGGCGTACAGTGGTTGCATGAGCTGCGCTGCACGGGGAAGGAATTGGTTATAAAAATTCACCATTCCCAAAAACTCCTGTAATGCCCTGACCATTTGCGGCCGGGGAAAATCTGCTACCGCGCGCACTTTGTCAGTCAGCGGAACCTCTCCTTCGGGAGAGACGCGGTGCCCCAAAAAATCAATCTGCGTCACCCCGAACTGACACTTCACTGGGTTGATTGTTAAACCGTGCTCTCCCAACCTCCGGAAAACTGCCGTGAGGTGGGTTTCGTGTTCATCTTCAGATGCGCTGGCTACCAAGATATCGTCCAAGTAGACAAATACGAAAGGGAGATCGCGCAGCACCGCATCCATCATGCGTTGGAACGTCTGTGCTGCCCCTTTAAGCCCGAATGGCATGCGCAAAAACTCGAATAAACCAAACGGAGTTATCACCGCTGTTTTGGGTATGTCCTCAGCGTGCACTGGGACTTGGTGGTAACCGCGGACCAAGTCTATTTTAGAAAAAACGCGCGCTCCTGCCAAGTGAACGGAAAAATCCTGGATGTGAGGAATTGGGTAGCGGTCGGGCACTGTGGCATTGTTCAACCTGCAGAAATCCCCGCAAGGTTGCCACGAACCATCAGCTTTAGGGACCATGTGTAGCGGGGAAGCCCATGGGCTGTTTGAACGCCTGATGATGCCCAACCTCTCCAGGTTGTCAAACTCCTCGCGCGCTATGGCCAGTTTAGCTGTGTCCAAGCGCCGAGGTTTTGCAAAAACGGGCGGCCCGGTGGTGGTGATAAAATGCTCCACCCCGTGTTTAGCGACGGCTGCCGAAAATGTCGGGACCGTGAGTGCTGGGAACTGAGTGAGCAGTGTGTGGAACTTACCGCATGCAGCTGTGACGTTGGCTTGTGCTGTTGGCCGGGACGCTCGAGCTGTACAGGGGATAGAATCAAAGGACAGTGCATTAACCAGGTGCCTGTTAGCGACATCAACCAACAAACCATGTGAGCACAAAAAATATTGAAATTCAATGCTGCTATGACAAAAGTCCACTCAAATGTACTGCCGTGTAGAGACAGAAGCAGAGTCCTCTCAACAAAGGTTTTAATCTCCGAGCTGTTTGCTGCTGCCATCTTGGGGCCGCTAGATCCTGCCAGCCGGTCGGCGTAGGACGGCATGATGAAACTCAACTGGGCGCCGGTGTCCACGAGGAAATGCCTCCCCGAGCGTGCGTCCGTCAAGTAGAGCAGCTTGTTCTCCTCCCCGAGGGCTGCAGCTGCTACCGACCCCCGGTCTTGGCGTTTCTCGAGCGCTTGAACTGGCACGGTGGTATACATTTGCGTGCCTTCTCTTCAAAGTGGTGGTGGTAGAAACAAAGGATGTCTCCTCCGCGTTCTTTGGCCCCCGCCGCCACTGTCGTTGGTGGTTCTGCTACTGCCATCAATGGCTCCTCGCCTCGTTGGGCCGTCGCACCGAGCTCCGTCGCTGCCGCCGTGGTCGTGAGCTCTCTGCTGGCCATGATGATCCGGTGTGCTTCTCAGGCCAGCACACGATAGTCCCGCTCGGCCAGCAATGGCGAATTGGCCAGGGTCGTTCTCGTCGCTGACGGAAGGTACCGGAGGAAGAGGTGGGTAAAAATGAAGTGGTGGTCATCCGAGCCCTTCAATCTCAGCATCTTCTCCATCATGTCAATAGCCGACCCATCTCCTAACCCGGTCTGCATCAGGAGTCTCTCTGCTCTCTCCTCAACCGAGAGTGTGTAGTGCTGGATGAGTGCAGCCTTCAACGCGCCGTACTTGTCGCTGGTTGGTGGCTGATCCAGCAGGCTCTCCACATGCTGAGCCGTGTGGGCATCGAGCTTTGCGACCACATGGTAGAATTTCGTGTCATCCACCGATATCCCCCAGAGGGCGAACTGCGCCTCAACTAGGTAGAACCAGGAGCGCGGATTGTGCTTCTAAAAATCCGGTAGCTAGATTGTAACAGCATATGCTTGGCTGGGGGCTCCCAATGAGGCTGGCTCCGGGGATTTTTCGTCGTGTTGCATGATTCTTCTTGGGTCACTAGTGTGGAGTGTGTAAATGACAAGGCGGATTTGACTCAGACAGTTTATTACACATTCTCACACATAAGCATAGTCAGAAAAGAGAGCATCTCAGACAAGACTCTTCTCTTAAATACTCAGGCCTTCCTCCAGCAGCTTCTACACATCAAAGGTAACATTGCATTCACATCAAAGGTCACATTGCATTCACTTCCTTAATCCTTTCGCATCCTCCTAGCAGTCTCTGATACACAAAAGATCACACTGCATTCATCCTTCACAACTTCCTGTTATCTCCAAGGAAAACTCTGCTCTTTGTTCTTATCTAAGATGTGACACATTATGTTTTCCCCATTTATTATTTATTTAGCGAATGCAAAGTCCTTAAGCCAAGCAGTTGCCTCCTGGTTTGCTGTATGGAGGGTGTGTAATCCTCCTTCCAGTCTTTGGAGCGGGCAAGCCTCTATGATGTGTTCCATAGTTTGCTCCTCTCCACATGCGCACAGTGGGCTAGGGCTACTGCCCCATCTGTGAAGGCTGGCCAAGCAGGGGCCATGTCCAGTCCTGAAGCGATTGAGTGTAGACCACATGTTTTCCCCATGTGCGGCTACAACACCACACATTGTTGCGGACTATTAAAGGGTGCACCCGAGAAGACAAAACTATCCTAAACGAAGCTTCTGACTTATACACCACCTTACTAAAAGTTTACTATAGATAGATAGATAGATAGATAGATAGATGGATAGATAGATACATATTTTATTTCAAACAAAAAAGTAAAAAAAAAAAACAAGACAAATGACAAGTGCGATAAAGTAACAGTATACAGTGCTCGAAAGGGAGAAGGAAGAAGTGAGGTGAAGAAGTGAACACTTAACTCCAACTCCTTTTTTCCCTAAATACAACCCATGTGAAATATATACAAATTACCACATTTAAGACCCCAAGTAAACCATTAACTATATTTTGTACATATCAACATTAACACCCATCCATCCCAACATACATACAGTCCATAAATCAAAAACCAGCCCCAAACAACACAGATATACACAGTGCTGTCCCACCCACCATTCCATAGTGTCCCAGAGTGAGCATAGTGAATCGTTCATATAAATACTACCATTCTAACATATATTCTTTCAGCAAATAATGTTTATACCTCTTTTTGAATTGATTTATGTTTGTACATAGTTTCAGTTCCGGCTCCAGACTGTTCCACAAATCCACCCCACAGACAGATATGCACAGACTTTTCTTGGCTGTTCGTATCTTGGGTTTTGTAAAGTTTAAGTCTCCTCTCAAATTATGATCATTGTCTCTTTTTTTGAATATTTTTTGTATGTTAGTTGGGAGTCGATTATTAATTACCCTGTACATGACTTGTGCTTGTCATGCGCTGGCCCTCGCGAGCCAGCTAGAGACGCACACAGTCACCAGTGAGTTTACAGTGAGTTTTATTTACGGTGAAAGGTAAACAACACAAGATGCAGGGGCAATGACACATGAGTCTACACACTTCCGGAGGCGTAAGGCTAGACAGCTCACTTACGAGTCCATAGGAGGAGACAGTCATACACAGGCAAAGGTTGCTTAAATAATTAGCTACACAGGCTGCTGAAGCAAAGACACACAAAGGTCCACTCTCACCGGGAGGAGCAAGGCTAACAGCTAACTTACTGGTGCCGGAGAGGCGACGGTCAACCACAAGCATGCGAGGTAGATAATGATCCAAGTCGTCCGTAGCTTAGATGTATAGCGACTGACACTGCTGCGTCATACCGTCGCCAGTGCTGGGCTAATATAGCGAAACACTAACGACGGTAATGACACTCAGCTGGCCGACCGTTGACAGGTGGAAACCCCACTGAGCACCTTCACAATAAGAGCCCGGTGAGGCCAGAATACAGCCCGCAGCTGTCAAGGCCGGCAGCGAGACATAACTTTAACCCGAGCGCGATCAGAACCGGCGCTCGGGTCAAAACAGTGCTGTCTTAAATTTAACTAAATCCATGAACTTTATGACATGTGACTTTTAAAACAACGAATTGGTATGGTCTCTATATCCTACATTATTTATTATCCTTATAGCTCTTTTTTGTAATGTGCATATTGACTGTAGGTTGGTCCTGTAGTTGTTTCCCCAGACTTCTACACAGTAGTTAAGATAAGGTAGAAACAGTGAATTGTACAGTAAGACCAATGATTTAAAGTCCAAGATGTGTCTTGTCTTCCCCAGTATGCCTATACATTTTGCCAACTTGGCCCGGATGTGACTGATAAGATAAGATAAGATAAGATAAGCCTTTATTAGTCCCACAACGGGGAAATTCCAGGATTGCAACAGCACAGGGATAGCAACACTCAGACCAACAATCAGAAGGCAAGAAAAAAACAAGCAAGCAAGAGCAGCTAATATACATATGTACATATTACTATAAAATATATATATATATATACACACACACACAGACACACAGTGCAGAGCATTGTAGCTGGATGGAATAAATATGTAAATATATAAACACCCACAGTACGGAGCATTGCAGCTAGGTGGAATAAATATGCAAGTATATAAACACACACAGTGCGGAGCAATGTAGCTAGATGGAATAATATGTAGATATATAAATATATAAACACACCCAGTGCTGAGCATTGTAGCTAGATGGAATAAATATGTAAATATATAAACACCCACAGTACGGAGCATTGCAGCTAGGTGGAATAAATATGCAAGTATATAAACACACACAGTGCGGAGCAATGTAGCTAGATGGAATAATATGTAGATATATAAATATATAAACACACCCAGTGCTGAGCATTGTAGCTAGATGGAATAAATATGTAAATATATAAACACACACAGTGCAGAGCATTGTTGCTAGATGGAATGAAACAGCATAACCGTCTACTTAGTTATCCTACATGGTATGATTATGTGCCCATACATATTCTCACCCTCCATAGCGACCGGTATGTTCCTAGTTGTATGCCGGAGGGGACCATTGTGTAAGTCTATTGCATCTTTTGCATTCAAAAAACTATTAGTTTGTTACGTCTTTTTGCTATCTCTGCGAGCAGCCCTGCTTAGGTTGTACAGTCTGACAGCCGTTGGTAGGAAGGACCTACGAAACCTCTCGGTTGTGCACCTGGGATGATGTAGTCTGCTGCTAAATGAGCTCCTCAGTGCATTCAGTATGTCCTGCATAGGGTGGAACTCGGACTCCAGCAGAGATGACAGTTTAGCCACCGTCCTTCTCTCTCCTATCTCCTCCATCGGATCAAGGCGCTGCCCCAGGACAGAGCTAGCTTTCTTAATCAGTTTGTTCAGTCTCTTCCTATCGGCTGCAGTAATGCCACTGCCCCAGCAGACCACTCCAAAAGTGATGGCTGATGCCACCACCGTGTCATAGAATGTCTTCAGCAGCGCCCCTTGTACACCAAAAGACCTGAGTCTCCTCAGCAGGAACAGCCTGCGCTGTCCCTTCTTGTAGAGTGCATCAGTATTGTGTGACCAGTCTAGTTTATTGTTCAGATGAATACCCAGGTACTTATAGGATGTCACCATCTCGATGTCTGTTCCCTGTATATTTACTGGTACTGTGAGGGGCTGCCCATGCCTGCGGCAGTCCACCACCAGCTCCTTAGTTTTCCTCACGTTGATCTGGAGGCAGTTCCGATGGCACCAGTCCACGAAGTCCTGGATAAGCCCTCTGTACTCAGCTTCATCTCCATTGGAGATGAGGCCAACGATTGCAGAGTCATCAGAGAACTTCTGTAGATGGCAGTGTGTTGTGTTGTGTGAGAAGTCCGCAGTATAAAGAGTGAACAGGAAGGGAGCCAGCACCGTTCCCTGGGGGGCCCCCGTGCTACTGATGATCGTGTCGGACACACAGTCCCGGGTTCTCACAAACTGAGGCCGGTTCGTGAGGTAGTCCAGGATCCATGATGACAGGTGCTGGTCCACCCCTGCGCGCAGCAGCTTGTCCTTCAGGATCATCGGTTGGATGGTGTTGAAAGCACTGGAGAAGTCAAAGAACATGCTCCTCACCATATTCCCGGGCTTCTCCAGGTGGGACAGAGAGCGGTGAAGGAGGAAGATCACCGCATCCTCCACCCCAATGCCATGCTGGTAGGCGAACTGGAGTGGATCCATCGCTGGTTCCACCAGGGGGCGGAGGTGAGCAAGGAGCAGTCTCTCCAGGGTCTTCATCAAGTGGGACATCAAGGCCACCGGTCTGTAGCTGTTCAGGTCTTTGGGGTGGGAAGTTTTTGGTACAGGTACCACACAAGATGTTTTCCACAGCTGTGGTACCCTCCCCAGTTTCAGGCTCATGTTGAAGATATACGTCACAATCCCACACAGCTGGTCTGCACAGGACTTGAGGAGCTTTGCGCTGATGCCGTCCGGTCCCGGCGCCTTCCTCGCCTTGATCTTCCTCAGCTCCGTCCTCACCTGGGTCCTGGTCAGGGTCAGGATGGGGGGCTGTGTGTTGGGAGTGGGGGGGTGTTGGTGGAGTGGGGAGTGGGCAGCAGGACTTGATTTCTTTAGAGGCAGCAGTGGTTGTTGTGCAGTCAGGGGGGAGGGCGGTTGGTCAAATCTATTGAAAAACAGATTCAGGTTGTTCGCCCACTCCCTGCCCCCTGTGGCCTTGGGGGAGGTATTCTGGAGCCCCGAGATGGTTTTGAGGTTTCTCCAGACCCCGCTGATGTCGCTCTGTTGCAGCTTGTCCTCCATCTTCTTCCTGAAGCTGTCCTTGCCTTCTCTGATCTTTCTCCTCAGCTCCCTCTGTACGGACTTCAGCATCTCCCTGTTCCCTGACCTGAAGATCCTCTTCTTCTCTCTCAGAAGTGTTTTTATCTCAGGGTTGATCCAGGGTTTGTTGTTTGAGTGACGCCGTATGGTCTTGGTGGGAACGGATTTGTCCACACAGAAGCTGAGGTAGCCCGTGAAGGTGTGAATGAGGCCATCGATGTCCTCACCATGTGGATCGCAGAGCTGCTTCCAGGCGGTGGCTTCAAAACAGCCCTTTAGGGTGTCCATTGTCTCCTCAGACCATAACTCCACAGTGTGCATGGCCGGAGGTTGTCTGTGCACTAGGGGTTTGTACACCGGCCGGAGATGAACCAAGTTGTGATCCGATCTCCCGAGTGGGGGGAGTTGTGATGAGGTGTACGCCTCCTTAGTGTTTGCGTAGAATAAATCCAGTGTTTTATTGTCTCTAGTGTGGCATGTGACATACTGGGTGAACGTGGGTAGAATGGGAGACAGTGAAACATGGTTGAAATCGCCTGAGATGAGGAGAAGAGCATCTGGGTGTTCTGTCTGCAGCCTGCTGGTTACTGAATGGATGACGTCACGTGCTGTCCCAGCGTTCGCCGTCGGATTTGCATAAACAACAATGCAGATCACGTGTGAGTGTTCTCTCGGGAGATATGTAGGCCTCATGCTAACAGCTAGCAACTCAATGTCTTTGCTGCAGTGTCGTTGTTTAACAGTGATATGTCCCGGTCTGCACCAGTTGTTGTTAACATACATTATCACTCCACCGCCCCTAGCCTTGCCACTGTCTGGTGTTCGGTCAGCTCGTAGCATGTGAAAACCCTCCAGCTCAATGTTAGCATCTGCTGCTAGTTCAGTTAGCCACGTCTCAGTAAACAAAAGGAGAGAGCACTCCCGGTATGTGCTATCATAACGGGAGATAGCCGCTAGCTCATCTAACTTTCCCAGTATCGACCGTACATTTCCCATGACAACAGATGGAAGGGAGGGTCTGTACCTTATATTTTTTGTCCTCCGCCTTACTCCAGCCCGGCAGCCGCGGCGTTTTCGCCTCAGTTCTCTCGGTATGTCGAGTTTTTCCAATGGGACCGGGTGGCGGTTGAATGCTAGCAGCTGTTCTCTGCTGTATCGTATCCTGCTATAAACAGTGGCTCCGTCCACCGGCTCAGGAGACATTTAGGACGATCTGTGTGTCCGTGATATAAGTGGGGTGAAAAAAAAAGACGGATCAAAAGAGAGAGGAAGGGAAAAAGACTCGGAATCGAGCCGCTGTTGCAAAAGGCAGCCTACTCGTGTGGCGCCGAGAGAAAAAAAAAAAATGTGAAGATGTGAAGTGATGTGATGTGAAGTTTCCAGCAGATTTTATTGTCTAGCGTCACCCACCTGTATTGTTTCTATTCTGGTATCATCTATCGTTACCATTATTTCATGATTTATTTTATAATTTCCAAACAACATAATCTTTGTTTTTTTTCAGATTTAGAGATAATTTATTTTTGTTGAACCACTGCATTAACCTTTTCATTTCAGTTGTGACCACCTCTAAAACCTGCTGCAAATTCTCACCAGTGCAAAGGATATTTGTGTCATCTGCAAACAAAATAAATTTCAGAATTTTTGATACTTGGCATATGTCATTTATATACAAGATAAAGAGTTTGGGTCCCAAAACTGACCCCTGGGGCACACCACAAGTGATGTCCATGAAGGGTGATTTGTGCTCACCAATTTGTACAAATTCCACCCAACTCAGTCCGACCCCTCTTGTCCCATACCTTTCCAGTTTCCTTAGTAGAATTCTGTGGTCAATGGTGCCAAAAGCTTTCTTTAAATCTATAAATACTCCTATGGAAAACTTTTTTTTTTATCTATACAACCAGGAATTTCTTCTATAAGTTCGATCAGTGCCAAAGATGTAGATTTATCTGCTCTAAAACCATACTGGCTGTCTCTAAGGAGGTTGTTTTTCAATGAAATCATCCAGTCTCTTAGTGAAGATTTTTTTCAGGTATTTTGGAGAATTGTGAGAGTAAAGAGACTGGCCTGTAATTTGTGAAACAATGACTGTCTCCTGTTTTGTATAGAGGTATTACTTTTGCTATTTTCATTTTGTTTGGAAATTTACCAGTTTGAAATGACAGGTTACAGATGTGGATGAGTGGCTTAACAATTCCTTCAATTACTTTTTGTCATTTGGGGCCCTCGCGAGCCACCATAAGACGCCAAAAGTCGCCGGTGAGGTTGGCATTGATGTTTATTCACGAACAAAAGAACACACAAAGTAATGAGCCACGGTGGGCTAAAACAAGCAACACTAGACACAGGAGATCATAAGGCTAACACAAAGCTTACTTACAATCCTGACCATGAACAAGGAATCATTGACGTGGAGTTATTGACTATTATTGACGAGACTGCTGCATCATACCGCTCCCAGCGCCCGCTTAAATACAGGGCTGCTGATGAGCCACAATTGCAGCACAGCTGGCAGGCTTTGACAGCAGGAAGCTCCTCCGAGCGCTGTCACAATAAGAGCTCGGGGAGCCAGAAGGTAAACACTGCTGTCAAACCTGGCGGAGATGATGCATGGCCCAAGCGCGGACGAAATCGGCGCTCAGACCATGAAACTTTTATCACTATTGTCATGTCAATTTCATTCTGTCCATTGATTTTTTGTTCTTAAATTTACTCACAGTCTCGATAATTTCCTTTTCAGTAACTGCACCCAAAAAGATTGTGTTTGGATTTTCTTCTATTTCATTTACAGAACCACTGTTGTTTGTTTCTGGTGTCACTATTGATTTTGCTAATTCAGGACCAACGTTTACAAAAAATTTATTGAAACCACTGACCACATCTTCCATATTATTTATCAAATTGTCATTTTCAATAAAATATTCTTTATAATTAGCATTCTTTGATCGGTTTCTAATAATCCCATTGAGTACTTGCCATATTCCTCTTAAGTTATTTTAATTATCCTCTAATATTCTGTTGTAATATTCTTTCTTACAGGTCCTCATTATAGTAGTGAGCTTATTTTTATATCTTTTATATTTGATCTCAGCCTCCACCGTTCTGCATTTAATGAATTGTTTATATAATGTATTCTTCTTTTTACATGCATTTATTAACCCCTTGGTGACCCAAGGAATATTTTTCTTTTGTTGTCTGTCACTGTATTGTTTTATAGGACAGTTTTTATTGTACAATGATTGAAATATTTGTAAAAATTTATCATATGCTTTATTTATATCATTTTTATCACAAACTATCTTCCAGTCTTGCATTAATAATTCCTTTGCCAGTAAATACATAGATTCTTCAGTTCTTATTCTTTTATTTTGATATTTTTGGTATACTTTTTCTTCCTATAATCACATTGATAGACAACACAAATCGGCAGGTGGTCACTGATATCATTCAATAAAAGCCCACTCATTATTTTCCATAATGTTTGTGAATATGTTATCTATTAGTATTGATCAGGACATTAACGAGGACATCTAAGGACTTAAAGTTGATCATATATTGTATAAGTTAATATTAAATATTAAATGAAGTTCCTTTTTTTGATTCACAAATGGTTGAAAATAATTGTTTTCTTTATAGAGATGCCAGCTATTAATCTCATCAACTAAAATCTCCTCAACTCCCCTGACTCCACTTAATCATTTTACATTACACTTAAATACTATCTACCTGTCCGAACCTAGACACTGGTCCATTATTCCGCTACAAAATCTGAGACTGGCTCTCAATGTGATAATACCTTAGTTGAGACAAGAAAGGATGTTAAGTGCAGTCGGTAAGTTTGCACGTTTTATTAACAAAGGTGTACCCAAGATGTCGGGGAACACCCGGGGAGGAATATATAGACGGGGGAAATCACATCTGGATGCAAGACCACTGCAATGAGACAGCTGCAGCGAGCTGCTTAAATAGAGCTGTACAGATTGTCATCAGGTGTGAGTACATGAGGGGTAAAGCAATCAAAACAACAGATGGCAGCTGTGCAGCCCACAAACAGAATCTGACAGCCGGGAGCTGCACAGCACTGTCAAATAAAAGTACAGACCAAAACTAAATAAAGCAATTCAAAAAGACATAAATAACACTACAAAACAACACACCATAGTAGTAGTAGTAGTAGATTAGTTTATTTGACAGGGACAGTGCAATAAACATAGACAATTAATCAAAGACAATCAATCTGATGTGTTGCACATAGAGTGTATAGCTATTAGCTAATTTGCAACTCTTGTCCCTGGATGGGCTTTAGAAAAAAGAATCAAGATAAAAAATATACACAATAAATAGATGAGACAACAGGGGAAACCCCCAGAGAACCACACTCATAAAATAAACAGATAACATGCAACAGATCCTGATAAATAAAGAAACAAACAAACAGAAAAGGCTCAACTCCAGCTGGGGAGTGGGCACAGCCCCCCACCCATGCCCAGGATCATGACAGAGCCCCCCCCCCCAAGGGGTGGAACCCAGACATGCCAGGGTAACATCAAAAGGAAAAACCCGCCCACACAAGAAAAACAACCCACTCCTAGGGGGGAGGAGGGGGCATCAAGGCACAGAGGGACCCAACCAAACACCGACGAACAAAAACAAAAACTCATGACCCACACCCCACACAGATATTGCCGCACAGACTCTAAGACTCCTGGGCAGGTAGACGAGGCAGTTCAAGTGGTCAACCAAAGTCCCAAGACCACCAGATTATGTGGTGGTACACATTTGGGTGCCTTCCAGACACCTTGGGCCACCTGAGTAGCAGGCGTAGCCCATCTGGTGGTCTCCCTACATTCCTGAGCCCACAGGCCATGGGGCATCATGCGCCCCTCCACCAAGGGTGGCAGCCAGAACCCATGCCCCCAACAGACTGCACGGAGTGCAGCGTGGAAGAAGCAGGACAAGGGCTGCTGACAATTGGCTCCTGATGCTGATTGCTGGCAACCAGCGGAGCTGGACGGTGACGATGGCCAACCAGCAATTACAACAGGGAAGGGACTAGATGAGGAGAATGGCTGCTCGGTGGCGACCTCATGCAGAGGCATCACACCCACGGCGGCCCCGGACTGGGGCGTAGCATCCATGGTGGCCCTGGGCTGGGGCGTAGCACCCACAGAGACCTCAGACAGATGTGGAGCAGCACCCATGGAGACCTCGGATGGAGAGGGAGCAGCACCCATGGAGGCCTGGGACGGAGGGAGCGAAGCATCCACGGGAGCCCCGGGCTGGGGCGAAGCACCCATGGCAGCCTCAGATGAAGGTGTCGCACCCACGACGGCCTCGGGTGGAGAACGAGAACCCACTATGACCTCCAGTGCAGGTAGCAGGCCCTCGGTGACCCCGGACAGAGAGGCTGGACCAACAGAGACCTTGGGCGGACAGGCTGGACCCACGGAGACCTCCAGCAATGAGGCAGGACCCACAGAGACCTCTGGCAATGAGGCAGGAACCATGGCGACCTTTGGCCATGAGGCAGGATCCATGGAGACCTCCGGCCATGAGGCAGGACCCACGCAGACCTCTGGCCGTGAGGCAGGACCCACAGGGACCTCCAGCGACTCCAGCTGAGACGTTTCATCCTCCACCATCTGGGCAACCTCTCCCAATGAAGCCTCCTCTGGAGAAGTAGAAAAGGCAAACACTGGAGAGGAATCACAGGCAGCAATGGAGCCCAGCGAGGACGGCTCAGGAGCAGAGGACATCTGCAACTGATTCCCCCCACCCTGAGCCAGACAAGGATTCTCTGAATCTGATGATGTTAAAACAGAACAGAGCACTTGCCTGGACTCGAGCTCCACCACTGACCAGGACCCTGGCGACTCTGATGGGGCGGCCCAGGCAGCAGGCATGGTGGCTGAGGAAGCTGGCAACCCTCCAGGTATGATGGCTGGTACTGGCGGGACCCCAGATGAGGCGACAGATGCAGGTAGATCTCCAGACGTGGTGGCTAATGCTGGCGGACCCAGGACCCGTCTCACAGATAGTGCCGGGACCTGCGATGCCGAAATCAGAGGACTCCTCGTCGGCTCAGATTTCGGCCCATGGGAGGCGCTCTTCTCCCTTCCAGGGTATGGCTGTACAGCTGTCACTGGATCCTTCAAAACCACTGACCTCCTCTTCGTCCGATGGCTCCCTCCTGGGACTGGCGGACAAACAGGGAAAACAGGTGAGAATATGGAAGAGGCAGGTGAGAAACAAGTAGCTGCAGCTGATGGTGAGAGCTCAGCCACATCGGGCTGCTGCTGCTGAGCTCCATCACAGGAAGCAAGGCAAGAAAATTCATTATTAGGAGTAGATAAATGAAAATGTACTTGCCTTAATTCCCAGGGCTTGGTGTTAGCAGGTGCTGCGTGTCCAGACGATGTTTCTGTGGGAGCTGTAGAAGTCGTCTGGAGAGATGGGCAGAGTGGCAGAGTCCAGGGACGCCCCATTGACAAGGCAGACCCTGCCCAACCCGACGAAGCTCCTTCTGACTGAACTGCATGAACTCCGGAAGGAGCCACCGCTTATGGTCCAAAATCAGCTCCCTCTCTGCCGCCAAAACCCGCTGGCGGTCCTCCAGCTCATCCGCAGTTGGGCTTTTAGGGAGCGCGAAGACGATGTGGCAGACTGCGGGCTCTCCCAGCATCAAAGGAATGGTCGGTGGTGCGGGCCCTTGTTTAGAAGATGAAGGTGGGACTGCAGCTGATCGAGAATGGTGGGTTGCTCGGGACCTCCATGCTCTGGGTCGCTTCCTCAGTGGCTCCGGCATGGAAGCAGACGCTACCTACCCGTGGAGCATGGATTGTGGGTTGGTGGCTGACATGAAGAGTGCCATGAGTCTTGGACAGCTTCACAGGCTGGGGCACGCTTCCAGGATTTGTGCTGCACCGTCCAACCACTCCCAAGCCACCTCGGATGTGCGGGAGGCACAGGCCACCAAAATTAAACCTTCCAGTACTCCAACAGCCCAACACTCCACCTCACTAAGTCCACCACCCTCTAAGTCTATACTGGTTGACATCTCTGCAAAAAGGGAAACACAATGGACTAACGCACAATAATGGGAGTGGAGAAAAAAGAGGGGAAAAGAGCAAAACTTACCATTGCTGGCATCTGGAGTGGCAACGGTCTTCTGTCATAACACCTTAGTTGAGACAAGGGAGGACAGCAAACGCAGACGTTAAGTTTGCACATTTTATTAACAAAGGTGAACAAGAACCCAAAATACAAAAACACAAAAACTTACTAAAGACGTTGGGGAACACCGGGGAGGAATGCACAGACGAGGGAAATCACGTCTGGACTCAAGACCACTGCAATGAGACAGCTACAGTGATCTGCTTTAATAGAGCTGTGCAGATGGCCATCAGGTGTGAGTACATGAGTGGTAGAGCAATCAAAACAACAGGTGGCAGCTGTGCAGTCCACAAACAGAATCTGACAGCCGGGAGCTTCACAGCACTATCAAATGAAAGTACAGACGAGAACTAAATAATATAACTCAAAAAGACATAACACTACAAAACAACACAACATAAATAGACGAGACAATAGGGACAACCCCCTGAGAACCACGCTCCAAAAATAAACAGGTAGCATGCAACATTTCATCTAGCTACAATGCTCCCCACTTTGTGTCTATATATATATTTATATTTATATGTACATATGTATATTCGCTGCTCTTGTTTCGTTTTGTTGTTTCGCTGTCTCTCTTGCCTTCTGATTATTGCTCTGAGTGTTGCTATCCCTGTGCTGTTGCAATCCTGGAATTTCCCCATTGTGGGACTAATAAAGGCTTATCTTATCTTATCTTATCTTATCTTATTTCATGATAAATAAAGAAACAAACAAATAGAAAAGGCTTAACTCCAACTGCAGAGTGAGCAAGGCCCCCACCTGTACACGGAATCATGATACTCAGAAGTACCGGTTACACCAGCGTGCTCTTAACTTATGCCATACTTACCCATAATTGTTATATTTTCCTGCCTATTTGAGGCATGAGAGACAAAAACCCAAACACAGGAGAATGTTGTGTGTATTTATTGACAAAATGTGATATAACAGTCCAAATAAACAGATGGACGATTAGCACAGGATGAACAGGGAATTTCCTCAGGACGCTCTACAGAACAAGAGTGAGTACAACACAGGAGAAATAGCTCCAAGGCGCAGACAGGCGTAAATGATTGTGTGGTTAAAGAAGGAGAAGGCCCAGCGTGCTTCCAGACTTAACTGGTAAATAGGGGAAAGCAAACAATTCTCACAGGGCTGGAGCAGTCAGAGTTGGTCCAAGGACAATCCAAGATGCAGAGGAAAAAGCAACAGCTAATGCAACGTGATGCAAAGCAGGACAGCTAGCAGAGCATGTAGTGGCGCATAAGCAGTGCAATGCAGTACAATAATCCGGCAAACACCAGTGGGAATCCAGAGCTTAAATAATACAACACACAATTAGCTGAGTGATTGCCGGTGTGACAGCGTGAGTGCATGCGTGTAGGAATGTATGGGTGTGTTTTGAGTGGAGACAGGTGTGTGTGTGGCTGTGTGCATGCACATAGGAATGAGGGTGTGTGTGTGTATAGAGCTAAGTGAGTGCAGGTGAGGGTGAATGCCTGTGTGTGTATGTGTATCTGTGTGTGTAGAGAGAGACACAGACACAAATGATAATAATAAACAGCTTGGCAGGCACTGGCAGGAGAGGGAGGCATGGCTGTCAGCTGGCAGGGAGCTGGGCAAACCCTGAGACTCCCTGAGAACTGCCTGAACAAATCAGGGCCGACAAAACACTGGAGAATATGCAACCACAATGCAATGGAGCAGGGTTGGGAAAAGGTCCAACCCAGTCCATGACAGACACCCCCCCCCCCCCCAAGGGATGGATACAAAACACCCACCGTGCCATCAAAAGAACAACAAGAAGATAAGATAAGACAAGATAAGATAAGCCTTTATTAGTCCCACAACGGGGAAATTCCAGGATTGCAACAGCACAGGGATAGCAACACTCAGAGCAACAATCAGAAGGCAAGAAAAAAAGCAAGCAAGCAAGAGCAGCTAATATACATATGTACATATTACTATAAAATATATATATACACACACAGAGACACACAGTGCAGAGCATTGTAGCTGGATGGAATAAATATGTAGATATATAAACACCCACAGTACGGAGCATTGCAGCTAGGTGGAATAAATATGTAAATTATAAACACACAGTGCGGAGCAATGTAGCTAGATGGAATAATATGTAGATATATAAACACACAGTGCGGAGCATTGTAGCTAGATGGAATAAATATATAGATATATAAATATAAACACACCCAGTGCGGAGCATTGTAGCTAGATGGAATAAATATGTAAATATATAAACACACACAGTGCAGAGCATTGTTGCTAGATGGGATGAAACAGCATAACCGTCTACTTAGTTATCCTACATGGTATGATTATGTGCCCATACATATTCTCACCCTCCATAGCAACCGGTATTTTCCTAGTTGTATGCCGGAGGGGACCATTGTGTAAGTCTATTGCATCTTTTGCATTCAAAAAACTATTAGTTTGTTATGTCTTTTTGCTATCTCTGCGAGCAGCCCTGCTTAGGTTGTACAGTCTGACAGCCGTTGGTAGGAAGGACCTGCGAAACCTCTCGGTTGTGCACCTGGGATGATGTAGTCAGCTGCTAAATGAGCTCCTCAGTGCATTCAGTATGTCCTGCATAGGGTGGAACTCGGACTCCAGCAGAGATGACAGTTTAGCCACCGTCCTTCTCTCTCCTATCTCCTCCACCAGATCAAGGCGCTGCGACAGGACAGAGATAGCTTTCTTGATCAGTTTGTTCAGTCTCTTCCTATCGGCTGCGGTAATGCCACTGCCCCAGCAGACCACTCCAAAAGTGAAGAAACTCCCCCCCCCCCACTTCCCCCCTGGAGGAACTACCACAACTAGTCAGGGCTTGAGATAGGGGAAAACAGGTCAGGAGGGAATCAAAAAACAATACAACACAAAAATACTATACATGAAAACAAAATAAACCTCCCCAAACCCCCAAAAACCTAGGGAAAAGCCCCCAAGACCAGGGAGTTCAGAAGTACAGGGGGCCGACCAAAGTCCCAGGCCCACAGCGTGGAGAGAGGAGACCGGTCAGGTGGTCTGTCAAAGTCCCTAACCAGTCGTACAGCCCAGAAGAACAAGTCAGGTTGCCGACCAGGGAAACTTGACCACCCAACCCAACGGCACAGGTCACTGGGCGGACGGCCTTGGTCCTTCAGCCACCAGCTCAAAAGAGGCAGCCTCCCCACGGGAAAACCCAAAGCAGGAAGGGGAAGCCAGGAAAGGGGAGCCCCGGTGTCGTCGGATGGTGACGAGGGAGGAGCCCTCCGCGGCCCCACAGAGATCCCGGTCTAGGACATAGCTGTACCTGCGGTGGCTCCAGGCGCGAGCTTAGTTGCACCCACAGGGGTCCCAGTCCAAGACATAGCTGCACCCACGGTGGCTCCAGGCTGGAGGTTAGTGGCACCCACGGTGGACCCCGGCTGGGCCATGGTTTTACCTGTGGTGGGCCCGGGCCGAGTCGTGACTGCACCCGTGGTGGACTCCGGCTGAGCCATTGTTGTACCCACGGTGGGACCAGGCTGGGCCACGGCTGCTCCCCAGGTGGACCCTGGCTGAGTCAATGCTGCATTCTTGGGTAGCCAATCGACCAGAGCGAGCACCAGACCAAGGAGGCAGTCCACCACCAGGATACCAGGCATTGATGACAGGGGTGGAACCACGTTGGTCATCATGGCGGGGACAGCAGGGCCCTCAACAACCTCAGGCAGTGATGCTGGAATCACGGAGACCTTCGGTTGTGCTGAAATATCTCCGGTGACCCTGAAAGGAGGCTCGGATAGAAAACACAGAGAAGGAAAGTCAGGGTCACCGGTAGCGGCAGAGCCGGTAGGGTGAGATCAGGTGCAGCGAGTGGCTGCACCTGACTCCCCCCACCTCGAGCCAGGCAAGATTTATCCAAAGCTAGGTAGAGAAAAACAAAAGAAATCACTCACCTGAACTCAAGCTCCACCAAGTCCTATCCAGGACTCCATCAATCCGGCGGGAGACAATGGCTTGGGTGCTGACTCTGCTACAGTGGCCTCCGTAGCAGGCATTATGGTCGTGGCAGTCCTAGTCTCCTCTAGTGAAGTCTCCAATGCAGGTGACTCTCCCCGCGTGGATTCTGGAGGTGGAGTCCCAAGTTGCGATTGACCGCAGGAGACTAAAGCTGGGGGACGCTCCTTCCTCATCCGATGATCAAGCTCCAGGGCTGGTGGGCACTTAGAGGTGAGAGAAGGAGATATGGAGAGGGTAGGTAAGTTATTAGCTGTTGCAATGGGCGGTAAGGACCCAGTGGACTGCATGGACTGGGCCTCACTCTGATATATCAAATTGCCTGGCAATTTATCAGAGAAGGCTTAGACTTAGACTTAGACTTAGACTTTATTAATCCCTTTGGGATGACTCCCTCTGGAAAATTTAAAATTTCCAGCAGCACATAAAAGGAGCATACAGATCAGAAAAGCAAAAAAGAAAAAAATAAACACTTAACATACTATATACAATATAAATACAAAGCTAAATATGCCTCGTACAAGTATGGTTAAGTTAAGGTTATTGCACTATGAATACCCTACTGTCCTCTGTACTCTATGCCCCCCCCCCCCAAGTGAGGAGTTATAGAGTGTGATGGCATGGTGGACAAAAGAGTTCATGAGCCTGTTGGTCTGACACTTGGGAAGGAGCAGTCTTTCACTGAACAGGCTCCTCTGGTCACTGATGACGGTGTGCAGAGGGTGGCTGACATTGTCCATTATATCCAACAGTTTATCCAGAGTCCTCATCTCTGCCACCATCACCAGGGTGTCCAGCTTCGTGCCGACCACAGAGCCGGCCCGCTTGATCAGTTTATCCAGTCTGGATGCATCCTTCTTGGATATACTGCCCCCCCAGCACACCACGGAGTAAAAGAGGACGCTGGCAACCACCGACTGGTAAAACACCTGCAGAAGTTTACTGCAGATGTTGAAGAACCGCAATCTCCTTAGGAAGTACATCCTACTTTGTGTCTTCCCATACAAGTGGCTAATGTATGTTGTCCAATCCAATTTATTGTCCAACCACAACCCGAGATATTTGTATGAATCCACAACCTCCACCTCAGCTCCCTCTAATAGGACTGGTTGAGGTCTTGATCTAGACCTCCCAAAATCAATAACCAGCTCCTTCGTCTTAGAGGTGTTGAGCTGTAGGTGGTTAGTGTGGCACCATGCAGCAAAGTCCCCTACCAGTCTTCGATACTCCTCCTCTCTGTCATCCATGATACACCCAACAATGGCTGTGTCATCGGCATACTTCTGAATATGACACAGCTCCGAGTTGTAGCAGAAGTCCGAGGTGTACAGGGTGAAGAGAAGAGGGGCCAATACTGTGCCCTGGGGGGCTCCAGTGCTGCAGACAACTGTGTCAGACATAATGTCCTTCAGCCCGACATATTGTGGTCTGCCAGTGAGGTAGTTGGAGATCCAGTCCACCAGGTGGGAGTCCACTCCTATCTTGCTTAATTTATCCCAAAGCAAAGGGGCTGAATGGTATTGAAAGTACTGGAGAAATCCAAAAAGAGAATCCTCACTGTGCCACTTCCCTTATCCAGATGGGAGTGGGCTCAATGAAGCAGATAGAGGATGGCATCCTCCACACCAACACCTGGTTGGTACGCAAACTGCAGGTGGTCCTGGGCGTGTTGCGCCTGGGGTCTGAGGAGGCTGAGGAAGAGCCGTGAACTGAAGTGAACTGAATGGGGGAAAAAAAAAAAAAAAAACACTTGCCTGTTCATCCCGGGTGTGATGGTTCCCACCACAGCAGACCCAGCCTCCTCCGTCATCCAGCAAACACCTCCTTGAAGCAGCAGAGTTTTTGGGGAGACAGGAGCAACAGATAGTGAGGCAGGCACAGCAGCTGATAATGGAGACTCAGTGGGTTGAGGCATCTGAGTCCCGACATCAGGAATCAGGTAAGTGTTTGGTGTGAAAGAGAGTGAGTGAGTTAAAACTTGCCTTAATTCCTGGGGGGTTGCAACATCAGCTGCCGTCCCAAGTTCATACTCCTTCTCCCCGGGAGCTGGAAGGAGTCTGGCAGCAGAAATCTTTCCCCCGGTGAAGGAGGGGCCTCGGGCTGAGCAGCGGTGGAGTCCCTCTGCCGCAACTTCTGGATTCGGCGGCGACGTGCGGAAGGAGGAGACGTCGGCACATCATGGAGAGAAGGCTCCAGGGAAGGCTCGATCACCGTCTCCAACTGTGGTGCCCATGAGGGAAGCTCCTCCACGTCGAAAATCCACTCTGGAATGAGCCACAGTTTAACCTCAAGGAAGAGAGCCCTCTCCGCCAACACCACCAGTCTACGTTCCCCCAGCTTCTCAGCTGGCGGAGCTGGTAACAGCTCAGGCGATGGAGACGGGGCTGCCACGGGGAAGTCTGCTGGCCTCTTGTGACATGAGCGCCTCCTCTTCATTCGGAGCGGCTCCCGCGTCAGAGTGGCTTCTTCATATCCCTCGCTCACACACGGATAGGAGAAAATGGAGGCTAGGGTGTTGGTGGCCTCCGCGCAGCTCCACAGACTACGGCGCGTCTCCATTAATCATGCTGTGCTGTCCCGGCCCGCACGGACCGCTTCGGGAGTACCGGTGGTCTGGATCCATGAAAGGAGGTCCTCCAAGACGCACACCCCCCACAGCTCTACTTTGTCCAAGCAGGGCATTATTGTCCAGCACAGGAGGGTTGAGAGAAAAACACTCAAATTGATGAAAAAATAACACACACACATAACACCTCTGCTGGGTTTTCATTGGCCAGATTATTCTGTTATGTTTTCCTGCCTATTTGAGGCAGGAGAGACAAAAATCCAAATGCAGGAGAATGTTGTGTATATTTATTGACAAAACATGATAAAGCAGTCCAAATGAACAGACGCACGATTAGCACAGGATGAACAGGGAATTCCCTCAGGATGCTCTACAGAACACGAGTGAGTAGAACACATGAGAAATAGCCCCAAGGCACAGACAAGCATAACTTCTTGCTCTTCTGACGAAGGCTGCAGTGCAGTTGAAACATGTAAAGAAGGTAAAGACATCTTTCTATTTTATTTTTTGTCTTTCATATGAACAAAAGATAAACAAGTGTAACTTATTGCGGGGGAACGAACAAGAAGGCCCAGCGTGCTTCCAGACGTAACTGGTTAGCAGGGGAAAGCAAACAGTATTCACAGGGCTGGAGCAGTCAGAGTCGGTCCAAGAACAATCCAAGGTGCAGAGGACAAAGCAACAGTTAATGCAACATGATGCAATGCAGGACAGCTAGCAGAGAATCTAGTGACGCATAAGCAGTGCAATGCAGTACAATAGTCAGGCAAACACCAGTGGGAATCCAGAGCTTAAATAATACAACACATAATGAGCTGAGTAATTGCCGGTGTGACAGTTTGAGTGCGTGCGTGTAGGAATGTATGGGTGTGTGTTGAGTGGAAACAGGGGTGTGTGTTGCTGTGTACATGCACATAGGAATGAGGGGGTGTGTGTAGAGCAAAGTGAGTGCAGGTGAGGGCGAATGTATGTGTGTGTGTGTGTGTGTGTGTGTGTGTGTGTGTGTCTGTGTGTGTCTGTGTGTGAAGAGAGAGGAAGACACAAATGATAATAATAAACAGTTTGGCAGGCACTGGCAGGAAAGGGAGGTATGGCTGTCAGCTGGCAGGGAGCCGGGCAAACCCCAAGGCTCCCTGAGAACTGCCTGAACAAATAAGGGACGAAAAACACTGGAGAATATCAGAATCAGAATCAGAATCAGAATCAGGTTTATTGCCATTGTTCATGTAGTACACAAACTAGGAATTTGTCTCGGTACAATGCTGCAACATTAAACATGATAAGATAAGAGAAATAAACTATACATGTAATAAAGTGTAGGATAAGATTAAGTGATACTGGTCAACAGTTAAAATATATATTAGCCAGCAGCAGATACTGTGGAGAACTATATAGTGCAGTCGGTAATGCAGGAAGAAAACAGTGATGATTGACATGAGTCTGGTTGAGCTGCTGTACATGGTGCACGAGAGTCATTTAGTGTTCAGCAGTCTAATGGCAGAGGGGAAGAAGCTGTTCATGTGACGGGAGGTTTTAGTCTGGATGGACCGAAGTCTTCTACCAGAGGGGAGGGGGGCAAACAGTACGTGACCAGGGTGTGAGGGATCGGCTATGATCCGGCCAGCACGCCTCCGGGTCCTGGAGATGTACAGATCCTGGAGAGATGGGAGCTTGCAGCCGATCACCTTCTCAGCAGTGCGCACGACGCGCTGCAGCCTTAGTCTGTCCCTGGCAGTGGCTCCTGCGTACCACACGGTTATGGAGGTGGTGAGGATGGACTCGATGATGGCTGTGTAGAACTGCACTAACATCTTGGTGGGTAGCTTGAGCTTCCTCAGCTGCCGCAGGAAGAACATCCTCTGCTGGGCTTTTTTGATGAGTGAGCTGATGGTCAGCTCCCATTTGAGGTCCCTGGTGATGGTAGTGCCTAGGAAGCGGAAGGAATCAGCAGTGGTGATGGGAGAGCCTGAGAGGGTGAGGGGGGGGCAGAGGAGTAGTGACTTTCCTGAAGTCTACAATCATCTCCACTGTCTTCAGAGCGTTCAGCTGCAGGTTGTTATTGCTGCACCAGGACGCCAGCTGGGCCACCTCTCTCCTGTAGGCGGACTCGTCGCCGTTGGAGATGAGCCCGATGAGGGTGGTGTCGTCCGCAAACTTGATCAACTTGACAGACTGGTGGCTGGAGGTGCAGGAGTTGGTGTAAAGGGAGAAGAGTAGGGGGGAAAGTACACAGCCCTGGGGTGATCCGGTGCTGATGCTAGTATAGTCTGAGACAGTCTTTCCCAGCCGCACATGCTGCCTCCGGTCCGTCAGGAAGTCGATGATCCACCTGCAGAGGGAGTCAGGCACGTTGAGCAGGGACAGCTTGTCCCGGAGCAGAGCGGGGCGGATGGTGTTGAATGCGGAGCTGAAGTCCACAAACAGGATCCTGGCGTAGGTTCCCGGGGAGTCCAGGTGCTGCAGGATGGAGTGGAGGGCCAGGTTGACTGCATCGTCTACAGACCTGTTGGCTCGGTAGGCAAACTGCAGCGGGTCCAGGAGAGGGGTGGTGATGGACTTGAGGTGGGACAGGACCAGGCGCTCAAAGGACTTCATGACTACAGAGGTGAGCGCTACAGGTCTGTAGTCATTAAGTCCAGTGATCCGTGGCTTCTTGGGGACAGGGATGATGGTGGAGGATTTGAGGCAGGACGGCACGTGGCATAACTTAAGGCTGAATATGCAGCCACAATGCCATGGAGTGGGTTGGGAAAAGGTCCAACCCAGTCAATAATGTATTCAATCATATTCTGCAAATTTTTCATATGTTCAGGATGCGCTGCCTAAATTGTCAAGGTGTGACAGGGGCTTTAGCCACAGACACCCCTGGGCTCATGTAGTTTTTATCACAACCAGACTAAGCTATGACTGACATAGTCATGGATGACTGACACACGTGACTTTACATCATTAGTAAGTGCCGTTTGTTTATCATAAACACAGTCTCACGGAATAGAGAACTAGCTAGTGAACACTTCCACTTCATGGACCTTATGGTTTATTTTGAGTTGTTTTTTTTCTAGTAATACTCTTATACAGAGGCTATGTTGTGAAATGCTTCTCAATCATTCATCATCCACGTGTAGAGTAAGCCTGGATGTGCTGCAGGAAGCAATCACACTGTTAAAAAGAAGCAGACTTTATATTGTGAATGGACACTTCAGGACTCCAATAAACTTTTTCCAGCTTTCCTTGCTATGTGAGCATAAGCCCCGCCTCCCACGGGAGTGTGCAGGACAGAAGCAGCACAACCAGCTCAAATGTTCGCGGATTATGTCCTACACATAAGCAGCAACTTAGTGTGGCCAGAAAAAATATTGTGCTTGTTTTTCCTCATCCTACGATCAATCAAGTTAGCTGTTATCATTACAGGCCGAGGCTTGAGGGGGCTTCACGGCACCGGACACCCTGTTGCATGGTTACAGGTGGCAGGCACCCCTGGCAAAGCGGTTTACATGTGATCCTTGGAGACTACAGGACAAGGGAGCCGCTTGTGGTTGCTGGCTTGTGGGTGCTGACAAACCGGGGATATGATTGAATAAACCAGTGATTCTTGATGTCAAATAACAGATTCATTAACTGCATCGACTATTTCTCACCTCAAATGTTTTTAAAAACACTTTTCACTGGTTTGTTTTTAAGATATCAAAGTTTAGTCTCGATCTACCATGTTGTCCAGCAGCTAAAAATCTAGTGAACGACCATGCATGGATGATTGTGTCAACAAATCAGGTGATTGCCCTATATGGCAAACTTCAATTCTGATTCGTTAAAGCAACAGCCTCATGAGCATTTCTTTCAAGTTACCAGAAGCTTGCATTGTTGGACTCCGAAGGCCTGAAGGAAGATTTCTTTGATCCCAGCAAAACATGCTTGTTGAAATCTGATTGGTAGACTGTTGAGAATAATACATCCTCATGGAACAAATATAAGAATGTAGGGTGTAAATTTAGGCCAGTGATTCTGATCCAGCAGAGAAGGCTGTGCTAGACCACCACTGCTATAGAGTATTATAGAGTATATGACATGAGTGTTTTAAAAATTAAAATGGCAGCTTTCAGAATCCTGTTTATTTAGTGTTTGACCTGCAGGTAAAAACATTGTGATGAACAAAGACACATGTTGATATTTAGAGCAAAGAAATGTGGGGATTTTTTTAAATGTTCAGTCATACCTCTATAACTCACTGTAGCTGTTTGAACTTTAGCTTCCGTTAATTCCATGGCTGTTGAGGTTGAAGCTGTTATCAGCATCTCTGACCTGGAGAGTGTCCGGTTAGCTCTGAGCAGCATCACCTTTCCTGTGTCGCTCAACAACACTGATGTTATCACCAGCATTGACATCACCACAGGTGCAGTATAACATTTCTGCAGTTTAAAACATCTGTCTTGCACCTCTGTCAGTAATCCTGGATACTGCTTGTTGCTGTTTCTCCACAGTGTGTTTGCCGAACATGACAGAATACCAGTGCACCTGTGAGGAGAGCTATGCATGGTCATATAACAGATGTATTGAGAACGGAGTCTGTGATGCAATCACTGGTGACACGTGTGGGTGCATTACTGGTCTTCCAGAAGACGGACAGTACTGCCAGTTAAACATCAGCAAAAATGGTAGGACAGTCACACAATAGGCCTGTATTTTATTACACATACCTGTACATACAGTACATGTACAGTCATCATAGACACAAATAGTTGTCTCGATGCCTTAAGTGAGGTGGTACAGAAATTTTCAGTTGCAGTTCTCCATACCAGACTTTCTCTTTAATAGTAGCTAAACTTTATTACCCAGGGAGTACTGTGTGATGAGCCACGCTTTCTTTTCTTGCAGTTATTGGTGGGGCAGTTTTTGTGTAGCCTGCATTTAAAAGGGTAAACATAGAAGATTGTTTGGTAGTGACACAGCTCTGCTACAATCAGATCTTCAACCAGAAAATTCAGGTCAGCAGCAGAGGTGGGTAGAATATCCAGACATCTTTTCCACTCTGATGGAAAGTGGAGAAAGGATGAAAACCTTTGATTCTGGGTCAAATCTGGATCAGAATGCTCATTCTGGATCACGTTTCACTTTTTTTTTTTTGCTTTGTTTTCTTTTTCTCCCTTGTCCTGTCAGGCAGCTCGGCAGACAGAACAGGGGTCTGTCACCCTTATTGTGCCAAAACAGATGTACTTTGCCAAGAGCGGCTTATACAGTACCTAACTGTGTATTGTATATTGTTGTAAACTCCTCCAGTAATAACTTTTAATACTTTATTTTAATTGTTTTATCCATGGAAGACCCAACAGGATGGGGAAGAGGGAAAGGAAGTGTGTGGAGGGGGAAAGAAAAGGGAGGCGAACAGACAAAAAAAAACAACAACAACCAAATCGGCTGCACGGTGGCGCAGTGGTTTAGCACTGTGGCAGCACAGTTTTACCCTCGGCCGGGGGATCGCGGGGATCATGAGATTGTGGGTTCGATCCCTGTCCCCGACCAACAGTGATCTGTGTGGAGTTTGCATGTTCTCCCCGTGTTGTGTGGGTTTACTCTGGGATTTCTCCGGTTTCCTCCCACATACCAAAAACATGCAGGTTAGGGATACAGGACGCTTGCGCACGCAGTGACCAGCAGCTGGTGGCTTGTAACCAGACTGCAAAACAAATCTACCTACGGGTACAAAATAAGTAATTAAAAAAAAGCAACAACAACTAAAACAAACAAAAGACAAACTGCTTCTTCCACCGAAGATGTCTCAACACCAGTCTGGCTTCCACACCTGTTAAAGGAGAGACACTTGTACATGTATGTCTGTGTGTGTATATATGGGAACGTGCGCAAAATAAGTGTGTGCATGTGAGTGGTTTGTCAGGAAACATACGAAGCGGAGGGCCGGTCGCAGCAGCTCTCCCCCAGGAACCCCGAGCAGGCAAGGCAGTGCCACCAACCCCGACAGGGCACAAACATCCGAGGTCAGCAAGCCCCAGGAAAGCCAGGCACCCACCCCCGGAGGGACGTTCAAGGGAGGCCAGGCTGCTCGGCGGCCGGCGCGGTGAGCCCACACCCCCGGACCCGCCTGACCCCTACCCCCCCCCGCAGCGGCGCCAATGTCCGCCCCCGGGCCCCAGGCACCAGGAGGCCAGCGACCACACCCCCCGGGGCAGAGACTGGCCCGTGCCCCCCGGCACGAGCACCCCCAGGCACCCCCACAGCGGACCTGCCCCAGTGCCTCTGTCGTACACCCTGGGGCCCCTCATGTCCAAAGAAGACCCCCCCGCCCAGGGGAGCCCACGTTGCCGAGAGGCACTACCCCCCTTAATCCAGCACCTCCCAACTCGCAGACACACCCCTCCCCACACCTTCACACCCACATGCTCCCATGCACACCCCTCTCACTCACCCAGACCGACTCATTCTCTCTCACTCCTGTACTGTATACAGCAAACCAGGAGGCAACTGCTTGGCTTAAGGACTTTGCATTCGCTAAATAAATAAACTCCTGTACTCGTTCAAACTCACCCTTCATTCATCCTTGTTTCATAAGGCGGCTGCGAAGCAGATGCAGCGAGCCTGAACACGCACCAGTGCCCAGCAGTGACCAGGGAGACCACCAGCGCAGGCCACAGGAGCAGACCCCCACCCCCGGCGCCCATCTGAGCGAACAATCAGCAGACCACTGCAGGCGCCCCAAGATGCCACCTGGCATGCAAAGTGCCGCACAGAACCAACCCACCATCACCACCTCCATTCATCTCCCCCTCACTCACACTTAGACTCATATTCAGCCCCCCCTCACTTCCTTGGTTGTATCTATATATTCAGTAGCACCCAGGGATTTTGACAACATGATAGGTCCCAGGCTCCCCACCAGGCCCCCACGACCCCAGCAAGAGCAGGGCAACAGGGGTGGGGGAAGACCCCCACCCCCCTCCCCCCGCACAGAACATGGTGGGTGGGTGTCGGTTATATGATATAATTGTGTGTAAATGTGTGGACTACTAAAGTGGTAGTGGTAGTGGGGGGATAGTGATTGGAGGACCGCTAGCCACCGCGGTGGGCAGCAGGGCCTCCACCCCCCCAAGCCCTCAGTGTCTAAAATGCAATTAAAAATGAGGTGAGTGTAGCCCCACCGCACAGCAAAGGTATCCCCTTCACTGACACAGTGCAGCACACCCCCACCCCAAAGCCCTAAATGTAACAGAAAAGATGTATATTCCACCCAGAGTCAGGGGGAGGGGGAGGGGGAGGGCAGGAAATAAGACTGGGATGTAGGCGGTCTAAAAGCAAGGCCGCCCCCCCCCCCACCCCCAGAAGCCAAATATAAGAATGTAGGGTGTAAATTTAGGCCAGTGATTCTGATCCAGCAGAGAAGGCTGTGCTAGACCACCACTGCCATAGAGTATTATAGAGTATATGAGATGAGTGTTTTGAAAATTAAAATGGCAGCTTTCAGAATCCTGTTTATTTAGTGTTTGACCTGCAGGCAAAAACATTGTGATGAACAAAGACACATGTTGATATTTAGAGCAAAGAAATGTGGGGATTTTTTTAAATGTTCAGTCATACCTCTATAACTCACTGTAGCTGTTTGAACTTTAGCTTCCGTTAATTCCATGGCTGTTGAGGTTGAAGCTGTTATCAGCATCTCTGACCTGGAGAGTGTCCGGTTAGCTCTGAGCAGCATCACCTTTCCTGTGTCGCTCAACAACACTGATGTTATCACCAGCATTGACATCACCACAGGTGCAGTATAACATTTCTGCAGTTTAAAACATCTGTCTTGCACCTCTGTCAGTAATCCTGGATACTGCTTGTTGCTGTTTCTCCACAGTGTGTTTGCCGAACATGACAGAATACCAGTGCACCTGTGAGGAGAGCTATGCATGGTCATATAACAGATGTATTGAGAACGGAGTCTGTGATGCAATCACTGGTGACACGTGTGGGTGCATTACTGGTCTTCCAGAAGACGGACAGTACTGCCAGTTAAACATCAGCAAAAATGGTAGGACAGTCACACAATAGGCCTGTATTTTATTACACATACCTGTACATACAGTACATGTACAGTCATCATAGACACAAATAGTTGTCTCGATGCCTTAAGTGAGGTGGTACAGAAATTTTCAGTTGCAGTTCTCCATACCAGACTTTCTCTTTAATAGTAGCTAAACTTTATTACCCAGGGAGTACTGTGTGATGAGCCACGCTTTCTTTTCTTGCAGTTATTGGTGGGGCAGTTTTTGTGTAGCCTGCATTTAAAAGGGTAAACATAGAAGATTGTTTGGTAGTGACACAGCTCTGCTACAATCAGATCTTCAACCAGAAAATTCAGGTCAGCAGCAGAGGTGGGTAGAATATCCAGACATCTTTTCCACTCTGATGGAAAGTGGAGAAAGGATGAAAACCTTTGATTCTGGGTCAAATCTGGATCAGAATGCTCATTCTGGATCACGTTTCACTTTCTTTTTTTTGCTTTGTTTTCTTTTTCTCCCTTGTCCTGTCAGGCAGCTCGGCAGACAGAACAGGGGTCTGTTACCCTTATTGTGCCAAAACAGATGTACTTTGCCAAGAGCGGCTTATACAGTACCTAACTGTGTATTGTATATTGTTGTAAACTCCTCCAGTAATAACTTTTAATACTTTATTTTAATTGTTTTATCCATGGAAGACCCAACAGGATGGGGAAGAGGGAAAGGAAGTGTGTGGAGGGGGAAAGAAAAGGGAGGCAAGCAGACAAAAAAAGAAAAAACAACCAAATCGGCTGCACGGTGGCGCAGTGATTTAGCACTGTGGCAACACAGTTTTACCCTCGGCCGGGGGATCGCGGGGATCATGAGATCGTGGGATCGATCCCTGTCCCCAACCAACAGTGATCTGTGTGGAGTTTGCATGTTCTCCCCGTGTTGTGTGGGTTTACTCTGGGATTTCTCCGGTTTCCTCCCACATACCAAAAACATGCAGGTTAGGGACACGGGACGCTTGCGCACGCAGTGACCGGCAGCTGGTGGCTTGTCACCAGACTGCAAAACAAATCTACCTACGGGTACAAAATAAGTAATAAAAAAAAAAAAAGCAACAACAACTAAAACAAACAAAAGACAAACTGCTTCTTCCACCGAAGATGTCTCAACACCAGTCTGGCTTCCGCACCTGTTAAAGGAGAGACACTTGTACATGTATGTCTGTGTGTGTATATATGAGAATGCGCGCAAAATAAGTGTGTGCATGTGAGTGGTTTGTCAGGAAACATACGAAGCGGAGGGCCGGTCGCAGCAGTTCTCCCCCAGGAACCCCTAGCAGGCAAGGCAGTGCCACCAACCCCGACAGGGCACAAACATCCGAGGTCAGCAAGCCCCAGGAAAGCCAGGCACCCACCCCCGGAGGGACGTTCAAGGGAGGCCAGGCTGCTCAGCGGCCGGCGCGGTGAGCCCACACCCGCGGACCCGCTTGACCCCTACCCCCTCCCAACGGGGCCAATGTCCGCCCCCGGGCCCCAGGCACCAGGAGGCCAGCGACCACACCCCTCGGGGCAGAGACCGGCCCGTGCCCCCTGGCGCGAGCCCCCCCCCCCCCAGGCACCCCCACAGTGGACCTGCTCCAGCACCCCCGTCGTACACCCTGGGGCCCCTCACGTCCAAAGAAAACCCCCCGCCCAGGGGAGCCAACGTTGCCGAGAGGCACTACCCCCCTTAATCCAGCACCTCCCAACTCGCAGACACACCCCTCCCCACACCTTCACACCCACATGCTCCCATGCACACCCCTCTCACTCACCCAGACTGACCCATTCTCTCTCACTCCTGTACTCGTTCAAACTCACCCTTCATTCATCTTTGTTTCATAAGGCGGCTGCGAAGCAGATGCAGCGAGCCTGAACACGCACCAGTGCCCGGCAGTGACCAGGGAGACCACCAGCGCAGGCCACAGGAGCAGACCCCCACCCCCGGCGCCCATCTGAGCGAACAATCAGCAGACCACTGCAGGCGCCCCAAGATGCCACCTGGCATGCAAAGTGCCGCACAAAACCAACCCACCATCACCACCTCCATTCATCTCCCCCTCACTCACACTTAGACTCATATTCAGCCCCCCCTCACTTCCTTGGTTGTATCTATATATTCAGTAGCACCCAGGGATTTTGACAACATGATAGGTCCCAGGCTCCCCACCAGGCCCCCACGACCCCAGCAAGAGCAGGGCAACAGGGGTGGGGGAAGACCCCCACCCACCTCCCCCCGCACAGAACATGGTGGGTGTGTGTCGGTTATATGATATAATTGTGTGTAAATGTGTGGACTACTAAAGTGGTAGTGGTAGTGGGGGGATAGTGATTGGAGGACCGCTAGCCACCGCGGTGGGCAGCAGGGCCCCCACCCCCCCCAAGCCCTCAGTGTCTAAAATGCAATTAAAATTGAGGTGAGTGTAGCCCCACCGCACAGCAAAGGTATCCCCTTCACTGACACAGTGCAGCACACCCCCACCCCAAAGCCCTAAATGTAACAGAAAAGATGTATATTCCACCCAGAGTCAGGGGGAGGGGGAGGGGGAGGGCAGGAAATAAGACTGGGAGGTAGGCGGTCTAAAAGCAAGCCCCCCCCCCCAAAAGCCAAATATAAGAATGTAGGGTGTAAATGTAGGCCAGTGATTCTGATCCAGCAGAGAAGGCTGTGCTAGACCACCACTGCTATAGAGTATTATAGAGTATATGAGATGAGTGTTTTAAAAATTAAAATGGCAGCTTTCAGAATCCTGTGTAGAGGATGTGCTCGAATGATGAGGCTGAGTTTAGTTCTTAAATCAGCTTTATTGACAGAACACATCGTCTAGCATTCTCAAAGCAGGAAAAGAGGAAGAATCATATCACATCACCCTTTTATATGTTTCCAGCATCAGAACTCAAGTCACATGGTGTTTTCAGTAAACATACAGTCACAAAGCATCCCTTTGAACCTTCACCATTGTCTCTCATTTCTTGATGAACCGGAAATCCCTCCGGGGCATCTGCTGTGGGACAAAAAGACCAATCTCACACCTCCTCGTTATCTTCTGCAGATTTGAGTCCTTTGTCCTTCCAGACGTGAAACCCCCAATACGCATGCAGTCATATCTCTGTGGAAATGTGAGCCCACAGTGTGTGTCGCCCACACTACCCCCCAAACGTCTAGTAAGGGCAAAACCTGCATGGCATAAAAAAAGAAAAAAAGAAAAACACAAAACACTCCATATATCGCTAATCAATCCACCAACTGCCTGGGTTTTAACCTTCTGCCGAATCTGCTGCAACCTGGCTTTGCTGCCCCTGCAACATCTCTCTGCATCTGTGGATTAAAGCTGTTAGCACCTTTCTGTGAAGATTCTGGAGAATGTCCTCTCGGCGGCCTGCCACGGCGGGGGGGGGGGGGGGGGGGGCTCGCGAGCTGCACGTCCTCATCAGCCAAAACAAAAGCGGGTTTGAGCCTGTTTATGCAAATCAACTCCCTTCTGCCCCCTAAATCTAGCAGAAAATGCTTCTGCCCGGTCTCCAGCACTCTGAACGGTCCGTCATAAAACAGTCGCAAACTTGGACACTGAACATCATGTCTAACAAAAACAAACTCTGCATTTTTTAAAGCCTTTGGCACAAAAATGTGTGGTAAACTGTGATGGACCGGGCCAGGGAGCGTGTTTGCTCCCGAGTCGCTCTGCCACGGCTGAGCAGGGGGGCCATTTGGATTATCGGGGAGAAATTCCCCCGGCAAACGGAGAGGTTGTGCAAAAACTAATTCAGCCGGGGAAGCATGCAAATCTTCCTTAGGTGCAGAACGCAACCCCAATAAAACCCATGGAAGTTTGTCCACCCAATTTGTATCCGTCAGCGACGCTCTGAGGGCTGCTTTCAATGACCTGTGAAAGCGTTCGCATAAACCATTAGCCTGGGGGTTATATGCGGTGGTGCGATGAATCTTCACCCCCAAGCTGCGGGCCATCGATGACCATAGTTCGGAAATAAATTGGGGACCCCTGTCGGACGTTATGTCCGACGGTACACCGAAACGCGCAACCCACGCTGCTAAAAATGCTCGCGCAACTTCTTCCGCTGTGTTTGATGTCAGAGGAATCGCCTCTGGCCAACGCATGGTGCGATCCACCATCGTCAAAAGATGTGTGTGCCTGTGTGATGATGGGAGCGGGCCCACCAAGTCAACATGCACGTGATCAAAACGCTTAGCGGGGATGTGAAAAGGTTCCAAAGGAGCCTTAGTGTGTCTGTGTATTTTGGCTCGCTGACACGCTACGCAGGCTGCTGCCCATTCCTTGACCTGTTTGCGCAACCCGGGCCAAACAAATTTCTCCCCCACCAACTTAATCGATGCGCGCACCCCCGGGTGCATGAGAGAATGGACCGAGTCAAAAACGCGGCGACGCCACGCGGCTGGCACCACGGGGTGGGGCCGTCCCATGGAGACATCGCAGATTAGTGGGGGCATACCACTTTGTTGCTCCCTGTACTCCAGCCTTAACCCTGTTGGTCCAGACTGGAGCGCGCGCACATCCATGTCATTAACCTGCTCCGCAGCCATGGCTGCATAATCTAACCCTACACAGACCGGGGCTGCGCGCGCTCCCGCGTCACTGCCCGGGCCCGCGGCCACGGCTACAGAGTCTGCCCCCATGGGGCGTGGTGGTGCTACCGCACGCGAGAGACAGTCTGCCACTACATTGTGTTTCCCCACGACATGCTGAATATCAGTAGTGAACTCCGATATTGCGGCTAGTTGCCTTTGTTGTCAGCCTGACCAGGGTTCTGAAATTTTGGCCATCGCAAACGTTAGCGGTTTATGATCCACAAACGCAGTGAAACGTCGCCCCTCTAACCAGAACTGAAAATGGCGGATGGCCAAGTGTAGGGCCAAAAGCTCCCTGTCAAACGCATTGTATTTACGCTCACTATCGCGCAAAGTCCTGCTGAAAAACGCGAGGGGTTGCCAGGTACCTGCCACAAACTGTTCAACTACCGCCCCCACCGCTACATCGGAAGCGTCAGTGGTGAGCGCCATGCGGGCCGTTGGAACTGGGTGCGCTAACAAAAATGCGTTTGCCAGGGCTGATTTGACCTGGGCAAAAGCGCGCTCCCGCTCCGGAGACCATTCAACTTTATTTGCGGGCTTTTGTTTTTTTTAACGCGGTGTACAATGGCTGCATGAGCCGTGCTGCGCTTGGGAGGAACCGGTTGTAAAAATTAACCATCCCTAGAAACTCCTGAAGCGCCTTGACCGTTTGAGGTTGCGGAAAATCCGTTATGGCACGCACTTTATCTGGCAGAGGAACCGCTCCTTCTGCCGAAACGCGATGCCCCAAAAAATCAATCTGCGCCACCCCAAACTGGCACTTCACTGGGTTAACTATTAACCCGTGCTCTGCTAGCCTCCGAAAAACTGCTGTGAGGTGTTTTTCGTGCTCGCCCTCGGACGCGCTGGCTACCAAAATATCGTCCAAATAAACGAACACGAAAGGGAGGTCGCGTAAAACTGCATCCATCATGCGTTGGAAAGTCTGCGCGGCCCCCTTGAGGCCAAAAGGCATGCGCAAAAACTCAAAAAGGCCGAAAGGAGTTATGACCGCTGTTTTGGGTACATCTTGCGCGCGCACTGGAACCTGGTGGTAACCGCGCACCAAGTCTATTTTAGAAAAAATGCGCGCCCCCGCCAAATGAACAGAAAAATCCTGAATGTGCGGAATCGGGTAGCGGTCATGAGCTGAAACGTTGTTCAACCTGCGGAAATCACCGCAAGGTCGCCACGAGCCGTCAGCCTTTGGGACCATGTGTAGCGGCGAAGCCCAAGAGCTTTTGGAGCGTCTAACAATGCCCAGTTTTTCCAGATTAGTGAACTCCTCGCGCGTGATGGCCAGTTTAGCTGGGTCCAAACGCCGAGCTTTTGCAAAAACGGGAGGCCCGGTGGTGGTGATAAAATGCTCCACCCCATGTTTAGCCACCGTCGCCGAAAACGTGGGGACTGTGAGTGCTGGGAACTGAGCGAGCAATGTGTGAAACTTACCACCCGCAGCTGAGACGCTGGCATGTGCAGTTGGCGGGGCCACCCGAGCTGTGCAGGGAATAGAATGAAAGGACAGTGCATTAATCAGACGTCTATTAGCAAGGTCAACCAATAAACCATGTGAGCACAAAAAATCAGCCCCTAACATGTTGAAACTGACTGCTGCTACAATAAATGTCCACTCAAATGAACGGCCCTGTAAGGACAGAAGCATGGTCCTCTCACCGAACGTTTTAATCGCAGAGCCGTTCGCTGCTGACACTGACACCCAGGGAGCTTTAGACGGCATCAGCTGTTCCGCGTAGGTGGGTGTGACAAAACTCAGCTGTGAGCCCGTGTCCACGAGGAACTGTTTCCCCGAGTGTGCATCCGTCAGGTAAAGCAGCTTGTTCTCGTCGCCGAGGGTCGCAGCTGCTACCGGCCCTTGGTCTTGGCGTTTCCCTGGCGCTTGAAGTTGCACGGCGGGACGCACCTGTGCGCTCTCTCTGCAAAACGGCGGTGGTAGAAACACCGGCTGTCCTCCGCTCCGGGTCGTTTGGCCCCCATCGCCGCCGTTGTTGGTGCATCTGGCGCCACGGCCGCTGGACCTGCGTTGTCTCCAGACGCCGTTCCTGGGCTAGCAGCCGCGGCCGAAACCGCGTTCCGCTTGTGGGCGTTGACAAGCCGCTGCGCCTCTTTGCTCAGCCCATGGTAGTCTCGCCTGGCCAATCGGGGCGACTCTGCCAGGGCCACTCTCACTGCTGGCGGCAGGGTCCGAAGGAAAAGGTGGGCGAAAATGAATTTGCCATCCTCAGAGTCTTTGAGCCTCAGCATCTTCACGATCAGGTCCGCAGGTCTCTTGTTCTCTGACTCCGTCAACGTCAGGAGCCCCTCTGCTCGCTGTTGGACCGAAGGGGTGAAATGGCTGATCAGCGCGTCCTTCAATGCGCTGTACTTGTCGCTGTCTGGTGGATGATTAACCAGATCCTCCACTCTCTGCACCGTGTCGCTGTCCAGCTTCGCTACCACATGGTAGAATTTTGTGTCGTCGTTGGAGATTCTCCGGAGGTTGAACTGTGCCTCAACTGCGCTAAACCATGAGCGCGGGCTGTGCTGCCAGAAATCGGGCAGCTGGATCGTGGAGGCGGCCATCAGGCTGGCTTCCGCCGAGCCCCGCTCAGGAGAATTCTGTCTGCTCATTCTTTGTCGTAGGTCACCAGTGTAGAGGATGTGCTCGAATGATGAGGCTGAGTTTAGTTCTTAAATCAGCTTTATTGACAGAACACATCGTCTAGCATTCTCAAAGCAGGAAAAGAGAAAGAATCATATCTCATCACCCTTTTATATGTTTCCAGCATCAGAACTCAAGTCACATGGTGTTTTCAGTAAACATACAGTCACAAAGCATCCCTTTGAACCTTCACCATTGTCTCTCATTTCTTGATGAACCGGAAATCCCTCCGGGGCATCTGCTGTGGGACAAAAAGACCAATCTCACACCTCCTCGTTATCTTCTGCAGATTCGAGTCCTTTGTCCTTCCAGACGTGACACCCCCAATACGCATGCAGTCATATCTCTGTGGAAATGTGAGCCCACAGTGTGTGTCGCCCACACCTGTTTATTTAGTGTTTGACCTCCAGGCAAAAACATTGTGATGAACAAAGACACATGTTGATATTTAGAGCAAAGAAATGTGGGGATTTTTTAAATGTTCAATCATACCTCTATAACTCACTGTAGCTGTTTGAACTTTAGCTTCCGTTAATTCCATGGCTGTTGAGGTTGAAGCTGTTATCAGCATCTCTGACCTGGAGAGTGTCCGGTTAGCTCTGAGCAGCATCACCTTTCCTGTGTCGCTCAGCAACACTGATGTTATCACCAGCATTGACATCACCACAGGTGCAGTATAACATTTCTGCAGTTTAAAACATCTGTCTTGCACCTCTGTCAGTAATCCTGGATACTGCTTGTTGCTGTTTCTCCACAGTGTGTTTGCCGAACATGACAGAATACCAGTGCACCTGTGAGGAGAGCTATGCATGGTCATATAACAGATGTATTGAGAACGGAGTCTGTGATGCAATCACTGGTGACACGTGTGGGTGCATTACTGGTCTTCCAGAAGACGGACAGTACTGCCAGTTAAACATCAGCAAAAATGGTAGGACAGTCACACAATAGGCCTGTATTTTATTACACATACCTGTACATACAGTACATGTACAGTCATCATAGACACAAATAGTTGTCTCGATGCCTTAAGTGAGGTGGTACAGAAATTTTCAGTTGCAGTTCTCCATACCAGACTTTCTCTTTGATAGTAGCTAAACTTTATTACCCAGGGAGTACTGTGTGATGAGCCACGCTTTCTTTTCTTGCAGTTATTGGTGGGGCAGTTTTTGTGTAGCCTGCATTTAAAAGGGTAAACATAGAAGATTGTTTGGTAGTGACACAGCTCTGCTACAATCAGATCTTCAACCAGAAAATTCAGGTCAGCTGCAGGGGTGGGTAGAATATCCAGACATCTTTTCCACTCTGATGGAAAGTGGAGAAAGGATGAAAACCTTTGATTCTGGGTCAAATCTGGATCAGAATGCTCATTCTGGATCGCGTTTCACTTTTTTAACATTGTGCGACAGACAAGTTTTTAATAAATCTTTGCTAATGACTCCCACGTACAAGATGCAGTCTGCACCACACTTCATCTGTCAGGCAAGAAGAGGATCCAGATGCAGGCAGGTTGCAGATATGCAAGGATTTATTAAAGAAACATATGAAAGACAGATACAAATACTATAAACTTTAAAATAACATCAGGGCACGAGGGCTGGAAAAACTCACTAATATCACACTGGGAAAATATAAATTAAGGAACGGGTGGCAGTTAATAAATGGTAAAAATGGTAAATGGCGTTCACTTCTATAGTGCTTTTATTCTCATCTCTTGATGACCAAAGCGCTTGACAGATCCTGCTATCCACCCATTCACACACACATTCACACACTGATGGCGGCATGCTGCCTACAGTAACATGGCGCTTCCACACCCACCAGGAGCAATTGGGGGTGAAGTGTCTTGCCCAGGGACACAACGGCAGGATATCTGGGGAGAGCAGGATTTGAACCGCCAACCATGTGGTTATTGGACGACCAGCTCTACCTCAGCAGCTCAGGAGTTTGCTTTCATAATTAAATGAAAGCAAACTAGGAGATTAGGAGACTCAGGAGGATCACAGTGGGGGGCACGGAAGGGAACCACATCAACATCAGTGACAGCGGGCAGGGATAGAGACGAGACAAACATTTCAAAGGGGTCATTGACAGAAAAATGGTGTGTTTGTGGGTTTTAACTGTCTGAAATGCGTCTATTCATCATGTAATTATCAAAAAAGTTTTCAAAATGATCAGTTCTCTTAAAAAAACACATTTATCTCATTTTTGTCTCTGAGAAACATTTCTTTACTCTCTCAGGTTAATTTTATACATCAAGTGCCATGATGTGGAGTTGGGGAGCCGTGCTCACGCTTTCAGTTTATCCTGTACTTCCCCACTTCAGTTTTACTGTATTTAAGTATGGTTTTGTCTGTATTATGTTGTCTTAGTTTGCCCTTTGTTTCTTTATGTGTTTATGGACCTTGTTGCATTTTAATTTATATCCTCCTTTGTTTTGATGAGTCCACCCTTACCTTCGTTTTCAGTTCTTCTCTTGTAGCATTGCTATTTATTAGTATGGTTAGCATCTCTTGGTTTTGTTTTGTATCTTGTCCTTGCCGAGGTGGGTTGTTATCACTCTTTATAGTTTATCTGGATCATGTTCTATTATTTATTTTGGTCTGTGCTTTTATTTTGACAATGTCCTTTGTTTACTTCCTTTATCTCCTAGCTTATTTCCATGGTTCTACACAGCTCTTCATTATTTCTTATCCTCGCCCTTGGTCTTTATTTTCCACTCCTGTTTGTCATCTGATTAATTACTCCTGCTTTATTTAACGGACACCGCTCCGCAGTTCGGGGTGATGCCCTTCTCATTTCTTCACTTGGTCTTCTGACATGGCGTTCCACGTCTAGCCTGCTACCCGTCATTTCCACGCGCCTTAACCTTTGTGTATTCCTGCCTGTTCATCTCAGCCTTGTAAGTTTGTGTTCGTCCTTTGATTGGACTTTGTGTTTTTCAATAAACGTTTTGCAAACTCACATCCAGCATTTGGGTCTCCATTCCGCCCTTCCTTTGCAGTTTGTGACACCAAGATCAGACAAAGCCAACCCACTGCCATCCTTGAGATCCACCCCACTGCTGTATTATTGGCCTCCTTCTCTGTCTGTCAGGTAGATGGAAGGGGTGCTAAAGGTATCTCCTGAGCTCTTAGCCCCCCAGCTAACACTGGTACCAGGAGATGGCTTATATTGTTATTTTCCTTAGATCTTAGTCACCCTAATAGCCATCCCTGTTACCACCTGGTTCACCAGTCCACAGTCCACAATATACCTCACGTCACACCGGCCCATCTCCCAATAATTTTGCTATGATTCCACAGCAAATTGCCAGCGCCGGCATGGTGGTTGCAGCAACCTACCTGGCCTGGGACCCAAGGCTGCTGGCTGGAGGCTGCTGGCTCTTATAGCCAGCTCCCCCACCATCCTTTGGGGCTCTGTGCAACTCTGCTCCACTCTTGCGGGCAGTGTAGGGAAGCCGCCTCATGACAGGGCATCCCCCAGCTGGCTGTAGGAGCGGAACAAAGTCCCACAGAGCGGGACACTGCCTTTTGAGTTCCCAGGGCTCAGCAGCTCACCTCAGCCTCCAGGCCAGCTAGCACCCTCGGGTCTCGGACCAGGTAAGTTGTGACCATCAGGGGGGCCACCCGATGTGCGGTGCTCTGGATTTGCTGTGGAATCATAGCAAAATTATTGGGAGATGGGCTGGAGTGAAACGAGAGACACAGAGTCACGGCAAAAAGACAGAAGAGCTATTCTCCAAAAGACTCTCAAAGGAACAAAAATTTATATTGATGAAGACTACACAGATGCAGTACGGAAAAAAGGAAGAAGCTAATACCTGAGATAAAAGCTGCAAGGGCGAGGGGGGGCATTGCAAATCTACGACATGATAAACTCATAATTCATCCATGCCAGCCTCGCAGCAGTACGCCCAAATGTAAAACAGGTATGAGAAGCTCTACCAACTGAGCCACCGGAGTGGTGGCTCAGTTGGTAGAGCATCCACCTCACGCCCGGGAGGCAGGGGTTCAAATCCCGGCCGGGTCATGCCGAAGACCATATAAAAGTGGAACTTCCTGCCATCCAGCTTGGTGCTCAGCAATAACGGAATGGAGTAGGGAACTCTGTGGTGGCGCCTTGCATGGCAGCGGCCCTCTGATTCTGCACTGGAGGTGTGTGTGATTAACACTGTAGAGAGGAAAAACACAACCTAGTTCTACTGTACATGATTGGTTGTACGGTTGAATGACAATAAGGGTGATTTAATTTAATTTAATTTTAATTTAGAACTTTTGCATGCATACAGCAGTTAATGATTAATTATCTACAATGACAACTGCAAAGACAATTATCTACAAAGACAACTTAATTAGGAGCTAAGTTCTTTTCAGTATACTGCCTATCTTCAACGGGAATTTTGAAAATGACACTGACCCTGATAACAACTTTTTCTATAAAAGCAAAAACAGTTGTCTTTATTATACAGAGGATCAATTCAGCTGCACCATTAAGACAGACAACAAACTTTAATTTTATCACTTCAACAGTGGAACCTTAAATGCCAATTTAACAGCATTAAAGACTACCTTAGTCATTTATCACAGCCTTTTAATATAATAGCAGTTTCTGAAACTTGGTTTAAGAGAGATATAGAAGTGGACTTTGGTTTGATGGTATGAACTGTCATGTATGTGTCATGGGTGGCCCTCGCGAGCCACCATAAGACACCACAAGTCACCGGTGAGTTTGCAGTGATGTTTATTAAAGGAAGAGAAAGGACACAAAATAACAAGCCACGGTGGGCAAAACAACACAACGAGGGAACAGGTGCACAAAGGGAAACACAGTCAGCGAAGGCAAGTCGAGCGGACCGGGGATGCCCGATGGCATCAGACAACGAGAGGCTTTGACAAAGAGTAAGACGATAAAGGCTGACGATACAAGTGACGGTGAGGTCGAAGGTAGGGTTGAACGAGACAGCCCGCATTATGCCGCTCTCAGGGTCCGGTTAAATGCCGGGGCACTGATGAGCCGCAAATGCAGGCACAGCTGGCAGGCTTTGACAGTGGAGGCCCCTCCGAGCGCTGTCACAATAAGAGCTTGGGGAGCTGTCAAACCTGGTGGAGAAGATGTATGGCCCGAGCACGGACGGATCGGAGCTTGGACCATAACAGTATGCCCCTCCGGGGCAAAAACAAACCAAAGCGCTTGACTGCAGTGAGACATTTATTAACAGAAAAAAACATAAACAGTGCAAAATTAACTGTACAAGCAACACCATAATGCAAACCACGAAGAAAACGTACATAGCTGACTCTCCAGAGCTGAGGAATCTCTGAAGAGTGAAGGAGGGGGGAGACTGACTGTAGAGAGAGTAGGTCCCAGTCTGAACACAATTGTGACTGCAGCAAACGACAGAGTGTGAAAGGGCAGTGTTTAAATAAGGGGAATACGATGAGCAGCAGGTGTGAGAGCTTAGCTCGCAGATGAGCTAATTGCATAACTGCTCCCAGCTAATAAGAGGGCAGACTGAAAGCAGTGAGAGGGAAAGTGGCAGGTGTCCTAAAACACAATCACTCACAGCTGATGAACTGAAACAGACTGTGAGTGAAAGGTCGGTGTGTCTGGAAGAGGAGGAAAGAGGCCCATGTCACCCAAACAACATAAAAAACTGACAAGAAAATAAAAACAGAGAGAAAAATACTCAAAACTACAAGGGGAGTCTAAGCTCTAGCTCAAACTCATGACAGAGCCCCTTCCTCAAGGGGTGGACCCCAGAAACCCCAATGCAACACCAAAAAAGAACCCCCCTCTCCCCCAAGCAAGGAGTACAGCAAAAAAAAAAAAAAAAACAGGGGGCGGCTAGGAGGGAAAAAACAAACCTGCTCATACACTCACCTGCACCCTGACAGACCCCTTGGCCCCCACAGTCCCAGAGATCCAGGGTTTGGGTAGCTGGCCGAAGTCCCAGGCCAACCAGATGGCCCAATGGAAAGAGTCAGGTGGCCTGCTGGAGAAAATGGGCCACCTGTCCCAGAGACCCAGTCTTTCGGGCGGCCAGCCAGCATTCTTGAGCAACCAATACTGGAGGTAAGGATGCCACCTCCTGGATCACCCAGGAGGGAATAGATAAGTTTTAGTACATGTCACAGCAATCTCCCATCTAGGGTGGCCAGACGGAAGCCTTATCTTACAAAGAAAAACATCCAAGCCGAGCTATATTTTGCAAAAATGCATTTGAAACCTCCCAAACACATGTGGGAAAGTGTGTTATGGTCCGATGAAACCAAGGTTGAACTTCCATCCATCCATCCATCTTCTACCACTTTTCCGGAGGTCCGGGTCGCGGAGGCAGCAGTTCAAGCAGAGAAGCCCAGACTTCACTCTCCCCGTCCACCTGTTCCAGCTCTTCAGAGGGGATACCAAGGCGTTCCCAGACCAGCTGGGAGACATAGTCTCTCCACCGAGTCCTGGGTCTGCCCCGGGGGTCTCCTCCCAGTGGGATGTACCTGAAACACCTCAAGTGGGAGGTGTCCAGGAGGCATCCTGATCAGATGCCCATACCACCTCAACTGACTCCTTTCAATGTGGAGGAGCAGCGGTTCTACTCTGAGCCTCTCCCGGATGACTGAGCTCCTCACCCTATCTCTGAGGGTGAGTCCAGCAATCCTACGGAGAAAGCTAATTTCAGCCGCTTGTATCCGTGATCTTGTTCTTTCGGTCATTACCCAAAGCTCGTGACCATAGGTGAGAGTAGGAACGTAGATTGACTGGTAAATCGACAGCTTTGCCTTAGAACTAAGCTCCCTCTTCACCACAACAGACCAGTACAACGTCCGTATCACTGCAGATGCTGCTCCAATCCATCTGTCGATCTCTCGCTCCATTTTCCCCTCACTCGTGAACAAGACCCCAAGATACTTAAACTCCTCCACCTGGGCCAGGATCCTGTCCCCAACCCGGAGAGGACAATCCACCTTTTTCCGGCTGAGGACCATGGACTCGGACTTGGAGGTACTGATTCTCATCCCAGCTGCTTCACACTCAGCGGCAAACCGTCCCAGCAAGAGCTGTAGGTCATTGCTGGATGAAGCCAACAGGACAACATCATCTGCAAACAACAGAGATGAGATCCTGTGATCACCAAGCATGACACCCTCCATTCCCTGGCTGCACCTAGAAATCCTGTCCATAAAAATTATGAACAGGATCGGTGACAGAGGGCAGCCCTGGCGGAGTCCAACTCTCACTGGGAATGACTCCGACCGAGTGTTGGCAATACGAACCAAACTCTCAGAACGGTCGTACAGAGACCGAATAGCTCGTAACAACAAGCCCGATACCCCATACTCCCGAAGCACCCCCCACAAAAATCCACGAGGGACGCGGTCAAATGCCTTCTCCAAGTCCACAAAACATATGTAAACTGGTTGGGCAAACTCCCACGAACCCTCAAGAATTCTCGAGAGGGTAAAGAGCTGGTCCGATGTGTCAGGGCCAGGACGAAAACCACATTGCTCCTCCTGAATCCGAGGTTCGACCAACGGCCGGACTCTCCTCTCCAGTACCTTGGCATAGACCTTCCCAGGGAGGCTGAGGAGTGTGATCCCCCTAAAGTTGGAGCACACCCTCCAGTCCCCTTTTTTGAAGAGAGGAACCACCACCCCGGTTTGCCATGCCAAAGGCACTGTCCCCGACCTCCACGCAATGTTGCAGAGGCGTGTCAACCATGACAACCCAACAACATCCAGGGCCTTGAGGTACTCAGGGCAAATCTCGTCCACCCCCAGGGCCCGGCCACCAAGGAGATTTTTAATCACCTTGGCGACCTCAGCCCCTGTGATAGGCGAGTCATCCCCCTCGTCCCCAAACCCTGCTTCCTCTGTGGAAAGCGTATCAGTGGGATTGAGGAGATCCTCGAAGTATTCCTTCCACTGCCCGACGATATCCCCAGTTGAAGTCAACAGTGTCCCATCCGCACCATACACAGTGTGGACGGGGAGCTGCTTTCCCCTCCTGAGCCGCTGAACAGTTTGCCAGAATCTCTTTGAAGCCGACCGAAAGTCTTGTTCCATGGCCTCACCGAACTCCTCCCATACCCGCGTTTTTGCTTCAGCAACCACCTGAGCAGCACTCCGCTTGGCCTGCCGGTACACCTCAGCTGCTTCGGGAGTCCCACAAGCCAACCAAGCTTGATAGGACTCCTTCTTCAGCTTAATGGCCCCCCTCACCACTGGTGTCCACCACTTGGTTCGGGGTTTGAACTTTTTGGCCATAATTCAAAAAGGTATGTTTGGCACAAACACAACACCACTCATCACCAAAAGAACACCAATACCTACAGTGAAGCATGGTGGTGGCACCATCATGCTTTGGGCCTGTTTTTCTTCAACTGGAACTGGGGCTTTAGTCAAGGTGGAGGGAATTATGAACAGTTCCAAATACTAGTAAGTGTTATCCCCAAACCTTCAAGCTTCTGCTAGAAAGCTGAAATGAAGAGGAACTTCATCTTTCAGCACGACAATGACCCAAAGCACACATCCAAATCAACAAAAGAATGGCTTCACCAGAAGATTAAGATTTTGGAATAGCCCAGCTAGAGTCCAGACCTGAATCCGATCGAACATCTGAGGGGTGATCTGAAGAGGGCTGTGCACAGGAGAAGCCCTCGCAATCTGACAGATTTGGAGCATTTTTGAAAAGAAGAGTGGGCAAGTATTGCCACATCAAGATGTGCCACACTGATAGACTCCTACCCAAAAAGACTGAGTGTTGTATTAAAAGCCAAAGGTGCTGCAACAAAGTATTAGTTTAAGGGTGTGCATATTTATGCAACCAGGTTATTGTAAGTTTTTTATTTTTTTATTTTCCCCTTAAAGGATTTCTTTTTTTTTTTCAATTGGGTTGTACAGGTTATAGGTCACATTAATGGTGGGGAAAGCTTTGAAATGATTTATCTTGGTCTCATTTTTTTACATCACAAAAACCTGGCATTTGAACAGGGGTGTGTAGACTTTTTTATCAACTGTATAAAGAAAAAATGTTAAAAAGGTGTATTGTGGAGAGAGAAATAATCAGGCAGAGAGACATTGGGAGGGGGGAAAACATCATTAGCATGCCCTTGTGACTGATCTGATGAGTCATTTACCTGGGGAGTTCTCAGTGAGGGTCGTCCGCGCCGAGGAGTTCGGGCAAGCACCACTTGCTCGTCTGATCACACAAAAACATTTTTCTATGGAAAAACAGTTTAAGCCTGTATATATAATGAAAGCACAGAACTACACGGATGAGGACAAATTCTATTCTCTGAGTGCACTGTGCTGATTTGATTTGATTTGACCTTGTTTGCCCCGTGTTTACATTCCTCCTGACTGAGATAAGTGGAAGGATCGGCTCATGTCTACCCAAACAATCAACAATCAGTTGTTTGTTGTCAGCGGATTGGACCCCCGAGGACAATGCCCATGTGCCTTCTGCAAGCAAGAGCGAGAGAGAGAGAGAGAGAGAGAGACTCTGGACTCTGGACTTGTTTATAAGTCACATGATTATAACATCTATCCACTGCCAGGAGGCGCCCTCTGCTGCTCACTAACAACTGTTACATTTACTACACAATGCATACAACACTACATGCATACGATATACACACACTGCTCTCCTTCTGCGTGTGATTTGTCAACTAAATGTCTGCTAAATATGCATTGAGGGTTTTTTTTGCCTGCAATCAAAATTTCGCTTACTCATTAAGCGTCAATTTGATAAAAACATGTTTTTTTCTCTCGCCTATTGTGTCATATCCTCTCTTTTCTTTTTTTTTCCTTTCTTCTTTATGACTGGCGCCTAGCGGCTGCCCCGGCCTTGGATGCGCTCTGCAGAGCGTGCCCAAATGCCAAGTCACGTTTCGTTACCTTGTATTCATACATGTGTAATGACAATAAAGTTGAATCTCATCTCAATCTCATCTCATCAAAAGCGGGCTTAAGCCTGTCTATACAGACTGTTTCTCTGCGTCCCCCCAAGTCTAACACAAAATGTTTCTCCCCGGGTTCCCGCACTCTCAACAGGCCATCGTACGGGCAGGCGCAAGGGGGTCCAGTGGGCATCGTGCCTGACAAATACGAATGCCGCGTCCTTCAAGGCCCTTGGTACAAAAGCGCGTGGAAAACAGTGGTGGATCGGACCGGGTACCGTCCCTGCCACTGTGTTACGTGGTGAAAGTGGGGCTGGATCAGTGTTCGGCGCGGGGCTGTCCGGCAAAAATTCCCCTGGGAGCCGCAGCGGCTGGGAGAAAACCAGCTCTGCAGGGGAGGCTGCCAAATCCTCCTTCAGTGCAGAACGCAACCCTAATAGAACCCAAGGCAACCGGTCCACCCAATTTGCATCCGTAAGTGAAGCCCTGAGCGCTGCTTTAAGCGATCTATGGAAACACTCGCATAACCCATTGGCCTGTGGGTTGTACGCGGTCATGCAATAAAATGAGACGCCCGGGCTCTGGGCCATGGTGGACCAGCGGTCGGAAACAAATTGCGGGCCCTGATCAGATGTGATATCCGAAGGTGCGCCGAAACGTGCCACCCATGTCGTCAAAAAAATGTGTGTAACTTCTGCGGACGCGGTGGAAGCTAGCAGGACTACTTCGGGCCAGTGCGTGGTGCGGTCCACCACTGTCAGGAGGTGCGTGAACCCTTGCGATGGCAGGAGGGGGCCAACGAGGTCCACGTGAATGTGGTCGAACCGATTAGCTGGGATATGGAATGGCTCCAAGGGGGCCTTTGTGTGCCTGTGCACTTTAGCTCACTGGCACGCTTCGCAGGCTGCAGCCCATTCTTTCACCTGTTTGTGCAGGCTCGGCCAGACAAACTTCGCTCCCACCATTTTGACTGACGCGCGCACTCCTGGGTGTGCCAGGGAGTGAACCGACTCAAAAGCGCGGCGGCGCCAAGCGCTTGGGACCATCAGGCGCGGGCGGCCCGTGGAGATGTCACAGATTAGGAGGGGCCCCACGTCTTGCAGTACTCTGCTCTCCAGCCTTAACCCTGTTGGTCCAGACTGGAGCACACAAATGTCCGCATCGCCGCTCTGCGCAGCGGCCATGGCCGAGTAATCTATGCCCATGTAGACTGGGGTCACTAATGTGCGTGAGAGGCAGTCTGCCACCACGTTGAGTTTACCGGCCACATGCTGAATGTCGGTTGTATACTCCGAGATCACGGCCAGCTGTCTCTGCTGCTGGCCCGACCATGGTTCCGAAACCTTTGCCATTGCATACGTTAGGACTAATGGCAGACATAGAACCATTCAAAAACTTCACTTCTGGACACCAGAGAAGAAGAGTTTGTAACCAAATGTAGATGTACTTGTATCACAAGACGGGGGAGGCATTTGCTCTCAAATTTGCCAACTATGATTCTAAAGACACATTATTTAGCTTATGAAGGTAAATATCTGCATTTTGTTAAAACAGAGGGCGGGCGAAGCTGGTTGATGTTCACCTGCTATCACCCTCCGTGCCATGTGACTGGACAGAACAATCATGCCGGTTCCATGTTGTCATATAAGATAAATAGCGGCGGAATAAAAGCGAAATTGAGGTGGAATAATCGTAACAGTTTCTGGATGTGTGAGAATAAGCGAAAATGACCAACAGAAGACAAAATAAAGACCAAAATGCCGCAAAAAGGATGAAGCGAGCCGTCTGGCAAGCGATAAGTCTGATGTTTTTTTTTTGTTTGTTTGTTTACATTGGACTGATTTTCTGGTTCATATACTTTGAAGATAAGATAACAAAATGCCCAAAACAAAAAATGGTGACAAAAAACAAAACCATTCTTTGTGTAAATACTGTAAGTCCAAAGTCCACTTTTGATTGAAAGTTATGTAATTTGATATGGCTGCCGCGGCATTATGGAAATTAGATGCATAAATTTAGTCCTATTTCAAACTTTGGATCATATTCTACATCTTTCTTATTGACAGTAAGCCATTATCTCTTACCACCTTCAAGTTATAGCCTTGGAAAACTCTGATATCTGAATTGAATATTTTTTTGAAAAAAGTCTTGACCACTAGGGGCTGACGACGCCACAGCACACCTGTGGCAGTCATTGGGTTAACATACGTGAGGACCAGTGTGGGCAGCATGAGCAGGCAGAGAGAAACGCAGTAGATAATCGGAATCAGCTGGTAACACTGGGAGGCAAGGGAGGAGCGTTTGATAGCTTGACAGATGATGCCCCCAGCAGAGCGTAACCCAGAAACATTGCCTGACAGCTGTCAACCCAGAGAAATACACCAAAAAACACAAAACATAACCAATACAGACAGATAGCAAACTATCTGTCATAGTTTGCTATGACAGATAGTTTGCTATTTATAGTTTGCTATCTGTCATAGCAAACTATAAATAAACAAGAGACAGAACTGAAGTCAAAACAGAGCATAAAAAGCAATAATGAAGCTCAAGAGCCAAAAATACAATAAATATCCATAAATGCAAAGAAAAGAGCCACAAAGCTGAGTCTGGCAGAAGACCCAGACTCAGCACGTGGGAGACCCCCCCCCCCCCAGGGGGGTGGAATCCAGACACTCCAACACACCACCAAAAGAAAAAAGAACCCCCCCCCCCCCCGCCGCCAAAAGAGAACAATAATAACCCACCCAGGGTGGGTGGTGGGGGGAACAGGTTAGGAGGGCACAAACCAAAAAGCCCGCTCAGGACCCCCACCAGAATAAACACAGAGTTAGACCCCTCCCGGCCCCAAGAGCCCAGAGTTCAGGGGGGCGACCAAAGTCCCAGGCCTGGCTGATGGCAAGATGAAACAAGTCAGGTGGCCTGCCAAAGTCCCAGGCAAACCGGACAGCCAGATGAAACAAGTTGAGTGGCCTGCTGGAGAATAAGAAACACCTGACCCAATGGCCAAGTCTTTCAGGCGGCTGGCCCGAGTTTTTGAGCCACCTGAACAGGTGAGACAGCCCGGGGGGGGGGGGGCAGCCTTCCCACATTGAGACCCAAAGATGGAGTAGGGAGCCAAGGAGGGGGAACCACGACGTCGTCTGGCAGAGGAGGAAGGGGGACCACAAAGGTGTCTGGCAGATAAGGAAGTGGTGCCATGATGACATCTGGCTGAGGAAGGGGAGCCATGATGTTGCCTGGCAAAGAAGGAAGGGGGACCATGGCGTTGTAAGGCAGAGGAGAAGGAAGAGGGACCCCAATGGTGTCTGGTGGAGGAGAAGAAGAGACGACACCCTCGGAGGTCTTGGGCAGGAGACTAGTTGCACCCATGGTGGCTCCACGTTGGAGCACTTCAGCACCCTCGATAGCTCCGGCCTGGAGCTCTGTAGCACCCGTGGTGGCTCCGGGCTGGAGCTCTGCTGCACCCTCGGTGACTCAAGGCAGGAGTGGAGCTGCATCCACGGTGGCTCCAGGCAGGAGCAGAGCTGCACCCATGGTGGGCCCGGATTGGGCCTGAGCTGCACCCACGGTGGGCCCCAGCTGGACAAATGCAACACCCTTGGTGGCTCTGGGCTGGAGCTCTGCAGCACCCGCGGTGGCTCCAGGCTGGAGCAGAACTGCACCCTCGGTGGGTCCAGGCAGGAGTGGAGCTGCACCCATGATGGCTCCAGGCAGGAGCAGAGCTGCATCCATGGTGGGCCTGGATTGGGCATGAGCTGCACCCACGGTGGGCAAATGCTGCACCGTCGGAGGTCCCAGGCTGGGATGGAACGCCTGCGGTGACCTCGATGGGAGTAGCTAGACCCTGGGCATCCTCCAGTGGTGGACCTAGATCTATGGAGACATCAGGCAGTGTTGGATCCTCTCTGGCGATCCTGGGAGAGAGCTCAGATACAGCACAAAGAGAGGAGGGGTGAGGGTTGCCGGCAGCGGTGGAGCCCGGCAAAGTGAGCTCAGGTGCAGCTGGCGGCTGCACCTGGCTGTCCTCACCAAGAGCCAGGAAAGATTGCTCTAGGAAAGAGAGGAGAAAAACAAAAGCAAGCACTTGCCTGTGTTCGAACTCCACCGCCATCCAGGATTCCAACGATCCAGGTGACAATGGCTCTTTGGGCTCAGCCCTCAGGAAACCCAGCTCAGGCTCCCACTCTGCTGTGGTGTTCTCCACAGTAGGTATGATGGTCGTTGCAGTCCATGTTTCCCCAGGCAATATGACCCACGCTGGTGGTGCTTCCGACATGGCACCTGCGGTATGATTCACCATTAATGCTGGACTCCGCGCGGAAAGCTAGGGTTCAGCGCCCTCCCTCTGTCCATAGGGAGACTGCGGGGCTGGGATGGAGTTCTTCAGTGCTGTGGTCTGCTCCATCATCCGGCGGCTATCTTTTGGGGCCGGCGAACACTCAGGGGCCAGACAACATAGATCCTGGGATTGCTAGGGCACGCAAACTCCCCACCACGATAAGGTGACGATCCATGAGGGGGTTGCAAATTTATGAATTTATGAGAAAAAAGTTGCAGATTTATGAGTAAAACAGTTACAAATTTACAAGAAAACAGTTGCAGCTCTAAAAGAAAAAAGTCACAATTTTATTAAAAAGTTGCAACAACAAAAAAATTTACATTTAAAAATTTGAAATAAAACGGTTTCAAATTTACGAGGACTAAAGTGGCAAATTTATGAGAACAAAGCTCCAAATTTATAAGAAAAGATTTGCAGATTTAAAAGAAAAAAAGTTGCAAATTTATGAGGAAAAAATGTACAAATCTCTGCTGGAGTCCAAGTCCCACTCCATGCGGGACACACTGAGCGCAGTGACAAGCTCATTTAGCGGTAGGCTGTGCAATCCTAGGTGCTCGAGGGAGAGGTTCCATAGGTCCTTCCAACCTACGGCTGTCAGACTTTATAACCTAACCAGCGCTGTTCATAGAGGCTGTATTAAATGTCACAACTCTGCACAATAGTGATCATTCCCTCCAATACACAACTAAGACAATTATTATCGAGGGTGGCAGCAGCACTGTTCATTCAAATGTGAACTATACGCTCTGGGTCTATATTTATATTCTGCTGAGTAATTTAACTGTAATGCTGTTGATACCATCTAGCTGCAATTCTCCTTCACTGTGTATATAATTGTGTAAATATGTATATTTATTTACTGCTTTGGCTAACCAGTTCTTATTTTCTTATTTACTATTGTTCTGAGTGCTGCTTGTCATGTGCATGCACTTTTACGCAGCGCACGGATGAAAAGAGATGAGCCCACTTGCAGGTGAAGTGTGTGCTTTATTAACAAGAGTCAATAATACAAAAGGTGTCCAACATAAGAAAACTAACTAATAAGCTACACAACAGATGAGTACGGTTCAGGACAAGGGGCACGTCATGCCCCGCCAAACACAGAGAGACGACTGAACACGGAGACTGACTGTGTGCAGGATACAGACTACTGCCATGACAATAAAGTGAATGAACTGATAGGCAATACATACACAGTAAACTAATGGCACAGAGTGAATACAGGTGAGTAGCTGCAACAGGTGTGCTGATTTCAGGCTGCTCACTGCAGTGACAGGCTGAGCAGCCAATGGGGAGTGCCTGGAGGAAGAGGGAGAGGCAGAAGAGAACACAGAATAAACCTAGACAATAAATGGACAAAACAAGGGGACAAAATACTACAATAGCCTGTGTCTGGAGTCTGGAGTGACATAATCCCCCAGACACATGACAGCCACCCCACCCCCAAGGGTGGATACCAGACACCCCCAAGTAACACCCAAGGCCACCCCCCCCCCCAAAAAAAAAATACTCCCAGGGAGGGAGGTGGAGGGAAAACAGCTAGGAGGGAAGAAAAAATAATCAGTTCAACACACCTGTACCAACCTTCTAAACCCCCACAGTCACAGCGCTCCAGGGTTTGGGCAGCCGGCCAAAGTCCCAGGCCCAGCAGGCGGCCCGCTGAGCAGTATCAGGCAGACTGCCAGCATAAGCGGGATACCCAACCCAGAGACTCAGTCCATTGGACGGAAGGCCAGCGTTGTTGAGCCACCAGGACCTGAGGGGTGAATGAGGAGGCGGTCTTCCCATCGGGAGGCTTAAAGGCAGGAATCCTGACCAGAGAAGGGAAACCCCAATGGCTTCTGGTGGCGGGGAACGGTGGACCATGACGGTGCCTGGCAGAGGAGGAAGGAACAACCCGAAGGCCTCTGGAAGAAGGATGAAGGCCTCAGCATCCCCAGGCTGGCCGGCGACGCCCTCGGTGCCCCCAGCTTGGGACGTGGCTGCACCTGCAGTGGCTCTGGACCAGAGCTTTGCAGCACCCGCGGTGGACTCGGGCTTGGCCAACGCTGCACCCGCAGGGGTCCCAGTCCAGGACATAGCTGCACCCGCGGTGGTTCCAGGCTGGAGCTTAGCTGCACCCGTAGCGGCTCTGGGCTGGAGCGTAGCTGCACCCACGGTGGACCCGGGCTGGGCCAACGCTGCACTCGCGGTGGCTCTGGCCTGGGACTTGGCTGCACCTCACGCCTCAGTGACCTCCCCAGCGGGGAAAGCTGCGCCCACTGCGACCTCGGGCAGCCAACCTGGATCATCGGTGGCTTCAGGTGGAGTTGACCACTGTCCGGCAACCCTGGGAAGAAGCTCAGAGACAGGAGAGAGAGAGACATGGGGTCTCCGGCAGCGGCAGAGCCTGGCGAGGTGAACCTGGGTGCAACGGTGAGCTGCCCCTGACTCTTCTCACCAAGAGTCAGGCAAGATAGCTCCAGAACAGGCAAGAGAGAAACTACAGAGCGTATTTGCCTGAACTGGGGCTCCACCATTGTCCAGGACTCCAACGATCCAGGAAGCAATGGCCCATCAGGTTGAGGAGGCACTGCACCTGGATTAGGATGAGACCCCTGCGTCGACCTCCACCGGGGAAGCTGGACTCTTGCCATCTTTGGCGGGTTGGGCCGAATCTGCGGAGACCCCTGGTGGTGGTGGATCCTCTCTGGCAACCCTAGAAAGAAGCTCAGGAACAACAGGAGATGGATGGTAGTTAGGGTCGCCGGCAGCGGTGAAGCCTGGCGAGGTGAGTTCAGATGCAGCTGAGGGCTTCACCTGACTCCCCTCGCCCACATCCAGACAAGTTTGCTCTAATTCAGAAGAGAGAGAAACAAACAAGAGTACTTGCTTGGGAACAAGCCCTACCGCCATCCAGGACTCCATCGATCCCGGCGACGACTTCTTGGGCCCGGCTTCCAGGGGGTCCAGCTTGACGGATGACTCTACTGCGGTGGCTTCCGCAGCAGGTGTGACAGTAGCTGCAGTCTCGAGGCCCCCAGGCGTTCTCCCCCACGCTGGTGATTCATCCGACGTAGCAGCTGGGGGCTGCCTCACCACCAACCCTGGCACTGGATCCTCCAGGGCCTCAGACCTCTCCTCTATCTGGTGGCTTTGTTCTGGGGCTGGCGAGCTCACAGGAGCATACAGAGGGAACACGGAGAGGACCGGTGAGGGGTTATTACATGTCACTGGTGCAGAGAACTCAGGGGACTGCAGGACCTGAGTCTCTTGACCAGGGAACAGGCAAAATTTTTCATTAATAATAGGAATAAAATAAGAAGGAACTTGCCTGTTCTCCTGGTTCTCGATGTCTCCAGCGGTGTCAGATATACTCTCATCCCCCTCCGTGTCCATGGCATCTCTGGGCTCCTCTATAAGTCCTGGAGAAGCCTCCCAGACAGGCACAGATGCAGATGAATCTGGGAGAAAAAATTCACCCTCCACACTGGCGGAGGTAACATCTGTGGAGGAGGTGGCTACAGACAGGACCACAGGAGAAAAGGATGGCCCCACCGCAGAATTCCCCTCCTCCTGTGAGGGAGGGATTGCTGGTGGAGAGGTGGTTGGATCTTTCTGGCAACACCTCCGGGAACAGCGGCGACCTGGAGGAAGAGGGGACTCCAAGGCGAGAGTGTGCTTAACGTTTGGCAGAAGCTCCGGTTCTCTCGGGGATAGCTCCTCTAACTCTGGCGCTAATTCAGGGAGAAGCCACAGTTTCACCTCCAAGCAAAGATCTAATTCCGCCAGCAACACCTGTCTGTGCTCCTCCCAATCCTCAGTGTGCAGAGCGGAATCAGGCTCGGGAGACGGAGGTGAGGCTGGAGCGAACGAGCTGCAGGAGGAGGAAGGCCTCTTCCATCGCAAGCGCTTCCTTTCCAATGGAGACGGCTCCAATGCTGGAGACTTCTCCTTGGGCTCCTCGAAAGGCAGGGAGAAGATAGCGTGGACCATGTCGGCCACCCCCGGGAAACTCCAAAGGCCGGGATTAAACTCCATCATCTCCTCTGCGGTGTATCGAGCCTCTCAAACGTCCTTCAGGGTAAACGGCCCCTGCGTCCATGAGAAGGCAGCCTTCAGGACGTCCAGTGCACGCAGCTCCTCTGTGGTGAGAGTCGGCCAAGGCTCTGGAGATAGAAGCGGAGCCAGAATGGAAGAAGCTGGAGATGTCTTATGACGGATGCGTCTTTTCCTCCTCTTTGTGGATGACTGCTCCGGCGTCAAAGCCTCCTCAGACAGCGCGTCGCACAATGAGGAGTACAAAGAGTGGAGAAGGCCCGTCGCCTCAGAATGGTTTCAGAGGCTGGGAAATGCGTTCATTACCCGTGCTGCAGCTTCCCGGCACCTCCTGGACCGCTCTCGGAGATTGGGAAGACCGCACCTGCACCACGATGTCCTCCAAACGACACACCGCCTGCAGTTCCACATCATGCAGATGCGCCATGAGGAGGGCTCCGGCTCAGGTAGGATGAGCCAGAGATGAAACTATTAACACTTAACTATAACAGATGAAACTATTAACACACAACTTCACTGCTGGGCTCTTTTCTGGTCACGGCATTCTGTCATGTGCATGCACTTTTACGCAGCACACGGATCAAAAGAGACGAGCCCACTTGCTGGTGAAGTGTGTGCTTTATTAAGAGTCATTAATACAAAAAGTTTCCAACATAAGAAAGCAAACTAATAAGCTACACAACAGATGAGTACAGTTCAGGAGTCTGGTTGGCTATGAGGAAAAGGTGCATGCCACGCCCCGGGGTAAAACTGGTCTCTGGGGGAAACAAGAAATGTGGACCGAGAAAAGGAGGACTTACATGAGTGTGTCGGAGCGCAGCTGGGCTCTGGGAAAAAACAACACCAAACATAATTCAAGGGGAGAGTAGGCCAAATACAGAGAGTCGACTGAACACGGAGACTGACTGTGTGCAGGATACAGACTAACGCCGTGACAGTAAGTGAATGAACTGATAGGCAATAAATACAAAGTGAACTAATGGCACAGAGTGAATACAGGTGAGTAGCTGCAACAGGTGTGCTGATTACAGGCTGCTCACTGCAGCGACAGGCTGAGCAGCCAATGGGGAGTGCCTGGAGGAAGAGGAAGAGGCAGAAGAGAACACAGAATAAACCTAGACAATAAGTGGACAAAACAAGTCGACAAAATACTACAATAGCCTGTGTCTGGAGTCTGGAGTGACATAATCCCCCCAGACACATGACACTGCTATCCCTTTGCTGCTGCAATCCTGCAATTTCCTCATTGTGGGACTAATAAAGGCTTATCTTATCTTATCTTAAATTTAAAAGGAAGAAGTTTCAAATTTACACGAATTGTTCCACATTTGCATTCAGCATTGGTGCTTCAAAGTCATATCTAATATGATAGTAAAGGTTCAGGATGATATTGGTGTGGGGGGGTGCAGTTCTCTCTTTTTTCCGTCTATGCTCGACCCCAAAATCCCCAAATAACATGAACAGTTGTTGCCATTCATTGATTTTTTTTTTTCAAACTAGTTTGAAAAACAGCTTAATAAACTTTTAATTTTGGAGTAACCCTTTTCTGATTATGAAACCATCCTCGCAAAAATGATGAAAGTAGGTACTGGAAATGGATTGTTTTTCTGCACCTCTCCCTCCTTTTCTGGCTTACGTCCAAACAAAGCTGAGGTCTGGTAACTCCAGGCCTGAAAAACTTGATACTTATCTGCATTCTCAGGTTTATTCCCAGAAGTGGTGGTGTTTACTGGTGACGGGGATGACTTGGGAATGTCACCGTCAGTCAACATATTCCCCAACATCACATGCACACCTTTAAACTGGTAGATCAGGTTGTGCAACAGGAGACACATCACTACAGCAACAACTTCTGGGAGACACACAGATAGATACTTCAAACTAATCCAAATTCTCCAGTGGCTGAATTAGAAACTGGCAACACTCATTACAAAATGAAAGAGTCCAGAAGTCTTGAATCTTGTTAATAGTTTTTAAATGGAATCATGTTCTTACTCCCAGCTAACCTACAAACCCATTTGAGACTTATCATTTGGAAACTGCATTATTTCTGTGGTCACATTATTAGGTCTGAGAACGGAAGGTGGTGCAAAGGTCTATTGAAACTCTAAAGTTATTTTTTTATTCATTTTTTTTCTTCTCCCCAATGAATTGGCAATTTGGGAGCCTAAACATAGCTAAAAAGTTATGAAATTTTTCAAACACGTCAATACTGGTGAAATTTACATATTTTACAGGTCCCATGAAAAACCGTTAAGAAATAACTCTCTAGAGCCCCCCTAAAGTACAGCCTCGCCCACCAGTTTCACCCGACAAACTGAATCACCAGGCAAAACAAAAAATCCCCCAGGAGCGATTGCCTAAACCCAACAGGAAGTCCTCCATCTTGGATTGAAGGGTCAATTTTGGCGATTTGCACACATTACGTTTGATTGAACTCCTCCTACAGTTTTCATCGTATCGACCTCAAAATGCATTAATTTTATTCTTAAGGCATGTGGGATTAAAAGTTATCAAAAGCTTGAGTTTTCGTCAATGTGACGTGGCCTGCACGGGAACTCAAAGTTTGATGTCTTGCCATGAAACAGGAAGTTGTTATATTGTGAGCATAAAAGGTCCGCCCTCCACCATACACCACAGGTCTGGTAACAAGTCCTCATCACCACACTCCCTGTTATGCTGTTGTGGTGTCCATCTAAATGATCGTTATCATTATGGTGCTTGTAGTCACTACTTATGCTGTCGCTGAACACAACTCATGGCTGTTAACAAACACTGAGTGGCAAAAATGAGTGGCAGCATTTGGTGGTATGCATTAAAACACAAAAAATACACAGTATTCAATCACAGCAGTACACCAAGTACCTGCTTGCATTGTGAAGAGCTCATCTTATCATTCCATCTTGTATTATTTGGCAAATAAATAAATACATACTTAAAGGCCGTGAATCAGTTCTTCACTCCCCATGTGCTCCTTGGTCACATCACTACAGTCAAGTCAGTAGTCTGGTATTAACATTAAAAGCAAAGGAGCTACTCTGTGCACTGCTGTGACTACATATTTTGTATGATTTTTATGTTTTACTCAATACAAAATAAAGCTGTCACATGTCCGTGTTGTGTTGCTATGGTAACCATCCTGTAACTGCCAAGAATTCTGTTCCAGTGCATCTCCTCTATAGGCCAGAAAATCCCCTTATTCTGTGGAAAAACTGTTTTGTCCCTCAGATTAGCAGTTCTTTTTATTCCCATATCAAAGCTGTGAAATTCCAGACAACAAACATTCAAGTACAAACACTTCCTCTCCCATTTACTTTTACGGCCATTTTCATTTCAGTGTGTATGTGCATCAGCTGAACATTGACGACAACAAATGAAATGATAAAGTCATCAACTTCATTTTTCCATATTTTGGGAGGTACACACTGACATGAATTAAGACAAAAATTGTGCTATTATGAGTTCCTATCTAAGTTGTCCACAGCATATGACGGTGTTCTGCCATGGCACGATGCCCTTGTCACGATGCTGATCATGGGTGGAGAGCCGTACTCATGCTTTAAGTTCATCTTGTTTATTTTCCACAACTTCGCCACTTCTGTTTTGTATTTTATTTGTATCATATCTGAATTGCCTTTGGCTCTGTTTGCTTTGAGGTGCACTGTGGTCGTATGGTGATTTCTTCCTGCATTTTTATATGAGCCCTCTCCGCCTTTGTCTTTAGTTTTATCATTGAAGTTTGGTATTGATTACTATTGTTGTTCCAGCAAATTTAGCACACCCTTGGTTTTGTGTTCTATCTGTATTTTGGCCTGGATCTCATCTTGCACTTATGTTCTCCTGTGCTTTTGTTTTGACGGTGTGCTGTGTTTGCTTCCTTTGTCAGCTCAAGTTCACTTCTAGCACAGCTGTCATTAGTTTGGACTGATAACTTCCTGCTCTTGTGATCCACACCCCATCATTAGTTGCAATCTTTCCTCTGTCCTTTTTTAAGGGCAACAGTGTCTCTACTTGGTTCCGCGTTCTAACCAAGTTCAGACATTTATCCTGCTCCACCTACATCCTGTAACTGTTTTGTTCTTTTGTATATTTTGTGTCCTTTATTAAATTCTTGCAAACTCACAGTTCAGCGCGTGGTCTTCGTCTTGCCCTGAGGGGCCAGTTTATGACACTAGGACGCGCCCAGTGTGTGAGCAGCTGCTGGTGAGTTTACATTTTCCCACCCACCTGTGTTTTGTGTTTTTTCTGGAGGAAGATCTGGACAGCATGCCATCCTCAGCGTCCCGACGCTCGCCAGTCTCAGGATGCCATCCTCCAGCGTCAGCCTCCATTCCACCCTGTTCACCATCTGTTCCTGAGCCAACAAAAAAGCATCCCCTGGGACAGACATGCCCAGCCTCCCATTGCCACTCCACTGTGTCCTGCCAGAGGAATTCCTCTGCCACACAAAATGATTCATCTGGTTTTCCCAAGGCAGCTACAGCAGCCCATGGTTAAAAACAGTTACAGCGGATCGGGCATACTGTTTAACTTCCTCAGTAGCCCCTCCTTCGCCGTCTCCAAGAATTACAGCAGCAGTCTCCTCCTCGTCTCTCCAGAATAACCTTGAGCATCAGCCCCCACGCCGGGAATTCCACCAGCGTCAGTCGTCACACCTGGAGGTCCTTCAGCAGCCAATTCCATCACGCCCGGGAGATAAAGCAAGTGTGTTTTCATTCCCCTACACATAAAATGAAACTTCTTCCCTTATTCCCGGTGGTGATGGCTCAGCAATTGCAGTCCACTTTAGTTGAGTCCTCACCATCTGCTGCTGCCTCCCTTCCCTCACCTGCTACTCCTGTGTCTCCTCCCATTTCCCCTGAGTGTCCGCTGGTTCTGGGATGGAGCCGCCAGACGACGGAGGAGCCTGCGGTCCTGGAGGACTCCATTCCAGCCCCGCAGCCACATCCTGGATGGGAGAAGAGCAGTCCCGTTGCACTGAAACTTGAGCCAACAAGAAAGTGTCCCCTGGTTTCAGCTACATGGGGCTTAGCGCCAGCGGTGAGAAAACCTCCAGTTTCAGCCACCACGCTGGGAGATCCACCTACGCTGGTTGTCGCGCCTGGAGGTCTTTCAACTGCACCCACCATCACGCCTGCTGCCGGGACCATCGCAGCAGTGTCGCTGGAGTCTTGGACGGCAGTGGAGCTTGAGTCCAGGCGAGTATTCTGTTCTGTTTTAATATCTGCAGATCTAGAGAAATCTTGTCTGGCTCATGGTACGGAGAATCAGCGGCAGATGTTCTCTGCTCCTGAGCTCTCTTCGCCGGGCTCCACTGCTGCCGGTAATGTTCTGGTGTTTCTTTCTTCCTCCCCTTCTGAGGTGACCATGCTGGGGTTGGATCACCAGATGATTGGAGTTGAGATGTCCCAGCCTAATTCGCCGGAGTCCTGGATGGCGGTGGAGTCAAGCTCAGACAAGTTTTCTTTTTTGTTTTCACTGGTATTAGAGAGATCTTGCTTGGCTAGGGAGGACCAGTTGCAACCGCCAGCTGCACCTGAGTTCTCCTCACTGGGCTCCACTGCTGCTGGTGACTCTGACCCGGTGTCTGTTTCCCCTCTATCTGAGTCTTCTCCTGAGGTCGCCGTGGGTCCTCCATCTCCACCTGAGATAACCATGGGTTCTCCTTCTCCACCCGAGGCCACCATGTGTTCTCCTTCTCCTTCTCTGCCCAAGGCTGTGGTGGGTTCTCCTTCTCCGCTCGAGGTCGCCATTGTCCTCTCCCTTCACCTATGGTCGCCGAGGGTCATCCATCGTCGCCTGAGGTCTCCACTGGTTGGCCATCCTTTTCACCTGGTTTTCCTGCTGACAGTCATCTTCACCAACTGGTTCCCTCACTGGTCAGCTGCTTTCTTCATCTGGTTCCCCGCTGATCAGTCATTTTGTTTCATCTTGTTTCCTCACTGGTCAGCCGCCATCGCTGTCTGGCTCCGCCGTTGGCCAGCAATCATCATCGTGAGTCAACTCTCCGCAGCTCAAGGTCTGACTCATCCAAGCTGCAGTCCCTGCAGTCCGTTGGGGGCATGGGTTCCAGCTACCACTTCCAGGAGGGGGCACATTGTGCCCCGCAGCCTGTTGGCTCAGGGATGTTGGGAGACCACCTGACAGACTGCGCCATTTGGTTGGGTTGTTCATGAACTTTGGGAGACCACCCGACAGGCTACGCCCTCTGCTTGAGTGGCTTAAGAACTCTGGGAGGACACTGAATGTGTTCCACAGCGTAATCTGGTGCTCCTAGGACTCTGGTAGGCCACCTGAACTGCTTTAGCTTCTCACCCAGTGGTCCTAGAGTTCTGTGGTGCCATATTTGTTGTGGTTGTGGGTCATGAGCCTTTTTTTGTTTGTTTCAGTCCCTCCTACCTGGTTTCCCCCTCCACCCTCCCGGGTTTGACTTGTTCTATTCCTGTCGGGGGAAGGGGAGAGGTTCTTTGTGTTTTCTTTTGTCTTTTTTGATGTTACCTCGGGGTGTCTGAAATCCACCCCTTGTGGGAGGGGCTCTTTCACTATGATGAGCACGGGGGGAGAGCTGTACTCATACATTAAGTTCATGTTGTTTGTTTTCTGTAAATTCGCCACTTCTGTTTTGTATTTACTACAATGCTCCGTACTGCGTGTGTTTATATATCTACATATTTATTCCATCTAGCTACAATGCTCCGCACTGTGTGTCTATATATATATATATATATATATATATATATATATATATGTTTATATATATATATATATATATATATATATATATATATATATGTTTATATATATATATATATATATATATATATATATATATATATATATATATATATATATATATATATATATATATATGTTTATATGTACATATGTATACTTGCTGCTCTTGTTTCTTTTTTTTTTTTTCTTGCCTTCTGATTGTTGCTCTGAGTGTTGCTATCCCTGTGCTGCTGCAATCCTGGAATCTCCCCATTGTGGGACTAATAAAGGCTTATCTTATCTTATCTTATCTTATCTTATCTTATCTTATTTTATTTGTATCATGATACCTGAATTGCCTTTGGCTCTGTTTGCTTTGAGGTGCACTGTGATCATATGGTGATTAAGATTTCTTCCTGTATTTTTATATGAGCCTTCTCTGCCTTTTTCTTCAGTTTTATTATTGAAATTTGGTATTGATTACTATTGTTGTTCCAGCAAATTTAGCACACCCTTGGTTTTGTTTTCTATCTGTATTTTGGCCTGGATCTCATCTTGTATTTACAGTATATTCTCCTGTGCTTTTGTTTTGATGGTGTGCTGTGTTTGCTTCCTTTGTCAGCTCAAGTTCACTTCTAGCACAGCTGTCATTAGTTTGGAATGATAACTCTCTGCTTTTGTGATCCACACCTATCATTAGTTGCAATCATTCCTCTTGTCCTTTTTAAGGGCTGCGGTGTCTCTACTCGGTGCCGCATTCTAACCAAGTTCAGACATGTATTCCACGTCTATTTTAATTCTGTGTCCTGCTCTGCCTAGGTCCTGTAACTGTTTTGTTCTTTTGTATATTTTGTGTCCTTTATTATATTCTCGCAAACTCACAGTTCAGCATGTGGGTCTTCATTCCTGCCCTGAGGGGAAAGTTTATGACACCCCTGGCATTGTGTGTCAGCAATGGTGTCAATGTTATGCGGGTGCTTAAAGCAGACCTAAAGGTTTATTAGATGGATTAGTTGTTGCTCGTTACTGGCCCTGGGGTGGATGTGGGTCCGCTGTTTGGGGGGGTGTCTAGGGTGTCCTGTGTTTCTTAGTTGGTGGGGCCTCGGCTGGGGGTTTGGGTAGTTCTTGGGCTTGTGGGGCCTTGGGTGCCCCCCACACCTTCTGGGGCAGTCTCCTGGCTGTCTTAGGAATGGGTATTCTTCGGACATTCGTGCTCTGTGGGTGCTGTGGGCTGCCCCAGCGATAGGGTGCTGTCCTGCTCGCCTGCGGTGCTGGGGTGGGGGTGTTGCTGTGGCCTCCTACTGTCATGTTTCTGTTTTCCTGACAAACCACACACACACACACACACACACACACTCAGAACAACACATCTATCTCTTTGGTTTTCTTTCTGTCTCTCTCTCTGTCCTCCTCTCTACCTCCGACCACTTCATATCCCTTCAGTTCCCTCCCCTATTCCCCATTCTGGTCCAGCATAACTAAGACAATTTAAATAAAGTATTGAAGTTGTTAGACAACAAGAAAAGCCTAAAATTACAGCTACGTCCACTCATCATGATTCGAACACCATCATACATACTTGACATTGGCGGGAAGGGGGTGTCTTCCTCCACCCTCATGTTTCTCCGTTCTGCATGGGGCCTGGTTGGCGGCCTGGGATGTTTTGATGGCATCATCCCAGGGACGTTACTGGTCTGGAGGGTGGTGCCTTGGGATATGTCTGTGTGGATGTATGAATTGGACTGGTTGATGGCTGATGAGTGAGTGAGTGAGTGAGTGAGTGAGGTGAGTGAGTGAGTGAGTGAGTGAGTGGAGTGAAGTCAGGGTGCTGACAGACAACTTACTATCTTTAAGGTGATTTCTGTAACCTTAAGCGTTTCTACTTTTATGCTAATGGTTTTTTTTTAATTATTTTTTACAATGAGGCTATTTTAGCCTTTTAGCTAGCATTTTATTTAGATTTTAAGCTTGTATCTAGCTTATTTACTGGAACAGCTCTGTGGAACAGTGGTTAGCACTGTGGCAGCACAGTAAGAAGGTCATGAGATTGATCCCACCCCTGGCCATGGTGGGTTCGATTCCACCCCTGACCATCAGTGACCCTTCTGTGTGGAGTTTGCATGTTCTTCCATTGTCTGCGTGGGTTTACTTTGGGTGCTGCAGTTTCCTCCCACAGCCCAAAAACATGCAGGTTAGGTTAACTGGAGACTCTAAAGAGGCCCTAGGTGTGAATGTGTGTGCTAATGGTGAAGAGATTGGCGCTGCACCACGGCTGCCTCACCCATCCAGGCATCCACCTGGATGCACCTGGATGCTCTGAATTTCCCTCTGGGATTAATAAAGGATCATAAAATAAAAATAAATTAAATTTAACCTGTCTTCAAGCAACAATAAGCTACTTCTACGTATATGCAATAAAAACTTCTTTATGCCAGCATATTACTGCCTTTTTAGCATTTCAGGAATGGATTTTCAGCTAACAGTACTCACACCGCATTTCTAATAGGAAATGCAAATTTTTCTACTTATTCTTTATTAACTTCTTCTGTCCCTTTTTTGAATGCTAACTACCAGAGGGGGCTGAAAAGCTCATCGGCTGACCATGATGCAGTGGTCAAATTTGACCAAATGTGGTTGATTTTTCAACTTATTTTTTGACGTTTCAATATCGGTGGTGCAGCATTTGAATCCCTACAGTATAGAAGCTCTCTTCTTGATCCTCAAAGACATAAATCCTTCTTTGTCAGCCTATGAACTTTTCAGCCCCCCCCTCATAGTTCTGCAGTTTTGGTGCTACATACTTGATTCTGGTATCAAAAGGTTTGGCTTTTTTTCCCTGACCCCATGGGCCACCACTGGCATGGGGGGGGGGGGTGGCTTTCCCCCGCAGAAACAGCACCTTTCATACAAGTTAATGAAATTCTGCGTGTGTTACAGATGACTGATGAAGTGACAAATAGATAGATACGTGAAGGAAATGGAGTCAAATACAACAAAAACCAACAGTTCACTCAGTATCAAAATATAGTAAAATAAGACACTACAACGCACAGTGAAAGCAGCAAGCAACATTATCAATGCCCCTCTGCCCCCCCCTCAGACATCTACCACACCTACCTCACCTGCAGAGCCATTAACATTGCAGGCGACACCTCCCACCCCTCACACTCCCTCTTCAGCCCCCTGCCCTCAGAGAAAAGGTACCGGAGCCTTTGGGCCCGCTCCACAAGACTGCTAAACAGCTTTGTTCAAGACCATGAACTCTATCCACCCCCACTCCCACCCCTGGACCGCAACACATTCACCAACACAATAACTACCTCAGCTGTCGGCACAGAAAGACTGGCACAGCAACAGTAATACATCTGCTGCTGTATGTCGCTGCACTTTACTGCAACCATTTGCACAAATACTATATCAGCTGCTTTCTGTTATTGAAATATTGATTATGTGCAGTCCAATCTGTCACTGTCTGCACCTACATTACCGCACTAAACTTGCAGCTATGGGTATTACTGTTCTACTTTTTCTGTATATTGTCATGGCCTGGGGTTTCCCTGTATTTGGGATTTATTTTCTGTATTATTATTATTATTCCTGTCATCATCCATCCATCCATCTTCTTCCGTTTAATCCTTTATGGGTCACGGGGGGGCTGGAGCCTATCCCAGCATCTTTGGGCGAGAGTCAGGGTCCACCCTGGACAGATCACCAGTCCATGGCAGGGCCAACACAGAGAGACAGACAACCATTCACTCTCACAGTCAGACCTAAGGACAATTTAGAATCCCCAGTTTGAGGCCAATTAACCTAACTTGCATGTTTTTGGCATGTGGGAGGAAACCAGAGAAATCCCGGAGTAAACCCACGCAGACACGGGGAGAACATGCAAACTCCTGTCATCATTGGTTTTGAATTTAATTTGACAGTGTTTTCTGTTTATGTGCAAGTTCCAATTGTGGTTGTAATTTGTATTATTTATCCCCACGTTGTCCTTTGTCCTGTTGTCATGTTTTGTGTGTGTTCCCTGTCTGTGTTTGTCTGTGCAGCCCCGCCCATCCTGTGTTGCACACCTGCAGCCTCTTCCCTGCTTCCCTTGTTTGTGCCCACCTGCCCTGCATCATGTAATTATCCCCTGGTCTATTTGTTTGGTGTGCTGTCTCAGTCTGGTGTGGCGTCATTAGCCATGTTTACATGGACACAAGTAACCGGATTAAAAGCCTGGTCAGAAAAAAAATGCTTCATGTAAACACGCCAATCTGAATATTCTGACCCGATCACGCTCATTCGTATCAAAATTTCATTCCGATTGAGACCGGTGGAATATGCCGATTGTTAATCTGATTGGTGCTCATATAACACAAGAGTGATAATCTTGTGTTAATAAGATTGTTATTGATATCTTGTTGATAATGACAAGAGTTGCAAATTAGCTAATAGCTATACACTCTATGTGCAACACATCAGATTGATTGTCTTTGATTAATTGTCTATGTTTATTGCACTGTCCCTGTCAAATAAACTAATCTACTACTAAACACTTATTCGAAAGCTTGGACAGAAAATATGTTTACTGTGCATGTCTGTACGTCAACCACACGTCGACATGATGTATTTCCGCCTTTACAGCAGCTAGTGGAAGACATGGCCCGAGTAAAACAGAACTGGTCTGTATTGTCCTGCTGTCTCCCTCTGTTTGTCATATGCAGAAGTATGTACTGCTGGGCTTGTAGTTTCATTACGGAGACCAGCAGAAGCAAAAGTACAGTCTGAATAACACAGTACAGGTCCATTTCAAAAAGATAAAGACACAAAGCGGGGCTTGTTTACACCAGAAGTTGCTTCTTCTTCTACTATTTCTGGAATGTTGGATGTCAAAATGATTTAGTCAATTCAAATGTGTGACACATGGAAACGCACATCCTGATCGGATCACCTTTTTCAGGGTCCGTGTAAACAGTAAAGTTCTAATCAGAATTGTAATCAGACTGAAGAAATTTTGCCCATGTAACTGTGGCTATTGATGTTTCTGCCTGTGCCGTGTTCCTACCACAATTCCTGTTTCCCGTGAGTTTCGCCATGTTTGAGTTTTGTTTTCAGCCCATGTGCTGCTAATTATTTGTTCCAGAGTTTAGTAAATAAATTATTGTTTTCACGCACCATACTCCTGCCTGCATCTGAGTCCTCTCCACCACCTAAACCCACAACTTGACATATGTAGGATTGCTGAGTTTGTGGAGAATGTGCACAAGGATGAGACTGAGCTTATTCCTCAGGTTCAGCTTTATTCACAGATCACATACTCCATCAATCTCAAAGCAGGAAAAGAGGAAGAATCATCTCACACCACTCTTTTATACCCCGGACATCGAAACTCAAGTCACATGGTGTTTAAGCAAACATACAGTCACATGGTACTTAATCCCAGTCACAATGTAACCCCCTTCACACCATTGTCCTTTAGTCTCCTGTGGTCCGGGAATCTCTCCAGGTCATCTCCCTGAAACAAAGGCCAAATCTCACACTCTCCCGTTGTCTCTTGGAGACCCAGTCCTTTTGTTCCATGAGACGTGTAGCACACAATAAACACACAGCAATATATTTGTGGAGCATACAGTGGGGCAAAAAAGTATTTAGTCAGCCACCAATTGTGCAAGTTCTCCCACTTAAAAGATGAGAGAGGTTTCCAATTTTCATCATAGGTATACCTGAACTATGAGAGACAAAATGAGGAAAAAAAATCCAGAAAATCACATTGAAGGATTTTTAATGAATTAATTGGTAAATTCCTTGGTAAAATAAGTATTTGGTCGCCTACAAACAAGCAAGATTTCTGGCTCTCACAGACCTGTAACTTCTTCTTTAAGAGGCTCCTCTGTCCTCCACTCGTTACCTGTATTAATGGAACCTGTTTGAACTCGTTATCAGTATAAAAGACACCTGTCCACAACCTCAAACAGTCAGACTCCAAACTCCACTATGGCCAAGACCAAAGAGCTGTCAAAGGACACCAGAAACAAAATTGTAGACCTGCACCAGGCTGGGAAGACTGAATCTGCAATAGGTAAGCAGCTTGGTGTGAAGAAATCAACTGTGGGAACAATTATTAGAAAATGGAAGACATACAAGACCACTGATAATCTCCCTTGATCTGGGGCTCCACGCAAGATCTCACCACATGGGGTCAAAATGATCACGAGAACAGTGAGCAAAAATCCCAGAACCACATGGGGGGACCTAGTGAATGGCCTGCAGAGAGCTGGGACCAAAGTAACAAAGGCTACCATCAGTAACACACTACGCCGCCAGGGACTCAAATCCTGCAGTGCCAGACGTGTCCCCCTGCTTAAGCCAGTACATGTCCAGGCCCATCTGAAGTTTGCTAGAGAGCATTTGGATGATTCAGAAGAGGACTGGGAGAATGTCATATGGTCAGATGAAACCAAAATAGAACTTTTTGGTAAAAACTCAACTTGTCGTGTTTGGAGAAAGAACACCATACCTACTGTGAAGCATGGGGGTTTAAACATCATACTTTGGGGCTGTTTTTCTGCAAAGGGACCAGGACGACTGATCCGTGTAAAGGAAAGAATGAATGGGGCCATGTATTTGAGTGAAAACCTCCTTCCACCAGCAAGGGCATTGAAGATGAAACGTGGCTGGGCCTTTCAGCATGACAATGATCCCAAACACACCGCCTGGGCAACGAAGGAGTGGCTTCGTAAGAAGCATTTCAAGGTCCTGGAGTGGCCTAGCCAGTCTCCAGATCTCAACCCCATAGAAAATCTTTGGAGGGAGTTGAAAGTCCGTATTGCCCAGCGACAGCCCCAAAACATCACTGCTCTAGAGGAGATCTGCATGGAGGAATGGGCCAAAATACCAGCAACAGTGTGTGAAAACCTTGTGAAAACTTACAGAAAACGTTTGACCTCTGTCATTGCCAACAAAGGGTACATAACAAAGTATTGAGATGAACTTTTGTTATTGACCAAATACTTATTTTACCAAGGAATTTACCAATTAATTCATTAAAAATCCTTCAATGTGATTTTCTGGATTTTTTTTTCTCATTTTGTCTCTCATAGTTGAGGTATACCTATGATGAAAATTGGAGACCTCTCTCATCTTTTAAGTGGGAGAACTCGCACAATTGGTGGCTGACTAAATACTTTTTTACCCCACTGTATATAACCAACATATGTGCCCACATGTTTATCTTTTTTTCTTTATTTGCACAATGGGTAGCATTACTGTACGTAGACTGTTGTTGTTGTTTTTCATCCTTATTCCTTCTTTTTTATATATATTGCACATACCACTAAGAGACAGAGAAGCAGCATTTCAATTATCCTGCATGTCCTGTGTGTAAAGAAGTATTGACAAATAAAAATCTTAGAATCTTTGAAGAAATAAAAATGACAATTGGAAAAACAAAGCCAAAAGAAAAACAAGCAAAATGGAAGATAAAGATAAAACAGAAAAAAATTAATTAAAAAACACCATAATAAATCATAATAAAATCACAGATAAAATTGACTAAAATAAGACCATGACCATTAAGACCATTGCTTTTAATCAAAAGCAAGCTAGAAAGGTAGGTTTTGAGATTACCTTTAAAAATATCAACACTTCCAGATCCTCAGGCAGATTCTGCCATAGACTTGGAGCATAAATACTGAAGGCTTCCTCACCAAATGTTCGGGATGACTCAAAGTTTGGGGCCTGAGGATCTGAGGGGCTGTTTTGGTTCGTACACACTGAACATCTCAGACAAATATGTTGGAGCGAGACCATGAAGTGCTTTAAAAACAAGTAAAAAAAAATAAAATCAATATGGAAACTGACAGGGATTTTAGAACTGGAGTGACGTATTCTCTCCTGCTGGTTTTAGTTAGCATCCAGGCTGCAGAGTTCTTGATCAGTTGAAGTGGATTAACAATGCGCTTTGCTAGACCAGACAGGAGGGAGTACCAATAGTCTAGTCTACTGGAAACAGAAGCATGCCTCAGTTTCTCCGTGTCACCCAGTGAGAGAAATGGTGGTACTTTGTTGATGTTTTTAAGGTGATAAAAAGCAGATTTAGAAACAGACCCAACATGGGTTTTAAGGTTAAGGTCTGACTTAAAAGTGACACTGTGGGATAACCCCCACAACAGACTGGGACAAACAGAGCGCTCAACTAGAGCAATTAACATCACCGCCGCCTGCAGCGAGCCTCCCCCGCAGCTCGCTCCCAAAGCCGGACTATCGAGGCCTCAGCTTCCCGCTGGGCCCTCTGGGGGGGGGGGGCACCCCCACAACAGACTGGGACAAACAGAGCGCTCAACTAGAGCAATTAACATAACAGTGAAATGTGTGAATTAATGTCAACAGGCAGCCTCGCTTCATCTAGCCTTTTACTGCTCAGTACTGTGATGTTAATGTGCCATTCATGCATTGTGTTCATGCTTCCTGCTCTTACTGTAATGCAAGTGTCCCATGCCTGCCTGCAGTCTCTTTGATGATACCATGCCTTTCATGCCTTGTCTGTAACTGGGTATATAAGCTGACTGAAATCCATGTTCATCCTCTCTCTTCCACTGCACGCATTGCCTATCTGCAGAGAGCCTGAGGACCCGCTCCAGCCTGCCTGCACAAGGGCTGGAGCGAGTTCCTATGATGGCGGTATGATTTAATAAACCTGCTTCAAACCCTCAGTTCGCTGCCTATTTTATCATCCGCCACAGCACCAAGGTTTTTTACTTGTTGGGTTGGCGTCAAACCAAGGCAAATTAATTTTGCAGCTAGTCTCTCTTGTTGGGTTTCAAGACCTGTGACAAAAAATTCAGTTTTATTTCAGTTAAGCTGTGAGAAATTTCTGACATTCATCCATCTTCTACCACTTAATCCTTTTTGGGTTGCAGGGGGGCTGGAGCCCTTCCCAGAATCTTTGGGCGAGAGGCAGGGTCCACCCTGGACAGATCACCAGTCCATCGCAGGACCCTGGCATGCACTCAATATTATCTAAAATAGAATTAAACGAGAATCAACTAGTCCTGTGTCATCCATTTGTGATGACAGATCCTGGTGGGTTACTATATAACAGTTTAATCCATTTAACAAATACTATAACACCTAATCCCAATTCCTTGAGTACTTATAGCAAAAAAATGCTATTCTATACAGTCAAATGCTTTCTTCAGCCTCTAATGAAACCACTATGTCTTATAATAATATCATTTTGTTGACATAACTGTATAATGATAAGTATTCTCCTCATATTATTACATGAATTCCTGCCAGCAATAAATCCTGTCTGATCATTCTTAATATTTGGGAGGATTTTCTCCTGACTTAGGGCTAATATTTTTGAGAAATTCTTAATATCTAAATTTAATAAACTAATGGGTCTGTAGGATGAGTACTCACTGTCTGGTTTATTCTTCTTTAGAATTAGACTAATATGTGCCTTCATAAGTGTTGTAGGAAATGATCCAGACTCAAAAGAGTGAATAAACATATTCGAAAGTGGTTTTGCTATACAATAGCTTTTTTTTTTTTTTTTTTTTTTTTTTTTTTTTTTATAAAATTCTGAGATAAATCAGAATCCTAATTGCTGGGGTCTTTCTGCAACTGTGGGGGTTCCCCTACAGTTGCTAGTGCTATGAGATGACTGTTGTTGTGAAATGGCGCTATATAAATAAAGTTGAATTGAACTGAATTTAAATCCCTGACTGCAAAGCACATATGGCCTCTTTTACATCCCCCAATGTAATGGGTCTATTCAGATCCATAATTTGTTTATCATTAGGCCTAAAAAGAGTCAAATTTGAAGAGAAACGCTCCGTCAACTCTGAAACCCCTACAGTTTGCTCACTTGTATATCATTTCTCATAAAACTCTATAAAAGCCTTGTTGGTATCATTACCGTCTCAGTTAATTTGACCCGAGGCATCTTTAACTGAGGCAGCATGCTGACAATTAGGTCTTTGCCAAATTAGCCAAATATTTACTCTGCTTATTACTAAACTCATAATTCATGCTTAGCCAACCTCATACTCTGTTCTGCTTTGTGACTGACTGACTGACTGACTGACTGAATGAATGAATGAATAAGGTTTATTGTCAATACTACCATACGTGCAATACATACAGGAGAATTGAAATTTGACTTGACATTGGGCGCGTTCTATAAGCGCATCCCAAGCCGCGGCAGCCCGAAGGCGCCAGTCAAACAGTGGGGGTAAAGAGGGAAGGGGTAGGATGACACAGTAGGTGAGAGAAAAAAACAGTTATCAGAATAGCGCTCAGTGAGCGAGATTATGATTACAAGAAAAAAAACCTCAATGCACATTTAGCATACAAACAATTCACACATTAACAAAGCAGAGTTGAGAGAGGCACTGTGAGTGTATGATAGTCAGTGTATGTGTATCAGTCATGTGGTGTTGTGAGCAGTGTGTGTATCAGACTGGTGAACAGCAAAAATCCTCTCTCAGCAGATGTTATGACTTAGTGTCTGAAACTTAGAGCATGTCCTTCAGAGATCAACTCTCAGTGCATGTCCGATGGAATTCCTAAGCCAGTCACGTGGTGCTGTCCTTGAGAGTTCAGATTACTGTACGCCAGGTTGTTTATGTTAGAGAGAAGTCAAGCCAAAACATTCTACTGCCTTATCTTCATCCAGGAGGAGTGAGAGCTGCAGGGAGCCGAAACAAGGTCAAATAAGCACAGTTCACTCAGAGTAGGAATTTTCATCTCTCGTGCGATTCAGTGCTTCATAATTTCCATGTACGTTTCCAGGCTTTAAAATCATTTCCTGGAGAGCTCCTAGCGACATCGAGATGTTACCAATCTTCCTGTTCAGTTCGCCATTAGCCGCTATCAGAGTCCTCCCCAACTGGTCAAATTGATGAAAGAGCTTCGCTGGGTAAGCATTTTGATTAGCTCTGTCCATCTTCTTTAGTTTTCGATACACCAGGACCACACCAAAGCCGATCAATAGTAGTCCTGAGATCATGATGCCAAACAGGTAGATGTCTTCCACATCTTCGACCGAAAGGTCACACAGACACATAAGTTTCCAATTGTATGTGTCCCTCACATAACCCGCAGCAGCAGTACCTGCAGGACAGTTGGGCTCCCCCGGACCCGATTTCCTAGTTGAAAAGACGGTGTCAATTGTATTCAAAGCCCAGCTTAGCAAATCCATAATTTTCCGTTTGGATCAAGAATCAGCCAGTAGAAGCGATGCAGACACAGACAGTGCAGCAAGCTGGGATTCAGTCAGTCAGGGAGGGAGAAGGAGGAGAGGAGAGAAAAAGCGTCTGCTCTCTCTGAAAGCCGGAAGAAGACTGAGCAACGAATTAAGTGTTGGTCTTGTAGCCAACAATGTTTGTAGATTAATCTCAGTTGGATTATAATTATAGGTTCTTTCACACTCACATAGTTGTATTTCAAGCTTCTGTTGTTCCTCTAAATCTTTCTTTTCTTGCTATTTTCATAAGATAGTATTAAGCCATGTGAATAAGCTGTACAGGTTAAATTTGAAATTCATTTGAAAATAAGAAATAAAATTTAGATCATTCAGCAAGTGCATATTAAATCTCCATTTTATTGGATGAACTTGTGCCTGCCCCTGTGTGTTTTAAGAAAACGGGAGCATGATGTGATATTATGATGCTCCCTATAACACACAATAAAATAGAATGTCACACTGTTTTAGGAGCGAGAAAAGAATCTATCCTAGAACTACTTTTATGAACCCCTGAAAAGAATGTAAATTCTTCATTACTGGGATTCAGAGTTCGCCATATATCCATATAGTCTAGCTCCTCACAAGTTTCAGATATTACCCGTGCCCATTTGGTGGGCTTACATGTTTCAGAAGGCAATTTATCAACACAAGGGTTTAATATACAATTGACCCCCCCCCAAAAAAATAAAAAATAAAAAAAAATAACTGGTTACAGTTTAACTTAACTAATTCTTAAGATGCTTTTGTAATAATTTCAGGGGATTGTGCAGCGGGGACATAAAGATTTAAGATGCAGATGTGTTCACCAAGAAGGCAACCTTTTTTAAGACCTGCCTTCCTGCAGTGTCTTCAGTATAGGATTCTAAACTGAACTGAAGGTGTTTATTAATTACAACAAACTCCTCTGCTACTGGATGTAAAGGATGAAAAAAATCTTGACCTACCAACTCTCGCTTAAGTTTTCCATGTTCCTCATCACACAAATGTGTTTCTTGCAATAGTGCTACAGTTGTGTTCATAAGTTTACATACCCTTGTGGAATTTGTCATTTTTTGCCATTTTTCAGAGAATATGAATAATATACATTTTTCTTTCACTCCTAGTTAGTAGTAGAGTGAAGCCATTTATTATCAAACAATTGTGTTTGCTCTTTTGAAATCCTAATGACAACAGAAACTACCAAAATCACCCTGATCAAAAGTTTACACACCCTGGAAATTTTGGCCTGATAACACACACAAGTTGACACATGTGGGTTTAAATGGCTAAAGGTAGCCATCCTCACCAGTGATCAGTTTACTTGTAATTGGTGTGTGTGTATAAAAAGTCAGTGAGTTTCTGGACTCCTGACACCCCTGAATGTTTCATCCAGAGCTGCACTGACGTTGCTGGATTCTGAGCCATGGGGAAAGCGTAAGAATTATCAAAGGACCTGCGGGAGAAGATAGTTGAACTTTATAAAATAGGAAAAGGATATAAAAAGATATCCAAGGATTTGAGAATGCCAGTCAGCAGTGTTCAAACTTTAATTAAGAAGTAGAAAATGAGGGATTCTGTAAAAACCAAGCCACAGTCAGGTAGACCAACAAAAATTTCACCCACAACTGCCAGGAAAATTGTTCAGGATGCAAAGAAAAATCCTCAAATAACTTCAGCTGATAAACAGGACTCTCTGAAAAAAAAAAAAAGCACAATAAGGAGGCACTTCAAGAAAAATGGACTGCATGGTCAAGTCACAAGAAGAAAGTCAATACTGCACCAATGCCACAAAGCAGCCCGCTTACAATATGCCAAACAGCACAGAGATAAGCATCAAAACCTCTGAAACAAAGTTATTTGGAGTGACGAGACCAAAATTGAACTTTTTGGCCACAACCATAAATGCCACATTTGGAGAGGAGTCAACAAGACCTATGATGAAAAGTCCACCATCTCTACTGTGAAACACGGAGGTGGATCACTGATGTTTTGGGGATGTGTGAATTACAAAGTCACAGGGAACTTGGTCAAAACTGATGGCAAGATGAATGCAGCAGGTTATCAGAAAGTCCTGGAAGAAAATGTTCACTCATCAGCCTGGAAGCTGCGCATGGGACACAGTTGGACATTCCAACATGACAATTATCCAAAACACAAGGCCAAGTCACACTGTCATTGGCTACAGCAGAAAAAAGTGAAGGTTCTGGAGTGGCCATATCAGTCTCCTGATGTCAATATCATTGAGCCACTTTGGGGGGATCTCAAACATGCATTTGATAGAATAGAATAGAATAGGCTTTATTGTCATTGTACAGTAATACATGATAATGTACTAGCAGACATGAAAGACAGCCCAATAATTTACAGGAACTGGAGGCTTTTTGCCAAGAAGAATGGGCAGTTTTACCATCTGAGAAAATAAAGAGCCTCATCCACAACTACAACAAAAGACTTCAAGCTGTCACTGAGGTTAAAGGTGGCAGTACACAGTATTAAGAACTAGGGTATGTAAACTTTTGATCAGGGTCATTTGGGTAGTTTCTGTTGTCATTATAATTTAAAAAAAGCAAACACAATTGTTTGATAAATGGCTTCACCCAACCACTAACGATGAGTGAAAGAAAAGTTTTTGTATTATCATTCATGTTCTCTGAAAAATGGCCAAAAAATCAAATTCCACCAGGGTATGTAAACTTATGAGCACAACTATACATCAGCCTCCTCCTTCTTTAAATATGTCAGTACTTTCTTTCTTTTCACTGGATGGTGTATGCCTCTTATTTTCCATGTACAAACTTTCAAAGCCAGAATATCCACTTAGCCGTCAAGATAAAAGTACTGTGTCACTCTATCTAAACCCCAAAACCAAATTCCCATAAAACTACATACATCACATATAAACTAATAAACAAAAACAACAAACAAAACCAATAAAGTGACAAGGACCCTATACCTAGAAAGAAAGAAAGAAAGCAAGAAAGAAAGAAAGAAAGAAAGAAAGCAAACTTTATTGTCATTCAGTCCATACAGCCAATCATGTACAGTAGAATAAAATTACCCTTCTCCTATCTGCAATGTCAGTCACATCTAGGATCAGACGGGCCACTGCCATGCAAGGCGCCGTCACAAACAACTTTGCTTCCCCCATTTTATTATGCTGAGCACCAGGTTAGAAGGCAAGAAGTACCATTTTTGTGTGGTCTTTGGTATGACTCAGCTGGGGCTTGAATCCATGACCTCATGGACATGGAGTGGGTGTTTGATAACCAGGCTATCACTCCGGTAAGGTCCTCCTAACCTTACTTTGTATGCAGCCATGGTGTCCCTCAGACCAGAAAATCAAATGCTGTCACGATTTGGCCCCGGCAGGGCAGTAAGGTAGGACCCAAATGATGTGACTTGAGTTTTAAAGACTTTATTTTGACCTGGTCAACCTCGATGCAGCTCGAGGGCTCAAAACAAAGATGTGACATGGCAAAAATATAAAGTAAGACAATGCAGGATACAGGATGACAGAATTCTAGGATTAACAGAAGCACGTAGTTCATGCTGCATGACTAGGCCAACAGGCTAGAATGAAGGCAGACACGGGATTAAATAAGGCAAGAGGTAATCAGTCAATACAGAACAGGTGGGGACACTAATCAAGACTGACAGAGACAACGGGGAAGTAGTTACAACATGGGAGAACTAAGGGGCTGAGACAAAAGGATAACCAAAAACAGTGAGTTTGTGGAGGAACAAAATAAGTGCAGGCAGACACAGCAAGCTGAAGTTTAAAGGTGTTTTATTCCTCCATCACGAGGCTCACCCAGCGCTCTGGCTGCACGCTGAGAGTGAGCCCTGAGTCGTTGTCTAAGAGCGATACAGTGAGCTTTGAGTGAGCACATTTATACCCGCAAGAGAGAATGCATGGGACATTTACATAACAGTCCAGAGAGAATGCTTGGCAACTTTACATAAGAGTCACACATATCAATTGCCTGATTACTGGCTCCGGAATTCCTCTCTTTGCTCCGAGGCTGTAGGACAAAAGAGAATGTAGACACATTTACATATTGATATCAGTCCATACATCTCATTGTTCTGTTTCCTGCTCAAGCTGAGTGCTCTGACTGTCCAAGCTGATTGTGGTGGGTCACCCCACAAGTTCACATAAAACATGAAGAGGAGCAGGGGACTAAGGCAAGGGATAATAGACAAGAACCTGATTGACCATCATCATAATAATATGGAATAATAATATGAATAAAATGGAACTAGACTGAGGCAGGAAAATCATAATGCAATACAGAGGACATAAAAATAATGAAGAGCTACAATCAAAAACTTAAAATCATGCAGTAATGAACTAAAGGCAAGAACGTGGGATGAGTCCCTGTCCTGGGGACAAGAAAATATAAATTAGAAGACAAGGTGAGGACATGGGCCCAGCCCACGCCTTGACAAATGCAAACAGAAATTTAACCAGCCCTTCAGATGAAATAATTCTAATCCTTTGCTTCCTTGCATTTAAGTACATTTTTTACCCCAAAATTAAAACATTCATCAAGCCAACAATAAATAGAAATAACCAAAATAGCAAAAATTAACACAAATAAGTCAGCAATAGTTTTACAGAAAGCATCCATTAAAGAGGGGGAATTCAGGTCTCTGTATAACAGCCATCATGTAAATGATTCTCAGCTTTGTCTCTCCAATGCAGCTACCTCCTTTTAAACCCAATTTGTCTTTTTCTCCTAATATATTTTTTCTCGCAGCATTCTATACAATAACAATAATAAAAAAATACAAACAAAAAATTCCAAACCCCCTTCATTGCAAAGTCACCTCAAAACTTCTTTTAACTTTGAAATTATGAAGTCATTGGTACATAAACACATTACTCACAGTCATTCTCCCATAGAGCTGTCCTCACCCTTAAACTAGGCCACCACTAGTTGATAGAGCATCCACCCCACAACTGGGAGGTTGGGGGTTCAAGTCCTGGCCGGGTCATACCAAAAACTAGATAAAAATGGTACTTCCTGCCTTCTAGCTTGATGCTTAGCATAATAGAATCGGTGACAGAGAAGTTGTTTGTTGCATGGCAGTGACCCCTCTGATTCTACATATGATTAATAGTATAGATAGGAGAAGTGTAATTTTGTTCTACTGTATGGATTGAATGTAATGTACTTTATTTATATAGCCCTTTAAAACAACCCGTAGGTGACCAAAGAGCTTTACAGAAAATTAAACAGCATTAAAAACAAATAACATAAACAAAGAAATAAGAATAAATACCTAAAAATAAGAATAAAATAAAAACAAATGCTGAGACAAATATCACCACTACTGGGTATTAAAAGCCATCCTAAACAAATATGTTTTAAGTTCTGATTTAAAAAGGGCCAGGTCAGAGATAGCACATAGGTCAGGGGGGAGATTATTCCAGAGCCTGGGGGCGACAACAGAAAAGGCTCAGTCACCCCAATGTTTACACCTTGACCTGGGCACATCCAGCAAAAGCTGATTGGATGACCTCAAAGCCCTGCCTTGGTCACAGACAGTCAAAGTCTCAGACAGATAAACCGGAGCAAGGCCATTAAGAGCTTTAAAAAAAACAAAAAGCAAAAGTTTAAAATTAATTCTAAAATGGGCTGGAAGCCAATGAAGTGACAAAAGGATCAGAGTAATGTGCTCTCACCTAGGTGTGTTGGTCAAAAGACGGGCCGCTGCATTTTGCACAAGTTGAAGGCGGCCAAGAGAAGACTGAGAGATGCCAACGTAAAGTGCATTGCAGTAATCAAGTCGAGACGTGATTAAAGCATGGATGGCTATCTCAAGATCATGACGGCTCAGGAAAGGTTTGGCTTTGGATAACAGACGTAACTGATAAAAGCTCTTCTTGACTACATTGTCAATCTGTTTATCAAATTTTAAATGGCTGTCAAAAATCACCCCCAAATTTCTGACAGCTGAACTGAGCCTTAAAGAGAGGGTACCAAAGCCAGCCGTTACAGTATCCCCAAATGCAATACATTCTCTTTTTTTCATTTAAGTGGAGAAAATTTTGGCTTAACCACAACTTAATGTCACTGATGCAGTCCAATAGAACACTTTGTGAGTTTGTTTGTTCTGGGTTCAAAGGTAAATAAAGCTGCAAATCGTCCGCATAATAGTGGAAAGACATGTTGTGCCTGGCTATTATTCACCTGAGTGGCAGCATATATAATGAAAACAGAATAGGGCCAAGGATAGAGCCCTGTGGGACCCCACAGTAGAGAGAGGCACTAGAAGAAGACATGTCACCAATCATTACAAAAAAAGTTCTATTAGATAGGTAGGATTCAAACCACTTAAGTGCAGTGCCATGGATGCCAACATGGTGATTCAGGCGTGACAAAAGGATAGTATGGTCCACAGTGTCAAAGGCTGCTGAAAGATCTAGCAGTGCTAAGACCACGGGGCATTTGGCATCAGCAGACATCACAATATCATTGTGCACCTTTAGCAGGGCAGACTCAGTGCTGTGACGAGATCTAAACCCAGATTGAAACTTCTCAAAAATAGAGTTGGCTTCTAAAAAAGACTGCAACTGTATAAAAACAGCTTATTCTAAAACTTTAGATAAAAAGGGAAATGAGAAATGGGACTAAAATTAGATAAAACTGAAGGGTCAAGGTGAGGTTTTTTAAGAAGGGGCCTAACCACAGCATGTTTAAAAGCAGGTGGGACAAATCCTGAACTAGGCAGGAATTAATAAAAACCAAAAGACCAGGCCCTACAGTATTAAAAATCCTTTTCAGGATTCCAGCGGGAACAACATCCAGTGAGCAATTTGTCGGCATCAGAGACCTTACTATATCAGCAAGTGATGATAAAGAGACCAACTCAAACTGTTCAAACACAGCAGAGTAACCCGGGACAATAGACAAGCTCCCATTAAAACTGTTATTAATAACTCGTCTGACAGACAAGGTGGAGGAGGCTGACCATTAAATTCATAGGTTGAGAATTTGACCACAGAATTGCGAATATTTAGAAGAGTCAAGCGATCATAAACCAGTAGTGATGACACGTTCTGAGCTAGAAACAGCAAGAAGACAACTAAACACATAAGACATAGCACAGGCAGACGTCCAGCCACACACAATGGCGCCATCTTGCCCGTGAATGACAATAAAAGTTTCTTCTTCTTCTTCTTCTTCTTCTTCTTCTTCTTCTTCTTCTTCTTCTTAGTCTTTACAAATGATATCACTTCTTCAGGGTTAACAAAAGTCTTGTTAGCTTTATCCACAGTGATCCTCAGAGTTACCCGGTAGCTTAATCCGTAGCGCTGTATTCCAATTGACTGTAGTTTTCTCCAAACCTCATCAAAGGCCCAACATTTCCTCTGTGTACCCCTGGAAAAGTCCTGGAAGAAATAAATCCTACTGTCCTTATCCACCTTATTCCAAGGCCCCATGATGCCTTGCGTGAATTATGGTAGAAACTTCCGGTACTAGTTTAGAACACATGGTTGTCATTAAAACAGGGCACTTTTCCTTGTTAGAAAACAATTACTTCGGCATCAGAAATGCGGAAACACAGCCTTTTGTGCCTCAAAAACAGTAATACTGTGGAGAGTGTAAATAACGGGACTGATTCATGTAGCAGACGACTTTATTCACTCTCTCATCAGTCATACACAGAAAAAGCATGTCTTAGTACACCATGGGTTCTCCTTTTATACCAACCGCTCATCTCACATCTGCATGACATCTCACATCACAATACATTCATCCTTTCTCCCCCCAACTCCTTCTTCCTGCTATCTCACCATGATCTCCATAGCTATTGTCCTTCTCTGTTTACCCTCTGCATCCAGTCTGAGATGATTAACCCAGTCTCTACACCTCTCTACACCCCCCCCCCCCCGAATCTCAGACAGAGTTTCAGTCCTCACGTCCTTTTGGCTTCAGTCTCCTCCCATATCTGCTGTAACGGGGGTTTACCGCCTCCGTGGCACTGCTGTGCTGGCGGGGGGCTCCTGGGGGTGTGTCTGTCTGCGGGTGGGCCATGGCGAGGGGGGGTGGACTTCGATTTGCCCGTGTGGCTGCCCTGATGAATCGTTTACCTGGGGAGTTCTCAGTGGGGGTCTTCCACACCAAGGGGCCCAAACCAACAGCACTTGCTTGTCCGCCACCACAAAGGCGGGCTTAAGTCTGTCTATGCATATTTTCTCCCGACGACCCCCCAAGTCTAACAAAAAATGTTTGTCCCCTGTTTCCAGCACTCTGAACGGGCCATCGTAGGGTGGGCGCAATGGAGGGCGGTGGGTATCGTGCCTGACAAACATGAACGCCACGTTCTTCAAAGTTTTTGGCACAAAGGCGCGTGGAAAACAGTGGTGGGCCGGGCCTGGCAGCGTGCCTGTGTCTGCACTATGCTGCAAACGCTGAGACGGGCAGTTGTCCGGTACGGGATTATCTGGCAAAAATTCCCGGGGCAGCCGCAGTGGCTGAGAAAAAACAAGCTCTGCCGGAGAAGCCTCCAAATCCTCTTTTGGTGCGGAACGCAACCCCAATAAAACCCACGGCAACCGGTCTACCCAATTTGCATCCATCAGCGAAGCCCTGAGCGCTGCTTTCAGTGACCTATGAAAACGCTTGCATAACCCATTGGCCTGCGGGTTGTACGCGGTTGTGCGATGAATTGCAACACCCAGGCAGCGGACCATCGCGGACCAGAGGTCGGAAATAAACTGAGGGCCCCTATCGGACATGATGTCCGACGGCATGCCAAAACGTACCACCCATGATGTCAAAAAAGCGCATGCCACGTCCGCGGACGTGGTTGCCGCCAGCGGGACTGCTTCTGGCCAGCGTGTGGTGCGGACCACCACTGTTAGAAGGTGCGTGCACCCCTGCGATGGCGGGAGGGGGCCCACGAGGTCCACGTGAACATGGTCAAACCTCTTAGCCGGTATACAAAACGGCTCCAAAGGAGCCTTCGTGTGTCTGTGTACTTTGGCTCATTGGCACGTTATGCAGGCTGCAGCCCACTCTTTTACTTGTTTGCGCAGGCCTGGCCACACGAACTTTGATCCCACAATTTTGACTGACGCGCGCACTCCTGGGTGCGCCAGAGCGTGAACTGACTCAAACACGCGGCAGCGCCACGCAACTGGGACCACCGGGCGCGGCCGTCCCGTGGAGACGTCGCAGATTAGGGAAGGGCTTGCCATCTTGCAGTACTCTGCTCTCCAGCCTTAACCCTGTTGGTCCACACTGGAGCGCGCACACGTCCGTATCACTAATCTGCTCTGCGGCCATGGCTGTATAATCTATCCCTACGCAGACCGGGACCACTACTGCGCGTGAGAGGCAGTCCGCCACCACATTCAGTTTACCCGACACATGCTGAATATTGGTCGTAAACTCCGAGATCGCGGCCAGCTGTCTCTGTCGAACACGCTGTATTTACTCTCACTGTCGCGCAAAGCCCTGCTGAAAAAAGCGAGTGGCTGCCAAGAACTGGCAACATGTTGCTCCACGACGGCCCCTGTGGCTACGTCCGAGGCGTCGGTAGTGAGCGCTATCCCGGCTGCCGGTTCTGGGTGCACCAACAGTGCGGTGTTTACCAGGGCTGTTTTAACCTCAGAGAATGCCTGCTCCTGCTCCGGAGTCCATTCGACTCTGTCCGCGGGTTTCCGTTTCTTGAGCGCGATGTACAATAACTGCATGAGCTGAGCTGTGCGGGGGAGGAACTAGTTATAAAAGTTAACCATCCCCAAAAATTCTTGCAGCGCCCTGACCGTCTGAGGCCGGGGAAAATTTGTCACGCCTCGCACTTTGTCGGGCAAGGGTATCACTCCCTCCGGTGAGATGTGGTGCCCCAAAAAATCAATCCCCGTCACGCCGAACTGGCATTTCGCCGTGTTGATTATTAACCCGTGCTCCTCCAACCTCCGGAAAACCGTCCTGAGGTGGGTTACGTGTTCGTCCTTGGACGCACCGGCCACCAGGATATCATCCAGGTAGACGAACACAAATGGCAGATCGCGCAACACCGCATCCATCATGCGCTGGAATGTCTGTGCCGCTCCTTTTCATCCGAAGGGCATGCATAAAAACTCAAACAAGCCAAACAGAGTTATTACCGCCGTTTTGGGTATGTCCTCCGCGCGCACTGGGACCTGGTGGTAACCGTGGACCAAGTCTATTTTAGAAAAAATGCATGCTCCGGCGAGGTGAACGGAAAAATCCTGAATATGGGGAATCGGGTAGCAGTCATGCGCTGTGGCGTTATTCTAGTTTAATCTGCGGAAATCACCGCACGGTCACCACGATCCCTCGGCCTTAGGGACCATGTGTAGCGGGGATGCCCATGGGCTGTTCGATCGCCTGATGATGCCCAACCTTTCCAGGTTGGCAAACTCCTCGCGCGCTATGGCCAGTTTAACTGCGTCCAAGCGCCGAGGCCATGCGAAAACAGGCGGCCCGGTGGTGGTGATAAAGTGTTCCACCCCGTGTTTAGCAATGGCCGCCGAAAACGTCGGGACCATGAGTGCTGGAAACTGAGTGAGCAGTGTGTGGAACTTACCGCCTGGAGCTGTGACGCTGGCTTGTGTTATTGGCCCAGCCCCTCGAGCTGTACAGGGGAGAGAGTCAAAGGACAGTGCATTAACCAGGCGCCTCTTAGCAACATCAACTAGTAACCCATGTGCACACAGAAAATCAGCTCCCAGGATTGGGAAACTCAGTGCCGCTATGACAAAAGTCCACTCGTACATACGGCCGTGTAGGGATAAAGTCAGTGTTCTCTCACCAAAAGACTTAATGCCCGAGCCGTTTACCGCTACCAGCCCGGGGCCGCTAGGTCCTGCCAGCCGGTCGGCGTAGGACGGAAGGATGATGCTCCTCTGGGCTCCGGTATCTACGAGGAAGCGTATCTACGAGGAAGCGTCTCCCCGAGCGTGAGTCCGTCATGTAGAGCAGCTTGTTCTCTTCACTGGCGGTCGCAGCTGCTACCAACTGCCGGCCTTGGCGTTTCCCGAGCACTCGGATTGGCACGGTGGCGCACATCTGGTGGTGCCGTGAATATGTATGGGCACATAATCATACCATGTAGGATAACTAAGTAGACTGTTATGCTGCTTCATCCCATCTAGCAACAATGCTCCGCACTGGGTGTGTTTATATTTATATATCTATATATTTATTCCATCTAGCTACAATGCTCCGCACTGTGTGTTTATATATCTACATATTATTCCATCTAGCTACATTGCTCCGCACTGTGTGTGTTTATATATTTACATATTTATTCCACCTAGCTGCAATGCTACGCACTGTGTGTTTATATATTCATATATTTATTCCATCCAGCTACAATGCTCTGCACTGTGTGTCTGTGTGTGTGTATATATATATTTTATAGTAATATGTACATATGTATATTAGCTGCTCATGCTTGCTTGTTTTTTTTCTTGCCTTCTGATTGTTAAGATAAGATAAGATAAGACAAGCCTTTATTAGTCCTACAACAGGGAAATTCCAGGATTGCAACAGCACAGGGATAGCAACACTCAGAGCAACAATCAGAAGGCAAGAAAAAAAGCAAGCAAGCAAGAGCAGTTGCTCTTGCAGCAGCAGTTGCAGCAGTTGTTGCTCTGAGTGTTGCTATCCCTGTGCTGTTGCAATCCTGGAATTTCCCCGTTGTGGGACTAATAAAGGCTTATCTTATCTTATCTTATCTGCGTGCATTCTCTCCGAAGCGGCGGTGGTAGAAGCAGAGTGTGTCTCTCTGGCACTTCCTGGCCCCCACTGTTGCTACCGTCGGTGGTTCCTCGCCTCCTCTGCTTGTCTCGCTAGGTTCCGACGCCACCGCGTTCACTGTGAGGGCTCTGGTGGTGAGGATGATCCGATCTGCCTCCTGGGCTAGCGCACGCTAGTCTCGCGCGGCCAGCATCGGCGAATTGGCAAGAACCGCTCTCGCCTCTGTTGGGAGGTTCCGGAGGAAAAGGTGGGCAAACAGAAAATGCCCGTCGTCCGTGCCCATTAATGCCAACATCTTCTCCATCAGTTCGACTGCTGAACCATTTCCTAACTCGAAGCGCCTCAGGAGCCTCTCTGCTCTCTCACAGTCCGAGAGCGTGTAGCGCATGGTCAGCACAGCCTTGAGAGCCCCGTATTTGTCGTGGGCTGGAGGCTGTTTGAGCAGGCTTGCTACTTGCTGAGACGTGAGAGTGTCCAGCGCTGCAACCACATAGTAATACTTGGTGTCGTCTGCCTTTATTCTCCGGAGGGCAAACTGAGCCTCGGTGTGGTGGAACCAAGAGTGCGGGTTGTGCAGCCAAAAGTCCGGTAGTTTGACCGAAACAGCGCATGCATTGCTGGGGCTTCCTGTCCGGGCCGACTCCGGGGTTCTTGCCTCATGTTCCATAATTCATCATAGGGTCACCAATGTGGAGAGTGTAAATAACGAGACTGATTCATGTAGCAGACGACTTTATTCACTCTCTCATCAGTCATACACAGAAAAAGCATGTCTCAATACACCATGGGTTTTCCTTTTATACTAACCGCTCATCTCACATCTGCATGGCATCTCACATCACAATACATTCATCATTTCTCCCCCCCAACTCCTTCTTCCTGCTACCTCACCATAATCTCCATAGCTATTGTTCTTCTCTGTTTACCCTCTGCATCCAGTCTGAGATGATTAACCCAGTTTCTACACCTCTCTACGATACAATCATATCACTTTCCACGACTATCCAGGGATAGGAAGATGACCTTAAAAAGTGGCCTGGCAGACAGTAGCTGGGTTAGTTAGCACTGCTGCTAAGATGCTAGCTGTAAACAAATAAAAGCTCTGATAAAAGCTCCCTGTCTTCACCACAATAAAGTCGTCTGTATTTTGTTAAAATATGTTGGACATAATCAAACTTACCCCAGAGCAGACGTAGAGTTTAGTCAGAGCCACAAAGAACCACAACACTGTGCTTGGGTGTTTTAAATTTGGGGTGAAACGTCAGATCTGTGACATTCATTCAAGTGAAAGCATACCTGGTGCTGCTGTGTCTGCACCACCGATCACAAGACAATCCTTTTGTTTTCGCTGCATGATCTACTCATTGCTGGTGAAGCCACAGATTTAGCTGTGCTTATCTGTGAGGAGCCTCACACCACGAACAGCAGCAAGTACCAGAACTACGCCAAAACATTCAAAAATACAAAAACTACAAGTGCTGAAATTAGCTGCCACTTTAGTGCAAAACACGTATGTGGACTATGTAGTGATCCACGCTGGGTGCCTCCGTTCACTAATTACCATTCCCAGCTGCGCCTGCTTTCCACACCTGCTCTCCCCAATTAGGCACCCTTTATCAGGAGTGGATTTCTGCTCTCCGGCACGGAGACATCTACGCTCCTTGGGTGAAGTTCTCTCGCCTCACCTCACCTTCTGCATCTACTGGGAATCACGCCTCCCTTCTTCGCATCATCCTGACACCTGTTATCTGGAAGCCTCAGCTCCCCAACTAACAGTAAGACTGTTCCCTCGGGAATCCTCACCTTCATCCCCAGCTTGTCTCCTCCTCTCTCCCCTGTGCACAGGAGGACTTCCCTCCTGGTAACGGACTTACCCTTCCTCCAGGCAGTGGACCAGACCAGTGCACCATACACACTCACTCCCTGTTCCCTCAGCTGGAGCTGCACCTGTTCCTTCTCCCTCACCTTGCACATTACACCTCCGGAGTGGAGCTCCGGCAACCTGGAGAGGACTATTTGAATCTTCGGCGCTTCGACTCCTGGGCCCAGTAAGGTTATCTACTATTCAGCTCATTCGAGGCTCTGGGATTGAACTGTTATTAATTCCCTTTCTCTTCTCCTCCCACGGGGTTGCCAGTTCTCTCCCGCTCTGCATTCACACCCACTTACTCATACACACATTCACTACATTAATAAAAGATCATTGTGAGTTATATCCAGTCTGCGTCTGCTTCTGGGTTTTCATACAAACATGTCAGTATGTCTCTGTGTTGAAAACCCAGCAGACAGTGCTCTTGCACAATGCCTTAACAACATGGAGGCTCGTTTAGATCAGCTCACGTATCAACAACAGGTGATCTTCAATCAATAAACACAGGTTAATTCCCGGCTCGATCAGCTTACCCTGGCACGGTCCTCTCACTCCGACCCCAGGGGGTCAGCCGGGGCATCTTCTTCCACCCCACCTCCCGCGCAGCCCTCTTGGCTTACCCCCATTTCCACTCCTACTTGTTTTAACAGTAAGCTGGGGGAGGCTCGAGGGTTTCTGCTGCAGTGTAATCTGGTGTTTCAGCGGGTACTGGGAGATTTTCCCACTACTCATAGTCAGATCAGTTATCTTGTTAATTTATTGGAGGGGTGGGCACTCGCCTGGGCTTTGGCCATGATGGCCCACCCCGATTAAGTCAGTTACACTTATGATCGATTTGTTTCTTAGTTTTCGAAGGTTGTTGACCATTCAGACAGGGACAGTGTGTTAACCTCTCATCTCCTTAACCTTTGGCTGGGGGCCAGATCTGTTGCTGACTATTCGGTTGACTTCCAGGTGGTCGTTGCGGAAGTGGGATGGGAGGATGCCTCCCTGTGCAGTATTTTTACACCTAGTCTCAGTCCGAGTCTCAGAGACGAATTGGCCTGCTTAGAAAAACCCTCCCCTCTACGTGATTTAATTTCCCTTGCTATAAAGATTGACAACCGTCTTAGGGAGCGTGCTAGCGAGCACCGTAGTGCCAATCGCTCGGACTCGCAGTCTCGCTCTCCCTCTCAGTCCCCTCTCCTTGCCCTATCTCCCCTGGAATCCTCGGAGCCCGAGGAGCCTATGCTGGTGGGTCGCTCCAAGTTGCCTCTTGCAGAGCGACAACGTTGCCGGGCCCTTGGGTTATGCAGTTATTGTGCCAGTGCTGAGCATGAAGTCATCTCTTGCCCGAATCTGCCAAAAGGGGGGATCCGTTTGTCGCAGTAGGGGGACTAACAGACGCAATGAAAGCTAAGACCCTTACACGACTGATTCTGATCTTCAAGGAATTGGTGCACTGAATCTGTAAGAGAATAGAAAGTTTTTTCTCTGAAGTCAGTGCTATTCGACCTGTTTCTTTCGGCTCCCTCAGCACTCAGTCCTCCAGATAATCAACAGTATATTTGTTTTCATAACACTGGCGGGCAGCATTTGACTCTCAAGGACAGCTGTCTGGCAAAACTATTCCATCTGCCGTGCTCAAGGACACTGGCCTTTGCTTCAGACTGTAGTCATAACATCTGCTGAGGAAGAGACATTGTTGTCCTCAAACTGATTGCACTCAACTTACACAAACTGATCCACTATACTGACTCGAAGATATACACTCACTGCTCTCTTTGTGTCATTGTGTGGATTCTATTGTCTGCTAATTGTGAAATGAGAGTTTTTTTCTTGTAATCATAATATCGGTCATATATGAACTTTATTCTGATAAACAATGCTTTTTTCTCTCTCCTATTGTCCACCCCTCCCTCCTCCCCATTGCCTTCTTCTGTTCCCCTCCTGCTGACAGGCGCCTCCACGGCTCGCCGCGTCACTGAGAATGTCATCATGACGTCTCAGTGTCAAGTCAAATTCCTCGTATATTTACCTGTTATTTACTTGTAAATGTGCTTGGCAATAAACTTATTCTGATTCTGATTCTTCCCATTCACTTTCAACATGGACATACTGAAATCACCACTAAGGTTCTCATTGACTCAGGTGCAGAACAGAGCTTTAAATCTGAGAGTCTGGCAACCCAGCTGAAATTCCCCTGTCGCAACCTGGACACTCCATTGAAGCTTATTGCTCTCTCTAATGTGCCTCTGACGACTGTTTCTAAGCAGACTGCCCCCGTCTCTATTCTGGTCTCAGGTAATCATCAGAAGCATATTAGGTTTTTTTTTGTTTTACCAGTCTCTGCCTCTCCTGTTATTTTGGGTTACCCCTGGCTTAGGCTCCATAACCCGGTCATTGATTGGCAGACGGGGAACATTATTTCATGGAGTATGTTTTGCCTAGGTACGTGTTTACAGTCAGCAGCCTGCTCCCTGTCTCTGCCCATCTCTGCCCCATCCATGCATGCGCGTGATGTCTCCCTGGTTCCCCCGGAGTACCATGACCTCGCTCCAGTATTCAGTAAAACCAAAGCTCTTTCTCTACCCCCCACCGTCCCTACGATTGCCCCATTAACTTCCTGCCGGGGGCTCCTTTGCCCTTCAGCAGCCTTTATAGCCTTTCTGCCCCTGAGTGTGAAGCTATGGATAAATACATTAAGGAATCTCTAAGCTCGGGCATTATTAGGCCCTCTTCTTTGGCGGTGGGGGCTGGGAGGGGGTTGCTGGTAAGAGAGACGGCTCCCTCCGGCCCTGCATTGATTTTAGGGAGCTGAATAAGATCACGGTGAAGGACAAACACACTCTCCCCCTGATTAATTCTGCCTTTGATTCTCTCCAGGGGTCCTCAGTCTTCACCAAGTTCGACCGACGCAATGCCTACCATCTGCTCCGGATTAAGGAGAGGGACGAGTAGAAAACGGCTTTCCGCACTCCCAGCGGCCATTTTGAATACCTGGTGATGCCATTTGGACTCACCAACGCTCCAGCTGTGTTCCAGAGACTCATTAATGACGTGCTGAGGGACTTTCTGGCTTTGTTTGTTTTTGTATACCTGGATGGCATCCTCATTTTTTCCCGTTCTCTCGGGGACCATCGGATACATGTTTGGAGGGTTCTTCAGCGGCTGCTGGAAAACCAACTGTACGTCAAAGCGGAGAAATGTGAGTTCCATACCTCGTCCACCACCTTCCTGGGGTTTGTCATCAGTTATAAGGAGGTCCAAGCAGACCCAGGTAAGCTGAAAGCTGTTGTGGAGTGGCCGGTCCCCTCTTCCCGCAAGCAGCTCCAACAGTTCCTGGGCTTTGCCAACTTCTACTGGAGATTTATCTGTAATTACAGCTTGACTGCCATGCCACTCACCCGTCTCACCTCTACTAAGGTTCCTTTCTGTTGGTCTGATGAGACTGAGGCGGTGTTTTCTAAATTGAAATCTTGTTTCTCTTCCCCTCCTATCTTGGCCCAGGTGGACCCAGCCCTACAGTTCCTGGTTGAGGTGGATGCATCAGATTTTGGTGTCGGGGCAGGGCTGTCTCAGTGCTCCCCCTCAGATAATAAGGTCCATCCTTGCGCCTACTTCTTTAGACACCTGTCCCCGGACGAGAGGAATTATGATGTGGGGGATCGGGAGTTACTGGCCGTCAAGCTAGCCTTGGAGGAGTGGCACCATTGGCTTGAGGGGGCTTCTCTGGCATTCGTGGTTTGGACCAACCACAAGAACGTGGAATACCTAAGGACGACCAAACGACTGAATTTCAGGCAGGCTTGCTGGTCTCTGTTCTTTAGCAGATTCAGCTTTACCATCGCCTATCGGCCAGGTTCAAAGAACATCAAACCCGATGCGCTTTCCAGACAGTTCTCCCTGGATACTGCCACACCGGAGCTGCACTCCATTGTTCCCCCTTTCGTGCGTTGTCGGCATGCTTTCCTGGAGTATCAAGGAGAGGGTGAGGAGAGCGCAGGTGGATGAGCCTGATCCAAACTGAGGTCCAGCGGGTTGACTCTATGTTCCCTCCACTGTGCGTGGTAAGGTTGCTGCCTGGGCTCATTCCTCCAAGGTCATGTGTCATCCCGGAATGGCTCGCACCCTGGCTCACATTAAGAGGACCTTCTGGTGGCCTTTCATGTGTAAGAAGGTCAACGACTTTGTTCGGGCCTGTCCCCAGTGCGCCACCGGGAAATCATCCTCGTCGTCCCCTTCTGGACTGTTACACCCCCTTCCTATCCCCATCAGACCATGGTCTCACATTGCCATGGGCTTTGTGACGGGTCTCCCCCCCTCCTTGGGTCACACGGTGATTCTCACAGTCGTGGATAGATTTTCTAAAGCTGCTCATTTCATCCCCCTTCCCAAGCTCCCGCCGGCCAAGGAGACAGCCGACCTGTTGGTCCTGCATTTGGTACGACTATATGGCATTCCCTTGGACATCGTGTCAGACCCGGGCCCTCAGTTTATGTCTCAGGTGTGGCGGACCTTCTGTATGACCATTGGAGCGACGGTCAGCTTGTCTCCAGGGTACCATCCGCAGAGCAATGGCCAGTGCGAGTGCGCCAACCAGGAGCTGGAGACAGCCCTGAGGTGTGTTATGGCCTCTAACCTTGCATCATGGAGTTCACACCTACCCTGGATCGAGTATGCTCACAACGCCACCATTTCTACGGCGACGGGTCTATCTCCATTAGAGGTGTCATTGGGCTACAATCCTCTGCTGTTCCCTGAAGAAGAGGAGGAGATTGCTGTCCCATCTGTGCAGGCCCATGTCAAACAATGCCGTCGGATTTTGAGATCTGCCAGGGCTGTTCTCCAACGCACTGCTGACCGTAATTCTGACAGCGCCAACCGTCGGAGGACTCCAGCTCTGCCCTACCGGGTCGGACAAAAAGTATGGCTGTCCACTAAGAATATTAATCTGAAAGCTGAGTCCAAGAAGCTTTCCTCCCCCATTTTATTGGTCCTTTCCCTATCTCTTACATTGTCAACCCTGTTGCTGTCCACTTGTCTCTTCCCCCTACCATGCGTATTTGCCCTACTTTTCATGTCTCCTAGGTAAAGCTGGTCTTCTCAAGTCCTCTCTGCTCCCCACTCAAGCCACCGCCCCCTCCAGTGTTGATTGATGGTGGTCCGGCCCATATGGTCAAGCGCATCTTGGATGTACGACGCCGGGGCTAGGGCCTCCAGTACGTGGTGGACTGGGCCGGGTATGGTCCGATAGATAGATAGATAGATAGATAGATAGATACATAGATAGATACATAGATAGGTTCAGGTTACTTTATTTGTACCCATAGGTAGATAGATGTACTTTATTGATCCCAAACTGGGAAATTACAGTGTAACAGCAGCATGACAGTTGACAACCAAACAACAGAAACACAGACATGACGGACAAAGGGATTACCCGTGGAAAGTAAAATTAACACAACTATAAAACCTGTATACATCATAGCTTAATATATGATGACCCGTATAAACACATGAATCATCCCATTGCACAAAGAAGAACTATCAGGAGCAGAGCGAAATGTGAGGTACCAGTTAGTCTGTAAGGTGCAGTGTGGCAGCATCGTTATGACAAGAATGCAACATCATAGTGCGGAAGAGAGATCCTGGGTGCAGTCATCCTTCATCCTCGACCATCAGCTCATCAGGGACTTCCATCGGGCTCACCCTGACAGGTTGAGCCGGCTGCCAGGAGGTGTCCTTTGGTGGTGGTGGTGGGGGGGGGGGGGTTACTGTAGTGATCCGTGCTGGGTGCCTCTGTTCACTAATTACCATTCCCAGCTGCGCCTGCTTTCCACACCTGCTCTCCCCATTTAGGTACCCTTTATCAGGAGTGGATTCCTGCTCTCCGGCACAGAGATGTCTACACTCCTTGGGTGAAGTTCTCCTCGCCTCAACTCACCTACTGCATCTACCGGGAGTCACACCTCCCTTCTTCGCATCATCTTGACACCTGTTATCTGGGAGCCTTGGCTCCCCAACTAACAGTAAGACTGTTCCCTTGGGATTCCTCACCTTCATCCCCAGCTTCTCTCCTCCTCTCTCCCCTGTGCACAGGAGGACTTCCCTCCTGGTGGCGGACTTACCCTTCCTCCAGGTGGCGGACCAGACCAGTGCACCATACGCACTCACTCACTCTTCCCTGCCGGCAACCTGGAGAGGACTGTTTGATTCTTCTGTGCTTCAACGACTCCTGGGCCCAGTAAGGTTATCTACTATTCAGCTCATTCGAGGCTCTGGGATTGAACTGTTATTAATTCCCTTTCTCTTCTCCTCCCGCAGGGTTGCCAGTTCTTTCCCGCTCTGCATTCACACCTACTCCCTCATACACGCATTCACTACATTAATAAAAGATCATTGTGAGTTATATCCAGTCTGCGTCTGCTTCTGGGTTTTCATGCAAACGTGTCAGACTATACATTAAAATTAATTTGAAAAACTTTTAAAAACGCCACTTTAAATGCCCCTGCTACTCCACTTTTACTGACTGATTTAGCACTACGTCAGCCAAAACTGGAAGCTCCGCCCATAATTGTTTCTACAGCGGCACCCTCAGGAATAAGGTGGATACAGTAATACACTGTATCTGCCCATCTGGCAGCCTCAGCACCTGTGCTCAGTCACAGTAGTTGTGAAACCTCACAATCATGGCACGAGAATGAGCCTCAATCCTCCTCCTTACATCCCCAGACACTTGTGTGCTCTTTCCAGTTTAATCCTACTGGTTTTAGTCACCAAATCAAGGACCTTGGGGATTCATTCCTCCATGAACTGCACAGATTGGGCGTTCTCTGAAGACTCTGGCAATTCTGTCATTCTTAAGTTTTTATGTCTCCTTCGGTCCTCCTTGTCATCCAAGTGCTCCTGCAGCAGGGCCACAGTCTTTTCCGAACACTTGACTCAACGTCTCTGCGTTTGTGTCCTCAATGGTTGAAATACAAAGTTCAGCTTCATTTACATGTTTGGTCACATCTTGGTAACTCTTTGAATATATCACCGATCTTTTGCAGAAATTAGTCAAATTTAGCATTCAGTAAAATTGATATGCCCCAGTCACCGTGGTCATAGCTTTGGCCAATTCTGGATTCAGGCACTCCATCTCCATAGACTCCGAGGCACCATGTCGTTCTCCTTCCACACTTGTAGCAGCGTTTTCCTTCTCCTTTTCAACTGGTTTAGAAGCCATCTTCCGAGTTGTTTCACTCCAAAACTGTTCCAAGGACATAACGTGATTAAAACTATGTTATAGTCCAAAGTTGGGCTGGATCAAATATAGAAAAACAGGATGTTTGCAAAGAAAATGCGGGAGCTCATGTCAGCTCATGTCATGTGTATTTGCATCACCGGAAGTCTCCACACTACTCTGGTTTGATCTTGGTCAATTCTTCTTCAGTCTCTTCCACAGTTCAGTCAGTAACTGTGGTGGGTTTCTCAGCCATTACTTTGTCTCCAAGGATTATCCAGAGATTCTCTATGGGGTTTAGATCTGGAGTTTGGGGATGGCCATTTCATTGTTTCAATATTGTTAGAGTCAAGGAACTGTTAAACCTGTTTTGCAGTGTGAAAGGGGACATTGTCTTGCATGAAAATTGTGGGTTGAATGGGAGACAGTTGCTGTGAAGGAATTGCATGTTGCTAAAGGAGGTTCACAGAATCATTTCCATTCACCCTGCCATGTAGCTGTACAAGATGCCCAACTGCTGCTGCATGATGATGATATACATGTGATAAAGTGTCAGATTTTCTACTGTTCTCCTCTACAGACCCAGTGGACTTGGATTTATCCACTGAGTTGAGAATCCCAGTATCTGTTTTATCATTGTATTTCATTGAGGAATTCAGAGAAGTTCTGAGAAACCTCACCTTCCCTGCCATTCTCACTCAGTCCTTAATACTAACAGACATGAATCTGACCACATGTAAGTAGATCAGCTTAAATGAATGGATTTATTTTGGTCATCATACACTTGCAAGGAAACAGCAGTTAAAGTCCATATACTAGCACTTTACATTTTCCCCCCCCCCTTGTCCTGTCAGAAAGCTGGGCAAGCAGAACAGGGATCTGTCACCCTTATTGTGCCAAAATAGATTTATTTTGCCAAGAGGAGCTTATACAGTACCTTACTATGTATTGTATATTGTTGTAAACTACTCCTGTAATAACTTTTAATACTTTATTTTAATTATGTTACCCATGGAAGACCCGACAGGATGGGGAAGAGGACAAGGAAGTGTGTGGAGGGTGAAAGAAAAGGGAGAGGACCAGACAAAAAGACAAACAAACCAACAACTAAAACAAACAGAAGACAAACTGCTTCTTCCACCGAAGATGGCTCAACACGAGTCTGGTTTCCAAACCTGTTTAAGGAGAGACACTTGTGCGTGTAGATCTTTATCTATATATGACAGCGAGTGCAAGATAAGTGTGTGTATGTGAGTGGTTTGTCAGGAAACATACGAAGCGGGGGCTGGTCATAGCAGCTCTCCCACCTGGAACCCCAAGCAGGCAAGACAACCCCCACAGGGCACAAACGTCCGAGGTCAGCAAGCCCCAGGAAAGCCAGGCATCCACCCCCGGAGGGACAATCGAGAGAAGCCAGGTCACCAGGCGGCAACGTGGTGAGCCCACACCCCCCGGACCCACCAGTCCCCTACCCCCCCATCGGGGCCAACACCCACCCCCGGGCCCCAGGCACCAGGAGGCCAGCGACCCCACCTCCTGGGCAGAGACTGGTCCGCGTCCCCCTGCACAAGCCCCCCTAGAACCCACCACCACCACCACCGCCACTGCTGCACACCCAGGGGACCCCCATGCCCAAAGAAGTCTCCCCCACCCAGGGGAGCCCACATTACCAAGAGGCACTACCCCACTTATTCCAGCACCTCCCGACTCGCAGACACACCCCTCCCCACACCTTCACACCCACATGCTCCCACGCACACCCATTGCACTCCCTGACTGTCACTCACCCGGACCCACCCATTCTCTCTCACTCCTGTACCGGTTCAATCTCACCCCTCATTCACCCTTGTTTGTTAAGGTGGTTGCAAAGCAGATGCAGTGAGCCTGAATGCACACCAGTGCCTGGCAGCAGCTGGGGAGACCGCCGGTGCAGGCCACAGAAGAAGACCCCCACCCCGGCGCCCACCCGAGCGACTGGTCAGCAGACCACCACAGGTGCCCCCAGATCCCATCCGACATGCAAAGCGCTACACAAAACCAACCCACCATCAACACCTCCATTCATCACCCCTCACTCTCACTTACTCTCATATTCAGTCCCGCTCTCACTCCCTTGGTTGTATCTATACATTCAGTAGCACCCAGGGATTTTGACAACATGACGGGTCCCAGGCACCCCACTGGGCCCCCCATGCCCCCATCAGGAGGAGGGCCACAGGGGTGGGGGAAGAGCCCCTTCCCCCTGCACAAAACATGGTGGGTGTATATCGGTTATGTGATGTGATTGTGTGTAAATGCGTGGACTACCAAAGTGCAATTAAAATTAGGGGGATAGTGATTGGAGCACCGCTAACCACAGCGATGGTCAGCGGGGCCCCAATCCCCCCCAAGCCCTCAGTGTCTAAAATGCAATTAAAATTGAGGTGAGAGCAGCCGCACCACGCAGCAAAGGTCCCCTTTGCCGACACAATGTGGCACACCCCCACCCAAAGCCCTAAATATATCCAAGAAGATGTATATTCCACCTAGAGTCAAGGGGAGGGCGGTAAATAAGACTGGGAGGGAGACTGTCTAAAAGCGAGGCCATCCCTCCCAGAAGCCAGCTTGCAAACTGGTTCATGAGGCCACCCACTGGCCCCAAATCCCAACCCAGGGTGAGGGCCACCAGTGCGAGCAGCCCAGGACCCACCAGCAATGCGCCCTGGCACTCCCAGTACCACAAACATGATGGGGCAGCCATACCCATTCCCACTCATGTTACACACACAAAAATGACAATAGCAATAGTCACAATAGTGAACAATGGGCTGGACCTACAGAGTGCCCCACATGCCAAGCGACACCCCCGAGCGCCCACGCAAGCACTCCGACCACTCACCCCAGACGCACACCAACAGCGGCAGGCCACCCTGCTGCCACACCCATCCCAGCGCAACCTGACGGAAAAATGGCCACCAACCTGCGCCAACAGCCCCCCAACCACCCCCTAGCACCAACATACACCCGTCTCCAATGACACCAGGGGGAATGCAACAAAGCACCCCCCCCCCCGGGACAAACAGGCCCCGAAACACCAACCTCCATGCCACTAGATGGACTGCCCCACCACTGCCACCCAACGAAGTTCTCCTACAAATACACACATCCTCCACCCCCAGACATCCACCCACAGGTAACCGCACCCATACACACACGTACCCCCACCCACCATCACACATGCCTACCTACACCCACACACAGCCCCACCTGCTCACTCACAACACCCCCACCCACTTCTGCACCTGCTCATACACAAGCCCTCACTCATACCCACTCTCACACACATACACACACACACACACATGCACACCCACACCCATAGACCTCAGTGGACAGGGAGGGAGACCCAGGACTCAGGCACCTTCCCCAGGGTGCCACCAGGGCCCCAGGGAGAACATGACCCCACTGCGCAAGGATGAACCAGTGCATACCCGACCCCGGCCATATCTCTCCTTCCCCCCGGCACCAGGGGCCCAGACCCAGACCCAGCCCCTCCGGGAGATGAAGCCAACGGTTCGGGGGCTATGCCATCCTGCCATAAAAATGTACTTATATTTGAATCTAGAGACTTAAACCAACCCATTGATGGTTAGGTAGGAATCATTGAGAACAAATAGTTGATTATAGGAAGGACCATCATTTCAATGGTTGTGACTCTTCCCATTAGTGATATAGGTAGTGTCCTCCAGCGTGTAAGGTCGTCTTGTATTGTTTTTAAAAGGGGAATGTGATTTAGTCGGAATAACTCTGAGAGCCTGGGAGAAATATCTATTCCTATATATTTAATATTACCTGATTGTATTGGAATAGTAGATTAATTAATTAATTAATTCATTCATTCATCTTCTACCGCTTAATCCTTTTCTGGTCGCGGGGGGGCTGGAGCCTATCCCAGCATCTTTGGGCGAGAGGCAGGGTACACCCTGGACAGATCGCCAGTCCATCGCAGGGCCAACACAGAGAGACAGACAACCATTCACTCTCACAGTCGTACCTAAGGACAATTTAGAATCCCCAGTTTGATGCCAATTAACCTAACTTGCATGTTTTTGGCATGTGGGAGGAAACCGGAGAAATCCCAGAGTAAACCCACCATGGTGGAGTGGTTAGCACTGCGGCAGCACAGCAACTTACCCTTGGCCGGGGGATCCTGGGTTCGATCCCAGCCCTGACCAACATTTTATTTATTTAGCAAATGCAAAGTCCTTAAGCCAAGCAGTTGCCTCCTGGTTTGCTATATGGAGGGTGTGTAAGCCTCCTTCCAGTCTTTGGAGCGGGCAAGCCTCTATGATGTGTTCCATTGTTTGCTCCTCTCCACCTGTGCACAGTGGGCTGGGGATACTGCCCCATCTGTGAAGGCTGGCCAAGCAGGGGCCATGTCCAGTCCTGAAGCGATTAAGTGTAGACCACTGTCTCCTTGGGAGGTTGGTGCCCGGGACCTGTTGGTTGGGGTTTGTCACCAGGTGTTTGTTTGGGACCTCCTTGGTCTCCCATTCCACTTGCCAAGCTGTCTGGATGGTAAAATCAGCTGGGGGAGGGTTTTTCCAAATCGGCCGTCTGGATGAAAGTCGGGCAGTGGGTGGGGTGTAGATATCTGCATGGATTGGTAAGTGAGGAGAATCTTTAACTTTTTGGAGCATCCTTTGAGTTAATGCTGCTCGCCGGATGTGTGGGGGGGGCTATGTTTGACAGTACAGGGAGCCAGGGGAGTGGTGTTGAGCGGATTGTTCCAGTTATAGTTCTCATGGTTGAGTTGAGCTGGGTGTCTACGTGGTGTGTGTAAGATGACCTGACCAACAGTGATCTGTGTGGAGTTTGCATGTTCTCCCCGTGTCTGTGTGGAATAGTAGATTATTTGAGAAATTGTAAGTTGTAGGTAAGACTATTAATAGAGTAGTCTGATAATGATGAGAATTTATTAAGGATCCTTGAAAATCCTTGATTTTTCAAGGAAAATCAATACATCATCAGCATAAAGTCTTATCTTGTGTTCTTTTTCTCCAGTTTGGATACCGCTGATATCAACATTTTGTCATATGGCTGATGCTAATGGTTCAATAAAGATGGTAAAAAGTGAGGGAGAGAGTGGACAACCCTGCCTAGTACCTTTCTGGAGATTAAAGCTTCGGGAAGTCTGATCATTTGTTCGGACAGATGCAGCTAGACAGCTATATAGTGTTTTAATCCAGTTTATGAAAGGTGAACCAAAACTGAACTTGTTTAATATCATAAAAAGAAATTTCCAGTTAACACGGTCAAAGGCTTTCTCTGCATCCAGGGACAAAATTGTAGTTTCTTAGTTATTAATCTTGCAGTAGTCTATTAAATTAAATAGCCTGCATGTATTATTAGCCGAGTGCCTATCCTTGATAAAACCTGTTTGATCTGGGTGTGTGGCGTAACATTATGTAGCTCACATATTCCTTGGCAGAGACCCAGACATGAGGGAACTTTGAGCTCGCAGTGTGTATTGACATCACGCCTCAAACGGACATTGAGTCTGGACCCCCTGCGGACTGGGGAAGAAGTGAGAAGATCTGGGAGTGGACCTGAAGGGACTGTCTGACCTCCTGGGGTCAGACAGAGAAGCCGAGAGGACAATGGGAGGATTAAATGTGAATGTAATTCTGTGTTTGATGTGAATGTGATTCGTGTTTGATGTGAGAGTATAAAGGTATGTGGTTTACCGCAGCTCGCTCTCTTCATTCCCTGACTGAGAGAGGAGCTGTAGGACATGAGATGAAATAAGCCAATACTGAGAAATCATTCAGTCTCTTCATTTCTTGGTTCCTACATTGGTGACCCACACGTGAGAAATATGGAAAGGCTTGGAGATCGTCTCTCCGAACCTGATTCACCGGAGACCGCCCGCACCGGCGTAAACTCAATTAAACTCCCCAAGTTCTGGCAAGAGGACCCGCACTCATGGTTCCAACACGTGGAGTCGCGGTTCGTGCTCAACGGGGTATCAGCAGATGACATTAAGTTCCATAATGTCATCACAAGACTCGACAGCCGCACAGCCCGGTGTGTGCGGAGCCTGGTGCAGCAGCCGCCAGCTGCTGGCAGATACGACGCCCTGAAAGCCGCCCTCATTCGGAGTTTTGTGCCATCAGCCGAGGTGAGGGCCAGAACACTTCTGGACCTGCGCGACAGAGGAGGACGCAGGCCGACCATCCTCATGGAGGACATGCTGCAGATGATCGGAGCAGACGACGATGCGTTTTTATTTAAACACATCTTCTTAAGGACTCTTCCGGCGCACATGAGAGGCTCCCTGTCCAGCATGAGGTGTGTGGACCAGCAGGACTTCCGTGCGCTGGCCGTGGAAGCGGAGCGGCTCCTGGACACATGCGGTGAGCAGGAGACGTCAGCGGCAGCAGCAGACCTCGGCGCGGCGGCCGGGGGCGATGGAGAACCGGTGGCAGCAGAACCGACCCCAGCGACAACAGCGGCAGCACGGTCCCGAAGCAGAGGAGGGGATGAGCTGTGTTTCTACCATCGACGCTTCGCGCACAAGGCACACAGATGCGTCCCACCATGCAACTTCAAGAACCAGGGAAACGCAAGAGCCGGGGGTCGTTAGCAGCTTCGACCCTCGGCGAACGGAACAAGCTGCTGTACCTGACAGACACGAGCTCCGGACGGCAATTCCTCATTGACACTGGGGCACAGAGGAGTTTCATCACCGCAACCTACGCGGACCGGGTGGCCGGTCCCCGCGGAGATGGGGCAACAGCCGCAAACGGCTCGTCGATCAAGACTTTTGGCGAAAGAACTCTGCGCTTGTCCTTGCACGGCCGCATCTATGAATGGACCTTCATAGTAGCGGCGGTGAGTTTCAACATGTTAGGCGCCGACTTTTTGTGCTCACATGGCTTGTTGGTAGACCTGGCTAATAGACGCTTGGTTAATGCACTCTCTTTTTGTTCTATCCCCTGTGCAGCACGAGTGTCCCCGCCGTCAGTACAGGCCAACGCCGCTGTAGCAGGAGGTAAGTTCCACACTATCCTAAACCAGTTCCCAGCACTCACAGTTTCCACGTTTTCAGCTAAGGTGGCGAAGCACGGGGTGGAGCACTTTATAACCACAAGTGGCCCACCAGTTTTTGCTAAGGCTCGGCACTTGGATGCAGCTAAGCTCTCCATTGTGCGTGAGGAGTTCGCCAACCTGGAAAGGTTGGGCATAATTCGCCGCTCGAAGTCCGCTTGGGCTTCCCCCCTCCACATGGTCCCTAAGACGGACGGCTCGTGGAGACCGTGCGGCGATTATCGCAGGTTAAACAATGCCACAGCGCAGGACCGCTACCCAATTCCGCATATCCAAGATTTTTCGGTGCACTTGGCCAAGGAGCGCATTTTTTCTAAAATAAACCTGGTCCGCAGTTATCATCAGGTCCCGGTCCGACCAGAGAACATTCCCAAGACAGTGGTAATAACCCCTTTCGGGCTTTTTGAATTTTTACGCATGCCTTTTGGCCTTAAAGGCGCTGCGCAAACCTTCCAACGCATGATGGATGCCGTTTTGCGTGACCTCTCTTTTGTTTTTGTCTACTTAGATGATATTTTGGTCGCCAGCGCCTCTGAGGAGGAACACGAAAGTCACCTCAGAACTGTTTTTCAGAGGTTGGGAGCGCACGGGTTGATAATCAACCCAGCCAAGTGCCATTTTGGCGCAGCGCAGATCGATTTTTTAGGGCACCGTGTCTCCCCAGAGGGTGCAGTTCCGCTGCCCTCCAAAGTACGCGCAGTGGCTGAGTTTCCCCAGCCACAAACGGTAAAAGCGTTGCAATAATTTTTAGGTATGGTAAATTTTTACAACCGTTTCATACCTCATGCGGCGCAGCTCATGCAACCGTTGTACGCCGCGCTAAAAAAACAGAAGCCCTCCAATGCGATTGAGTGGTCCCCAGAGCGGGAGCGCACATTCACTGAGGTTAAGAAAGCACTAGCAGATGCAGCACTGCTGGCTCACCCAGACCCGGCAGCCCGAATAGCGCTAACCACAGACGCGTCAGATGTGGCCATAGGAGCCGTGGTGGAACAGCAAGTCGCCGGGGCTTGGCAGCCACTCGCTTTTTTCAGCAGATCCCTAAGCGATGCGGAGCGAAAATATAGCGCGTTTGACAGGGAACTGCTAGCGCTCCACCTGGCCATTCGCCATTTTCAGTTCTGGTTGGAAGGGTGGCGTTTCACCGCGTTTGTCGACCACAAACCGCTAACCTTTGCAATGTCCAAAATCTCAGAACCATGGTCAGGCCGACAGCAGAGGCAGCTGGCCGCAATTTCAAAATTCACCACCGATATACAGCACGTAGCCGGTAAATTTAATGTGGTGGCAGACTGCTTCTCGCGAGCGGTAACAGCGCCTGTCCACGCGGATGGGGGCTGTAACGCCGCAGACGCGGAGCGCGGTAACAGCGCGGACGTGCATGCGGCTCCGATGCACTTAGGGATAGATTACGCGGCCATGGCAGCGGAGCAGGGCGAAGACACAGACGTGCGCGCGCTCCTGTCTGGACCAACAGGGTTAAGGCTGGAGAACATAAGTTTACAAACCGGTTCACCCCCGCTTATTTGCGATGTATCCACCTGGCAACCTCGCCCAGTGGTACCGGCCACGTGGCGCCGTCGCGTTTTTGATGCGGTGCACTCCCTAGCACACCCGGGAGTACGCGCTTCAGTGAAAATGGTAGCAGAGCATTTTGTTTGGCCGAGCCTGCGCAAGCATGTGAAGGAGTGGGCGAGAGCCTGCATGTCCTGCCAGCGGGCCAAAGTTCACAGGCACACAAAAGCTCCTTTAGAACCTTTCCACATTCCGGCTAAGAGGTTTGATCATGTGCACGTAGATCTAGTGGGACCCCTGCCGCCCTCGCAAGGGTTCACACATCTCCTGACAATGGTGGACCGGACCACACGTTGGCCGGAAGTAGTCCCATTGCAGTCTACCACAGCAGCAGAGGTGACTCGCGTTTTTTTAACAGCCTGGGTAGCGCGGTTCGGAGTCCTGTCGGACATTACGTCTGATAGGGGTCCGCAGTTCGTGTCAGAGCTGTGGTCAGCCATGGCCAGCGGCTTAGGGGCAACAGCCCATCGCACCACCGCTTATCACCCACAGGCCAACGGTTTATGCGAGCGTTTTCACAGATCGTTGAAGGCAGCCCTCAGAGTGTCGCTCACAGATACAGATTGGGTAAACAAACTACCATGGGTTTTATTGGGGTTGCGTTCGGCACCCAAAGAGGATTTAGATGCCTCACCTGCTGAGTTAGTTTTTACTCAACCCCTCAGGCTGCCAGGAGAATTCCTGCCAGCCCATGCAGCACCGGAGCGTCCCCCCGGTGCGGGGACGTCTAAGTGGCACGGGGGCAGAAATGCTCCCGGGCCCCGCTCATCACACTTTTCCGCGGGTTTTTGTTCCCAAGGCTTTGCAAAACGCAGAGTTTGTTTTTGTCAGGCACGACGCCCAGCGTCACAGCCTCCGCCCACCTTACGGCGGTCCGTTTCGAGTGCTGGAAACCGGGAAGAAATATTTTGTGCTGGACTTGTAGGGCAGGAAAGAAACAATCAGTGTTGACAGATTAAAGCCTGCTTTTGTGTTACGTGATGAACCTGTACGGCCGGCGGGGGCGCCTCGACGCGGCAGGCCTCCCAGGGAACGGCCCCTAGTTCCCCAGCAGGGGGCAAATAACCCTTCTCCCCCTCATTCCACAGGCGCAAAGCAGGACGGCGCAACACAGGCTGCGAAGCCTGCGTTCAGCAGATTCGGGAGGAGATTGAAGCCTAAGCAACAGGCAGAGTGATGTGTATTTTGATCAACCCGTGTAAATTGTGCTGTAGATCCTGCAAAGGGGGGGGGGGTGATGTAAGGGTATAATGTGTATGACTGTCCATTATTGACATAAGGTGTTTAACGGTTAGAGTAATGTTGGTGTATGTCCGTTCTTGGGCGTTTCGGGGGGAGTGATGTGGCGTAACATTATGTAGCTCACATATTCCTTGGCAGAGACCCAGACATGAGGAAACTTTGAGCTCGCAGTGGGTATTGACATCACGCCTCAAACGGACATTGAGTCTGGACCCCCTGCGGACTGGGGAAGAAGTGAGAAGATCTGGGAGTGGACCTGAAGGGACTGTCTGACCTCCTGGGGTCAGACAGAGAAGCCGAGAGGACAATGGGAGGATTAAATGTGAATGTAATTCTGTGTTTGATGTGAATGTGATTCGTGTTTGATGTGAAAGTATAAAGGTATGTGGTTTACCGCAACTCATTCTCTTCATTCCCTGACTGAGAGAGGAGCTGTAGGATGTGAGATGAAATAAACCAATACTGAAAAATCATTCAGTCTCTTCATTTCATGGTTCCTACAGGTGTATAATAAACAAAATTAACGTTTCCAGTCTTTTGGCAAGAGCCTTGCAAATTACTTTAAGATCGACATTCATAAGTGAGATGGGACGGTAGCTGGATGGAAGCGTAGGTTCTTTTCCAGGTTTAAGGAGCAGTATAATACTAGCCAAATTCATATTTGGAGGGATTACATTATCTTCTTCAATTTGGTTCACTATTAAAAAAAAAAAAAAAAGTAGGTGCCATCACAGGCCAAAATTCTTTATAAAATTGTACTGGAAAACCATCTGGTCCTGGAGCTTTGGTGTTTGGGATGTGCTTAAGTTCCTCCTGGAGTTCAGACATTAGAAGAGGTGCATCCAGAGCTGCAATTTGTTCATTATTTAATTGTGGTAAGTTAATAACATCCAAAAAATTTATTTATCTCTGAGTCAGATGGGTTAATTTGAGATGAGTAGAGGTTTTCATAAAAGGACTTATTTATTTCTTCAGGTTCATAGGTAAAATTCCCAGTCATATCCTTAATAGAGTGGATGGTTGTTCTTTATTCAATCAAAGCTGGTTTGCAAGATATCACCCCGATTTATTACTATGTTCAAACTTCTCAAGATGCAGTCTTTGTATTAAAAACTGTGCTCTTTTGTTTGTAATTTCCTTTAATTCATGCTTTAATTTTCTCAGATCATTAAGTGTCTGTTCCTGTGGGGAAACGACATAGGTTCTCTCCAGTGATTTAATTTTCTCTTCTAACTCCAATACCAGTGCTTTTTGTTTTTTATTCTTATATGAACAGTAAGAGATTGTTTTACCTCGCATGACCGCTTTTGCTGCTTCCCAAAGAACACCTGGGGATATTCCTGGCACATCATTATATTCCAGATATTATTCCCACTCTTTAATAAAGTAGTTAATAAAGTCCTTGTCTTTTAGTAGTGATATATTAAATTTCCAGCTCCTAGTTTCCCTTGTAGCTTTCCTATTTAATAGGGTCAGAGATATTGGATGGTGATCGAGAATAGCTTGATTTGAACATATTTCAGTGTCTGTGATGTCCTTCACAATAGAGTTACTGGCTAAAAAGAAATCTAGACGTGAATGTGAACTGATGAAAAAAAGTGTATTCCCAAAGAGTTTGGTGAAGAGAACACCATTCATCGCAAAGACTAAAATCGTTAATATATTGTTTGAGAGTGTCAGTAGCCAGCCATTTTCGGTAATTCCCTGATGCACTGAGCCTGTCGATTGCAGGGTTTAATACCAGGTTGAAGTCTCCTCCTATTATGAGTGTGGTGTCCAAGTGCTCAGAAAGAGAAGTGAAAAAAGTGTGAAAATAGGAAGGGTCATCAACATTTGGGCCATAAATGTTTGCAATACATAGATCCTTTGGTACCTGTACCAAAGACTTCCCACCCCAAAGATCTGAACAGCTACAGACCAGTGGCCCTGACGTCTCACATGATGAAGACCCTGGAGAGACTGCTCCTTGCAGGAAGAGGGGCCCCAGCCTTCAGGTTGATCGCGCAGTCATAAGGACGATGGGGGGGTAAGGACAACGCCCGAGACTTGCTAAACACTAGCCCCAAATCGTGGTAGACCTCTGGCACCTTGGACAAGTCCGGTGGAGATGAATCAGGCAGAGGCACCTTGACGGATGGGGCGCACGCCGCTGATTGTAGGCAGGCACTAAGGCAGAACGTACTCCATGCCGTTACTCTCCCAGCTTGCCAGTCAATGGTGGGGTTATGTAGGCGCAGCCAGGGGTACCCCAGGATAACGGGGGAAGAAGAAACGGGCAGCACTAGAAACTGAATTTCCTCCCTGTGATTTCCTGATACAATGATTGACACGGGGGCCGTCTGATGGGCAACGGTGGTCAAAGACGCCTTAGACAAGGTGATCAGTTTGACAGGGGGGTCTAGATTCTGACAGTTAAGGCCCATCCGGGTTGCCAGGTCTCTAGAAATAAAATTTTGCTCAGCTCCAGAATCTACTAACGCTAGTGTGGAGTGTTCTGTATGTGTATGGATTAGTCTGAGAGGTAATCGACAACAAGTAAGGGGTTCTTCTGAGTTCTTGCCCGTGAATCCCCCTACTGTGATCCACGGGCCTTCCCTTTTAACTTACTGGGACATTCGAACACCCCATGTGACTCTTTCCCACAGTAGAAACAAAGGCCCTGATCCCTGCGGCGTTGTTTCTCAGCTGCTGACACTTTAGACCGGCCAATGGTCATAGCCTCTTGATCCGGGGATTCCTCTGACGCAGGTAGAGCGAGAAGAGGAGAGTTAGGGACGCGAGGGCGGAGTTTAACCGAACGGGAAGTAGTACGCCGTTCGGCCGCCCGCTCCCTTAATCTGCTATCCAGACTAATTGGATCGACTAATCGGTTAGTCTGCTATCCAGACTAACCGATAAGGCGATCAAATCCCGCAAATTGTCCGGTTTATCCCGTGCCGCTAACTCATCCTTTAGCTCATCGTTAAGACTACGTAGGAAAATACCACACAGTGATGGCTCCCCCCACCCAATCTCTGCAGCCAGGACCCGGAAGTCAATAGCGTAATCAGCAGCTGATCTTTTTCCCTGTTGTAAGCTCAGCAGCCGTTCTGTCAACACCTCACCCCTATCAGTATGGTCAAACACGGACATAAACTCAGTCACAAACTCCTGGTAAGTAAGCAGGGAATAGCTTGGTTTAGCCATGATAGAATACGCCCAGTCTAAGGCTCTTCCTGCCAGCAAATTTATGACATAACCAATCCGACTTGAATCAAGGGTGAAATCCCCCGGAACGCGAAGAAAAACTGATTCACATTGTAATAGGAATCCTCGAGCTTCCCCGAGTTTTCCGCTGAACCGGGCAGGTGTGGGAATAGGGGTGAGGCGAGAGGACGAGGAGGTGTTAGCTTGTCCAGATGCTAAGCCTGCAGGGGCTGAGATATTTGCGGTTGGGGGAAACGTCTGGTGTCCCTCCAGACGATCCAGCCGACCATTAATTAAGGTTAACTGATTTAAGATTACTGTCTGTTGGTGAGCTAGTAAATCTACCCGGGCGCTAAGAGTGTTGATTTGGCGCGACAGTGAACTGTCCGCTGGGTCGACGTGACGGAGTCGTACTGACATGGTTTAGGACCCAGGAGACAGACACTGACACGGGCAGATAGTGACAATAATCTTTATTTAATAGTGAGAGTGTGTAGTGCGTGTGTGAGTGCGTGGATAGGGTTCTGGTCACTGGAGCTGAGCAGCCTGGACGGAGACCCGGCAACCCTGGAACATACAAGCAGAAAACAATTACTTTTGTTCCACACTCGTGATGAGCTGCAGATGGAGAGGCTTACTTGAGTGCAGCACAGGTTTCGCCCTGCTGAGTTCCAGCGGCCATGCAGCGTGGAGGTGAAGGTGTCCGTGAACGTGCTGGGGATACCACCCGTGGCTGTGACGAGGGCTGTCCTTGTGATGACACCGGCTGTGACTCCACAGACTGGGATGATGGTAGTCCTGACGATGACGAGGTTAGTGATTCCACAGAACGTGGTGATGATGATATAGCTGATACTGATGACAGTGACTCCACTGATAGCGGTGGCCAATACTCCTGCAACTGATATAACAATAGTTCTGGAAGCTGAGGAGCAAGACGTACCGGTAGTCGTGGTGGTAGCGAAGCGCTACATGTGCGAGATGGCGTTACCCCGTCAGCTGGGGACGCAGGTCCGCCGCCTAGGAGGTCCACCTGTGCACAGGGGTGTAGACAAGGGGTTGAGTAACAAATTGTTCTCTTACTTGGTTGAAGCTGAAGAGAAGTTCTTGACGAGGCAAGAGAGGTTCTGGACGAGACAAGAGAGGTTCCTGACGAGACCAGAGAGTGGAGTTCAGGCTCATACTCCGACAAGGAGGACAGACGACTTCGTGACGGGCTGTCAGAGACGCTGGCTTTTAACAGCCGTTGATTAACACCTGTTGGTCTGTGCGCAGCTGGAATTGATGACGCCAATGACGGCCCAGAGGCCGCCATGACAGCTAGCTCTGTCCTGGGGAAACACCTTGACCCAGTGGAGGAGATAGGAGAGAGAAGGATGGTGGCTAAACTGTCATCTCTGCTGGAGTCCCAGTCCCACCCTATGCAGGACATATTGAATGCACTGAGGAGCTCATTTAGCAGTAGACTACATCATCCTAGGTGCGCAACCGAGAGGTTTTGCAGGTCCTTCCTTCCTACGGCTGTCAGACTCTATAACCTAAGCAGGGCTGCTCGCAGAGATAGCAAAAAAACGTGACAACCTAGTAGTATTGAATGCAAAAGACGCAACAGACTTACACAATGGTCTCCTCCAGTATACAACTAGGACAATATCAGTCGCTACGGAGGGTGACAATATGTATGGGTACATATTCATACTATGTAGGATAACTAAGTAGACGGTTATGCTGTTTATTCCATCTTGCTACAATGTTCCGCACTTTGCATATATATTTATAAATTTATGTGTACGTATGAATATCCACTGCTCTTACTTATATTTTTCGTATCTTCTTAATTATTGCTCTGAGTGTTGCTATCCCTGTGCTGTTGTAATCCTGGAATTTCCCCATCGTGGGACTAATAAAGGCTTATCTTATCTTATCTTATCTTATCCAAATTTTGAACTGAGATTTTTAGTATTATAAATTTACCTTCCGGATCTGTTATGGTGTTATTCACAACAAACCGTATACTTCTGTTTACAAAATATAGCTACCCCCCTTTGTTTAGAATTAAAGCCGGCTGAGTACGTTTGGGGAAATTCCGGGGAGGTGAGCGCATCTACAGACAACTTAGAAACATGTGTCTCCTGCAATAAGATAAAGTCTGCCTGTAGATCCTTCAGTCGCTTAAAAACTTTTAACCTCTTCTCCCTGGTACCAATTCCACGTATGTTCCATGTGACAAACTTAAATATGGACATGTTTTCACTAACTGGTTATGTGCTAAAGTGCTAAAGGCTAACTCAATGTGCCTATGTGATTATATGTCTGTGATGTATGCCTATGTGTGTATGTATATGTTGTGTGTAAAATATCGTCGTCGGCCTCCGTTGGTCTATGATGACCATGGAAGAGAATCCTAAACGTCTCCTCTGCTGGAACAGCACCGCCTGTGGCTGAACAGGCCGATGCGTACCGGTGTTCTACCTTCCAGCGTTGGGCGTTGGTAGGATTCAAGCCTGGGCAGGAAGATATGGAGGACAAGATGTTACCCATGCAGCATGTCCCCCCTCTCCACGTCACTGATGAATCCAAAGGAACAGCAGGGCTGCTATAGTTTGGCACCAGCGCCGTCGCAGGAGCTGCCAGAACGATGTTGAGCACAACAAAGAACTGCCTTAGGGACTCCGACTCCGGATTTTTCCTCAGGGTTGACTCCCGAAGCCTTTCCTGTGACCGGGTGTGCCGCAAGGCAGCGGAGGTTTGAAATCAGGGTTTACCTTCCCCTAGATGGGCTACCTTCCCAGGTTGACGAGCCACCATCTACCCGAAGCATCTGGTTTTAAGGCGCCAGAGATCCGCCCTCGCCCCTTCTCCTATTAGTAAAAGCAGTTCCGCCGGGCTTAGAGACTAAACCACACGGGCAGGCTAGGAGATGGACTTAGTTGTCAGAGGCTTTTCGAGACGCTTGCCGTAAGGAGCATTTTGTGAGCACTGGGAGCTTAACCCCAGTGCCGCTCCTGGCTATGACAACCTTGGAACCGTGTAAAATATACACCTGCACATATATGATTGGGTGTGCGCGCATGATGTCTCTGTTCCATTTGCCTGCAACTGCAAGAAAATGGGGTGTATGTACTTAAAGTTATTTCCTATAAACCAGAAGTATGAGAGAAAACAGACATAAAGGTTTATACTGTAAGTGGTGAAAAAAAAATGCAGATAACATACAACAATGACCTAGCAACTTCAACAAAATTAACTTGAACAGACAAACAACAACCTTAGCAACAAAGACAAAAACATTTTGACCATTGTTAACAAATTAAACTGAGATTGAATAAGAGACCTGCGCACAATCACACTCTTTTTCCACTTGTAGCTAAAAAAAAAAAAAATAGGCTCTAGAATAACCAGGGCGTTATAGTTTCACCCATAAACAGCTTGCCATCTACTGTACATACAGTCTGTCCACAGAAACAATAGCTCCTTTACCTTCTTGGATGTTTTGTTTCCTAATGGGTAAACACTTCCTTCTCCGTTCTAAGATTTCCTGTGGAAATTGATCATTTAGACCATAACTGGTGTTTTTAAGCTGCCTGCCCTGCCTCTGTACCAAAATTTGTTGCTTGAAAGGCTCAAATTTGGCAACAATAGGTCTGGGACGTTTATTTTGGGATTTTTTTTTATTTTTTTTTTTGCCCTATTCGGTGGACTCGGTGGAAGGTAATTGATTTTGTGACTTCAGGGGATAGTTTTAGTTGTGATGAGATAAATTCACGGACCAGCTGTTCTGGATTTTCATTATTTTTTTCAACGATTCCAGAAAAAACTAGAAAAGCACTCGGAGAACGCAGACCTCTGCCAAGCGGCACAGTTCCCCCCATACAGTGTTTGTGTGTACGTTTTCAGATTCCCTGAACATGAAAAGATATGACTAGCAATTGGATTCACAATGATTATTTGTTTCTTTGACATGGACAGTGCAATAAACAGACAACCCGAAGCGATTGCTAAGCTAACGCTAGTTAGCTTAATGCTGGCGCCAGTCATTCCACCTTACACCAGCCTGAATCGAAGCCCAGCTGCGAGGCCCAGCGGAGATACTACCAGGCAAGTGGCTATTTGTTGACGGGGCTCAGCAGAGATTTCACCCAGGCAGACGACGGTAGGTGGCGGTGCCTAGCGGAGGATTTACCGTGACCTCAGCGGAGCTCGGTGGCAGCGGCGGTGTGTGACGAGACTCGGTTGGAGGAGCGGGACGGGAGACCAGTTACGGCGACTATGAGCAACGAGACCAGCAACGGAAGGGGCTAGTTGGCTAGCTGAGGCCCAGCTGGATTCGAGGACGATCGGATCAGATTCTGGCGATATAAGAAGAATTTATTTTACTATCCACAGATTTTCCTTTTCCTTCTTTCCAAGAAGGACTGAAGATGGCTGCCACCGGATTAAAAAGTGGGCTGATGGGCACCACTAATAAGCCTTCTCTACTTCTCTACTTCCTCTTCGTTTTGTCTTTGTGTGTCTGGACCTGCAACAAGAAGGATTTTCCGACAAACTCAACCAAAGGTGAAGTTAAAAAGTTTTATCTGTATGGATTTGGGCTTGGACATCTCACCCTACACTCTATGTGGTCTTTAAAAGCCCTGAGCAAAAACTTCCAAATTAAGGCAAACATGGCTGTTAAGCAAAAACCACAATATGGCAGAGGATATACAGTTAAAGTTCTGTTAGTTCTGCTACTTCTGGCAGGAGATATTCACCTTAACCCTGGACCTGCCACTATTAAACAGCAGACCACTGGGTTAGCACAAAACCGAGCTGTACAAAAGCAAAAACAACATTTATTTTTCCAAACTGTTAATCATGCACGAGTTCTTTGGGACACCAAGGCTAAACCAAAGGGGATCCTCGGCGGTCATTTAAACATACGGAGCATAATCCCCAAAAGAGATGAGATTTCGGTGTTGCTGTTGGACTCAAATCTGGACTACCTTTGTCTCTCAGAAAGCTGGCTACACAGTAACATAGACACTAATATGATCGATATTGTGGGCTACCAGTGTTTTAGAAAAGACAGGCAGGTAGGGAGGGGAGGAGGTGTTTTAATTTACATCAAAGAGAAATATAAATGTCAACTGGTTGATTTGAATACTTCACTTGAATGTTTAGCTGTTAATGTATGTCTCTCTCCGGTAATGAATTTCAACATTGCAGTAGTGTACAACCCACCGTCACACAACTCTTCCTTTTATAATGAATTAAGTGATCTGGTTAAACAACTTGAGAAGAACAGAGAAACAATAATTCATGGTGACTTTAATATCAACTGGTCTGATAAAAAAGACAAACAAAAACTGAAAAGCCTCATGACTAAATTTAATTACCAGCAAATGATCAAAGGACCCACCAGGATAACCAAACAATCCAGAACACTTATTGACATGGTATTTACTAATAAACCAGAACGAATAACCAGAACCTATAATCTTGTAACTGGTCTCTCAGATCATAACATGGTTCTTGCTGTCAGGAAACTTACTAAAAAGCGACTACAGTATTTTGGGGGAGTCGATATTGACAAATCAAATTTTATTATCCCCAAATCAAAAAATGAGGAGTTTGAACATTACTTAGAGAATCAAAATTGGGAGCAGCTCATGGCAACATGTGAAGTAGATGATTGTTGTAATTTTATAACTGCAACAATCACAAAGTCTATAGAAAAATTTTCAAAGCAAATTAAAAGTAGACAACAGAAGATTAGCCTACCATGGTTAAATAATGAAATAAGAAAACTTATGAAGATCGAGACTCTGCATTGAAAACATCATTAACCTCTAAACTACAAAATGATCACCTTGTGTACAAAAGTTTAAGAAATAAAGTGGTACATGAGCTGCGAAAATCAAAAATATCTTATTACAATAAACTGATAGATCATGCAAAGGGTAACAACAGTTCCCTATGGAGGCATTTAAATAACTTAACTAATAAAAAAAATGATCAGAAGGGGGTAAAGGAACTTAGAATCAATGGCAAGACCGTCAGTGACAAGGCTACTTTGGCAAATGAATTTAATTCACACTTTGTGGGCTCTGTGGAAGACTTAACAAAAATTTTTGTGCTGCCAAATGTGCTCAACAACACAAATTCCATACTTCCAACAGATACTTTTCACATCGATGAGGTAAATGAGAAGTTAATTGCTGGTATTGTTAAAACACTGTCAAACTCAAAAACTAGTGATATCTACAATATGAGCACCTCCTTTCTCAAAATGCACAGCAAAATATTAATCAAACCACTGACTCATCTCATTAATCTCTCCATTAGGTCTAGTACATTTCCATCTGGCTGGAAAAAAGCTGTCGTCATACCAGTTCATAAATCAGGCAGTAAAGACGATATATGCAATTACCGCCCAATCTCTATCTTACCAGTCCTATCTAAGGTTCTTGAAAAAGTTGTAGCTACACAGCTGATAGACTACTTACAAGACAGTCAACTTCTTCATCCACATCAATTTGGTTTTAGACCAGGATACTCAACAGAAACAGCAAATTGTTGCCTTATTGAAAACGTCAAACAGTCCTTGGACAGGGGTAATGTGGTAGGAGCTGTTTTTCTAGATCTCAAAAAGGCTTTCGATACTGTAAACCACAGTTTGCTTTTATCCAAAATGGTATCTTTTAACTTCTCCCCAAATACATTAGAATGGTTTGCATCTTATCTCCAGAATAGAGAACAGTGTGTAAAAGTTCACCAGGATAAATCCTCATTTTTAAACAACCGCATGGGTATCCCACAAGGGTCCATTCTTGGTCCTTTACTTTTCAGCATTTTTATTAATGACTTGCCGTTACACTGCTCAGCTGCAACATGCCAACTTTATGCAGATGATGCAGTTATTTACACAGCTGCCAAGACTCCAGCACAGGCTGCAGATGTACTGTCTACAAGTATGGTTGATGTCCAAGAGTGGCTCCTCAAGAACCATCTATTGCTGAACCTTCAGAAAACAGTCTCAATGTGCTTTTCAATCAAAAAATGTAACCTGCAACATTTTAAAGTTAATATACATGATCATGACATCAGTTTAGCTACAGAATTCAAATACCTTGGCATTGTACTAGATCCTCAACTCAAATTTAATCTTCATATAAAGAAAATTTCAAAAACAGTAAAAAAAAATCTGAACTGCTTTAAATTAATTAGATATTACATACCTTACGAAGCAGCTGCACTGTATATGCATTCTATGGTTTTTTCTCATATATCATACTGTTTGACAGTCTGGGCTCAAGCAGCCCCTTCCACAATAAGACATATAGGTTCATTATATAATCAAACCCTAAAAATCTTGGACAAAAAGCCCATTAGGTGGCATCACTGTAATGTTTTAAAAAAATACAACCTATTGAGTTTTGAGAGCTTCATTGACCTCTGTCTTCTGAAATTAACGTTCAAATGTTTCCATAAATCAGCACCCGAGCCACTTGCTGGTTTCGTCCAAAGACAGGACAGCAGCAGAGCCACCAGGAGTTCTGTTAACAATAACTGTAAAATATTCCACCGCAGAACCACATTTGGACAAACAGCTTTCTCTATAAAGGGCAGTCACATCTGGAACACAATGCCAAATGAAATTAAAATAATAACGGACTTTAAAACATTCACTAAAAATGTTAAAAACTGGCTGAAAAATAAACAAGAATGTACTCATGTATGAATTATTTGTCTGCAAAGTGAGAGTGAATGAAGGGAAGGAATAAATGTGTTTGTTTATAGTGAGTGACGGAGGGAGGAAGGCCTGAAATAGGCAAATGTGAGTTATGTTATATGTGTTAAATGTGAGTCAGGCTGTTATATTTGTGTATTTATAGTATTTATGTTAAAGGTGAGTCAGGCTGTTATATTTGTGTATTTATAATATTTATAATATTTATAATTGTGTATTTATAATTTTTCTGCATTGATGTATGTGGTTATTGTGTATATTTTTATCTTGATTCTTTTTTCTAAAGCCCATCCAGGGACAAGAGTTGCAAATTAGCTAATAGCTATACACTCTATGTGCAACACATCAGATTGATTGTCTTTGATTAATTGTCTATGTTTATTGCACTGTCCCTGTCAAATAAACTAATCTACTACTACAATTAATGAATGACAATCAATGTGATAGTGATAGGATTAGTGGTTCAGTAGTGTAAAACGGGGCTATAAGGGACGGCGGGTTAATAAGGGACACTTTTCTGGGAAATGTTTGAAATGTAATTCTGCTTTTTTTATTTTGAGCATGACGCTGAGTTGTGTTGTTATTGTCAAATATCCATGAATCCTTCATCAAATCTAGGCGGAAGCAAAATTAAAAAAGCAGAATTACATTTAGAAAAGTGTCCCATATTATCCCGCCGTCCCTTATAGCCCCGTTTTACGGTAGTAAAAGCATTGCCTCCTTGGCGGAGGTAATAAACTGAAGTGTTGGTGTGTCCATCTCCTCCACTGACAGATGCAGATTGGTTAGACAGGTTGCCGTGGGTTTTATATTATATTGGGGTTGCGCTCCGCGGCAAAACAGAATTTAGAGTCTTCCCCGGCAGAGAGGTCGTTTTTACGCAGCGCCTATAGCTGGGCGGGGAATTTGCGGCAAATAATCGGGCGGCGGGCAGGTGGCCGTGTCAGGTTTTGCAGCGTGGCGCAAAAACAGGCACGCTGGCGGGCCCAGGCCAGCAGTGTTTTCCGCGTGCTTTTGTGCCTAAAACGTTGAAGAAGGCGGAGTTTGTGTTGGTCAGACACGACGACCAGCGCCCTCCATTGCACCTGCGCACATGTTGAAAATGGCCGTATGTCACAGTGTGGAAAAATGCTTTAAAAAATTCCTGTATGCAGACGGTGATGTGGATCATCCCCAAAATTTAATCAGTTCTTCCTTGTACCATTTCCAACAACGCCTGAAAGTTTCATTGAAATCCGTCCAAAAGTTTTTGAGTTATCTTGCTAACCAACAGACAAACAGACAGACAGACAGACAGACAGACAGACAGACAAACACACAGACAAACCCCGGCAAAAACATTACCTCCTCCTGGCCTTTCGGCCTGGCGGAGGTAACAAGGTTATCTCTCATGCTGCCTGACTGCAACTTGAGCACTGTTTCCTTCATGTTTCAGTTTTCTCTCTCAACAACGCCAAGCCATGTGGTTAGTGTGTTTACTGACTTTTTGAGCCTATTATTTTCCTCTATGAGAGAGATGAGCTGTTCTTGACTGAACTCCAGACTCTCACTCAAGCCCTGGAATTCTTTATGACCAGCGCCAGTCTACCATCCATGCTGGTAAGTTTATTCTCAATAGAGAAAAAGGACGTCACTAACCTCGGTGCCCTGCCGGGATTTCTCGGGCGTTATTTTTGGCGAGTATGCGGGTCTCGGTCATTTAGACTGGGAAGCAGGGACGGGACACACACTCGCCTGCTCCATGACACAACAACAGTAATAAAACTCGTCAATATAGTTCTCCAGTTCCTCCAGCTCCTTACGAAAAAAGAAAGAAAGAAAGACATAGACAGTCAGTTAATGGATTAATTTCAAAAAGAGAAAAAAAAAACTACCTGTGGAAAAGTTTGTTTATGCTTTGTTGACAGGAGTCGCCATTTTGGATCATTGTGCAACAGTCTCGGAATGTCTTGCGATCACAGCATCAGCCCCCTCCTCACCTATGTTACCACTTTACAATAACAGCCCCCTTATCAATAAATGGTGTATACATAGGCTCTCAGTTAAGGGCAGTGGTGGCCTAATGGTCAGGGATGTGGACTGGTGAGCGGATGTTCACGGGTTTGATCCCTGGACCGGCAGGATTAGATCTGGGTGGGACAGATAACATAGCAGTATTTGCCCCACCCTCCTTAACCCCACTGTGAGGCCCTTAGCCCCAACTGCTCCAGTGGAGCTGCTCAGTTGCCACAGGCCAGTCTGTGGCTGTACTGGCAGCTTCCTGCTGTGAATGTGTAACTGTGTGAGTGTGAACAGGGCGTCCTTGGAAAAGAGAGGTTGCCTCTCAATGGAACTACCCTGTATAAATTAAAAAAAGTTATAAATGCTTTATAAATGATGAGTTGGCAATTATAAATGAGTTAAAACGTATTTCACACACAAATGTATTCTGAACATTTGGCAAGATCAACTATCTAAAAACAACCTTACTGTAAAATGTGTTAGAAAAATGGAGAGAGTCCGGGAGATGAAGAGAATAGACAGCAATACTTGGAGTCTCAGTGTATTCTCAAAGGAATGGGCATATAGTGACTTGTATGAGACACTGGACAGAACAATTCCCTTCCACGTATAGCTTTCAAGAATAATTAGTGGATTAGTGCTTAATAAGATGCATTCAGGCCAAACGTGGAAGTGCAAATTTTGGGGGGCGGCGAAGCTACAAGTTAACTCCCTGTAAACATGCAAATGGATGCGGCTTCACATTTGAATGATTTGCAGAGGGGTGGAGTTGCCTTCATTACTTCTGCAGATGCTTTCTACTGGCTGTGGAAGTCACAAAAAGGCTGTCATATTTCAGTCTACAACATTATCCAGCTGGAGTCTTACCTTGAAAATTGTGTCTGCCTCCTCCAAAGCTTCACCTGGATGATGGCTGTTTACAATACTAGCCAGCTAGCCCTCATTAGCACATCTGTGGCAGGAGTTCGTGGGACAGAAATGGTCATGTACAGTACTAGCTAGGTGTGTTAAGAAGTGTGTTAAGAAGGTGGAAGGAGTATTTTGAAGAGCAGATGAATAAAGAAAATGAAAGAGAGGAGGATGGATGAAGGGAAAATAGTGAACAAGGAAGTCTCAAGCATTAGCAAGGCAAAAGTGACAGCAGCTTTGAAGAGGACGAAGACTGGTAGATGCAGCAACACCAGCACTGAAACGTGCACATGCATTAATGGTCTCCCACCTAATGGAACGTTCTGTGAACCAAAAACAAGCATGAATGTGGTTATTATGTTGTTATGAATGTAATTAATTAGCCAACATATACTGGTTACACTTGTTCTGTTTATACTGCAAATAATATATTTTTTTAATATGTTGCTGCAGGAAACGACCAACATGAAACAACCACAACGACACCTGTCCCAAGAGCAACAACAACACCTGTCACAACAACAACACCTGTCACAACAACAACAACACCTGTCACAACAACAACAACACCTGTCACAACAACAACACCTGTCACAACAACACCTGTCACAACAACAACAACACCTGTCACAACAACAACAACACCTGTCATAACAACACCTGTCCCAACAACCACCCTGCTTAGAAGAAATTTAATAATTGATGAGATTTTTCAAGAATCATACACAAAGGAAACCAGTGATTTTTACAAATTCATGGAAAGATCGGTAAGCCATGTGGCATGTCTGCACAATATTGACATACTGGTTTAAAGATATCTCAGTATGGTTTTGTCATCTGTGTCTTAAACAGATTCAAAGGCAAGCAGAGGAAAACATTCACCCAGATGTCATTACAAGCATTGATCGTGTAGTGTAAGCTATTATATTTATTTACTATATTTATTTGATTTTTTTTTTTTTTATTTTGAATACTTTATTGATCCCCAGAGGGGAAATTGAGGGCATCCACCTGGATGGATGAAGCAGCCACGGTACAGCGCTATCCCTTAACCATTCACACACACATTCACACCTAGGGCCACTTTAGAGTCTCCAATTAACCTAACCTGCATGTTTAGATTTAGATCTCTCTTCCAAATTAATAGTCTTTGTAAATAAATTAATAGTCTTTGTAAATATATGGATCTACTCTGGCCTAAATCAAAGTCCTTTCAACACTGCTGAAAATGATGATTTGAAAAAGGAAAAATAAATCACATTATCAAAAGTATATAGCCATGTTAAAATAAAATAAAAAAAATCTGTAAGGCTTTAGTTATTGAGAAGACCCATTAATAATGTAACTATTATTTATAACTATTTTAACTGCTGCATTGTGAGCCTTTGTTAACCCCTTGAACTCTGGTCAATTTCCCTAAAAACGTCAAAAAATAATGTACCCAAAGTAAATCAAAAGCTGTTCTTCAACCCTTTGCAGCATCTTCATGGGGTTGGTCTCATTTAAAAGAAAACACTTTGAATTTTTTGGCAAAACAGTCATAATCTCTCTAAGTGCTCCGGCCACTGAGTAACAGTCATCTAAACATACTGAATTTGAAGAAAATAAAGTTCACCTGGGTGTTTTTTTAGATACAAATGTTTGCAAATAACACACAGCTGTCAGATCCGGGCTGGAAAATGCAACAGAAATGTAGAACCAAGTGTTATCAAGCTGAGGTCAAAATTTTGTAACAATACCACAAAAAATGAATATATTACACAGGTTTTTTCTCAGGTTGTTCCCAGGTGTTTTTGAACTGTGCCAAATTGTGCCAAATGGCACAGTTTGGAAAAACGTCTGTAACTTTTGAATGATTCAATATAGAAGCTTCATCTTGGGCTCTAATGAAAGGTGACACTCAGGGCTGTGTGTGTGGTGGTGGGGGTTGTTTGTTCATTCATGAATGAATGAATGAACGAACAAGCCACCCACACACAAAGAAGCATGCCACGTAAAAAATGTGTGGCCTTTTTTTGCAAGAAAAAATAACCTACAGTGCAATAAAAATTATACTAAATTATCTGCAATGTAGAGGATAACAACTCCCCCCCCTCCCCGCTACAAAGGAGCTCGGTGCACAAAAAATGGTCCATCAATGGTCTGTCATGTGGCCATGACGCACCGTTGTAATTACTGATCGGTCAAAAGTCATTTTTATTACTATTTTCATTGATAAAGAATAATTTAGCTTATAACACTTACCTGTCCACAACAGCAGTGTCGTTGGCGAACATCTGTTCCTCATTGTCAGATGAACATGAAGCTGGTCCGGTTGTTACGGACTCGTGGTTCTGGTCACCCGACCCGGTCAAACCATCTCCGCTTCCATGATTGCGGTTTTGGCAAACGATTTTTCAAAACAAATAAGAACAGTAGTAATAAAAAAAGACTGTCTAATGCTACCGTTACACACAGGTCTCAATGTGTGTCACCCAGCGGCTTAGACAAAACAGATTTTACGTACGGGACGTACGCGTTTCAATCATCGAATTTCTCTGCTTCAATTGGTTCGTTGTATTCGCGGTCGTTGGTAGGCGGGTCCTTCTTTCTAGGTTTTCAGTCATTGGTTCTTCAAGGTTTCAGAAACCCAATTCAAGGCTCTTATTAGTCGAATGAGAGGTCAATCAAATCTAAACCAATCAAACACTCCTTTGGCTTTCTGTTCGCGGCTGCGTCTGTACTGGAAGAACGGAAATGCAGCTTTTTTTTTTTCAATGCGCGCTGAGGTGCACTATGACGCAGAGACGTGACCGCCCGCGGAATCCCAGAGTTCAAGGGGTTAAACATGGCATGTGCCGTGGGCTGAGTACCAGTCTAGGACTGAAGCAGGAGCTGTTATGGTAGCCCCTCTGGGGCATATAAGAGTACTCAAACATAGGGCAACTTTTGAAAATATTTTATTATGAAAATAAAGCAGCTTGTGGGCTGAAAACAATAAATAAAGCCATAGTGGCAAACACAAACGTGAAGTGGCAGATAATGACTAGCATGCTGTTCTGATGGTAGGGCATGAGGTGGATTAATAGCAGTAGGAGATGATTAGCAAAATAAAGCACAATTGTGAATAATTAACAACAAAAGGACCAATAATTGAGGAGCAGGAATAAACTGAGAGCGCTGTCACAATAAGTAAACACAATATGCAAAGCAAGACAGACATAATGATGATAATAATAATACAAAGGATTAAACATAACTGAGAATATAACTGTAGCAAAGATGAGAACACTAATAATAATGATGATAATAATGAGTCCAAAAAGAACATAAAGCAGCAACAAGGTCTGTGACCCTGTCCGGATCTCTACAGGAGCATGAGACACAGTAACTTTGTGGTGAGTTGATTTTTACTGGGATTTATTCCTGTTTTACAGTGAAGGAAGTGTCATTGTCACATATGAAATAAAATCTCCCGTTGAAATTAACGACACAGCCAGTGAAAACCTACAAACTAATTTATTCCTTAAAGTGGCAGAAAATTTTTCCATCATCTATGAAGGTAAGGCAGGTTCGGCTTTTTTTCAGCTGCCATGTTTGTCCAGGTCAAAAAATTATGGTGTGTGCCTACAGTGCCACTTTATTATTCAACAACAGTTCTATGATATCAAATACAGTATATACAGTTTTGTTTTGTGTGGTTTTTTTTTTATAGGCTCACCCCTAAATGCCATTGAACCTATATATCTGGGGACAAACCTTAATCTAACATGTGGCCTTCCAGTCAACCTTCAAGAATATTTTAACCCAAACTGGACTGCAGAGTGGTTCTGTGATAAAACGGTCATACAGACTCATACAGCTGTGGACAAAGAAGTGGTATTAAATGTGTTAAATAATGGGACCCTTCACACAGGTAAGAAACAGGTCCTGTGTGACGCAGTCAGTGGTGATTCTTTACTTTTCCCTCTAAAGTTAGTATCTTTCAATGCACCGAATGCTGCTAATGATGTGATTTTTGGAATCACCAACTCATACTGGGCTTGTGTTGTTTCTCCTCTCTATTTACCATGATTTTCTTCTTCTCGTTCCCTCACCACCAAACACCCTGAGCCTGGTTCTGCTGGAGGTTTCTTCTTTTTAAAGGGGAGCTTTTTACTCCACATCAGTGCCAATTACTTGCTCATAGAGGGTCACAGGGAGTATTTATCTGACAGTTTAAAGCATTGTTTTTAAACCTTTTTCGAGCCATGCCACTCTTCTTACATTGAAAAAAAAAAATCTTTGGCATCACACCAACCCAAAATGAGTGGGATAGTAATGATTTTAATGCATTTTTCAGTTTTTGTTATACTGTTTTCAAATACAGGCCACATACCGCCTCGCTGACATTACTGGGCTCGCCTCACTCATTTGTCTTCAGACCAAAATACTCCCACAATGCAGCTTTGGAATTCAGTTTTCTACTTAGTCTTCCAAACTTTCTGGAAACTCAGTTACGAGCGGTCCTACTGTGCTCGCATTGTGAGTTGTTTATATTCACTATTAAATGTGGCACAATTACATATAAATCAGCATTGATAGTCCATCATTCCCAGGAGAATAAATTAGTCTGAAAATGAGACTTAGGGGTAAATGGGCAGATGGGCCCTCGGAGCTCTGTAACTCTCACCTGGTTACGCCCCATTAACGCTTCCAATGGATCCCTGATGCGGAGGAGGCACGGGGACCATCCGTCAAAAGACACCTTGGTTGACATATATCATGACTGTCTCTGACACCAGCCTGTCCTTGTTTGGTGCTGGGCAGTCTCCCTGTTCAGCTTTGCCCTATGCTCGTTTGTGCAGGCCCTCATTAATTTTCTGCTCCTCTTTTCTGTGGCAGCCCCCTCCAAAAAACAGTATCTCGCTTTGTGTTGTGCTCGACATGAAATGCACACAACCACACTTCCCCACCAAATAAAAGTGCAAGTGCATACACATAGAGTGTCTCTTCCTGTAAATATGAAAGCTGTTCACTGTTGATATGAAAAAAATGACAATAGTTAATTAGGTAAAATGTCAGGTGTATTTTGCAGCCTTGTTTTTGAAATGGAGGACTGAGAGCAGGGAGCATTGAACTTTATAGATCAATTTATTCCAATCAAAAACTGATCTGTGCTGAGTTTGACATGGAGCAATAACTAATCCATAAATTAAATTAAATTAAATTAAATTAAATCACCCTTTATTGTCATTCAACCGTACAACCAATCATGTTCAGTAGAATGAAATTGTGTTTTACCTATCTACAGTGTTAATCACACACACCCCAAGTGTAGAATCAGAGGGCCGCTGCCACGCAAGGCGCCGCCACAGATTTCCCTCCTCCATTCCATTATTGCTGAGCACCAAGCTGGATGGCAGGAAGTTCCACTTTTATATGGTCTTCAGCATGACCTGGCTGGGATTTGAACCCCTGCCTCCCGGGTGTGGGGCGGGTGCTCTACCAACAGTTCTAATCAAAAATGCATCCCCAGCATCCAGGATCATGTTGCGTCCATATGACATGTGTGATGTGAGGACATGAAACTTGATACACCGGTGAAATGTACTGTTATCTGTAGGAGATCAGACTCACATCTCCTTTAAGTCAGAAAAAGTCACGGAGGGTTATCCAGGTATTAATTAATGCTAATAGGATCCCTGCCTGTGGCTCACCAATTGTAGTTTGACAGCAGCATCAGACGCTGCATTCATACGGCACCCCGAATGATCTCTCACAGCACCCCGGTTTAAAAACACTGTTGTAAAGTACTTTGACACAACTATTGTTGTGAACTGGCACTATGTAAATAAAGCTAAATTGAATTACATTTAAAAAGACAAAAAACAATAAACATGTCCCTAAAAAATCAATTATAAGAGTATGGATAAATTTTATTTGTATCCCATGAAAGGAAAAAAGGAAGTGAGTAAGGTGGTCATGTATTTTTTTTCCTGTTTTTCAGTAATACAGACTGGATGTTAATGAGAAACAATTTCCATTTTAGGAATTTATGAATGTAGGCTGAGTAAGGGCAATTACATTTTTCAAAGGAAGTCTGACAATCCCATCACATTTGAAAACCAACCCACGATGGAAGTGGAACCAGTCAACAAGGCTGTAGCGTGTGATGGAAGCACTGAGACACTGACTTGTTCTATTAATTCACCCCACAAAGTCAGGTTCACTGACCCCACTGGCTCTAGCTTTGGTAAGCCAAGAACAAATAAAACTGTTTCTGTGACATGCGGCATATTAACTTATTTTGAATCTTCTTATTGTTTCTGTTGTACTACTACTGTTTCTCCACTTCAGATTCATGTTTTCTTTTCTTTCTTATAGAGCGTACAGTCACTAAGGACGTTAATATCAGTTGTGAAAAAGAAGAAAAACGGAAGTATATCTGTGAATCAAACACAAGTCCAACATTTGAAAAAGAAATAAAACTTGTTTTCCTCCCAAAAGATATGATTACGTGTAACAATGAATCAATAGGAGTAGCTAAAGAAAACCAGATCGTTACAGTAGACTGTAAGGACATCTACGAGGACAGGGAAGGAGAAATAACTGCACTGTGCCTGTCAAATGGTAGCTATGCTATACAAGACAACTGTGTTCTGACAGTCATTGAAGATCTGCTTGATGAGTCACAGGTGATTCAGTTCTCCAGTCACTTTGTTCCAGACGATACCCCACTGCTCTCTTCCCTTCCTGTCACTTGTCTGTTTTATGTTGAAAGCACAAAGCTAGAGTTAGATGACACAACCCTGTATGCTGTGCTGATTCTTTATAGCTAGATAATACGAGGACTGTTCAATAAAGTTTTCCCCTGACTCATTTCCCATGGACTGAGAGGAACCAAACTTGTCACAGTTATCAGTCTTTCTCTACTTAGGTACCACCAAGGGTCACAAACTTCTCCCATCACTTTATGCAGCTGTGAGACCTCACCTGTAGAAGTGATGCTAGTCGGCCCCAAAAACCTTAGAAACACTTTCTCAAGTTGAGCTCATAGTTTGGATGGGGTTACTCTCTCTTCTAACAGTTATGTGAGGAACCTTGTAGTTATTTTTGCTCAAGATCCGTTATTTTATTCACATGTAAATCGCCTTTCTAAGGCTACGGTCACACTGGAGGTTTTAATGCTCAATTCTGATTTTTTTTGCACAAATGTGACCCATATCCGATTTTTTAATGACTGACTGAACAGCACATATCCGATTTTTTCACACCAGACCCAGGCCACGTTCATATGTGGTCCTAATTCAGACACGTCTGATATTTTCATGTCATATTTCATATTTGTCATGTTGCATTTCATCCGACTTTTTCCTCATTGAAGTGTGACAGATGCTACAATTCTGCGCTGGAGGATTCAGCGAGCACGGCAAACACAGCTGATTTGTGCTCTCTTTTTAATCAATCACAAGCAAGCTCACCAAGGGCACATTTACTGGACGCTGCAAATTCCTTTTTCTCTGTAAATGGCACACCGTGAGTCCTGGCCGTTGAAGTCTCTAAAATGTAAAGTTAACACAGACATGACTGTGGAGCAGAATGGCGTAGATAGGAGGACACAGAGGAGGGGGGCGTCTCAGCTCCTCCTTCCTGTGCAGGACCAGCCACTGATATGAGCCGTGCAGAGCAAGACCCACTGACATCCGTGGGCGAGAGGCCTATTGTAATCGTGAGGATTATTTATTATTAACCTTACTTACATAGGTAATCCCTTTGAGACACGGGGTCTCATTTTAAAGAGAGTTGTTTATTCGATCGATTCTGTTAAAGCAGAGCTGATCATGGCAGTCATCTGGTGTGTAGAGGAAGGGAACTGGTGGTTTTAACATTTTATTTTGCTGCACTGCATCAGCATGAAGAAGTTCTCTCCCCCAAACACAATGCTGTGTCTGACGTTACGTTTTCTTCTGCGCATACGGGTCACTTCATAGCTGTAGACCATTCATACTGGAGTTGGTTGGAGGTCGCATTTAAAAAATAATGTGAACGCCCTATCCCTTCACCTTCCTCTGTAACACCAACCCTCTCCATGTCCTCCATCCATCAATCTTCTCTGTGGTCTTCCTCTTTTCCTCCTGCCTGGCAGCTCCATCTTCAACATCCTTTGTCCAGTATCTCCACCATCCCTCCTCTGCACATGTCCAAACCATCTCATTCTTGCCTCTCTTACTTTGTCTCCAAACCTCAGCCTGAGCTGTCTCTCCAATATACTCATTTCTAATCCTTTCCCTCCTAGTCACTCCCAATGAAAATCTTAGCATCTTCAACTCCACCACCTCCAGCTCCACCTCCTGTCTTTTTGTTGGTTCCACCATCTCCAAACCATACGTCATAGCAGGTCTCAATACCGTCTTGTAAATCTTTCCTTTCACTCTAGCTGCTACCCTTCGGTCACAAATCACCCCTGACAGTGGTCTCCACCCACTCCACCCTGCCTGCACTCTCTTTTTCATGTCTCTTGCGCATTTTCCATTGATTTGGATGGTTGACCCCAGGTATTTAAACTCATCTACTTTCACTACCTCTACTCCTTCCATCTTCAGCATTATACCTGCCTCAATCACGTATTCTGTCTTGCTTCGACTGACTTTCATTCCTCTTCTCTCCTGGTTCCACCTCTCCAGGTTCTCTTCCACCTGCTGCCTATTCTCACTACAGATTACAATGTAGTCTGCAAACATCATGGTCCACGAAGACTCCTGCCTGACCTAATCTTGGAGTCTGTCCATCACCATGGCAAACAAGAAGGGGCTCACAGCTGATCCCTGATGTAACCCCACCCCCACCGTGATCCATCTGTCACTCCTACAGCGCACCTCACCACCGTCTCGCTGTCCTCATACATGTCCTGCACCACTCTCACATACTTCTCTGCCACTCCTGACTTCCTCATACAGTATCACACTTCCTTTCTTGGCACCCTATCTTATGCTTTCTCTAGATCCACAAAGCAGTGCAAACTCCTTCTACCTTCTCATACTTCTCTATCAGCCTCCTTACAGCAAACATTGCATCTGTAGTACTCTTGCTTGGCATGAAACCATACTGCTGCTCACTGATTTGTCACCTCTTCCCTTAACCTGGCTTCAACAACTCTTCCCCACATCTTCGTAGTGTGGCTGATCAGCTTTATGCCTCTGTAGTTACTACAGCTCTGAGCATCACCTTTATTTTTGAAAACTGGTATCAAAATACTTCTTCTCCACTCCTCAGGGATCCTCTCACTCTCCAAGATTGTGTTAAACAATCTGGTTAAAAAGTCCACTGCCATCTCTCCTAAACATCTCCATGCTCCTTTTTTTTTTCTCTCATCTCTTTGTCCTATGTCTTGATTGATGGAGCCTTGAGTACTTTTATCATGTTTATAGTCAGCTTCATGTGTGCCTGTGTTTGCGTTCATGTTGAATGTAATTGTGGTTTGTAAATATGGATGTCACCTGACTGCAAAACAAATCTGCCTGCGGGTACAAATAAAGGAACCTGAACCTGAACCTGAACCTGAACCTGATGCCTCCACAGGTATGTCATCTTGGCCAACCGCCCTTCCATTCTTCAGCCGCACATCCTTTCCAGCACGATCTCTCTGTCTAGCCATTCAATACAACTCCTTTTCTCCTTCCTTAGTATTTAGCCTCTCATACAACTCATATGCCTTTTCTTTTGCATTTTCCACCTCTCTCTTTGCCATGCACCTAAATTCCTAATACTCCTGTCGACTTTCTTCATCTCCCTGACTATCGCACTTTTTCTTTGTTAACCCCTTCCTTTGAATACTTTCCTGTACCTCCTCATTCCACCACCAAGTCTCCTTTCGTCCTTCCTCTGTCCACTGGATACACCGCGTGCCTTTCTACCTGTTTCCCTCAATACTTTTGCTGTCCTTTTCCACTCATCTGGTAATTCTTTCCTTCCACCCAGAGCCTGTATCAACTCCTTCCTGAACTCTGTGTGACCTTCTTCCTTCGGTAACTTCTTCTACTTAATCTTTGGCTGTGCCTTCACACTCTTCTTCTTCTTGCACTCCAGAGTGATCCTACAGACTACCATCTGATGCTGTCAAGCTACATTTTCCCCTGCCACCTCCTTGCAGTCTCCTATCTCTTTCAGATTTCTCCTTCTGCATAAGATGTAGTCCACCTATGTGCACCTTCCTCCACTCTTGTAAGTCACCCTATGTTCCGCTCTCTTCTTGAATTATGTGTTCACCACAGCCATTTCCATCCTTTTAGCAAAATCCACAACCATCTGTCCTTCCACATTTCTCTCCGTAAGACCATACCTACCCAGAACCTCCTCATCACCTCTGTTCCCTTCACCTACATGTCCATTCAAGTCCGCTCCAATCACCACTCTCTCCCCCCTGGGAACACTCTCTACCACTTCATCCAACTTACTCCAGAATTCCTTTCTTCTACCTGGCATCCAACTTGTGGGGCAAATGCACTGACAACATTCAACATTCCACCTTTGATTTCTAGCTTCAAACTCATTATTCTGGCTGACTCCCTCTTTATCTCCTGAATACTCTTCAGATACTCTTCCTTAAAGATTACTCCTACTCAATTTCTCTTCCTATCTACACCATGGTAGAACAGTTTAAATCCACCTCCAATGTTCCTAGCCTTGCTTCCCTTCCATCTGGTTTCTTGAACACACAGTACATCTACCTTTCTTTCTTCTCTCCATCATATACTGTAAGTCAACTCTCTGCCTTTACCAGTCATAGTGCCTACATTTAATGCCTCTACTCTCACCTCCATGCTTCTACCATTCCTTTTCTCTCTATCCCTCCAAACACACCTTCCCCCTCTCCTCCTCCTCCATCTTCAACCAGCAGTAGCCCAATTTCAACCAGCACCCTGTCGGTTAACAGCAGTGGTGGCAGTTGTTAACCCAGACCTTGACCAATCAGGTATGAAAGTCTCATTTGTTATGATCCACATGTTTGATTTGGCAAAGGTTTTATGTTGGATGCTCTTCCTGACACAACCTTCCCCATTTTCAAGGGCTTTGGACTGGCACAAGGAGTACACTGGCTTGTGCACCCCCTGTGGCTGGATTATTTTGTCTCAGATTGATGCTGAGAAACTAATCCAGGTTTTTGTTAGCTCTAGATTAGATTATTGTAACTTTATTATCAGGCTGTACAAAAACATCTTTACAAAGTCTTCAGCTGATCCAAAATGCTGCAGCTAGAGTTTTAACAGGTACAGTATCTCACAAAAGTGAGTACACCCCTCACAATTTTGTAAATATTTTATTACATCTTTTCATGGGACAACACTGAAGATATGACACTTTGATACAATGTAAAGTAGTCAGTGTACAGCTTGTGTAACAGTGTAAAGTTGCTGTCCCCTCAAAATAACTCAACACACAGCCATTAATGTTTAAATCACTGGCAGCAAAAGTGAGCACACCCCTAAGTGAAAATATCCAAATTGTGCCCAATTAGCCATTTTCCTCCCCGGTGTCATGTGACTCGTTAGTGTTACAAGGTCTCAGGTGTGAATGGGGAGCAGGTGTGTTAAATTTGGTGTTATCGCTTTCACACTCATTCTGGTCACTGGAAGTTCAACATCGCACCTCATGGCAAAGAACTCTCTGAGGATCTGAAAAAAAAACAATTGTTGCTCTACATAAAGATGGCCTAGGCTATAAGAACATTACCAACACCCGGAAACTGAACTGCAGCGCAGTGGCCAAGACCATGAAGCGGTTTAACAGGACAGTTTCCACTCAGAACAGGCCTCGCCATGGTTGGTAAAAGAAGTTGAGTGCACATGCTCAGCATCATATCCAGAGGTTGTCTTTTGAAAATAGACGAATGAGTGCTGCCAGCATTGCTGCAGAGGTTGAAGGGGTGGGGGGGTCAGCCTGTCAGTGCTCAGACCATATGTTGCACACTGCATCAAATTGGTCTGCATGGCTGTCGTCCCAGAAGGAAGCCCCTTTTATAAATGATGCACAAAGAAGCCTGCAAACAGTTTGCTGAAGACAAGCAGATTAAGGGCATGGCTTACTGGAACCATGTCCTGTGGTCTGATGAGACCAAAATAAACTTATTTGGATCAGATGGTGTGAAGCGTGTGTGACGGCCACCAGGTGAGGAGTACAAAGACAAGTGTGTCTTGCCTTCAGTCAAGCATGGTGGTGGGAGTGTCATGGTTTGTGGCTACATGAGTGCTACCAGCACTGGGGAGCTACAGTTCATTGAGGGAGCCATGAATGCCAACATGTACTGTGACATACTGAAGCAGAGCATGAGCCCCTCCCTTCGGAAACTGGGCCACAGGGCAGTATTCCAACATGATAATGACCCCAAACACGACCACTGCCTTGCTAAAGAAACTGAGGGTAAAGGTGATGGACTGACCAAGCATGTCTCCAGACCAAAACCCTATTGAACATCTCTGGGGCATCCTCAAATGGAAGGTGGAGGAGCGTACAGTCTCTAACATCCACCAGCTCTGTGATGTCGTCATGGAGGAGTGGAAGAGGATTCCAGTGGCAACCTGTGAAACTCTAGTGAACTCCATGCCCAAGAGAGTTAAGGCAGTGCTGGAAAATAATGGTGGCCACACAAAATATTGACACTGTGGGCACAATTTGGACATTTTCACTGAAGGGTGTACTCACTTTTGTTGGCAGCGGTTTAGACATTAATGGCTGTTGAGCAGTTTTGAGGGGACAGCAAATTTACACTGTTATACAAGCTGTACACTGACTACTTTACATTGTATCAAAGTGTCATATCTTCAGTGTTGTCCCATGAAAAGATATAATAAAATATTTACAAAAATGTGAGGGGTGCACTCACTTGTGTGAGATACTGTACTAGAAAAAAAAATATCACACCTCTTCGGTTCTGGCATCCCTTTTTTTGTTTCCCATAGAATTTAGAATTAAGTTTAAAATCCTTCTCCTCACTTACAAAGCTCTACAAAATCAGGTCCCTTGTTATTTAAAAGATCTGATACTACCTTATAATCCTAACAGAGCACTACACTCCCAAAATTCAGGTTTACTTGTAATACCTAGAATCTCAAAGAGTACAATGGGAGGAAGAGCTTTCAGTTATTAGGCTCCTCTCCTATGGAACCAGCTTCCAATCTGGATTTGGGAGTCAGACTCGATCTCTCTTTTGAAGAATCTGGTTTAAACCTTCCTTTTTGATATAGCCTATAGTTAGGGTGGGGTAAGGAGACCCTGACCCCTCCCTTAGTTATGCGGATAATAGGTTTAGACAGCCAGGGGACCTCCAACAATGCAATGGGCTTCACTCAATCAAACGATCAATCAAAATTTTAGTTGTATAGCATTTTTCATACAAAAAAATTGCAGCACAAAGTGCGTTACAAGTTAAGATAAGATAAGCCTTTATTAGTCCCACAATGGGAAAATTCCAGGATTGCAACAGCACAGGGATAGCAACACTCAGAGCAACAATCAGAAGGCAAGAGAAAAACAAGAGCAGCAAGTGTACATATGTACATATAAATATATATATATATATATATATATATATATATATATAGACACACAGTGCGGAGCATTGTAGCTAGATGGAATAAATATATAAACACCATTGTGTAAGTCTATTGCGTCTTTTGCATTCAATACTATTAGGTTGTCACGTCTTTTTGCTATCTCTGCAAGCAGCCCTGCTTAGGTTGTACAGTCTGACAGCCGTTGGTAGGAAGGACCTGCGAAACCTCTCGGTTGTGCACCTAGGATGATGTAGTCTGCTGCTAAATGAGCTCCTTAGTACATTCAGTATGTCCTGCATAGGGTGGGACTCGGACTCCAGCAGAGATGACAGTTTAGCCACCGTCCTTCTCTCTCCTATCTCCTCCATCGGATCAAGGCGCTGCCCCAGGACAGAGCTAGCTTTCTTGATCAGTTTGTTCAGTCTCTTCCTGTCGGCTGCTGTGATGGCACTGCCCCAGCAGACCACTCCAAAAGTGATGGCTGATGCCACCACCGTGTCATAGAATGACTTCAGCAGCGCTCCTTGTACACCAAAAGACCTGAGTCTCCTCAGTAGGAACAGCCTGCGCTGTCCCTTCTTGTAGAGTGCATCGGTATTGTGTGACCAGTCTAGTTTATTGTTCAGATGAACACCCAGGTACTTATAGGATGTCACCATCTCAATGTCTGTTCCCTGTATATTTACTGGTGCTGTGAGGGCTTGTCCTTGCCTGCGGCAGTCCACCACCAGCTCCTTAGTTTTCCTCGCGTTGATCTGGAGGCAGTTCCGATGGCACCAGTCCACTAAGTCCTGGATAAGCCCTCTGTACTCAGCTTCATCTCCGTTGGAGATGAGGCCGACGATCACAGAGTCGTCAGAGAACTTCTGTAGATGGCAGTGTGTTGTGTTGTGTGAGAAGTCCGCAGTATAAAGGGTGAACAGGAAGGGAGCCAAAACCCTTCCTTGGGGGCCCCCGTGCTACCGATGATCGTGTCGGACACACAGTTCCGGGTTCTCACAAACTGAGGCCGGTTAGTGAGGTAGTCCAGGATCCATGATGACAGGTGCTGGTCCACCCCTGCGCACAGCAGCTTGTCCTTCAGGATCATCGGTTGGATGGTGTTGAAAGCACTGGAGAAGTCAAAGAACATGATCCTCACCGCGTTCCCGGGCTTCTCCAGGTGGGACAGAGAACGGTGAAGGAGGAAGATCACTGCATCCTCCACCCCAATACCATGCTGATAGGCGAACTGGAGAAACTGGAAAAACAAAATTATGGCCCTTCCCGTCCCGCCCCTTCACCCACCCAACCACGTATAAGCAGACAGAAAGTCACGCCCACACGTACACACTCATCAATGTGAGACATGGCCGAGTGCCAAGGAGCCAGGTGTAGAAGCACCATCTTAGGGAGCCATCAACACAAGGGAAGCACCAAGTCTGTAGCCACAGGGACACCACCTCTGCCACCACCCAAGACCAGGCATTGTGTTGGCCAGGGCAGTCACAGGCCAGTGCCCTGCAGCCAGAACAAGGCAACTCTACGTGGAAGGGCTCCCCATGAGGAAACACTGGAGTTAGGACAGAAAAATAAGATAAATAAAACCATCAATTATAAACAACAATAATAATAATAATAATACTTTGTTAATAAAAAGATAATCATAAACACACACCCCCATCCAAACTCAAAGTTTAAAATGTAAGATGAGATAAGATAAGCCTTTATTAGTCCCACAATGGGGAAATTCCAGGATTGCAACAGCACAGGGATAGCAACACTCAGAGCAATGATTAAGAAGATACGGAAAATATAAATAAGAGCAGTGGATATACATACATACACATAAATATATACAGTGATCCCTCGCAACTTCGCGCTTCACCTTTCGCGCCCTCAGTGCATTGCGGATTTTTCAAAAATATTCATCAAAAATTCAAAATTGAGAAATAATGGGCGGGCGCAAGCAGAAGGCAGGGAGACTACATTAGACCATCAGGTATCAACACGGAGAGCAGCACAACTCAAAAATCCACCTCTCTGTTCGCTGTTCTCGTGTTGGCTCGGCTCGGAAATCTCGCAAGCTGATTGGCCGAGACGTTTCACCCACCTTCTCTCCCTGCCGAACGCCCATGCAGCGAAGGAAGACCACATTCATTGCTCTTTATCGCTCGTGTTGCTTAGTCTCGCCGCGTGGAACTTTTTGCTGTTCTCTTGTGCCATTTTGTGCAAAACAGTCTTCCCGTCGAGCCACTACGCCGCCTCCTGCAGCTTCTCCAGCTCTATTGGAAGCTGCCCTCGACGATGCTGCGCCTCCAGCACCTGACGATGAGGCGTCACCTGAGGAGCAGTAAAGCTCTCATTAACCTGTGCAGTAAATCATCTTCATCTTGAGTTACGTATCTTGTTATAAGAATAAAAGAGTTCTAAAAACATATTTATGTACACTTTATTTACATCTACGTATGTATGTACACTTACACACACACACACACACACACACACACGTATCATATGAGAGAGAGAGTGAGAGAATGAACGTACGTGTTATTTATGGGTGACGTCATTAGGGGTGACGCTACTTCGCGGTTTTTCACTTTTCTCGGTCGGTTCTGGAACCCATTAACCGCGATAAGTGAGGGATCACTGTATACAAAGCGCGGAGCATTGTAGCAACATGGAATAAACAGCATAACTGTGCTTCGGTATTTAGTCCTATATAGTATGTATATGTACCCATACTTATTGTCACCCTCCGTAGCGATGTAGTAGTTATTTAATAACAAAGTTAATAATTATAACAAGATCAACATAAAATAATTTTAAAATCAGAAATTAAGAAATTAAAATAGGAAACTAATCAAAAGCTAAGTTATAATTTAGGGTCTTTCGTCACTCATCTTCTTCACTCTCAATGAAATATTTTTTGCTGGTCATTAACATCTGTTTGTTCTTTCCCATGGATTGAGTCCCCGTCGGGCTGTTTGTCTCAACATGTCTGTTTCTGTTCTTCCTTCTCCTCTCTCCTCACCCTTCAACCCCCGCAACCAGTCACAGCAGATGACTGCGCCTCCCTGAGCCTGGTTCTGCTAAAAGGGAGATTTTCCTCTCCACCGTCACCAAGTGCATGCCACAGGGGATTGCCTGATTGTTGGGCGTCTTCTGCAATTATGGGGAATTTCCCCTTACAGTTGATAAGTACATATGATGACTGTTGTTGTGAAATGACACTATATAAATATAGTTGAATTGAATTGAAATGAAGTCTGCAGGTTGAGTCAGAAGCCATGACTTGACCTCAGAAATCAGTGTTTCATCATCTTGGAAGTGCTTGCCCTTCAAAAATGACTTCAAGGTTGAAAAGAGGTGGAAATCAGATGGTGTGAGGTTGGTAGAGTGAGAGGTTTGAGGAAGGATTTTATAGTCGCGGTGTGGCAACCTGGGGAGTGCACAATGGTTTACCACCTTAGACAGGAACAAAGGACGTGAAGTTAACCTTTTGTGTGTGAGAAGTTTCTAGATGCCCTAGTAAGATAACAGGGAGGTGTCAAGGATGAATGGACTGACTGCAGCTGGGGGAGATTATCTTTTGTGTGTGAGGAGAGTCTAGAAGGATGTCATGTTATTTAAGGGAAGAGTTCCTACTTGTATGCCATTCTGTCTATGCTACTTGTGTGAGTCGTGTAATAAACCGCCTGAACCTAAGCATTGCCTCATTCTTTACACGCTCCACACTGTGACCCAAGACGAATCATGGAATAACGATGGAAGATCCCCGGAGCCAACCTCGACTGAAACCCACAGTTTCGCGTGCGGCTGTAGCGATCAAACTACCTGATTTTTGGCAGCACAACCCACGCTCCTGGGTTCCACCTAACCGAGGCGCATTTCGCACCTCCGAGGGATATCGCTGATGATAGAAATTCTACTATGTGGTTGCAGCGCTCGATGCCAGCACGGCTCAGCACATTGAGAGCCTGCTCGATCTGCCACCAGCCGACGGCAAATATGACGCGCTGATGGCTGCCCTCATCCAGCACTACACGCTCTCGGATGGTGAGGAGAGCAGGAGAGGCTTCTGACGCGGACCGAGTTGGTGAGACGTTGTTTGGCCGTGGACATGATGGAGAAGATGCTGAGTTAAAGGGCACGGACGACGACCACGTCATCTTCACCCACATTTTCCGCAGGAACCTTCCGACAGCGGCGAGAGCAGTCCTGGCCAATTTGGTCGTTGCTGGGCCAAGCGGGACTATCGTGCGCTGGCCCGAGAGGCAGGGACCGATCAGCGTCGCCGACCAGGGCTTTCGTGACCATTGCGGCAGCGACGGAGCCCAGCACGTCGACACGAGGAGCCGTCCACGGCATCAGCAGAACCACCGATGGCAGCATCAGCGGGGGGCCAAGGAACTGGAGGGTGACACGCGTTTGTTTCTACAATCGCCGCTTTGGCAGAGAGGGCACGCAAATGTATACACCGTGGCCAGTGTCAAGCGCTCGGGAAACGCCATGACCAGGGGGTCGTAGCAGCCGCGACCCTCGTGGAGGAGAACAAGCTGCTCTATTTGGAAGGATGCACGCTCGGGAGGGCATTTTCCTTGTGACACCGGCGCACAGAGGAGTTTTCATCCGGCTGACCTAAGTTGACCGTGCTGGCAGTGAGCCAGCGGCCCCGAGATGGCAGCAGCAAATGGCTCAGACATTAAGACCTTTGGTGAGAGGACTCTGTTCTTGTCTTTACACGGTCGTACATTTGAATGGACTTTTGTTGTAGCAGCATTGGATTACCATATACTGGGGGCTGATTTTCTATGTGCACATGGGTTGTTGGTAGTCTTTTGACTCTCTCCCCTGTATAGCTCAAGTGACCCGGCCAACAGCACAAGCCAACGTCACAGCAGCATGCGGTAAGTTCCACACACTGCTCGCTCAGTTCCCAGCACTCACAGTCCCGACGTTTTCAACAGCTATCGCTAAACATGGGATGGAGCATTTTATCACCACCACCGGGGCGCCCGTTTTTGCAAGACCTCTGCGCTTGGACGCAGCTAAACTGACCATAGCGCACGAGGAGTTCACTAACCTAGAGAGGTTAGGCATCATCAGGCGCTCAAACAGCCCATGGGCTTCCCCGCTACACATGGTCCCTAAAGCTGAAGGTTCGTGGCAACCTTGCGGCGATTTCCGCTGGTTAAACAACGCTACAGCGCATGACCGCTACCCAATTCCCCACATTCAGGATTTTTCCGCTCACCTCGCAGGAGCGCGCATTTTTTCTAAGATAGATTTGGTCCGTGGTTACCACCAAGTCCCAGTGCGCGCTGAGGACATACCCAAAACAGCGGTAATAACTCCGTTTGGTTTATTTGAGTTCTTGTGCATGCCGTTTGGGCTTAAAGGGGCTGCACAGACGTTCCAACGCATGATGGATGCAGTGCTGCGTGATCTCCCTTTCGTGTTCGTCTACCTGGACGATATCTTGGTAGCCAGCACGTCCGAAGACAAACACGAAACCCACCTCACAACGGTTTTCCGTAGGTTGGAAGAGCACTGTTTAATAATCAACCCAGCGAAATGTCAGTTCGGGGTGACGGGGATTGGTTTTTTAGGGCATCGCGTCTCTCCCGAAGGAACGGTTCTGCTGTCTGACAAAGTGCGCGCAGTGACAGAATTTCCCCGACCACAAACGGTCAGGGCGCTACAAGAATTTTTGGGAATGGTGAACTTTTATAACCGTTTCCTTCCCCGCGCAGCGCAGCTCATGCAGCCATTGTACGCTGCGCTCAAAAAACAGAAACCCGTGGATAAGGTCGAATGGACCCCAGAGCAAGAGCAGGCGTTCTCGGAAGTTAAAGCAGCACTGGCAAACGCCGCATTGTTAGCACATCCAGACCCAACGGCCCGCATAGCCCTCACCACTGACGCCTCAGATGTGGCCATAGGGGCTGTCGTGGAGCAGCGCATCGCTGGGGCTTGGCAGCCGCTTGCCTTTTTCAGCAGAACCTTGCACGACAATGAACATAAATACAGCGCGTTCGACAGAGAGTTGCTGGCTCTCCACCTGGCCATTCGTCATTTCCAGTTCTGACTGGAAGGGCGCAATTGTACTGCTTTCGTTGACCATAAGCCACTAACATTCACGATGGCCAAATTTTCAGAACCTTGGTCGGGCCGGCAGCAGAGGCAGCTGGCTGCGATCTCAGAGTTTACTACCGATATTCAGCATGTGTCAGGCAAACTGAATGTAGTGGCAGACTGCCTCTTGCGTGCCGTTGTGGCCCCGGTCTGTGTAGGGTTGGATTACGCAGCCATGGCCGCGGAGCAGGCTAGTGATGCAGACGTGCGCGCGCTCCAGTCTGGACCAACAGGGTTAAGGCTGGAGAAGAGGACACTGCTTAATGGCATTCCCCCCTTAATCTGCGACGTCTCCACGGGTCGCCCACGGCCTGTGGTTCTGGCCGCGTGGCGCCGCCGCGTGTTTGAGTCGGTTCACTCTTTGGCACACCCAGGGGTGCGCGCGTCGGTCAAAATGGTAGGAGAGAAATATGTGTGGCCGGGCCTTTGCAAACAAGTGAAAGAGTGGGCGGCAGCCTGCGTGGCGTGCCAATGAGCCAAGGTTCACAGACACACGAAGGCTCCTTTGGAGCCGTTTCGCATCCCGGCTAAGAGGTTTGACCATGTCCATGTGGACCTCATAGGCCCCCTTCCGCTGTCACATGGGTACACGCATCTCCTGACAATGATGGACCGTACCACGCGCTGGCCAGAAGCGGTTCCGCTGGCGGCAACCACGGCCGAGGAGGTGGCGCGCGCGTTTTTAACAGCATGGGTGGCGCGTTTTGGAATTCCGTCGGACATTACGTCCGACAGAGGCTCTCAATTTGTTTCTGAACTCTGGTCAACCATGGCCCGCAGCCTAGGTGTCTCAATTCACCGCACAACCGCATACAATCCGCAGGCAAATGGGTTATGCGAACGTTTTCATAGGTCGTTAAAAGCGGCTCTGAGGGCTTCACTGACGGATGCAAATTGGGTAGACAGGCTACCATGGGTTTTATTGGGGTTACGTTCTGCGCCTAAAGAGGATCTGGAAGCTTCCCCAGCAGAACTCGTTTTTGCACAACCACTTTGGCTGCCTGGGGAGTTTCTGCCAGATAATCCTGCCCCGGGCAGCTCCCCGTCTCAGCTGCTGCAGCGTTGCATAGACTCAAGCACACTGCCGGGCCCTGCCCACCACAGTTTTCCGCGCGTTTTTGTGCCTAAAGCTTTGAAAAACGCAGAGTTCGTGTTTGCCAGACACGACGCCCACCGCCCCCCACTGCGCCCACTTTATGATGGATTGTTTAGAGTGCTGGAAACAGGGGATAAGCATTTTTTGCTAGATTTGGGGGGTAGGAGGGAAAAAATTGGCATAGACAGACTCAAACCTGCTTTCGTTGTGGCTGACGAGCAAGTGCTGTTGGCGAGGGCCCCTCGGCGTGGAAGACCCCCACGGGGCGCTTCCCAGAGAAAAGATTCTCCAGAGCACCCACACGGACAGTCAAAAAGTTTTCATCCCCAGACATCAGCCTCCCAGCATGGCAGCACCACGGAGGCAACGAATTCTGGCTACAGCAGATATGGCAGAAGACTGAAGCCCAAGCAGCATGCGGACTGATGTGGATGGTTCTACAGCATGTGGACTGATGTTAATGGTTCTGTCACAGCATGTGGACTGTTACCCTTTTGTCCTATCTAAGTTGCTGGGGGGGGGGGCAACCTGGGGAGTGCACAATGGTTTACCATCTTAGACAGGAACAAAGGACGTGAAGTTAACCTTTTGTGTGTGAGAAGTTTCTAGATGCCCTAGTAAGATAACAGGGAGGTGTCAAGGATGAATGGACTGACTGCAGACGGGGGAGATTATCTTTTGTGTGTGAGAAGAGTCTAGAAGGATGTCATGTTATTTAAGGGAAGAGTTCCTACTTGTATGCCATTCTGTCTATGCTACTTGTGTGAGTCGTGTAATAAACCGCCTGAACCAAAGCATGCCTCATTCTTTACACACTCCACAGCAGAACCATTCTTCCATCTGTGCAACATGTGAACCGGAGCATTGTCTTGCAGGAGGTGGATACCTTTGGTCAGCATGCCACGCCTCTTGGTTCGTATGGCCTTCTGCAATTTCTGCAGCAGCGAAGTGTAGAAAATCCAAGCCATTCTTAGCAGGAAATCCAACATCAGTGCTCTGTGCTGGTCCCTAAAGACCATGAGCATGACAAAGAGTTTGACACTTGTCTTCTTAGGTGGGAAGTAATAATGCTTCTATTGGTTCAGCTGGCCTTTTTTATGTCAAGTCCCGGCTGATAGGCATGACACCTGCTGGAAGTACCGAAGAAAGCATGTACTTTATGCTTAAACCTCCATCCATCTTCAGTTAGAGCAACATCCTCGCAAACTCTTCAACAGATGCACAGTAGCAGGAAGAAATGTTCTCTTAAGTTCTGATATATTAGAGTTTCTTCAAGAATTGCACTGTGCTGACTGGTGTTCTTCTGAGGTGTATGTCTCACCACAAGTGGTGGGGGCAGCATATTGTTTAGCAAGGCAGGTACCTCTTTATAATACAGCCTGTGAAGGAGAGACAGGGAACTCACCTTACAATGGTGGTCTAGGGGTTGAATACCTTTTTTCACATGATGAAGACCCTGGAGAGACTGCTCCTTGCTCACCTCCACCCCCTGGTGGGACTAGCGATGGATCCACTCCAGTTCGCTTACCAGCATGGCATTGAGGTGGAGGATGCAGTGATCTTCCTCTTTCACCATTCTCTGTCCCACCTGGAGAAGCCCAGGAATGCGGTGAGGATCATGTTTTTTGACTTCTCCAGTGCTTTCAACACCATTCAACCGATGATCCTGAAGGACAAGCTGCTGTGCGCAGGGGTGGACCAGCACCTGTCATCATGGATCCTGGACTACCTCACTAACCGGCCTCAGTTTGTGAGAACCCGGGATTGTGTGTCCGACACGATCATCGGTAGCATGCCCCCCCCCCCCAGGGAAGGGTTTTGGCTCCCTTCCTGTTCACTCTTTATACTGCGGACTTCTCACACAATACAACACACTGCCATCTACAGAAGTTCTCTGACGACTCTGCGATCGTTGGTCTCATCTCCAACGGAGATGAAGCTGAGTACAGAGGACTTATCCAGGACTTCGTAGACTGGTGCCATCGGAACTGCCTCCAGATCAACACGAGGAAAATTAAGGAGCTGGTGGTGGACTGCCGCAGACAAGGACAACCCCTCATTCATTCATTCATTGGCTCCATCGATCTCGAAAGATCATGGGGGGGTTTTGTGCCTTGGGTCATCATTCAGGGAGCTGCACTATCGGGCGTGGCTGTAGAGGCCGATACGGGATCTGCAGGTCCTGCCGCAGCCGTTGCAGATAAATTCTTCACAGTGTAGTGGGGGTCTCGACAGTCTCCTCTGTCTGCGGAGTCTCTTCTCCCCCCAGCGAGTGTCTCTTCTTTCCTCTGCTGTTCGGATGACATCCTGGGTGATGGTCCGCCAGTTGGAGCGGACGGAGGTGGCTGACTCCAGGTCGGAGGGGTTAAAGCCTCCAGCCTTGAGGTCACGCTTGCAAACATCCTTGAATCTGAGAGTTGGACGTCCCTTTGATCTAGTTCCAGTAGCCAGCTCCCCATACAGTAAGTCTTTGGGGATGCGGCCATCCTCCATTCGGTTGACGTGGCCAAGCCATCGCAAGCGTCTCTTTGTCAGGATGGCAAACATACTGGGCACATCTGCTCTGGCCAGGACGTCGATGTTGGAGACACGGCCCTGCCAAGTGATGTGCAGTAGTCTGCGAAGGCAGCGCTGGTGGAAGGCGTTCAGTCGGCGTTCCTGGCAGGAGTAGAGGGTCCATGCTTCACTGCCGTATAGGAGAGTACTCAGTACACAGGCCATGTAGACTCTTATCTTGGTGTTGATGGTTAGCATAGAGTTGTCCCAGACTCGCTTCGCCAGACGGGCCATCACCGTCGATGCCTTGCCGATACGGGCGTTCAGTTCAGCGTCTAGGGAGAGATTGCTGGAGATGATCGACCCGAGGTAGGTGAACTTGTCCACCACCGCAAGTGTGTGGTCGCCGATATTGATATTGGGAGCACTGCTGACATCCTGGCCCATGACCTCGGTCTTTTTAAGGCTGATGGTGAGGCCAAACTCAGAGCAGGCACGAGCAAGGCAGTTGATGAGACGCTGGAGCGCTTCCACGGTGTGGGCAACAAGACCAGCATCATCAGCAAAGAGCAGCTCCCTGATTAGAACGCTTCGCACCTTGGTCTTTGATCTGAGGCGTGCCATGTTGAAGAGGCCTCCGTCGCTCCTGGTGTGGAGAAAGACACCGTCTTCAGAGCCCCGGAAGGCGTAGCACAGAAGCAGGGAGAAAAAGATGCCAAATAGGGTAGGAGCCAGAACACAACCCTGCTTCACACCGTTCTTGATCGGGAAAGGGTCTGAGGATAATCTATCAAACTGGACAATGCCGTTCATGTCCTGGTGGAATGACTTGATCATGCTCAAAAGCTTGGGGGGACATCCAATTCGTTGGAGGAGGGCAAACAGTCCATCCCTGCTGACCAAGTCAAAAGCCTTGGTCAGATCGATAAAGGCCAAAAAGAGGGGTTGTCTCTGCTCCCGACACTTTTCTTGCAGCTGCCTCATAGAGAAGACCATATCTATGGTTGACCTGGTTGCTCTGAATCCACACTGCGCCTCTGGATACACACGTTCGGCAAGTAGTTGTAGTCTGTTGAGGACGACACGGGCAAAGGCTTTGCCAACTATGCTTAGGAGTGAGATACCGCGATAGTTGTTACAATCGCTCCGCTCCCCCTTGTTCTTGTAGAGAGTGATGATTTTGACATCACGCATATCTTGGGGCACAGCCCCTTCCTCCCAGCACTGCAACAGGAGCTCATGGAGGTGTTTCAAGAGCGAGGTCTCCTTTGCGGTTTTGACGATTTCAGGGGGGATGTTGTCACTGCCCGGAGCCTTGCCGTTTGAAATAGAGTCTATCGCCTTCCTGAGCTTCTCGATGGTGGGTGGAGCGTCAAGCTCATCCATGACTGACAGTAAAGGGGTGTTCTCAATTGCCGTGTTTGAGACGGTGGTTACTCTCGAGTAGAGCTCTTGGTAGTGCTCAGCCCATCTCTCCATTTGTTTACCGCGATCCTTGATGACATCTCCTGCAGCTGATTTACGTGGGGCGGTCTTGATGACACTGGGACCGAAAGCCTTCTTCATGCCTTCATGCCGAAAGCCTTCTTCATGCCTTCGTACATTTTGCGCATGTTTCCGTGATCTGCAGAAAGCTGAATGTCCTGGCAGAGGTTAAGCCAGTAGTCGTTGGCACATCGCCTTGCAATCTTTTGTGCATTGTTCCTCGCAGCGCGCAGTGTAGCAAGCGTCTGCACAGAGGGCTCCTTCTTGTGGGCAATTAGGGCTGCACGCTTGGCAGCGATTGCAGGTTCCATCTCAGCGGCTCCAGCTTCAAACCAATCCGCACTCTTCCCCACCTTTTTCCCAAAGGTACCTATGGCGGTCTCAAACACAGCCTCACGGATATGGTTCCACCTTGCAGAAGCACAGTCAGTGGGACAGTCCGGCAGGGCTTCATTTACGACTTTAGCATAGCGTTCCCGCAGTTCAGGTACTGTAATCATAGCCGTGTTGATGCGGGGTCGGGGTTTCTGCTTGGAGCGGTTGACACGTCTGAGGCAGAGACGTACCTTAGTGGCGACCAGGGAATGGTCAGTGTCACAGTCAGCGCTGTGTGAAAGCGCGTGACCAGCACTCGGTTCAGCAGGGATCTCCTGGTGATGACGAAGTCCAGCTGATGCCAGTGGCGAGACCTTGGATGTCTCCAGGATACACGGTGACAAGGCTTGGTGGAGAAGAATGTGTTGGTCAGACAGAGGTCATGAAAGGAGCAGAGTTCAAGGAGGCGTTGACCGTTCTCGTTGAGCTTGCCGATGCCGAAGCGGCCAATGCAGCGGGGCCAGGAGTCATGATCTGCCCCTATCCGTGCGTTAAAGTCACCAAGCAGAAACAGGTGCTCCTTGGCAGGGATCTGCTGGATCCTGGTTTCGAGCGCCTCGTAGAATGCATCTTTCATCTCAATTGAAGAGCAGAGCGTCGGAGCATAGGCGCTAAGGATATTAGCTGGTCCAGAGGAGGTTATGAGACGGAGAGAGAGGACTCGTGGAGTGCCTGAAGACGGCGGTTCAATAGAGGACAGAAGGGAGTTTCGAACAGCGAATCCAACACCATACAGGCGAAGCTCGTCAGGCTCCTGTCCTGCCAGAAAAACGTATAGTTCTTCTCCTTCAAGCTGCCGTTGCCCGGGGAGTCGCATCTCTTGCAGTGCTGCAATGTCAATATTAAGCCTCTTCAGCTAGCGGTCGATGATAGCAGTTTTCCTGGCGTTGTTGATTTTGCTGGAGGTCGTCAGAGAGGCCAGGACAAATTGTTCTGACGTTCCAGGTTGCCAGACTCAGCTCTGGCGGCGTTGGTTTCTTGATATTAGCTGGTGCAGTGATTACAGTCTGTGGATTCAGCTTTTGGCCTACACTTCAAGCACCCTTTGAAGTAAGCGGACCGTGACGGGCCAGCACCTTACTGACTGGGGGCTGCCCACTAAAGGCGGTGGTAGCTGGCCAGTGGGACACGCCGATCCCTCCACCGTCGGGAGACAGCCCTAGGCGCCCGAGCTTACGCCAATTTGCTCTGGAGCGTTTAACCAGTAACGGCGTCTCCCTCCCCGTATTTGAGCTGCCGCAGAAGGGCGGCACTGGGAGTGACCTCTCCAGGCACAAGGCCAGGGCGAAGTTGTGGAGAAACTGAGATGCCCAGTTGACAGATCCTCCTTCTCGGGCCTTGTTGGTAGTGTCCAATGGAAGGGACTTAGCCGATACAGTTGGTACCAACTGGGCTACAGGAGTTGCCGGAGGTCCCGCTACGTGAAGACCAACCGCCTACGGGCTTCCACTCCAGATTTTCTGTAGGGGGTTGTCTCCCTTAGCCTTTGTCACTCCCGTGACGACCACAAGGCAGTGGTGCTATTTGCCCATAGCTGGGGGTTGTTTTGTGTGGCACCAGGGCGTGTCCACGCGCCGGTGGGCCTGCGTGCCACACATTTGGGCCCAGCCCAAGGGGGACACACCTCCTCAGGACAACCCCTCACAGCACCAGTAAATATACAGGGAACAGACATTGAGATGGTGACATCCTACAAGTACCTGGGTGTTCATCTGAACAATAAACTAGACTGGTCACACAATACTGATGCACTCTACAAGAAGGGACAGCGCAGACTGTTCCTACTGAGGAGACTCAGGTCTTTTGGGTGTACAAGGGGGCGCTGTTGAAGACATTCTACGACACGGTGGTGCATCAGCCATCACTTTTTAGAGTGGTCTGCTGGGGCAGTGGGCATTACAGCAGCCGATAGAAGAGACTGAACAAACTGATCAAGAAAGCTAGCTCTGTCTGGCCCAGCGGAGGAGATAGGAGAGAGAAGCATGGTGGCTAAACTGTCATCTCTGCTGGAGTCCGAGTCCCATCTATGCAGGACATACTGAACGCACTGAGGAGCTCATTTAGCAGTAGACTATATCATCCTAGGTGCGCAAACCGAGAGGTTTCGCAGGTCCTTCCTACCTACGGCTGACAGACTGTATAACCTAAGCAGAGCTGCTCGCAGAGATGAGCAAAAAAAAAAAACGTGACGACCTAATAGTATTGAATGCCAATGACACAACAGACGATTACACAAATGGTCCCCTCCAGTATACACTAGGGACAATATCAGTCGCTAACGGAGGGTGACAATATGTATGGGCATCATATTCATGCTATGTAGGATAACTAAGTAGACTGTTATGCTGTTTATTCCATCTAGCTACAATGCTCCGCACTGTGTAGATATATTTATATATTTATGTGTCGTATGTATATCCACTGCTCTTATTTATATTTTCATATCTTCTTAATTATTGCTCTGAATGTTGCGATCCCTGTGCTGGTGCAATCCTGGAATTTGCCCCATTGTGGGACTATAAAGGGCTTTTCTCATCTTATGTTAATAGCAACCTGGAGGAGGGCATTGATCTTGAGCGCTCTTTTTTGGATAGCGTATAGTTCAGCAAGGCATGTTAGTGATGCACCCATAAAAACAGAAGAAGCACATTCTGTCTTGGATCGACATACCCTTGTAAATTACGCGCTCTCTGTGGAGGGTCCAGGTATCTAGCTACTCTTCTTAGAACCCCAAGCTTTGTGCTGCCTCAGCTGACCATCTTGATAATGAGATGGGACCAAGAGAGGTCTTTCTGGATTGTAATCCCAATCAACTCCACTTTATCAACCTTTGTTAGTCTTGGATCCTAGTGATGAACCCATGTTTCATCTTGTTTTATTACTCTTTTATTACTCAAAGGTTTGGATGACTTGTAATTTCCTGCTATTAAATTCAGATAAGACTGAAGTCATTCTTGTTGGTCCAAAAAACCTTAGAAATTTCCTTTCCAAATCAAACTTTCAGTTTGGATGCAGTTTCGCTTTCTCTTATAGCTCTGTGAGGAACCTTGGATTATTTTTGATCAAGATCTGTCCTTCAATTCACATATTAAATTTGTTTCTAAGACTGGCCTTCTATCAATTGTGTAATATTGCAAGATTAGGAGCATCTTGTGTCTCAGAGTGATGCTGAGAATCTGATCCACACTTTTAGTAGCTCGAGATTAGATTATTGTAATTCTTTATTATCAGGCTGTCCGTAAAACATCTTTAAAAAGTCTTCAGCTGATCCAAAATGCTGCAGCAAGAGTTTTTAAAACAGGTACAGAAAAGAGAGATCATATCTCTCCGGTTCTGGCCTCCTTCATTGGCTTCCCATAGAGTTTAGAATTAAGTTTAAAATCCTTCTTCTTAAGATAAGATAAGCCTTTATTAGTCCCACAATGGGGAAATTCCAGGATTGCAACAGCATAGGGATAGCAACACTCAGAGCAACAATCAGAAAGCAAGAAAAAAACAACATCTAGTAAACATATGTCCATATTACTATAAATGTATATATATATAGACACAGTGCAGAGCATTATGGCTGGTGAATGTGCAGCAGAAGAAATTATATTAATTTATATTAATTAATTATATTTATTATTTATATTTATTTATTAATTATATTAATAATATTTCTTACTTACAAAGCTCTAAACAATCAGGCTCCTTTTTAGTTAAAAGATCTGATACTACCATATTATCCTAACAGAGCACTACGCTCCCAAAATGCAGGATTACTTGTAATACCTAGAATCTCCAAAAGTACAATGGGAGGCAGAGCCTTCAGTTATCAAGCTCCTCTCCTGTGGAACCAGCTGCCAATCTGGATTCGGGAGTCAGACTCGATCTCTGTTTTTAAGAATAGGGCTAAAACCTACCTTTTTGATATAGCCTACAATTAGGGAGGGATCATGTGTTTCTGAACCCTCCCTTAGTTATGCTGCTAATAGGTTTAGTCAGCCGGGGGACCTCCAGTAATGCACTGGGCCTCATTCCTTTCCTCACTCTCTATGAAATATTTTTTTTTGCTGGTCATTAACATCTGTTTGTTCTCTCCCATAGACTGAGTCCCCATCGTGCTGTTTGCTCTCTACATGTCTGTTCTTTTCATCTTGTCTATCCCCTCACCCCCCAGCCAGTCGCAGCAGATGACTGCCCCTCCCTGAGCCTGGTTCTGCTGGAGGTTTCTTCCTGTTAAAAGGGAGTTTTTCCTCTCCACCGTCACCAAGTGCTGCTCACAGGGGATCACCTGATTGCTGGGGTCTTTCTGCAACTGTGGGGGTTCCCCCTACAGTTGATAGTGCTATGAGATGACTGTTGTTGTGAAATGGCGCTATATAAATAAAGTTGAATTGAATTGAATTGAATACTCTGTCTAAGAAGCCTTCCTTGTTTTCTTGGCACATGATGGCGCATCCTCCCCATACTGTAAGTCTCTTTCATCTAATCAAACATCTTCCGTGGTGTGTGACCTCAACTACAGGAACCTGATGACTGCTCTGCATTCAACTGGCTCCATTGTCTCACCCTGCTCCACCTTAGCACCTGGAAAAGAGAAACTCTTTGGAGTTCAGGGCTGCAAATAAGAACATAACCTATAGCGACATGGATTATTATATGTGTGACATTTCAGTCTCCTACAATTACAGAAAGTGGGTCAAGGGAAATCTTTAATTAATGGCCCTTGTATTATATTCAGTTAGAGTTCTTAATATTTCTTTACCTGTTTTGTTATTTTGTGAATTAATTGTGTCATCTTTTTGTTTCCTTTTTTACGTGTTACAGAACCTGGAGGAAGAAAATATAAATCAATTCTTAGCAGAGTTCAGCGATACAGTAACCGACAATGACATTACTGAAGAAATTGTTACCTCCTCAGCCACTATCAGTACCATTGTTACAATACTCAACAATGTAGCCGACACAATTTCTGAAAGAGAGAATTTTGAAATTAACAGTACTACAGCAGAGGTATTTCATTTATTCACCTGCAATATTGTTAAAATCCCAAAACGTTTCATCATTTATTAATCTAATATGTTCTGTTGCTGTAGGATATATTTAAAACCATTGATGTTCTCACAAATGATGAGGCACAGGAGTCATGGGAAATTCTAAATGATAACACCACAACAAATGGAGCAACAGAACGCCTCAGCTCATCACTGTTAATGTCTCTTGAGACAATAACAGAACACATTGTCAATGAAAGTTTTACATTCAACACTCCTTTAATTTTCTTCAGCAAAACCAGATTCTCAAGCAATTTCAGTTCTGACTTTAATTCTTCATTGAAGATTGACATAAAAGAGGCTGATGGAGACAATCTGACCCTCACTGTGATCATATTTTCTGGTCTGGATAATGTTCTCCCAGCTAGAGACCAGGAAAATTCATCAACTACTGTTATCGGTAGTCAGGTTGTGCTTATTCAGTCCAGTGGCAATAATATCACTGATGTATCACTGACGTTTGATATTCTAAATAAGACACTGGGGAACCCTAAATGTGTTTTCTGGAACTTCACCTTATTTGATGGTTTGGGAGGATGGGATGAAAAGGGCTGTACCGTACAAGAGCGCACCAATGAAACAGTCACCTGCACCTGCAACCATCTGACCTCATTCTCTATACTAATGTCACCCATCGCACCTCCGGCATTTCTGGATTGGATCACCTACATTGGACTCATCATATCCATCATTTCCCTGATCATATGTCTCATCGTTGAAGCTATTGTGTGGAAAAAAATACGAGGGAACAGCACATCTTACTTGCGTCATGTTTCCATCGTTAACATCGCTGTGTCTCTCCTGATTGCAGATATTTGGTTTTTAATTGGGGCAGGCATTTCTGCAGCAGACAGAAACAAATCAGCATGCACTGCAGTTACCTTTTTCATCCATTTTTTCTACCTAGCTATGTTTTTCTGGATGTTAGCATCAGCTCTGCTGTTGCTTTACCGTATGCTTAATGTGTTTGGTAATACCTTGTCTAAAACATCTCTGTTGGCCATTGGATTTTCTCTAGGCTATGGCGCTCCTCTTGTCATTGTTAGTCTAACTATAGCTGTAACTGCCCCCAAAGACACATATATCCATTCAAATGGTGTCTGCTTTCTAAACTGGGATGAGTCCAAAGCTCTGCTAGCATTTGTGATCCCTGCACTGTTAATCGTGCTAATAAACCTCACTATCCTGATTGTGGTGCTTTTTAGAATAGTGGGAAGAAGAGTCAGACCTAATTCTTCACAAGCTGGTGAGGACCATGTTCTGTTAGTAATTGCCAAGACTTTAGCTGTTCTTACACCATTGTTTGGATTAACTTGGGGTCTTGGAATTGGGACCATGGCTGACCCTCAAAACCTCGGAGCCCATGTGACCTTCTCTTTATTCAATTCTCTGCAGGTAAAAGATGTGGTTTTTAATGATGTGTTATACCAAAGTATTTATACTTTATTCTAAGGAGTCTTAGTGCTGAATTTGCCTTTTACCAATGAATCCCTAATGGTTGTTGCCATGTCTTTCAAAAGGGTTTTTTTGTACTTGTGGTTGGAACATTGCTGGACAAAAAGGTATGTGATGTCTTCACATTTTCTGTCTTTATAGTAGTTTTAAAAGCTGATTTATTGACATATTTTTGAACAAAATTTTCTAGGTGCGTTCTGTGATAACTATAAAATCACAAACTTCCAGGAGTGGGACAAGGGTAAGAATTTTATATGAATTGGAAAACTTTATTATCCACAAATGTGGAAACTTGCCTTTAGTTTCACCATAAAAAACACATAATCAGAAAACAGCATAATTAAGTATGTCAGCATGATATCACTTGTTTGTTGGTATAAGTTGTTCTTTTGCTCTTGCCATTGTTTCAGAGCACCAGTGCTGGACACTCCTCATCTTTCCTGGATTTTTTCCGGAGAGGACCAAGAGGTAACCCTTATTAAATGGAAATAAATTCAAGCAGCTGCTAACTATGATGTAGTCTATGTGGGGGTAAAGTCTGATTACTTGAATTGCTAGAATCCCAAATAGTGGGTACTGAATTACATGAATGGGCATGTTTAATTCCTCCCAGGAACGACGGCCTGAGTAACTCACTGCTCAGAGGCCTACGTCTCCTCCCCCACAAACACTGAGCATTTGTGTGCGATGTCTTGCCCGTGACTCTTGTAAGGCCAGCTCACAGGATGAAACTGATTTGCTAGTTGTAGAACAAAAGGCTCACAATAACACAATGTAAATTATTTTATTTAGCAAAATAAAACTGACATTACCAAACTGTTGCTGCAGAAGCAAATAAATCAGTCTGCGGCACCCAAAAATGAATTATCACCATTGTATGCTAATGTTAGAGCTACATCAGTGATAGAACACGTATGCCAACGTGATACAGCTGGCACACTATCAGCGTTTTATCGGCTCTTGATAGGAAGCATAGATGCTCTGACAACAGGCTCCATGGTTTTCTTAGTGTTGCACTCCTGCATACTTGTGGAGGGATGTGTCAAGACCAACAAAATAAATTAACTGGAAATAATCCCAGTCTTAATATGCATGGTGTTCATGTATTATAATTATTATAGAGAAAATTTCTGAATGACATAGCAAAAAAGTGGGAAAAGCAGCATCATCTTCCCACTTCATCCAGGCATCCATTATTCCCAACAGCACACATAGTATGAGGGAGGACTGAAAAGTTCATAGTGTTCAAATTTGACCAGATGTGGTTTATTTTTCAACCACAGGGATCCAAGCGCTGCAACACCGATGGAAGAAGTGTGTGGACAGAAGGGGAGACTATTTTGAAAAATCAACCACATTTCGTCAAATTTGACCACTATGAACTTTTCGGTCCCCCCTCGTAAATCACACCAACATCGGCCCAACGTGCCATTCAGCTGATATCTAGCTAGTGTCTTGCCAATTAGCAAACAACCTCTATAAAATTCATCCATCCATCCATCTTCTACCGCTTTTCCGGAGATCCGGGTCGCGGAGACAGCAGTTCAAGCAGAGAAGCCCAGACTTCCCTCTCCCCAGCCACCTGCTCCGGCTCTTCAGAGAGGACACCAAGGCGTTCCCAGACCAGCTGGGAGACGTAGTCTGTCCACCAAGTCCAGAGTCTGCCCCGGGGTCTCCTCCCAGTGGGACGTGCCCGAAACACCTCAAGTGGGAGGTGTCCAGGAGGCATCCTAATCAGATGCCCATACCACCTCAACTGACTCCTTTCAATGTGGAGGAGCAATGGTTCTACTCTGAGCCTCTCCCGGATGACTGAGCTCCTCACCCTATCTCTGAGGGTGAGTCCAGCAATCCTACGGAGAAAGCTCATTTCAGCCGCTTGTATCGGCGATCTTGTTCTTTCGGTCATTACCCAAAGCTCGTGACCATAGGTGAGAGTAGGAATGTAGAATGACTGGTAAATCGACAGCTTTGCCTTAGAACTCAGTTCCCTCTTCACCACAACAGACCGGTACAACGTCCACATCACTGCAGATGCTGCTCCAATCCATCTGTCAATCTCTCGCTCCATTCTCCCCTCACTCGTGACAAGACCCCAAGATACTCCACTTGGGGCAGAAGCCTGTCCCCAACCCAGAGAGGACAATCCACCTTTTTCCGGCTGAGGACCATGGACTCAGACTTGGAGGTGCTGATTCTCATCCCAGCCGCTTCACACTCAGCGGCATACCATCCCAGCAAGGGCTGTAGGTCATTGCTGGATGAAGCCAACAGGACAACATCATCTGCAAACAACAGAGATGAGATCCTGTGGTCACCAAGCATGACACCCTCCATTCCCTGGCTGTGCCTAGAAGTCCTGTCCATAAAAATTATGAACAGGTTCGTGACAAAGGGCAGCCCTAGTGGAGTCCAACTCTCACTGGGAATGACTCCGACCGAGTGTTGGCAATGCGAACCAAACTCTCACAACGGTCGTACAGAGACCGAATGGCTCGTAGCAACAAGCCCGATACCCCATACTCCCGAAGCACCCCCCACAAAAAACCACGAGGGACGCGGTCAAATGCCTTCTCCAAGTCCACAAAACACATGTAAACTGATTGGGCAAACTCCCACGAACCCTCGAGAATTCTCGAGAGGGTAAAGAGCTGGTCCGGTGTGCCACGGCCAGGACAAAAACCACATTGCTCCTCCTGAATCTGAGGTTTGACCAACAGCCAGACTCTCCTCTCCAGTACCTTGGCATAGACCTTCCCAGAGAGGCTGAGGAGTGTGATCCCTCTAAAGTTGGAGCACACCCTCCGGTCCCCTTTTTTGAAAAGAGGAACCACCACCCCGGTTTGCCATGCCAAAGGCACTGCCCCCAGCCTCCACGCAATGTTGCAGAGGCGTGTCAAGCATGACAGCCCAACAACATCCAGGGCCTTGAGGTACTCAGGGTGAATCTTGTCCACCCCTGGGGCCCGGCCACCAAGGAGATTTTTAACCACCTTGGCGACCTCAGCCCCTGTGATAGGCGAGTCATCCCCCTCGTCCCCAAACCCTGCTTCCTCTGTGGAAGGCGCATCAGTGGGATTGAGGAGATACTCGAAGTATTCCTTCCACCGCCCCACGATATCCCCAGTCGAAGTCAACAGTGCCCCATCCGCACCATACACAGTGTGGACAGGGAGCTGCTTCCCCCTCCTGATCTGCCGCACAGTTTGCCAGAATCTCTTGGAGGCTGACCGAAAGTCTTGTTCCATGGCCTCACCAAACTCCTCTCATACCCGGGTTTTTGCTTCAGCAACCACCCGAGCTGCACTCCGCTTAGCCTGCCAGTATACCTCAGCTGCTTCGGAAGTCCCACAAGCCAACCAAGCTTGATAGGACTCCTTCTTCAGCTTAATGGCCCCCTCACCACTGGTGTCCACCACTTGGTTCGGGGGTTGCCACCACGAGATGCACCAACCACCTTGCGGTCACAGCTCTGGGCCGCTGCTTCAGCAACAGAGGTGGAGAACATGGCCCATTCAGGGCCATGAATAGAATCATAGAATAATTCATTCTATAAAATTCATTTCCAATGTAAACTTGTTGATGTTGAGCTGACATGTGTGCTGTTGTGGAGGTATCGCTTTTCCGAAGAACCGGGTCACAGTGGCAGCAGTCCAAGTAGAGAAGCCCAAACTTCTCTCTCTCCAGCCACCTCCTCTAGCTCTTTAGAGGGGACATCAAGGCATTCCCATGCCAGCTCATTCTGGCTAGTAGCTAATGTGATGGTGCATTGTCTGTCCATTCATTCATCCACATTTCACATGATTCACTACTGCTCCTAAGCAGTTGCACAAATACTCACCAAACTCACTTACAATGGTCCTCACTTGGGTCTGCATCCAGGCTTTGTTCAAAGTCAAAGGTCAGGAGATCTGGGCACTCTCAGGGTTATTTCATCTGAATGAACTTTTCCGTCATTGACTGGTTGGTTAAGGAATTACATATTCATGGCTTTCATCATTATTGTTGCCATATTCTGATAGTCATTGTATCATTTATAAAAAATGGATGTACTGTTTTACAATAGACTGAATCATGTTCTGTTACTGTTCTTTCAGGTGGCTACAGTGTCTCATCCAGTGGCCCTGGCAATCATTCTTACAGCAACACTTGATACTGTGTCCACAGTGCTCTGATCATTCAGAGAATCAAGCAAGAAAGTCTGGCTTTTTGATCATTGTTGTTGTATCTATGTACCTTAATGTGCTAATTATAAGTGAATGTGCACATCAAAAAAAATACTTATTGGGAAAAGCAAAAGAGGTAGCTTTTTATGTGAAAAAGTACACTCTTTCTTCTGGTATTGTGATTATCTTATAACTTTTCATGTATATGCTGCTGAGATGGTTGTCCTTCTGGAAGGTTCTCCTCTCCCCACAGAGGAATGCTGGAACTCTGACTGTGACCATTGGGTTCTTGGTCACATCCCTGACTAAGGCCCTTCTTCCCCGATTGCTCAGTTTAGACGGCTGGCCAGCTCAAGGAAGAGTCCTGGTGGTTCCGAACTTCTTCCATTTACAGATGATGGAGGCCACTGTGCTCATTGGGACCTTCAAAGCAGCAGAAATTTTTTTGCACCCTTCCCCAGATTTGTGCCTCAAGACAATCCTGTCTCAGAGGTCTACAGACAATTCCTTTGACTTCATGCTTGGTTTGTGCTCTGACCTGCACTGTCAGCTGTGGGACCTTATATAGACAGGTGTGTGTCTTTCCAAATCATGTCTAATTAATTGAATTTACCACAGGTGGACTCCAGTTAAGCTGTAGAAACACCTCAATGATGAAAAGTGGAAACTGGATGAACCTGAGCTCAGTTTTGAGTTTCATGGCAAAGGCTGTGAATACTGATGTGCATGTGATTTCTTAGTTTTTGATTTTTAATACATCTGCAAAAATCTAAAAAAAAAAAAAAAGCCAACTTTTTTCAAGTTGTCATTATGGGGTATTGTATGTAAAAAAAAATTACCTTTACCTTTTACTTGTCTTTAACTGATTAGACAGGTATCTCCCAGATTTATTACTATGTTCAAACCTCTCCAGACGTGTCCTTTTGTCAGTAATCTTTTAGTTCAAGCTTTAATTTTCTCTGATTGTGTTGCCTGTTTCTGTGGAGAAACAACACAGGTCATCTCCGAGTGATTTAATTTTCTGTTCTAACTCCAGTATCAGTGCCTTTTCTTTTTTATTCTTATATGAACAGTAAGATATTAATTTATCTCACATGGCTGCTGTTGCTGCTACCCAGAGAACACACGGTGATATTTCTGGCACATCACTGTTTTCCAGATATGATTCCCACTCCTTGTTAAAATTGTTAATAAAGTATTTGTCTTTGAGTAATGATGTAATAAATTTCCAGTTCATAGTTTTTCTTGAAACTTTTTTTATTCATCAGCATAACAGATACTGGAAGGTGATGACTGAAATCTTGCCTAGAAAGAATTTCAGTGTCTGCACTATCCCTCACAATGGAAGAAAAAGTATAGGAATGAGAATATGAGTGGTGCGTTGGTGAGAAGATGCATTCCTAAGGGTAAAATCTCACAGAGCTGCAATTGTAGACAAGACGTGATGGTTTTTTTGAATTGCCTACTTTTCTGAGGAATCGTCACGAACGTAGGGTTCACCTCTGTCATTTGCAAGAATTCACGTTTGGCGATCTTTTAACAACCATTTGCAACATTCACGCAAGTGGTGGCAAGAGTGTTTGTGAAAGCAGCTGGCCGACATTAACAACTATTAACAAATGGTTACAAAAGTGTTTGCAATTGATTAGCAGCTATTTACAAATGGCATTCACTTGTATAGGGCTTTTATCTCTGGATGATGAATATGGATTAGATTTGTATGGTGCTTTAAATGTCACTGTGACATATCAAAACACAGTAAGTCAAAATATTCATTCATTCCACACAGACATTGATAGTGGTGAGCTACTACTGCCCTTGTAGCTGCCCCTGTCTGTAGCAGACTGATGGAAACAATGGGTTGCCAATCCACGCCAACAGCCTCTCCGACCACTACCAAACATGTATACACATTCATACCCAATGTTATGGATACTGGAGGTAAGGTGGGTAAAGTGTCTTGCCCAGGAACATAACAACAGGATGGCCCGGGAGGAGACAGGATTCGAACCGCCGACCCTCTGGTTATAAGACTACCTACCATGCTGATGTAAGAAGTTCCATTTTTATAATGGTCTTTGGCATGACCTGGCCGGAACTTGAACCCCGACCTCCCGGTTGGGGGGCGGAGGCTGTACCTGTAGGCTACCAGTCCAATGACTAAAGCACGTTAACAGGATCCTGCTATCCAACCATTCACAAACATATTCACACACTGATGGCAGAGGAGCTGCATGCACAGGCGCTGGCCTGACCCACCAGGAGCAACTGTGGGTTCAGTGTCTTGCTCAAGGACACTTTGACATGCACACTGAAGACAGAGTGGGAATTGAACCCCTGACATTGATCAGTAGTCGGCCACACTACACCTGTGCCACAGCCACCCACAGCAACTCTGCCATGGTTTGAGAAACATTTGAGACCTTTACAACTCCCAGTAAAAATACCAGGTGAAATGTCAGGGGATTCTTGAATCCAATTCAATAAAATTAGGTGTGCAAATACTCCCCAGCATTTATTTTGTCCTGACCCTATGTGGAATACAGATGCTTGTAATGCTCTACAGAACAAATACTGAATACTGAACAAATCTGTTCTTCTTCTTGTCTATCCCCCTCACCTCCCCAGCCAGTCGCAGCAGATGAATGCCCCTCCCTGAACCTGGTACTGCCGGAGGTTTCTTCCTGTTAAAAGGGAGTTTTTCCTCTCCACCGTTGCCAAGTGCTGCTCACAGGGGGATCACCTAATTGCTGGGGTCTTTCTGCAATTGTGGGGGTTTTCCACTACAGTTGAAAGTTGCTATGAGATGACTGTTGTTTGTGAAATGACACTATATAAATAAAGCTGTATTGAAACTGAATAACAAACTATATGACCAAAAACACGATATAACTTCTGTCTGGTTTGGCACACAGCTGGGACAAAAGCTTCCCACCTCATCCCTGCTCACATGAGCTCCACACTGCAAAACACAAAGGTAGACCACATAAACTTATGCTAAATATAGGCTACATTCATTTTTCTTTTAACTCTGCATGTAAATATAGGGAACCTTACCTTCATCTGGAGGTGGTGTGAAGCGCTCATTGGGAGAGCTACCGTTTCTTTTGATTCTGTTGTGTTTTATTGGAATGATATGATTATTGTTTTTGGCTTTACTAACTTTATGTTCGTGTTTTTGTATTTTTTTTTTTTTGGTCTTTTGTATACATTATTAATCCCAGAGGGAAATTCAGGCCATCCACGCGGATGGATGAGACAGTCACGGTACGGCGCCAATCTCTTCACCATTCCCGCACACATTCACACCTAGGGCCACTATAGAGTCTCCAGTTAACCTAACCTGCATGTTTTTGGCCTGTCAGGAAACCGGAGTACCCGGGGTAAACCCACACAGACACGGGCAGAACATGCAAACTCCACACAGAAGGGTCACTGATGGTCAGGTGGTGGGATCGAACCCACAATGGTGGAATCAATCCCGTGACCTTCTTTCTGTGCTGCCACAGTGCTAACCACTGTGCCACTGAGCTGCCAGCTGCTGTTTGAAATTATAATAATAGTCTAGATCCTTTACAATTATTCTACCTGAAAATGATGCAGGCCTAAACAATCTCAAAGAGACTGGAGGTGTGGTGCTGAGGGACAGTAGCCGGCGTCAGGTGGTTGCACTGTTCAGACTATAATTCTTTTTTCACTAGGGTAATGTCATTTGTTTACATGTATACTAAATAAATTTGTATTCACAAAATAATGTCTTCGTAGTAGTGCTTCCTACCTGGAGGGGACATGGGCCTACTAACAGATGTGTCAGCGGACAGTAAGATTATTTTCCCGGGGTTTTTACAGGCTTGGAGTCTCTCTGGAGTTTTTTTCTCTATCCATATTTGTTTGTTGCTATCTGGTGAATAAAATGGTGATTCCTCTCCTCTTCTCTCTCACTGTGACGACGGAGTGTCACCACGGTTATGGTCCACCGTATGTGTGATTATATTATATCTGTAGTATGGTAAATGTTAATGTGATTGTTTGTTAAAATGTACACATTATTCTGGGATCTGTTTCTGACTATGTGGAGTGACCTTTTGTGAGATAATTGTTTGGTTATTTATTTGGGTAAAACAAGTGGTTATTAAATTCACATACCTTTGCCAACATGCTTCCTGAGGATGTCCGGGCAAAAGACTCTGTGATGGGCTGAATGCCTTTTAAAGGACACCAGCAGGAAGGAAGCATGTGATGGTGAGTCAGAGGGGTGATTTAGAATTTTGTAAATAGGGGTTTAAATTATTTATTGAATTATTTATGGTATTATTTATTCTGTGTTATTTATATGTATTTGTAAATAGGTGGGGAATTGTTTATGGACTTTTAGATGTTAGTGGGTATGTGTGAAAGATGAAAATGTTTATTGTTTTACCTGGGGTTATGGTAGGGGCTAATTAGTCCTAATTATCTCAGTTAATATATAACAGGTGCTTATTGTGGGAGAGAGAGATTCTTCCACTATTGTTGATGGAGAGTCGTGTCGGTGTGAAGTTTGGGTGTGTACACTGAAGTTGTTACTTGAGAAGATTGAAAATAAAAATGGAAAATTGCTGATTGCAAATTGCCTCAAGCCTCCTTTCATGAGAGACTGCTTTTACGTCAAATCACATTACGTTACACTCACTAAGGTGCATTTCTAAACTGCTGAATGTTGCAGTGAGCACTGTTGGAGCCATCATTCAGTGATGGGATGGGCACGGGACGGAAGGACTGATGGCGAGAAGAAAGGTAATGAGGCAAGAGGAGCAGTTTGACTCGGACGCAGCTATGGCAGCTGAGGAGCCGGGAGTCAGAGGACTGGGCAAGCTCGAGGAGCTAACGTGCTTAGTAAAATCCTTGGTTCGTTCGCTGACTGCCAGAGATCGTCAGAGGGAAGAAGAAGCCGCTCTCCATGACCAAAGGCGGCAGACTGTAGATAATCAAATTCGTCGGGTGCAGTCGCAAGTAGCGGAGTTGAGAGAGGAGTATGGGAGCCGGGCTGAACGCAGTGGTGACGACGACGCTTCGGGGGAAGACCCCAGCGTGACGGCCAGTCGGGTCGGACCGCAGGAGGATGATTTACCGCTGCAGGTGCAGCTGAGGAGAACGCGAACGCACCACGAGCCCAGGCTGAATCCGCTCTCTCCCGAAGATGACATCGAGCACTACCTGGCGACTTTTGAGAGGATGGCTACAGTCTGCCGCTGGCGTGAAGAAGAGTGGGCTACCCAGTTGGCACCTTTACTTACAGGTAAAGCACTAAGTGCGTATGTACTGATGGACATTGCTGTCATAGACAATTATAAGAAAGTGAAAGAAGCAATTTTACATAAGTACGAAATAACACCCGAAACATACAGGAGAAGGTTTCGGTCACTGGACATTCATCAGGACGAAACTCCCCGTGAACTGTATGTTCGTTTAAAAGACCTGTGTGTTAAATGGATTAAACCTGAGACCTCAACGGTGAAAGACATTGTGGAACTATTAATTTTGGAGCAGTTTCTGCGGATGGTGAACCCGGAACTGGGAATTTGGATACAAGAGCGGGACCAGAAGACTGCAGAGGGCGCTACTCGTCTGGCGGAGGTTTTTCTGTCGGCCAGGTCTGGGAGCAGGAGAACTACTCTCGGTCGTGACAGCTCTTTCACCGCATGGAGTAAGTCTAATGAGGGTGAGAGGGGTGGTCCAGCTCAAAATAGATTGTATTCCAATTCCAGACAGATCACAAATGGCAGAGATAATAGAAGCAAAAAGTCACGTGTTGTGTCTAATAAAGATATACGTTGTTATCAATGCAATAAAATCGGTCACACTCAATACTCATGTCCTACCATAAAAAATGAGAAACCTTCACTATTGTGCTCAGTTCCAAGACCTACTCTGTCAGCACCAATTCAAGGTGAAATATACAAAACTAATGTTCTGCTTAATGGTCAGTGTGAATAGGCTTTGTTAGACTCCGGTTGTTTCCAGACTGTTGTCTTGCCCAATTTAGTCCTGAGAGATTTATGGAGTGAGACTACAGTTAATATCAGTTGTATTCACGGGGATAAGAAATCGTACCCGATCGCTGAGGTTTATTTAACAGTGGGAGGTCAAACTTATCTCCTTTCTGTAGCTCTTGTGCCTGATTTGCCTTACCCAATTATTCTTGGCAATGATGTTCCAACGTTGTTGGACATCATACAACAGGTTAGGGATGAACAAACTGAGGGACAGGCAGGTGGCGCTATTGAGCAGAGGCTTGATGCACCTGTTGGAAAATTTTGTAATATGGTGACAACCAGGGCACAGAGGGCTGCCAATGTTCTTCAGGAGTTGCCATTTTATGATTCTGAGATAGAGGCAGGCCCTATTAAACAGTCTAAATCCAAGGCTCAGAGGAGAAGAGATAAGATGTTAGCTTCAGTAAAGAACTTGGGCGAAGAAACACCACAGCTAAGCCAGGCAGTAGATTTTGACATCCCTCCTGACATAGCTGCATTGCAGAAAGCTGACCCAGCACTTGGACCATGGTTTGAAAAAGTTTCGGAGATTGAGGGTGTAAAACAGGGTAGAACGGATTGTTTGGCTGAGGCCATGTACAGTGGGGCAAAAAAGTATTTAGTCAGCCACCAATTGTGCAAGTTCTCCCACTTAAAAGATGACAGAGGTCTCCAATTTTCATCATAGGTATACCTCAACTATGAGAGACAAAATGAGAAAAAAAAATCCAGAAAATCACACTGAAGGATTTTTAATGAATTAATTGGTAAATTCCTCTGTAAAATAAGTATTTGGTCAATCCCAAAAGTTCATCTCAATACTTTGTTATATACCCTTTGTTGGCAATGACAGAGGTCAAATGTTTTCTGTAAGTCTTCACAAGGTTTTCACACACTGTTGCTGGTATTTTGGCCCATTCCTCCATGCAGATCTCCTCTAGAGCAGTGATGTTTTGGGGCTGTCTCTGGACAACACAGACTTTCAACTCCCTCCAAAGATTTTCTATGCGGTTGAGATCTGAAGACTGGCTAGGCCACTCCAGGACCTTGAAATGCTTCTTACAAAGCCACTCCTTCATTGCCCGGGCAGTGTGTTTGGGATTATTGTCATGCTGAAAGACCCAGCCACGTTTCATCTTCAATGCCCTTGCTGATGGAAGGAAGTTTTCACTCAAAATCTCACGATACATGGCCCCATTCATTCTTTCCTTTACACGGATCAGTCGTCCTGGTCCCTTTGCAGAAAAACAGCCCCAAAGTGTGATGTTTCCATCCCCATGCTTCACAGTAGGTATGGTGTTCTTTCGCCTCCAAACACGACAAGTTGAGTTTTCATCAAAAAGTTCTATTTTGGTTTCATCTGACCATACAACATTCTCCCAGTCCTCTTCTGGATCATCCAAATGCTCTCTAGCAAACTTCAGACAGGCCTGGACATGTACTGGCTTAAGCAGGGGGACACGTCTGGCACTGCAGGATTTGAGTCTCTGGCGGCTTAGTGTGTTTCTGATGTAGCCTTTGTTACTTTGGTCCCAGCTCTCTGCAGGTCATTCACTAGGTCCCCCCATGTGGTTCTGGGATTTTTGCTCACCGTTCTCATGATCATTTTGACCTCACGGGGTGAGATCTTGTGTGGAGCCCCAGATCGAGGGAGATTATCAGTGGTCTTGTATGTCTTCCATTTTCTAATAATTGCTCCCACAGTTGATTTCTTCACGCTAAGCTGCTTACCTATTGCAGATTCAGTCTTCCCAGCCTGGTGCAGGTCTACAATTTTGTTTCTGGTGTCCTTTGACAGCTCTTTGGTCTTGGCCATAGTGGAGTTTGGAGTCTGACTGTTTGAGGTTGTGGACAGGTGTCTTTTATACTGATAACGAGTTCAAACAGGTGCCATTAATACTGGTAATGAGTGGAGGACAGAGGAGCCTCTCAAAGAAGAAGTTACAGGTCTGTGAGAGCCAGAAATCTTGCTTGTTTGTAGCTGACCAAATACTTATTTTCCACCATAATTTGTAAATAAATTCTTTAAAAATCAGACAATGTGATTTTCTGGATTTTTTTTTGTCATTTTGTCTCTCATAGTTGAGGTATACCTATGATGAAAATTGGAGACCTCTCTCATCTTTTAAGTGGGAGAACTTGCACAGTTGGTGGCTGACTAAATACTTTTTTGCCCCACTGTATGTCATTAAAAAAGGCATTTTGTACCAGCAACAAGGTGAAGTTATGGCCATAGCTTTGCCACAGGACCTCACACCACAGATTATGGAACTGGGACATGTTATCCTTTGGGCAGGTCATCTAGCTTTTCAGAAGACTCTACAGAGAATTGCTAGAAGGTTTGTGTGGAAGCTGAGATTGGCTTCAGGTGTGCTGGCAATGGAGTAGGTGTGTGCGTTGCTGGCTCCTGCTATATTTTTTTCTTTACTTTTTAAACCCTATTTTGCTGTAAGTTGTTAATGTTTTGGACATTTAATACGTGCAGAATCTGTTTTGAAATATGTCCAAAACAAGAAAGCAGACTGAGAAGGAGGCAGCAGGGAATAATATAAACACCAGCTTAGCTGAGGATGCTAGTATCAGCCTTAACCCTGCACTTGTTGCCTTGCTTGAGCAACACAGAATGTCCATAGCTGCTGATTTTAAAGCTTCATTTGAACTTATTAATGGTAAGCTGGACAAAATTCAAGCAGATGTGGCGAACCAGGAGCAATGCATTGGCGACCTTGAAAACAACGCGGAGGACGTCAGCCAGCGCCTAGCGGCGCTTGAAGTTACATGCGAGTCAATACAGGAGGAGAACAAACTTTTGAAAAACAAACTTTCTGACCTGGAGGGAAGAAGCAGGAGGCTGAATATTCGTCTGGTGGGTCTGCCGGAGTCCTTTGATGTGGGTCCACGGCCATCTGAATTTTTTTCTCGGCTGTTGGTGGACGTCTTTGGCACACAAACTTTGCCATCTCCCCCAGAGCTGGATAGAGCCCACCGCAGCCTCATGTCCAAGCCGAGTCCGAATGGGAAGCCGCGCGCTGTCATTATTTGTTTCCACCGGTTTCGGACCAAAGACTTGGTGATGAGAGAAGCGCGGAGACGCCGTGGGACTTTGGAATATCGTGGGCATAAACTTCAGTTCTACGAGGATTATAACGCCGACGTTCAGAAGCAACGAGCCGAATATAAGGAGGTTGTGTCCGAGTTGTACAAGAGAGGTTTTCGTCCTTCTCTTCTTTTCCCCGCCAGGCTCCGGATAACTCTTCCAGACGGCAAAAACCAGTGGCTGGCGTCCGTCTCGGAGGCCACCTGCTTCATGCAAACTATGGAGAGAAACCAGCAATTTTCGCCTTGAACTGGACATTTCTGGGTTGACCAGCTGCCGCCCTGGACTGCTTGTTACTTCATTGAAGCTGCACTGACTGGACATTGATGCATTTTCAGATGTTTAAAAACAAGGTAAAATTGGCTCCCTATACGTTGTTGTTTACTTAATTCTTTTTTAATTTTATTTTTATTTTTATTTTTTTTAGGGTAAAACGTTCATATTATGCAGGATTGAAGCCAGTTGTATGGGAGCATTTTGTTAGGATGAAAATAGAGCTGGAGATGGAGCGGTTGCTGTTTTTTTGCAACCGGCTGGAGTGTTGTTATAGGTTTGGTTGTTGGATTTTTTTATTTTTTTTATTTTTATTTTTATTTTTTTATTTTTTTTGTTTTGTTTTGTTTTTTTGTTATGGTTTTATTTACACCCCCCCTTACCCCTTCCTTTTTTTTTTTACCCGTACCTCACTTTATTCTTCTTTGGGCTACACAACATAATATATAAATTTTACTCTTTGAATGAATAATAATCTTACTTTGGTAAGCTGGAATGTGAAGGGGTTGAACCATCCAATTAAACGAAAGAGAGTCATGTCACGTCTAAAGCAGTTTAAGCCTGGGGTACTGTTTTTTGCAGAAACCCATTTGCAGGATTCCGACCACTTGCGTTTGTCAAAATGTTGGTCAGGGACAATTTTTTCATTCAAATTTTAAAGCTAAGGCCAGGGGCGCTGCTATTCTTATTGATCGAAATATCCCATTTATTACCCTCTAATGTTGTATCAGATAAAAATGGACGATTTGTAATAGTATCAGGTAAACTTGGCGATAAACATGTCACTTTGGCTAATCCGTAGGCACCGAATTTTGATGATGTGCACTTTTTTTCGCAACCTTTTTTCGCACTTCTAGATTAGGCAATACTCATTCTCTAATTCTTGGGGGTGACTTTATTTGTATATGGATCCGATCTTAGACCGCTCATCTTCAAAACCTGCTAGTCTTAATAAATCTGCAACTTATGTTAAGTCTTTTCTTGAGGAATATAGCCTTACAGATCCTTAGCGTTTTTTACATCCTAACGGCAGGGACTATTTCTTTTTTCTCTCACTACACCATACTTATACCAGATAGATTATTTTTTGTTGACAATTATTAATTAAGAACCTTAGCTCTTGCAGTTATGATAGCATCTCGGTTCTTTGGATCATGCCCCTCTTGTACTTAAAATGATCCTCCATGGGATGTGACTCCATGAGAGAAGCATTGGAGATTGGATCCATTATTACTTACAGATGAAAAATTGGGTTGCGAATATTTCTTCTAAAATTAATTTTTTTTTGAAAGAAAATAAAACTCCTGGTATGTCAAACAAAACGATATGGGGAGGCCATGAAGCATTTCTTAGGGGGGAATTTATTTCATTGGCAGCATTTCAAAAGACGATCCTTAATACAGGAACAGAAGGCTATTTTAGATCAAATCCTGACATTGACAGGACAATATGCTCAATCTCCATCACCCGCTCTGTACAAGGAACGTATGACATTACAAACTAAACTTAATTTACTTTCTGACTCAACAAATTGAAGGTTGTTTAAATAAGGAAGCCAGAGTGAATTTTGATGAACATGGCGATAAAAAACCAGTAAACTTCTAGCTAATCAACTGACGTGGTATTAGAGCTAAGCAAATTATTTACTGGAGTTAGGACAGATAAAGGAGAGGTGACATCTGACCAACAAGCGATTAATGATATTTTCAGGTCATTTTATTCCAAATTATATACCTCAGAATATACAACAAACTTAAAGGATTTGGAATTTTTTTTTGATTCTATTGATATTCCTTCGATTTCTTCAGAATCTCGGCAAATTTTAGAAGCTCCCATCACAAAAGAAGAAATTCAGCTGGCAATATCATCCATGCAATCAGGAAAATCTCCAGGACCTGATGGGTTTTCCGCTGATTTTTTCAAAAAATTCTCTGATGACCTCGCCCCTTTCCTTTGTCAAGTTTTTACAGAGTCGCTTGACTCTGGTACACTTCCTCCTTCATGCTATCAGGCCTGTATCACTGTGTTGCTTAAAAAGGATAAGGATCCTGTTGATTGTGCTTCTTACAGGCCTATTTCCTTGTTAAATACCGATGTTAAAATTCTGTCAAAGTTGTTAGCTTCAAGGTTGGAAAAGATTCTTCCTTTTATAATTTCACAGGACCAAACCGGTTTCATTAAAAATCGCCATTCTTTTTTTAACTTGCGGCGGTTGTTTAATATTATTTATACTCCTCACCACAACATACCTGAATGTCTTATTAGTTTGGACGCTGAAAAGGCATTCGATAGGGTTGAGTGGGAGTATTTGTTTTTTACTTTGGAGAGGTTCGGTTTTGGTCCTTCCTTCTGTTCCTGATTAAACTTCTCTATGCTAGTCCTTTAGCTTCTGTGTTAACTATTGTCGCTATTCTGACTATTTTAGACTTTACGTGTACGAGGCAAGGCTGTCCTTGAGCCCGTTGCTCTTTGCCTTGGCAGTTGAGCCGTTTAGCTATTGCAATCCGTGGGAGCCGGACTTTCTAGCATTCGTAGGGGTGGCATTGAGCATAGGGTTTCACTCTATGCTGATGATCTTTTATTATTTCTCTCCAACCCACTTACTTCATTACCCGCTTATACTTAATAGTTTTGGAATAGTTTTAGTAGGTTTTCTGTTTATAAATTAATCTTAATAAGAGTGAACTGTTTCTGATTAATGAAAAGATTCAAGTTCAGGATTTTGAAAATTTTCGCTTTCAAGGTTGTTATTGATCATTTTAATTATCTTGGGATAAGTGTCACTAAACAATTTAATTACTTGTTTAAAAATAATTTTCCTCCCTTACTTGACGCAGTGCAGTTAATACTTTCCAAATGGTCCCCATTATCCTTGTCTTAATTGGCAGAATCAATTCTGTAAAAATGAAGTTGACTTCCAAAGTTTTTATATTTGTTTCAATGTCTCCCCATTTTTATTCCTAAATCCTTTTTTAAAAGTCTTTGGACTCTCTGATTACCTCATTTATTTGGAATGGTAAACATCCGAGATTGAGAAAAGTTTTTCTTCAAAGACCCAAATCAGTGGGTGGCATGGCTCTGCCTAACTTTCAATATTCTACTGGGGCCAGCAAATATCAGGTGCATGTTATATTGGAAACATTTTTATCTGGAACCCAAATCACCTATTTGGATCCTTATGGAGTCCACATGTGGACAATCAAACTTCCCTACCGGCAATTTTAGGTTCACCACTTTCCCCCTTGCTTTGTCTACACTGGGTAATAATAAAGTAGTTCGTCAGTCTCTTAGAATTTGGTCTCAATTTAGGAAAAATTTCGGTCTTCAGTTTTTTTCCATTAGAAGTCCAATTGCCGCAAATCATTTATTTACCCCATCAACTATTGATAGTGCATTTCATATATGGCACAGAAAAGGTTTAAAATCTTTTGCGGATTTATATTTTGATGGTGTAATTTGCAAGTTTTTTCTCAACTTTCCACCAAATTCGACATCACTTCACACATTTTTCCGCTTCCTCCAGGTCAGACATTATGTGCAACCATGACAAAAACAATCCCTCAAAAACCTTCTGATAATCCTCTAGATGATTTTTTATTAGTTAAACCAACTTCTAAGGGGGTAATGTCAGTTTTATATAATTTAATTTCAAATTTACAATCTTCTTCTCTGGCCGCTATCAAATTGAACTGGGAACAAGATCTTAATTTTACTTTTACTGATGAACTGTGGGACTCTATTCTTGGCCAGGTTCACACTGTATCAATGTGTGCTCGTCACGCTCTTATTCAATTTTAAGATTGTACACCGGATGCACCTGTCCAAAGGTTAAGTTAGCACGTATTTACTCTCGGATATAGACCCAACCTGTGAAAAGTGTGGTAGCGCTCCTGGCACTTTGCTTCACATGTATTGGTCCTGCCCTGCATTGATGAATTTTTGGCATTCTGTTTTTATCACTATGTCTGAAGTCCTGCAATATCAAATTAACCTGATCCATTATGCGCCATTTTTGGTGTGGCTCCAGAACTTGTCTTGCCAAGTTCCAAATTAAAAGTATTCAAATTTTCATTATTATTGGCCAGACGTGCTGTATTACTGAAGTGGAAAGACTCTTCGCCCCCTTCACATTTACAGTGGATAAAAGATATAATGTCCTGTTTGGATTTAGAAAAAATCAGATATACAGTCTGTGGCTCTGAAAACAAATTCTATAAATGATGGCGCCCGTTTCTTGATTTCTTTGAAAGACCCACGATTATAGTTTCTGAGTAGCTCATATCCCCTTTACCCCACCCCCACTTCACACACACAATTTTTTCTTTGTATTTTTTTTTTTTTATTGTTTATTTAAAGGTTTTTGTGCTTTGAAGCATTTACATTTGTTGGCTTTAAGTTCTAGTTTTTTACTGTTTGGTTGAAACAAAAATGAAAATTTCTAATACTTTGTATTGTATTGATACTTTAATTAATAATAATAAAAAGACCTTTGACAGAAAGAAGGTTTGTGTGGTCAGGAATGTATACCCAGATAAAGGAGTTCTGTACTACATGTGCAATTTGTCAGATTACATCACCTAGGGGAGTAGCCCGTGCCCAACTGCACCCATTACCAATTATTGGAACACCATTCGACAGAATAGGGATGGATGTAGTTGGCCCCCTAGAGAGAAGCTCCTCTGGTAATAAATACATTCTGGTGATATGTGACTATGCTACTCGGTACCCAGAAGCCTTCCCCCTGAAATCTATCAAGGCTAGGCAGGTTGCCAACTGCCTTATCCAGTTATTTTCAAGGGTAGGCATACCTAGAGAAATTCTAACAGACTGTGGAACAAATTTCTTGTCAAAACTGTGGCAGCAGGTATACAAGCTGTTGGGTATTAAGGGTGTTAAGACCACCCCATATCACCCTCAGGACTGATGGACTAGTTGAGCGATTTAATCAAGACTCTGAAAAACATGCTGTGGAAATGTGTTTCTGAAACGGGCTCGGACTGGGACCAATGGGTACCATATTTATTATTTGCTTATTGGGAGGTGCCCCAGCTTCAACAGGGTTCTCACCTTTTGAACTTCTGTATGGTCGTCAGGTGAGGGGCCCCGCTGGACTTATTAAAGGAGGCACTGGGAGAGTCCACCGAGTGATCAGGACAATGTGGTCTCTTATGTTATTAAGATGAGAGAGAAACTGGATCGAATGACTGCTTTGGCTCAGGAGCACATGAGGACGGTGTAGGCCAAACAAAAAACTTGGTATGACAAGAAGGCCAGAAAAAGGGTTTTTTCACCCAGGTCAACAGGTTTTGTTATTGCTGCCCTCGTGTGACAGTAAGCTGTTGGCTCAATGGCAGGGGCTGTATGAAATTTCTAAAAACTAAGTTCAGTGAATATGAACTATATATGCCTGACAGGAAGGTAAAACATCAGACCTTCCATATTAACTGTTGAAAGAGTTTCAGCAGCCTGGTCATCAGCAGCAGCCTGTTCTTCAGGAGACACATCAGCTCTTCATTTGTGCGACGGAAGTGGATGAGGAGAGAGAACAATCTTTTCCCACAAATGTGTCAGAGCCTTGCTTGTTTCAAGTGTCTCATTTGCAGGTGGATCAGCAGAGAGAATTAGAGGCACTTTTAGATCCAGAATTGTTTCAGGAGAGACCTGGTTTCACCACATTGGTGCATCATAAAGTGCATTTGAAAGAAGAAGCTGTTCCACGTAGGAAATCTTACAGGATCCCGGAGCGATTGGATCCAAAAATGAAGCAAGAGATTGACTTGATGTTTACAGCTGGGAGTGACTGAGGAGTCAGTCAGTGAGTGGTGTAGCCCGATTGTGCTGGTCCCCAAAAAGGATGGCTCATTAAGATTCTGTATTGACTTCAGATACCTTAACTCAGTGTCTAAGTTTGAGTCATATCCCATGCCCCGGACTGATGAACTATTAGAGAAAGTGGGCAGAGCTAGGTTTATTTCTACACTGGACCTATGCAAGGGATATTGGCAGGTGGCATTGGCACCGGAAACAAAAGAACTTACAGCCTTTAAAACACCTTATTGCAGTTTCCAATTTAGGGTCATGCCATTTGGCCTTCAGGGGGCACCTGCAACTTTTCAGCGGCTCATGGACCAAGTGTTGAGAAGGGTATCAAATTTTGCGGCTGCCTATTTGGTTGACGTAGTCATCTATAGTCAGACCTGGGAAGAACATTTGGTACACCTTAGGCAGGTCCTTCAGTTGATTAAGAGGGCAGGACTGACAGGCGTTTGGACAGCAGCAGGTGGAGTACCTGGGACATGTGGTTGGTCAGGGGGTCATTAGACCACGAGTAGGTAAAGTGGATGCCATCCGGACCTATCCTGTGCCCACTACTAAAAAGAAGGTACGATCATTCATGGGAATGGTAGGATGGTATAGTAAGTTTATTCCCCACTTTGCTGAAAGAGCAGCAGTTTTGACTGACCTCACTAAGGCTTCAGCACCAAATAGGGTAAAATGGACAGAGGAGTGTGACAGAGCTTTTGAGGATCTGAAGAGTGCTATTTCTGGTGAGAAGGTTCTCTACAGTCCAGACTTTGCTCGTCCGTTTATTCTACAGACAGATGCTTCAGGAGTTGGCATTGGAGCAGTACTTCTCCAGGAGGAGAGGGGAGAGAGACACCCAGTACTGTTCTTGAGCCGTAAGTTGTTGGACCGGGAGACAAGATATTCTACAGTAGAGAAGGAATGTCTTGCCATGAAATGGGCAATAGGGTCTCTTAAATACTATCTACTGGGGCGTCATTTTGTGTTGGAAACAGATCATCGGGCCCTACAGTGGTTGAACAGGATGAAGGACATGAACAGTCGTCTCACAGGGTGGTATGTGTCCCTTCAACCATATAATTTTACTGTTCGGTATGTGGCAGGGAAAACTAACCTTGTGGCAGATGGTCTCTCAAGAGTACATGACTCCTAGAGTACTGTACTCTTGGGAAAAGGGGGGAGGAAATGTGACGACGGAGTGTCACAACGGTTATGGTCCACTGTATGTGTGATTATATTATATCTGTAGTATGGTAAATGTTAATGTGATTGTTTGTTAAAATGTACACATTATTCTGGGATCTGTTTCTGACTATGTGGAGTGCCTTTTTGTGAGATAATTGTTTGGTTATTTATTTGGATAAAACAAGTGGTGATTAAATTCACATACCTTTGCCAACATGTTTCCTGAGAGTGTCCGTGCAAAAGACTCTGTGATGGGCTGAATGCCTTTTAAAGGACACCAGCAGGAAGGAAGCATGTGATGGTGAGTCAGAGGGGTGATTTAGAATTTTGTAAATAGGGGTTTAAATTATTTATTGAATTATTTATGGTATTATTTATTCTGTGTTATTTATATGTATTTGTAAATAGGTGGGAATTGTTTATGGACTTTTAGATGTTAGTGGGTATGTGTGAAAGATGAAAATGTTTATTGTTTTATCTGGGGTTATGGTAGGGGCTAATTAGTCCCAATTATCTCAGTTAATATAGAACAGGTGCTTATTCTTGGAGAGAGAGATTCTTTCACTATTGTTGATGGAGAGTCGTGTCGGTGTGAAGTTTTGGTGTGTACACTGAAGTTGTTACTTGAGAAGATTGAAAATAAAAATGGCAAATTGCTGATTGCAAATTGCCTCAAGCCTCCTTCCATGAGAGACTGCTTTTACGTCGAATCACCTTACGTTACACTCACTAAGGTGCATTTCTAAACTGCTGAATGTTGCAGTGAGCACTGTTGGAGCCATCATTCGGAAGTGAAAAAAACATCATTTTACCATAAACCAGCCATGACCAGCAGCTTCTTGCAAGATTTCTGACAGATGAGTCAAAAGAATTATTAAAAGAGTTATCCAAGAGCCAAAGACCACTCATGGAGAGCTCCAGAAAGACCTGGAGTTAGCAGGTACTGCTGTTTCAAAGAAAACAAACCGTCAACGATGGCCCTCATGAGCCATCAATGAGATGCCGAAAGCCAGCCGATGAGTTTGCATAATTTATTAACAAAGGATAAATGACAAAATGACGAGCCACGGGGGGCAAAAACACAACTAAGGTTCGACTCAGATACGGGAATACAGATTCTCAGGAAATACACTTACAGGAACGGATGGTAGGTGAAGGAATGTTCCATGAGGTCGCAGCCCCGAGCAAACAGAGCTGCTCTCTTAAATAGGGCCTGACAGATTGATCAGCTGATGGAGTCATCGACTGATTGGGATCCAGCCGTCCCGCGGAGCTTGGCTTCTGACAGCCGGAAACACCACCGAGACGCTGTCAAAATAAAAGCCTGGAGGCCAAGAGGTGCGCTAGAGAAGAGAACGGGAAACTACCGCACAACCCGAGTGCAGACAGAGTCAGCACACGGACCATGACAGTTGCCGCCGTTCACGACGCGGATTCTAGATGTGGTGGAACATCGCGCCCCCCCCCCAACTTGAAAGGTTCACAGGACCGCCCCAGGTAGGGAGGAGGGGAGAAAAGGCCAAGGAGGGCCAGAATCCAACCTAATCACAGAAAAGAAGAAAAAAAAAAACTCAAAACGACAAGCAGAACCTCAGAAGACAGGAACTCAATGCAGGCACAAAATTGCAGCATGTCCCATAATAACAGGGGGGAAAAAAAAATCACATGGCACAGAGCAGCGATACATACAATTCAGCGTACAAATACCACACAAGATTGGAGGAGAAAAAAAAAAAAACACACGCTACCTGGCGGTGACATACAATAGTTCAACAAGGACAGACAGACGGGCACATCACCAAATACAGAGTACAAAAAAAAAAAAAAAACCACGCACAGAGCGGCGATATAGGCCAAATAACGGGCATAGGCAACACAGAAAACAACCCTCAGACTACAGAGGAGAGGAAAAAATAGCACACGCTAAAGAACAGTTCCAAAAAGTCCAAAACCCCAAACACAAAGCATCCCCAATCATACAGAGGAAATCTAAACAAATCTATCTACGGGTACAAATAAAGTAACCTGAACCTGAGGAGGGAAAAACAGGGACGATGACAGGCAGAGCATAATGAAGTAAAAAAAAAAACAAGTTCAGGTGGTCCGCCTGCGTCTAGCGTCCAGATCGCCAATAGGGGAGAAAGGATTCGTTCAGGTGGTCTTCCCCAGTCCCAGGCCCGGAAAAACAGTACCTTAGGCGGCCAGACCAGGTTGCCGAACAAACAAGGCAGTCCTTTGGATGACCGACCCGGAACGTCGAACCAGAGAAGCAGTCTCCCGGGCGGCCGACCCGCGTCTTTTGGCCAACAGGGTCGGAGGGGAAAGCTTGGAGGTGGCCTCCCTACCGAGAGGGATAGCGAGGGAGAGCCGAGCCGAATATGGGGAACCCCAACGGCAGCTAGTGCAGAAGGAATGGGGAAAGGATGAGGGACCAGTCCGGCGTCGCTCAGCGGAGGACCTGCAGTTCCACCTCCGAACTCCACAGGAATAGGCACTGTCCTCCTGTCAGATCCCACGTGAGCCCGAGCTGCGCCCACGATGGACCCTGATTGGGTCGCAATCAGCACAGTGCACCGCACAACCCGAGTGCAGACAGAGTCAGCACACGGACCATGACGCAATAAGTAATGCATTCAATTGACATGGGCTCTATGCCTGCTCACCTCACAAAACTCCATTGCTGAAGAAAAACCATGTTGAAGCTCGTTGAAAGTTTGCTGAACAACATTTGGGAAAATATAATCTGGCCTGATGAGACAAAAATGAACTCTTTGGACGTCGCAATGCACAGCATGTTTGAAGGAGAAAAAACACTTCCCATCAGTCCCAAAACGCCATACCAATAGTGAAGTTTAGATGTGGGGGCATCATGGTGTGGGGGTGTTTTTTAGCGCATGGTACAGGCAGACTTCATATAATTGAAGGAAAGATGAATGGACAAATGTACAGAGACATCCTTGATAAGAACCTGCTCTCATTTGCCAAGATGTTGAAGATGAAACGGGGGTGGATATTTCAGCAAGACAATGATCTCAAACACACAGCCAAAGAAATTCTCAACTGGCTCCAGAGAAGGAAAATAAAGCTGCTAGAATGGCCCAGTCAGTCACCTGACCTGAATCTGTAAAGGTTCCAGGGCTGCACATTGTGTTTGTCTCGCTCTCTGTCGTAAACCCTCCCGTGCACTTGTACGCAGCACACAGAGAGGGGAGGAATATCAAGGATTTACATGCTGGGTTCACCACAACACATTTATTACAAAAGACAGACAGATCCCAAAAGGTGAAGACGAACAAAAACACAGAAACACACTTACTGATGGCGTTCGGGGGCCGGCATCGCCCAGTGAACAAATAAGAGGAAACGTGTTAGCCATAAGTTCGCCCCAGAGCAGACATCACTACAAGAATGCACCAGAACCATGGTGAACATGGAGTGGCTAACACGTCGTGAGAATGCTGAAAATACTAGCAGACTTACAGCATGGATGACAATACCAGCATGGCATTGGGGTGGAGGATGCGGTGATCTTCCTCCTTCACCGTTCTCTGTCCCACCTGGAGAAGCCCGGGAATATGGTGAGGATCATGTTCTTTGACTTCTCCAGTGCTTTTCAACACCATCCAACCGATGATCCTGAAGGACAAGCTGCTGCGCGCAGGGGTGGACCAGCACCTGTCATCATGGATCCTGGACTACCTCACGAACCGGCCTCAGTTTGTGAGAACCCGGGACTGTGTTTCCGACACGATCATCAGTAGCACGGGGGCCCCCAGGGAACGGTGCTGGCTCCCTTCCTGTTCACTCTTTATACTGCGGACTTCTCACACAACACAACACACTGCCATCTACAGAAGTTCTCTGATGACTCTGCGATCGTTGGTCTCATCTCCAACGGAGATGAAGCTGAGTACAGAGGGCTTATCCAGGACTTTGTGGACTGGTGCCATCGGAACTGCCTCCAGATCAACGCGAGGAAAACTAAGGAGCTGGTGGTGGACTGCCGCAGGCATGGGCAGCCCCTCACAGCACCAGTAAATATACAGGGAACAGACATCGAGATGGTGACATCCTATAAGTACCTGGGTATTCATCTGAACAATAAACTAGACTGGTCACACAATACTGACGCACTCTACAAGAAGGGACAGCGCAGGCTGTTCCTGCTGAGGAGACTCAGGTCTTTTGGTGTACAAGGGGCGCTGCTGAAGTCATTCTATGACACGGTGGTGGCATCAGCCATCACTTTTGGAGTGGTCTGCTGGGGCAGTGGCATTACTGCAGCCGATAGGAAGATACTGAACAAACTGATTAAGAAAGCTAGCTCTGTCCTGGGGCAGCGCCTTGATCCGATGGAGGAGATAGGAGAGAGAAGGACGGTGGCTAAACTGTCATCTCTGCTGGAGTCCGAGTTCCACCCTATGCAGGACATACTGGATGCACTGAGGAGCTCATTTAGCAGCAGACTACATCATCCCAGGTGCACAACCGAGAGGTTTCGTAGGTCCTTCCTACCAACGGCTGTCAGACTGTACAACCTAAGCAGGGCTGCTCGCAGAGATAGCAAAAAGACGTAACAAACTAATAGTTTTTTGAATGCAAAAGATGCAATAGACTTACACAATGGTCCTCTCCGGCATACAACTAGGAACATACCGGTCGCTATGGAGGGTGAGAATATGTATGGGCACATAATCATACCATGTAGGATAACTAAATAGACGGTTATGCTGTTTCATCCCACCTAGCAACAATGCTCTGCACTGTGTGTGTTTATATATTTACATATTTATTCCATCTAGCTACAATGCTCAGCACTGGGTGTGTTTATATTTATATATCTATATATTTATTCCATCTAGCTACAATGCTCCGCACTGTGTTTTTATATATCTACATATTATTCCATCTAGCTACATTGCTCCGCACTGTGTGTGTTTATATACTTGCATATTTATTCCACCTAGCTGCAATGCTCCGTACTGTGGGTGTTATATATTTACATATTTATTCCATCTAGCTACAATGCTCTGCACTGTGTGTTCATATATTCATATATTTATTCCATCCAGCTACAATGCTCTGCACTGTGTGTCTGTGTGTGTGTGTATATATATATTTTATAGTAATATGTACATATGTATATTAGCTGCTCTTGCTTGCTTGTTTTTTTTTCTTGCCTTCTGATTGTTGCTCTGAGTGTTTGCTATCCCTGTGCTGTTGCAATCCTGGAATTTCCCCGTTGTGGGACTAATAAAGGCTTATCTTATCTTATCTTATCTTAATACAATGAACCAGCAGTGTGTGACTGGCAAAGACTGCTTAAGTACATGCACTGCTTGTGATGGTGGAATGAGGAGCACATGGGTGAGGACCGGGAAAGATAATCAGCGGGAATGGGAATCAGCTGGTGGATATGAGAGAGGGGGCATGGCCGGACCGGCGAGCTGTCAGCATGCACTCACAGAAAGTAGGTCAAAGCAGCTGTCTAAAAGCTGCCGGACAGACAGTGGCAGAGGAAGAAGAAAGCACACTGAAATACATACTACACACATATACAACAGCGCCTAGACCCACAGGGAGGGCAGGACCGAGCTGGGGAAACCAAGCCGGCTTAGCTCCTGACACTCTCACTCTCTGACAAATTTGGCTTCCTCCCTGCAGCCGCGCTTGCCACCTGATGGCAATCAGGGAGGGCCTTTAATTTGGAAACACTCCTGCTACTCTTCCTGGTCACATTGGACCTTCTCCAAGCCTGGAAACCTGTCTTGGTTGTGCAGCCTGGAGTTGGACTGCTTTCACCCTGCCCCATACATTGCAAAGACCAAGATCACTCATGTATTGTTTAAGAGTGTCAGTAGTCTGCCATTTCCGATAATTCCCCACTGTACTGAGCCTGTCAACTGCAGGATTTAATGCCAGGTTGACGTCTGAGTGCTCAGAGAAAGAAATGAAGAATGTGTGAAAAAAGGATGGGTCATCAACATTTAGACACTGGCGATTGTCATGAACAGGGTTGATGTCTCAACCACATCCCATGACTTGTGGCTGTAGTTCCTGTTTGATTGGTAATTATTCCCAGCTGGCAGGTTGTTGGAGCCTCTGAGCTGGGCTCCCTGCCAGGCTACAGCCATGCCTCTCCCTCTCCCAGCGTTTGTTTGTAATTAAAACATGCTGAGTACATATGGGTGAATTCAGGAGAGGTGAATCCCCACCTCCTGAAGTGGTCAGTGCATCTACAGACAACTTGGAACCCTAACCTAAGGGTTAGGGTTAGGGTTAGGGTTAGGGTGTTGCCTCTAATAAGACAAAGTCTGCAGGTAAATGATGCAGCTGATTATTTTTTTTTTTTAATTTTTAAAATTGTTTTAATCTCCCTGGTACCAACTCCACACATACTACTGACAAAAAGTCAGGGATATTTGGATTTCAGGTGAAATTTTAGGATGCACCTAAAATGTACTATAACCTTTACAAGTGAACTTAATTTGACCTTCTCTAACCTTTTGAATGCACATGTCCAACTGTTCAATATTTCAGTACTTTTTGCATAACTTACTCTCTCTTTCTTTCTTTCTTCTTTATTTATTTATGCAGGGACATGCACAATATACATTGACCTGAAAGAGGAAAGATGCATTGTACCAGGTTATAGCACAAGTGCTAATTTCCACCTGTAGTCCCTGGGCAGGCTGGTGTTGGCATTAATAAAAGCAGACATTTGCTAAAACTACAAGTAAGCATTGATAAAAAAACTAAAACCAAACATTGATTAAAAAACTAAAACCAAGCATTGCTAAAAACTAAAACAGACATTAATAACATTAATAAGAACCAAAAACATTAATAAGAACTAAAACATACAATAATACATTTTTATAACTCCATCCATATAAACAATTTTTCACATCCAACCACTGACTCTTATTGGTCCCACTGTCATCATCACACACTCTAACATCTTTACATCACAGCACATTATGGACACAGGTTTGCTTAGAGATTAACTGTTTTTTCACCAAGCGTGAAAATGTGTGATAGTCTGTTACTGCAAGTAACTCCGTTGGTAACATGTTCCACTGTCGCATAGCCACACATGAAAACGCTGAATTTGCTAATGTTGTCTTGTGCTTAGGAATCCTGCACTCACCGCGTGCTGTTGATTGAGTTGTCCGAGATGTATTTACAGAACTTAATGAAACAAACCTTTTTAAGGGAGGAGCAGCAGAGTTATGGATTACCTTAAACAAAAGACACACATTTGTGTACATGATTAAATTGTCAAAGCTCAACAGGTTATATTTGGACAGGATTGGGCAGGGATGGAACGTTCGTCTTTTCTTGTCATGAATCTTGATTGAATACTTGTATAATGATTCCAGAGGCCTCAGGGCAGATTTACACGCCTGTGACCAACTGGTCATACAGTAAAGAAAATGTGGAATTGTCATAGCATTTAGATACATACTTGATGCTTCAGTAGACAGTGAATTTCTGATATGTTTGAAATTAGCACAATTAAATTTGACCGTGTTTGTCATCTTTTTAATGTGTTTTTTAAAGCTTAAATTTGGGTCAAGTGTAACACCTAAATATTTAAATTCAGTCACATTCTTAATTTTTTGTCCTTCTATCAAGATATGACAAGAATTCTTGGATTTGTAGCGATTTGTAAAAAACATTGACACAGTTTTATCGACGTTTAAGGTTAAACAAGAATTCCTCAACCAATGTGAGACTTTCTCCATTTCCTGTGTTAATTTTTTCAGTCACCTCTTCAGTTGTTTTACCATGAGTATATACCACAGTGTCTTCAGCATACATAATTATATTTGCATTACACACAGACGGGAGATCATTAATATATAATGTAAACAGCAAAGGCCCTAAAATAGAGCCCTGCGGTACACCCATACTGCATGCTTTTAAGGGTGATGTAACATTGTTTACAATTACACACTGCCGTCTGTCACTGAGGTATGACCTTATCCAATTTTGTGCATTTTTTATGAAGGGAGAATTGTGATAATTTGTTTAAAAGTAACTCATGGTTAACTGTATCAAAAGTATTTTGCAGGTCAAGAAAAACAGCCCCCACTACCCCTCCCCCATCCAGGCTGGATTTGATGTTTTCTAATAGATAGCAGCATGCTGTTTCAGTGGAATATCCTTTCCTGAAACCAAACTGAAAGGGGTTAAGTGCTGCCATGGAGTCAAGGTGGTCCACCAGCTGTTGTACTACAGCTTTCTCCAAGCCTTTCTCCAAACCTAACAAGGTGCTTAATGGCAAAATTCATAACAGGTGTTCAATCCATGAATCGACCAATAAATTTTCTGGTTCAGTTAGAGTTAGTATTTAAACAGTCCTTTTCATCATACTGTTAACATTTTGACATCATGAGACCAAGACGGCACCTAACAATTGATCAACAGTACCTCACCATTGCGAGGCTTCAAACAGGATGTTCTCAGAGGGAAATGGCCACCGAGCTTATTGTGTCACAGAATGTCATCAGCAGGTTGCAACAGAGATACAGAGAGACTGGAAGAGTCACAGAAAGACATTAAAGTGGACATTCTTTGGCCACATCCCACGCTGATGACCACTTCATTGTGAACAGCGCCCTGTGGAACCAGATGATGAATGCTACTCAACTCTAGGCACATTTAAAGGAGGTGAGAGGCACCCAAGTGTCACATCAGACCATTCAAAACCATTTACATCAGCGTGGTCTGTGTGCTAGATGACCTGACCACACCACCAAGTACAGGCATCATCATCTTGCATGGGCCAGGGAGCATTTAAGCTGGACAAGGAACCAGTGGGCCTCAGTGCTGTCCTCTGATGATAAGTCGATTCACACTGAGCAGAAACAATGGCTGCCAACAAAGTTGGAGATGTCAAGAAGAGTGCAGTGCATCAGCCACTGTTGTCACCATTTGAGCCTTTGATAAGATAAGATAAGATAAGATAAGCCTTTATTAGTCCCACAACGGGGAAATTCCAAGATTGCAACAGCACAGGGATAGCAACACTCAGAGCAACAATCAGAAGGCAAGAAAAAAAAAGCAAGCAAGCAAGAGCAGCTAATATACATATGCACATATTACTAATATATATATATATATATACGTATATATACAGTATATACATATATACACACACACACAGACACACAGTGCAGAGCATTGTATCTAGATAGAATAATATGTAGATATATAAACACACAGTGCGGAGCATTGTAGCTAGATGGAATAAATGTATAGATATATAAATAAAAACACACCCAGTGCAGAGCATTGTTGCTAGATGGGATGAAACAGCACAACCGTCTACTTAGTTATCCTACATGGTATGATTATGTGCCCATACATATTCTCACCCTCCATAGCGACCGCTATTTTCCTAGTTGTATGCCGGAGAGGACCATTGTGTAAGTCTATTGCATCTTTTGCATTCAAAAAAAAAAAAAACTATTAGGTTGTTACGTCTTTTTGCTATCTCTGCGAGCAGCCTTGCTTAGGTTGTACAGTCTGACAGCCGTTGGTAGGAAGGACCTGCGAAACCTCTCGGTTGTGCACCTGGGATGATGTAGTCTGCTAAATGAGCTCCTCAGTGCATTCAGTATGTCCTGCATAGGGTGGAACTCGGACTCCAGCAGAGATGACAGTTTAGCCACCATCCTTCTCTCTCCTATCTCCTCCACTGGGTCAAGGCGCTGCCCCAGGACAAAGCTAGCTTTCTTGATCAGTTTGTTCAGTCTCTTCCTATCGGCTGCTGTGATGCCACTGCCCCAGAAGACCACTCCAAAAGTGATGGCTGATGCCACCACCGTGTCATAGAATGACTTCAGCAGCGCCCCTTGTACACCAAAAGACCTGAGTCTCCTCAGCAGGAACAGCCTGCACTGTCCCTTCTTGTAGAGTGCGTCAGTATTGTGTGACCAGTCTAGTTTATTGTTCAGATGAACACCCAGGTACTTGTAGGATGTCACCATCTCAATGTCTGTTCTCTGTATATTTATTGGTGCTGTGAGGGGTTGTCCATGCCTGCAGCAGTCCACCACCAGCTCCTTAGTTTTCCTCGCGTTGATCTGGAGGCAGTTCCGATGGCACCAGTCCACGAAGTCCTGGATAAGTCCTCTGTACTCAGTTTCGATGAGGCCGACGATCGCAGAGTCATCAGAGAACTTCTGTAGAAGGCAGTTGTTGTGTTGTGTGAGAAGTCCGCAGTATAAAGAGTGAACAGGAAGGGAGCCAGCACCGTTCCCTGGGGGAATGGTGATGGTAGTGGTGTTACAGTCTGGGCAGGTGTGTCTTGTCAATACAGAACTGCCCAACACTTTGTGAATGGTGTTCACAAGGTGTTCACAAGGTGAATGGTGGTGAATGGTATCAGTCGATTCTACCTGAATAACATCAGTAATCCAGACATCATGCCCCTGCATGAACAAGACAGGCCTAATTTCAGCTTCATTGATAACAATGCTCATCATGGTTGCATCATTAAGGAACGGCTGCTGGAGGCTGGGGTACCTCAGATGGAGTGGCCTCCATTTTCTCCAGACCTGAATCCCATAGAAAACCTATGGGGTCAGCTGAGTCACCGTGTAGAGGCTCATAACCCTGCACCCCATAACCTCAATGACCTGAGGGCCGCCCTTCAAGAAGAGTGGAATGTCATGCCTCAGCAGACAATAAGTCGACTTGTGAACAGTAAGAGACATTGTCGCCAAGCTGTAATTGATTCAGAAGGGCACATGACAAGTTATTGAGACATTGACATTTTTGTTGTGGTATACCCACCACTGCTGTTGGCTTTTGTTTCAATAAATTGTTTGAGATGAGGAAATCACCATTGCATGCTTCTGCTTAAATGTCCAGAATATCATTGTGGCCTCTATCAGCAGCAACATGCAAGGGAGTCATAAAGTCTTTATTCTTCTCATTGACGCTGGCACCTTTACGCAGCAAAAAATCAGTCACCTGCTTTCTTTTAGGGTGGGGGGAGGCTACAGCACAGTGCAGTGTTGTCTCGTTGATTTGACGATGTTTGAAGCTGATTATTTCCAGAGCCAGCATCTTTTTCACTGTGGTCATGTTGGCTTCCCAGGTGGCCTGCAGCAGTGAACTGACTCACCTATGAGTTCACCTTTGAACTCATAGGTGAGTCTCTCTTTTAAGCGCTAGAGTGGGCGGCCACGTCCACGGCACTCTTGCTGTGACAGTTAAGCAGGGTGGGATCGTCGCCATGACTCAACAGCAGCAAACAGACCTCCACATGATTCTTGGATGCGGCCTCATGGATGCGGCCTCATAAGTCCGTAACTGTTTAAGAAGCAGTTCAGTGACCTCAAAGTGGCCATAGGAGCAGGCATTGTGAAGAGGAACAAGTACCCCTTTGTCCTTTGCGTGAACATCAGCCCAATGCTGGAAAAGGAGCTGAACGATGTGAACTCTGTTGTAGCCAGCAGCCAGGTGGAGGGGAGTAGACTTGTGACCGTCACTGGCACGACAGTTGACATTTAACGGGGTCAGCAGTGCCATCAGCTTTTCTTCATTACCATTCTTTGCTTCTAACAGAAGTTTGTCCTTCTTGTATTCACCAGTGAGAACAGCCTTGGCTGAAGGGTCAGCCAAGTCCAGAGCAGACTTGTCATCAGTGTTGCGAATGTTCGGATCTGCTCCGTGCTGGAGTAACACAATGCCACACGTCTATTTTTCCTTGATGGGCAGCCTCATGTAAGTTATCTCTGCCGTTAGGGTCAGCGCCTTCATACAGGAGGAGACTGACAACCTCTGCACGTCCAAATGAGCAGGCATTATGCAGAGGGATGAGGCCTCCATCATCCCTGGCATGAACGTTGGCCCCAGTCTGAAGGAGATGCTCCACCACATCTTTTCTACCAAAACCACAGCAATGTGGAGGGGGGTTGATTTTCAACAAGCCATGTCTTTCACATTTACGTTAACCGAGTCCACCAGTGTTTTCACTCTGGACATATCTCCGTTGCGACAGGTCTCGAACAGCTTCCTGAATGCTCCCCCCTATATACCGCTGCTGCCGTCCGGCTGGGCTGGTGGCTCCGGAGCCGGGGCTGGAGATGCTGCTGCTGCCCCTCTGCCAGATGTCGTTGTTATGTTAGAGTGGTGATTACCCCTCAAGTTAACTCAGCGTACTTTAAAAAAAAATAATTACTACTCATACTGGTGAGTGGTAGAGCATTAAGGTGGTCAAATGGTGAAAAACTAAATAGGTTTAAATTACAATGGCACGACATGAGACTGTTGTCTTCTCAAAGATATGCTGTTGTTTCAGGCAAACTCTGTTGCTAGCACTGCAAGGACACACTGATGAGTTCTGACAAAGATGGCTACATCGGGGCCAAATAAGCATTTCAAAATTAAATTATTTTATCTGCAAATTGGTTTTGAAAATTGACTGATATCGATAACCATAAAATTTTTGAATATCAGTGCTGATAATCCGCCGATCCCGACTAGTGACGTCATCACAAGAAAAAAAATGTAAATAAATAATGTGTAAATGTAAATGTAAATAAATATTACAATACACTGATCACTGCCTTCCTGAAGACATTTCTGGAAACCAGCTTAACTCAAGTCACTGTGTTAGTAAAGCCCTGTTTCCACTAGGACCTATATAGCCCTATTAACTTTGGACACGGCTTTAGTCAACTCAGTTCACTTTTGTTTCCATTACAGCTGAGTACAGCCTGGGTGTGGGTGGAATTTTTTTACAGCAAGGTGGCGCCACACTCCTGTGATGTAAAACATGTGACACAAGCAAAACACAAGATGGCGGATTACAAAGCGACTGTTCGGTCTCTGGCTTTATGTCAGAGTAAAGGCAAAAAAGGAGAGCAAGAGAAGGCTACAGGCAGTGAGACGAAACACTCTGGAAAAGTACTGGAGCATTTAGGAAGCCATAGAGCCATAAAGCCGAATTCAATTCAATTCAGTTCAATTCAACTTTATTCATATAGCGCCATTTCACAACAACAGTCATCTCATAGCACTATCAACTGTAGGGGGAACCCCCACAGTTGCAGAAAGACCCCAGCAATCAGGCGATTCCCTGTGAGCAAGCACTTGGCGACGGTGGAGAGGAAAAACTCCCTTTTAACAGGAAGAAACCTCCAGCAGAACCAGGCTCAGGGAGGGGCAGTCATCTGCTGCGACTGGCTGGGGGGTGAGGGGATAGAGAAGAAGAAAAGAACAGACATGTAGAGAGCAAACAGCACGATGGGGACTCAATCTATGGGAGAGAACAAACATGTTAATGACCAGCAAAAAAAAAAACAAAAAATCATTGAGAGTGAAGAAAGGAGTGAAGCTCAGTGCAATTATTGAGGTTCCCCAGCTGTCTAAACCTATAGCAGCATAACTAAGGAGGGTTCAGAGACACAGGATCCCTCCCTAATTGTAGGCTGTATCAAAAGGTAGGTTTATAAGTCTGATGACACGATTTTGACATTTTTTATAGCATGTTGTGTAAACCCAAAAGTCATTGTCGATGATCAATATAATATTTACACTACCGCACCCTGCATAAAACTAGTTTCATCAAAAATCCGCAGCCGCCTGACTGGACTGTTGTGCCCCCCACCGAATGAAGGGTGTAAGCAATGGAATGGATGCAGTGTTATTGACTGGAATGACAGCAGCTTTGTAGCTCACAGTTTCTCTGGTTTCTTGTTTTAATTTTACGGCTATGCCTTTGCGTGTGTCGCAGGCTTAGATAAAACAACAGGCCATGAAAGACCACTTCACATGCTTCAGCTCCAACTGTCATAAGCCTCTTCGTGCACTCCTCATGCGCTTTTACGCAGGAGGAGTGCACGAGGACGGGAAGGATTAATGGATTTACGAGCAGCTTTGACCTACTTTCTGTGATTGCATGCTGACGCTCGCTGGTCTGGCCACATCCCCCTCTATCATTTATCACCAGCTGATTCAAACTCCCGCTGATCATCTTTCTCAGTCCTCGCCCAGGTACTTCCCATCACACCATCACAGCAGTGTGAGTACTTAGCGACCTTTTGGCCAGTCATGCACTGCTGGTCAATAGTATTGTCATCTCTGCTGTTAGTCTGCCAGTATTTTCGCACTCTCATGACGTGTTAGTCACTCCATGTTCGCCGTGGTTCTCATGCATCCTTGAAGCGATCTTGGCTCTGAGGAACACCTGTGGCTAACACATCTCCTCTCATTCATTCGCTGGGTGATGCCGGCCCCCGAACGCCATCAGTAAGTGTATTTGTGTTTTTTGTACGTCTTCACTTTTTTGGGAATTGTCTGTCTTTCTGTATTAGATGTGCTGTGGTGAACCCAGCACGTAAATCCTCGTTATTTCATCCTCCCTCTCCGTGCCCTGCGTAAGAGTGCACGGAGGGTCATGACAAGGAGCGCACGAGGAGGGGAAGGATGAATGGATTTATGCACAGGATTCACTAGATAATACATAAATACAAAAAGAATATACATAATAAACCCAATGCCTGAGCCACAGAGAATACACTGCTATGATTTTATTGAAAAATCGGGTTTAGATAAATTACAGTGGGGCAAAAAAGTATTGAGTCAGCCACCAATTGTGCAAGTTCTCCCACTTAAAAGATGAGAGAGGTTGTGGTGTAAGCTAGAGCATTACAGGGTTTATGTGCGCTACCACTAGAGGGCAGACCATGCCTAAGTGTTGTCTGGGTACTGCACGGGGGACACACTATTATGGCAGAGTTCGTGTGTTAATGCTGTTGCAGCCAGTTAATAAAGGAGGCTCCGTGAACACCCAAAGCAGCAGTCTTTATTCATAAAAGAACCCAACACAACATGGTGTCAGAAGCTGGTGTGCTTTGAGGTGAGAAAAGTCAGCTTTGCAACCGGCTAGCGGCTATGACGGACAAAGCGCAAAGGACCTGCAGCCGCGCGACTGGTTCCTGTAATGCAGGCGACTACTCCAGCGGCAACCTTCACCATCAAACCCGGAGCCCTTCGACTTTGCGAAACCCCAAGAGTGGGACAAAAGTGGATAAGACGTTTTTGAGGCGTTTTTAGACTGGCAAGTACACCTGATAACTCATCTGAGCGAACCAAGTAAATACGCTGGTTATTGCATGGGAGATGAGGCTGATGATGTGCTAAGAGGGCTCGAGCTAACGAGTGTGCAGCACCAGCAGTACGATGCCGTTAAAACAGCTTTGATAGACATTTCGTTCCAGAAAGAACGTGATTTACGAACGCGCAAAATTCAACAAGCGAGTGCAACAGCCGGCAGAACCAGTAGACTCATTCATAACAGCACTCTACGCACTGGCAGAAAACTGTGAGTACGGTGCACTTCATGATGACCTTTTGAGAGACAGGCTTGTAGTGGGTCTAAAAGATTCATCGCTGTCAGAAAGAATGCAGCTTGACAAAGATCTTACCCTAGCTAAAGCTATAACAATGGCAAGACAATCTGAAGAAATAAAACAACAACAAACTGACCTAAGAGGTGAAACTAGCATTAACAGAACAGCCGTGGATGCGGTACACATCAGAAAAGCCAAGCCAAACAAGTTCATAATCAAGGAACAAAAACAGATTAAGTCCTCAAGGCCTCAGCAGACAAAACAAGACAGTAAAGCTTGTTCTAAGTGTGGCAAAGCACCAGCACATGCAGCAGTACAGTGCCCAGCTAAAAACGCGGAATGCCATAACTGTAGAAAACGTGGACACTATAGTAGAGTCTGTAGGTCCAACCCAACTGTGAATGAGGTCGCTGACAATGCAGACGGACTTTTTCTGGGTGAAGTGAATCTAGGAGAGGATCCATGGCTGGCAGACATAAATGTGAGAGGAAATAAAGTGACTTTCAAGTTAGATTCCAAAGCGGACGTCACAGCAGTTTCTGAACAAACATTTGAAACCTTCAAGAAAAAAAATGAACAGTTGGAAAAGGCACAAAAACCACTCTACGGACCGGGTGGAACTGCACTAACCGTGTTGGGGTCTATGACAGAGACTATTGCATACGGTGGACAAGAGCGCTACTGAGAAAATCTATGTTGTCAAAAATCTGCGCATGGCACTACTGAGTAGAAACAGCTTCATGAGACTGAAACTAATTGCCAGAGTTGACACTATAGACCAAGAGACAGTGAGGAAAAGCGTACCCCAAGTATGCGATGGACTTGGGCTTGTTCAAAAGCCATACACAATTAAACTGAAACCTGATGCTAAGCCCTTTTCGCTCAAGGTGCCAAGGCGTGTGCCACTGCCGCTCATGGGTAAGTGAAAGAAGAGCTCGAGAGGATGAAAAGTTGGGAGTTATCAGTCGTGTGGAGCAGCCAACAGATTGGTGCTGTGGCATGGTTGTAGCTCCCAAAAAGGACAAAGAAAAGGTACGTATCTGTGTGGACATGACACCTTTAAACGAGTCAGTGTGTCGCGAAAGATACATCCTCCCGTCTGTGGACCAAACGCTAGGCATGCTCACAGGTGCTCAGTACTTTTCAAAGCTCAATGCAAATATGGGATTTTGGCAAATACCACTGTCTAAAGAGTCGGCCTTTCTCACCACATTCATTACGCCATTTGGCAGATACCACTTCAACCGTTTGCCATTTGGTATTTCCAGTACACCCGAACATTTCCAAAACATGATGGTGACAGAGGTTACAGCGGGTCTCGACGGAGTCGTCTGTCACATGGACGACATCCTGGTCTGGGGATCCACCAAGGAGCAGCACGACGCAAGACTGCACGCTGTCTTGGAGCGCGCGAAGAAAGCTGGCGTTACGTTGAATATGTCAAAATGCAAGTTTGGCAAAAGAGAGGTCAAATTTCTTGGGTTTATTGTTTCAGCAGAAGGAATGAGGCCAGATCCAGACAAAACCCAAGCTGTTCAGGACATGAAAGAGCCAAGCAACGTGAGTGAGCTCAGGAGCTTTCCTCGGAATGGTGAACCAGCTGGGGGAAGTTCATTCCGAACCTTTCTGAAAAGGACAAACCATTGAGAGACTTGCTTTCAACAAAGAACATGTGGTACTGGGGGCATGAACAACAAAATGTGTTTTGTAACCTCAGACAAGAACTGTCCTCTGCTCCCGTACTGCAGCTCTATGACCCAAACAAACCACAGAAAATATCTGCAGATGCCTCTTCATACGGATTGGGGGCAGTCATGCTACAGAAGGAGAGAGACGTGTGGTCACCAGTTGCTTACGCTTCCCGATCATTGACACCTACAGAGCAGCGCTACGCCCAGCTGGAAAAATAAGTGCTGGCTCTCACGTGGGCCTGCGAAAGATTCAATGACTTTATTCTGGGTCTGCACTTTGAACTAGAAACTGATCATAAGCCACTAGTGAGCCTACTGGGAGGATAAGGTTTGGATGCGCTTCCACCGCGTATACAGAGATTTCGTATGCGCCTAATGAGGTACTCATACACTATAAAGCACATCCCTGGCAAAAGTCTCACCACCGCCAACACGCTCTCACGCTTACCGCTCACAAACAGTGTTACTCACACAGACACAGATCTTATGGAGGACACTAACATTTATGTTGACTCTGTGCTAGAGGGACTCCCTACAAGCAGCAAATATCTTGCGGATCTCCAAGAGCAACTGCGGTCCAACAGCGTCTGTTCACAAGTCATGAAATACTGCACAGAAGGCTGGCCGGATCGTAACCAGCTACAGGGAGCGGTGAAGCACTACTGGTCTGAGAGAGCCGTTTTGAGTGTGCATAACGGACTACTACTGAGAGGCACGAGGTTAATTATCCCCGCTAACATGAAAAATGCAGTTTTGGACAAGATACATGAGGGCCACCGGGGGTGGTTAAATGCAGAGAGCGCGCCCGTCAGGCTGTATGGTGGCCAGGTTTAAGCAACCAGATCAGTGAAGTTGTACTCAAATGCAGACAGTGCATACAGGAAAGAGTTAATGTGAGAGAGCCTTTAATGCCCACAGATTTACCAGAAAGGCCATGGCAGAAGTTGGGAGCTGATTTGTTCACGCTACAAGACAAAAACTATATGTTATTAGTGGACTACTTCTCTAGGTATATAGAGATTGCCCAGCTCAGCCCAACTCGCTCTGCCAATGTCATTGTGCATTTAAAGTCAATGTTTGCACGTCACGGAATACCAGAGATACTGATCACGGATAACGGCCCGCAGTTCGCAAGTCAGGAAATGGCAGACTTGCAAAGGAGTACTGTTTTGAGCACGTGACCAGTAGTCCCAGGTACCCCCAAAGTAACGGTGAGGCAGAAAGAGCTGTCCGAACAGTCAAAAACTTTATCAAGAAAGCCAGTGATCCATACCGAGCACTGTTAGCCTACAGAACCACAGCGTTGGCAAATGGCTACAGCCCAGCACAGCTTCTCATGGGGCGTAGGCTTCGTACCACCCTGCCAATGCTTCCAGAGGCCTTGCAGCCATGCGTGCCGAATCTGCCACAAATTTGTCACGTGGAAAAGGAGAGATGGATGAGGCAAACAGAATGTTTTAACAAAAGCCACAGAACGAGAGATTTGGACAAACTGTTACCCGGAAACTCTGTTTGGATTACAGATGCGAAAGCACAGGGCACAGTGACATCTGTCCACAAAACTCCACGGTCCTATGTCATCAGTGGACCACAAGGGACAATCAGGAGGAACCGCACTCATCTTGTGCCTATGTCGATACCAAAGACTGAGATGGAACCACAACGGACCCAGTCAAATGGAAAAGACACTCCTACAGAAACTGCTTCTGAGCCCAGTGCACAGGAAACACCAGGTGTTGTTCGAACCAGGTCTGGTAGGGAAGTGATTAAACCAAAGAGACTGGATCTGTAGAAGTTACATGTTAATATTTGTGAAAGCAGAGTTGAGTTCTAAAAATGCCTTCCTTAAATAGAATATAAGAGGCCTTTGCCTAATATGTTCTATACATGGCAACAGTGTTGGAAAACAAAAAGAAATGTTATAGATTTGTTAAAAGTGGAAATGTGTTAAATTTATGCTGACATAGTTAGTTGACCAAAAGAAAAAGAATGTATTGTGTGTTTACAGATTAGATTGGTCTACATAACTTTAGTAAGGGGGATGTGGTGTAAGCTAGAGCATTACAGGGTTTATGTGCGCTACCACTAGAGGGCAGACCATGCCTAAGTGTTGTCTGGGTACTGCACGGGGGACACGCTATTATGGCAGAGTTCGTGTGTTAATGTTGTTGCAGCCAGTTAATAAAGGAGGCTCCATGAACACCCAAAGCAGCAGTCTTTATTCATAAAAGAACCCAACACAACAGAGGTCTCCAATTTTCATCATAGGTATACCTCAACTATGAGAGACAAAATGAGAAAAAAAAATCCAGAAAATCACATTGAAGGATTTTTAATGAATTATTTGGTAAATTCCTCAGTAAAATAAGTATTTGGTCACCTACAAACAAGCAAGATTTCTGGCTCTCACAAACCTGTAACTTCTTCTTTAAGAGGCTCCTCTGTCCTCCACTCGTTACCTGTATTAATGGCACCTGTTTGAACTCGTTATCAGTATAAAAGACACCTGTCCACAACCTCAAACAGTCAGACTCCAAACTCCACTATGGCAAAGATCAAAGAGCTGTCAAAGGACACCAGAAACAAATATTGTAGACCTGCACCAGGCTGGGAAGACTGAATCTGCAGTAGGTAAGCAGCTTGGTGTGAAGAAATCAACTGTGGGAGCAATTATTAGAAAATGGAAGACATACAAGACCACTGATAATCTCCCTCGATCTGGGGCTCCACGCAAGATCTCAACCCGTGGGGTCAAAATTATCACGAGAACGGTGAGCAAAAATCCCAGAACCACATGGGGGGACCTAGTGAATGACCTGCAGAGAGCTGGGATCAAAGTAACAAAGGCTACATCAGAAACACACTACGCCGCCAGGGACTCAAATCCTGCAGTGCCAGACATGTCCCCCTGCTTAAGCCAGTACATGTCCAGGCCCGTCTGAAGTTTGCTAGAGAGCATTTGGATGATCCAGAAGAGGATTGGGAGAATGTCAGATGGTCAGATGAAACCAAAATAGAACTTTTTGGTAAAAACTCAACTTGTCGTGTTTGGAGGAGAAAGAACACCATACCTACCGGTACTGTGAAGCATGGGGGTGGAAACATCACACTTTAGGGCTGTTTTTCTGCAAAGGAACCAGGACGACTGATCCATGTAAAGGAAAGAATGAATGGGGCCATGTATTGTGAGATTTTGAGTGAAAACCTCCTTCCATCAGCAAGGGCATTGAAGATGAAATGTGGCTGGGTCTTTCAGCCTGACAATGATCCCAAACACACTGCCCAGGCGACGGAGGAGTGGCTTTGTAAGAAGCATTTCAAGGTCCTGGAGTGGCCTAGCCAGTCTCCAGATCTCAACCCCATAGAAAATCTTTGGAGGGAGTTGAAAGTCTGTGTTGCCCAGCGACAGCCCCAAAACATCACTGCTCTAAAGGAGATCTGCATGGAGGAATGGGCCAAAATACCAGCAACAGTGTATGAAAACCTTGTGAAAACTTACAGAAAACGTTTGACCTCTGTCATTACCAACAAAGGGTATATAACAAAGTATTGAGATGAACTTTTGTTATTGACCAAATACTTATTTTACCGAGGAATTTACCAATTAATTCATTAAAAATCCTTCAATGTGATTTTCTGGATTTTTTTTTCTTATTTTGTCTCTCATAGTTGAGGTATACCTATGATGAAAATTGGAGACCTCTCTTGTCTTTTAAGTGGGAGAACTTGCACAATTGGTGGCTGACTAAATACTTTTTTACTCCACTGTATATCTATGAACAAATAATTTGTTGCTATATCTGTAACAAAAGCATAACACTCGGTGTTCCCCTGCTGTGTGTTTGTCGCTGCTGCTGCGCCAGCCATGTGTGCCTCTCCACTGTCACTCTCTGAGTCTGACTCGCTTGGCACAATGCCCGCTTGGCACGGCTCAAACCTATACGGTCTGATGCCCCCAGATTCTTCATTGTCATTCCATTCTTCTGAACTATAATCGTCTGAAGATTGGACAACAAAAAACAATTCCAGACTTCATGTGTTGGAACCAACATCGATGTTTTCTACCGCTTCCACCCTGTGTGTACAATGGACAGCCAAGCGCTGTGTTCTGTCAATGACGTTACAACATGGCCAGGGGGTTTTCCAGCCACTGACACAATTGGTTACGTGGCACTCATGAAAACGTCAGCTATTCACATGAATAAAAGCCTGTTTGACTTAGAACTGCAAAGATCAACCTATTTCGTCATATTGTATTATGTGTTGAAAAATTAGATGAAGTCAAAAACGTGTCATCAGACCTTTAACCCTATTCTTAAAAACAGAGATCGAGTCTGACTCCCAAATGCAGATTGGCAGCTGGTTCCACAGGAGAGGAGCTTGATAGCTGAAGGCTCTGCCTCCCATTGTACTTTTGAAGATTCTAGGTATTACAAGTAATCCAGCATTTTGGGAGCGTAGTGCTCTGTTATGAGAATAGGGTAGTATCAGATCTTTTAAATAAAAAGGGACCTGATTGTTAAGAGCTTTGAAAGTGAGAAGACAGATTTTAAACTTAATTCTAAATTCTATGGGAAGCCAATGAAGGGAGGCCAGAACCAGAGAGATATGATCTCTCTTTCGGGCGCCTCTTAAAACGCTTACTGCAGAATTTTGGATCAACTGAAGACTTTTTAAAGATGTTTTAGGACAACCTGATAATAAAGAGTTACAATCCTCTAATCTAAAGCTAACAAAAGCGTGGATCAGTTTCTCAGCATCACTCTGAGACAAGATGCTCCTAATCTTGGCAATATTACACAAATGATAGAAGGCAGTCTTAGAAACAAATTTAATATGTGAATTGAAAAACAGATCTTGATCAAAAATAACTCCAAGTTTTCTTGAGGAACCTTGGAGGAATTCAACACGTGAATAAGTGAGGATACAAACTAGATCACATATGAAGGTAAGCTAATGATTGCTAACGCTTGTTTACTTTAAGTCTGCTGCACTACATTGTAATGTCGGCAAGTTATCACTATTAGGTACGAAAATATGTATGCTGTGTGTGTTTCAGATGGCTCTCTTGTGGCAAAATTACCGCTTCAAACTCTGGGTCTGGGCGTTCAACACATCTCCTCATTGATGTTATCCCAGCTTCACAAATGCTCAGTGTTTATAGAACTTCAGAATGTCTGTAGAAATGTTTAGCTTCCTGTGCAACCAACTGCTCTGATCTGTGTGAAAATCACAGAGAGACTGTTGAGACATCATGAGATGTACCTGTTCCAGCAGCACTGAGTCTGTGGTTGTTGCTGTGCTGGGTTTTGGGGACATATTATTGTGTGACATGGGTGGTGGTTCCACCTTTCCGGTTCCACCACCACCCGGGGTATAAGAGGGCTGTGAGGGAGAGGGGCGGTCTCTTGGCTTCTGCTCCGCCTGACAGATGCACCTGCATTGTGAGAGAGAGTCACAGATAAATCTGTGTCGAGTTCAACACTCAGTCTCGTCCTTGGCTTCCATTACCAACATAACATTTAGCGACGAGGCTAAAAAGGTATGGACACGGGGGTTCCATTAATTCGGCCATTTTTGGAGCTTCCCGGTGAGCCGCCTGTCTCTTGGACAAGGTGGTTCACCGCCTTTCAAACATATTTGGCGGCTTTGGACCTTGGAAGACTGGAGAAGTTGAGGGCACGGGCACTGTTGGTTCACAACCTAGGAATGGAAGGTCAACGTATCTTAAGTACTTTGGGCAAGAGTGATAGTTTTGAGGAAGTGGTGGAGTTAATGGCATGACATTTTCGTGAGCCGGAAAAGGTCATCGTCCGAAGGATCCAGTTTAGACAGCGCTGCCAGTGGACTGGTGAGTCGGTGCAGTGGTTTGTAGCAGACCTACACCAGCTGGCCAAGGACTGCTAGTTTGGAGCATTGAAGGAAGAGATGATCCGCGACAAGTTGGCGGAACATACTATTTGCCCGGCTACGAGGTTGAAGCTCCTTACATACTTGGGCGAGGTGACGTTATCCAAGTCCATCGAGTTAGCTCAGCAGTTTGAGGCAGCAGACAAGATATCACGGGAAATCATTGAGAGAACATCACATCGCCAATTTGAATGACAGCCGACAGCACAGGCAGTGAACCCGGACAGTGACGACGGTGTGGAGGATGATGAAGGCTACGTTAATGTTGTAAGGATGAGGTCTGTCCCAGGATCACCCAGGTGTTTGGGTTGTGGGTCCACCAAGCACCGTTATAAGGCCAGTGTCATGCAAGAGGAAGACGCTGCGGCAAGTGCGGACTCTTGCATCATTTCACCAGGGCATGCTACAGGTTTGAGCGAGGGGATCCGAGACATAAGGAGGAATCCCCCGCTTCAGCTCCCACGGTTATTCACACTGTATCCCCAAGTACCAACAACCATTCTTACTGTATGGTGGAACTGGATGGGTAACAGTGCCATTGTTGACTGACACGGGAACGGTGAGATCCGTGTTAAATTGGGCAACTGTGAAGAGTTTCTTCCCACAGTATTGGGTTAGAGGTGATTCAGCACCGCTGTGTGGATATGGTGGAGGAAGATTGGCCACATTGGGGTCGATGGAACTGACAGCTAGGTACAAGTTGGTGGAGGTGTCCAGGTTGAAAGTTCATCGTGACTGCCCATGGAGAGAACATTATGGAGTGTGATTTATTCTATGGATTGGGCTTTGTCAAGGAGCAGGACCAACCCCACCCAGGGCCATCAAGGGAGGGTCAGCGTGCCAGTGCCCAAGTAACCATAGCTGATGGAGCTGGGCGGCACGGTGGGACACCCATGACAGCGGGTGGCGCCGAGTGACTGGCTCATTTTGCTCCCGGAGTTGAGCTGGAAGGGACTGGAGAGCAGGGGGTCAAAACGGCGACGCCGGCAGCGAAAATGAAGGAGAGCAGGGCAGGACCGGCTGGCACGGTGAAACGACATACCAAACAGAGACACTGGAAGCTGAGTAGGGCACCCCTGCTGGTCGCGGATGTTGTCCAACCCAGGGAGGAGGCCCGGTCGAGAGGTATTCGGGCCAAACGTCGGACAGAAGATAACCAGGGGCAGCTGCAGGTGTTGGCTGTTGGGGAGGATGCCTACCTCCAGCTATCTGATGGCTTGTGGAGTCATCCCAATGAGCTGCGGCGTGCCTGGCAGAAGAAGGAGTTTGGACCTGAACGTGGGTTGTCTCCAGGAGCGAAGAAGAGAAGGTGCACCGAAGTGGAATCGTCCGATGGTTTTCCGGGGGATGGTTCCTCTCCTGGGGAAAGCTGACAGTTGGACGGTATATATAAGATAAGATAAGATAAGCCTTTATTAGTCCCACAATGGGGAAATTCCAGGATTGCAACAGCACAGGGATAGCAACACTCAGAGCAACAATCAGAAGGCAAGAAAAAAAGCAAGAGCAGCTAATATACATACAGTTAGGCCCAGAAATATTTGGACAGTGATACAATCTTCATGATTTGGGCTCTGCATGCCACCACATTGGATTTGAAATGAAACAACTACAACAGAATTGAAGTGCAGACTTTAAGGTTTAATTCAAGGGGTTGAACAAAAATACATGATTAAACATGTAGGAACTGTAGCCATTTTTATACAAACGCTCCTCATTTCAGGGGCTCAAAAGTAATTGGACAAATAAACATAACCCTAAGTAAAATGTTACTTTTCAATATTTTGTTGAGAATCCTTTGCAGGCAATGACTGCCTGAAGTCTGGAAACCCATGGACATCACCAAACGCTGGGTTTCCTCCTTTGTGATGCTTTGCCAGGCCTTTACTGCAGCTGTCTTCAGTTGTTGCTTGTCTGTGGGTCTTTCTGCCTTAAGTTTTGTCTTGAGCAAGTGAACTGCATGCTCGATTGGGTTGAGATCTGGTGATTGACTCGGCCATTGCAGAATATTCTACTTCTTTGCTTTAAAAAAACTCCTGGGTTGCTTTTGCAGTATGTTTTGGATCATTGGTGAAGTGCCGTCCAATCAACTTTGCTGCATTTGGCTGAATCTGAGCAGAAAGTATATCCCTATACACTTCAAAATTCATCCGGCTGCTTCTGTCTTTTGTCACATCATCAATAAACACAAGTGACCCAGTGCCATTGGAAGCCATGCATGCCCATGCCATCACACTGCCTCCACCATGTTTTACAGAAGATGTAGTGCTTTGGATCATGAGTTGTTCCAATTCTTTTCCAAACTTTCTTCTTCCCATCATTCTGGTACAGGTTGATCTTAGTCTCATCTGTCCAAAGAATGCTGTTCCAGAACTGGGCTGGCTTCTTCAGGTGTTTTTTGGCAAAGTCAATTCTGGCCTTTCTATTTTTGAGGCTGATTAATGGTTTGCACCTTGTGGTGAATCCTTTGCATTTACTCTCATGAAGTCTTCTCTTTATGGTAGACTTAGATACTGATACACCTACTTCCTGGAGAGTGTTCTTCACTTGAGTGGATGTTGTGAAGGGGTTGTGAAAGGATTCTGCGATCATCCACCACTGTTGTCTTCCATGGACGTCCAGGCCTTTTTGAGTTCCCAAGCTCTCCAGTGCACTCTTTTTTTCTCAGAATGTACCAAACTGTTGATTTGGCCACTCCTAACATTTCTGCTGTCTCTCTGATGGATTTCTTCTTTTTTTTCAGCCTCAGGATGGTCCGTTTCACCTCCATTGAGAGCTCCTTTGACCGCATGTTGTGTGTTCACAGCAACAGCTTCCAAATGCAAACGCCACACCTGGAATCAACTCCAGACCTTTTATCTGCTTAATTGATGACAGGTTAACGAGGGAAGAGCCCATGCAGCCTTATTTTTTTTATTTTTTTTTTTTTTGCAGCCTTCTGAGTCAATTGTCCAATTACTTTTGGTCCCTTGAAAAAGAGGCGGCTACGTATTAAAGAGCTGTAATTCCTAAACCCTTGCTTCAATTTCGATGTGAATATTCTCAAATTACAGCTGAGAGTCTGCACTTTAAGCCCATATTGATTATATAATTGTATCCTGAATATGTTTTTGTAAACAGCTAAAATAACAATACTTGTGTCACTGTCCAAATATTTTTGGGCCTAACTGTATGTACATATTACTATAAATATACTGTATATATATATATATATATATATATATATATATATACGGACACAGTGCAGAGCATTGTAACTGGATGGAATAAATATGAGTATATAAACACACCGTGCGGAGCATTGTAGCTAGATGGAATAATATGTAGATATATAAACACACAGTGCGGAGCATTGTAGCTTGATGGAATAAATATATAGATATATAAATATAAACACACCCAGTGCGGAGCAGTGTAGCTAGATGGAATAAATATGTAAATATATAAGCACACACAGTGCAGAGCATTGTTGCTAGATGGGATGAAACAGCACAACTGTCTACTTAGTTATCCTACATCAGGGGTGTCAAACTCATTCCATGGAGGGCCAAGACCCTGCAGGTTTTACTTCCACCCAGTCTCTTCAGCAGGTGTTTTCACTGATCAGCAATCAGTAGGACGAAATTCAGAGAAATCACCTGTTGAAGACACTGGGTGGAGGTAAAACCTGCAGGGTCTTGGCCCTCCATGGAATGAGTTTGACACCTGTGTCCTACATGGTATGATTATGTGCCCATATATATTCTCACCCTCCATAGCGACCGGTATGTTCCTAGTTGTATGCCGGAGGGGACCATTGTGTAAGTCTATTGCATCTTTTGAATTCAAAACTATTAGGTTGTTACGTCTTTTTGCTATCTCTGCGAGCAGCCCTGCTTAGGTTGTACAGTCTGACAGTCGTTGGTAGGAAGGACCTGCGAAACCTCTCGGTTGTGCACCTGGGATGATGTAGTCTGCTGCTAAATGAGCTCCTCAGTGCATTCAGTATGTCCTGCATAGGGTGGAACTCGGACTCCAGCAGAGATGACAGTTTAGCCACCATCCTTCTCTCTCCTATCTCCTCCACTGGGTCAAGGCGCTGCCCCACGACAGAGCTAGCTTTCTTGATCAGTTTGTTCAGTATCTTCCTATCGGCTGCAGTAATGCCACTTCCCCAGCAGACCACTCCAAAAGTGATGGCTGATGCCACCACCGTGTCATAGAATGTCTTCAGCAGCGCCCCTTGTACACCAAAAGACCTGAGTCTCCTCAGTAGGAACAGCCTGCGCTGTCCTTTCTTGTAGAGTGTGTCAGTATTGTGTGACCAGTCTAGTTTATTGTTCAGATGAACACCCAGGTACTTGTAGGATGTCACCATCTCGATGTCTGTTCCCTGTATATTTACTGGTGCTGTGAGGGGTTGTCCTTGCCTGCGACAGTCAACCACCAGCTCCTTAGTTTTCCTCGCGTTGATCTGGAGGCAGTTCCGATGGCACCAGTCCACGAAGTCCCGGATAAGCCCTCTGTACTCAGCTTCATCTCCGTTGGAGATGAGGCCAACGATCGCAGAGTCATCAGAGAACTTCTGTAGATGGCAGTGTGTTGTGTTGTGTGAGAAGTCCGCAGTATAAAGAGTGAACAGGAAGGGAGCCAACACCGTTCCCTGGGGGGCCCCCGCGCTACCGATGATCATGTCGGACACACAGTCCCGGGTTCTCACAAACTGAGGCCGGTTCGTGAGGTTCGTATATTATGCAAATATATTGTATATATTATCCATTCAGACTAAAACCTCCCGTCACATGAACAGCTTCTTCCCCTCTGCCATCAGACTGCTGAACACTAAGTGACTTATTGACTCTTGTGCACTATGTACAGCAGCTCAACCAAACTTATGTCAATCATCACTGTTTTCTTCTTGCATTACCGACTGCACTATATGGTTCTCCACATTATCTGCTGCTCGCTAATATATTTAAACTGCTGACTAGTATTACTCATTCTTATTCTACACTTTATTGCATGTATAGTTTATTTCTTTTATTTTATCATGTTTAATGTTGCAGCATTGCACCGAGACAAATTCCTAGTTTGTGTACTACATGAACAATGGCAATAAATCTGATTCTGATTCTGATTCTGATGGGGATGGAAAAGGGGGGAAACTGATGTGTTCTTTAGTTCTGTTTAATGGGATTATTTGATATTTTGTATTATTTTTAGGAAAACGGCAGTTTTGTTTTGTGGGACTGTTCATTTAGTGTAAACGGCAGAAAAATCCCTCTTGCCGTGTGGGGGTGGGACGGTAGTCCACCTGTTCCCCCTAGTTTTAGTTGTTTTGAGTGAATGTGATAGGCCTTTTAGGAATTTTTGTTTAGTTTTTTTAATGCATGATTCGGGTTCCAAATTGGGGATGTTTTTGACTATGCATGTGTTTTGGACCATTTTTGAGGGAGGGGGGGTGTTGTGTTGGGTTTTGGGGACATATTATTGTTTGACAAGGGTGGTGGCTCCACCTTTCCAGTTCTGCTGCCACCCGGGGTATAACGGGCTGTGAGAGAGAGGGGTGGTCTCTTGGCCTTGTCTTCGCCTTACAGATGTGCCTGTATTTTGAGAGAGTCACTAATAAATCTGTGTCCAGTTCAACATTTGGTCTCATCCTTGGCTTCCATTACCAACATAACAGTGGTGCTGTGGCAAAAAGTGATCAGCTACCAAAGCTTGATTGCCAGGTGCCATACTATAGTTATGGGGCTATATTAACCATAAAATATATATTTCAACGGGTAAACAGTACTGAGTTAGTTATAATAAGATTTATTTAACAATTCTAATGCATTTTTAAGCCAAACTAAACTGGATCTAGGATTAAAAGCAATTAAAATAATACAGTCACAAGGTTGCATGGAGAAATACATGGCTTTACGGGACATATTCCCACTGCTATCAGACTCCTGAACAGATAAAACTCCATAAAACAGCTTGCATATAGGAACTCACACACCGGCTGCAAAATTTGCACACTGCTCACCTGTATAGTAGATAGCAGCGGAGGGGGCTAGCTGAGGCCCAGCTGGATTCGATTTCGGTCGGATCGGATACCGGCGACACCAGCAGAGACTGTTTTACTATCCACAGGTCAGTAAAAATGCCACCAAAGAAGGAGGAAATGGAAGACATCAAAAAATCTCTGAAGTTCTTGTCAGAAGAACTGTCCAAAGTGGCTAGTCAGCAGGCTAAAATATTAGGGCTAATGGAAGAAGTCCGAGAATTAAAATTAACAATTAAGGAAAAAGACAAAAAAATTGTAGACTTGAAGCAACGCGTCGAGGATCTTGAACAATGTTCTCGTATGGATGATCTAATTATAAGTGGACTAGACATTAAATATCAATCATATGCTCATGCTACAGCAGGATTGAGAGGAGAGGAGGCTCCCGCAAGTGAATCAGTCTCCCTGGAAAACCAGGTGCTTCAGTTCCTTGATAGTAGAGATATAAAGGTTGAAGCAAATGCAATTTCAGCCTGTCATGCTTTACCCAGAAAGGATAATAAAACAAATAAATCAATTGTGATGCGCTTTGTGAACAGAAGGGTAAAGAATGAGATACTGAGGCAGGCCAGAAAGCTACGGGGAACAGAAGTTTACCTAAATGAGTATCTAACAAAAACTAATGCTGAAATAGCACGGCAAGCACGGATGCTGAGAAGACAAAATAAAATACAGGCAACATGGACAAGAAATTGTAGAGTTTGGATCAAACTAAATGGAACACCTGAGGAAGCAAAGAGTATAATAATCAGAGAAGTTACTGACTTAAATAAATACAGATGAACACTGATTAAGAAAATTAAGAGACTATGATAATCCATATCCACACACACGACAAGAATAGTTCTTTTGACATACCATGTCAATGTACTTTAAAAAAAAAAAAAAAAAAAAAAAAAAACAACTTATGACTGACTTGAGTAGACATCAATTATCCCCAGTTGGAGGAAGTCATTTGACACAGAGTGAGGAAATTCAAACTCTGAAAATATGCCATTATGCTGAACATAAACTACAAGAGATGGAGAATGATGAGATGAGATGAGATTCAACTTTATTGTCATTACACATGTATGAATACAAGGTAACGAAACGTGACTTGGCATTTGGGCACGCTCTGCAGAGCGCATCCAAGGCCGGGGCAGCCGCTAGGCGCCAGTCATAATATTGATCCTGATAACCACTTTTTCAATAATATTCATAATCATTGTGAATATTACACTGAAAAGCAATTCAAAAGTCAAGTGCAACTAGATGGTAAACTATCAATAATACACTCCAACAGCAGAAGTCTTAACAAAAACTTTCCACAGATTCAGGATTATTTAAAACAGCTAGACAGAAAATTTACAGCCATTGCAGTCTCTGAAACTTGGCTTAATGAAGAGCAGGCTCCCCTGATGGCAATAGAGGGATATCAGATGTTTCATATTAACAGATCTCAAAAAAAGGGTGGTGGTGTTGCACTGTATATTGATGAACAGTATAGGTGTAAGCTTGTAAATGGAATGTCCTTTGCACTACCAGGGATTTTGGAATGTGTTACTGTTGAGATTGACCAAGAAAAAACAAAAAATCTAATTATAAGTTGTATATATAGAACGCCAGGAACTTGCATTGAGACATTCAGAGATAAATTAGTCGAGCTGTACAATAATATTACTAGTAAGAAAATGGTAGTAATTTGTGGAGATTTCAATATTGATTTACTAAATCCACATCAACAAAATGTAATTACAGAGTTCATGAATTCTATGTACAGCATGAGTCTATATCCCACAATAACACATCCCAGTAGAATCACAGTTCACACTGCTACACTTATTGACAACCTGATTGTTAATATTATTGATAAGAAAATAGAAAGTGGATTATTGATAAATGATATAAGTGACCATTTGCCAACCTTTGCACTTATCCATGGCCACACGGGGGCCAATACAGAAAGAGGGGAACTTTCAAACTATAGACCAATTTCACTATTGCCGCAATTTTCCAAGATACTTGAACAAATATTCTGTGAGAGAATTGACAACTTCATAATGAAGAATAATTTATTGTGTGAGCAGCAATAAGGGTTCAGACACAAGAGGACAACTGCATTTGCTCTAATGGAATTTATAGAAAAAATATCAACTGCCGTTGAAAATAAATAGTATTCAGTTGGGGTATTCCTGGATCTTAAAAAGCATTTGATACAGTGGATCACAATTTATTATTAAAGAAACTACAAAACTGTGGTATTGGGGGGTAGCACTGTCCTGGTTAAGTAGTTACTTAAAGAATAGATATCAGTATGTATGTGTTGGTAACAAAAACTCACAGTTACTGAAGGTTACTTGTGGAGTCCCACAGGGTTCAGTTTTGGGGCCATTGTAAATCAATATGTATATAAATGATATATGTAAAGTCTCGGAAAAAATGGATTTAATATTGTTTGCCAATGACACTAATCTATTATGCAGTGGAAGCAATTTGGAACAACTTTTGGATACACTCGGAAAGGAATTAGGAAAGCTTAAACTGCGGTTTGATTCAAACAAATTAACGCTCAATTTAAGTAAGACAAAATTTATAGTTTTTAACAACCATCACAACAACTTAGTATCTAAACTCAGTGTAAATGGAGTAGAGATTGAAAGGGTATCTGAAACTAAATTTCTTGGAGTAATAATTGATAATAAACTGTGTTGGAAGTCACATATTAATTATATTAAAGGTAAAATATCTAAATCAATCGCAATACTATACAGAGCGAAATATTTGCTGAATCAATTCAATTCAACTTTATTTATATAGCACCATTTCACAACAACAGTCATCTCATAGCACTATCAACTGTAGGGGGAACCCCCACAGTTGCAGAAAGACCCCAGCAATCAGGTGATCCCCTGTGAGCAAGCACTTGGCGACGGTGGAGAGGAAAAACTCCCTTTTAACAGGAAGAAACCTCCAGCACAACCAGGCTCAGGGAGGGGCAGTCATCTGCTGCGACTGGCTGGGGGGTGAGGGGACAGAGAAGATGAAAAGAGCAGACATGTAGAGAGCAAACAGCACGATGGGGACTCAATCTATGGGAGAGAACAAACAAATGTTAATGACCAGCAAAAAAAATATTTCATTGAGAGTGAAGAAAGGAGTGAAGCCCAGTGCATTACTGGAGGTCCCCCGGCTGACTAAACCTATTAGCAGCATAACTAAGGGAGGGATCAGAAACACATGATCCCTCCCTATTTGTAAGCTATATCAAAAAGGTAGGTTTTAGCCCTATTCTTAAAAACAGAGATCGAGTCTGACTCCCGAATCCAGATTGGCAGCTGGTTCCACAGGAGAGGAGCTTGATAACTGAAGGCTCTGCATCCCATTGTACTTTTGGAGATTCTAGGTATTACAAGTAATCCTGCATTTTGGGAGCATAGTGCTCTGTTAGGATAATACGGTAGTATCAGATCTTTTAAATAAAAAGGAGCCTGATTGTTTAGAGCTTTGTAAGTAAGAAGAAGGATTTTAAACTTAATTCTAAACTCTATGGGAAGCCAATGAAGAGAGGCCAGAACCGGAGAGATATGATCTCTCTTTCTAGTACCTGTTAAAACTCTTGCTGCAGCATTTTGGATCAGCTGAAGACTTTTTAAAGATGTTTTAGGACAGCCTGATAATACAGAATTACAATAATCTAATCTCGAGCTAACAAAAGCGTGGATCAGTTTCTCAGCATCACTCTGAGACAAGATGCTCCTAATCTTGGCAATATTAAATTAAATTAAAATTAAATTAAATCACCCTTATTGTCATTCAACCGTACAACCAATCATGAGATTGGTTGTACGGTTCATCAAAACGAGATTGTGCTTTACCTATCTACTGTGTTAATCACACACACCCCAAGTGCAGAATCAGAGGGCCGCTGCCATGCAAGGCGCTGCCACAGAGTTCCCACCTCCATTCCATTTATTGCTGAGCACCAAGCTGGACGGAAGGAAGTTCCACTTTTATATGGTCTTTGGCATGACCCAGCCGGGATTTGAACCCCTGCCTCCCTGGTGTGGGGCGGATGCTCTACCAACTGAGCCACCACTCCTGTAAATATTACGCAATATTACGCAAATGATAGAAGGCAGTCTTAGAAATGAATTTAATATGTGAATTGAAGGACAGATCTTGATCAAAAAAAACGAAAGTTTGATTTGGAAAGGTATTTCTAAGGTTTTTTGGACCAACAACAATGACTTCAGTCTTATCAGAATTTAATAGCAGGAAATTACAAGTCATCCAAGCTTTGATTTCCTTAAGACAGGCTTCTAACTTGGCTAATTGATTAGTATCATCTGGCTTCATTGACAGGTATAATTGTGTGTCATCTGCATAACAATGAAAATGTATACAGTGCTTTCTAATAATGTTGCCTAATGGAAGCATATATAAACTAAAAAGAGTAGGGCCTAGCACAGATCCCTGTGGAACTCTATGACTAAGCTTTGAGTTGAAAGAAAACTCATTATTTACAATAATTTACAAACAATAAGTAATAATAAATAAAATTATAACATTATAACATTAAATAAATAAATAAACAAACAATAAAGAAATAATAAAACAACAACAATAATAATTTACAATCAACCCACATTATATATTTGTATCATTCATTAATACTCCCATACATGATATATTGTACTGAAGTATGGGGAAACCTTGGAACCTTGGAAAAAGGTTCCAAGGTTGTCATAGCCAGGAGTGGTACTGGGGTTAAGCTCCCAGTGCTCATAAAATGCTCCTTACGGCGTGCGTCTTGAAAAGCCTCTGACAACTAAGTCCATCTCCTAGCCTGCCCATGTGGTTTAGTCTCTAAGCCCGGCGGAACTGCTTTTACTAATAGGAGAAGGGGCGAGGGCGGATCTCTGGCGCCTTAAAACTAGATGCTTTGGGTAGATGGTGGCTCATCAACCTGGGAAGGTAGCCCATCTAGGGGAAGGTAAACCCTGATTTTAAACCTCCGCTGCCTTGCGGCACACCTGGTCACGGGAAAGGCTTCGGGAGTCAACCCTGAGGAAAAATCCGGAGTCAGAGCCCCTAAGGCAGTTCTCTGTTGTGCTCAACATCGTTCTGGCAGCTCCTGTGACGGCGCTGGTGCCAAACTATAGCAGCCCTGCTGTTCCTTTGGATTCATCAGTGACGTGGAGAGGGGGGGACATGCTGCATGGGTAACATCTTGTCCTCCATATCTTCCTGCCCAGGCTTGAATCCTGCCAACGTCCAATGCTGGAAGGTAGAACACCGGTGCGCATCGGCCTGTTCAGCCACAGACGGTGCTGTTCCAGCAGAGTAGACGTTCAGGATTCTCTTCCATGGTCATCATAGACCGACGGAGGCCGACGATGGGGAAATACATATAAAGCAAACATATATCCAGTCTTTATGCTTCAGAAGAGAGCTATTAGAATAATAAACAAAGCAGCTTACAGGGAACCAACAAACCCACTTTTTCTTAAATTAAAAGCTCTCAAGTTGAAAGATCTGGTTGACTTTAAAACTGCAGTAATAATGTTTAAAGTGAAGAATCTATCACTGCCCGCAAATATCCAAAAGCTGTTCCAAATAAGGGAGAAACAATATCATTTCAGAGGAACATGGATAATTCAAAAACCTTCAGTGAGAACTACCACCAAGCAACACTGTGTCTCAGTGCAAGGAGTCAGATTATGGAACGATTTTGGACCTGAATTAAAATCATGTACAACGCTTGGACAATTTAAACAAAAACTAAAGGAAGAAATACTCCAAACATATTTACAAGACGACATGTAAAATCACATAAGGATTGACTTATCCAGTCTGTGTTGTGTTGTTGCTTCATTTTTTGTCACGTTTTGTCTTAGCTTTGTTCTGAATTGTAATCACTTCTACTTTCCTTTTGAATTCTTGGATGGAATATGGGTGGGCAATATAAGCTGCGGCTTAAGCCGTCACCCATTTCGGATAACTTATGTTGAACTGTATAATCAGAGGAGTTATTGTCTAATTTGACCTTGTTAGCTTTTTTCCCCTTTGTTATATTATTCTGTTCCTTTCTTTTAATCTTTACTTTTAATCTATCCAAAATAAAGATTCATTCATTCATTCAACAGGAAAAGACCCAAGGCGCTCCCAGCGAAATGGTGAGCAGTAGGGAAAACAATTACTTACAGATAATCACCTGAGCAGCCTGTGCTCAGGTGGAGGAGAAGACAGTACAATGAACCAACAAATAACAAGTGAACAGACAGGGCTTAAATAATGCAGACCTAATGAGCTGAGTAAACACAGGTGATGTGTGTGGGCTGACCTGAGCAGAGAGGGAGAGCAGTGACAGATTGGAACCAGCTGTCAAGTGTTGACAGGAGAGGGAGGCATGGCTGCCAGCAGACAGGAGGCAAAACAAGACCAAAGCTGCTTGACCGCTGCCAGTCACAAAATGAATATAAATAAATCCAAAAGCAGACTAAGGAATAAGTCCAAATAACTCAAGAGGTAAACAAAAACCCAGAAAGAGAAACAGACAAATAAAAGGCACCAAAAATACAACAGAGCATGACAACACAAGCTAAGCAATGACTAGGAAAAAAATGAGAAACAATATGGAACTCAAAAGGTATCACAAAACACAGATCAATATGAAAACAGGAGAAAGCCATGAAGCCGAGCTCGGGAGAACCCAAGCTTGGTTCATGACACTTTGGGCAGTGTGGGGATGTGACAAATCCTGCTGGAATCGGCATCTCCATAAAGCTTGTCAGTATCGGAAGCATGAAGTGCTCTAAAATTTCCCAGTATATGGCTGTGCTGACTTTGAATAAAAAAAAAGACAAATTTTTTAAAATTAATTTTAATATTCTATTTTTTTGAGAAACTGAATTTAGAGTTTTCATTAGCTGTAAACCATAACCATCAAAATAAAAAGAAAAACAGTTAAAATATATCATTCTGTGTGTAATGAATCTATATAATATAGGACTGTTATTTTTTAATTAAATTACTGAAATAAATCAACTTTTTGATGATATTCTAATTTATTGAGATGCACCTCTCAGTGAGTGGATAGGTGCAAATGTACAAGAAAATCATGAAAATATGAGAAAAAAGGTGAAACATGGCAAAAGTTTTAAAAAGTAATAAACTTGCAAGAAAAATACTTTTTTTGTATGCTTTATTAATGCCCAGAGGGAAACTGAAGATATCCACTTGGATCGATGCGGCAGCCACGGCACCATTCACACCTAGGGCTACTTTAGAGTCTCCAATTCACCTAACCTGCAGGAGTACCCGGGGTAAACCCACACAAGCATGGGGAGAACACGCAAACTCCACACAGAAGGGTCACTGATGATCAGGGATGGAATTGATCCTGTGACCTTCTGACTGTGCTCACCACTGCGCCACCGAGCTGCCCATCAGTGAGCAGCTCGACATCTCAAAATTGTTGAGAAAATTAAACATTTGGACATTTAAGAGAGAAATAAAAAGTAAAAAAAAAATTTTTTTGAAAAAATGTCTGTGTGCGGGGGGGGGGGGGGGGGGGGGGGGCAGTCCACCCAGGACGCCATCCCAGCCAGGACCGCCCCTGCTGAGGGGTATGCACAAGCTCTTGCTTCTGCCTACACCCTTTCTGTCCCAAATATGTTGCCTTTTTCTCTTTCCTTTTCTTTTTGGTCTAGTTATGATGCGACAGAAGTTTTTAAAAAGAATGAATGAAGTGTCTTTGCAACACGGTCCACTTGGTAAACTTTGGTTTATTGCTGATTGGGGCGGGTCAGAACCACAAACTACTTTTTCTGACCTCCACCTCTGTTATCAACACCTCAGCGTCACACTCCATGAAGTTTTTGCTATTGTTTTTTACGTTGTTCTTTCCGCAGGACTGACAATCCCAGTTTGACAGCAGAGTGACAGGAGGCCGTTTGTCTTCAGTCATTAGTGGAGGAACCGAGGCGGAGCGAAGAGATCGTGCACGTGTGCTGGTTTTCACATGAGGTGGGGTGCAGAAAGAAAAGGAGCGGCGGATCAGGCGTGTGCACAGTTTTATAAATGTGAACATTTTTGTGCACCATCCTTCAGTATGAAAGCTGCACAAGTCTTTCTCCAGGAGGCCCCAGGTGATCTGCTGCATTTGGGTCAAAAACCTTCTCCGGCTCAGCAGGAGAAATTGGGAATAGCAGAGAAGATGTGGGGAAATTATTTTTTTTCCCTGCATGTTTCCGCACATTACTGAGAGACGACAGAGTAGAGGAAGAATCTTCTGTGTGTGTGTGTGTGTGACAGAGAGCAGTGATGACCAAATGAGGCTTTCTGGAGGACTTGAGGCCTTTCCTCAATGTGGTTCACATAGACAAGGCCTCATGTGGGACTTCATTTCCTCTCCCAGGCCATCTAGTGGACAAAACGTGTACAACATGCAGATTTTTGCACGGGCATTATTGGTTTAATGTGTATTATTTCCATTTCAATAAATGTGCTGCCTTTTAATATCAATGATCATAATGGAAAAAAATAAATACCAAAACTGAGGTGACTACAGTGAATGTGTGTGTGTTACTTGGTGTGCTTGTGCTACTTATACATTTTTATTCAGAAATAATAACTTTCCTACAGTCTTTGGACTGAGGCGGTTTCTTTTTTTGGAGATTATTTCTCCAGCTTTTGAGAATATTCTCTCACAGGCCACAGAGGATGCAGGTGCACAAAGGAAGGCTGCTGCCAGTTTGTACAGCGTAGGGTCGAGACGTTTCTGCCTCTCCCAGTACATCAGTGGGTCTTGCTCTCTTCCAGTGTTGGGTTCAGTCATGTAACGTTGCACTTCAATTGTTGCATCACCGTGGACATCTTGGGTCTTAGTTTTCTTTACAGTGTCATCTAGATAACGCCACAGTGTGCTTCCTACAACAGAAACAGAAGTTACAAGTCATTGGAGTTAGTGGTTCATAGTGTAACGTCGGGGCCATTTTAAGGGAGCCAGGGATTTCCCAGCATGCTTTGCCAGTTTGAAACGTTACTGTGTGTGTTAAATGTGTTATTTCTGAGTTATACTGCTGTGTCATTATAACTGCATTATGATGACCCAGCAGTGTTTAGCAGGATTAGGGCAAGATGTATCTGTGTGTGTAACCATGATTGAAACGGAGGTCTGGGAGAATGACCTCCACTCCTCCCTGTACTGAGAAGCAGGTTGGGGGTCGGGGTGTGTGAAAAATAAATCAGGTTGATCACAGCCATCTGCTCCATTGTGTTTGTGTGAACCCTGCAAACGTCACACTGGTGTCAGAAGTGGGATATGGAGCAAGATGAGGATCCAGGCGGAGGTACAGCGGCCGGAGCGATTCATCACTCAGCCAGCAACGGAGTGTAGAGCTGAGACGCCGGCCCCTGGAGAGCTTCGCCACGATGGACGGAGCAGAGCAAACCAGCCCCGTTTCCCGCCCTTTTCAGGGCAGGACGGGCTGGCGATTCCAGAGCGATTAGGAGCGGCAATCGACCGGGAGATGACCGTCTCATCCATCCAGCAGTGGGCCAAGATTCCCCGCTACAACGACGAGAACCTGTTGGATGACCGCCTGGCCCAGGTCGAGTTGGCTGCCACGCTGATCATCAGAGGAAACCACCGTGCTGAGAGCGAGTGGAGGAGGAGCTACGGCACATCACAGCAGCGCGTGCACGAAGGAAACAGCCGTGGCGACGCGAGGAAGGACGGCTTCCGCTGCACAGAGCCAGGGTACATGGCATGGTACCGCCCCGCACACAGCGCACGACAAACTGGCCCCTCGCCGACGTTAAATTAGAGTGAGGTGGCATGGACGGGGAAAAAGCCGCCTCCTGCAGATGCTTCACCCGGCAGATGACGTCACAGAGGCCTTTGGAGCGCAGCAGCAGTGGAGCGAGCAGGACAGATCCGGTCTTTTCTCGGGATTGGCAGGGGCTGGACGCCTGGACGCGGGCCAGCAGCCGACTGGGAGATCTGGCAGCGGTCGGAGTCATGGGACTCCCGCTGCCAGAGGAGGAACTGTGCGTGTCCTACCGCCACCCGATGCTTTTCCTTTCGGTGACATCACGGAGGCCCTCGGCGCAGGAGCGACGCAGCGGAGCGAGCAGGACGAAGATGCGGCCATTTTCCAGGCGCGGCAAGGGCTGGACGCATGGACGCGGGCCAGCGGCTGCCTGGGAGACCTGGCAGCGGTGGGAGTCGGCCGGAGCGGGCCTGGGACTCCCGCTGCCAGGGAAGGGACTGTGCGTGGTCCTACAGAGGCTGTCAGATGTGTCCATCCGCCCGCTGATGGCCAAACCGGAACCCTACCCCAACCAGATGCTCTGACTGAGACTCAGATGGCCCGTGCATGCCGCCCTGGCACCGGGCTGACTCGCGTTGGATTTCTGAAAGTGGACTTTGAATTTTCTGGGGACAGAAACCAGTCCGGGGGGGGGGGGCAGTGTAACGTCGGGGCCATTTTAAGGGAGCCAGGGATTTCCCAGCATGCTTTGCCAGTTTGAAACGTTACTGTGTGTGTTAAATGTGTTATTTCTGAGTTACACTGCTGTGTCATTATAACTGCATTATAATAACCCAGCAGTGTTTAGCAGGATTAGGGCAAGATGTACCATGTGTGTGTAACCATGATTGAAACGGAGGTCTGGGAGAATGACCTCCACTCCTCCCTGTACTGAGAAGCAGGTTGGGGGTCGGGGTGTGTGAAAAATAAATCAGGTTGATCACAGCCATCTGCTCCATTGTCTTTGTGTGAACCCTGCAAACGTCACACTATAAATGCAGTTAAAGTAAAAAAAAAAAGATTTTATATCTTACCTTGGGTCACAGGCTGAGAAACTTGTGATGTGGATTGTTGCAGTGGTGATGATGAGGTGTGTGTGTGTGTGTGTGGGGGGGGGGTTGCACTGTTTTGCATAATTCTAACACATTCTTAGCCTTTTCACTGTGTCTGCAGCTTTAGTGGGGCTGAACAACCCAATGGCCTTAAACCGGGGGTCAAGAACAGTAGCGAGTGACATAATACTCAGACTGCAGAGTGTGGACCCTGTCCTTTAATAGTTTTCTTAAGTGTTGGCCCATAGAACTGCGTAGCGGACTGGCATTTCTCACTCCTTCCTCCAGTGAGTGGTGCAGCATAGAAAACAGTGGGATCACCTCGAAGCCTGAAACCGTCTTCTCCTCAGAGAGCTCCACAGTGGCATCATTAAATGGTGGAAGAAGCTGCACACAGGCAGCAGTAACGCCACACTCCTCTGAGGAGGATGGGGTGATGTCTGTACTAAGGTTTGCTAAAGCTGCTCTCACACATTCTCTAAACTCAACAATTCTTTTCAGCATGTGGTAGGTGCTGTTCCACCGTGTCTCTACCTCTTGAATCACTTTAAGGGCTGGCCTACCCATCTGCTCTTGCACTTGTGTTAGCCTTTCCTTTAAACGAAAAAAAAAAAAAAAAAAACACAAATTAAAAATTGAGCTGACAAAGCAGAAGAAACAAATAACAAAACAAAACTGTGTCTCCCCCTTGGCCGGGGGATCCCGGGTTCAATCTCAGCCCCCGACCAGCAGTGATGTGTGTGGAGTTTGCATGTTCTCCCCGTGTCTGCATGGGTTTACTCCAGGATTTCTCCAGTTTCCTCCCACAGGCCAAAAACATGCAAGTTAGGTTAATTGGCATCAAACTGGGGATTCTAACTTGTCCTTAGGTGTGACTGTGAGAGTGAATGGTTGTCTGTCTCTCTGTGTTGGCCCTGCGATGGACTGGTGATCTGTCCAGGGTGGACCCTGCCTCTCACCCAAAGATGCTGGGATAGGCTCCAGCCCCCCCCGCGACCCAAAAAGGATTAAGTGGAAGAAGATAAATGAATGAAAAAAAAAAACTGTGTCATAAATTCTATAGTAACAAAGTCAAGAAATGTACCTTTGCAGTGGTGCTGCTTCTGAAAAAGGCCACAAGTTTCCAAATTTTGGCCCAGATGTCAACCAGCACCAGGGTCTGGTCAAGTACCTTCTTACCCATCAGGTTAAGTGTGTGTGCAACACAAATGGAGTGACAGAGATGTCGCTCCCTGGCACATGCACCCATGTTGGCAGCATCACCTGTGACCAGGCATGTCACCTTGTTTGTGATCCCCCACTCCTCCTCGGGAAAATGTTGGACTCCCAGAACAACTGAGTCTAGCCTGCTGCTGTCATCCACAAAATAGCAGGTGACGGCAAGGTGAGCACCTGCATTTATGGAGGTCCACATATCAGAAGTGGTGCTCACTGCAGAAGTCTTCTGTAAGCAGGTTTTGGCCTTCTCCATTGTGACTTTGTGCCTAGACTCCAGCAGCTTCCAGAGCCTGAATGACAGGTGGAATACCAACTATTAGTGAATGAAATTAGTACACATGGGATAGAGTCATGTGAAAAAATATGGACGCCACTTTAAATATTCAGTTCTTTATTCAGAAATGTTCACATATCTATGTCTAACCTTGTTCTGGTTTTTATTTGCATTTTTTTTTTTTATTATTTTAGCCATTGTAAGTGGGAATGATTGTGGGGGTGTTCTAAAAAAAAGATGGGGGTGTCCTAATTTATTCCTCCCTATTTGTTTAAAATTACATTTTACAGAAAATTGGAAAAAGTTGCTAATTTATTTTTAATTGTTTAGTTGCAATTATGTGAATCTCCCAGTATTTTTAACATTGATATTAAAGATCCATATGTCCAAATATGTTAAAAAAAAACAGGCTTATACACAGTGTCCTAATTTTTTTGACATGACTGTATTTGCTTTATTGTTATAATAATGCTCATTAACACACCTTCCTTGTGGGAAGGACATATTTGGGGTTCAAGGCTTCAGCAAGCCTCCTAAAGCCTCCATCCTCAACAATACTAAAGGGCTGAGAATCCTTAATGGCCATTTCAACCAAGGCCTCATCTACAGTGTGCTTGACGCCTGAAAAATACATTAGCATGCCACTGTAGGTGTATCAATAACCACTCATTGTAAAATGCTTGTCAGTCTTCATAATGCATTATTAGAACCTTTAATGATACAATGCATGCTATCTTGTTGCATTTTCAAATGACTAACCTGAGGTCGGTTCACCTCTGGTGTCCTTATTCATACGCAGGACACGATGGTGCCTCAGCAGAGCTGATGTGTTCATGTTGTATCGAAGCTCTTTCAAACACAACACACACTTCACCTTGGAAATAAAAATACATCTAAAATAACTAAATTACAAGAAATATGCAGTATGAGTGAAAAATGTACCCAACTTAATAACAGTAAATACCTTCTCGGGAGAAATCCGCTCAAAGTGGTCCCAAACGGGAGAAGTTTGTCTTTTTGCTGCTGCCTCCATGTGCAAATTGGCTGTGACAAATCCCTTACACAGTCAAACATGACTGCACAAAACGTGAGGGACGGGGATTTCCACTGGATAGCGCTGCTCAGTTTATTTCTCCTGACCCAGTCACATGGCCCGACATCAACACATACGTCACGAGTCATGCCTCGAAACACGCCTCACCAAATATTTCCTGGATAAGATCGGCTCACCGTTCACAGCACCAGTGCCTGCCTTCCCATCACTAGCCCAGAGCATCAGACAGCTGTTTGGCTCCTCTTTCTGTGCTGCCAAATAGTCAGGAATAAATTATCGTGTTTGACAATATGCTGAAAAATGACAACATGGACAGCATTTATTCCACTGACTGAAACTGACCACATACACACGGTTTCATAAATACCACAGAGACCTTTTTGGACAATCGTATTTACAGCCAAATGTGTGCTGATTGGATAGCAAACAAATGAAAGGTGCATACTGCCACCTACTGTACAAGAGTGTGTAACATTATGTCATCTGAGCCCGACCCCTAAATTCTATGACTTAATCCTGTGTTATTTAAAAAAGAGAAAAGAGCCCTCCTCGTGATTCTTATTGCCTCTCCATCTCCATCTGTTCCCAGAATCCCAGTTAAATCCCATTCCCTACCGGCCTCTCAAACTTCATTTTCCATTATCTGTCTTTCATTTCCGTATTTGTGACAGTGTAATAAGATGTGCTCGACATTTTCTTTTTCTCCACATTCTCTACATTTGTCACTTTCGCTTTTCCCCATGGTGAATAAAGTGCCGTTTAAACCTGTGTGATCCAGTCTGAGTCTTGCCATAATGATGTCTTCCCTCCTGTCTGTTGTTTTATAATCCTATAATTTTATATTGCAATAGATTTTTGTATTTTGTAATACAATCTACCTTTATGATCTTCATCCCATCTTTTTCGCCACAGCTCAGTTCCTTTTTTCTTGATTACTGCTTTTCCTTCACCTTTTCGAAGAGACAATGGTATAGTTATCCCTTTCCCAAGAGCACTTTTTGCTAATTTGTCTGCACAGTCATTCCCTTTCAACCCTTCATGTGCAGGAAACTGAACTTCTCCACCACCCCTGTGTACCCTAAATAAACTGTGATATAGCTCAATCACCAAGTCTTCCCTTGTAGATTTTAGTGTCTGTATGGTTTTTAGCACTGCAAGTGAATCTGAGCACACCACCACCCAGTCCGGTCTGACCTCCTCCACCCACTGCAAACTAATAATAATTATTGCCACTATCTCTGCTGTAAACACGGATGTATTGTTGGAGAGTCTGTTTGAGATGGTCACTTTAAACTCTGGGATGTATACTCCAACTCCAACAGAGCCCTCTTTGTTCTTTGAACCGTCAGTAAAGAGCTATAAGAAGTTATAGTAATTATTCCTGAGGTAAATGCTTATTTTAACACCAACTTCACTCATATGCTAATCCTTTTTCCTCATTAGCAGACTAGCATCTACTTCTTTTCCAGGAAACATTCAAGGGGGAAAATTACTCACTGGACTGGTGTTAGCTATATGAATAGTGTCTAGTCCATACATTCTGGCTTTTCTTTCAATTGTCCACCTAAACCCGTGTCCCTGGAATTTACAATATTCCCAGCAGTCTTGTAGTGTTGTTTTTGAAATATTCACTTCCTCACTTCCTTTCAGCTTGACGCAGTATGATAATGCAAGTGAATCTCTTCTCAAATCCACTGGCATTTCTCCTGCTTCTATTAAAAACTTCTTCCACGCTGTTCAATTTCCCTAAAAACGCCTAAAAATAACGTACCCAAAGTAAATCAAAAGCTCTTCTTCAACCCTTTGCAGCATCTTCATGGGGTTGGTCTCATTTAAAAGAAAACACTCTGAATTTTTTGGCAAAACAGTCATAATCTCTCTAAGTGCTCCTGCCACTCAGTAACAATCATCTAAACATACTGAATTTAAAGAAAATAAAGCTTACCTGGGTGTTTTTTTAGATACAAATGTTTGCAAATAACACACAGCTGTCAGATACTGGCTGAAAAAGACAACATAAATGTAGAACCAAGTGTTTTCAAGCTCAGGTCAAAATTTTGTAACAATACCACAAAAAATGAATATATTACACAGCTTTTCTCTCAGGTTGTAACAAGGCGTTCATGAACTGTGCCAAACTGTACACTGTGTTCCAGAGTTCACTATCTCAGCAGTTTGCACAGTAAAACCAAGGGGTAACAACCCAGACAGACACAGCACAGTTCCTGTTTTTTTTACTGGTAAAAATAGCCTACAGTATAAGAAAAATTATGCGAAAAATTAATACATTTCACTAACGTATACACAAAAACAATCCTCTCCCCTCCAATTTTCCAGAGTTCACTATCTCACCAGTTTACACAGATACAGGTCAACTGGACCCCTGACCTAGTGCGCACCCCAAGTGGACCACGGAATCCAGTCTGTACATGTACAGGTACATTCTCCATCCAGTGATTTATAAATGCTGCCCCAGATGAAAACCAGTCTGTGGGACTATAATGTTCTGAATGAGGCTTTAGAAAATTATGAATCACTTTGTAAATCATTGGATTGAAAATGTACTTGTATGGATTGAATACCGGGGTCCACCTGGGGTGCTCACATTAGTGTGCTCACTTGGTCAGGGGTCCATTTCACCAGATCACGTTTACACAGTAAAACAAAGGCATAATAACTCAGACATACACAGCACAGTTCCCTTTTTTACAGGAAAAAATACCCTACAGTGAAATAAAAATTATACTAAACAATTATTACGTTTTTGTGCAATATACACAGTAACAAATAACCCCCACCCCCACCCCACCCCCGCTACAGAGGAACACAGCACACACAAAAACTTGTGGCCATGCGGGACCCTTGTCATTACCGATTGGTCAAAAGTTATTTTTATTACTGTTTTTTTCGATAAAGAATAATTTAGATTATAAGACTTACCTGTCCACAACCGCACTGTCGCTGGCAAGGTTCCTCAATGTCAGACGAGCTATTGTTCCATTGTTGCAACCTCAAATTGTTCTTTTACTGATTCGTCGTCCCGGTCACCCGACCCGGTCAAGCCATCTACGCTTTCATGCATGCGCTTTCAGTTTAATTTGTGAACCATTTTTCAAAACAAGTAAAATAATGGCTAATGTTACCCTTACCCTTCCGCACAGCATCACATAGGACTGCGCATCACACAGTGGCTCAATCAAAAGAGATTTTACACACGAGAACGCATGGCATTTTACCAGAAATATAAACACAGAACGAGCGCATGTAGGGTATCATTGAATTCAGAAATTGATTGGCTAAATGTCACGTCCATCGTCAGATTACTCAGCTTCAATTGGCTCGTTGTATTTGCGGTCGTTGATGGGCAGGTCCTTCTTGCTAGGTTTTCGGTCATTGGTTATTCAAGGTTTAAAAACCCAAATCAAGGCTCTTATTGGTTGAATGAGATGTCAGTCTCATTCTAAACCAATCAAGCACTCCTTTGGCTTTCTGTTTATGGCTGCGTCTGTACCGGAAGACCAGAAATACAGCTTTTTTTCATTGCGCACTGAGATTGGCCCGCCCGCAGAATCGCAGAGTGGAAGAGGTTGTGTTCCTCATTATTTCATCAGTTGAGACAACCATTGAAATGCCCGATATCACTTCTCTCATTGCCTTATTTCCTTCCAATACTGAACACTGCACATTTTTCCCTCCATCTGAGTGACTCTGATTGCTTTTCCTTGTTGAACACTATCTTTACATGCAACCAGCAACAAACCACTATGAAGAACCCTAGCATTTAAAACTTCTCCAAGTGACCCATTGTTAAAACTGTATTGTTTGGTGTTGTTTTGATGGCTCCAATGCACAGGTGACACGCTCTATGCTGCATTCTGTCTATTTTTTCCAGAGTCTTCTTTGCTGCTGCTCCATAAATCACGCATCCATAGTCTATTGCCGATCTCATTAGTGCTCTGTAAATGTCAATTAATGCCTGTTTATCTGCACCCCATTCATGTCCAGCTACAGCTGTTAAACTCGGGAGATTCTGCAGGCAGTCACATCTTTGCGTCTTAGTGTGTCTCAGTGCGCACTGAAAAAAAAAAGCTGTATTTCTGGTCTTCTGGTACAGACACAGCCGTAAACAGAAAGCCAAAGGAGTGTTTGATTGGTTTAGAATGAGACTGACATCTCATTCAACCAACAAGAGCTTTGATTTGGGTTTTTAAACCTTGAATAACCAATGATCGTAAACCTAGCAAGAAGTATCTGCCCATCAACGACCGCGAATACAACGAGCCAGTTGAAGCTGAGTAATCTGACGATGGACATGTCGTTTAGCCAAACAATTTCTGACTTCAATGACATCCTACATGCGCTAGTTCAGTGTTTATATTTCCGGTAAAATACCATGTGTTCCCGTGCATAAATCTCTTTTGACTCCGCCGCTGTGTGACACACAGTTCTTTGTGATACTGTGAAGATGGGTCAGGGTGAGATTAGCCATTATTTTACTTGTTTTGAAAAATGGTTCACAAAATAAACCGAAAGGGCGTGCATGAAAACGTAGATGGCTTGACCGGGTCGGGAATCACTAAACAACGGAGGTTTCCATTCAGAATCAGAATCAGAATCAGAATCAGGTTTATTGCCATTGTTCATGTAGTACACAAACTAGGAATTTGTCTCGGTGCAATGCTGCAACATTAAACATGATAAGATAAAAGAAATAAACTATACATGCAATAAAGTGTAGAATAAGAGTAAGTGATACTGGTCAGCAGTTAAAATATATTAGCGAGCAGCAGATACTGTGGAGAACTATATAGTGCAGTCGGTAATGCAGAAAGAAAACAGTGATGATTGACATGAGTCTGGTTGAGCTGCTGTACATAGTGCACGAGAGTCAATAAGTCACTTAGTGTTCAGCAGTCTGATGGCAGAGGGGAAGAAGCTGTTCATGTGACGGGAGGTTTTAGTCTGGATGGACCGAAGTCTTCTACCAGAGGGGAGGGGGGCAAACAGTACGTGACCAGGGTGTGAGGGATCGGCTATGATCCGGCCAGCACTCCTCCGGGTCCTGGAGATGTACAGATCATGGAGAGATGGGAGCTTGCAGCCGATCACCTTCTCAGCAGTGCGCACGACGCGCTGCAGCCTTAGTCTGTCCCTGGCAGTGGCTCCTGCGTACCACACGGTTATGGAGGTGGTGAGGATGGACTCGATGATGGCTGTGTAGAACTGCACTAACATCTTGGTGGGTAGCTTGAGCTTCCTCAGCTGCCGCAGGAAGAACATCCTCTGCTGGGCTTTTTTGATGAGTGAGCTGATGGTCGGCTCCCATTTGAGGTCCCTGGTGATGGTTGTGCCTAGGAAGCGGAAGGAATCAGCAGTGGTGATGGGAGAGCCTGAGAGGGTGAGGGGGGGCAGAGGGGTAGTGACTTTCCTGAAGTCTACAATCATCTCCACTGTCTTCAGGGCGTTCAGCTGCAGGTTGTTATTGTTGCACCAGGACGCCAGCTGGGCCACCTCTCTCCTGTAGGCGGACTCGTCACCGTTGGAGATGAGCCCGATGAGGGTGGTGTCGTCCGCAAACTTGATCAACTTGACAGACTGGTGGCTGGAGGTGCAGGAGTTGGTGTAAAGGGAGAAGAGTAGGGGGGAAAGTACACAGCCATGGGGTGATCCGGTGCTGATGCTAGTAGAGTCTGAGACAGTCTTTCCCAGCCGCACATGCTGCCTCCGGTCCGTCAGGAAGTCGGTGATCCACCTGCAGAGGGAGTCAGGCACGCCGAGCAGGGACAGCTTGTCCCGGAGCAGAGCGGGGCGGATGGTGTTGAATGCGGAGCTGAAGTCCACAAACAGGATCCTGGCGTAGGTTCCCGGGGAGTCCAGGTGCTGCAGGATGGAGTGGAGGGCCAGGTTGACTGCGTCGTCTACAGACCTGTTGGCTCGGTAGGCAAACTGCAGCGGGTCCAGGAGAGGGGTGGTGATGGACTTGAGGTGGGGCAGGACCAGGCGCTCAAAGGACTTCATGACTACAGAGGTGAGCCATTCCATTGATCAATGGAATAGCTAACGATCGTCATACACCAGTGGACAGTACCAGCGACAGTGCGGTTGTGGACAGGTAAGTCTTATAATCTAAATTATTCTTTATCGATAAAAATAGTAATAAAAATAACTTTTGACCAATCGGTAATTACAAGGGTCCCGCATGGCGACGGTTTTGTGTGCGCCGTGGGGGGGGGGGGTGTTATTTGTTACTGTGTATATTGCAGAAAAAATTAATAATCCCATCCATCTTCTTTGTAGGCTATTTTTTTCCTGTAAAAAAAAAAAAGGAACTGAGCTGTGTATGTCTGGGTTATTATGCCTTTGTTTTACTGTGTAAATGTGATCTGGTGAAATGGAGCCCTGACCATGTGAGCAGACTAATGTGAGCACCCCAGGTGGACCTCGGTATTCAATCTGTACATTTTCAATCCAGTGATTTACAAAGTGATTAATAATTTTCTAAAGCCTCATTCAGAACATTATAGTCCCACAGACTGGTTTTCCTCTGGGGCAGCATTTATAAATCACTGGATGGAGAATGCACCTGTACATGTACAGATTGGATTCCGTGGTCCACTTGGGGTGCACACTTGGTCAGGGGTCCAGTTGACCTGTATCTGTGTAAACTGGTGAGATAGTGAACTCTGGAAAATTGGAGGGGAGAGGGTTGTTTTTGTGTATACTTTAGTGAAACGTATTAATTTTTCGCATAATTTTTCTTACACTGTAGGCTATTTTTACCAGTAAAAAAAAACAGGAACTGTGCTGTGTATGTCTCGGTAGTTACCCCTTGGTTTTACTGTGCAAACTGCTGAGATAGTGAACTCTGGAACATAGCTTTCCAAACTGTGCTAACCTATTTGGTTAGCACAGCTAACCAAATAGCTAACTCCAAACCTGTTTGGCACAGTTCAAGAACACCTTGTTACAATCTGAGAAAAAAGGTGTGTAATATATTCATTTTTTGTGGTATTGTTACAGAATTTTGACCTGAGCTTGAAAACACTTCGTTCTACATTTCTGTTGTGTTCCAGCCAGTTTCTGACAGCTGTGTGTTATTTGCAAGCATTTGTATCTAAAAAAAAAACACTTAGGCGAACTTTATTTCCTTCAAATTCAGTATGTTTAGATGACTGTTACTCAGTGGCAGGAGCACTTAGAGAGATTTTGACTGTTTTGCCAAAAAATTCAGAGTGTTTTCTTTTAAATGAGACCAACCCCATGAAGATGCTGCAAAGGGTTGAAGAAGAGCTTTTGATTTACTTTGGGTATGTCATTTTTTAGGCGTTTTTAGGGAAGTTGAACAGAGTTTAACAGGTTAACAAAGCAAAAGTGACAGAGGTACGGAGATTGAAAGCTAATAGAAATGGCAAAAAAGATGATTGTCAGTAATGTTAAAATTTGATGAAACAAGACTGCCAAGTAAGGTGTATATTGGCTACATGAGGTATGGAATCAGACTTTACGTTCCTCCTCCACTCAGATGTTTCAATTGTCAAAAGTTTGGTCATGTAGCAGCGATATGCAAAGGTAGACAACGATGTGCCAGATGCTCCGGCGAACATAAATATGGAAAGTGTGAAAGAGGAGCCAAATTAAAGTGCTGTAACTGTGGTGGTAAACATAACTCTGCATATCGAGGTTGTGAAGCCAGCAAAAGAGCAGCAGAAATTCAGCAGATAAAAGTCTCCCAGGGACTAACATATGCAGAAGCTGCGAAAAAGGTGCCAGCTAAAAAAGTGGGAGTGGACTCGAACAGGGAAAGCGTGCAGATTTGCAGTGCATGCAGTAGAATTAAGGAAGATGCTCTGGTTTTGAAGGAAAATAATTTTGTCTTACTAGTGCATACCCGTGGATGCCTGTAGAAACCAAGCATAAGCAAGTATTTCTGCATGGCCATAGAAAGCAGGTGTAAGCAAACATTTCTGCATGCTCATAGAAAGTTACTGTTACCATGGCAACAGTAACCATACTGATGCCTGTCTTTGATCTTTGACGTCATCATTCATTCAGTGATGCCTGCTTTTGATCTTTGATGATATGTCTGTCTGGCAACAGTAACCATGGTGAAGCATGCCTTTGATGCTTGCCGTCACCACTCATTCAGTGATGCCTACCTGTGTTTCATAGCAGACACACAAACAGTCATGTCTTCATACACCCAACTGACAATGTCTTCCAGTTTGCCACCTGGAATCATTACTGTTTCATCGAGTTCAATTGCAAACTCGCCCTGTTCTGGCAATACAGTCCTATGGTTTATATGACATCATGTGGACATCATGTAGACATCATAGGAACATCATGGGGGGGCTATGATGTGTTAGTGAGTCTTGTGGTGTGTGTGACATCACTTAGCCATCATCCTATGATCGCCGACAGCATAGGAACATCATAGGACAGCTTGCAGACCTCATCAGAACATCATAGGTGGTCTTATGATCATGAGACACTGATAGACAGACACACTGACAGATTTCTTGAATTTATAGAGTGATGTCCTAGCATGTCCTATGATGCCTGCAGTGATCTTTTATGATGTCATAGTGAGTGCTATTGTAACCCAGTGTTAAAAATGTGAATAAAATCATAAATATTGATACCGCTTTAAAAAACAGTCATTTCACAATGGGAATAAATATTTTGAAGATAAATATATAAATAAATATAAGTTCATAAAATGTATTCATAAATAGTTAAAAACAATTTCTAAAAAGCTCTGATAAAGTCCTCAATATTTTTATTTGGTATATTGAGCAACCAATAGCTGTGTCGTTTGATAGCAGCATCAGCCAATGGGGTCAAGTGCTCTCTCTCTCTCTGCCTTGGTGTGACCTGTGTGCTGCTCAGACACGGCAGAGACACAGACCAAGAGAGGTCCCTTGCTGAGATGGTGATGCTAACGTGCTAGTAGCAGCCTTTTCCTGGATAAAACTCTTAGAGATTGACTTTGAATCCAAAGACTGCGAACTCACGTGAGCTCGGAAATCCCCTTGAAGCACGTGTTGCTCGGCATGGTCAGGTTTTTTGGCCTGGATTGAGAAGAACGTTGATCTCCAGATCTGGATGGCGAGCCAAAGCCCGAACCTAACTAACTGGTAGAGGTGATCCAACTGGTCACTATCGCACTGATCAAACACTGAAAGACCGAAACGAACATTCAAAGACTGAAACGAACATTCAGAGACTGAAACGAATACTAAAGGACTGAACAAACTACAACTATATTTGGGGGTATTTTATTTTTATTTTTTATTGTTTTTACAAGCGCTCTCTTTTTGTTTTAAGTGTGCACAACTAAAAAATGCACATACTTACAAGCTTTTCATACTTCCTATGTATGTGTAATCTGTTGTCGCACCCTCCAGGCTCCTACGAATCTAGAATCTGTCTGATCTGGCCCAATTGTCCCTTCTGTCCAAGTAGTAAAGTTAAAGGTAACTACACTGCCACAACGCAGTACTACAAAAAAGGGTACAAGACTGCACCTAAAGTGCTACAAAAAAAAAAATTTTGGCGAGCCAGCCAGAGCCTAGAGTGTTGCGCAACAGTAGTGGACTCTGTCTGACCCCTGACCAAACAGTTCATATACTGTCAGAATGGATTTTGTTGAAAAATATGGTGTCAAAGTTCCAACTGCAGTCATTGTCAGTGGTGTTGTTGACAAAGAAAAAAACAAAGACGTTTTTGAGTTCCTAGAGCAACATGGCACTATTTGTAGGGTACTTAGCATTGATGATATATAATATAATATAATCAAACCCTAAAAATCTTGGACAAAAAGCCCATTAGGTGGCATCACTGTAATATTTTAAAAAAATACAACCTATTGAGTTTTGAGAGTTTCATTGACCTCTGTTTACTGAAATTAACTTTCAAATGTTTCCATAAATCAGCACCTGAGCCACTTGCTGGTTTCATCCAAAGACAGGACAGCAGCAGAGCCACCAGGAGTTCTGTTAACAATAACTGTAAAATATTCCACCGCAGAACCACATTTGGACAAACAGCTTTCTCTATAAAGGGCAGTCACATCTGGAACACAATGCCAAATGAAATTAAAATAATAACGGACTTTAAAACATTCACTAAAAAGGTTAAAAACTGGCTGAAAAATAAACAAGAATGTACTCATGTATGAAATGTTTGTATGCAGGGTGAGAGTGAATGAAGGGAAGGAATGAATGTGTTTGTTTATAGTGAGTGACGAAGGGAGGGAGGCCTGAAATAGGCAAATGTGTTGTCAGGTTGTTATATTTGTGTATTTATAATATTTATAATTGTGTATTTATAATGTATTTATGTTTTTTGCATTGATGTATGTGGTTATTGTGTATTCCTTTTCTTTCCTTTTTTTTTTTTTAACTTGTTTCTCATTTCTAAAGCCCATCCAGGGGCAAGAGTTGCAAATTAGCTAATAGCTATACACTCTGTGCAACACATCAGATTGATTGTCATTGATTAATTGTCTATGTTTATTGCACTGTCCCTGTCAAATAAACAAATCTATCTATCTATCTATGATAACTCGTCTGAATTTGACAAAAGTCACATTGTAGAGTTCGAGTCTGGATTAACTGTTGAAACATTAGCACTTGCGTTGCCGTACCTCTTTTCATCCACTGACAATCCTGATGTTAAGTACTGCATTCAAGCTCTAACTGATGTCTACACTAAAACTGTAGGGGGCAGTGTTACTGAGGCTTATCTTAGCAACCTGAAGGGTTTAGCTAAGTTAAGTGGAAAAGGTTTTGAAGAGGTGTTGCGGGAGGTTATGTCCACAATAGGGAAGTCTACTGAAGCTGCTGAGACAGCTGAAAAGGTCGCTGCCGATGTTGATCCTGTTTCCCCTACTGTAGAACCCACACAAAGTGGAGTCTCTCCTCCACTCCACATTGAAGTGCCTCGCACCCCTAAAACCACTCAAGCACTCTTCCAAAGTCCTCTTGGACCAAACTTGACACCTCAAATGTTGAGTCCAGCTGATTTTAACCCACCCGAGGTTCAGAAAATCGTAGTCGAGCATGTCGTTAAAAATGCAGAGAAGCCGTCAAACGCCCATTCCTCTTTGAGAATCAGAGCTTTCTCTGGCAAAACGCCAAGACCGTATACTGAAGCTGATTATGAAACGTGGCGTTCACATGTTGACTTGATGATGGAAGATACTTCTTTGTCTGACTTGGAAAAATCTCGCAAGATCCTTGAAAGTCTTCTTGCTCCTGCGGATGATGTTATTCACCCTCTTGGGCCTGAAGCCACCACTGCCAACTACCTTAAGCTTTTGGACTCAGCTTTTGGGACTGTTGAAGACGGTGAGAAACTGCTTGTGTGATTCATGAACACTCTCCAAGATTATGAAGAAAAACCCTCTGCATATCTGCATCGTTTGCAGGTGGCGCTCAATCTCACAGTGCAAAGAGGCGGTCTAGAGCCACAGGAAGTGAACAAACAGCTTCTCAAGCAGTTTAACAGAGGCTGTTGGGATGATAATCTGCTAAAAGAGCTACAGCTGGAACTAAAAGATAAACATCCACCTGCGTATGCAGAGTCATTGCTTCACCTTCGCACTGCTGAAAACAGACAAGAAGTTAAAAACATATGCATGAAAAAAACACTTGGGCGCCACAAAACCAAAAGCAGCCCCCTACGAACAAACAGTCACCAAAACAAACACAAATAGTGAAGTAGAGTCTGACAGTCTGAAAGAACTGAAAAAGCAAGTTGCTGATCTAAAAAGCCAATTAGCTGCTGTCGTGAAAGAAAAGAAACAAGCACCACTGAAAAAAGACCAAACTAAGAAATTTGAAAATAAAAAACCTGACCATGCCAAACCTGAAAACTTACCTTCGTCCAGCCGTCCCAATACTAGGCCCAAACCATGGTATTGCTTCCGCTGTGGAAGGAGTGTGTTGCTTCTGACTGCGGATCAGAAGATTCTAGGTTCGACTACTGGCTGGCTCGCCAAAAGTTTTTTTTGTAGCACTTTAGGTGCAGTCTTGTACCCTTTTTTGTAGTACTGCGTTATGGCAGTTCAGTCCTTTATTATTCGTTTCAGTCTTTGAATGTTCGTTTCAGTCTTTGCATGTTCGTTTTGCTCTTTCAGTGTTCGATCAGTGCGATAGTGACTAGTTGGATCACCTCTACCAGTTAGTTAGGTTCGGGCTTTGGCTCGCCATCCAGATCTGGAGATCCACGTTCTTCTCAATCCAGGCCAAAAAACCTGACCATGCCGAGCAACACATGCTTCAAGGGGATTTCCGAGCTCACTTGAGTTCACAGCCTTTGGATTCAAAGTCAGTCTCAAGAGTTTTATCCAGGAAAAGGCTGCTACTAGCACGTTAGCATCACCACCTCAGCAAGGGACCTCTCTCGGTCTGTGTCTCTGCCGTGTCTGAGCAGCACACAGGTCACACCAAGGCAGAGAGAGAGAGCACTTGACCCCATTGGCTGATGCTGCTATCAAACGACACAGCTATTGGTTGCTCAATATACCAAATAAAAATATTGAGGACTTTATCAGAGCTTTTTAGAAATTGTTTTTAACTATTTATGAATATATTTTATGAACTTATATTTATTTATATATTTATCTTCAAAATATTTATTCCCATTGTGAAATGAGTGTTTTTTTTAAAGCAGTATCGAAATTTATGATTTTATTCACGTTTTTAACACTGGGTTACACTATGATTGTGAGTGATGGTCTGTATGACATCATATAGACATCATGTACACATGATAGGAACATCATCAGATATCATCTAGACGTCTTTGTCATGGTTGGCCCTCATGGGCAGAAACACAGATTCACTCGTGTGGTGAAGATGAAGCATAATTTAATGAAGAAAACTGTAGCATGGCAGAGACAATGATACTCACGACCGGGGGTAATGACAGGTAGATAATGACAGGAAATTAACGATGGTGATGATGGGGGAATAATGACGATGGTAACAACGAATAACGATGAGGACCCAACAAGGGAATGAGGGGGTGAAACCCAGTAAATAGGAATTTACACAATCAGACTAATGAGCAACAGCCCTGACCAATAACGACTGACATAGGGAGAAGCTGTGCTCAAACGGAAGTAAACAAGCACTGTCAAAATAAAAGTCCAATCAGAAACAAATGATTAACAGGAAAACCAAACATACAAAAGTAACTGTGATGGATAATAATACCAATAATGACAATAATAATAATAAGATAAGTCTTTATTAGTCCCACAATGGGGAAATTCCAGGATTGCAACAGCACAGGGATAGCAACACTCAGAGCAACAATCAAGAAGACAAGAAAAACAAGAGCAGCGAATATACATATGTATATACAGTATAAATATATAAATATATATACACAGTGTGGAGCATTGTAGCTAGATGGAATAAACAGCATAACCGTCTACTTAGTTATCCTACATAGTATGAATATGTACCCATACATATTGTCACCCTCCATAGCAACTGATAATGTCCTAGTTGTATACTGGAGGGGACCATTGTGTAAGTCTGTTGCGTCTTTTGCATTCAATACTATTAGGTCGTCATGTTTTTTTGCTATCTCTGCAAGCAGCTCTGCTTAGGTTATAGAGTCTGACAGCCGTAAGTAGGAAGGACCTGCAAAACCTCTCGGTTGCGCACCTAGGATGATGTAGTCTACTGCTAAATGAGCTCCTCAGTGCGTTCAGTATGTCCTGCATAGGGTGGGACTTGGACTCCAGCAGAGATGACAGTTTAGCCACCATCCTTCTCTCTCCGATCTCCTCCACTGGGTCAAGGCGCTGCCCCAGGACAGAGCTAGCTTTCTTGATCAGTTTGTTCAGTCTCTTCCTATCGGCTGCTGTAATGCCACTGCCCCAGCAGACCACTCCAAAAGTGATGGCTGATGCCACCACCGTGTCGTAGAATGTCTTCACCAGCGCCCCTTTCAGAATCAGAATCAGAATCAGGTTTATTGCCATTGTTCATGTAGTACACAAACTAGGAATTTGTCTCGGTACAAATTTGTACACCAAAAGACCTGAGCCTCCTCAGTAGGAACAGCCTGCACTGTCCCTTCTTGTAGAGTGTGTCGGTATTGTGTGACCAGTCTAGTTTATTGTTCAGATGAACACCCAGGTACTTGTAGGATGTCACCATGTCAATGTCTGTTCCCTCGATGTTTGCTGGTGCTGTGAGGGGTTGTCCTTTCCTGCAGCAGTCCACCACCAGCTCCTTAGTTTTCCTCGCGTTGATATGGAGGCAGTTCCGATGGCACCAGTCCACAAAGTCCTGGATAAGTCCTCTGTACTCAGCTTCATCTCCGTTGGAGATGAGGCCAATGATCACAGAGTCGTCAGAGAACTTCTGTAGATGGCAGTGTGTTGTGTTGTGTGAGAAGTCCGCAGTATAAAGGGTGACCAGGAAGGGAGCCAAAACCATTCCCTGGGGGGCCCCCGTGCTACCAATGATCGTGTCAGACACACAGTCCCGGTTTCTCACAAACTGTGGCCGGTTAGTGAGGTAGTCCAGGATCCATGATGACAGGTGCTGGTCCATCCCTGCGCACAGCAGCTTGTCCTTCAGGATCATCGGTTGGATGGTGTTGAAAGCACTGGAGAAGTCAAAGAACATGATCCTCACCACATTCCCGGGCTTCTCCAGGAGGAACAGAGAACGATGAAGGAGGAAGATCACTGCATCCTCCACCCCAATGCCATGCTGGTAGGCAAACTGGAGTGGATCCATCACTGGTCCCACCAGGGGGCGGAGGTGAGCAAGGAGCAGTCTCTCCAGGGTCTTCATCATGTGAGATGTCAGGGCCACTGGTCTGTAGCTGTTCAGGTCTTTGGGGTGGGAAGTCTTTGGTACAGGTACCACACAAGATGTTTTCCACAGCTGTGGTACCCTCCCCAGCTTCAGGCTCAGCTTGAAGATGTGCTCCACAATCCCACACAGCTGGTCTGCACAGGACTTGAGGAGCTTTGCGCTGATGCTGTCCGATCCCGACACCTTCCTCGCCTTGATCTTCCTCAGCTCCATCCTCACCTGGGTCTTAGTGAGGGTCATGTTGGGGGGCTGTGTGTTGGGAGTGGGGGGGTGTTGGTGGAGTGGGGTGTGGGCAGCAGGACTCGATGTCTTTAGAGGCAGCAGTGGTTGTTGTGCAGTCGGGGGGGAGGGCGGTTGGTCAAACCTATTAAAAAACAGGTTCAGATTGTTCGCCCAATCCCTGCCCCCCGTGGCCTGGGAGGAGGTATTCTGGAGCCCAGAGATGGTTGTAAGGTTTCTCCAGACCCCGCCGATGTCGCTGTGTTGCAGCTTGTCCTCCATCTTCTTGCTGAAGCTGTCCTTGCCTTCTCTGATCTTCCTCCTCAGCTCCCTCTGTACGGACCTCAGCATCTCCCTGTTCCCCGACCTGAAGATCCTCTTCTTCTCTCTCAGAAGTGTTTTTATCTCAGGGTTGATCCAGGGTTTGTTGTTCGAGCAACACCGTATGGTCTTGGTGGGTACAGTGTTGTCCACACAGAAGCCGATGTAGTCCGTGATGGTGTGAGTGAGGCCATTGATGTCCTCACCATGTGGATCGCAGAGCTGCTCCCAGGCGGTGGTTTCAAAGCAGTCCTTTAGAGCGTCCATTGCCTCCTCAGACCATAACTTCACTGTGCGCATGACCGGAGGGGGGAGTGGTGATGAGGTGTACGCCTCCTTAGTGTTTGCATAGAATAAGTCCAGTGTTTTATTGTCTCTGGTGTGGCATGTGACATACTGGGTGAACGTGGGTAGAATGGGAGACAGTGAAATATGGTTGAAATCGCCTGAGATGAGGAGAAGAGCATCTGGGTGTTCTGTCTGCAGCCTGCCAGTTACTGAGTGGATGACGTCACGCGCTGTGCCAGCGTTTGCCGTCGGATTTGCATAAATAACAATGCAGATCACGTGTGAGTATTCCCTCGGAAGATATGTAGGCCGCATGCTAACAGCTAGCAACTCCATGTCTTTGTTGCAGTGTTGTTGTTTAACCGTGATATGTCCCAGTCTGCACAAGTTGTTATTGACATACATCATCACTCCTCCACCCCTTGCTTTCCCACTGTCTGGTGTTCGGTCTGCCCATATTGCGTGGAAACCCTCCAGTTCAATGTTAGCATCTGTTGCTAGTTCTGTTAGCCACGTCTCTGTAAATAGCATCAAGCTACTCTCTCTGTATATGCTCTCGTAGCGGGAGATAGCCGCTAGCTCATCTGTTTTACTGAGTAGCGATCATACATTCCCCATAATAACGGATGGGAGGGCGGGTCTGTACCTTATATTCCTCGCCCGCCATCTTACTCCAGCTCAACAACCACACCGTTTCCGTCTTATTTCTCTCGGTATGTCGAGTTTTTGCGTTAGCATCATGGGCCGGTTAAGTGCTAACAGCTGGTCCCTATTGTACTGCCTCCTACAAGAAACAGTGGCTCCGTCCGCTGGCTCTGTAGACATTTGGGCGATCTACGTGTCTGTGATGGATCAAGGTGTCGCCGAAACAGAAAGATTAGCAAGAGAGCCAGATAGTAAATAGAAATAGGAAGAAATAAGAAGAAACTGATCCGCTGTTGCAAAAAGGCAGCCTACTCGTGTGGCGCCAGAAGTTAATAGGGAGTTAATAGGGAGTGGCGCCGGAAGTTAATAATAACAACAATAACAATAATGAGACCAGGATGGAAATAAAGACCCAAAGAAGATAATAATGAAGACTGAATAATAAATACTGACAACAACAAAGTGCGGCCTGGTCTGACCCAGCCCAAACCACCACAGTACCCCCACTTTGAAGTCGGATTCCAGACAACCCCAGGGAACATCAGAAAAGGGAAAAAAGAAAAGGAGAAGAAAAAAATCCCAAATCCTAACGGGATAGTGGGGTGGGGGGAAATAGGCCCGGTGGGCCGAAACAGACCAGAACCCAGGATAGAAAATACAGGTGCTCCAACCTTAGGGGAGAAACATGAAGACCCACAGCCCAGGGGGCAGGAAAAGAACAAAAACCAAAAGTCACACTAGAACCCCAGGACAAAAAAATAATGTGCTCCGACCTCAGGAGAGAAATAGCACAAACCTACAGCCTAGGGAGATGGAGGAAAAAAAACACACAAAACAGTAATGTAAATAAGAGCCCATCCATCCATCCATCCATCTTCTTCCGCTTAATCCTTTTCGGGTCGCCATAGAGCAGAATATGCCAGGAGCTCCTTACTCAAAAAAAACAAAAAAAACAACATATGCTCCCAACTCAGGAAAACGGCATGAAAACACTAGACTGAGCAGGTAAGGAACCCTCAAAAAATACCCCTCAATACAGAAGAAATGGTGAGCACTTGAGCACACAACGGCAAACATAACAGTGAACAGGTTACTATGTACAAAACATCCTACAGAACAGACAAGTAAACTACAAACTCCCACCTGAGCTGGACATACGAGGGAGAAATACATCCAAAACCTACGTCTGATGAGGGAAAAAAGAAAAAAACACTGAGGCGCTCTGAAGGGAACGGCAGGAGAGCGCCAACCTCTGGCCGTCGAAGACTGGGGTGCGATGACCTTGAATGCTGGAAGAAGGAGCATGCGACCTCTCGAAGAGACGGCTGGAACGCATCCAACCCAGATGCCCAGGAATCCCTCCCCACCCCTGTGCCCTGGACAGGGAGGAGAGGAGCAGGTGGAAGGAAAAAATAAAAACATCACCACAGTCAGTAAAAAACAGAACATGAAAACTTAGCAGTAAAAAAACACTGCTGAGTCCCTTCACTGGGGACAAGGCAGCACCTCTCATTATTAAAGGGAAAAAAGGGAAAAGCGCGTACTTGCCTTGCCCCCTCTCCATCGTTGCTGAAGCCGCTAAACAGGTCCGCAGCCGGAGGACCAGACGAATGTTCCCGGACCAGCGGTGACAGTCCAGCATGGTGGCTGGGAGTGGATGAAGAAGGAAGGGGAAGCATGGAAGCCAGGGGACGCTGAATCGTCGGCACAAGCCTTCAGGGTACCGGGACTGGCGAGGTGGCACATGGGAGCCAGGGGACGCTGAATCATCGGCGCAGGTCTCCAAGGTGCCGGGGCTGGTGAGGAAGCATGATCATCAATGGAGACAGGGGACGCTGAAATTGTCGGCACAGTCTCCGGAGTCCCGAGTAAATTCCTCGTCCACCCGTAATCCTCAGCCCGGCATAAGGGAAAAGGTGGCTGCAGATGATACGGCAGGGAAGGCCACACCACCTCACACAGCAGGAAACAGAGTAAAAGTTCAGCGGCAAAGGAAACGGCTGCTGAGTCCCCTCCCCGGGTACAGGGCAGCACCTCTCATTATAAAATAAACCCAGAAATGAGAAAAAAGCACTTGCCTTGCCCCCCGCTCCATCATCGCTGAAGCTGCTAAAGAATCCCCCGCTGGTGAACCAGACGAATGCTCCTGGGGCAGTGGTGTCCGTCTAGACGAGGGCTGTTGCACGGCGGCGAGGTGCTGATGTGAAGGGGGGGGGAATTGTAGAAGCCAGGGGATGCTGACTCGTCAGCTCAGGGTTCCAAGGTGCCCGGGCTGGCGAGGAGGCACGATGACAAATGGAGGCAGGGGACGCTGACATCATCGGCACAACCTCCGGAGTCTTAGGTGAATTCCTCCTCCACCCCTGTAGTCCTCAGCCCGGCAGGTGACGAGGAGAAGGCTGGTGATGATAGCACGGCGGGGTAAGGAAGTCCCTCTGGCCAGGGAAGAGAGTACAGATTTAGGCGAGCCCCCAGGGAACCGCAGCCTGATGAAATGAAACTTCACAGTCTGTTGACAGCCTGTCACTCTCCTCCCCTCTGCCTCCTCCAGGTCCTGCTTCACTTCACCCGCTGAGTCTTGTTTTGGGTTGGGTCCTACTGTCATGGTTGGCCCTCACAGACAGAAGCACAGATTCACTCGCGGGGTGAAGATGAAGCATGATTTAATGAAGAAAATTGTAGCATGACAGAGACAATGATACTCACGACCGGGGATAATAACAGGAAATTAACGATGGTGATGATGAGGGAATAATGACGATAGTAACGACGAATAACGATGAGGACCCAACAAGAGAATGAGGGGGTGAAACCCAATAAATAGGAATTTACACAATCAGACTAATGAGCAACAGCCCTGACCAATAACGACTGACATAGGGAGAAGCTGTGCTCAAACGGAAGTAAACAAGCACTGTCAAAATAAAAGTCCAATCAGAAACAAACGATAAACAGGAAAACCAAACATACAAAAGTAACTGTGATGGATAATAATACTAATAATGACAATAATAATAATAATAACAATAACAATAATGAGACCAGGATGGAAATAAAGACCCAAAGAAGATAATAATGAAGACTGAATAATAAATACTGACAACAACAAAGTGCGGCCTGGTCTGACCCAGCCCAAACCACCAGTCTTAGCCCATCATAGGCTGTGCTATGATGTGTATCTGGCATCATGTAGACATCATGTAGACATCATAGGGACCTCAGAGGGGACTGTATACTATGCTGTCTATAGGACATCATTTAGACATCATGTAACATCGTAGACAATGCTATGGTGACGTCATCGGAACATTGTAGGCAATCCTATGGTCTTGTAGCCAGTCCTATTGTCTATATGATGGAATCGCGAGTCCTGTGTTGCCTGATGTTACAATGGTGACACACAGACCCACACACTGACAGAGATTCGTTGAATTTAAAAAAGTGCCTTCTGCCTTACTGAGTAAGATTTCCAGATTTACTGCTTTGAATGGGTGTGGTTTAAAGTAGCGTGTCCTATTACTAATCGGGTGATGAGTATCTCATCTTTGGTGAGTGATGTCTATATGACATCATAAAGACATCAAGACAGGAGTCGTGAGTGATGTCTATATGACATCATAAAGACATCAAGGCAGGCATCATAGGACATCATGCCAACATCATAGTTAGCCAGTCCTATTGTCTATATGATGGCATTGTGAGTCCTATGTTGCCTGATATCATAGGCTCATCATAGGACATCATGCAGACATCATAGGCCGTCCTATGATGTGCTCTGATCATGACACACTGAGATTTCTTGAATTTATAGTGACTAGTGCATACCTGTGCATGCCCGTAGAAACTCGTGCATGCCCATAGAGGGGATGCATTGGAACAGAATTCTTGCCAGTTACAGGACAGTTAGTATAGCAACACAGCACTAAGTGGCAATCACGTGATGGCCTTTGTATACAGCAAAACATAAAAATCACACAAAATATGCCCTGCCATCTGGGGCTGTTTGCCCCTGCTTGTTACTTCTTCTCCTGCCTGTCACTGTTCTGTGTTATGTTGCTTACCTGTGTCTATACATATGTCTTGTAGGGAGTCAGGTGCTCTGTCTATGTGCCTCCTCCTGTTTCAGACGGCTGTGTTGTTCACAGTCATGCCTGCGGCATACTGGTGGAACCTGAGGTGTTTCATGTTCACGGCATCCTTTCTGACGTGCAGCAGTTCTCCTCATTCTATTGCTCTCCATCTGGTGGGTCTTCTTCTTCGTTCAGACCACTGGTTGAGGGATAGGTGCATCGTAATTCCAGTTCATGGGCATGATGCTGAAAAAATGGCTTTCGACCCTGTTCAGAAAGGCCCGTGCATGCCTGTAGAAGCCAAGAAACCGGAGCACCGGGAGAAAATCAGCACTTTGCTTGGTATTTTACACATTTGTAGTGTAGACTGGCTTTTGTCAAGGTTACACATTTGCCATCATGTAGGCATGGCGAGTCGTCCTATGATGCTTAAGTTCATAGGACGCACTATGAGGATGAGGCAGAAATCATAGGCCATCCTATGATGTCCTAGAAATGTGGTTTAAAGGCTGTTGTACCCTATGCTGGTAAAGGGTGTCCTCCTGTCTCAGACGGGTGTGATGTACTGCTGGAACCTCAGGTGTTTCATCTTCATGGCATCTTTTCTGACATGCAGCAGTTGTCATCATTATTGCTCTCCATCTGGTGGGTCTTCTTCTTCTTCTTCTTCTTCTTCTTCTTCTTCTTCTTCTTCTTCTTCTTCTTCTTCTTCTTCTTCTTCTTCTTCTTCTTCTTCTTCTTCTTCTTCTTCTTCTTCTTCTTCGTTGAGACCACTGGTTGAGGGATGGACAGGATCATGAAAAAAAGATCTGAACAAAAAGAGGCTTTGATGTATATGACATCATAAAGACATGTTGCCTGATGTCTGTCACTGTATATGACATCATTAAGACATGAAGGCAGGCTTGATGTACATATGACATCACAAAGACACATTTGTCTATGTGCCATGGGCTTGATGTATATGACATCATAAAGACACATTTGTCTATGTGCCATCATATAGGCATCGCGAGTCATCTTATGATGCCTGAGTTCATGGTCTATATGACATCATAAAGACATTTGTCTATGTGTCTTATGATGCCTGAGTTCATAGGACATCCTATGATGGTCAGGCAGGGATTATAGGCCGTCCTATGATGTCCTATAAACGTGACAGACAGACACACACACACACACACACACAGATTTCTTTCTTTTATAGAGTGATTTGTGGTAGATGTGATAAACTGCACTACGCAGACTTCCAAGAAAACAGAAAAAATCAAAATCATTGTGAAAGCAGCAGAAAAATATCTTGGCATTAAGGGGCTACATTGGGAAGCAGTTAAGGACTTGTTAAATGGGGGACCTTTAAGTTCAAAGACATCATGGGCTGGTAGATCAACCGCCAATCAAGTCTAAAAGAAGAAGAATAATGAGATGAGACGCAGATACGAGATTAAAGATCACAAAGCAATGAGGAAAATGTTATAAAGCTATGAGAAAGAGTGATGATGTAGAGTGAAGTGATAATATAGAGTGAAGTACGAGGAGAAAAAGAAAAGTGGTGTCTGAAGACAGAGTTGAGGGAGAAGACAGCCACAGCATGAAGAGGCGGCAACTCTCTGCTGAAAAAGAAGGCGATTCGACCAGGAAACAAATTCAGCTAGGAGGAATGGAGGTAACAAGCAAGGAAGAGGAAGGTTGGAGCACAGTGGAGTCTAAAAGAAAGAAAAGTAGATGTCAAGAAACTCAATCAAGACCATTATCAAGTGCTGAGGAATCAGGGGATGAACGATCCCAGAATGAACAGAAGGAGTGGAAAGTAATCATTAAAGTTACTCAGGAAGGGGCATCGTTTCGTGAGTGGAACCCAATAAAGCTCACAAATGCAATTAAGGGGTAAGAAATTTTGAATGCAAGGATTCTTCATAGTGGTTCGTCGCTGGTTGCATGTAAAGATAGTGTTCAACAAGGAAAAGCAATCACTCAGTCACTCAGATGGATGGAAAAAGTGTGCAGTGTTCAGTATTGGAAGGAAATAAGGCAGTGAGAGGAGTGATATCAGGCATTTCAACGGCTGTCTCAACTGATGAAATAATGAGGAACTTAACTGGAGAAAAAATGACAAAGGTACGGAGATTGAAAGCTAATAGAAATGGCAAAAAATATGATACTCTGTCAGTAATGTTAAAATTTGATGAAACAAGACTGCCAAGTAAGGTGTATGTATATTGGCTACATGACCTATGAAGTCAGACTTTATGTTCCTCCTCCACTCAGATGTTTCAATTGTCAAAAGTTTGGTCATGTAGCAGCGATATGCAAAGGTAGACAACAATGTGCCAGATGCTCTGGTGAACATGAATATAGCAAGTGTGAAAGAGGAGCCAAATTAAAGTGCTGTAACTGCAGTGGTGAACATAACTCTGCATATCGAGGTTGTGAAGCCAGCAAAAGAGCAGCAGAAATTCAGCAGATAAAAGCCTCCCAGGGACTAACATATGCAGAAGCTGCAAAAAAGGTGCCAGCTAAAAAAGTGGAGTGGACTCGAACAGGGAAAGTGTGCAGACTTGCAGTGCATGCAGTAAAATTAAGGAAGACATTCTGGTTTTGAAGGAAAATAATTTTGTCTTATTTGTGGTAGATATGATAAACTGCACTGCGCAGACTTCCAAGAAAACAGAAAAAATTAAAATCATTGTGAAAGCAGCAGAAAACTATCTTGGCATTAAGGGGTTACAGTGGAAAGCAGTTGAAAACTTGTTAAGTGGGGGATTTTTAAGTTCAAAGACATCATGGGCTGGTGGTCAACCGCTAATCAAGTCTAAAAGAAGAAGAAGAAGAATGAGAGATGCAGATACGGACTACAGCTAGAAGAATAATGAGATGAGACGCACATACAAGATAAAAGAAGAAGAATGTCGCAAAGCTATGAGGAAAACATCACAAAGCTTTGAGGAAAATGTCACAAAGCGATGAGGAAAACATTACAAAGCTAAGAGGAATTGTCACAAAGCTATGAGGACAACGTCATAAAGCTAGGAGGAAAACGTTACAAAGCTATGAGGAAAAGGTCACAAAGTTATGATGAAAAACAGCTCAGAGTTAGAAGGCTACAAACCCGGCCAGAGGATGGAAAAATCTTTCACACATAAGGAGTTGTTTGGGGCTCCTTGTGGGAACTCTTTGTACAAGGTTATAGAGTGATGATTATGAGGAAAACGTCATAAAGCTATGACGAAAAGGTCACAAAGCTATGAGGAAAACATCACAGGACACAGTCATCATCATGATCATAGAAGTCTGTCGTGGGCGACAATGACTTTCATTTAGGTCTGATCAGATTCCTCCATGCAGCTCTGTCCTTAGCCTTCCGCTGCCAGGAACTCCTGTCTATATCCAGCTTCTTCAAGTTTCTTTTTACAGTGTCTTTAAATCTGAGCCTTGGTCTACTCTGATTGCGTTTGCCCTCGCATAGCTGTGAGTAGAGTAACTGCCAAGGGAGACGCTGGTGGTACATCCTCTCAACATGTCTGAGCCATCTCAGGTTCGTCTGTATAAGCATGTCCTCCATTGATGGTAGACCAGCTCATTTCACCACTTCTATGTTGGTTATCTCGTCTTTCCATGAGATGTTCATTATGGCTCAAAGGTGTCTCATCATGTACGTGTGGAGTTTCTTTACCTGCACTCTGTAGACAGTCCAAGTTTCAGCACTGTACAATAGAGTAGCCAGTACTGTCGCTCTGTACACTTTGCATTTCACACAGATAGACACATGTCGATTGTTCCACAGTCTCTCCCTCAAGTTTCCAAACACAGCGCTTGCTCTTCCCATTCTGAGAGATAGTTCATCCTCCAGCCTAGCATTCTCTGAAACAGTACTCCCTAGATACTTGAAAGTCTTGCACTTGACTAGTGGCTCTGTACCAATGCTGATCTCTTCTGGTAGTGATGTTAACTGGAACTTTGGTGGTTGATAAAGGCACTCTGTCTCCTTGATGTTGATTGTGAGGCTGAATTGGATAGCTGCTCTTGCAAATTTCTCCACTAAAGATTGCATATCTTCCGCACTGTGTGCAACTAGAGCACTGTCATCATCAAAGAGCATTTCTCTTACTACCTTTATCGGTGTCTTACTCTTGGTTTTAAACTGTGTCTGCTTCTTTCCTTGTTTGAATGTACTGTATATTCCTTCTGAAGTGTCTTTGAAGGCCACCTCAAGCATGGCTGCCAGATATAGCAAGAAGAGTGTAGGCGCCAGCACACACCCTTTTTTCACCCTGTTGCTTACTGAAAAGTCTTTGGATACTGAACCACTCATTGCCATGTTTGCTTGCATATCTGTATGGACTGCCTCAATCAGGCTGACAAACTTCTCTGTACAACCATATTTCTTGAGTACCTGCCAAAGTCCTTGTCGCGAAACAGTATTGAAGGCTTTACTGAAGTCTATGAAGAATACATAAAGTGGCATGTTCTGTTCGATACACTTTTCTTGAACCTGTTTCAAGCAGAAAATCATGTCCATTGTGCTTCTTCCACTTCTAAAGCCGCATTGGGTTTCCGCGAGATGTGTTCATTGAGTATGTTCAGTAGTACAGGTGAAAGAATCTTACCAACAGTGGCTAGCAGTGATATACCTCGGTAATTTCCACAATCTTTCCTGTCACCTTTCTTGAACAAAGGCACAATACTTGCATCCTTCCAGTCTTGAGGTACTTTCTGGGCATCCCATATCTCTTGGATGAGCTTGTGCAGGCAGTTGGTCAGCTGAACACCACCAAATTTCCACACTTCTGCTGGAATTCCATCCCTTCCTGGAGCTTTGCCATCCTGTGTTGTCCTGATAGCTGCCATTAGTTCATCAAGATTTGATGGTTCATCCAGACCTGATACTGCACTAGAGCTTCTTTAGCCTCTTCAGTGAGATCTCCAGGGTTGTTTAGTAGTTGGTCAAAGTGGTCTGCAAATCTGTCCAGGATCTTGTCTTTCTCCTGCAAAACCGTTTCACCATCCATAGCCTTTAGTTGGATCAATCCTCTTGGTTTAGGACCGCAGATTTCTCTCAAACCTGTGAAGAATGTTTTCATGTCCTTTCCATTTGCTGCAGTTTCAAGTTCCTCCGCTTTCTCATCCCACCAGTTGGACTTCATCTCTCTGGTGTACTTCTGTAGCTCACTTTGAGCCTTTGAGTATTTCTTCTTCTTCGACCTTGTGTTACACTGTAGGTTTTCCTGCCTAGCTGTATTCCTCGCTTCTAGTAGTTTCTTCAGATGTTCATCATGCTCATCAAAACAATCTTGATGTTTCCTCTCAGGGAGGCCTGATACATCACTCGCAGTCTGATACACCGTATCCTTCAGTGTTTCCCATTTCTTTTCTATGTCATTCTCTGAGTTGTTGCTGCCACAGTCTTTCAAGTTTTCATCCATTTCCTGTGTAAGTTCTTCCTGCTTCTTTTGGTCTTTCAGTGCACTAATGTTTAGCTTCCGTGGTGGCTTTGCACCCATCCTGCAGTGCTGTTTTCGTCTGCAAATCCTTAATCTAGATCTCAGCATAACATGATCAGTGCCACAGTCCATACCTCTCATTGCTCTGATGTCCAATACATCCCTTATGTCTCTCTGCCTTATTTTGACGTAGTCTTAACAAGTGCCAGTGCTTGGCTCTTGGGTGCATCCATGTCTTCTTGTGTGTGTCCTTGTGCACACGCCTGATAGTCTCACATAAATCCCAGTAGAACTCTTCCTTCGCCTCTTCTGTGTTGGTCATTGTTGGGGCATATACACTGATGAGTGTGGCATACATCTTACGCTGTTGTGGGAGTCTCATCATCATTATCCTGTCATTGATTGGCACCAGTTCCTCATCAAGCATTGCTGTTATCTCCTTTCTAACTGCAAAGCCCACTCCTGCTTCTCTCCTTTCTTGAGTTGATTTCCCACTCCAAAAGAAGATGTACCCATGGTCTTCCAAGCTGTCATATCTAGGCAATCTTGTTTCACTAAGTGCAGCTATGTCTACATTGTACCTGTTCATTTCCAGGGCCACAAGCACAGTCTGTCTTTCTGGGCGCTGTGATGTTGTTTTGTCCAACAGAGTGCATATATTCCATTCTGCTACGCACAAGGCTGCTGTTTTTCTCTTCTTTTGTCTTCCTGCTCCTAGCTTACTTTTTGCTGCCTGTCAGAGTGTGAACAGATCAGTGCGACCTTGTTAGCCTGGGCGATGTCCAAGCCGGTATGAGTTGCTTTCTGACTGACCATTTCATGAAACTGCTTACAGACTATTTGAGTACCGCTAGCTTTTGCTGGACCAGAGGCACATTCTTTGCAGATAAAGGTATTATCAGTGGCAAGGACAAGCCAAGACAAACTGACTCCGGTATCTGTTGCAGTGACTGACCAGATGATAGGTTTGTTTATCTCTGCTCTTTGTGTAGTGCATGTCATGATGCATCGACTGGCACAGTCCACCACAGACCTTGCGACAGATGTGTTTATCTGCAGGGATGTCCAGTCTCACCCCATGTAACTGGGAGTGGTCCACCACAGACCTGTGGCAGATATTGTTTTTGGTTCTGCCAGGATGCCCAGTTTCACCCTCCACACCCTCGGAAGGGTGGGGATGCTGGTTGAGTCGCCAACGGCCCGACCCATAAGATAAGATAAGATAAGATAAGATAAGATAAGCCTTTATTAGTCCCACAACGGGGAAATTCCAGGATTGCAACAGCACAGGGATAGCAACACTCAGAGCAACAATCAGAAGGCAAGAAAAAAACAAGCAAGCAAGAGCAGCTAATATACATATGTACGTATTACTATAAAATATATATATATACACACACACACAGACACACAGTGCAGAGCATTGTAGCTGGATGGAATAAATATATGAATATATGAACACACAGTGCAGAGCATTGTAGCTAGATGGAATGAGACAGGTAGTACCGGTTTTCATGGTTATCCGGTAGCAAGCAAGCCAATGCCTGACCTACCAACAACAAAAAAAGGTGGGGATGTAAGTCTCAGTTATAAATCTGCCAATTTCTGACCAAACAAGTGGAATTTTACGGGTAAAAAAAGCTGCAACTTTAGCAAAAAGACAAAAAAAAAGGTGTAAATTACCAACTGTTTACTACTTAAAATGCTGCACATATAAGATTTGAGTAAAATGCTGCAAGTTTAAGCTTTTTTTTTTAACTGCAAATTCAAGAGTAAGAAAAGTTCTAAATTCACGAGGAAAAAGTTGCAAAATAATGAATAATAAAAAGCTGCAAATTTTCAAGTAAGAAGCTGCACATTTCTGAGTAAAATGGCTGTAACTCTGCACGAAAATCCTGGAAATTTATGAGAAAAATCCTCACATTTACAACAGAATGCTTCTAATTTACATGAAAAAGGATGTGATAAATTGGCATGTGTTGGCCATTTTTAAATGACAGCTGTGAGGAGGAACTAAATGGTGGTGTTAGGAAATCGTGCAGATCTGCACTAATCAGCAGGGGAAAGGAGAAGAAGAGGAATAGGTGATCCACAGCAGCAGAAATAATCCAGTCAACCCAGGAGGAGAAAACACATGACACCCCATGACACCCAACATATTACCCCCCCCCCCGCAAATATGACTCTTTAGACTCCAGCAATGAGGGAGAGAAATAACAGTCCTTATGTAGGGCCAGAAACAACTGATCACAAATGATAACAGGTGTGGGTCACATGAGCGGGCAGGTTGACCTAATTACTAGACAGCTCACAGCTGTGACGACTAGTGAACTGAAACAGAATAAGCAACCAATGCCAGAGGATGACAAGTTGGGAGTATCTGGAAGAGGAAGTAGAGAACTCATGTCACAAATTAACAAAATAAAAACACTAAGCTACAGAAACTGACAGAATAATAATAATAATAAGGACATGATGTTGGATATTGTATATAGTAGTTTATTATTGAGTGTACTAATATGGCGGTGCCCTGGGTGTAGGGGGAGGTGATGCCCCACCTCCAGGGGGGTGGCGTCATGGGGAGTATAAGAGGCCACGGTGAGAGACGTCCTGTTTCTTTGCTGTGGACCCTTGGACTGGATGGAGGGCCTCCTGCATACCCCTGTATATTCCTGTATTATTCTAAATAAAGTTAGTAAACTGTCACCTCGCCTCCTCCTCATTTCCAAATGTAACATTTGGCGATGAGGATATAAGGTATGGAGGGAGTTGCTACCGCTTTTTGGTCATTTCTGGAGGCTCTGGGAGAGCCACCTGTACCCTGGGCCAGGTGGTATGAAGCCTGTGATGACCATTTTATTCTGTGACCCTCAGTGAGCTCAAAAAACTGCATGTAAAGATGATTTTTGCCCATGGTCTGGGTGTGGAAGACCAGAGCATTCTTAATACGCTGGGAGGCGGTGATAGTTTCCATGATATGGCACAGTCAGTGGCGGGCTATTTTTGTACCCCAGAAAACATGATGAAGAGACGTCAGTTTCAACAGCGACCCCAGCGGCCGTGCCAATTCAGCGTTTTGGAGGGAGAAATGGCCCGCGACCAGTTGGCGGGACATGTCCTTAGTTTCTCCATGAGGGCACGTCTCCTGACATTTTCAGGGGAGATGGGGCTGATCACCACCGTGGAACGGACGCAGCAGTATGAGACAGCGGATAGGCTGACCAGGAATGTTGGCAAAAATGGAAAGCTGAGAAGGGATGACAAGCAGTGGCACGCGCTGGCCATGGTCCTGGATAGCAAGGACGGCTCAAATGAGGGGGGATATGCCGCCGCCGTTGAAATGAGGTCCGCCCTGGGCACGCCACAGTATTGTGGCTTAGAAAACGTGTGAAAGTGGTTTGTTTACACAAGCTTGTGTACTATGCCCGCCAGCGTTTGACCGGCAGCATGGCAGCGCCGGCCTGTGACCTAGATCCGTGACGTCAGATGAAAATCCCCAATACGTGAACCTACAGTGATCCATACAGTCTCGCCCAACACGGACGGAGCAGTGTTGCCGCTGCTTGTGGACACGGGATCAGCAATTTCCACCTTGAATTGGGCCACTGTAAGGAAATTTTTCCCTCATCATAGGATAAGCGAATTTAACACTTTGGATACCGTGAGATCACTACTGCTCTCAGCAAAGTATGAGTCATCATTGTTGTGTAGTGTGGATTTTGTGGTGTCTGATGAGGGACATGATGACGAAGGGTGGGACACAAACCTGCCCGGATTGGATAACGATGGGCAGTACCGACACTATGGAGTGCCACCACGGGAAGTTTCCGGTGCCAGTGTTCGAGGTGCCCTCGACGTGGGACCCAAGTGGCACAGTCGGAGACCTGTGGTGGCGAGTGGAACCAGCGAGCAGGCATAACGTTGCTGCAGAACTCAGCTCCAAAAATGAAAGACAGCAGGGCGAGACCATCTGGCACGAGCTCCAGGCGTGCCAACAAGCATGTTCTGGGGCAGAACCCGGACCGGGTCGGCACGAGTCTCCAACACTGAAGGAAAACCAGGTCATGACGTGATGGATGCAAAAAGCCAGTGAGAACTCCCGTGGGTACTGGTGATGAGGTTCAGCCCAGGGTCTAGTTTCGGCTTAGTGGATTCCACAAGTCAAGGGAGCAGCAGGACAAACATGGACAACTGCGAGTGGCGAGGACCCGCGAGGATGGTTCCAGAAGGCACCCCGATGAGCTGCGGCGTATGGGGGTAGGTAGACACCCATCAGACCACCTCCGGTGAGAAAAAGGCGGGGGCGCTCTGGGAGCGGGCCGCCGGACAGATGCTCAAGAGAGGGTCCTTAGCGGGACTTTTCTGGGGGTTGGGTTACCGGTATGTTGTTTTGTTGTTATATTTGTTCATTGGGTTTATAAAAAGTAAATATGTAAAGAGCAATTTGAGTACTGGGTAGCCCAAGGTTAATGTCCCTGTGTATGAGTCTGCTTTATTAGAATGAAGCTATGTGTGAAATGCTAGTGAGCAGCACTGTGTGTTTGTGTTGTTATTCTGTGGGTGCTGGGATGGGAGATGTTCACGGGACCGCCATGGGCTTTATGCACTGTTTGTTTCCTGAAATGTTTAACATGCATAGTTATATATAGGGATTAATTTATTTTACTGCCTCTTTTATGTTTAAAAAAAAATATGACACTTTAAAGTGCAGTGTGATCTGCAGGGCCTGTTTTGTTTGTGTGCATGAATAGTTTATATATGTTTAGAGTGTGAATGAGGTGTAAATTTTGGGGAGGGCCCAATTCATGTGTCTGCGATTTTTACAAGGGGGGGATGTTGGATATTGTATATAGTAGTTTATTATTGAGTGTACCAATATGGTGGTGCCCTGGGTGTAGGGGAAGGTGACGCCCCACCTCCGGGGGGTGGCATCATGGGGAGTATAGGAGGCCACGGTGGGAGACGTCCTGTCTCTTTGCTGTGGACCCTTGGACTGGACAGAGGGCCTCCTGCATACCCCTGTATGTTCCTGTATGACATGTTTTGAGATCCAGTAAGCAGGCACAGACTCAGAAATCAACTCAGTTATCTTTATTGTGTAATGTGTGTTTGAGTGTATGCGTGTGTGTGTGTGTGTGTGAATATAGCAGCCGGGGCGAGCAGAGCACCGTACAGCCTGGCAACCCTATGGAGAAGCAGAGACAGGGGAATTAGTAACCACACACTAGCGGAGCTGTGCTGTGTTGTTAGCCTTACTGTTGGCGAGTTGGAGATCAGCTCAGGTTTGGTCCCAAAGGCTTCGGCCAGGAAGACAGCGTCTTCAGCCCCGGTTGCAAAGGGACAGGTAGAAGAAGTGATAGGTGTAGGGAGTATATGGTCCGCTGCCAGTTGGAGGAGGTCCGCTGCCAAGGATTTCCACCTGTGCACAGGGGAACAGGAGTGGAGAGATGAAAGTGAAGAGAGTAGCTTACTTGGTGTCAGGGAGTAGCACTCCCGGGAGGACAAGGAGATGGAGGTGGTTCTCTTTGGGAAGGCAAAGAAGGAGAGGAGTAGCCTCTGGAGAAGGTGAGGTTGAGAGTAATCTCTGGGATTGACGAAGTGTAGAGACAGTCTCATCAGACCAGGGAGAAAGACGACTCCATGCAGACCTGAGGGCAGCACGGCTTAAATAGTCTAGCTGATGAGGAGGGCAGGTGTGCGCGCAGCTGTGGAGAATCAGTCGACAGGCAGGCAGAGTGAATCACCACAGTACTACCCCCCTACATGGCACCTCTCGGCGACCGATCCAACCTACCCAGGTGCGTTCGGTGGAAGTCCCTGATGAGCTGAGGATCCGACACGAAGGAGGGACGCACCCAGGACCTCTATTCAGGGCCGTAGCCCTCCCAGTCCACCAGGTACTGTAGGCCGCGGCCCCGGTGACGGACATCCAGAATGGCATTGACCTTCCACGCTGGGTCACCATCGATCACCACTGGTGGAGGTGGCGTCTTGGGAGGAGGACACAGAGGACTGGAGCAGAACAGCTTTACCTGAGAGACATGAAAGGTGGGACAGATGCGGGGGGAGGGGGGCTAGGCACACAGCCACAGGATTCACAATACAAGTAATAGCGAATGGCCCAATAAAATGCTGAGAGAGCTTTTTCGACTCAGCCTTGAGATTAATATTCTTTGTGGAAAGCCATACCTGTTGACCAACCTGGTAGGGTGGAGCTGACGTCCTGCGACGATTGGCGATGGTGGTGTTGCACTCCGCCCTGTGCCACAGCATGGTCCGGGTATCCCTCCACAACCAGTGGCAGCATCTCAGGTGGGCCCGCACAGAGGGTACGGTGATGTCCCCCTCCTCCTCGGGCAACAGCAGGTGATTGTAGCCCAGAGAGGCCTCGAAAAGAGACATGCCTATGGCCAACGACACGGTGGTGTTGTGAGCGTACTCAGTCCATGGCAGGTAGGTACTCCAGGACGCTGGGTTGGCGGTGGTGACACACCGTAGTGCTGCCTCCAGTTCCTGATTGGCACACTCACATTGGCCATTGCTCTGTGGATGATACCCTGATGACAGGCTCACCGTAGCCCCGACAGCGTTGCAGAAGGCCTTCCACACTTGGGAAACGAACTGAGGCCCACAGTCGGATACGATGTCCAAAGGAATGTCGTGCAGCCTTACCACATGGAGGGTGAGCAGATCCGCGGTCTCCTTCGCTGTGGGCAGACCTTGCAGGGGTACGAAATGGGCTGCCTTAGAGAACCTGTCCATGATGGTGAGGATGACGGTGTGGTTGTTGGAGGATGGGAGACCGGTGACGAAGTCCAAGGCCCTGTGAGACCAGGGCCTGCCAGGGATAGGGAAAGGATGCAGCAGGCCGGCCGGAGGAGAGGAGGACATCTTGCCAGTGGCACACTGGGAACAGGCGTGGATGTACTCCCTGACATCCTTCCGGAGTGATGGCCACCAAAAGGACCTTTGTAGGAGAGCCACGGTGCAAGCCATCCCTGGGTGACACAGAAGTTTGGAGGAGTGGGCCCAATTAATCACCTCGCTCCGGACGGCAGATGGAACATACAACCTCCCCGGAGGTCCCCCGCCCGGGTCCACCTCAGTCTCCTGCACTCTCAGGACCCTCTCCTTGATACCCCACAAGAGGGCGCCAATGATGCATGACAGGGAGATGATGGGGTGCGCTGATACCTCAGCAGCATCTGAGGCGAATTGCCTAGATAAGGCATTGGGCTTGGTGTTCTTGGAACCAGGGCAATAGGTGATAGTGAAATCAAAATGGCCAAAAAACAGAGACCAACGGGCCTGGCGCGCATTCAGATGTTTAGCCGTCCTCAGGTATTCCAAGTTCTTGTGGTCTGTCCAAACAATGAATGGCTGGGAGGCCCCCTCCAGCCAATGGCACCACTCCTCCAGTGCCAGCTTGACCGCCAGGAGCTCCCTGTCTCCGATGTCATAGTTCCTCTCTGCCGGGGAGAGATGGTGGGAGAAGAATGCGCGGGGCGGATCTTGCCATCTACCGGGGAGCATTGGGATAGCACAGCTCCCACGCCAGAGTCTGATGTGTCCACTTCAACCAGGCACTGCAGCGCGGGATCCACCTGCGCCAAGATTGGAGGAGAGGAAAATTGAGACTTTAACTCCACAAAGACTCCCTCAGCCTCCTCCCTCCACCGGAAGGGCACCTTGGAGGAGGTGAGACGAGTAAGAGGAAGTGCAATAATGTGGTAGTTTTTAATGAAGCAGCGGTAGAAGTTAGCAAAACCCAGGAACTGTTGCAGCTGCTTCTGGGAGGAGGGAGGAGGGAGTCGGCCACTCTACCACCGCTTTTACCTTACCCAGGTTCACGATGATCTCATTATGTGAGATGGTAGAGCCCGGGAAAGACGTAGCTGACGTGTGAAATTCGCACTTCTCCGCCTTCACAAATAACTTGTTCTCCAATAGCCGCTGCAGGACTCGCCTCACATGCACCCGGTGTTCATCAAGGGACTGGGAAAAGATCAGAATATCATCAAGGTATACGAAGACAAATGAGCCCAGAAAATCCCTCAACACATTGTTGATCAGCCATTGGAATATAGCGGGGGCGTTGGTCAGCCCAAACAGCATAATGAGGTACTCAAAGTGCCCGCTAGGGGTCTGTAACCCTGTCTTCCACTAATCACCCTCCCAGATCCGCACCAGGTGGTAGGCATTGCGAATGTCTAGTTTGGTAAACCAGAAGGCCCCCCGGAGGGAGTCAAATGCCGTATTAATGAGAGGGACAGTGTATTTATCCTTGATGGTGATGTTGTTTAGCTCACGGAAATCAATGCACGGTCTCAGCGAGCCATCCTTTTTGCCCATGAAGAAAAATCCCACCCCTACCACCTAGGACAAAAGCCCGAGTTCAAGGACTCCTTGATATAATTTTCCATAACCTCCCACTCCGGAGCTGACAGGCTGTACAGCTGACTGGATGGCAACGGAGCTCCGGGCCGGAGATTAATGGCACAGTCATATGGGCGGTGGGGGGGAAGAGATAGGGCTTGGGTCTTACTAAAGGCAGCCCCCAGGTCGTGGTATTCTGGGGGAACCTTGGACAGGTCAGGCGGAGGCGCGTTCGGGGCACCAAGAGGCACGGATGACAAGCAAGCAGCAGAATGGAGACACGCACTGAGGCAAAACGAACTCCATGACACTAGATTCCTGGGGTGGCAGTCGATGGTGGGATTGCGCAACCGGAGCCAGGGGTAACCTAGGATGACTGGAGAGGTGGAGACCGGAAGCACAAACAGCCTGAGCTGCTCTCGATGATTTCCAGACACGATCACTGATGGGGCAGTTTGTTTAGACACCATGGCCAGTGGGGCTTTGGACAAAGCAATAAGTTGGAGAGGTGTCCTCAATTGGTGGCATGGAAGCCCCAAACAGGTTGCCAGTTTCCCAGAGATGAAGCTCTGCTCGGTCCCTGAATCGATGAGAGCATGTGTGGCTATTTCAACTTGGTTATAAACAAAATAGATGGGTAACATGAATTTAGTGAGGGGATTATCTTGGCATGAGTCCGTGAGTCCCCCTACTGCGACGCACGGACTCCCTCTTTTGGCCATATGGGACAAGTAGCCAGTTCATGCTCCTCGCTGCCACAGGATAGACATAGCCCTAACTCCCGGCAGCGCTGTTTCTCCGCTGGAGGTAACCTAGATTGGCCTACTACCATGGGCTCAGGGGAGTCTAGTGAACCAGAGCTTGGTAGGGCCAACAGGGGGCACTGCGGGGAGCAGCAAAACTGGGTACCGGAGCGACCGGAAGTCTTACGCTCACTGGCCCTTTCCCTCAGTCGGTTGTCAAAGCTGATGGCCAGAGAAATGAGCTTGGTTAATTTACTAGGCTTCTCTAAACGGGCTAGCTTGTCCCGCAGGCTATGGCTAAGGCTACAAATAAATATGCTGCACAAAGAGGCGTCCTCCCATCCCACCTCCGTGGCTATCACCCGGAAGTCGACAGCGTAATCGGCAACAGATTTGCTACCCTGCCTTATGTTAAGTAGCCGGGAAGTCAGTATGCTATCACAGTCGGAGTGGTTGAACACCTCGTTAAACTCATTCACAAACTGGTCATAAGTTAATGTTGCATAATCAGCCCTAGCCATGACCGTATAAGCCCAAGCTAACGCTCGCCCCTCCAAGAGATGAAATATCTGAAACCTAAAATCTGAACCAGATGGGTAAGTATAACTTGTTGTTGATGTGATAAATGTCAACACGAGCCTCTAAGATGTTAACTTTGTGTGCAAGCGCACTGTCTGTTGGGTCGTTCTGACAGATATGTTTTGAGATCCAGTAAGCAGGCACAGACCCAGAAATCAACTCAGTTATCTTTATTGTGTAATGTGTGTTTGAGTGTATGCGTGTGTGTGTGTGTGTGTGAATATAGCAGCCGGGGCAAGCAGAGCACTGTACAACCTGGCAACCCTATGGAGAAGCAGAGACAGGGGAATTAGTAACCACACACTAGCAGAGCTGTGCTGCGTTGTTAGCCTTACTGTTGGCGTGTTGGAGATCAGCTGAGGTTTGGTCCCAAAGGCTCCGGCCAGGAAGACAGCGTCTTCAACCCCGGTTGCAAAGGGACAGGTAGAAGAAGTAATAGGTGCAGGGAGTATATGGTCCGCTGCCAGGTGGAGGAGGTCTGCCACCACCGATTTCCACCTGTGCACAGGGGAGCAAGAGTGGAGAGATGAAAGCGAAGAGAGTAGCTTACTTGGTGTCGGCGAGTAGCACTCCCGGGAGGACAAGGAGATGGAAGTGGTTCTCTTTGGGAAGGGGAAGAAGGAGAGGAGTAGCCTCTGGAGAACGGTGAGGTTGAAAGTAATTTCAGCAATTGACGAAGTGTAGAGACAGTCTCATCAGACCGGGTAGAAAGACGACTCCGTGCAGACCTGAGGGCAGCATGGCTTAAATAGTCTAGCTGATGAGGAGGGCAGGTGTGCGCGCAGCTGTGGAGAAGTTAGTAAATTATCACCTCGCCTCCTCCTCATTTCCAGACGTAACACATGAATAACAAACAGAACAACTAACCACTAAGAACACATCTAAACCAACACACAGGAAAATAAACACACAACACTGGAAGAATACAAGAAATACTCAGACATAAATTAAGAGGCTGAGCACGGTGACACACCGGGCTCAGCCTCGTGACAATAAATTTACTAAAATGACCAAAGATGCAGTAATTTCTGGTGAGACAAATCAGTCATTTTAAACAGGCTGTCATGCGGTGGCCCTCGCGAGCCACCATAAGACGCCAAAAGACACTGGTGAAGTTTGCACAGTTTATTATTAAACAAAAGAAAAAACAAAACAATGAGCCATGGTGGGCTAAAACGTACAACGCTACATACAAGGGACCATGAGGTAAACAAGGAAGCACACTTACGATCATAACCATGGGATGGTCGATACGTCCGACCATGAAGGAATTGTTGGCGTCTGAGCTGAGGAATACTCGCTCCACGTCTGGCAAAGGAGAATTCTTTGACAAGACTGCCGCATTATTCCGCTCCCAGGGACCTTTTAAATGGAGGACCGCTAATGAGCCGAAATGCAGCACAGCTGTCAGACTTGACAGCAGGAAGCCCCTCCGAGCGCTGTCACAATAAAGGCTGGGGGAGCCGGAAGGTACACACCGCTGTCAAACCTGATGAGGATGATGCATGGCTCGAGCGCGGATGAGATCAGCGCTCGAACCATGACAGTAACTCCCCCCCAAGGGCAAGCTCCGAACGCCCAACGATACCCAAGCCCCACACCCACACCCCCCCACACACACCCCAGGGTGGGTGGATGGGGGAACAGGCCTGGAGGGAGAGGACCAGCAACAGAAAAACACAATACTCCCCAATGCACAAATCATAATCAAAACAGGCACAACTGAGGCAATTACAGAGCACGGTTAACAGAGAATACAATACTCCATAATGCACAGCAACATACAGGGCAAGAAAAGAAAGAAAAAAACCCCCACAATTTAAGCACGTTACATCCCTCGGACAGAAGAGGGAGAAAAAAAAATATGCTAACAAAGGCAAGAACACTGAGCAGAACTATCACACTGAATGACCTTCAACCTCCATGGGACCACACAACCCAAGAGGATGATGACAGGCAGAGTCCAAAAACAACGGGAACAGTTTCAGTGGTCTCCCTGTGTCCAATGGCCAAGGGGTGATTACGGGGAAAAGGACAAGATCGGGCAGCCTACCCCAGTCCTAGGCCCAGAAAGTCAGAACCTCCAGCGGCCGAACCAGGTCACCCAGTTGAATGCACAGTATTTCGGGTGGCCAACCCAGGGCGCCGAACCTGCTAAACAGTTCCTCTGGAGGCCGACCCGCATCCCTCAGCCACCACAACCATGGGGAAACAATTGGTGGAGGCCTCCCTGGCGGGGGGAAGACGTGGGAGAGCCGGGCCGAACGTAGAGGCCCCCCAACGGCCCCCGGCGGTGATGAGCTGGGTTGGTGACTATGACGAGGGAGATGAAGGTGACGATGAACCCGCACAATATCAGGTGGCAAAGGGTCTGCAGCTCCTCCACCGACCTTGACCCATACCGATGCTGCACTTGCGGCTGCACCTGCATTGGACCCTGATTGGGTCTCGGCTGCACCCGTGTTGGACCCCGATTGGGTCGGTGCAGCACCGGTGACGACCTCTGACCCCGAACCTGGAATCTCCAGCACAGCGACTGCGATTGGCACCGCACCGGTGACTCTGGAAGAAGGCTCAGGAGACAAGAAAGAATCGGGATCAGAATCACCGGTAGCGACGGAACCCAGCAAGACGAGCTCGGGTGCAGCGGATGGCTGCCCCTGGCTCGCATCCCCGAGAAGCAGGCAGAAATGCTCCAATATGGAAAGGAGAAAAATAAGATAAGATAAGATAAGATAAGATAAGATAAGCCTTTATTAGTCCCACAACGGGGAAATTCCAGGATTGCAACAGCACAGGGATAGCAACACTCAGAGCAACAATCAGAAGGCAAGAAAAAACAAGCAAGCAAGAGCAGCTAATATACATATGTACATATTACTATAAAATATATATATACACACACACACACACAGACACACAGTGCAGAGCATTGTAGCTGGATGGAATAAATATATGAATATATGAACACAGTGCAGAGCATTGTAGCTAGATGGAATAAATATGCAAGTATATAAACACACACAGTGCGGAGCAATGTAGCTAGATGGAATAATATGTAGATATATAAAAACACAGTGCGGAGCATTGTAGCTAGATGGAATAAATATATAGATATATAAATATAAACACACCCAGTGCAGAGCATTGTAGCTAGATGGAATAAATATGTAAATATATAAACAGACACAGTGCAGAGCATTGTTGCTAGGTGGGATGAAACAGCATAACCGTCTATTTAGTTATCCTACATGGTATGATTATGTGCCCATAAAGTAGAGCACTTGCCTGCACTCAGGTTCTGTCGCCGTCCAGGACTTCGTCGATCAGGCTCAGGACGGAGAAGCTCGTCATCAGGCTCCCACTCAGCCATGGCGGGTTCCGCAGCCGGCATGATGGTCTCTGCAGTCTGAGGATCCTCCTGCACTGACGTCCACGCTGATAACCCCGACGGCGTGGTGGCAGGGGACCCTCGACCCGCTGGCTCAAACTGCTCCTCCGTGGAGACCCGGGGATGCTTCATCGTCGGCGCAGGCTCCATGCTGCAGTCCACTCTCCTTCTCTGCCCATGACGTGGCTGCGGGGCTGGAACCAGGCTCTCCAGAACCGCAGGCCCCCTTTGTCTGGCGACGTAGGTCTGGCGTCGTGGACCGCTCAGCGGAGGGAGACACAGAGGCAGCAGGTGTAGTGATAAGAGCTACAGCAAGTGGTGGGAGCTCGGGGGACTGCGAACCCCGGACTCCGCCCCCAGGAGTCAGACAAGGCAAATCACAACTATGAAGAGAAGAATGAACCTGCACTTGCCTGTTTCCCGGAGGATGGATGGTGCCTGCTGTAGGGGACGTTGCTCCTCCCTTTCCCCGCTGGATGGTGACAGAGGGCCCCCTGGGAGGATGAGGAGGAGCCGCTCGCGATGGTCTGCTGAGGTTCGCTTAGAGCGTGGCGCCGACGTCTTTTGGCTGATGGCGAGGCGAAGGTGAGGTCCAGAAAATGCCGCTCTTGAGCGGAAACAGAGGCGAGCAAGTCAGCATACTCCGGATAGTCACTCAGCTCGGGATTCCTCTCAACCAGCCTGACAGCCACTGTCACGTGCTTAATGATTTGTGTGGGGTGACCGGCGGAGCGAGCTGCAGCCACTCGGTCCAAGATAGAGATTGCTGCCAGCTGCAACCTCTCTGGGGGATTCCTGACTGACGTCATGCTCGTTCGGGGATGACCCCTGGATGGTGCAAACTCCTGGACCGGATCGGGGACAGGAACGGAATCCCGAAACGAGGAGTGATGATGCCTCCTCTTCGGCTTCCTGCTGGAGTTTCCCTCCAGCCCACGGAGTAACTCGCATTGGGCAGCGATGTCTGCCCTCCTTGTTGTGACTTCCGGGTGGTCGTAGTAGTGAGGAAGGCGATTAAGAATATCCTCAGCATAGCCCAGGTGCCGACGTATATCACTGGGAGTGTCGTAGAGCGTAGGGGAGAAGAGCGTTCCATGTACATAGTCCAGGGCCTCCGCTAGCTTGTAGCCCAGGCTCTGAAAGCGGCTCCTGAACAAAGACATAGCCTCCCAGCGTGCAGGTACCCAGACAGGGGAAAAAAACGTCCACTTTAGGCGAGACTCACCGGGAACGGCGTCTCAGTGTGGCGTCTCAGTCTACTGTCATGTGGTGGCCCTCGCAAGCCACCATAAGACGCCAAAAGACACCGGTGAAGTTTGCACAGTTTATTATTGAACAAAAGAAAACATAAAGCAATGAGCCACGGTGGGCTAAAACGTACAACGCTACATACAAGGGACCATGAGGCAAACAAGGAAGCACACTTACGATCATAACCATGGGATGGTCGATACGTCCGACCATGAAGGAATTGTTGGCGTCTGAGCTGAGGAATACTCGCTCAACGTCTGGCAAAGGAGAATTCTTTGACAAGACTGCCGCATTATTCCGCTCCCAGGGACCTTTTAAATGGAGGACCGCTGATGAGCCGAAATGCAGCACAGCTGTCAGACTTGACAGCAGGAAGCCCCTCCGAACGCTGTCACAATAAAGGCTCGGGGAGCCGGAAGGTACACACTGCTGTCAAACCCGATGAGGATGATGCATGGCTCGAGCGCGGACGAGATCGGCGCTCGAACCATGACACAGACACATTTCTAATCAGTTTTCCAGTCAGTGAAATTAAAATTTAGTGACTATGACCGAAGGTACTTGGTAAAAGTAGTTTTATCCTCACATGTACTTGAGTAGAAAGTATCCTGCAATAAAGTTACTCATCTAAGTACTGTTTTGTGAAAGTTTCTACAAGTACAAAAACCTTTTCTGGCAACATGTTTCTCCATCACTGCCAATGTCTGACTGTTCTGAATAAATATAACTTGTATTCTTCCCAAACCTGCAGCGCACTGTATATTAATGATTATAAATAACTGAATACAGATAAAGTACTTGAGTTAACCTTTTATTTTATAATTGAAACAATTTTTTTTGAAATACCAGATTGTGTCTTGTCATAAATACATATGTAAAGAATGCATGAACTGACTGTGGAAAGCACTTTATAGATAAAATTATGTGTTACTTATTTAAAAAAAGAGACTTTTTTCTTTTTTAAAAAAAAAATTTCAAGAATATGTTGTATAGTCTTACTTGTAATTCTCAGAAATTTGAACTTGTCCAGGGAAAGTATTCTAGCAAACCTGTTTATGGGGGTCATCCTCCAAACATAATGTTGGAGGAAACTGAGTAAACTGACTTGTTCACTACTACTCTGAGAATATCATCAGCCCTCCAGATTTCTCAGCCTTTCATCAGTATTATTGTTTATCCATGAAGGACTGATGATCATTTAAATAAAGAATTTAGCTTCTTTTCTCTTCCATCTACACTGCTTCTACGTTTGACTTTCCCTCGTCGCATATATCAAAGAAAACATTGTTGATGGAAAGACGAGCTTGAAAGCATCCTTAGCATTCAACTAGATGATCAGAACACTCAAGGTCTTTGGTGTCACAGGAAAAGCATTGTGTCTTACTTCCTCTCAACTGTTTTCTTCATCTACAGAACATCAACAGGGGATGTTGAGCAGCGCAGACCTCCCTGTATTCATCGTAACAAAGGACATGCTGATCTTATTTCCTATAGAAGTGGACGTCTACTCGCCACATGGCTTTGACTGTATAAACCCTTTGGTAGTGAATACATCCAGGAAATGGGTGTCTCCAGGGATGTTCGCTCTACTTCTGTCTCTGTTGGGGCTGCTATGAACAAGGGAGGATCCTAAACAACACAAACCAATACCATGACTGTGGTAATGCAGACACTGTTGAACAGGCAGAGAAGATTCAGAGTTACAATTGAAGATTCAGTCCAATACTGTGTTGGTGGTGCAATTTTGAAAATATAAACTTAAGAACACACACAAAAAGACAGCAGGATGTCCCAGACAAGCTCCCTAAGACTTAAGCTATGGTCATAAATACCATTACGAACAGCTGCGGACACTGTACTGTAACGTCGGGGCCATTTTAAGTGGGGGGGGGGGGGGCAGGGATTTCCCAGCATGCTTTGCCAGTTGAAAACGTTACTGTGTGTGTGTATTAAATGTGTTATTACTGAGTTATACTGCTGTGTCATTATAACTGCGTTATAATGACCCAGCAGTGTTTAGCAGGATTAGGGCAAGATATATCATGTGTGTGTAACCATGATTGAAACGGAGGTCTGGGAGAATGACCTCCCCTCCTCTCTGTGCTCAGAAGTAGGTTGGGGGTTGGTGGTGTGTAAAATAAATCCCGTTGATCACAACCATCTTGCTCAATTTTCTTTGTGTGAACCCTGCATACGTCACAGTACCAACAATTTTTGGGCCATTTCATATGGCCTTCTCAAGGCAGCCGTAGGAGAATCCAGTGTTCATAGACTGTTTGTAAGTTTGTGGCCATGTCAATGGTCTTGTCCAAGATTTCTACAAATGCCCCATGAAAACCCCTCATCGTAGAGTGGCCATTCGAATGCCATAGGAACAAAAACTCTGCAAGATGTTGGCAATAAGTATGCCTCAAGAATACCTTAGATTGTTCTTGAGGGCTGCTTACAGCAGTCGTAGGAAACAGAGATTCGTACAGTGTGCGTAAGTCAGTAGTAAAGTGCTCATAACGCAGAAGTATACCAATCGTGCAACATTTGTGCCAACAAAATGTGCTCAAAGTTATAAGATATTCCTATCAATGCCTTGAGAGTGCAGGGAGATGCACAAAAATTTCCATAAGATGGAAGTAAGTATGCAGTAGGAAGATCCCAATGCACCCTTACGAAGAATGTAAAAACTCCAGGGCCATCGTATGACAGAAAAGCACCTTATTTCTCAAGTATACCTCAAGTTGCTCTTGTGAATTGAAGGGCAGCCATGACAAATTATGCCCCCCTCTACGAATGTCTGTGAATTCCAGAATTCATAGGAACTTGGAGATTCTTACGAACCCATTGTTCATAAGATTCTTTGTGGCTGTAGCTTTACTGACAAACTCCCACTTTGGCTGCACTGGGCAGGTGTTTAGGATAGAACCCCTGTGCCATAGTGAAAATCTTTCTGCTCAATGAGAGACAAATCATCAAGTCAAATTTATTTAAATAGCACATCAAATTCTAAAATTGACAGGGAGCCAGTGGGGAGAGGCCAGGATGGAGGTAATGTGGTCTCTGTTTTTGTGGACCAGTAAGAATTCTGACAGCAGTGTTCTGGACAAGCTTCAAGCCAGAGAGGTAGGACTAGTTGATGCCTGACTGTAGTGAGTTACAGTAGTCAAGTCTGTGGCTGCTTTGTTGCTTCAGGCCCAGGACAACTTGTCGTAATGGATAGAACCATGAATTCTGCTCTCTACCAGAACATCCTGAAGGAGAATGTCTGTCATTCGGTTCATGAGCTCAAGCTCAAATCCTCTAATGTGGCTGAATTAAAACAACTCTGGAAAGAAGAGTGGGCCAGAATTCCTCAACAACAATGGAAAAGATTCATTACCAGTTATCAAATGCTTGTTTGCAGTTGTTCCTGCCAAGTGTGAAACAGTTATTAGATTTAGGGGGCAATTACTTTTTTTCACATACTAGATATGTTTTCAACTGATGGAACATAATCTATAGTGAGAGTTAAAACATTATGTCTTCCTTCATTATGTCTTCCTTCCATTATGTCTTCCTAGGTAGGTTTGGATAGCTTTTTTCTCTTAATTTAAAAACTGCATCGTGCATTTACTCAGGTTATCTTGTCTGTGTCATGCTGCGGTCCTCGCGGACAGCAAATAAGGCACTATAGGCCACCGATGAGTTTGCATAATTTATTAAAGGAAAACGAATGATAAAATAATGAACCGCGAGGGGCAAAAACACAAGGCTAAGATTTAAACACAAGATACAGAGTCTCAGGAATGCACTTACAGAGAGATGAATCTTCGATGGAGGTTGGACAAGGGAATGTTTGACGAGGTCGCAGCCCCTAGCAAACAGAGCTGCTCCCTTAAATAGTGCTTGACAGATTGATCAGCTGATGAAAAGCCATCAGCTGATTGAAAACCAGCCATCCCACAGAGCTTGGCTTCTGACAGCCGGAAGCACTGCCGAGACGCTGTCATAATAAAGGCCTGGAGGCCAAAAGGTGCGCCAGAGGAGAGAACGGGGAACTACCGCACAACCCGAGTGCAGACAGAGTCAGCACACAGACCATGACAGTTGCCCCTGTTCACGAGGCGGATTCCAGACGCCGTGTAACACCAAGCCCCCCCACCTGGAAGGTCAACAGGACCGCCCCAGGGAGGGAGGAGAGGGGAAAAGGCTAAGGAGGGCCAGAACCAGGTGACAAGGGTGAATACAGAAAAATAAAACATGGAGCAACCACAGAGCATGGGGAAACAAACACAAAAATACTCCATAATGTACAGGTGGAAAACAGACAGGACAATAAATGCAAATAATGGAATACTGAGGCTACAGGCCACAAACAGAAATACCAGGTCTATAGACCAAGCTACACAGGCCCAGAAGAAATAAATGGTCACCACATATCATCCTTCAAACAGAGGAAGGGAGATTAAAAAAAACATGCTAAATAGCGGCAAATACCTACAGTTTAAATCCATTCAAATAAACCGTTAAAAGTAACAAAAGGACATCTCCCAGACTACTGAGGGATCAATCAAAGACAGAGGGGGGAAAAAAATACATGCTAAGGAGCGGCGATAAACACAGTACGAAATAGTCCAAGACCCCAAACACAAAAGCATCCCGAATCATACAGAGGAGGGAGGGGGGGGGGGGAGGGATAACAACAGGCAGAGCGCAATGGAATAAAAAAACCACAAGTTCAGGTGGTCTGCCTGCGTCTAGCGTCCAGATCGCTAACAGGGGAAAAAGGACCAGTTCGGGCGGCCTACCCCAGTCCCAGGCCCGGAAAAACAGTACTTCTGGCGGCCGGACCAGGCGCCCGAATCGAAAGGCCAATCTGTCGGGCGGCCGACCCAGAACACCAAACAGGTGAAGCAATGTCCCAGGCAGCCGACCCACGTCATTCCACCACCAAAACCGCAGGACAGCACTCGGAGATGGCCTCCCTATGGAGAGGGATAGCGAGGGAGAGCCGAGCCAAAAACGGGAAGTCTCAGCATCCCCGATGGATGGAAACAAGGAATGGGGAAGACACGAGGGACCAGTCCAACTATGATCAGCGGAGGATCTGCAGCTCCACCTCCGAACTTCACTAGATCAGGCACTGTCCTCCTGTCGGATCTCACGTGAGCCCGAGCTGCACCCACGTTGGACCCCGATCGGATGGCGGTTGCACCCACGATGGACCCCAATTGGGTCGTGGCTGCACCCATGATGGACCCCGATTGGGTCGCGGCTGCACCCACGATGGACCCCAACTGGGTCAGAACAGCACCAGGAACAACCTCCAACCCGGAGCCCAGATCCTCCAGAACAGAGACCAGGACCGACTCATCACCAGCGACCCTGGGAGAAGGCTCAGGAGAGGGAAAAGGACTGGAATCAGGATCACCAGCAGCGACAGAACCCGGTGAGACAGGCTCAGATGCAGCGGACAGCTGCACCCAGCTCGTCTCCCCGAGACAGGCAAAAATGCTCCAGAGTAGAAAGGAGAAAGACAAAGTTGAACACTTGCCTGATCTCGAGTTCTGTCGCCGTCCAGGACTTCGGCGATCCAGGTTCAGGACGTAGAAGGACATCCTATGGCTCCCACTCGGCTATGGCGGGCTCCGCAGCCGGCATGATGGTCTCCACAGTCTGAGGACCCTCCAACGCTGACGTCCATGCCGACGACCCGCATGGCGTGGTGGCAGGAGATCCTCAACCTGCTGGGTCGAACCGCTCCTCCATGGAGACCCGGGGACGCTTCGTCGTTGGCGCAGGCTCCAATTCGCAGTCCGCCCTCCTCCTCTGCCCGTGACGTGGCTGCGGGGCTGGATCCAAACTCTCCAGGGCCGCAGGCTCCTTCCTCATCCAGCGGTGTAGTCCTGACCGCGGGGAACACTCAGGGGAAGGAGACACAGAAGCAGCAGGTTCACTATTAATTACTTTAAAACTTTAAAACTGTTTTCACATAGATGGTCATATAGCATCTTGTTCCAGTTTCTTCCTGACTGTTTTAGACCATACAGTGACTTGATAAGTTGACACGTTAGCTTCTCATCTGAGTCTGACCTCACTTCAAATCCTTCTGGTTGCTCTATGTAGACCTCACAGTCAATCAGAGCATGTCGATAAGCTGTTTTAACATTCATTTGATCCAGGTGTAGTTCATACTGTGCTACCAGTTGCATTAAGGTTCTTACAGAGGTCATATTTGAAGTAGGCAAAAAAGTTTCTTTATAGCCAATACCTGCTACCTGACTATAACCCTTACCGCCATATCTGGCCTTATATGTTTTAGTTTTATCTGCATTGTCTTTGGTATCATAGACCCATCTTCCCCCCACTGCAGTTTTGCCCTCTGGCAGTGTAACCAGCGTGAATGTGTTGTTCTCTTTAAGAGAGTCCATTTCTTCCTTCATTGCACAAACCCACATTTCTGACTTTGTTGAAGTCATGGCTTCTTTGAAGGTTTGTGGAACATTACACATCACTCTGTGGCAGTATGTCAACATCAGTATCAGCTAACATTTGATCATCACATTCTACTTTACATTAATAGGCATTTACGTACTGAGGGTGCTTCCTCTCTCTTATGGGATAGCAAGTACTATGACTGTTTTCTCCCTGTCTTGTGTCAGCATCTTTTTCACTCTCTGATGTTTCAGTCAGTGGTTCCGGTGTCTCTTCTGGACTTTGAGTAGTCATTTGGACTTTTGGTATGGGGAATACACATCTCTTCCCATGAAAATCATCTTTACATTTTTTAAAATCTGTTTGAGTCTGGTGTTCAGTTACACTTTTTGTAATGAACTTCATGTCTGTGCTTAAGGACTCTTCCTGTATCAGGGTAGTAGAGTAGATATGCTGGACTGTTTTTGTCATATCCTACAAAAATTCCCTTTTCACATTTAGAGTTCAACTTCTTCTTTTCTTGTTTGTACGCAAAACATACAGTTCCAAATATTCTCATTTTTGAAAGCTCAGGCCTTCTACCTGTTAACGTATAGTAGGGAGTCTGTCCTGTACATTTGCTAAAGCATCTGTTGTGAATAACTGCTGCTGTCATTGCAGCTTATGTCCACAATTGCTTTGGAAGATTGCTTTCAATAAGCATGCATCTTGCCATTTCAAAAAGCATTCTCTAGGTCCTCTCAGCTGTCCCATTTTGGGGTGAGTATGACGCTGAAGTTTCATGTGTAATGACAATAAAGTTGAATCTCATCTCATCTCATGTCTTACGGCATTCTTACTGAGCAACGTCTGAAAGTCATTCGGTGTGAACTTTCTACCATTATCTGACCTAATACATTTGATTTTTCCATAAGGTGCAGTGTCAGCAATGAATCTTTTGGTAGCTTTTACAGCATTGTGGTGCACATATGTAGTTTCACGGGCTCACATGTATATGACTGTTCATATTCTCTCATGTATATTCCTGTGTGCTTACTTTGGCTTCACGTCTGAAGAGAAACAAAAGGTCTAGACCTCCTGGGGATAAGAGGAGGACGAGAGAGTTGGCCTTTTGATATGCAAAGAGATGGACATGAAGGATTTCCTGACCACCCAGCTTTGGGTGGAAGAGAGAGGAACTGCAGGGGGGATGCATTGTGTTTGGGATTTAAAGACAATGGGATTTTGTACTTTGATGTCAGGGATGTATAAGACTGGCAGATGTTGGGGGTTTTTCCTTCTTCTGCTTTTGAATGTTGGAGAGTGTGTTGAGAATAAAATGGAACCTGAGAAATAACTCTGCCTCATCCTTTCCACACAATCTCCACACTGGTGACCTTAAGACGTATTATGGCCGGAGACGATTCTCCTGCACCAGACTCATCAGGAGCCAGCCAAGCTAATGCAGCTACCACAGTCCAGCTTCCGGACTTCTGGCAGAACAGTCCGCGCTCCTGGTTTAACGCAGTTGAGGCACAGTTCCATCTTCGGAAGGTTTCGGCAGACGCCAAGAAGTTCTACCATGTAGTTGCAAAGCTGGACAACCACACAGCCCAGCGTGTAGAGAGCCTGATCAACCATCCGCCAGACGACGACAAGTACGGCACTTTGAAGGCTGCTCTCATCCGTTTTTTCACCCCCTCGCTGGGAGAGCGAGCAGAGAAGCTCCTGGCGTTGACTGAGTGTGAGGTCGACAGACCTGCAGACCTGATGGCGAAGATGCTGAGTTTGAGAGACGCCGAAGATGATGGCTTTATTTTCGCCCACCTTTTCCTCAGGACACTACCGCCAGCGGTGAGAGTTACCCTGGCCAGTTCACAGCTGCTGGCCTACCACGAGCTGGGCCAGGAGGTGCAACAACTCGTCGACGCCCATAGACGACACACGGCCACGACCGCAGCAGCAGAGCTGGGCGCAACATCCGGAGATGGCAGGGGGCCAGAGGCTGCAGCACCAGACTCACCGACGACGGCAGCGACGGGGGCCAGGAGGCGCGGAGCGGACGACGTCCTTTGCTTTTACCATCGCCGTTTCGCAGAGAGGGCAGGCAAGTGCATTCCACCGTGTCAATTCAAGCGCTTGGGTAACGCCAAGACCGGGAGTCGGTAGCAGCTGCGGCTCTCGGTGAGGAGAACAAGCTGCTCTACTTGTGGGACGCGCGATTGGGGAGGCACTTCCTCGTGGACACAGGCTCCCAGCTGAGTTTCATCACACCTTCCTACGCTGACCGGCTGGCATCTTCCAGTGGCCCTGTGGTGTCAGCAGCGAATGGCTCGGCGAATAAGACCTTCAGGGAGAAGACCCTGTCTCTGTCGTTACACGGCCGCACATTTGAGTGGACTTTCGTCATAGCGGCAGTCAATTTCAACATGTTAGGTGCTGATTTTTTGTGCTCATATGGTTTGTTGGTCGATCTTGCTAACAGACGCCTGGTTAATGCACTCTCTTTTTCTTCTATTCCCTGCACAGCTCAAGTGGCCCCGCCAACAGCACAAGCCAACGTCACAGCTGCAGGTGGTAAGTTCCACACACTCCTCACTCAGTTTCCAGCACTCACGGTGCCAACGTTTTCGGCATCCGTGGCTAAACACGGGGTGGAGCATTTTATTACTACCAACGGACCGCCCATTTTTGCAAAAGCTCGGCGCTTGGATTCAGCTAAACTGGCCATAGCACTCGAGGAGTTCGCCAACCTGGAAAATTTTGGGCATCATCCGACGTTCAAAGAGCCCTTGGGCTTCACCGCTTCACATGGTCCCTAAAACTGATGGCTCGTGGCGGCCGTGCGGTGATTTTCGCAGGCTGAACAATGCTACAGCACACGACCGCTACCCAATCCCACATATCCAGGATTTTTCAGTTCATTTGGCGGGGACGCGCATTTTTTCTAAGATAGACCTGGTACGCAGTTATCATCAGGTCCCAGTCCGCGCTGAGGACATACCCAAAACAGCCGTAATAACTCCTTTCGGGCTTTTTGAGTTTTTGCGCATGCCGTTTGGGCTTAAAGGCGCAGCGCAGACTTTCCAACGCATGATGGACACGGTGTTGCGCGATCTCCCTTTCGTGTTCGTCTACCTGGACGACATTTTGGTAGCCAGTGCGTCCGAAGACGAACACGAAAACCACCTCACGGCAGTTTTCCGGAGTTTGGCGGAGCACGGGCTAATAATCAACCCAGCGAAGTGTCAGTTCGGGGTGGCACAGATTGATTTTTTGGGGCATCGCGTCTCTCCCGAAGGAGCAGTCCCTCTGCCTGACAAGGTGCGCACAGTGGCAAATTTTCCCCAGCCACAAACGGTCAAAGCGTTACAGGAGTTTTTGGGAATGGTGAATTTTTATAACCGTTTCCTCCCCCGCGCGGCGCAGCTCATGCAACCATTGTACGCTGCGCTTAAAAAACAAAAACCCCCAAATAAAATCGAATGGTCTCCCGAGCGGGAGCGCGCATTCTCTGAAGTCAAAACAGCCTTGGCAAACGCTGCGTTGTTAGCGCATCCAGTCCCAACAAGCATGGCACTCACTACTGACGTGTCAGATGTGGCCATAGGGGCGGTTGTGGAACAGTATGTGGCTGGAGCATGGCAGCTGCTCGCGTTTTTCAGCAAGACTTTGCGCGACAGTGAGCGAAAATACAGCGCATTCGACAGGGAGTTGTTAGCTCTCCATTTGGCTATTCGTCACTTCCAGTTTTGGCTGGAGGGACGCTGTTTCACCGCGTTCGTTGACCACAAGCCGCTGACTTTTGCGATGGCCAAGATTTTGGAACCTTGGTCGGGTCGGCAGCAGAGACAGCTGGCCGCAATTTCGGAGTTCACTACCGATATCCAGCATGTAGCGGGTAAACTTAACGTAGTGGCAGACTGCCTCTCGCGTGCTCCAGCCCGCGTAGAGGTAGATTTCGCAGCTGTTGCCGCAGACCAGGGTAGCAGCGCAGAAGTGCGCAGAAGTGCGCGCGACCCCAGTCCGCGTAGGGATAGATTACGCAGCCATGGCCACGGAGCAGGGCGGTGACGCGGACGTGCGTCCAGTCTGGACCAACAGGGTTAAGGCTGGAGGACAGGGTGCTGCAAGATGGTATGCCCCCCCTAATCTGCGATGTTTCCACCGGGCGACCGCGTCCGGTGGTTCCGGCCTCGTGGCGCTGCCGCGTTTTTGACTCAATCCATTCGCTGGCGCACCCGGGGGTGTGTGCTTCGGTCAAAATGGTAGGGGAGAAATTTGTATGGCTGGGCCTGCGCAAGCAAGTTAGAGAGTGGGAGGCAGCCTGCATGGCCTGTCAGAGGACCAAAGTGCATAGACACACGAGAGCTCCTTTGGAGCCATTTCATATTCCAGCTAAAAGGTTTGATCATGTCCATGTGGACCTCGTAGGCCCCCTACCTCCCTCGCAAGGGTGCACACATCTTCTGACAATGGTTGACCGCACCACGCGCTGGCCAGAAGTCGTTCCCCTGTCATCAACCACAGCCGAGGAGGTGGCGCGCGTTTTTTTTTAACTGCATGGGTAGCACGTTTTGGAGTTCCATCGGATATTACGTCTGACAGAGGCCCAGAGTTTGTTTCCAAACTTTGGTCAGCGATGGCCCGCAGCCTGGGGGCAACGATCCACCACACGATCGCGTATCACCCGCAGGCTAACAGGTTATGCGAACGTTTTCACAGGTCGCTGAAGGCGGCTCTCAGAGCATCGCTTACGGATGCAAATTGGGTTGACAAACTACCATGGGTTCTATTGGGGTTGCGTTCTGCACCTAAAGAGGATTTAGACGCCTCCCCAGCGGAGCTAGTGTTCGCACAGCCACTTCGGCTGCCTGGAGGAGCCACGCATGATCTGGATGAGTACACGGACACTGTGAACTCATATATCCACTTTTGTGAAGAGATCATTCTTCCATCACGCACCAGGGTGAGTTACTCTAATGACAAACCCTGGTTCACAGCTAAGCTCAGACAGATCAGGAAGGAGAAGGAAGCAGCGCTGAAAAGTGGAAACAGGGACTGCTACAGGGAGGTTAAATACCGGTTTAACAGAGAGCTGAAGAGGGCTAAATCTGTGTATTCAGAGAGACTCCAGCAGCAGTTCACTGCTAATGATTCGGCTTCCATGTGGAGAGGACTGAGGCAAATCACCAACTATTGGCCTCAGGCTCCTAAAGGTCAGGATGACAAAGCCCTTTGTCAAAGACTGTCCCAACACTATGCCCGTTTTGACACCTCGTCATCTGTGTCCAACTCCCCCCCTCCCTCCAGCTCCACAGCCTCCACAATCCCTACTTCATTAAAGGCACCCCCCCTCCTCCCCCCTGCCCTTATCATCAGTGAGCAGGACGTGCTCAAACAGTTCTCCAGACTGAACCCGCGCAAGGCCCCCGGCCCGGACGGCGTGTCTCCCTCCACCCTGAGACACTGTGCAAAACAGCTGGCTCCTGTCTTCACAGACATTTTTAACACCTCCCTTAAGTTATGCCACGTGCCGTCCTGCCTCAAATCCTCCACCATCATCCCTGTCCCCAAGAAGCCACGGATCACTGGACTTAATGACTACAGACCTGTAGCGCTCACCTCTGTAGTCATGAAGTCCTTTGAGCGCCTGGTCCTGCCCCACCTCAAGTCCATCACAACCCCTCTCCTGGACCCACTGCAGTTTGCCTACCGAGCAAACAGGTCTGTGGACGATGCAGTCAATCTGGCCCTTCACTCCATCCTGCAGCACCTGGACTCCCCGGGAACCTACGCCAGGATCCTGTTTGTGGACTTCAGCTCCGCATTCAACACCATCCGCCCCGCTCTGCTCCGGGACAAGCTGTCCCTGCTCAACGTGCCTGACTCCCTCTGCAGGTGGATCACCGACTTCCTGACGGACCGGAGGCAGCATGTGCGGCTGGGAAAGACTGTCTCAGACTCTACTAGCATCAGCACCGGATCACCCCAGGGCTGTGTACGTTCCCCCCTACTCTTCTCCCTTTACACCAACTCCTGCACCTCCAGCCACCAGTCTGTCAAGTTGATCAAGTTTGCGGACGACACCACCCTCATCGGGCTCGTCTCCAACGGCGACGAGTCCGCCTACAGGAGAGAGGTGGCCCAGCTGGCGTCCTGGTGCAACAATAACAACCTGCAGCTGAACGCTCTGAAGACAGTGGAGATGATTGTAGACTTCAGGAAAGTCACTACCCCTCTGCCCCCCCTCACCCTCTCAGGCTCTCCCATCACCACTGCTGATTCCTTCCGCTTCCTAGGCACTACCATCACCAGGGACCTCAAATGGGAGCCGACCATCAGCTCACTCATCAAAAAAGCCCAGCAGAGGATGTTCTTCCTGTGGCAGCTGAGGAAGCTCAAGCTACCCACCAAGATGTTAGTGCAGTTCTACACAGCAATCATCGAGTCCATCCTCACCTCCTCCATAACCGTGTGGTACGCAGGAGCCACTGCCAGGGACAGACTAAGGCTGCAGCGCGTCGTGCGCACTGCTGAGAAGGTGATCGGCTGCAAGCTCCCATCTCTCCTGGATCTGTACATCTCCAGGACCCGGAGGCGTGCTGGCCGGATCATAGCCGATCCCTCACACCCTGGTCATGTACTGTTTGCCCCCCTCCCCTCTGGTAGAAGACTTCGGTCCATCCAGACTAAAACCTCCCGTCACATGAACAGCTTCTTCCCCTCTGCCATCAGACTGCTGAACACTAAGTGACTTATTGACTCTCGTGCACTATGTACAGCAGCTCAACCAGACTCATGTCAATCATCACTGTTTTCTTCCTGCATTACCGACTGCACTATATAGTTCTCCACAGTATCTGCCGCTCGCTAATATATTTTAACTGCTGACCAGTGTCACTTACTCTTATTCTACACTTTATTGCATGTATAGTTTATTTCTTTTATCTTATCATGTTTAATGTTGCAGCATTGCACCGGGACAAATTCCTAGTTTGTGTACTACATGAACAATGGCAATAAACCTGATTCTGATTCTGATTCTGGAGAATTTCTCCCTGACAACCCAGCGCCAGAGTTCTCCTCGGCTCAGCGGTTGCAGAATAGCAATGGCCCAAGTGTCCTACCAGGCCCCGTTCACCACAGTTTTCCGCGTGTTTTTGTGCCTAAAGCTTTAAAAAATGCGGAGTTTGTTTTTGTCAGATATGATGCCCACCGCACAGCTCTGCAACCGCCTTACGATGGACCATTTAGAGTGCAAGAAACAGGTGATAAGCATTTTTTGCTAGATTTGGGGGGCAGAAAGGAGATGATTGGCATAGACAGACTCAAACCTGCTTTTGTGATGGCTGTAGAAGAGCTTGGAATAACGAGGCGATGTGATTTATAAACCAAAGTTTATTATCAGCTTCGCTCCTCTAACAAGTCTCATCTCAGTGCAGAAGCAGAATAAGAGGTCGAACACATTCAGACCTTCATACTTATACTTACACACAACAAAAGACATTGCATATCAAAGCTGACATCCCGCATTAACTTAATCCCCCCTCCTTTGTCTTCCTACTCCTCCACCTGACCCAGGGAGGTCAGGGCGATCGATCTCCTCCATTGTCCTCAGTCTCCTCCACCTGACCCTGGGAAGTCAGGGAGATCGATCTGGTCTCCACCGCTGCGACTCCATATGCTCTTTGATCTTCGCTGGCGGTTGAGACCTTTTGTCCTGTTCTGAGGCGTGAGGTCATTGCACATATGTAATCACTAAACATTCTAATATGCTTATACATATGTAGGTATGGGATATATGATTAATATAAACCACAGCCCCCCCCCCAAACGACTAAGAAAAGGACAATCAAAGTAAGTCTACAGTTTAACATAATCTCTATGACATACTATACTGTTAAACCTCTTGACAGGGAAAACAAGGAAGAATCTTTCCAGCAGTCATGCTCCTGTAGAGAATTCAGTGGTAACCATAACAGTGTAGTAATATCACAAATCAGCCTTAAAACTGTCACGGCACAATCTGATAACATAGTTAACAACTCTTGGTTAATTTGCATCAGTCCCTGTGCCGTCTGGGTTTTAATCTTCTCCCGAATCTGCTGTAGGTCCGCTTTGGCGTCCTGGCGGGACCTTCCTGTAAGGAATCTGCAGCTTGGGGAGGAGAGTGGTTATTTGTTCCCTGCAGGGGGGTTGAGTCTTTTTTCTTGGGGGGTCTAACCCGCCGAGGTGCCCTCGCCACCTGTGCAGGTTCGTCTCTCAACAAGAAGGCAGGTTTAAGTCTGTCAATGCTGACTGTTTCTTTTCTGTCCCCTAAATCAAGCACAAAATGCTTATCACCAGGTTCCAGCACTCTGAATGGTCCGTTGAATGGTGGACGGAGGGTTGATTTTAAAGCTTCGTGTCTAACAAAAACGAACTCGGCGTTTTTTAAAGCTTGGGGGACAAAAACCGGTGGGAAAGAGTGATGTGCCGGTCCGGGGAGAGTGTCTGGTCCATTACTGTCTAACGGCCTCAGGGTTGGAAGATGCCCAGGCTCTGGGTTCTCTGGTAAAAACTCACCTGGGAGTCTGAGAGGTTGTGCAAACACTAACTCTGCTGGGGAGGCGTCTAGATCCTCTTTAGGTGCAGCACACAACCCCAATAAAACCCAGGGAAGTTTATTTACCCAATTTGTATCCGTTAGCGAGGCCCTGAGGGCGGCCTTTAAAGATCTGTGAAAGCGCTTGCATAACCCATTAGCCTGAGAGTGATAAGCGGTGGTGCGGTGAATTGTCGCCCCTAAGCTGCTGGCCATGGCTGACCAGAGCTCTGAGACAAATTGAGGCCCCCTATCGGACGTGATGTCCGATGAGACGCCGAAACGTGCCACCCAGTTTGTCAAAAAAACGCGAACGACTTCCGCCGCTGTGGTTGACGCCAGAGGGACCACCTCAGGCCAGCGCGTAGTACGGTCTATCATTGTTAACAGGTGTGTGAAGCCTTGAGACGAAGGTAGTGGTCCCACGAGGTCGACATGAACGTGGTCAAACCTTCTAGCTGGGATTCGAAAAGGCTCTAAAGGGGCTTTTGTGTGTTTGTGTATTTTGGCGCGCTGACAAGACATGCAAGTTTTTGCCCATTCCTTTACATTTTTGCACAGGCCCGGCCAAACAAACTTTTCAGCGACCATTTTAACCGAGGCGCGCACACCTGGGTGCGCGAGGGAGTGAATTGGGTCGAAAATACGGCGGCGCCATGCAGCTGGGACTACCGGGCGAGGTCGGCCGGTTGAGATGTCGCAGATTAGGGGGGGTACACCGTCACGTAAACCCCTTTCCTCCAGTCTTAACCCTGTTGGTCCAGAAAGGAGCGCGCGCACATCCGCGTCACCGCTTTGCTCCTCTGCCATGGCTGCGTAATCTATCCCTACGTGAATTGGGGCCGCATACGTGTCCACGTTGGCGAAGAGTTCTGCGGCTGAGGTAGTATAATCTGTCTCCTCGTGCTCTGGCGATGTCACAGCGCAAGAGAGGCAGTCTGCTACCACGTTAAGTTTGCCTGCTACATGTCGAATGTCTGTGGTGAACTCTGAAATTGCAGCTAGCTGTCTTTGTTGCCTGCCTGACCATGGTTCTGAAATTTTAGCCATCGCAAAGGTGAGCGGTTTGTGGTCTACAAAAGCCGTGAAACGCCGGCCTTCTAACCAGAACTGGAAGTGGTGGATGGATAAATGAAGCGCTAGCAGCTCCCTGTCAAAAGTGCTGTATTTACGCTCGGTTTGGTTTAACGATTTGCTGAAAAATGCTAAAGGTTGCCAGGTCCCGCCAACGTGTTGTTCCACAACTGCCCCTATGGCCAAGTCTGAAGCGTCTGTGGTTAGCGCTATGCGGGCCGAGGGATCGGGGTGAACCAACAATGTGGCGTTCGCTAGAGCACTTTTTACTTCCGCGAAGGCGCGTTCGCGCTCCAGGGTCCATTCGACCGCGTTGGAAGGCTTTTGTTTTCTGAGCGCGGCATACAGGGGCTGCATGAGTTGAGCTGCGCGGGGGAGGAAACGGTTGTAAAAATTCACCATTCCCAAAAATTCTTGCAGCGATTTGACCGTTTGTGGTCGTGGAAAATTTTCTACCGCGTGGACTTTGTTTGGCAATGGGACTTCCCCCTTCGGTGAAACTCTGTGCCCCAAAAAATCAATTTGTGACACACCGAATTTGCATTTGGCTGGACTGATTATTAACCCGTGCTCTTCTAGTCTCTGAAAAACTGTAGTGAGGTGTTGTTCGTGTTCTTCCTCAGACGAGCTGGCTACCAGCATATCGTCGAAGTAGACGAACACGAAGGGGAGGTCGCGTAATACCGCGTCCATCATGTGCTGAAAGGTTTGAGCAGCACCTTTGAGGCCAAACGGCATCCGCAAAAATTCAAAAAGACCGAAAGGGGTTATTACAGCCGTTTTAGGAATGTCTTCCGCTCGAACGGGGACTTGGTGATAGCCGCGGACCAGGTCTATTTTAGAAAAAATGCGCTCACCCGCCAGATGTAGTGAGAAATCTTGGATGTGAGGAATTGGGTAGCGGTCATGCGCTGTTGCATTGTTTAATCTGCGGTAGTCGCCGCACGGTCTCCAAGAACCGTTGGTTTTCGGGACCATGTGGAGTGGCGATGCCCAGGGGCTTTTCGAGCGTCTAATAATGCCTAATTTTTCAAGGGTGGCAAACTCGTCCCGTGCTATGGCGAGCTTGGTCGCTTCTAAGCGCCGAGCTTTGGCGAACACAGGTGGGCCCGTTGTGGGAATGAAGTGTTCAACCCCGTGTTTCGCTACTGTTGCTGAAAATTTTGGAACTGTGAGTGCTGGAAATTGGGTGAGGAGTTGGTCAAACTTACCTCCTGCTGTTGTGACGTTGGCCTGCACGGGTGGTGGAGAAACTCGAGCTGAGCAGGGGATAGAAGAAAATGACAGTGCATTAACCAAGCGTCTATTTGCTAGATCGACTAACAACCCATGTGCACACAAAAAATCAGCGCCCAACATGTTAAAGCTCACCGCCGCTACAATAAATGTCCATCTATAGTTGCGGCCGTGGATGCAAAGAGGCAGGCTCCTTTCACCGAAGGTGTCGATGATCGAGCCATTGGCTGCCATCGCTCCATTTCCCCGGGGACCCATGGCCTGGTCTGCGTGGGAAGGGGTGATAAAACTCAGCTGAGCTCCGGTGTCGATCAGGAACTGTCTCCCGGTGTGTCCGTCAGTCACATACAGTAGTTTATTTTTCTCGCCGAGAGCCGCAGCTGTTAACGGCCTCTCGGCTATGGCGTTTCCTGAACTTTTGAATTTGCAGGGGGGCACGCATTTGTACGCTCTCCCGGCGAAACGGTGGTGGTAATAGCAGAGGTCGTTCCGCCTGCTGCGTCTTGGTTGTGTTGCCGCCATGGTGGGCGGGCTCTGCTCGGTTGTCTGTGGTTCTCTGCTGCTCTGGGCTTCCGCGCTGAGATCTGCGGATGCTGCCGTGGCCATCTATTCACCGCAGGCGTTGATGAGCCGCTGCGCCTCTCGGGCCAGCGCGTGGAAGTCCTGCTGGGTGTTGCACCGCATGTTGACCAGCGTCCCTCTCATGTGTGGTGGCAGAGTGCTGAGGAAGATATATCGGAAAAGGAAGTTGTCGTTGTCCTCTTCCTTAAGCTGCAGCATGTCCTCCATGAGGGCCTTGGGTCTGCATCCTCTGTGGCCGTAGATCACCAGGATCTTCTCTGCTCTCTCCTCGGCTGAGGGGACGAAATTCTCCACGATGATCGCCTTAAGCTCTCTGTATTTGTCATGGGCGGGCGGCTGTTGGATTATGCTCCGCGCACATCTTGACGTGGCAGCGTCGAGTTTGGCGACGATGTGATAAAATTTTGTGTTGTCTGCCGTTATGCCCGCCAGTGCAAACTGAGCCTCAGCTTGCTGGAACCAGGAGCTCGGGTCTTTCTGCCAGAAGTCTGGCAGCTTGACGGTGACGGCGCTTGTGTGGGCCGTCTCTGATGTGTCCGCCGGGTGAGAGCGCCTTTCTTCCGCTCTCACGGCGGGGCTGGTGCTCGGTTGAGCCCTCTCTGTAGCTTCTGCCGTGGGGGAACGTCGTCCATCTGTTCCCCTGTCTGCATGGGCGCCGGCGCTTGCCTGGGTCGCCTCCGATGAGTCAATCGCGGGAGAACATCTCTGTTCCATCCTCACGTCAGGGTCACCAGTGTAGAAGAGCTTGGAATAACGAGGCGATGTGATTTATAAACCAAAGTTTATTATCAGCTTCGCTCCTCTAACAAGTCTCATCTCAGTGCAGAAGCAGAATAAGAGGTCGAACACATTCAGACCTTCATACTTATACTTACACACAACAAAAGACATTGCATATCAAAGCTGACATCCCGCATTAACTTAATCCCCCCTCCTTTGTCTTCCGCCTCCTCCGCCTGACCCAGGGAGGTCAGGGAGATCGATCTGGTCTCCACCGCTGCGACTCTGTATGCTCTTTGATCTTCGCTGGCGGTTGAGACCTCTTGTCCTGTTCTGAGGCGTGAGGTTGTTGTACATATGTAATCACTAAACATTCTAATATGCTTATACATATGTAGGTATGGGATATATGATTAATATAAACTACAATGGCTGACGAAACTGTGCAGTTGGCAAGGGCCCCGTGAAGGGGTAGACCCCCTAGGGAGCATTCCCCAGTACACCCACAGAGATTGACTAACAGTTTTAATCCCCAGACAGCAGCTCCACAGCAGGAGGACGCCGCGGAAGAGGTTAAGCCCGCCTGCAGCAGATACGGCAGATGGTTGAGACCAAGACGGCATGTGGACTGATGTGTGGCGATTTTATTATGACATACAATCTGTGTTTGTTTGTTCCATCTTAGACGTTTGGGGGGGTTATATGTGGTGCACATATGTAGTTTCACGGGCTCACATGTATATGACTGTTTATATTCTCTCATGTATATTCCTGTGTGTTTACTTTGGCTTCATGTCTGAAGAGGAACAAAAGGTCTGGACCTCCTGGGGATAAGAGGAGGATGAGAGAGTTGGCCTTTTGATATGCAAAGAGATGGACATGAATGATTTCCTGACCACGCAGGTTTGGGTGGAAGTGAGAAGAACTGCAGGGGGGATGCATTGTGTTTGGGATTTAACCACTTGCGCTCCGTTGTTCCGCGGGCGGGCAAGTCTCTGCGTCCTATGACGCACGAGGGGGCGCGAGAGCACGCTCGTGCGCCCTCGTGCGCATGACGCATGATGGTGGTGATGGTGATGTAGTAGCGTCCAAGCGCCACTCAAAAAAAAACTGCAGAGACAGCCGCGAACAGATTAGTTCATCTGATTGACCTCTCATTCGACTAATAAGAGCCTTGAATTGGGTTTCTGAAACCTTGAAGAACCAATGAATGAAAATCTAGGAAGGAGGACCCGCCTACTGTGAACGCAGGAGCCAATTGAAGCACAGAAATTCAGGCTGGGTGAAGCGATATTTACTGCTGCAGAAGGACTCTGTACGAATCTCCTACAGACCCAGACTCACCCAGCAGCATGGAGAACACCCACAAGTGGGACCTGCACTCATTCCAGCAGAATAGACGGAGGCTGACGACAAAAGTCGTAAATCATTCACCAAAACGGCAATAATGGAATTATGTTGATCGGGATCTACGAGCAGAGCAGCGTCGCGTTCGTCTGACGCGTGGGAAGAGATGTTCGCCACGACTCTGCTGCTTTGAAGAGGTAAGGTGTTATAAGCTAAATTATTATTTATCCCTGAAAGCTGTAATCCAAAAATGACTTTTGACCGATCGGTAAATTACAACTGTACTGCGCACGAAATACGAAGTGCGTGCGCCACGATAAACGGTTCAATTGCCGTGTTCGGACCGTGAATGCCCCCCCACCCCGCTGCAGAAGAGGAGCGGGGGGGGGGGGGGCACGGTCCGAACGCTCCCCGGTCTGCGGGGGGGAAGCATATCAGTCTATTCCATCATGTAGCGATGGCCCTCTTCTGTAGCGAGGGGGGGGGGGCATTCACGGTCCGTTCACGGTTCCCCCCCCCCACACACACACACAGTAGCGAGGGGGGGGGGGAGCCGCTGTGAAAACATGCAAGGAAAAAAAAAAAAAAAGTGTATTCCGTCATGTAGCGAGGGCCAAATTTGGTCCTTGGTAGCGGGGGGGTGGAACGACCCCCCGCCCACACACACACACACAGACACAGCCCTGAGTGTGACCTTTCATTAGAGCCTAAAATGAAGATTTTACATTGAATTATTCAAAAGTTACAGACGTTTTTCCAAACTGTGCCATTTGGCACAATTTGGCACAGTTCCATAACGCCTGGGAACAGCCTGAGAACAAAGCTGTGTAAAATATTCATTTTTGGTGGTATTGTTACCAAATTTGGATCTCAGCTGGATAACACTTGGTTCTACATTTCTGTTGCATTTTCCAGCCGGATCGGACAGCTGTGTGTTATTTACAAGCATTTGTATCCAAAAAAACACTGTGTCCAATTTTTTTTTCTTCAAGTTCAGTATGTTTAGATGACTGTAACTCAGTGGCCGGAGCACGTAGAGAGATTATGTTTTTTTTGCCAAAAAATTCAAAGTGTTTTCTTTTAAATGAGACCAACCCCATGAAGATGCTGCAAAGGGTTGAATAACAGCTTTCGATTTACTTTGGGCACGTTATTTTTGGGCATTTTTAGGAAAATTGCTCGGAGTGCAAGTGGTTAAAGACAATGGGATTTTGAACTTTGATGTCAGGGGTATAAGACTGGCAGATGTTGGGTTTTTTTCCTTCTTCTGCTTTTGAATGTTGGAGAGTGTGTTGAGAATAAAATGGAACCTGAGAAATAACTCAGCCTCATCCTTTCCACACAATCTCCACAGCATCACTTTTTTTTTTTTCAAAAAATACACAAACAGAGCCCCTGAATGATGATCATTAAATGCTATGGTATATTGAAATCCATCCTTTGCTTCCGGCTCTATAGGGCCAGTTAAATCAGTGTGTACAAGCTCAAGTGCTGCTTTTGCTCTGGTATCAGGCTCTCCGTTCCTACTCTGAGCAAATTTACCTTTTGTACAGACTTCACAGTTTAGGCTAGATTTGTCAATCTTACCCTTGATCTTCATTCGTTCTGTTACTTTCTCTAGCTCTGACACATCTTCATAATTAAAGTCATCAAGAATTTCATGCCATGTTTATATATCATAACACCCATGACATTCATCATTTCCTTCTTTACTCACAGCACTCAGATAGTAAAGTCTACCATTCTCTTGGATGTCAAACTTGGTACCGTTCTTGTGGACAAGCTCATTGCATCCTTCTTTAAAGTTCACCACCGCTCCGTTAGCTGTAGCTGCTTTCACTGAAAAAAATGTCCCGAGGGAACAATGGGATGTAGTGCTTTCTCCAATGTTGCAGTCACATGATGGCCCTTGCTGTCCCTCAGGCAGACCTCAGCATCACCTCTCTTCAGTGCAATTCCACTGGTTCTTTTTCCATCAGCTAGCTCCATGAAGTGTTTTTCTGGGTGGAAAGTCTCATCAGATGTCTTAAAGTTGTGAATGTTTGTGACTAAGTGTGATGTTGCACACGTGTCAACTATCAGCTCTTTTTCTTTTCGTTCACGTACCTCTCAGTCGCTCATTTTGAGTACAAAGGTGTGGTCCTCAGCATCGACTGCATGTTTCACGTCATCTTTCTTCTTGCATCGGCAGTTTTCGCCTCTGTGAGTAGAGTTTTTACAGAAGCTGCATCACCCTCTCTGCTCTTTTCTCACAACATATTCTCAGGCTTTGTGTCCCTTCTGGTCACAGTTGTAGCAGGTCATCTCCGTGTCATTTTTCTCTCTCCAGCTCATCCTCATAGCTGCGCCGCTTGCCTTCATCATGTTGTCATCACTCACGTCTGCATTATACACTTCAGTGCTCTCATAGCTTCTTAGCTTTGTTTCCCTCCTACAGGAGGGAGGTGGCCAACCTGGTGTCATGGTGTGAGAACAGCAACCTCACCCTCAACACGAACAAGACAAAGGAGATGATAGTGGACATGAGGAAAGGGAGGGGGAGACCCCATCAACCACTGTTCATCCAGAAGCTTGAGGTGGTGAGGGTGAGCAGCTTTAAATACCTGGGCATCCACATCAGCAAGGACCTTAAGTGGACACACAACACCACAGAGCTGGTCAAGAGAGCTCAACAGCAACTGCACTTTCTGAGGAGGCTGGAGAAGTTTGGCATGTCTTCCAGGATCCTCAACAATTTCTACAGCTGCATCTTCGAGAGCATCCTGACCAACTGCATCACTGCGTGGTACGGCAGCGACACTGCACTGGACTGTAAACACCTGCAGAGAGTGGTGAAGACAGCGGAGAAGATCATCAGGACTCCACTCCCCTCTCTGCAGAGCATCTACCACCGCAGAGTCCAGAAGAGAGTTGACGCCATCCTCTGGGACCCCACCCACCCCCAACACAGAGTGTTCACACTTCTACCCTCAGGCTGGAGGTACAAAAGTATGAAATGCAGGACAGCCAGACTGAATAACTCCTTCTTTCCCACTGCCATCACACATATTAACAGATAACAACTCCCAAAACTCTGTAACACATCTTTGCATATAGGAACACACACCAGCTGCTAAATTTGCACACTGCTCACCTGTACAGTAGCTATAGTATCACCTGTCAGATGTCCATATCATCTCTGCTGCTACTTATCAAAAAATGTAATTATACACTGCTTGCTGCACAATGCTCCTTTGCACACTGTACATAGGTTCATGCCATCGCAGGTTCACATCATCTCTGATATTAATATACCGCTATCGCTTTAGTCATCCAGTGAATTTTCAGTTTCATTCCTCTACTGCCTAACTGTGTGTTGGTGTGTGTGTCTTAGCATCCATCAGTACTAGGATTGAGTTACTGTGTTAGTGTGTAATGACCTATTAGAATTGTTGTTTCTGTACCTTTTAACTTGGCATTCATTCGGAGAGCAAAGTAAGAATTTCATTGCTCAGGAAATGTAGCATTTCGTAACTGTGCACATGATAATAAAGCCTTTGATTCTTGAATCTTGAATCTTCTCATCACCGTGTGATGTGTATGGTGAACGGCTTAAATGATGCAGGCAACCCTTTCAGCATCATAGCAATTAATAGTCCATCACTTAACACTTCTTCTGCATTTCTTCATGCAGTAATAGCCATCTCTGCACGGATAATGTAGTCTGCCATGCTTTCATTAGCAGCTTTCTGGAGGGACATTAGCTCTGTGTAGAGGCTAATCACACGTGGCTTTCCCTTACCAGCATAATGATCCTGCAGTGTCTTCAGTGTTTTTCTCCCATCATTGGCTGCATCTCTCATGATGAGGGAAAGGCTTTTGTCATCCAAAAACTGTTTTAATTCGGCATATGCCTTTTCATTTGTTGTAGCGTCTCCACGGTTTTCTTCGCCATCACCCGAGGTTGGCTCGTTCAGTAATGTCTTCTTGTGGCCTAGCAATGTCAGGTGCCCCAAAAACTTTGTTTCCCACAGCTCGTAATTCTTCTCATCTCCGTCAAAACATAATCTCTGCCATTGGCCTCCAAGCTCTCTTCTGGGCCCATAACCTGTTGGTGCAGTCATCTTGGAAGAAGAGGAGGAAAGACCGGTTCACTTGATGGAGGAAATAAAAGTCGACTCAAACCAAGACAGAAGATCACTTCTCTCCATTTTACAGGAATTTCACTTTATTCCTTCTACAGGAATACCACTTTTCTGCATTCTACAGGAATATCACTGGCTTTCATATCGACTCATCCAGGCCAGACCCAAAGACGTTTTCCCAGGCCCCCAATGTAAACAGTTGCCTCTTGCAGAGATTGTAAGGATCAGAATTTGCTTTTAAAGGCTCAAAGGAACATAAAACTCAGGAGACCAGACCTCCAACATGAACACTGCATTTGGATAACATCCTCCTTTACAGGAAACCAATGCTCTTAAAAGGGTCATAAACGGCTTAATCAGACAGGTTTATAACCTCCGATGTTTTCCAGATTTCCTTCCAGATACCATGGACCTAAAAGAAATCATCTACAGCTCAACAGTACCTCCTAGCGGATGCCTACAAAATGTGTTTCAGTATGTAGAATGACTTTTTAATTTGTTCTAAACATTAAGTTTCTTTCAGCTTATCCTCTTCTCCCCCGGATCCTAAGGACACTGAGAATCATCCTTTTTATCACTAACCATAGTTTGCTGTACTACATTAAGCTTTGATCTAAATATGAATGCATGTATTATAATTATGTATAAGAAATGTTATGTTCATGAGTGTTATTCAAACAAATTGGCGCCTAAAACCAAGCCCAGCAAAAACCGTCTCCAGTGTATTCCATCTCCACAATGCAAAAGCTGCCAGAGAACTAAACATCCACCTGAGCGGACTCAAGCTTAAGCATGCCCCAAATCCAACTTAACTTGGAGTGACCCTTGATAGGACCTTATCCTTCAAGGAACATCTAAAGGGGACGGCTGCTAAGGTAAAGGTACGAAACAACCTGCTCTGCAAGCTCACTGGTGCAAAATGGGGGGCGGCAGTCTCCACCCTGCGCACCTCAGCACTGGCCCTTTCATACTCTGTAGCAGAATATTGTGCCCCTGTCTGGTCCAGGTCATCTTACACACACCATGTAGACACCCAGCTCAACTCAACCATGAGAACTATAACTGGAACAATCCGCTCAACACCACTCCCCTGGCTCTCTGTACTGTCAAACATAGCCCCTCCACACATCCGGCAAGCAGCATTAACTCAAAGGATGCTCCAAAAAGTTAAAGATTCTCCTCACTTACCAATCCATGCAGATATCTACACCCCACTCACTGCCCGACTTTCATCCAGACGGCCGATTTGGAAAAACCCTCCCCCAGCTGACTTTACCATCCAGACAGCTTGGCAAGAGGAATGGGAGACCAAGGAGGTCCCAAACAAACAGCTGGTGATAAACCCCAACCAACAGGTCCCGGGCACCAACCTCCCAAGGAGACAGTGGTCTACACTCAATCGCTTCAGGACTGGACATGGCCCCTGCTTGGCCAGCCTTCACAGATGGGGCAGTAGCCCTAGCCCACTGTGCGCATGTGGAGAGGAGCAAACAATGGAACACATCATAGAGGCTTGCCCGCTCCAAAGACTGGAAGGAGGATTACACACCCTCCATACAGCAAACCAGGAGGCAACTGCTTGGCTTAAGGACTTTGCATTCGCTAAATAAATAAATAAAATTCAAACAAATGTAATATTAGAGTAATGGTATAAATGCATGATCACCAAATATTAGCCAAGTCATTTAATTTAGTTAGATTTTATATTGAGCACCTAATTTCATAAGAACTGACTGTTGATTTTTTTCTGCAATTTCATGGGATGGTGTCTTCGTTTGATTGGCTGCTCTCAAACAAAGAAATGTTCTCACATTGGATGACAGCCATTTCAAACTGCTTTTGATAAAGTCGATTGGGCAGTCTTGCGATCGACTTCACCAGTTTATGACCAGGCAGGGCCACTTAAAAAAGTAGTTGAAGCTGCTCTGCAGTTTGAAGAGATTGAGATTCGGAAAAAAACACACAGATTCAGAATTAGAACAAGACAAGCAGAAAGAAAAAGAAACACAACGATGTACGATTAAGTTAAGGAAGAAGAAGTAAAAAAGTTAACGAACAGAAAAGAAGAAAGAAAGAGATTTTGAGAAAGATTAGGAATTAAGTTAAGATTAAAGAAGCAGAATAGTAATCTAGATCTTAGAGGAAGATTTTATTCCACCGTTTCAAGGTCCCGTGTAGTTTTATTTTATCTAAATTGTTCTGTGTGAAGTTTGTCAAATCCTGTGTTAGTTTTTCTGGTTACTGAGGAGAAATCACCTTTTCTTTAGAGCTCGCTTTTTCAGAGAATCAAATTCTCAAACTTTTTCCTTCACCTCAGAAGCCATTCTTATCCTAGTAAATGTTTTTCTCATTTTTTTATGACCTTTCACGACGTTAAAGTGGACCTTTAATTTTCCTAATTTAAAGTGAACAGAGACTGTGTTTATGGACTCTCTTTCCAGCCTCATACCTGCCTGACTGAGAAGATTTTCCTTCAGTTTTTGGGTCTATCCTGCTCCTAGAGACTTCACCGATTCGGCCGGACTTGTTCCAAGGATTTTCACGCCGCCCTGAGACAAACCATCCACGGCTGCCACTGTCTCCTCGAAGGGCCCCCAGCCGAGTTATCACTTCATGGCTGTGAGGAAGCCCTGCAGCAGCCACTTTCTCCGACATCCTAACTCCCAACTCGGCCAGTATCGACCCGCTGAAACGTGGACCTACAGCTGTTTTCGTAAGTGAAACTCCTACTTCTCCTATCTGCTGGGTTCAAAACGTGATGTCCGAACAATTAAATTACAATTGAATATAGCCTATATTTCAGGGTTCAATTAGTCTCAGCCACAGGGTAAAGCTGTAAACTGAAGGAAAATTCTTAGTCATTTTTAAGTAACTGCCCTTAATTTTTGTAGATTAATTCAGAAGTCATTTTTAGATAATTAGCTTATGAATTTTCCCTGTAAAATTGCATTGTTTTGTTGGACCTTTCAGCCTCATTTACTGTTGAAACATAAGTCTGGTTCCTCCTTGGTTCTACAGAGGTGTAACGCTGGATTTTATCTTCAGGAATCCAATAACAGTGGATGTGATATCGTACGCTGTTATCATTTGAATCTGTTTATCCATCATTTGAATGCCATATCATGTAACCTGAATGAGTTTAATAAAAGGGTGAATGAGAAGTTGAAGAGTTTTCCTTTCGCATATACATGTTTCCTAATCACGGCAGGACAAGAACTCACTGAAACTTTGAGACTGATTCATTAAGTAATTAAAGATACAAAATTAATTAAAATTAAAGTTAATATTATTGTCTATTGTGGCTGGTGCCCCTTTTTACGAGCGCTTTTATTTAATTTAGCGGGTGTAGAAGTGAAGGTTTAACCCCGCCTCCCTTTCACACCCACTATTAAATAAAATAAATAATTCCTGTACCTTATGACAAATATTTTATTATATAATCCCATTACACAAACATTCTCTGTGGGGTGCGGCCATCAACTGAACATGGAGCCCCGTTTATTTTGCACATGCTCAGAATGTGATGTGTTCAGGGTACATTCAGTATAAGGGCATATTTTAACATTTCAAGATTTAATCCAACAGTTATTACAATACCTTTTTTTCGCGGCTCCATTACACTGCAATGGTGAGATAAATTTGTGTTTATTTTGAAAACAAAGCCTTATCTCGAAATTCTGGCAGATTAAAAGTCAGGAAAATATGGTGATACAATGATACAAGCCTTTAGTTCCACTTAATTTTGACCAGACGAGCTGAAACAGACAGGAGGACAGATACACACAACCACACACAGATGCACTGAGGGATCACTGTATGCCTCCCATTTTCACCGAGAGGCATACGGTAAAAAATTAGGCTGTACACCTAAAATCTAGTCGTGAAGCCTGAGCTGCTTTGTTAAAAGAGGTCAGGATGTCATGTTCAGCCATAGTTGCGACTGTGTTTTGTGTGTGTGTGTTTTTTTTTAGGGTTTTAAGCAGCTGTGCTGCCGGAAACCTATTTTTGTTCTGATTCTTCTTCAACTTATTTTTCTCTGCTTTAAGTGCACAGTGTGCAAAAATGGTAATATTATGGGACCTTGGGGGAGTCAGATTATTTAGCATCTCAGACAGAGACAGTGAATAAGCATGGGAGAACAATGCCCAGGGAGTTCCTGGCAAGATGGCAAGAAGGAGTCAAGGACGTAGGGGGTTGAATGCAGTGTGATGTAAATGTCATGCTGTGTGTTCAGAAGTGCCATGAAACTTGTGAAGAGTGATTGGGATAAAGGCAGAGAGCTTGCTGAAATGATTCAGTCTGTTCTGTGCTTGAGAGATGTGAAGTGTGTAATAAACCGTCTGCCATGAATCTGCCTCTTATTTGACACACTCCACAATATATGGAAACTTGAAAATTTACAGTCTGATCAAAAGCTCTCCCCACTACTCAGAGACAAAAAAATCAAGGCACTGCATACATAGGTGGAGCTATAACTAACAGTTTTATGTTGTTGTAAATATCTTGAGAATAACAGGGCCCAGACAAAAAATTTCTTTCCTCGTTCTATTCACTGAAATCTTCCACTTTTTGTCAATGGTGACAAGCTCTGACAATGAAGTTTTCTGCACCATATTGTCAAAAATGTCCAAGTGAACTGAAAATGAACCCCCCCCCCCAGGCTATTCATCCAAATTGCTTGAAATTAAGCAGAGATTATTTGCAGACCTTGATAATGAAAAGTTGTTCATATTATCCAAAAATATTAATCCGTTTTGATTTTCTAGGCCAGCCAATTTGTACAATTTCTCTTTGACATGTAGTTTTGTGTTTAATGTCTAATATACTGATTCAAATTTGATGAAACTCCAGACTGACAATCAGAACAGTATTCTTCAGCTAACCACCAAATTTCATGAAATTCAGTTAATGTTCAAAAAAATCATGTTTATGTCTGTCAACCATTTTGTCTTGTCAGTGGAATGGGTTCAGATCCTTCAGGCAATGCATCATTCCTCTGAAGTGCAGCATACATCTTCTGAGTATTTGAAAGCAATATATAATACACATAAACTTTTACAGGTGCACGCCGGTCGCTCTAAAATCACCTAAAACCACCTCAAAAACAAGTATGTATTGCCCAAAATAGTATATTGTGGCTTTTTACCCACAAAAAAAGTTTCATTGCCTTAGAATTGCTTAGAAAGACTGCTATTGTATTTGATATTTGATATTGTATTTTATATTGTATTGCAATTGTATTGCTTCTAACACTTGTTTACAGCCCCCTGAGGAGGAGTTTCCCTCCAACCAGACAAACAAAGCCTGGCCTGAAAATGCTCTCCTCCAGCTACAGGACTGCTTTAGCTGCACAGATGGAACATCTTTAAACAGCAGGAGCTGGACTCCTACACCGAGTCTGTCATCTTCTACATTAAATGCTGTGTAGAAAATGTGACTGTCACCAAACACATCCGGATCTTTCCAAACCGGAAACCCTGGACGACCAGTGAAGTCCAGGCTCTGATCAGAGCCCGCAACTCAGGCAGAGGGATAGCTCTCTGTACGGCACTGCCAGAGCCAACCTGAGAATAAGAATAAAAATCCCTAGAACACCTACAGGAGGAAAGTGGGGGGCTTCCTCACAGAAAACAACCCCCGACAGATGTGGAGAGGCATACAGGCCCTCACCAACTACAGGGGCCAGGGCCCCCCCAACATCAGACAGCAGCCTCACTCTGGCAGAGGATCTTAACAGCTTCTTTGCCCGGTTTGAGCACACATCCTCCCCAACTCATCCCCCCTTCTCCCCCTCTCCCTCCCCCCTCCCTCTACAGGTGCACGAGGTGAGGAGGCAACTGAAAGTAATGAACCCCTGCAGAGTTGCTGGTCCTGAAGCATTCCAGGAAGGGTGGTCAAAGCATGTTCAGACCAGCTGGCAGAATCAGAATCAGAATCAGAATCAGAATCAGAATCAGAATCAGAATCAGAATGAGATTTATTGCCATTGTTCATGCAGTACACACACTAGGAATTTGCCTTGGTGCAATGCTGCAACATTAAACATGGAGTAGCACTAAAGATAAAAAACTATGCATGCAATAAAAGGTAGAATATGAATAAGTAATACTAATCTATGCAATTTTTAAATATATTAACAAGCAGCAGATATTGTGGAGTTCCACATAGTGCAGTCGGTAGTGCAAAAAGAAAACAGTGACAATTGTCAAGAGTCTGGTTGAGCTGCTGTACATAGTGCACGAGAGTCTAATAAGTCACTTAGTGTTCAGCAGTCTGATGGCAGAGGGGAAGAAGCTGTTCATGTAGCGGGAGGTTTTAGTCTGAATGGACCGAAGTCTTCTGCCTGAGGGGAGGGGGGCAAACAGTGCGTGTCCAGGGTGTGAAGGGTCGGCTATGATCCGACCTGCACGCCTCCGGGTCCTGGAGATGTACAGGTCCTGGAGGGATGGGAGCTTGCAGCCGATCACCTTCTCAGCAGCGCGCACAACGTGCTGCAGTCTTAGTCTGTCCCTGGCGGTGCCTCCTGTGTACCACACGGTGATGGAGGTGGTGAGGATGGACTCGATGATGGCCGTGTAGAACTGCACCAACATCTTGGTGGGTAGCTTGAGCTTCCTCAGCTGCCGTAGGAAGAACATCCTCTGGCTGCTGGCAGAGATCCTCATCAAGCTGTTCAACTGCTCCCTGATGCACGCCACCGTCCCCTCCTGCCTCAAGGCCTCCTTCATCATCCCCATCTCCAAAAAGTCCACAATTGACAGCCTGAACGACTACAGACCCATAACACTCACGTCTGTAGTCATGAAATGTTTTGAGTGACTGGTGTCCCAGCACATCAGGGACTGTCTTCCCCCCTCCTTCGAACTCACCAGTTCGCCTACAGGGAAAACCAGTCTACAGAAGAGGCCATCGCCACCACTCTCCACAGAGCACTGAGCCACCTGGAGAAAACAAAGAGCTACATGAGGATGCTCTTTGTGGACTACAGCTCAGCTTTCAACACCAGCATCCCCAGCATCCTGATCAGTAAACTGCACCTCCACCAGATCACCCCACCACCACCACCACCTGCTCCTGGATAAAAAAAATTTCTCACCAACTGCCCACAGTCAGAATTGGCCCCCACCCACTCCTCCACACTGTCTCTCAGCACTGGTTCCCCCCAGGGCTACTGTACTCCCTGTACACCTTTGATTGTATTCAAACCCACCCAATCACCGTCATCGTTAAGTACGTGGACAATATCCCCTTGGCTCATCGTCACCGATGACGATGAGAAAGCATACAGGATGGAGGTAGAGAATCTGCTTCTGTGGTGCCAAGCAAACAACCTGAATCTGAATGTCCAATAACCCAAAGAACTCATTATGGATTGGACAGAAAGAACAGGCAGGACCACCTCATAAAAGACCATCCACCGTCAGGTTCCTGGGCACCAACATCTCCTCTGACCTCTCCTTGTCTATTAACACCAAGGCCCTGGTGAAGAAAGCCCAGCAGTGGCTGCACTTCCTCCGTGTCCTGAGGAAGAACAACCTGGACCAGAAGCTGCTGCTGGCCTTCTACCGCTGCTCAGTGGAGAGCGTGCTCACTCCCTCCCTGGAGGACATCTCCAGATCCTCCTGTCTCGGAAGGATCAAGGCCATCACAGGAGACCCCTCATATCCCACTCCCTACCTGTTTGACCTGCTTCCCTCTGGATTACGGTTCAGATCAATCAGGTCCCACACCTCCAGACTGACAAACAGTTTCTTCCCCTGAGCCATCCAAACTGCAAACAGTCAGAGGCCCCACCCCTCTCCCGGTGAATGCTCACATGCACTGAAGTGAAGACCTTTTTAGTTATCACAATAACTCACCTGTCTTTGCACTCTGCACTTTCATGTATATTGACCCATCTGTGAAACCACTACTGTGTATATTTTCCATAGTCCTTGGGCCATTTTACTCAATTGTGTGTTCAATTGTGTGTTCTGCACTCCACACTCTTATGTACATACAGTTCCATCCGTGAAGCCACTAGCATACCTGTGTATATTTCCAGAATTGTGGGCTATTTTTATTTCAGTCGTGTGTTTAATCATGTGTTCTGTAGCTGTTTTATCTTATCCTTCTCTCTTACTTTGTTGCACAGTAGCCTGGTGGATCATCTACAATTTTGTTGTACTGTACAACTGTACAATGACAATAAAGCCTGTTCTATTCTATTCTATTCTTAAAACTTGCACCTACCTGACTTCCGGTCTGGACGCCATGGTGATAGCAACTTAACGCTGAACCTCCCAGATCCAATCCAAGGAAAACATCGTCAAAATCAGACTTAACGGATTTTTGGAAGAATAAAAATCAAAAGACAAAAACACCATGCCTAACCACAAACAGAAGAAACTGGCATTCCCCAGGTCAGGACGCGCGGCGGCCGCAGAATCTGATCCCGAGGACCTCCATTCAGGAGACGAAGAGCTGGGCCTAGCTAACAAAAAGGTTAGCCTGAAATCGCTATATGATGAATTACGACGATTTCGGGCTGAATTTCATGAATTCAGAGAGGAACTAAAAAGGACGAACAGCAGAATGGACCAGGCCGAAAACCGAATCTTGGAAGCTGAAGAAAGAGTAAAAGTGCTTAAAGATTCTATGCTGGATTTACACAGAAAACAGTCAAGGCTGGAGGCTAAGCTAGCCGACCAAGAAGGAAGACAGAGACGAGATAACATCAGAATTCACGGTCTGAAAGAAGGAGCTGAAGATGGTTTCAACACAGTGGCGGAATGCGTGGAATCCTTATTGAGAGAGAAGTTGGATATTCCACAAACCACCGATTTGAAAATAGAAAAGGCCCCTCGTACATTAGCCGCAAAGCCAGCGGCAGAAGCACACCCACGTTCAGTGTTGGTAAGATTCTCCGATTTCAAAATAAAACAAGAGGTTGTAAGACGGGCTTGGCAGAAAAAAGGATTTATGCATCAAGAAAGAAAAGTTTTCGTGGAGCACGATTACGCCCCTGAGGTTCTTAAAAAGCGACGGGAATATAACGACGCCAAAAAGGTTCTACGGGAAAAGAATCTATGCTTTCAGACGCCATTTCCGGCGAAGTTAAGGGTCTTTTACGGTGAAGAGTCATGTCTCTATAATTCAGCGGAAGAAGCAACAATTGACATGGCGAGAAGAGGACTCCCGGTAACGGTGTTTAAACCCGCAGCAAATCTGAGCGAGAAAATCAGAGCTCAAACGTGGTCCACTCAAAGACCTTCTAAATCCACGGGCCAACAGCGGGAAACCCAGCCCCAGAGCTACAAAGATAAGCTTTCCAGTTCCAGGAAGGAATAGCGACCTTTTTGTTTTTTTTCTCTCTTTTCAGTCATTCTGCACTTCCATCCCCCCTCCTACAAGGTAACAAACATTAAAGGAGATGCAGAATCAGCATGTGGTAAAACATTTCATGGAGCAGTTATAGCATTAGAAACAAATGTCTTCTTAATTTAAAGGAAAAAAAAAATCTTGTTAAAATAGAAATGTAACAATGACCCACATGTTCTCCCCACACTAACAAATACTGTATTAGAGTGAAGGTTTGCTGTGATGGGGGTGGGAGGGTGCACACAATCTCATAGGGTATAGGCATAAAAAAAAAAAAAATCATTACAAATTCGGATTGGGATCTGAAATTCACGTTAACAACATGGGACAACTTACAGGGGTAAGAGAGGGCCCTCAACACGTAACAGAGTTTGAGGAATTTCCCTCAGAGCCTTCACTCCATCAGGGCTCTTACAGGGTCTTTAAAGAGACCCCAGCTCAGGAAGTTTTTTTGACAGTTTTTTGTTTTAAAGTCTCGTACACTATGTTCTTAATGTTTTTTATGTTCTTAATGTTCTTTCAGTTTCTGAGTAGCAAAAAAGAGGGCCACCACACTGTTATACTAAATAAGAAAATACAATGGAGAAACAGGGTGTAACCAAAATAGCCTCATATAATGTAAAAGGGATCCTGGATCCAGTTAAAAGATCCAAGATTCTACGCAAAATGAAAAAAGACAAAGCAGAAATAATATTTTTACAAGAAACCCACCTAACAGACATGGAACACACTAAACTCAATAGACAAGGGTTTAAAATGATCTCTTCATCTTCATATAAATCAGGGAGGAGGAGGGGAGTAGCGACATTGATATCAACCAAAATTACATTTGAAAAAAAATCAGAACACAAAGATAAAGAAGGGAGGTACAGTTTGGTAATTGGGCGGCTAGAGGGAGAAGATATCACCCTGCTGAATGTATATGCACCACCAGGGGCAAAATGGAAATTTTATAAAAATGTATTCGACCTAATGATAACTAAAGCCCAAGGTTTAGTGATATGTGGTGGAGACTTCAATCTAAGACTGAATCCATACTGGGATGCAACGGGTAATTCTTCACATCAAAATAACGCTCAAGACTTCCGGTCTGGACGCCATGGCGACTGCAGCTTAACACTGAAGCTCTCAGACTCAATCCAGGATAACACCTTGAAAATCAAACTTAACGGATTTTTGGAGGAGTGAAAATCAAAAGACAAAATCATCATGTCTAAAGGAAAACAGAAGAAACTGAAATTCTCCAGGCTAGGACACGTATCGGCCGGAGAATCTGAACTGGAAGATCCCCGTTCAGAAGACGAGGAGCTGGTGATAGCTAACAAAAGGGTTAGCCTGAAATCACTATTTGAGGAACTACGACGATTTCGCCGAGATGTTACGGCCGAATTTCGGGAATTCAGAGAAGAATTGAAAAGGACAAACAGCAGAGTGGACCAGGCCGAGAACCGAATCTTGGAAACAGAGGATCGAATAAAAGTGCTCGAAGATTCTGTGCTGGACCTACGCAAAAGACAAGCAGCTATAGAGGCTAAGCTAACCGACCAAGAAGGAAAACAAAGAAGAGACAACATAAGAATTCATGGTCTGATAGAAGGAACCGAAAATGGTTTTAACTCAATGGCAGAATGCGTGGAATCCTTACTAAGAGAGAAATTGGATATTCCACAAACCACCGACTTGAAGATAGAAAAGGCACATCGTTCATTAGCCGCTAGGCCGGCGGCGGAAGCGCCCCCACGTTCGGTGTTGGTAAGATTTTCCAATTTCAAAATAAAACAAGAGGTTGTAAGACTGGCCTGGCAGAAAAAAGGATTTATGCACCAGGAGAGAAAAGTCTACGTGGAACACGATTACGCCCCGGAGGTCCTTAAAAAGCGCAGGGAATACAATGACGCGAAAAAGGTGTTAAGAGAGAAGAAATTGCGCTTTCAGACACCATTTCCTGCGAAGTTAAGGGTCTTCTACGGCGATGAAACGTGTCTCTATAATTCGGCGGAAGAAGCAACAGCTGACATGGCGAGAAGAGGGCTCCCGGTAACGGTGTTTAAACCCGCAGCAGACCCGAGTGAGAAGATCAAAGCGCAAACATGGACAACACAAAGACCCTCAAAATCCACGGACCAGCAGCGGGAAACCCAGCACCAGAGCGTCGCGGATAAACTATCCGTTTTCAGGTTGGAATAGCGACCTTTTTTTTTTTTTTTTTTTTCCTTTCTCTTGAATCAATCCGCACATCCAACCCCCCTCATACAAGGTAACAAACATTAAAAGAGATGCATATTCAGCATGTGGTAAAACATTTCATGGAACAATCATATTATTTGAAACAAATAAGTCTTTGTAATAAAAAAAAAAAAAAAAAAACTTGTTAAAATAGAACTGTGACAATAATCCACATGTTCTGCTCATACTAACAAATACTGTTTTTGCGTGAATGTTTGATGTGATGGGGGTGGGAGGGTGCACACAATTTCACAGGGTTTAGGCATAAAAGGAAAAAAAAAAAAAAAATCATTACAAGTTTGGATTGGGTTCTGAAACTCACGTTAAAAGCATGGGACTACTTTCAGTGGTACGAGAGGGCCCTCAACACGTAACAGAGTTTGAGGAATTTCCCTCAGAGCCTTCACTCCATCAAGGCTCTTACAGGGTCTTTAAAAAGACCTCAGCTCAGGAAGTTCTTTTGACAGTTTTTTGTTTTAAAGTTTTTTACACTATGTTCTTAATGTTTTTCTTGTTTTTAATGTTCTTTCAGTTTCTGAGTAGCACAAAAGAGGGCCACCACACAGTTATACTAAACAAAACAACACAATGGAGAAACAGGGTGTAACCAAAATAATTTCATATAATGTAAAAGGGATCCTGAATCCAGTTAAAAGATCCAAGATTCTAGGCAAAATGAAAAAAGACAAAGCAGGAATAATACTTTTACAAGAAACCCACCTAACAGACGTGGAACACAATAAACTCAGTAGACAAGGGTTTAAAATGATCTCTTCATCTTCATATAAATCAGGGAGGAGGAGGGGAGTAGCGACATTGATATCAACCAAAATTACATTTGAAAAAAAATCAGAACACAAAGATAAAGAAGGGAGATACAGTTTGGTAACTGGGCGGCTAGAGGGAGAAGATATCACCCTGCTGAATGTGTATGCTCCCCCAGGGGCTAACTGGAAATTTTATAAAAATGTATTCGACCTAATGATAACTAAAGCTCAAGGTTTAGTGATATGTGGTGGGGACTTTAATCTTAGACTGAATCCATACTGGGATGCTTCTGGTAATTCCCCACATCAAAATAACACCCAAAACAGGAAGACTCGGATGCTACTAAAAGAAATGGGAATCTGTGATGTGTGGAGGGAACTCAACCCCAGTGTAAAAGACTATACATTTTACTCAACTCCACATTCATCTTACTCAAGGATTGACTATTTTTTTATGTTTAATAGAGACATTGGTAGAGTAAAAACATGTAAAATAGGACTGATGGATCTCTCCGACCACAGTCCGATCTACATGGACTTAAATATCCAAAAATACACAAATAATACATTTTCTTGGAGGTTAAATTCAAATGTCCTGAAAGGACCATTGAAAGATGAATTGGAGTCAGATATTCTCAGATATTTGGAAGATAACGATAATGGAGAAGTATCCCCTTTAATACTGTGGGATGCATGTAAAGCTGTAATAAGAGGAAAGATTATTGCAAAACTGGCAACCCAAAAGAAACTAAGACAAGAAAAACTATCCACATTAGAGTCAGAACTTAGGAACCTAGAAAAAGAACACAAAGGCAACACTCATTCTACTGACTCGCTCAAGATTAAGGAAATTAAAAACCAAATAAATGAGATCTACACAATAGAAATCCAGAAGAAACTTACATTTCTGAAACAAAAATACTATGAAGCAGGCAGTAAATCGGCAAAATTGCTAGCCTATAAATTGAGGAAACATCAAACAGAAAGAGCAATCTACAAAATCAGAGACCCAGTATCAAAGGAAATAAAATTCAGAATTCAGGATATTCTTAAAAACTTCGAGAATTACTATAAGAACTTATACTCCCAAAAAAAACATAAAAACGCATCCGAGGCATTCCTAAACACATTAAACCTTCCCCAACTTACGGAGTCACAAAATAAAACACTACTGTCAGAAATACATTCTAAAGAATTGGAAAAAGCAATTATGAAACTTAAAGCTAACAAATCCCCAGGAGCTGATGGCTATACAGCAGAGTGGTACAAAACCTTTAAACAGCAACTATCTCCTCTCCTCCTGAAAACATTTAATTATGTCCTCCACACAGGGGAAATCCCCCCCTCCTGGAGAGAAGGGGTCATTGCAGTTATACCTAAACCTGAAAAGGATAAACTAGAGTGCTCCAACTACAGACCAATCAGTGTACTAAATCAGGACTATAAGCTTTTTACCATTATCCTTGCCAAAAGGTTAGAAAATATACTGACAGACCTAATTCATTTAGACCAAACAGGTTTTATAAGACAAAGACAGACACAAGACAACATTCGACGCACTTTACACATAATTCATCATATAAAAAAATATAACTTAAATGCAGTCATATTAGGATTAGATGCTGAAAAAGCATTCGATTCGGTTGACTGGTCTTTTCTATACAGAATCTTATCCAGTTTCAATTTTCATAACAACTTCATTAGAACTATACAGGCATTATATAAAAAACCAACAGCTAAAATAAGGATTAACGGTAATTTATCATCATCTTTTGAACTGGAAAGAGGATGTCGTCAGGGCTGCCCCCTGTCTCCACTGCTCTTTGCAATCTTCATAGAACCTCTGAGCCAATGGATAAGACAAAACCAAAAAATTCAAGGTATTACACTTGGTCAGAAGGAACATAAAATAGCACTCTTTGTTGATGACATTTTAATATACCTAGGGCAGCCGGACACTTCTTTACCAGAACTAACCTCAGTTTTTTCAGAGTATGGAGATTTATCGGGGTACAAATTAAATATGCATAAAACCCAAGTTTTAACATTCAACTATGACCCAAATCATTATTCACTAAGCAAACTCAAAACTAACTGGGAGTCGGAATCTATGAAATATCTGGGGGTCAATATCCCGAAACAACTCAACAAAATTATATCACTAAACTATGATCCACTGGTGACAAAAATAAAATCTGACCTAGCAAGATGGAATATGATACCATTCTTGGGTATTGCACAAAGAATTGAAGCAGTCAAAATGAATATACTTCCACGTCTTCTATACCTTTTCCAAACAATACCGGTAGAACCTCCCAAAAAAACATGGCAGGAGCTGGACAGAAGGATCTCAAGATTCATATGGCAGGGCAAGAGACCTAGAATCAGATATAGAACCCTACAGCTAAACAAAGACAAAGGTGGGCTCGCGCTGCCAAATATCAGGGACTACTTTAAAGCCGCACAAATTAAAACTTTAGTAGAGATATGTAACCCAGTCTACTCTGCACAATGGAAGGAGATCGAATGCCAAATAACAAGTGACATCCCCCTACAGGCGATAATAGGGAACAATGTCTTACCTAAGCTTTTGAATAACACTAACCCGTGGATAGAGACCCCGCTAAAAATTTGGTTTAAGATAGTCAGAGAGAATCAAACTAAAGAGCCCTATCGACTTCTGCAATGGATCGCCTATGATCAGGACTTTACTCCTAATAAAACAGACACCAGATTTAAAAAGTGGAAGGAGAAGGGGCTGATAAAATATTACGATTTTTTTAAAGGGCAAATCTTAAGAAGTTTTGAAGATTTGAAAAAACAAGGCCTAATAAATCAAGACCTTTACAGGTTCTTCCAGCTTAGACACCACATAAACAATATACTTAAAAAGGAGGTTTTGGAAAGGGCCCAGTCAGGTGTTCTGAAGGTCTTCTTAATGGCATATAAAGGGATCCCAGGGATCAGATACATTTCTAAAATATACCAAGGTCTTCAAGACTTAAAAGGAGACAACACATCTTATATAAAAGAGAGATGGGAAAAAGAGGGGAATTTCACTTTACATCTGGAAATATGGGAAAAGCTAAATAAACAGCAATGGAAAAGTACCTCATCCCTGCAGTGGAGAGAATTTGGATGGAAAAACTTGGCAAGATTTTTCAGAACACCTGCACAAATCAAATTTACCCATAAGGGATTGAACTGTTGGCGCTTGTGTGGTGAAAAGACTGCAAATCATTTTCATGTGTTTTGGTCATGCCCAGTTATCCACCAATATTGGACCAATGTACAGACAATATTGGGGAAAATATTCAAAATTACAGTTCCCTTTTCTTTTGTAACTTTGTATTTGGGTTTACTACCGGACTCACTGGAAAGACGAGGAGAAAAATACTTATTCAATGTTTTAATATTGGCAAGCAAAAAAGCTCTAACTAAAAAATGGATGTTGAAGGACTGTCCTACACCTGAAGATTGGACTAACGTGATCCAAGACATTTACTCGATGGAAAAGTTGACATTCGCACTGAGACAGGACATGGATGGGTTCATGAACTTTTGGCAACCCTGGACCGCATATGTGTCTTCCATTAGATCTAATCTTTGACAAATACCATTTCAATAATGGTTCCGCTCTTTGTTCCAATGCTACTCAGATGCTCTTTTATCTTTATTTACTTACTTTTTCTTTTTGTTTGTTTTTTACTGGTTTGTTTGGTTTTTTTTTTGTTTTTTGTTTTGTTTTTTTTTTTTTTTTTCTCTTTAATTTCACTTTTTCTTTCACTTTAAAAAAAAAAAAAAAATAAGGGGTGTTGTAAGAATTAATCTTCCAATGTTGTCAGATATCAGAAAATAAGGGAACATGTGATGAAAATGTAAACACTGCATTGCTGTAACGACCTGTATACCCTTTACAAAAACTTAAATAAAAAAAAAAAAAAAAATAACGCTCAAAATAGGAAAACTCGGATGCTACTAAAAGAAATGGGAATCTGTGACGTATGGAGGGAATTCAACCCCAATGTAAAAGATTATACTTTTTATTCAACGCCACATTGATCCTACTCAAGGATTGATTACTTTTTTATGTTTAATAGAGACATTGGAAGAGTAAAAACATGTAAAATAGGACTGATGGATCTCTCTGACCACAGTCCAATCTATATGGACTTAAACATCCAAAAATACACAAATAATACATTTTCCTGGAGGTTGAATTCAAATGTCCTGAAAGGACCACTGAAAGATGAATTGGAATCAGATATTTTCAAATATTTGGAAGAAAACGATAATGGAGAAGTATCCCCTTTAATACATCGGGCTCATCTCCAACGGCGACGAGTCCGCCTACAGGAGAGAGGTGGCCCAGCTGGCGTCCTGGTGCAGCAATAACAACCTGCAGCTGAACGCTCTGAAGACAGTGGAGATGATTGTAGACTTCAGGAAAGTCACTACTCCTCTGCCCCCCCTCACCCTCTCAGGCTCTCCCATCACCACTGCTGATTCCTTCCGCTTCCTAGGCACTACCATCACCAGGGACCTCAAATGGGAGCCGACCATCAGCTCACTCATCAAAAAAGCCCAGCAGAGGATGTTCTTCCTGCGGCAGCTGAGGAAGCTCAAGCTACCCACCAAGATGTTAGTGCAGTTCTACACAGCCATCATCGAGTCCATCCTCACCACCTCCATAACCGTGTGGTACGCAGGAGCCACTGCCAGGGACAGACTAAGGCTGCAGCGCGTCGTGCGCACTGCTGAGAAGGTGATCAGCTGCAAGCTCCCATCTCTCCTGGATCTGTACATCTCCAGGACCCGGAGGCGTGCTGGCCGGATCATAGCCGATCCCTCACACCCTGGTCACGTACTGTTTGCCCCCCTCCCCTCTGGTAGAAGACTTCGGTCCATCCAGACTAAAACCTCCCGTCACATGAACAGCTTCTTCCCCTCTGCCATCAGACTGCTGAACACTAAGTGACTTATTGACTCTCGTGCACTATGTACAGCAGCTCAACCAGACTCATGTCAACCATCACTGTTTTTTTCCTGCATTACCGACTGCACTATATAGTTCTCCACAGTATCTGCTGCTGGCTAATATATTTTAACTGTTGACCAGTATCACTTAATCTTATCCTACACTTTATTACATGTATAGTTTATTTCTTTTATCTTATCATGTTTAATGTTGCAGCATTGTACCGAGACAAATTCCTAGTTTGTGTACTACATGAACAATGGCAATAAACCTGATTCTGATTCTGATTCTGATTCTGATGCGTGCAAAGCTGTAATAAGGGGAAACATTATTGCAAAACTGGCAACCCAAAAGAAACTGAGACAAGAAAAACTAATCACACTAGAGTCAGAACTCAAGAACCTAGAAAAAGAACACAAAGACAGCACTCATTCTAATGGCTCGCTCAAGATTAAAGAAATTAAAAATCAAATAAATGAGATCTACACAAGAGAAATCCAGAAGAAACTTACATTTCTGAAACAAAAACACTATGAAGCAGGCAGTAAATCAGCAAAATTACTAGCCTATAAATTGAGGAAACAACAAACAGAAAGAGCAATCTACAAAATCAGAGACCCAGTATCAAAGGAAATAAAATTCAGAATTCAGGATATTCTTAAAAGCTTCGAGAATTACTACAAGAACTTATACTCCCACAAAAAACATAAAAACGCATCCGAGACATTCCTAAACACATTACACCTTCCCCAACTTACGGAATCACAAAATAAAACACTACTGTCAGAAATACAACCTAAAGAATTGGAAAAAGCAATTATGAAACTTAAAGCTAACAAATCCCCAGGAGCAGATGGCTATACAGCAGAATGGTACAAAACCTTTAAACAGCAACTATCTCCTCTCCTCTTGAAAACATTTAACTATGTCCTCCACACAGGGGAAATCCCCCCTCCTGGAGAGAAGGGGTCATTGCAGTTATACCTAAACCTGAAAAGGATAAACTAGAATGCTCCAACTACAGACCAATCAGTGTATTAAATCAGGACTATAAGCTTTTTACCATTATCTTTGCCAAAAGGTTAGAAAACATACTGACAGACTTAATTCACTTAGACCAAACAGGTTTTATAAGACAAAGACAGACACAAGACAACATTCGACGCACTTTACACATAATTCATCATATAAAAAAATATAACTTAAATGCAGTCATATTGGGATTAGATGCTGAAAAAGCATTTGATTCGGTTGACTGGTCTTTCCTATATAGAATCTTATCCAGTTTCAATTTTCATAACAACTTCATTAGAACTATACAGGCATTATATAAAAAACCAACAGCTAAAATAAGGATTAACGGTAATTTATCATCATCTTTTGAGCTGGAAAGAGGATGTCATCAAGGCTGCCCCCTGTCTCCACTGCTCTTTGCAATCTTCATAGAACCTCTGAGCCAATGGATAAGACAAAATCAAAAAATTCAAGGTATTACACTTGGTCAGAAGGAACATAAAATAGCACTCTTTGCTGATGACATTTCAATATACCTAGGGCAACCAGACACTTCTTTACCAGAACTAATCTCAGTTTTTTCAGACTATGGAGATTTATCGGGGTACAAATTAAACATGCATAAAACCCAAGTTTTAACATTCAACTATGACCCAAATCATTATTCACTAAGTGAACTCAAAACTAACTGGGAGCTGGAATCTATGAAATATCTGGGGATCAATATCCCGAAACAACTCAACAAAATTATAACACTAAACTATGATCCACTGGTGACAAAAATAAAATCTGACCTAGCAAGATGGAATATGATACCATTCTTAGGTACTGCACAAAGAATTGAAGCAGTCAAAATGAATATACTTCCACGTCTTCTATACCTTTTCCAAACAATACCGGTAGAACCTCCCAAAAAAACATGGCAGGAGCTAGACAGAAGGATCTCAAGATTCATATGGCAGGGCAAGAGACCTAGAATCAGATATAGAACCCTACAGCTAAACAAAGACAAAGGTGGGCTCGCGCTGCCAAATATCAGGGACTACTTTAAAGCCGCACAAATTAAAACTTTAGTAGAGATATGTAACCCAGTCTACACTGCACAATGGAAGGAGATGGAATGCCAAATAACAAGTGACATCCCCCTACAGGCGATAATAGGGAACAATGCCTTACCTAAACTCTTGAATAACACTAACCCGTGGATAGAGACCCCGCTAAAAATTTGGTTTAAGATAGTCAGAGAGAATCAAGCTAAAGAGCCCTATCGACTACTGCAATGGATTGCCTATGATCAAGACTTTACCCCCAATAAAACAGACACTAGATTTAAAGAGTGGAAAGAGAAAGGGCTGATAAAATATTGTGATTTCTTTAAGGGGCAAACTTTAAGAAGTTTTGAAGATTTGAAAAAACAAGGTCTAATAAATCAAGACCTTTACAGGTTCTTTCAGCTTAGACACCACATAAACAATATACTTAAAAAGGAGGATTTGGAAAGGGCCCAGTCAGGTGTTCTGAAGGTCTTCTTAATGGCATATAAAGGGATCCCAGGAATCAGATACATTTCTAAAATATACCAAGGTCTTCAAGACTTAAAAGGGGTCTCCCGGGTCGGCGGACGGAGCCACGGTTTGCAGCGGGAGACGTTACAGCGGGGAGGAGCTAGTGCTAGCTAGCACTTGGCCGCCGCCCGGTGCTAATGGGAAACTCGACATACCGGGAGCTGTAGCGAAAACGAAGCGGGTGCCGGGCTGGAGTTTAGGCGGCGTGAAAGAAATATAAGACAGAATAATAAAGAGCGATGGCAAGAACCAAGCAGACCGCCCGTAAAATCTACTGGAGGAAGAAGCCCCCCAGGAGACAGCTAGCCACAGGGCTGCTCGGAGAGGCGCTCTGGCCACCGGCAGAGTGAAGAGGCCTCGCCGTCACAGGTCCGTGGCTCTGAGAGAGATCCGTCGCTACCAGAAATCCACGGAGCTGCTCATCCGTAAGCTGCCCGTCCAGCGCCTGGTGAGGGAGATCGCTCAGGACTTCAAGACCGTCCTGCGTTTCCTGAGTTTCGCCGTCATGGCTCTGCAGGAGACCAGCGAGACCCACCTGGTGGTCTCTTCTTCGCTAAGGGGGTCACCATCATGCCCAAAGACTTCCAGCTGGCCCGCTGCATCCGCGGAGAGAGAGCTTAGACTTTCTGCTGCACATTCACCAGCCATAATGCTCTGCACTGTGTGTCTATATATATACATTTATAGTAATATGGACATATGTTTGCTAGATGTTGTTTTTTCTTGCCTTCTGATTGTTGCTCTGAGTGTTGCTATCCCTGTGCTGTTGCAATCCTGGAATTTCCCCATTGTGGGACTAATAAAGGCTTATCTTATCTTATCTTATATATAAAAGAGAGATGGGAAAAAGAGGGGAATTTCACTTTACAATTGGAAATATGGGAAAAGCTAAATAGACAGAAATGGAAAAGTACCTCATCCCTGCAGTGGAGAGAATTTGGATGGAAAAATTTGGTAAGATTTTTCAGAACACCTGCACAAAACAAATTTACCCATAAGGGGTTGAACTGTTGGCGCTTGTGTGGTGAAAAGACTGCAAATCATTTTCATGTGTTTTGGTCATGCCCAGTTATCCACCAATATTGGACCAATGTACAGACAATATTGGGGAAAATATTCAAAATAACAGTTCCCTTTTCTTTTATAACTTTGTATTTGGGTTTACTACCGGACTCACTGGAAAGACGAGGAGATAAATACTTATTCAATGTTTTAATATTGGCAAGTAAAAAAGTCCTAACTAAAAAATGGATGCTGAAGGACTGTCCTACACCTGAAGATTGGATTAACGTGATCCAAGACATTTACTCGATGGAAAAGTTGACATTCACACTGAGACAGGACATGGATGGGTTCATGAACTTTTGGCAACCCTGGATCGCATATGTGTCTTCCATTAGATCTGATCTTTGACAAATACCATTTCAATAATGGCACCTCTCTTTGTTCCAACGCTACTCAGATGCACTTTTACTTTTAATTACTTAATTTTCTGTTTGTTTGTTTTTTGCTGTTCTGTTTGTTTGTTTATTCATTTTTTTGTTTGTTTGTTTGTTTGTTTTTAAATTTAATTCTCTTTAATTTCACTTTTTCTTTCACTTTAAAAAAAAGGGGGTGTTGTAATAATTATTCTACCAATGTTGTCAAATAGCAAAATATAAGGGAACGTACGATGAAAATGTTAACAATGCAATGCTGTAATGACCTGTATACCCTTTACAAAAACTTAAATAAAAAAAAAAAAAAACTTGCACCTACCTAAATATGTGTGATCTATGAATATTTTAATTAGCAGCCTGCAGGGCTTGAACGTGATTGGTCACCACAACTACTGGTGGGTGGCCTGCTAGTCTGTTCAAGACACTTCCGGACGTTAAAACTTTGCCTATATCTTCAAAAGTATAAAGCGAAACATTTTTCTGAAAATAGTTGAGGTGAGACATAAATGTGTAGTTGCCAAATATGTGTTTACGTTTTGCTAAGAGCCAGTCCCCCGTCCACTGGCAACTGAGGAGGGAGGGGAGGGGGAAGATCCTTTTTGAATGTGGCTACTCTCAGCTCACAGTGCGGCACCCCATCCACTGGCAGTTGAGAGCAGCTTGAACAGCAACATTCAAATCGCCCCCCGCCTCTCTGCCTTTCTCTCTGCTAATACCCCAACCCGCTCTGCCTCAATCCTGCTGCTCCTTGGCTCCTCACTCTTATCCCAAGGTAGCCAAGAGTATCCGTCTGATTGGTTAATGTTATAACCAACCAGGCTAAGCAGGAATAGTACCTAGCTACTAACTGTCTGTCCAAATCTGCCCTTTTTTTTGGGGGGGGGGCAACCATTAATGAACTCAACAAGGCCACTGATAGCTCGGCCGCTGGTAAGGCACCCAGCAACAACGGCATACCCCCCGACCTGATCAAGTACTGCAAGACCGCCCTACTGCTGCCATTGCATGACGTCCTCTGCCAGTGTTGGAAAGAAGGTGCCGTACCACAGGACATGAGGGACACCAAGATCATCACCCTCTACAAAAACAAAGGGGAGAGAAGCGACTGCAACAACTACAGGGGCATCTCCCTCCTCAGCGTTGTTGGCAAAGTCTACGCACGAGTTGTTCTCATTCATCTACAGAAGCTTGCCAAACGTGTCTACCCCGAGTCTCAGTGTGGCTTCCACGCTGAGCGATCAACGGTAGACATGATATTCTCCATCCACCAACTCCAGGAGAAGTGCAGAGAACAGAACATGCCCCTGTACGTCGCCTTCATCGACCTCACCAAAGCGTTCGATCTGGTCAGCAGAGAGGGCCTTTTCAAGATCCTGCCAAAGATAGGATGCCCACCAAAGCTGCAAAGCCTCATCGAATCGTTTCACACCAACATGCAGGGGATAGTGCAGCACAACGGCAACATCTCAGAGCCATTCAACATACGCAGCGGAGTGAAACAGGGCTGTGTACTTGCGCCAACCCTCTTTGGGATTTTCTTTGCTATGCTCCTGAGGCATGCCTTCAGCACAGCAACAGGGGGAATCTACCTGCACACAAGATCTGATGGCAGGCTTTTCAACCTCGCCCGCCTGAAAGCCAGAACCAAAGTACGCGAGGCTCTAATCAGAGACATGCTGCTCGCAGACGACGCTGCAGTCGCGACCCACACACAGCAGGAGCTTCAGACCCTGATGGACCGCTTCTCCCAGGCATGCAAGGACTTCGGGCTTACCATCAGCCTGAAGAAAACAAACGTCTTGGCGCAAGGCACAGAAGCACCACCAACCATCACCATCGAAGACTACGAGCTGGAGGTCGTGAATCAGTTCACGTACCTGGGGTCCACGATCAGCAGCAACCTCTCCCTTGATACAGAGATCGACAAGAGGATGGGAAAATCAGCCTTCACACTCGCTCGCCTCACCACACAAGTGTGGGAGAATCCCAAACTCTCTGTCAAGACGAAGATGGCAGTGTACAACGCCTGCGTCATCAGCACACTGCTCTATGGGAGTGAGACGTGGACAACATACGCCCGGCAGGAAAAGAGACTGAACTCCTTCCACTTGCGCTGCATTCGCCGCATCCTGGACATATCCTGGCAGGACAAAGTGCCCAACACAGAAGTTCTGTCCCGCGCCGGCCTTCCCTCCATGTTCACTCTATTCAGGCAGCACAGGCTCCACTGGCTAGGCCACGTTCACCGTATGGAGGATGGCAGAATCCCCAAAGACGTCCTCTACGGAGAACTGGCGGCTGGCAGGAGAGACGTTGGCCGCCCACAGCTGCGCTTTAGAGACGTCTGCAAGAGAGACATGAAGGCCCTGGAGATCAACACAGAGCACTGGGAGGACCTTGCAACGGACCGCTCCAAATGGAGAGGCACCCTGACCAGACAGCTCAAACCGGGTGAAGAGAGACTGACTGCTGCAGCAGATGTAAAAAGGACCCGCAGGAAGAACCACCACAGACCCAGCAGCACGGAGACCACCCACAAGTGCGACCTGTGTGACCGGGACTGCCATTCGCGCATCGGCCTGTTCAGCCACAGGTGGTGCTGTTCCAGCAGAGTAGACGTTTAGGATTCTCTTCCATGGTCATCATAGACTGACGGAGGCCGACGACGACTCTCAGCTCACAGTGCGGCGCCCCATCCACTGGCAGTTGAGAGCAGCTTGAACAGCAACATTCAAATCGCCCTCCGCCTCTCTGCCTTTCTCTCTGCTAATACCCCAACCCGCTCTGCCTCAGTCCTGCTGCTCCTTGGCTCCTCACTCTTGTCCCAAGGTAGCCAAGAGTATCCGTCTGATTGGTTAATGTTATAACCAACCAGGCTAAGCAGGAATAGTACCTAGCTACTAACTGTCTGTCCAAATCTTCCCTTTTGTTTTGGGGGGGGGGGGTGCTTAAACAGACATTCACAGCAGAAAAACACATACTTGGGAGTTTGGAATGATTTAGCTCTTGATATGTCTTGTAAATCACAAGAAACATGTTACAGACATGTTAACAACAGAAAAACTTGACTTTTGCTGGAGTGTCACTTTAACTGCTGTACTACTGCTGTTGGGAATCCTTTCAATTGAACATTTATCATTTGAGAAAGTTAGAGTGGAAGCAAAACCACTCGTGTGGTGTTGTGGTGTTGGGTGCGTTCTCTGTATGCAGGAGGTCCTGGGTCCACATCTTGTTAGAGAAGTCTTGTTCTTCTGAAAATCAGCTGAAGTACAGCATGGCTCTCCTCTGCTTTTTAAAGATACACTACATAAGATTTTCACCTCAAAATAATGTTTAATTAATTTTTCTGATGGTTCACCAAAATTTGACCGAGTGAATGTTATTTCATCCATAGTCTGAGTGGGCCCGCATTGCCTTCTACAGCTCTTTTTTTGGTGTCATTACTTGGATGAGGGGGGCAGCAGATGTTGCCTTGGTCTGTGGCCTTAGTCCCAGCAGTCAATCACAGGGCATGACTTTAATCACCAACAACAAAAAGCTCTTTGGTTGACTGTTGGGACTGGGGTCATGGTCACCATGGTTGTGGCCTTTTAAGGCGCTTTTCCACTAGCCTCACTTAGCCCTACACCGCACCACTCAGCCCGCTTTAGGCGCTTTTCCATTAGCCCCAGCACCGGTTAGCAGGTACTTTTTTCGTACCTGATCCAGGGCAGGGTCTAACCGAGCTGAGTAGGGCTGAGTATGGCTGTGATATGACTTTAAGAGACTGGTCGCTGCTGATTGGTCAGGTCGATTGGTCACTAAAGCGACTTTTTCTGCTGAATTTACTCCACAACCGCCATTTGTAATTCTTCAGCCAGTGAACACACTTGACTACTGTGGAAGATGTCTCGTAAGGCTATCCCCTGGTCAAACGAGGAGGTGCGCAATTTCCTTGATATATTAGCCAACGATCGCATCCAGCGTGAGTTGGACGGATCGACTAGGAATGAAAAAATATATCAGCAGGTGTCCGAGCAGATGGGTTCTCAAGGGCACATCCGCACTGCCAAACAGTGTCGGGAAAAACTGAAAAAGCTAAAAAGCGATTACCGAGCAGTGAAGGACCACAATGGTCGAAGTGGATTGGAGCGGAAGGAGTGGAAGTGGTTCGCTCAGATGGACGCCATCTATGGATGTAGGCCTGCTAGCAATGGCAGAGACATGGGGCTCGACACGGCTACTGTCACGCCCTTGGAAACTGTGGATGGTGAGTGTTGTTTTGATATTGCGCGTCTTTTCGCCACTTGATTCTTTCTGTGCCAAGCTCACTGTTTTTAAGAAATAGGAAGGTTGTTAAATTGTGGGTAATGGTTGTTACTGAGGCTTGCGTATTGTTTTGCAGCCAACTGCAGATTCACGCTTGCTTTGTATTAAGTATTAGCGCGAACAAAACGCTGAATTATGCTTATTGTAATCCGGTTAAAAACTTTAGAGTGTTGTGTACATGTTGCACTTTGGTGTTAAGTTTTAAATTGCGTGCATTTTCTTTCTAGAATCGCAGTTCAAATCACAGGCGTCCACTTCAATGGACATGGACAGAGCGGACTCTCCTGCATCTGCCTCTGCCTCTGCGTCTGTCGGAGCGCCATCTGGATCGACTCCCATGTCAGCCACATCACCAGCTCCATCTGGCTCACGTTCAAGTGCCGGTAAGGCACAATAACCACAATTTTTGGGGGGTTGAAACAGGTCCAGCAGTGGAATCCAGGGTCGAAAATCCATCCATCCATCCATCCATCTTCTACCGCTTAATCCTTTACAGGTCGCGGGGGGGCTGGAGCCTAACAAGTTATGTACCAAATTGATTAATGCAATTTCCTGTCGCTGCATATTAATTAATTGAAAATGTCTTTTTAAATGTACAAAAAGGTTATCATACCTGTCAAGTCATACCTCATGCCTCCCTTATTGGGGGGCTTTCACACCTGTACTGAGTACTTAAAAACTGTATTTATCGGCAGATGAAAGAAAACTGAACCCCCCCCCCCAAAAAAAAACAGCAACTGCAACATGACCTATTTCAAACATATTTATTCAGATGTACACTTTTATGGACACAATCTTGAGCCACAACTTTTTGGTAATGTGAAAATAATAAGCCAAATAGCACAAAAAAAAACTAGAAAAGCACTCGGAGAGCGCAGACCTCCGCCAAGTGCCACAATTCCTCCCATACAGTGTTTGTGTGTACGTTGTCAGATTCCTTGAGCATGTAAACATATGACTAGCAATTGGATTCACAATGATTATTTGTTTATTTGACAGGGACAGTGCAATAAACACACAATTAATCAATGACAATCAATCTGATAGTGATAGGATTAGTGGTTCAGTAGTAAAAGCATTGCCTCCTTGGCGGAGGTAATAAACGAAAGTGTTGCTGTTGTGTTCATCTCCTCCACTGACGGATGCAAATTGGGTAGACAGGTTGCCGTGGGTTTTATATTATATTGTAACGTGCTGCTCGACATGGCGACGTCCCACCGGGAGGTTCCAACTCACGCCTCGCGCTCCGGAGTCCCGCACTCTACCTGTGTCGCCAATAGGGTCAACCCACTTGGCAAGCCAAGTAGGGTGCTCATATTGAGTTCGCTACAATATTATTTTTTGGGGGGTTGCGCTCCGCGGCAAACGAGAATTTAGAAGTTTCACCGGCAGAGAGCTCGTTTTTGCGCAGCGCCTATGGCTGGCCGGTGAATTTCTGCCAAATGCGCAGCTCCTACGGCTGGCCGGGGAATTTCTGCCAAAGAATCCGTCGGCGAACAGCTGCCCGTGTGAGGTTTTGCAGTTGCGCGCAAACACAGGCACGCTGGCGGGCCCAGGCCAGCAGTGTTTTCCGCGTCCTTTTGTGCCTAAAACGTTGAAGAACGCAGAGTTTGTGTTGCAGACACGACGACCAGCGCCCTCCATTGCGCCTGCGCACATGTTGAAAATGGCTGTATGTCACAGTGTTGAATGAAAAATGCTTTAAAAAATTCCTGTATCCAGACGGTGAACCGGATCACCCCCAAAATTTAATCAGTTCTTCCTTGTACCATTTCCAACAACGCCTGAAAGTTTCATGGAAATCTGTCCAAGATTTTTTGAGTTATCTTGCTAACCAACAGACAGACAGACAGACAGACAGACAAACAAACACACAGACAAACCCCGGCAAAAACATAACCTCCTCCTGGCCTTTTCGGCCTGGCGGAGGTAATAAATAAAGTTAAATAAAAAATACAAAAATATTTTTCAAATTTACATTAGCACAAGGTAGATTGCTTAATTTGAAAGTACACAATAAGAATTATTCTGACTATAGTTCTTAATTGTCAGCTAGATACTGTATATACACTTGGAATTAAAGAGTTTTTATTTGTCAGCTTTGTTACACTAATGCACTTGGATGAACTTGAAACAAGAAAATGTTCACTGATGCTGCTTGTTAGAGTTCCAAGTAGCAGCCTTTGCTGACTCTAGCATTTCTGAAGTGGCAGATCATATCAGTGATCTGCCACCAATGGGGGTAGATTGTGCCCTGCCACAAAAAAATGACAAACCATCACTTCTGCTAGTGATGCATTGGATTTGGAAGGCGATTCCTCTCTGTTCTGGAGCCGCAAGACAGTAGAAAGTGTGAGGCCATCAGCCTAATGACTTCTCACTGTAGTGATAATAGCTCACGCTGAGCACTCTGCCAGCCCCCTAGCTGTGGGGGTCACACATACGACGTGTTCCTCAACACACTCACTATTTTTTTTTTCCCGTATATTTTTCTTTTGGGCTTACAGAAATGGCAATACGCCTCTATTTGCTAAAATTGCATTTTCCCCGTAGTAAAATACGGCGAAAATGTATCACTTGACAGGTATTCTTTGGTATTCACTTTATAATGTATTTCTAATCTTTTTGGCATTGATGTATGTGGTTATTATTTATTCTGTTTTCATTTTTCTTTTCCTTATCCTTTTTTTCTTTTGACTTGTTCCTCCTTTCTAAAGCCCATCCAGGGCCAAGAGTTGCAAATTAGCTAATAGCTATACACTCTTTGTGCAACACATCAGATTGATTGTCATTTGATTAATTGTCTATGTTTATTGCACTGTCCCTCTCAAATAAATAAATAATCTAATGTAATCACTTATCAGTGTTCCACAACCTGGTCCCATTTTTAGGTGTGGTGATTGAAGTGCTGCTGAAACTCCTGTTAGAGCAAAACAAATGAAGCTCATGAACTGCCGTTGAAATTAACATGCTTCATTGAAACGCTTCGCGTCAGCTGACTGTAGCAACTATTTTAAACATTACCCATCCATCCATCCATATTCTTAATCTTAATCCTTTTTAGTTTTGCAGGGGGGCTGCAGCCGAAGACAGCACACTGCGTGTTGCAAAACCCTCTCTACTGAGGGGCAGCAACATGACAGTTCAGCTTATATACAGCAATGAAGCATAATATAATAGTGACATTCCACCACAGACTTTCACCTGTGTAATTCCATAATATATGTAGTGATCCAGCTTTAACGACCATGTCTTTCTGTTTTTCCATATAGGAAAGAGGAAAAGGGGGAACCCCATCGCTGACCTCGCATCAGCGATGTTCCAGATGCATCGTGAGCAGCAGGACCAGCGCGAACGACACCATCAGGAGTACATGCAGCATTTGCGACAGGTGGCCGCAGATGTCCGGGCAGATGCGCGTGAAGCCCTGGAGCAGGACGCTGCGTTACGAAGGGAGGAGCTCGCAGAGATGTCGGCATTCAACCGGGAGTTCCTGACCCTATTTGGCAGGCTGGTGGACACGTTTGGCAGTCGCCGTGTCTAAACATGTCTCCCCACGCCCAGTATGTTTTTGGTTTTGGAAATTTGTCTTATGACACCGTATGAGAAAAGCCAGCAATTACATACACATTCCATTCTCTGTTCACTCCACATGCTGCTGTTCATCAGGTCAGGTGTATAGCCTTCTAATGGTAATTTAATTTTTAACAACACAACGAAACGTAATGTCTTGGTAGGTTTTTTTTTTAATTTTAAACAAATTTGTAATGCTGAATCCATTTCTCTCGAACGGGTACATTGTTTATGTCATAAGCAGTTGTACAGGTGTGCTTGAACTTGTCCAGTAGACACTGCTAAAGGTGAGTACATGCAAGTTGAATGTTGCATCACCAGTCCGAATTTAATAAATTAAGAAGGAATCTTGCAAAAATTTGGCACTAATAACAGTAGCCAAATCGGACAGGGAGTCACAACTGTGTTTTTGTTGCACACAACTGTTGTTACCAACAAGTTGTGCCAAATTAATATTAGCTTTGCATTTCCACCCAAGCCAAAGTCGCTTGTCTGGCAGCATTTTTTGAACATGCTCTGTGAGGTGTTTCTGCATGTTATTCACAGTACCACAACTGTTGTTGACAACAACTTGTGCAAAATTTATATTCCCTTTTCCGAAAAATTAAAAATCAATTTGGAAGTAAAAGTGGGGGCCCTTTACATGGGAATATGACATGTATCAGCACATGAATTATAGTTCAATTTGCATTTCCACCTAAGCAAAAGTGACTTGTCCAGCTGCATTTTTTGAACATGGCCTGTGCGGTGTTTCTGCATGTAATTACCCGTACCTTAACAGATAAGCGTTATGAACAACAGAGGACAGGAAGATGGAAAATGCACAACATTTTATTTACAAAAAACAGATGTTGTACATATGTATGCACATAAATGTGGCTGAAATTAAATTTCTACCTATTGCTACACAGGTGCTGCATCACAGCATCTCGTATGTCGCCACCATGCTCCTCTGCTCCCTGGGTTGCTGCCACCACTGGTTTATCTACTGCATCATCCAATGTCGTGTCATACGTCTCTCCATGACTCTCACACAGATTATGCAGAGCACAACAACTCAGCACCATATATTTCACCAGTTTGAGGTCACAGTCATTCCTTTTCAGAAGGCAGCGCCACCTTCCCTTCAGCCTGCCGAAAGCATTCTCCACAACCACACGTACTCGACTGATGGTCTGGTTGAAAGTGTGCTGTTCTGCAGTCAGCCGTCCGGTGTCATGGAATGCTTTCAGCAGCCATTTTTGCAGTGGATATGCAGAGTCTCCAAGGATGTAGTAGCCCACACGTACCGCACCAATGTTCCTGATGTGAGGTGGGAAGAGGTCTCCCTGACTGGCTAAATCCCACAGTGTAGACAGTCTCAGCACCCTAGCATCATGCATGCTCCCTGGCAGCCCTGCAAACACATTCCAGAACAACCCCTTTCCATCAACAACACCTTGAAGGATTATGGAGTGCCAGCCTTTACGATTAAAGTAGTCAGTGTGAAATTGTTGTGGTGCTATGATGGGTATGTGGGAGCCATCTATAGCACCAACACACAATGGAAGCCCCCACCGACTCTCCATGTAGGCTGACATTTCCATGAACCTCCCTTCATCCGGAAAACGGAGTTGTTCTGGAACCAGCAATGACTCTGCTGCTGCACAAAAATCCTGCACACACCTGCACACCGTTGTGATGCTGACCCCAAACAGATGGGCAATAGTGTGGTACTCTGAACCGGTAGCAAGCTTCCACAGTGTGATGGCCACTCTCTTCCTCACAGGCACACATAGGCGGAATGTTGTATCTTGCCGCTCCATGCGTGGATGCAATTTGTGCCACAGGTAGGTAAAAGTCCCCTCGGACATCCGGAAGTTCTGCAACCACTCTGTGTTAGAGAAGCCGGGAACAATATCCTCCCACCACTGCGAGGCACAGTTGACTGCCCACACCCACGGTCTGCAGCGAAAATTTTGCAACGAAGCAGCCAACTGAAACACACACACACACAGCATACATAATGTAATGCATTTAATACCATTGACCTGGCGACATAAAAATGCGGGACATAAAACTGACATGACTATAAAATGACATTTGCAAGCATTAGCATGTGTTAACTTACCAAAATACGCTCCCTCATGTGTCTAGCATTTAACCTCAGAGTTGCGGCTTCATATTCCAACAAGGCAGCCGAGAGCCTCATGTACCCTGCCTCCAACCTTTGTCTCAACGCACGTCGTCTCAGTGCCCATCGTCGTCTTATCTGGCTCAATTGTCTGGCCTTGATTGTAGTAAACAGCCACAGAGCGAGCAAAATGAAAATCCTGTCCTCGTCATCAGCCATTTTGTTTGTTGTAGAGGATTCGGTCGCGTGTTTCACGTCACGAGGGTGTGGCGCCGCCTGCTGTTCAACAAATCCCACCCACAGCAGGTGTGCCAGCAGGTGTGCCAGCAGTAATTGAAACGCAAACAAGGCCGAACCGAACCGAAGTGAGTAGAGCCGGGTTTTCAATCGGGGCTGGGCTGGGCTAGTGGAAAAGCGCCGTGTTCCTACAAGGAACAAGAAAGTTACATAGTGCTGTTTTAAAAACTAATGTGTAGCAGAACTTAGGTTTTAAATGCTGCTGCTAAGCAATCCAAGACTTTGGAAGTCTATTTTTGCATGGAACCCAATGATCGCTGCTTGTGGACAACATAAACCAACATGAATGATGCAGTCACTACCAGTTCTCAGTCCTATCTCCTGGCTGATGTACTCTCCACCAGTTCTTCATCACCATTGACAGCAGCACCATTCCCTGCACGTCTATTTATTCTGTTGTTGCCTTTGATGATATGTTTAAAAGGCATTTTCTTTTTGGCATTTCATACCACACGATGCTCCACACACTGGCAAAGTCATAGAGAGTCCATGTGTACCGGGAATAAGGGTGAGGTTGCTTTGATAGCTGTTCAGAGCTCCTCTGTGATGAAGGGCTCTGTGTGTGAGGCTGAGTTAAATTGATCATGAAAGATTTCCTGTTTGAGATATTAAAGATTTCCCTTGACCCACTTCCTGTTATTGTAGGAGGTTGAAATGTCACATGTATAATAATCCATATCTCTGTAGGTCACGTGGTAATAAAAAGTTTCTTTTCTACAGGTGCTAAGGTGGAGTAAGGTGTGATCATGGAGCCAGTTGAATGCAGAGTGGTCATCAGGTTCCTGTACTTGAGAGACCACACACCACAGGAGACGTGTGATGAGATGAAAGAGACTTATGGTAAGGACGACCCATCGTATGACGTACTCAACCACTGGCAGCGACAGTTCAAGCATGGTCAGACATTGGTGGAAACAGCACCCATTCCCAGGAGACCACAGTTCACCATTGATGAAGACACCATCCTGCAGGTGGAGGCCACCATTTTGGAGAGCACCGCATAATCATTCACCAACCATCCCAAGATGTCAAGATCAGTGTGGGATTCATGGAAAAAATCCTCCATGACCATCTGCACATGTGGAAGTTGTCTCCACGATGTTTTTAGTTTTTCTCATCTCTTCTTATTGATGTGTTTTTAGTTCAATTTGTAAGTATGGGTTTTTAGTTCCTCTTGTTTTATGTGTTCTTTTCATTATGTACCTTTTAATTTACCTTTTAACAAACTTGTTTAACTATTATTGAAGTCATTTATGTTCCATTGTTTTACCTTCTTCTTAGCTCCATTTGTTTTTAGATTTTCTCATCTTTTCATTTTGATGTGTTTTTAGCTCAGTTGTTAAGTATGGGTTTTTAGTTCCCTTTGTATTATGTGTTCTTAGTTTTATCTTGTATTTTATGTGTTTTAGCTCCAGTGTTTTCCTTGCTGGAGCCCTTCATGCCAGATGCTGCTTGGACCATCTGCAGGGGTGTTGGTCTTGTGATTCACTCTGGCTTTGGTGGGTGGGGGCTCTATGCCATTGCCTTACAGCTGTGGTGTGGGCCCTGATCTGTCCTGGTCGGGGTGGCCTCTGTGGCACACCCTGTGGTTATGAGCTTTGTGGTCTTTCGTGCAGGGGGCTCAACAGGATGGTTGCTCATTCACATGGTGCCTTGGTCCCCAGCTATGTCTCTTTTATTTTATATGTGTGTCAGAGAAGTGGGGAGTGGTGCATGTGCCTGTGTGTGTCTTCTGTGTCTGTGTATGGGAGGGTTGGGGGGGTGATGTATTTTGTAAAGTATATGTAACTAAATTTGTTTACTGTTTTTATCTATGTAAAGCAGTTTGTGCAGTATCCAATGTTTGGAAAGTGCTATACAAATAAAGTTTGTTTGATTGGTTGGTTGATTGATTGATTCCCCGGTTGCTCACACCCTTCCAGAAGCAGGAACAAGTCACGTGCTCCCAGGATCTTTTGGCCATTTGCCAAGAAAATCAGGAGGACTTCTTCTACAGAATAATCATGCAGGATCAACCATGGGTCCATCACTATGATCCAGAAACTAAAGCCCAGTATAAGCAATGGAAGCATTATGACTCCCCACCTCTGAAGAAGACACATGTCCAACCCTTGGTGGGCAAGGTCATGCTCTTTTGGGACCAGCATGGAGTATTAATGGATTTCCTGGCAAACAGTACCAAAATTGCATGGACTTACTACACTTCACTGCTGCAGAATTTGTGGAAGGCCATCAAAACTGAGGCGTGACATGCTGACCAAAGGTGTCCGCCTCAAGACAACACCTAGAAAGCAGATCCAAACTCCTGATACAGTAATACATCACTGACAGCACTTAGATTCATATTTGTTTCTAATAATGTGTGCAAAAATGAAAATGTCTTAATCATTTAGAATTTGATTTTCAACTGTGCTGTGAAATTGGGCAAAAATATTCAATAAAGCCAACAGTGGAAACATAGAGGAAGATAAAGGAATTATGGTGTCCTGCCACAGTGGAGCATGCATTTCACTAACTGCTCTACACCTGCTACAGTAGTAAATGATGATGGGTGTTCTCCTTGGTGTCCCATCAGTACCACGCCTCTGGTCCAACTGTCAGAAGCCGTGTCTTATCTGTGGTGGCTCCCACACATCGTCCCCACCCAGCTCATGAGCTGCCTGCTGATAAAGAATTTCTGCTTAACTGAGGTGGGACAACAGCTAAACTCCTGATAAGATTTAAAAGTCTGGAGTTGCTGCCAGTGGATCTGAAGACATTGTCAGTTTTTCTCTTAACAAACACAGCAGACTCTACAGCTGTGATACATGAGCCATGCGTGTGAGTCGATAAACCCAGGGGAGTGACACACTGGGAACATGTTAGACTTCAAAATGAGTAAGAAAATATCAGAAACAAAAGCTAATCTTGTCATTTCAAGCCTAAAACTTCACATTACATTACATAGCCCCAGTACATCCATTCTAGATGAAACAGTTTGTCTCCTGCAGCTATTGTCCTGCATGGACAATGACTGCTGGTGGGCAGCTCAGCAGTCATCTTTCTCTGACATCTTAAACAGTAATAAAAACTCTTTGTGAAGGTACTTTAGATGACAAAGAAAGAGATTTATTTGACTAATCTTATATTTGACAACAAATGCTGTAGATTAAAACACATCTACAGTTACAAACAAAATCATTCAACTCCACATTACATTTTACATTTACTGGCAACATTTTTAAAAATTCAGGTGTTTGCAATAAACAAATTACTAGTGGTGTCACTTCAACTGAGATTAATCACAATTAAAGTGACATCACCACAATGTAAATAGTGAAATCAAACTAATATTAAAAGGATTTATCCAAATTCAACATTAAATCTACTCTCAATGACTTCTCTTCTTCTTCTTCTTCTTCTTCTTCTTCTTCTTCTTCTTCTTCTTCTTCTTCTTCTTTTGGCTGCTCCCTTCAGGGGTCTCCACAGTGGATCATCTGCCTCCATCTCTCCCTATCCCTTCATCTTCCTCTGTAGCACCAACCCTCTCCATGTCCTCCTTCACTACATCCATCAATCTTCTCTGTGGTCTTCCTCTTTTCCTCCTGCCTGGCAGCTCCATCTTCAACATCCTTTGTCCAATATCTCCACTATCCTTCCTCTGCACATGTCCAAACCATCTCAGCCTTGACTCTCTTACTTTGTCTTCAAGCCACTCAACCTGAGCTGTCCCTCCTAGTCACTCCCAATGAAAATCTTAGCATCTTTCAACTCTGCCACCTCCATCTCCACCTCGTGTCTTTTTGTCAGTGCCACTATCTCCAAACCATACTGTGATGTAAGGCAATGTCATGATGTGATCACACCGTGACTATATTAGGGATCTAATGGCGGGAGACAGAGCTATTTGGCACTCCGCCTCTGCCAACACACTTGCCTGTACCCAGTTATAGCTAGCATACTAGTATATTCTGTATGTGCCATGTGCTGTTAACTTTCTGTTAATAAACCATTGTTAAGTTCAGTCGTCGCCTCCGCTGTCCTAATTTCCAGACAACAGTTGGCAACGAGGAGAAAATTTAATCTTCTGGAGGAAAATTAATCATTTTCCTGAAGATGGACATGTGACGAGCACCCTGGTCGGAGAGTGAAGTAGCTGGACAAGCCAGACTACGCTGTCTGGTGAGCAGGTGCAGGTTTGGGCAACTAGAGGAGGAAATGGTGTGGGATGAGGTAGAAGAGCACACCAGCAACCTGTGGCTGCAGGCAAAGCTAATCAGGGCACTCGACTACCTACCGCTGGCGAAGGCAGTGGAGTTGGCGTACCAGTTGGAGCCCACCGACAAGCTAACATCTCGACCAGGTGAGCCACAGCAACAACCCAACAGAAGTACCCGTTAACACCACGACTCATTTGGAGGATGCCGAAGTGAACGTTATAGGGCAACAGAACATCATGGGACACCATTCATGTGGTAACTACGGCTTCCCAATGCACGGAGAGCAAGTATGATCCTGCCTGGCCAGGGGGCAGCGAACCAAACCCTACAGCAAGCTCAATCACTTCGCCAACTTGTGCCGATCATCACGATGGACATCAAACCAGCCACTCAACCCGAGGGAGCCACCGATGGCCGCCATTGTGAGGTCAGTGATAAACTGGGTTACAGTGAAGAAATTCTGTTCCAGCCATCCTACTGAGAAGAATCCAACTGGGCTGTATGACTATGGGCACACACACACATACACATCAGCCTAGAAGGGACCATATAGCTGGCGGTTCGCTACGGGTCAAGAGTCCTCCCGGTGTTCGTTTTCCAGGGGCTCCGTGGGAATGCTGATGTTGAGAGCACAACACACCCGGCTGGGGATACAGCCGCTCTGAGCTTGACATCGCAAGGACAGAACAGCTAGGAAAAAGGGCAGAAATCAGACTCATCCATAATCCACGCCCGACATCAGCAGCAAGGAGCCGCCACAGTGTTGCTGGATAGAGTGTTTGTGGCCCAGCAGGATCCAGCAGGACAACGCCAACCAGGAGCACATCCTATCCCCGACGTGAAAGTCACACTGCCCAGCAGCAACCAGCATCAGGGATGAGAGAACAGCACTGATGAGTGCAGCCAAACAGATCCCCTCTCACAGTTCTTGATTGGATTCGGGTCCACTGATCCGAATGCTCAGCTGGCCTGCAGATGTTCATGTCCCTGCTGATGCAGATCGCCATGCAATTGGGGCCATCCGCCTGATGACCAGTGGCTCGAGATGGCACCCAGGTCCACTGCAGCTGGCGCCTCCAGGGCTGTGCCCTCCGCAGGCTCTGAGCAATGTGGACATGGCAGCCACAGTCATTAAGAGTACCCCTAGCTTGCAGAGCTACCCTGACCTGCTTGTATTACTGACAGCTGTCCAGAACCTCCGACATACATATGTACTATGAGCTTGAGGGGTACGTACCTGGTATGTCGAAGGCTGTGCTGACAAGTAAGCATCCTCTGGCTTCGGTGTCTCCCTCATCCCACCATGCTCTGGTCCACACTCCATCTCGTTGCCCTTCAGTCCCAGCAAGTCTCTCCCCAGCTTCGCAGTCACCTCATGGGCTGGAGGAGAGCACACCATCAACGCCAAAGCCTGTGCTGATGAGGAAGTGTCCTATGGTTCCGGCACCTCAACCCCTCACTCCTCCTTGTGGTGGTGGGTTTTATTGTGAAGTACGGTGTGATGATGCCACCTTTTGGGTGTGCCACCACACCACCCTATAAATAGGGGCGTCCACCATTTTGGGCTTCCTCTTGCCCAGACGACCCCACACTGTATAGCACCTGCTGTACTGCAACCTGTAATATAATAAAGTCCCGTTCTAGTGCAACCGCTCATCTGCCTTCCTTCATGCCAGGTTTACAGACATAACATTTGGTGACTGAGGAGTAACCAGTGGAGGCGTGCGTAACACCACTACGGCCTTTCCTGTAGCTTCCCGGGGAGCCATTGGTCCCATGGCCCCACTGGGTGTAGACTTTTGAAAACTACCTCACAGCACTGGACCAAGGGAAGCTAGATATGGTGAGGATGCGAGCATTACTTGTCCACAACCTTGGCATCGAAGGTCAGAGTATTCTGCAAATGCTCAGCACTCGTTTGAGAATGTCATAGAGCTAATGGCTAACCACTTCATCACTCCAGACGGTGTGATGGTACAACAGATTCGGTTTTGCCAGAGATGCCAGGGAATTGGTGAGCCCATTCAACAATTTGTCGGTGACCTGAGACAGTTAGCCAGTGTGTGCCATTTTGGGCTGTTAGAGAACACAGGACCAGTTAGCCGAGCACATGTGTAGTGCCGTAATAAGGGCTAGGTTGCTAACGGTGCAAAATGACTTAGCGCTGACTGGGGCAGTTGAGCTAGCTTTGCAGCTAGTGGACACGGATAAGCTAACCTCAGAGCTAAACAGGCACCAGTCTCAGAAGACACCAGAAGGGACGACATCAGTGAACGCAGTGGACTCGGAGGACGAATGGAGCATGGCAGATGATTACGAGGCGTACGCAGTGAGCTGTAGGTCTCCTCCAAAGGGCCCCGTCTGCAGGGTTTGTGGGTCCCCGATGCACCAGAGTTATGGGCAAGCATGCCCAGCAAGAAGGAAATGGTGTAGCAAGTGTGGGCGCATGAATCATTTTGCCAGAATGTGTCGGTCCCCATCATTGTGGAGCCCGCCAAGTAGACCAGCCCGTCCACCTACAACCATCATCCACTCGGTGAGTGCTAAAGCTAGCGGGCTTTCCTACTGCATGGTGGAATTGGATGGTCACGCTTTGCCATTGTTTCTCGACACGACATCGGTGCGGTCAGTGCTAAATTGGGCCACGGTAAAAAAGATTTTCCCTTGCTACAGGATCAGGAAGAACTTGGTGCCACTGTATGGCTATGGTGGTGGTAGAATGTACAATGTCGGGACTGTGGAGTTGACTGCTTGCTATAACAACAAAGTGGTGCAGGACTTCACGTTCCAGGTAACAGCGCATGGTGAAAATATTATGGTGTGTGATCTGTTTTATGGATTGGGGTTCACCATTAAGGACAGTGCTGGATTCAAGTGGTCCGGATGTGGACAGTGGAGATTGCCGGACCCAGTGGATGACGTTGTGGCGTGGGATGAGGTACCTGCTGGCAGTGCCGGAACTGAAGCACAGGTTTCTGACACCCAGGAAGACAACTGCTCAGTGGAGGAACAGGACGACTCCAGTGCACGCGCTCGGCCAGCTATTTTGGGAGTGACCGAGTTAGTGAGTGGAGGGTCCATTCAGACGGATGTCACCAGGGAGACACTGGACATTTTCGGTGCCAAAGTTAAGCTTCGGACGATGACGGATGAGGGGTCCACTGAGACGACAGTGTCATGACAACACAATATGGGTGAAGGATATGGAGCTTCCGGAACTGCAGCAGCGCGTCAAGCCGAGCAAGGAGATGCTCCAGGTCATGGACTGGGTTCAGGTTCGTGCCGAGGAGAGACCGGGGTAACAACTGGCTGGATCGCAACCAGTGGGACATCGGGCGGCACTGAGGATTGTGGCAAAAGTGGGAGCGGCATGTTTCTGGCTGGCAGACGGGTCAATCCGACACGCAGACCAGCTGTGGCGTGTCCAGGTGGAAGTTTCGACTGATGAGGCTACGCAGGAGTCTGTGAAGGTGCTGGGAGACCCAATCTCCTGTGTTTTGGCAATCGGCCCTGGTCCTGGGGGCCTGTCACCTTCAGGGCGTGTCCACCGTGGGGCTGCGGGCCCTCCAGGCAGACCCTCCCTTGCCATGGAAGACTGTGAAGAAGAGACTATGGAGTCTTTAGGTAGGAGCACTGCTGGTATATCAGGTAAAAGTGGCAGAATAAACCACTTGGCCGTGCAGGCCGCATGGCAGTCCACCCACCCGCCCTAGTTCTAGTGTTCTGTGGTGTTGTTTACTGTGTTTATTGGGGGTTTTATCTACATAATTTGGGTGGGTTTAATTTGGTGTGTTTTTCTGCTCTATAAAGGGGGGGAGAATTTGATGATGTGTTTTATTGTGAAGTACTGTGTGATGACGCCACCACACCACCCTATAAATAGGGGCGATTACCACTTTGGGCTTCCTTTTGTCCGGATGACGCCATATTGTATAGCACCTGGTGTATTGCAACCTGTAATATAACAAAGTCCAGTTCTAGTGCAACCTTTTATCTGCCTCCCTTCGTGCTAGGTTTACAGGCATAACACTCCCCACTCCTCTTCAGCCCCACGGAGCTCAGCAACGTTGATTCCCATGGCAGCTGCAACACTGGTTTCCAAAACGCTGGTTCCCATGGCTATGGGCTGCACGGTGGCACAGTGGTTTAGCACTGTGGCAGCACAGTTTACCCTCGGCCGGGGGATCGCGGGGATCATGAGATCGTGGGTTCGATCCCAGCCCCCGACCAACAGTGAGCTGTGTGGAGTTTGCATGTTCTCCCCGTGTTGCGTGGGTTTACTCCGGGATTTCTCCGGTTTCCTCCCGCATACCAAAAACATGTAGGTTTAGGGCGCTCGCGCACGCAGCGACCAGCAGCCGGTGGCTTGTCACCAGACTGCAAACCAAATCTACCTACGGGTACAAATAAGTAACAAAAAAAAAAAAAAAAATATGTAGTGCCGGCTCCATGTCATCCTCCACCTGCAGTGCTGGCTTCTCCTCATCTGCTGTGAGGGTGCCAATGGCTGCTGCCCCACCAGCAGCCACAGCTTCTACACCTGATTCATCTCCGTCAGCGACAGCAGAGCAGTGGAACAGGCAAGTACATACTCATTTCTCCTTACCACCTAATGAGATGTCTTGCCTTGTTTCAGGTGAGGGGTCTCAGCAGCAGCCCCCTCCTACTGCTGAGTCCCCACCATCTGTTGCTGGCACCCCTTTGTGTGTGCTGTCTCCCACCCTGGTCTCTCAGTTTTTCTCCGAGGTGTACATAGCAGCTCAGGCAGTCTCCAAGGTGCATGATTCTGCTCCAGCTGCTCCTGAGGTGCACATCCCAGCTCGAGCTCTTCCCAAGGTTCACACTACAGCTTCTGCTATCCCCATGGTGCACGAGCCTGCTCCTGCGACCCCTGAGTTGCCCATCCCAGCTCCAGTCCTCCCCAAGGTGGATGCAGCAGCTCTGGCAGTCTCTGAGGCACATGAGCCTGACCCAGCTGTCCCCAAGGTGCACATCCCAGCTCCAGTCCTACCTGAGGTGCACGTAGCAGCTCCGGCAGTCCCTGAGGCTCACACCACAGCTCCAGCTCTTCCTGAGGTGCATGCTCTGGCTCCTGCGGCTCATCTTGAGGTTGTCACCCCAGCAGCAGAGGACCGGGAGCTCAGGCAAGTTCATTTCTTTACTTTTATAACATCAATACTAGTTAAGACTTGGCTATCTCGGCTTATTCTCTCTCGGCGCCACACGAGTAGGCTGCCTTTTGCAACAGCAGCTCGATTCCGAGTTTTTTTTTCCCTTCCTCTCTCTTTTGATCAGTCTTTTTTTTTCACCCCACTTATATCACGGACACACAGATCGTCCCAAATGTCTCCTGAGCCGGTGGACGGAGCCACTGTTTATAGCAGGATACGATACAACAGGGAAGAGCTGCTAGCATTTAACCGCCACCCGGTCCCATTGGAAAAACTCAACATACCGAGAGAACTGAGGCGAAAGCGTCGCGGCTGCCGGGCTGGAGTAAGGTGGAGGACAAAAAATATAAGGTACAGACCATCCCTTCCATCTGTTGTCATGGGAAATGTACGGTCGATACTGGGAAAGTTAGATGAGCTAGCGGCTATCTCCCGTTATGATAGCACTTACTGGGAGTGCTCTCTCCTTTTGTTTACTGAGACGTGGCTAACTGAACTAGCAGCAGATGCTAACATTGAGCTGGAGGGTTTTCACATGATACGAGCTGACCGAACACCGGACAGTGGCAAAGCTAGGGGCGGTGGAGTGATAATGTATGTTAACAACAACTGGTGCAGACCGGGACATATCACTGTTAAACAACGACACTGCAGCAAAGACATTGAGTTGCTAGCTGTTAGCATGAGGCCTACATATCTCCCGAGAGAACACTCACACGTGATCTGCATTGTTGTTTATGCAAATCCGACGGCGAACGCTGGGACAGCGCGTGACGTCATCCATTCAGTAACCAGCAGGCTGCAGACAGAACACCCAGATGCTCTTCTCCTCATCTCAGGCGATTTCAACCACGTTTCACTGTCTCCCATTCTACCCACGTTCACCCAGTATGTCACATGCCACACTAGAGACAATAAAACACTGGATTTATTCTACGCAAACACTAAGGAGGCGTACACCTCATCACAACTCCCCCCACTCGGGAGATCGGATCACAACTTGGTTCATCTCCGGCCGGTGTACAAACCCCTAGTGCACAGACAACCTCCGGCCATGCACACTGTGGAGTTATGGTCTGAGGAGACAATGGACACTCTAAAGGACTGTTTTGAAGCCACCGCCTGGAAGCAGCTCTGCGATCCACATGGTGAGGACATCGATGGCCTCATTCACACCTTCACGGGCTACCTCAGCTTCTGTGTGGACAAATCCGTTCCCACCAAGACCATACGGCGTCACTCAAACAACAAACCCTGGATCAACCCTGAGATAAAAACACTTCTGAGAGAGAAGAAGAGGATCTTCAGGTCGGGGAACAGGGAGATGCTGAAGTCCGTACAGAGGGAGCTGAGGAGAAAGATCAGAGAAGGCAAGGACAGCTTCAGGAAGAAGATGGAGGACAAGTTGCAACAGAGCGACATCAGCGGGGTCTGGAGAAACCTCAAAACCATCTCGGGGCTCCAGAATACCTCCCCCCAGGCCACGGGGGGCAGGGAGTGGGCAAACAACCTGAATCTGTTTTTCAATAGATTTGACCAACCGCCCTCCCCCCTGTCTGCACAACAACCACTGCTGCCTCTAAGAAATCAAGTCCTGCTGCCCACTCCCCACTCCACCGACACCCCCCCCCCCCCACTCCCAACACACAGCCCCCCATCCTGACCCTGACCAAGACCCAGGTGAGGACGGAGCTGAGGAAGATCAAGGCGAGGAAGGCGTCGGGATCGGACGGCATCAGCGCAAAGCTCCTCAAGTCCTGTGCAGACCAGCTGTGTGGGATTGTGACGTATATCTTCAACATGAGCCTGAAACTGGGGAGGGTACCACAGCTGTGGAAAACATCTTGTGTGGTACCTGTACCAAAAACTTCCCACCCCAAAGACCTGAACGGCTACAGACCGGTGGCCTTGACGTCCCACTTGATGAAGACCCTGGAGAGACTACTCCTTGCTCATCTCCGCCCCCTGGTGGAACCAGCGATGGATCCACTCCAGTTTGCCTACCAGCATGGCATTGGGGTGGAAGATGCGGTGATCTTCCTCCTTCACCGTTCTCTGTCCCACCTGGAGAAGCCCGGGAATATGGTGAGGATCATGTTCTTTGACTTCTCCAGTGCTTTCAACACCATCCAACCGATGATCCTGAAGGACAAGCTGCTGCGCGCAGGGGTGGACCAGCACCTGTCATCATGGATCCTGGACTACCTCACGAACCGGCCTCAGTTTGTGAGAACCCGGGACTGTGTTTCCGACACGATCATCAGTAGCACGGGGGCCCCCCAGGGAACGGTGCTGGCTCCCTTCCTGTTCACTCTTTATACTGCGGACTTCTCACACAACACAACACACTGCCATCTACAGAAGTTCTCTGATGACTCTGCGATCATTGGTCTCATCTCCAACGGAGATGAAGCTGAGTACAGAGGGCTTATCCAGGACTTCGTGGACTGGTGCCATCGGAACTGCCTCCAGATCAACGCGAGGAAAACTAAGGAGCTGGTGGTGGACTGCCGCAGGCATGGGCAGCCCCTCACAGCACCAGTAAATATACAGGGAACAGACATTGAGATGGTGACATCCTATAAGTACCTGGGTGTTCATCTGAACAATAAACTAGACTGGTCACACAATACTGACGCACTCTACAAGAAGGGACAGCGCAGGCTGTTCCTGCTGAGGAGACTCAGGTCTTTTGGTGTACAAGGGGCGCTGCTGAAGTCATTCTATGACACGGTGGTGGCATCAGCCATCACTTTTGGAGTGGTCTGCTGGGGCAGTGGCATTACTGCAGCCGATTAAAAGAGACTGAACAAACTGATTAAGAAAGCTAGCTCTGTCCTGGGGCAGCGCCTTGATCCGATGGAGGAGATGGGAGAGAGAAGGACGGTGGCTAAACTGTCATCTCTGCTGGAGTCCGAGTTCCACCCTATGCAGGACGTACTGAATGCACTGAGGAGCTCATTTAGCAGCAGACTACATCATCCCAGGTGCACAACCGAGAGGTTTCGCAGGTCCTTCCTACCAACGGCTGTCAGACTGTACAACCTAAGCAGGGCTGCTCGCAGAGATAGCAAAAAGATGTAACAAACTAATAGTTTTTTGAATGCAAAAGATGCAATAGACTTACACAATGGTCCCCTCCGGCATACAACTAGGAACATACCGGTCGCTATGGAGAGTGAGAATATGTATGGGCACATAATCATACCATGTAGGATAACTAAGTAGACGGTTATGCTGTTTCATCCCATCTAGCAACAATGCTCAGCACTGGGTGTGTTTATATTTATATATCTATATATTTATTCCATCTAGCTACATTGCTCCGCACTGTGTGTGTTTATATACTTGCATATTTATTCCACCTAGCTGCAATGCTCCGTACTGTGGGTGTTCATATATTCATATATTTATTCCATCCAGCTACAATGCTCTGCACTGTGTGTCTGTGTGTGTGTGTATATATATATATTTTATAGTAATATGTACATATGTATATTAGCTGTTCTTGCTTGCTTTTTTTTTTTTTTTCCTTGCCTTCTGATTGTTGCTCTGAGTGTTGCTATCCCTGTGCTGTTGCAATCCTGGAATTTCCCCGTTGTGGGACTAATAAAGGCTTATCTTATCTTATCTTATCTCCTGGTGATTTTGGGGATGCGTCACTCTGCCCTTTTCCCCCCTCTAAGGTGACTGCAGCGGGGCTGGTTCTTCAGGCGTCGGGGCCGGACACCCCTGCACCATCCGTTCCAGAGGTCAGGGGACCTCCATCCATCGCTCCATATCATACCATACCAAATTTATTTATAAAGCACATTAAAAAACAGCAAAGTTGACCAAAGTGCAGCGCAGTAATAAATAAGCTTAAGTATAACTAGACAAAAGATAAGTAAAAGACAATAAAAACTTAACATGCAGCAGAAAAAGAAGCAACTCACAACACGTGTAAAAATAAAATGCCAAACACAGCAGACATCCATCCATCCATCCATCTTCTACCGCTTTTCCGGAGGTCCGGGTCATGGAGGCAGCAGTTCAAGCAGAGAAGCCCAGACTTCCCTCTCCCCAGCCACCTGCTCCAGCTCTTCAGAGGGGATACCAAGGCGTTCCCAGACCAGCTGGGAGACATAGTCTCTCTACCGAGTCCTGGGTCTGCCCCGGGGTCTCCTCCCAGTGGGACGTGCCTGAAACACCTCAAGTGGGAGGCGTCCAGGAGGCATCCTAATCAGATGCCCATACCACCTCAACTGACTCCTTTCAATGTGGAGGAGCAGCGGTTCTACTCTGAGCCTCTCCCGGATGACTGAGCTCCTCACCCTATCTCTGAGGGTGAGTCCAGCAATCCTACGGAGAAAGCTCATTTCAGCCGCTTGTATCCGCGATCTTGTTCTATTGTTCTATCTCGTCACGAGCTTTGGGTAATGACCGAAAGAACGAGAATGACAAAGCAGACAATAAAATTAATAAAATTAAGGTGAGTTAAAAGCCAAGGAAAACAGATGTGCTTTTAAATGAGATTTAAAAACAGAAAGTGGGGAGGCCTGCCTACCATGAAATGGCAACTCATTCCATAGCCTAGGGGCTGCAGCAGCAAAGGCTTGATCCCCTTTGAGCTTCAGCCCTGTTTCAGGGATCGCCAAGAGCAGTTGATCAGCTGAGCTTAGAAATCGTGGTTCAACATAAGGCTGAAGTAAGTCAGAAAGGTAGGGTGGAACAAGACTATTAAGACATTTAAAAATATAAAGGAGAGTTTTAAAATCGATTCCGTAATGCACAAGGAGCCAGTGGAGGGAAGCCAGAATAGGTGAAATGCGCTCACGCCGGTGGGCTTTTGTTAAAAGGTGGGCAGCAGCATTTTGTACAAGTTGAAGATGAGCGACAGAAGCTTGGCTGATCCCAACAAAAAGTGCATTACAGTAATCCAAACGAGTCGTGATAAAAGCATGCAAAAGTTTTTCAAGATCTTTCCTTGACACAATGGATTTGACTTTGGCTATTTGTCTTAACTGATAAAATCTTTTCTGAAGGACACAGATGATGTGCTTGTCAAATTTAAAATCAGAATCCAGTTTGACCCCCAGAAGTCAGGGGACCTCCACCCGTCACTCCAGAGGTCAGGAAAATTCCACCCGTCCCTCCAGATGCCAGGGGACCTCCACCTATCGCCCCAGAGGCCAGCGGGCTTCTATCCGTTGCTCCAGAGGCCAGTGCACCACTGTTGCCCACTCCTGAGGTCTGGGGGTCCATGGACTTGGGTGGGCCCCCTGGTTCACCTTGTATTCTGATCTGGGGTCCTGTGGACTTTGGTAGGCCCCCTGGTCTGCCTTTGTTTTCGGTCTGGGGGCCCATGAACCGTGGTAGGTCGCTGGATTTGCTGTGCTCCCTGGTCCGGTGGCCGAGAGACTCTGGGAGGCCACCTGATTGCCCACATTTCCATAGATGGGGCCCTTGGATGCTGGTCTGCCACCCGATTCACTGTGCTCCCCAGTCCAGTGATCCTGGAACTCTAAGAGACTACTTGTTGGACATTTTTTTTTGTGAAATTCCTGTATTCTCCCCCCTCTTCCTGCCTGTTTTGGTGTTTTTGTTGTTGTTTAGGGGTGTCTGGAATTCACCCCTTAGATGGGAGATTATGTCAAGCTCTGGGCATGGTCCCAGACTGTGCCCACGCTTTTATTCATTTTTGTTCCTCTGTGATTATTACTATTATTATTTAGTATAGTTATTGTCTCCTGTGTCTCCCCTTGTCTGTTGTGTCACCCCATGTTTGTCTCTAGTGTCTTTATTATGGTCCTGCGGTATACAGTGGTGTGAAAAAGTGTTTGGCCCCTTCCTGATTTCTCATTTTTTTGTGTTTGTCACACTTAAATGTTTCAGATCATCAAATTTAAATATTAGACAAAGATAACACAAGTAAACACAAAATGCAGTTTTTAAATGAAGGCGTTTATTATTAAGGGGGAAAAAAATCCAAATCTGCATGGCCCTGTGTGAAAAAGTGATTGCCCCTAAACGTAATAACTGGTTGGGCCACCCTTAGTAGCAACAACAGCAATCAAGCATTTGCGATAACTGGCAAACTTTTACTGTGCTGTGGAGGAATTCTGGCCCACTCATCTTTGCAGAATTGTTGTAATTCAGCTTCACTGGAGGGGTTTCGAGCATGAACCGTCTTTTTAAGGTCATGCTGCAGAACCCAAGTGCACTTTAGCTTGAGATCACAAATATATGGCCGGACATTCTCCTTCAGGATTTTTTGGTAGACAGCAGAATTCATGGTTCCATTTACCACAGCAAGTCTTCCAGGTCCTGAAACAGCAAAACGGCCCCAGACCATCGCACTACCACCACCATATTTTACTGTTGGTATGATGTTGACATGGTACAGACCCAAGAAGCAGACACGACTCAGGAAACACAGTTAACCTTTTATTAATAATTGTGTGAATGTATGGATGCGTGTGTGAATGTCTGTAGTGAGTAGTGTGTGGCTGAGTCAGCTTGGGGCGAGCAGAGCACCGTGCAACCTGGCAACCCTAAGGACTAAGCAGAGGGACAATTAGGAGCAATCCTGACAGGAGAAGCGCCAGATAAAACTGTCCTTATTTTTTGCTGAGTTGGAGAAGCACACAGGTTAGCACACCAGCCCAGGCCAGCAGGACAGTGCCAGTTGCCCCATAGGAGATGTAGCAGGCAGGTGAACGAGGCAGGGAGGTCCGCCGCCAGGTGGATGAGAGTCCGCCGCCAAGAGGACACCACCTGTGCACAGGGGAAGGAGATGGGTGAGAGGAAAGGTTCAGGCTTACTTGGCTGCCAGATGGTTAGGAGACCCTAGGCGAGCAGAAGCGCTGGAAAGACGATGAGGCTGGAAGCTCAGTGTAGAGTTGGTGAGCTCAGATTCCTCAGGAAGGACGCAGACGACTCCACGCTGATCCCTGGGTCTCACAGAATATATAGGCAGAGCCAGAGAGCAGGCAGGTGTGTGCGCAGGTGCGTGCACAGGTGCGCCTAATTGGCGGCCATGACAGTACTCCCCCCCAACGACACGCCTCTCGGCTGTTGATCCATCCTACCTGGGTGCGCCTGGTGGAAGTCCCTGATGAGTTGCTTGTCCAGCACGAAAAGAAATCCAGGGCCACGTGGGACCACGGCCTGCCGGGGATGCTGAGGGGATGAAGTAATCCAGCTGGAGGAGAAGAAGACGTCTTCCCGGTGGCACACTGAGGACAGGCCCGGATGTACTCCCTGACATCCCTCTGCAGCGACGGTCACCAAAATGTCCTCTGGATCACCTCCACTGTGCGTCCCTGCACTGGGTGACACGAGAACTTAGATGAATGACCCCAATGAATAACCTTCCCCCCGGATGGCTGATGGAACAAACAGTCTACCCGCTGGCCCCCCACCCGGGTTGGGCTCATCCTCCAGAGCCTTCAACACCTTGTCCTTAATACCCCATTGGCTACAAATTGAATAGGCCTACTTTAAGTTACTTCCCTCAGAGAGTTTTTTTCCCACAGTCATTACAACTTTAAACACTCAGACATAGTAACAGTAACTATGTGATCATTTTAATTCATTGATTTATACACACTTTGTTTATTTATACACCCTTCTAATCATTAATGTGTGATGTGTGTTGTCATAACTGGCCCTTTAGGGCAGAAATAAGGCACCATTCACCTGCTGTCAGTTTGCTCATTTAATAAAGAATAATAAGGAACATAAGTACTGGCCACAAAGGGTGATTACAAAAAGGCAATAAACATGGACCACAAGGAGTGACTAGAGGAAGATACAATAATGGAAAACCATGAAAGGTTACTTACAATAAATTCACAAAGCAGAGATTTAAACAGGACTCGGGCGGAGGGATTCCTGTCTATACAGGGTGAGGTCGCAGCGAGGAATAAGAATCGCCAGCAGATTTAAATAATACAAGGGGGGAAACCAAAATGTGACTCAGGTGTGGATGCAACAGTGAGAACGTAATTAGGAACACTAAACAGCTGTGACAGGTCGGGAACAGATTTGACAGGCGGAAGTCATGTCACCACACTGTCAACATAAAAGCACAAATAATAGTGGAAGAAAATCAGGACGAAATACATATACAGAAAAAGGGAAATAACCAAAAGACCTGAGCATGGTACAGACCTGCGCTCGGCATCATGACAGTGCTCCTCCCTTAAAGAGTGGATCCAAGACACCCTGCAGTAACATCAAAAGGAATGAAAGCCCCCTTCCCCCCAGCAGAAATAACTTCAAAAACTGACCCCGGGAGGGTGGTGGGGGGATCCAGGCCTGGAGGGAGAGACACAAAAACAAAAACAACCCAAAATACACATGATCCATCATCATCATAGTAGTCTGTCGTGGGCGACAATGACTGTTTCATTTAGGTCTGATCAGATTCCTCCACACAGCTCTGTCCTTAGCCTTCCACTGCCAGGAACTCCTGTCTATGTCCAACTTCTTCAAGTTTCTTTTTACAGTGTCTTTAAATCTGAGCCTTGGTCTACCCTGATTGCAGTTGCCCTCGCATAACTGTGAGTAGAGTAACTGCCGAGGGAGACGCTGGTGGTCAATCCTCTCAACATGTCCGAGCCATCTCAGGTTCATCTGTCTTTGCAAGTCCTCCACTGATGGTAGACCAGCTCGTTTCAACACTTCTATGTTGGTTATCTTGTCTTTCCATGAGATGTTCATTATGGCTCGAAGGTGTCTCATCATGTACGCGTGGAGTTTCTTCACCTGCACTCTGTAGACAGTCCAAGTTTCCGCACTGTACAATAGAGTAGCCAGTACTGTCGCTCTGTACACTTTGCATTTCACACAGATAGACACATGTTGATTGTTCCACAGTCTCTCCCTCAAGTTTCCAAACATAGTGCTCGCTCTTCCCATTCTGAGAGATAGTTCATCCTCCAGCCTAGCACTCTCTGAAACAGTACTCCCTAGATACTTGAAAGTCTTGCACTTGACTAGTGGGTCTGTACCAATGCTGATCTCTTCTGGTAGTGATGTTGATAATTGGAACTTTGGTGGTTGATAAAGGCACTCTGTCTTCTTGATGTTGATTTGGAGGCTGAATTGGCTAGCTGCTCTTGCAAATTTCTCCACTAAAGATTGTATATCTTCCACGCTGTGTGCAACTAGAGCACTGTCGTCGGCAAAGAGCATTTCTCTTACTACCTTTATCGATGTCTTACTCTTGGCTTTAAACTGTGCCACATTGAACAAGTCTGCTTCTTTCCTTGTTTGAATGTATACTTCTTCTGAAGTGTCTTTGAAGGCCACCTCAAGCATGGCTGCCAGATATAGTGAGAAGAGTGTAGGTGCCAGCACACACCCTTGTTTCACCCCGTTGCTTACTGAAAAGTCTTTAGATACTGAACCACTCATTGCCATGTTTGCTTGCATACCTGTATGGAGTGTCTCAATCAGGCTGACAAACTTCTCTGTACAACCATATTTCTTGAGTACCTGCCAAAGTCCTTGTCACGAAACAGTATCAAAGGCTTTACTGAAGTCTATGAAGATTACATAAAGCGGCATGTTCTGTTCGATACACTTTTCTTGAACCTGTTTCAAGCAGAAAATCATGTCCATTGTGCTTCTTCCACTTCTAAAGCCGCACTGGGTTTCCAGTAGTACATTCTGCGAGATGTGTTTATTGAGTATGTTAAGTAGTACACGTGAGAGAATCTTACCAACAGTGGCTAGCAGTGATATACCTCAGTAATTTCCACAATCTTTCCTGTCACCTTTCTTGAACAAAGGCATAATACTTGCATCCTTCCAGTCTTGAGGTGCTTTCTGGGCATCCCATATCTCTTGGATGAGCTTGTGCAGGCAGTTGGTCAGCTGAACACCACCAAATTTCCACACTTCTCCTGGAATTCCATCCCTTCCTGGAGCTTTACCATCCTGTGTTGTCCTGATAGCTGCCATTAGTTCATCAAAATCTGGTGGTTCATCTAGACTTGATACAGCTGGTCGCTGCACTAGAGCTTCTTTAGCCTCTTCAGTGAGATCTCCAGGGTTGTTTTGTAGTTAGTTGGTCAAAGTGGTCTGCGAATTTGTCCAGGATGTTGTCTTTCTCCTGAAAAACTGTTTCACCATCCATAGCCTTTAGTTGGATCAGTCCTCTTGGTTTAGGGCCATAGATTTCTCTCAAACCTGTGAAGAATGTTTTCATGTCCTTCCTGTCTGCTGCAGTTTGAAATTCCTCCGCTTTTTAATCCCACCAGTTGGACTTCATCTCTCTGGTGTACTTCTGTAGCTCACTCTGAGCCTTTGAGTATTTCTTCTTCCTCAACCTTGTGTTACACTGTAGGTTTTCCTGCCTAGCTGTATTCCTCGGTTCTAGTAGTTTCTTCAGGTGTTCATTATGCTCATCAAACCAATCTTGATGTTTCCTCTCAGGGTGGCCTAATACATCACTCGCAGTCTGATACACCATATCCTTCAGTGTTGCCCATTTCTCTTCTATGTCATTCTCTGAGTTGTTGCTGTCCCAATCTTTCAAGTTTTCATCCATTTCCTGTGTAAGTTCTTCCTGCTTCTTTTGGCCTTTCAGTGCACTAGTGTTTAGCTTCCGTGGTGGCTTCGCACCCGTCCTGCAGCGTTGTTTTCTTCTCCAAATCCTTAATCTAGATCTCAGCATAACATGATCCGTACCACAGTCTGTGCCTCTCATTGCTCTGGTGTCCAATACATCCCTTCTGTCTCTCTGTCTGACTATGATGTAGTCTAATAAGTGCCAGTGCTTGGATCTTGGGTGCATCCACATGTTCTTGTGTGTGTCCTTGTGCTTAAATAGAGTGTTGGTTATCACAAGGTTGTACTCTGAACATAGTGCAAGTAGAAGTTCTCCATTAGCATTGCACTTGCCTACTCCATAAATGCCTAGCACTCCTTTCCATTTCTCGGTGTCAGAAACAACTCTGGCATTAAAATCTCCAACGAGTATCAGCCTGTCATCAGTTGGAACACGCCTGATAGTTTCACATAAATCACTGTAGAACTCTTCCTTCACCTCCTCTGTGTTGGTCATTGTTGGGGCATATACACTGATGAGTGTGGCATACATCTTCAGGTCGGGGAACAGGGAGATGCTGAAGTCCGTACAGAGGGAGCTGAGGAGAAAGATCAGAGAAGGCAAGGACAGCTTCAGGAGGAAGATGGAGGACAAGCTGCAACAGAGCGACATCAGCGGGGTCTGGAGAAACCTCAAAACCATCTCTGGGCTCCAGAATACCTCCCCCCAGGCCACGGGGGGCAGGGAGTGGGCGAACAATCTGAATTTGTTTTTCAATAGGTTTGACCAACCGCCCTCCCCCCTGACTGCACAACAACCACTGCTGCCTGTAAAGACATCAAGTCCTGCTGCCCACTCCCCACTCCACCAACACCCCCCCACTCCCAACACACAGCCCCCCATCCTGACCCTGACCAGGACCCAGGTGAGCACGGAGCTGAGGAAGATCAAGGCGAGGAAGGCGTCGGGACCGGACGGCATCAGCGCAAAGCTCCTCAAGTCCTGTGCAGACCAGCTGTGTGGGATTGTGACGTACATCTTCAACCTGAGCCTGAAGCTGGGGAGGGTACCACAGCTGTGGAAAACATCTTGTGTGGTACCTGTACCAAAAACTTCCCACCCCAAAGACCTGAACAGCTACAGACCGGTGGCCTTGACGTCCCACTTGATGAAGACCCGGGAGAGACTGCTCCTTGCTCACCTCCGCCCCCTGGTAGAACCAGCGATGGATCCACTCCAGTTCGCCTACCAGCATGGAATTGGGGTGGAGGATGCGGTGATCTTCCTCCTTCACCGTTCTCTGTCCCACCTAGAGAAGCCCGGGAACGCAGTGAGGATCATGTTCTTTGACTTCCCCAGTGCTTTCAACACCATCCAACTGATGATCCTGAAGGACAAGCTGCTGCGCGCAGGGGTGGACCAGCACCTGTCATCATGGATCCTGGACTACCTCACGAACCAACCTCAGTTTGTGAGAACCTGGGACTGTGTGTCCAACACGATCATCGGTAGCACGGGGGCCCCCCAGGGAACGATGTTGGCTCCCTTCCTGTTCACTCTTTATACTGCGGACTTCTCACACAACACAACACACTGCTATCTACAGAAGTTCTCTGATGACTCTGCGATCGTTGGCCTCATCTCCAATGGAGATGAAGCTGAGTACAGAGGGCTTATCCAGGACTTTGTGGACTGGAACTGCCTCCAGATCAACGCGAGGAAAACTAAGGAGCTGGTGGTGGACTGCTGCAGGCAAGGACAACCCCTCACAGCACCAGTAAATATACAGGGAACAGACATTGAGATGGTGACATCCTACAAGTACCTGGGTGTTCATCTGAACAATAAACTAGACTGGTCACACAATACTGACGTACTCTACAAGAAGGGACAGCGCAGGCTGTTCCTGCTGAGGAGACTCAGGTCTTTTGGTGTACAAGGGGCACTGCTGCAGACATTCTATGACACGGTGGTGGCATCAGCCATCACTTTTGGAGTGGTCTGCTGGGGCAGTGGCATTACTGCAGCCGATAGGAAGAGACTGAACAAACTGATCAAGAAAGCTAGCTCCGTCCTGGGGCAGCGCCTTGATCCGGTGGAGGAGACAGGAGAGAGAAGGACGGTGGCTAAACTGTCATCTCTGCTGGAGTCCGAGTTCCACCCTATGCAGGACATACTGAATGTACTGAGGAGCTCATTTAGCAGCAGACTCCATCATCCTAGGTGCACAACCGAGAGGTTTCGCAGGTCCTTCCTGCCAACGGCTGTCAGACTGTACAACCTAAGCAGGGCTGTTCGCAGAGATAGCAAAAAGACGTAACAACCTAATAGTTTTTTGAATGCAAAAGATGCAATAGACTTACACAATGGTCCCCTCCGGCATACAACTAGGAAAATAGCGGTCACTATGGAGGGTGAGAATATATATGGGCACATAATCATACCATGTAGGATAACTAAGTAGACGGTTGTGCTGTTTCATCCCATCTAGCAACAATGCTCTGCACTGTGTGTGTTTGTACATTTACATATTTATTCCATCTAGCTACAATGCTCCGCACTGGGTGTGTTTATGTTTATGTTTATATTTATATATCTACATATTATTCCATCTAGCTACATTGCTCCGCACTGTGTGTTTATATATTTACATATTTTTTCCACCTAGCTGCAATGCTCCGTACTGTGTGTTTATATACTCATATATTTATCCCATCCAGCTACAATGCTCTACACTGTGTCTGTGTGTATATATATATATTTATAGTAATATGTACAAATGTATATTAGCTGTTCTTGCTTGCTTGCTTTTTTTTCTTGCCTTCTGATTGTTGCTCTGAGTGTTGCTATCCCTGTGCTGTTGCAATCCTGGAATTTCCCCGTTGTGGGACTAATAAAGGCTTATCTTATCTTATACATCTTCCGCTGTAGTGGGAGTCTCATAGTCATTATCCTGTCATTGATTGGCACCGGTTCCTCATCAAGCATTGCTGCTATCTCCTTTCTAACTGCAAAGCCCACTCCTGCTTCTCTCCTTTCTTGAGTTGATTTCCCACTCCAAAAGAAGATGTACCCATGGTCTTCCAGGCTGTCATATGCAGGCAATCTTGTTTCACTAAGTGCAGCTATGTCTACATTTTACCTGTTCATTTCCAGGGCCACAAGCATGTTCTGTCTTTCTGGGCACTGTGATGTTGTTCTGTCCAACAGAGTGCGTACATCCCATTCTGCTACACACAAGGTTGCTGTTTTCCTCTTCTTTTGTCTTCCTGCTTCTAGCTTACTTTTCGCTGCCTGTCGGAGTGTGAACAGATCAGCGCGGACCTTGTAAGCCCGGGCGACGTCAAAGCCGGTATGAGTTGCTTTCTGATTGACAATTTCATGAAACTGCTTGCAAAGTATTTGAGTACTGCTAGCTTTTGCTGGACTAGCAGCACATTCTTGGCAGATAAAGGTATTATCAGTGGCAAGGAAAAGCCAAGATAAACTGACTCCAGTATCTGTTGCAGTGACTGACCAGATGATAGGTTTGTTTATCTCTGCTCTTTGTGTAGTGCATGTCACACCGACTGGCACAGTCCACCATAGACTTTGCAACAGATGTGTTTATCTGCCAGGATGTCCAGTCTCACCCCATGTAACTGGAAGTGGTCCACCACAGACCTGTGACAGATATTGGTTTTAGTTCTGCCAGGATGCCCTGTTTCACCCTCATGCCCTCGGAAGGGTGGGGATGCCAGTTGAGTCGCCGACGACCCGGCCCATGAGACAGGTAGTACCGGTTTTCATGGTTATCCGGTAGCAAGCAAGCCAATGCCTGACCTGCACACTGACAAAACAAAGTACAAAGAAAACTAAGCAATACTAGATACTAGAAACAGTTCTGGTGGCCTTCCAGAGTTCCGGCTCCACCCAACCATCAGGTGGAAAAGGTCAGCCTACCAGGTCTCCAGAGCCTCCAACCAGGATGAAAGAGTCCATCGGGTGGTCTACCAGGATTTAGCAGCCACCCCAGTAAACAAGAGAGTTTGGCAGTCTCCCCGCGTCCCTGGGCCAGTGGGTCACAGTGCACCATACACCTCCCCCTGGAGGAGGCACAGATGGAACGAGTGCTTACCGTGTCTGCCGGGATCCAGGAGATGAACACCAATGAAGGTGATGGCAGTGGGAGAAACACGACAGGCCCAGATGTGGGCCAAGGACCAGCCGCAGCCTTGGACATAGACACCACAATCTCAGTGACCCCGGACTGGGGTGAAGCAGCACCCTCGCTGGCCCCAGACTGAGGCGTTGCGGCACCCTCGGTGGCCGCGGACTGAGGTGAAGCAGCACCCTTGGTGGCCCTGGACTGGGACAGAGCTGTACCCTCGGTGGCCCCGGACTGAGGCATTGCAGCACCCTCGGTGGCCCTGGACTGGGACACAGCTGTACCCTCGGTGGACCTGGACTGAGACAGAGCTGTTCCCATGATGGGCCCCCGGCTGGAGTGTAGCACCCACAGTGGGATCACACTGGAGCGCCGCACCCACGTGGGATTCAAGCTGGAACGCAGCACCCACACACACCCAGACTGAGGAGGGCCTGCACCCTTGGAGGTCCCGGGCTGGGACGGAGCTTCCACAACGACCTCAGCAAGAGGGGAAGCACCACCCATGGAGGTCCCGGACTGAGACGGCGCCTCCATGGTGACCTCAGCTGGAGGAGCTGGACCCACAAAGCCCTCAGGCAGTGGACCCGAACCCACAGAGAACTCCGGTGTAGCTTGATGATTATCGGTGACCCTGAGAGAAGTCTCGGATAGAAGAAGAAGAGGAACAGGGTCAGGGTCACTGGCAGCAGTGGAGCCCAGTGAGGTGAGCAGCTGATGGCTCCACCGGAGAAAAAGAAAAATAACCAAAAGACCTGAGCACAGTACAGATCCGCACTCGGCATCATGACATATATATGGTGGACACGTCACTTGTGGTAACGTATCGCCACTTCCTGTATTGCTGTCTGTCCGTGTGGTTTGCTCTCCTCATTCTCCTGAGGATTTTGCTTTTAATTGTATTTTAACCACTTTTTTCCATCTACCGTTAGTTCTCATTTCTGTTTATCAAGCCTCTTGCACCTGCGTGCGCACTCCATGTCACCTAATCACCCTCTTTAGCCTTCTGTTCACATTTCATTGGTGTTTTTGTTAGCTTCGGATTAGCCACTAGCTATGGCTACTAGCTCTCCTTCCTCTCCTCCTCTGGTGTGCTCTCTCTGTCAGATGTTTAGCTACACCTCTGCCTCTTTTAGTGATAACGGTAAATGTAATAAATGTTGTCTTTTTGAGGCGCTTGAGGCGAGGTTGTCTGATCTGGAATCCCGGCTCTGCTGCATTGAAACACTGTCTGCACCAGTTAATCTTGACAGACATCCCCTAGCTGCAGCGGAGCTCCCTAGCTTAGGGCGGCCCATTAGCGGTCCTCCGGTCCTCCTCAGCAGCGAGGAGACTGGGTGGGTGACGGTGAGAAGGAAGCCTAGCCGCAAAGCCCCAGTTAACCACCGACCTGTTAACGTTTCTAATCGTTTTTCCCTGCTCAGCGACACACCCGCTGAGGAAAAAACTCTGATCATTGGCGACTCTGTAGTCAGAAACGTGAACCTAGAGACTCCTGCGGCCATAGTCAAATGCATTCCTGGGGCCAGAGCAGGCGACATCGAGTCAAATTTGAAAATGCTGGCTAAAAGTAACTGTAAATACTCCACAATTGTTATTCACGCCGGCATTAATGACTTCTGTCTCCGGCAGTCGGAAGTCACGAAACTTAATGTAGAATCGGTGTGTGACTTTGCAAAAACAATGTCTGCCTCTGTAGTATTCTCTGGGCCCCTCCCCAATCTGACCAGTGATGACATGTTAAGCCGCTTGTCATCCTTCAACCGCTGGCTGTCTGTGTGGTGTCCTGCAAACAACGTGGGCTACATAGACAATTGGAGCTCATTTTGGGGAAAACCTGGTCTTATTAGACGAGACGGCGTCCATCCCACTTTGAATGGTGCATCTCATTTATCTAACAATCTGTCATCATTTTTATCCAAATTTCCAAAATCTTGACAACTCAGAGTTGGGACCAGGAAGCAGAGTCGCAGTCTTACACGCCTCTCTACAGCTCCTCTTCATCCGCCGCCCCTCAACTTAGCCCCTGTCTTCCCCATCAGAGAATCATTGTCTGCTCCCTCCAAAGTGAATAAAAATATAATGTATAAGCAAAGTGATTAAACAAAAAGTTGGTAAAACTCAAATTAAACATAAAGCCTCTAAATTTAATGATTTGGCCTCTGTTCTTCCTCTTAATTTAAAAATTAAATGTGGTTTTGTGGCACATATGTTTGGTTCATATTTCCCACAAGAGTGTGGCACATATGTCTGGTTCATATCTCCCACAAATGTATGGCTTATGTGGATTGGGGCTTCACGTCTGGAGGAACAAAGAGTCTGGATCGACGGGGGCCGACAGGAGATGTCGAGGAGGTGTGAAGTCGGACCCTTGTCCCAGAGAGGAGGCCCTGGGGGGATCCCCGGAACATCAGAGAATAAGAGACAATGGTGAATCTTCAGAGACTTGCATTGTGATTGAATGTTTGCAGAAACACCATGTGACTTGAGTTCTTAATCCCCCGGAGGTATAAGAATGTGATGTAACATGATTCTGCCTCTTCTTGCTTTTTGAGAATGTTGGATGATTGTGTTCTGCAATAAAGCCGAACCTGAGAAATAAACTCAAGTCTCGTCATTGAACACAACTTCCACACTGGTGACCCACGACAAAGAATGAGCAGGGAGAATTCTCCTGAGTGGAGCTCATCAGAGGCCAGCCTGATGGCTGCCTCCACGCTCCGGCTGCCTGATTTCTGGCAGCACAGCCCGCGCTCCTGGTTTAGCGCGGTCGAGGCACAGTTCAACCTCCGGAGAATCTCAAAGGATGAAACGAGGTTCTACCATGTGGTAGCGAAGCTGGACAGTCACACGGTCCAGAGGGTGGAAGACCTGGTTAACCACCCACCGGACACCAACAAGTACGGCGCATTGAAGGAGGCGCTGATCAGCCATTTCACCCCCTCGGTGCAACAGCGAGCAGAGGGGCTCCTAGCGCTGACGGAGTCGGAGAACGACAGACCGGTGGACCTGATGGTGAAGATGCTGAGACTGAAAGACTCCGAGGATGGCGAATTTATTTTCGCCCACCTTTTCCTCCGGACTCTGCCGCCAGCAGTGAGAGTGACCCTGGCAGACTCACCCCGATTGGCCAAGCGGGACTACCAGGGGCTCAGCAAGGAGGCGCAGCGACTCGTCGACGCCCACAAGCAGAGCGTGGTTTCGGCCGCGGCAGCTGAGCAGAGGGCGGCGCCCGGAGATGGTTTGGAGCCAGTGGTGACGGCGCCAGACGAACCGACGACGGCAGCAACAGGCGTCAGGCGACGCGGAGCTGAAGACGGCCTGTGTTTCTACCACCGCCGTTTTGCGGAGAGGGCACACAGATGTCTCCCACCGTGCCGCTTCAAGCGTAAGGGAAACGCCAAGACCAGGGGCCGGTAGCAGCTGCGTCCCTCGGAGAAGAAAACAAGCTGCTTTACCTGACAGATGCACACTCGGGGAAACAATTCCTCGTGGACACGGGCTCCCAGCTGAGTTTTGTCACGCCTACCTACGCGGAACGGCTGATGCCGTCCAAAGCTCTCTGGGTGTCAGTATTAGCAGCGAATGGCTCAGCAATTAAGACATTCGGTGAGAGGACCATGCTTCTGTCCTTACAGGGCCGTTCATTTGAATGGACCTTTATTGTAGCGGCAGTCAGTTTTAACATGTTAGGGGCTGATTTTTTGTGCTCACATGGTTTATTGGTTGATCTTGCTAATAGACGTCTGGTTAATGTCTTTTCATTCTATCCCCTGCACAGCTCGGGTGGCCCCGCCGACTGCACACGCCAACGTCACAGCTGCGGGTGGTAAGTTTCATGCTCTGCTCACTTATTTTCCAGCACTCACAGTCCCAAAATTTTCGGCGACAGTGGCCAAACACAGGGTGGAGCCTTTTATCACCACCACTGGGCCGCCCATTTTTGCAAAAGCCCGGCGCTTGGACTCAGCTAAACTGGCAATAGCGCGCGAGGAATTTGCCAACCTGGAAAAACTGGGCATAATTAGACGCTCGAACAGCCCCTGGGCTTCACCGTTACACATGGTCCCAAAGGCTGATGGCTCGTGGCGACCCTGTGGCGATTTCTGCAGGTTGAACAATATCTCGGCACACGACCGCGACCCGATTCCGCACATCCCGGATTTCTCAGTTCATTTGGCAGGGGCGCACATTTTTTCTAAAATAGACTTGGTGCGCGGCTACCATCAAGTCCCCGTGCGCGCGCAGGATATTCCCAAAACCGCGGTAATAACTCCGTTTGGGCTTTTTGAGTTTTTGCGCATGCCGTTTGGGTTAAAGGGCACCGCGCAAACTTTCCAACGCATGATGGATGCAGTTTTACGCGACCTGCCTTTCGTGTTCGTCTATTTAGACGACATATTGGTAGCCAGCACGTCCGAAGACGAACACGAAAACCACCTCACAGCGGTTTTTCGGAGACTGGCAGAGCACGAGTTGATAATTAACCCAGCGAAGTGCCAGTTCGGGGTGGCGCAAATCGATTTTTTGGGGCATCGCGTTTCGCCAGAAGGAGCGGTTCCCCTGCCTGAGAAAGTGCGCGCAATAACAGATTTCCCCCGACCTCAAACGATAAAAGCGCTGCAGGAGTTTCTAGGAATGGTTAATTTTTACAACTGGTTTCTTCCGAGCGCAGCGCGGCTCATGCAGCCACTGTACACGGCACTAAAAAAACAAAATCCCACGAATAAGGTCGAATGGTCTCCGGAGCAGGAGCGCACTTTCTCCCAGGTCAAATCAGCCCTTGCAAGTGCCGTTTTGTTAGCGCACCCGGTTCCAACAGCCCGTTTGGCGCTCACCACCGACGCTTCTGATCTAGCGGTGGGGGCAGTCATTGAGCAGTGTGTGGCAGGGACCTGGCAGCCGCTCGCTTTCTTTAGCAAATCCTTGCGCGATAACGAGCGTAAATACAGCGCGTTTGACAGGGAGCTTTTAGCCCTACACTTGGCCATCCGCCATTTCCAGTTCTGGCTGGAAGGGCGTCGTTTCACTGCTTTCGTGGACCACAAACCGTTAACTTTTGCGATGGCCAAGATCTTAGAACCTTGGTCAGGCCGACAGCAAAGACAGCTAGCCGCAATATCGGAATTCACCACCGATATCCAGCATATCGCAGGTAAACACAATGTAGTGGCAGACTGTCTCTCACATGCTGTGGCAACGCCAGGCCACGTAGGGGCAGACTCGGTGGCTGTGGGCCAGGGCAGTGACGCGGGAGCGCGCGCAGCCCCGGTCCACGTAGGTTTGGATTATGCAGACATGGCTGCAGAGCAGGTTGGTGACGTGGATGTGCACGCGCTCCAGTCTGGACCAACAGGGTTAAGGCTGGAGCACAGGGTGCAGCAAATAGGTATGCCCCCCTTAATATGCGATGTCTCCACGGGACGGCCTCGTCCCATGGTTCCAGCCGCGTGGCGCCGCCGCATTTTTGACTTGGTCCATTCGCTGGCGCACCTGGGGGTGCGCGCATCGATCAAGATGGTGGGGGAGAAATTTGTCTGGCCGGGGTTGCGCAAACAGGTCAAGGAATGGGCAGCAGCTTGTGTAGCGTGCCAGAGGGCTAAGATACACAAGCACACGAGGGCCCCTTTGGAGCCTTTTCACATCCCGGCTAAGCGGTTCGATCATGTGCATGTTGATCTGGTGGGTCCGCTTCCCTCGTCTCAGGGACACACACACCTTTTGACGATGGTGGACCGCACCACGCATTGGCCAGAAGTGGTACCTCTGGCGTCAACAACGGCGGAAGATGTTGCGCGCGCGTTTTTAACAACTTGGGTCGCGCATTTTGGAGTCCCGTCGGACATAACGTCCGACAGAGGCCCTCTATTTGTTTCCGAACTGTGGTCGTCTATGGCCCGCAGCTTAGGGGTGAAGGTTCACCGCACTACCGCGTATAACCCGCAGGCCAACGGTTTATGTGAACGCTTTCATAGGTCATTGAAAGCAGCCCTCAGAGCATCACTCACGGATACAAATTGGGTGGACAAACTTCCATGGGTTTTATTGGGATTGCGTTCTGCACCTAAGGAGGATTTGCAGGCCTCCCCAGCGGAGTTAGTTTTTGCACAACCTCTCCGTTTGCCGGGGGAATTTCTTCCGGAAAATCCTGCGCCAAATTGCCCCCCCGCTCAGCTGTTGCAGAGCGCCACAGGATCAAACACGCTGCCTGGCCCAGTGCTTCACAGTTTTCCACGCGTTTTTGTGCCAGAGGCTTTAAAAAACGCAGAGTTTGGTTTTGTTAGACATGATGCACAACGCCCAGGGCTGCGTCCGCCTTACGATGGACCGTTCCGGGTGCTGGAAAAAAATGAGAAGCATTTCTTGCTAGATTTGGGGGGCAGAAGGGAGCTAATTTGCATAAACAGACTCAAGCCCGCTTTTGTCCTGGCTGATGAACGCGTGCAGTTGGCGAAAGCCCCCCGCCGGGGCAGGCCACCAAGAAGGCATGCTCCAGAGCTCCCACAGAGATGTGCTAACAAATCTAATCCCCAGGTGCGAGGAGACGCTGCAGACACAGTGAAGCCGGCTTACAGCAGATTCGGCAGGAAGCTAAGACCTAAGAGATTGGGGGATTGATTGTTGGTTATGTGGCGATGTCTTTTATTTTATGCACTTATTTGTCCCATGCAGACGTTTGGGGGGGGTCATGTGGCACATATGTTTGGTTCATATTTCCCACAAGAGTGTGGCACATATGTCTGATTCATATCTCCCACAAATGTATGGCTTATGTGGATTGGGGCTTCACGTCTGGAGGAACAAAGAGTCTGGATCGACGGGGGCCGACAGGAGATGTCGAGGAGGTGTGAAGTCGGACCCTTGTCCCAGAGAGGAGGCCCTGGGGGGGGATCCCCAGAACATCAAAGAATAAGAGACAATGGTGAATCTTCAGAGACTTGCATTGTGATTAAATGTTTGCAGAAGCACCATGTGACTTGAGTTCTTAATCCCCCGGAGGTATAAGAATGTGATGTGACATGATTCTGCCTCTTCTTGCTTTTTGAGAATGTTGGATGATTGTGTTCTGCAATAAAGCCGAACCTGAGAAATAAACTCAAGTCTCGTCATTGAACACAACTTCCACAGTTTATTAAATATTAGGTCTCTAACTCCCAAGTCTCTGTTAGTCCATGATTTGTTAATTGATCAGAATCATCAGAATCAGAATCAGAATCAGCTTTATTGGCCAAGTATGCACAACACATACAAGGAATTTGACTTTGGCTAAAAACTTGCTCTCGTTGTTCAGGTGAAGGATTTCAATAAGGATTCAATGACAACCAGAGTATGTACAGTAAATTACAGTCTGTCCACGTTTCTATAAAAGGATGCAAATATATACAGGAATATATGCAGTTATTTACTCGGACTAACCACACTTTGCAGAAATATATGAAAAAATATACAATCACACAGTATTTCAATGTGGACTCAGATTCAGTGATATAATGTGAATGAAGTAAAAAGCAGTGTGAGAGTTACGTGCAATGTAATAATGGATGAAAAGTCATGAGTACAGCAACAGGTAGGACTAGGTGAATGTTAGGAGTTCATCAGAGTGATGGCTTGAGGAAAGAAACTGTTCCTGTGACGGGTGGTCCTGACCCCCAGTGATCTGTAACGACGACCAGAAGATAGAAGTTCAAACAGTTTGTGGCCGGGGTGTGATGGGTCAGCACAGATGCTTCCCGCCCGTTTCCTGGTTATGGACCGACATAAGCTCTCAATGGAGGGTAGGTCGGTACCAATGATCCTCTCCGCAGACTTAATGATCCGCTGCAGTCTGGTCTTGTCCTGTTTAGTGGCAGATCCAAACCAGACAGTGATGGAAAAGCAGAGGACAGATTGGATGATGGCGGTGTAGAAGACAACCAGTAGCTCCTGAGGCAAATCAAACTTCTTGAGCTGACGCACAAAAAACAACCTCTGCTGGGCCTTTTTCCGGACAGTGTCAATATGGGAGGACCACTTCAGGTTCCGGGAGATTGTGGTACCCAGAAACTTGAAGGAGTCCACAGTGGACACTGTGCTGTTGAGGATGGTGAGTGGGGGGAATGAAGGGGGGTGTCGCCTGAAATCCACAGTCATCTCCACCGTTTTGGCTGGGTTAAGTTCAAGATGGTTCTGGCTGCACCAGAGGATCAGCTGCTCCACCTCCCGCCTGTATGCAGACTCATCATCATCCCGGATCAAACTGATGACTGTGGTGTCGTCCGCAAACTTCAGGAGCTTCACCGAAGGGTCCTCTGAGGTGCAGTCGTTGGAGTAGAGGGAGAAGAGCAGTGGGGAAAGGACACATCCTTGGGGGGCGCCAGTACTAATTTTTCGGGAGCTGGATGTAAATCTCCCTAGCTTCACCTGTTGCCACCTGTCAGTCAGAAAGCTGGAGATCCACTGGCAGGTGGAGGAGGGCACCTTGAGCTGGAGGAGTTTCTGATGAAGAATGCCTGGGATGATGGTGTTGAACGCTGAGCTGAAGTCGACAAACAGGATCCTGGCGTACGTCCCTGGGGAGTCAAGGTGTTGCAGGATGTAATGTAGTCCCATATTCACTGCATCATCCACTGACCTGTTTGACCGGTAGGCAAACTGCAGTGGGTCCATCAGGGGGCCTGTGATGACCTTCAGGTGGTTCAGCACCAATCTCTCCAAGGATTTCATGACCACAGAGGTCAGGGCAACAGGTCTGTAGTCGTTTAGTCCTGTAATAGAGGGTTTCTTGGGAACTGGAATGATGATGGAGCGTTTGAAGCAGGAAGGCACTTCACGCAGCTCCAGTGATCTGTTAAAGATCCGGGTGAAGATGGGGGCCAACTCGTTGGAGCAGACTCTCAGGCAGGACGGAGACACACCATCAGGTCCTGCAGCCTTCTTGATCTTTTGTCTCTGAAAGACCCGGCGCACCTCCTCTTCACAGATCATTAGTGCTGGTGGGAGGTCAGAGTGGAGGAGGGATGGAGTTCCTGGGGCTGCAGATAATCCTTTTGTGTGGGTGGGAGGTGAGAACTGTAGGTTCTTTTCAAACCTGCAGTAAAAGCTGTTTAGGTCGTTAGCCAGCTGGAGGTTTTCCGCAGGGTGGGGGGATGGTCTCCTGTAGTTGGTGATATTCCGTAGGCCTCTCCAGACAGAAGCAGAGTTGTTAGCTGAGAAGTTTTTTTGTAACTTCACACTGTAGCTCCTCTTAGCAAGCCTGGTCTCCTTCATCAGCATGTTTCTGGCCCGCTTGTACAGAGTCCAGTCACCAGTCCTGTAGGCCTCCTCCTTGGTCTGACGTAGCTGCTTCAGTTTAGGAATGAACCAGGGTTTATTGTTGTTGTATATGCAGAAGGTCTTGGTCTGCACACACATGTCCTCGCAGAAACAGGTGTATGATGTCACAGTGTCAGTGAGTTCATTTAAGTTAATGGCTGCAGCTTCAAAAACACTCCAGTCTGTGCAGTCAAAGCAGGCTTGTAACTCCAGCTTTGATTCCTCCATCCATTTCTTCACAGTCCTTACAACAGGCTTGGAAGTTTTTAGTTTCTGTCTGTATGTTGGAATAAGATGGAGCAGACAGTGGTCAGAAAAACCCAGAGCTGCACGGGGGACGGCATGATAGGCATTTCTTAAAACTGTGTAACAGTGGTCAAGTGTATTTGTGTCCCTGGTGGGACATTAAATATGCTGTCTGTATTTAGGAAGCTCATTTGTGAGATTAGCTCTATTGAAATCACCCAGAATGATAAGCAGAGAGTCTGGATGTTTTTCCTCCACCTCTGCTATCTGGTCAGCGAGGTGCTGCAGTGCCTCCGTTGTACAAGCAGCAGGCGAGATATAAATTCCGACCAGAATAAATGAGGAGAACTCTCGCGGTGAATAAAAGGGTTTACAGTTTATGAACAGTGACTCTAGGTTAGGGCTACAAAACTTCTTCAACACTGTGACATCAGTACACCAACCTTCGTTTATGTAGAAGCAGATTCCACCACCCTTAGTCTTTCCAGAAAATTCTCGGCTGCGATCAGCGCGAAACAGTTGAAATCCGTCCAGACGGACCGCGCTGTCCGGGATGTGTTCACTCAGCCAGGACTCCGTGAAACAAAGGGCGCCAGATCTGCTAAAATCCCGGTTTTTGTGAGTCAGGAGCAGCAGTTCATCCATTTTGTTCGCCAAACTGCGGATATTTGCCAGATGGATCGATGGGAGCGGCGTGCGAAATCCTCGTTTCTTCAACCTGACTAGCGCACCGGCACGTTTACCACGCCGCCTTCGTTTCCGGCCAGCGCCAATAGCCGCTGCTCCCACAGCTAAGATGGACTGAAAAAACTTCAGATCAGCAGCAGTAACTGGCGGAGAAGTTGCATTGGGAGGTAGTCTGAGTGAAAGCAGTTCCTCCCTTGAATAGGTGATTCGGACAGAAGAGCAGAAGTCCAAAAAAACACACAAAATTATCAAAAACATCAGAGAGCAGAAGCCAGTGGCTGCCATCCGCGGCGCCATCTTGGATTTTTTTTTTTTTTTTTTTCATCATCAGATTGATTTAATATCCCTTACAGAGACTTGATTAGGGCAAGAGGATTATGTTGGTTTAAATGAATCAACTCCCTCTGGTAATTTAAACTGTCAAAATCCCAGAAGTTCTGGTCATGGAGGAGGAGTAGCAACAATTTACCATTCCAAATTACTAGTTAATGTAAAGCAAAAAACATGTTATAATTCCTTTGAGGGCCTGGTCCTCAGTATTGGGCACTTTAGCAATTTTAGGCTAAACCCAATTTTATTTGCCATAGTTTATCGTCCTCCATCAACCTACTCAGAATTTTTATCTGAATTTGCTGAATTAAGATAAGATAAGCCTTTATTAGTCCCACAACGGGGAAATTCCAGGATAGCAACAGCACAGGGATAGCAACACTCAGAGCAACAATCAGAAGGCAAGAAAAAAACAAGCAAGCAAGAGCAGCTAATATACATATGCACATATTACTATAAAATATATATATACACACACACACAGACAGTGCAGAGCATTGTAGCTGGATGGAATAAATATGTAAATATACTATAAACACACACAGTGCGGAGCAATGTAGCTAGATGGAATAATATGTAGATATATAAACACACACAATGCGGAGCATTGTAGCTAGATGGAATAAATATGTAAATATATAAACACACACAGTGCGGAGCATTGTTGCTAGATGGGATGAAACAGCATAACCGTCTACTTAGTTATCCTACATGGTATGATTATGTGCCCATACATATTCTCACTCTCCATAGCGACCGGTATTTTCCTAGTTGTATGCCGGAGGGGACCATTGTGTAAGTCTATTGCATCTTTTGCATTCAAAAAACTATTAGTTTGTTACGTCTTTTTGCTATCTCTGCGAGCAGCCCTGCTTAGGTTGTACAGTCTGACAGCCGTTGGTAGGAAGGACCTGCGAAACCTCTCGGTTGTGCACCTGGGACGATGTAGTTTGCTGCTAAATGAGCTCCTCAGTGCATTCAGTATGACCTGCATAGGGTGGAACTCGGACTCCAGCAGAGATGACAGTTTAGCCACCGTCCTTCTCTCTCCTATCTCCTCCACCGGATCAAGGCGCTGCCCCAGGACAGAGCTAGCTTTCTTGATCAGTTTGTTCAGTCTCTTCCTATCGGCTGCAGTAATGCCACTGCCCCAGCAGACCACTCCAAAAGTGATGGCTGATGCCACCACCGTGTCGTAGAATGTCTTCAGCAGTGCCCCTTGTACACCAAAAGACCTGAGTCTCCTCAGCAGGAACAGCCTGCGCTGTCCCTTCTTGTAGAGTGCGTCAGTATTGTGTGACCAGTCTAGTTTATTGTTCAGATGAACACCCAGGTACTTATAGGATGTCACCATCTCGATGTCTGTTCCCTGTATATTTACTGGTGCTGTGAGGGGCTGCCCATGCCTGCGGCAGTCCACCACCAGCTCCTCAGTTTTCCTCGCGTTGATCTGGAGGCAGTTCCGATGGCACCAGTCTACGAAGTCCTGGATAAGCCCTCTGTACTCAGCTTCATCTCCATTGGAGATGAGGCCAACGATCGCAGAGTCATCAGAGAACTTCTGTAGATGGCAGTGTGTTGTGTTGTGTGAGAAGTCCGCAGTATAAAGAGTGAACAGGAAGGGAGCCAGCACCGTTCCCTGGGGGGCCCCCGTGCTACTGATGATCGTGTCGGACACACAGTCCTGGGTTCTCACAAACTGAGGCCGGTTCGTGAGGTAGTCCAGGATCCATGATGACAGGTGCTGGTCCACCCCTGCGCGCAGCAGCTTGTCCTTCAGGATCATCGGTTGGATGGTGTTGAAAGCACTGGAGAAGTCAAAGAACATGATCCTCACCATATTCCCGGGCTTCTCCAGGTGGGACAGAGAACGGTGAAGGAGGAAGATCACCGCATCTTCCACCCCAATGCCATGCTGGTAGGCGAACTGGAGTGGATCCATCGCTGGTTCCACCAGGGGGCGGAGGTGAGCAAGGAGCAGTCTCTCCAGGGTCTTCATCAAGTGGGACGTCAAGGCCACCGGTCTGTAGCTGTTCAGGTCTTTGGGGTGGGAAGTTTTTGGTACAGGTACCACACAAGATGTTTTCCACAGCTGTGGTACCCTCCCCAGCTTCAGGCTCAGGTTGAAGATGTACGTCACAATCCCACACAGTTGGTCTGCACAGGACTTGAGGAGCTTTGCGCTGATGCCGTCCGGTCCCGACGCCTTCCTCGCCTTGATCTTCCTCAGCTCCGTCCTCACCTGGGTCTTGGTCAGGGTCAGGATGGGGGGCTGTGTGTTGGGAGTGGGGGGGTGTTGGTGGAGTGGGGAGTGGGCAGCAGGACTTGATTTCTTTAGAGGCCGCAGTGGTTGTTGTGCAGTCAGGGGGGAGGGCGGTTGGTCAAATCTATTGAAAAACAGATTCAGGTTGTTCGCCCACTCCCTGCCCCCCGTGGCCTGGGGGGAGGTATTCTGGAGCCCAGAGATGGTTTTGAGGTTTCTCCAGACCCCGCTGATGTCGCTCTGTTGCAACTTGTCGTCCATCTTCTTCCTGAAGCTGTCCTTGCCTTCTCTGATCTTTCTCCTCAGCTCCCTCTGTACGGACTTCAACATCTCCCTGTTCCCCGACCTGAAGATCCTCTTCTTCTCTCTCAGAAGTGTTTTTATCTCAGGGTTGATCCAGGGTTTGTTGTTTGAGCAACACCGTATGGTCTTGGTGGGAACGGATTTGTCCACACAGAAGCTGAGGTAGTACTTCTTTGCTGATTTAGTGTTGAAATCAGTCTGTCAGACCATTGTCTGTTAACCTTTGATTTTACTATTTCTGACTATTTGGCTCTTAAAGAAAAATATTACTACAGTAGATGCCTCTCAGATGATGTTGTTAACAAATTTATGCAGATTGTTTCCTCTATGCCATGTGTCAACACAACAGAAATAAACTATGGAAAGCTTGCTCCTTCTGTAATTGATAACATGGTGGATAGTGTTACAACTTCTCTGCATCAGACTCTAGACTTGGTGGCCCCCTTAAAAAAGAAAAAGTCTAATCAGAGATTTCTAACTCCTTGGTTCAACACAGAAACTCATAGCTTAAAACAGAAGACTCGTCAATTAGAAAGAAAATGGCGCTCCACTAATTTAGATGAAATCTATTTAGCTTTAATTAATAAAAAAATCTCTAAGAAAAGCTAGAACGAGTTATTATTCTGCATTAATAGAAGAGAACAAGAATAAGAAGAATAAGAAGAATAAGAGAACAAGAATAATCCCAGGTTTCTTTTCAGTACTGTAGCCAGGTTGACAAAGAGTCGGGACTCTGTCAATCCTAGCATTCCCTTAGAGCTTACTAGTCAGGACTTTATGAACTTTTTCTGTAATAAAATTTCATCCATCAGAGATCAAATCAATCAGATTCTTCCCACCGTTAACTTAAACACAGTAACTACTACAACTCCTTCAATTGACATCTGTTTGGATGAGTTTACTCCAATTGACCTTTTAGAGTTAGACAAAATAGTTTCCTCATCCAAGCCTTCAACTTGTCTTTTAGACCCTATTCCTAGCAGGTTATTTAAAGAAGTCTTCCCACTTATTGGTAGCTTTATTCTTCATATAATCAATTCTTCATTAACTTTATGCCATGTACCGCAGGCTTTTAAAACGGCTGTAATTAAACCCTTACTCAAAAAGCCAACGCTGGATCCAGAAGCTTTAGCTAACTATAGACCAATCTCTAATCTCCCTTTCATTTCAAAAATCTTAGAGTTGTTGCTACACAATTATTTGATCACTTGCAGGGAAATGGTTTATTTGAAGAGTTTCAATCTGGGTTTAGAATCCATCATAGTACTGAAACAGCCTTAGCGAAGGTCATTAATGACCTCCTCATCTTATCTAATAATTGACTTGTTTCTGTACTTGTCCTTTTAGGCCTTAGTGCAGCTTTTGATACTATCGATCATAATATTCTACTTGATAGATTAGAACACTATGTTGGACTTAATGGAACTTCGTTGCAGTGGTTTAGATCTTATTTATCTGATAGGTTCCAGTTTGTTCATGTCAATAATGAGTTTTCTTTCAACTCAAAGCTCAGTCATGGTGTTCCACAGGAATCTGTGCTAGGCCCTACTCTTTTTAGTTTATATATGCTTCCGTTAGGCAACATTATTAGAAAGCACTGTATACATTTTCATTGTTATGCAGATGACACACAATTATACCTGTCAAAGAAGCCAGATGATAGTAATCAATTAGCCAAGTTAGAAGCCTGTCTTAAGGAAATCAAAGCTTGGGTGACTTGTAATTCCCTGCTATTAAATTCAGATAAGACTGAAGTCATTCTTGTTGGTCCAAAAAACCTTAGAAATACCTTTCCAAATCAAACTTTCAGTTTGGATGCGGTTACTCTTTCTCTTAACAGCTCTGTGAGGAACTTTGGAGTTATTTTTGATCAAGATCTGTCTTTCAATTCACATATTAAATTTGTTTCTAAGACTGCCTTCTATCATTTGCATAATATTGCCAAGATTAGGAGCATCTTGTCTCAGAGTGATGCTGAGAAACTGATCCACGCTCTTGTTAGCTCTAGATTAGATTATTGTAATTCTTTATTATCAGGTTGTCTTAAAACATCTTTAAAAAGTCTTCAGCTGATCCAAAATGCTGCAGCAAGAGTTTTAATAGGTACTAGAAAGAGAGATCATATCTCTCCAGTTCTGGCCTCCCTTCATTGGCTTCCCATAGAGTTTAGAATTAAGTTTAAAATCCTTCTTCTTACTTACAAAGCTCTAAACAATAAGGACCCTTTTTATTTAAAAGATCTGATACTACCCTATTACCCTAACAAAGCACTACGCTCCCAAAATGCAGGATTACTTGTAATACCTAGAATCTCCAAAAGTACAATAGGAGGCAGAGCCTTCAGTTATCAAGCTCCTCTCCTGTGGAACCAGCTGCCAATCTGGATTCGGAAGTCAGACTCAATCTCTGTTTTTAAGAATAGGGTTAAAACCTTCTTTTTTGATATAGCCTACAATTAGGGAGGGATCATGTGTTTCTGAACCTTCCCTTAGTTATGCTGCTAATAGGTTTAGTCAGCCGGGGGACCTCCAATAATGCACTGGGCTTCACTCCTTTCTTCACTCTCAATGATTTTTTTTTTTTTTTTTTTGCTGGTCATTAACATTTGTTTGTTCTCTCCCATATATTGAGTCCCCATCGTGCTGTTTGCTCTCTACATGTCTGTTCTTTTCATCTTCTCTATCTCCTCACCCCCCAGCCAGTCACAGCAGATGACTGCCCCTCCCTGAGCCTGGTTGTGCCAGAGGTTTCTTCCTGTTAAAAGGGAGTTTTTCCTCTCCACCGTTGCCAAGCGCTTGCTCACAGGGGATCACCTGATTGCTGGGGTCTTTCTGCAACTGTGGGGGTTCCCCCTACAGTTGAAAGTGCTATGAGATGACTGTTGTTGTGAAATGGCGCTATATAAATAAAGTTGAATTGAATTGAATATGGTCCTTTTTCTGCACCACATGGAGCAGCACTCCATCTTTTACAATGACAATAAAGTGAGTTTGACTGTGTGAAAAATGTACAGGTGTGCTGTCTGGAGCAGTGCTGTTGAATCACTTCCATCTGTAAAACAATTTCAAGAATATCAAATGTTGATAGTATGTTGATTTAAGAAAACTAAACCAGTGGATACTCACTGAGCATGTCCTAACATTTTCCCATACTGTACATACGTATGATAATGCTGTCTTAAAGAGCCACTAAGAATGGAGAAGCCTTGTTTACATATGATCATTGATCATTTTACTGTTTCTAACATGAGGCGAACAGCACAAACTGAGAAGCATGTTTTAGGGTCATGTTACGATGATCTAGTAAGCAGTCTATCTATAACTGCAAGGAATCTCTGTCTGTGTCTGTTCCTCAGATATTTCTTAAACCGTTTGTCAGACTGACGTCAGATTTTATAAGTGCTTAGCTGGGGTTATGAGGATGTGCATCCCCAAGCATGGAGTTGCTCAGTCAAAATACTGTATGTCATTTTCATCAATAAATGTTTAGCCACTGCTGTGTGTCATGCCCAGGCTTCTACAAGTGTGGGTGGGTTTACTGGATTGACTCCATACTCATTGGATAATACGCGGCACCACCCCAAGTCACCACAGCACTCCGTAAACAAAACAAGGAAGTGAAAAATGACGAATCTGACCAGAAAAAGAGAATACTGAAGATTCAATGCTTAAAAAAAAATACTATAATGTTGCCCTGATGGCACATTGCACTTGTGTGACAAGATGGCCACGCGTTCACACGCAGCAGCTAGACACTCCAGTCTACTGCACCCCTTGTTGTGTCTTTTCTGCCTTTTTCTGTGCTCCTTCTGTGATGGACTAATTACCTACAGTCACCTGGAACTCATAGGCATCAGTTGCCAACTCACCTCCGACATCTCCAGAACCCATTCCAGTGATTACCACCACAACTCTGAGGAGATCGCTAGACCTTCGGGTGCTTCGTGGTTCGTTTTGCCCCGCAAGTGGCACAGATGACGACAAGAGAGGAAGCAGAAACGAGGCCGCAGGGCTTGCCTTCATGTCCAGCGGTGCAAACTTTGCTCCAAACCACCGTTACCTTCAATTTTCCTCACCAACGCCAGCTCCCTCGCCAACAAAATGGACAAGCTGTGTGCGGAGATCACCTATAATCGCTATATCCAGGACTGTTGTATTCTGATTGTGACTGAATCGTGGCTGAACGAATGCATTCTGTCTGCCGCTGTGGAATTACCTGGCTGAACTAGACACCGTCTCGACTGCAAGGCTGATTCTTGTAAGGGAAGGGAGGAGGGCTCTGAGTTTATGTGCTTCAGAATTGGTGTAAAAACAACAGAATAATTCATAGCCACTGTTTACTGGACTTAGAGACTATGTCCTTCCAATGTAGGCCTTTTTATCCCCCACGCAAGCTAACAGCAGTAATTTTAACAGCCATTTACATTCATCCTGATGCTAACATTAGTTTAGCACTCAGTTACCTCCAGCACTTTGTCAGCAGGCAGCAAAGAGATCACCCTGATGCAGTCCACATTATAAGATAAGATAAGATAAGATAAGATAAGCCTTTATTAGTCCCACAATGGGGAAATTCCAGGATTGCAACAGCACAGGGATAGCAACACTCAGAGCAACAATCAGAAGGCAAGAGACAAAACAAGAGCAGTGACTATACATATGTACATATATATACAGTATATATATATGTATACAGACACACAGTGCGGAGCATTGTAGCTAGATGGAATAAATATGTAAATATATTGTAACGTCGGGGCCATTTTAAGGGGGGCAGGGATTTCCCAGCATGCTTTGCCAGTTGAAAACGTTACTGTGTGTGTGTATTAAATGTGTTATTACTGAGTTATACTGCTGTGTCATTATAACTGCGTTATAATGACCCAGCAGTGTTTAGCAGGATTAGGGCAAGATGTATCATGTGTGTGTAACCATGACTGAAACAGAGGTCTGGGAGAATTACCTCCCCTCCTCTCTGTGCTCAGAAGTAGGTTGGGGGTCGGTGGTGTGTAAATAAAGCCTGTTCATCACAACCATCTTGCTCCTCTTTCTTTGTGTGAATCCCGCAAACGTCACACTGGTGTCAGAAGTGGGCAGCGACGTGAGCGGCAGCGACGCGAGCGGCAGCGACGCGAGCGGCAGCGACGCGAGCGGCAGCGACGCGAGCGGCAGCGACGCGAGGAAGGGGGGCTTCCGCTGCGCAGAGCCAGGGTACTTCACACGGTACTGCCCCGCACGCGGCACACGACAAGCTGGCCCCTCGCCGACGTTAAATTAGAGCGAGGTGGCATGGACGGGGAAAAAGCCGCCTTCTGCAGATGCTTCCCCCAGTGGTGACGTCACAGAGGCCTTTGGAGCGCAGCAGCAGTGGAGCGAGCAGGACAGATCTGGTCTTTTCCCGGGATCGGCAGGGGCTGGACGTCTGGACGCGGGCCAGCGGCCGCCTGGGAGGTCCTGGCAGCGGTGGGAGTCATGGGACTCCCGCTGCCAGAGGAGGAACTGTGCGTGTCCTACCGCCACCGCAGATGTTTCCCCTTTCGGTGACGTCACGGAGGCCCTTGGCGCAGCAGATGCGCAGCAGCGGAGTGAGCAGGACGAAGATCCGGTCATTTTCCAGGCGCGGCAAGGGCTGGACGCATGGACGCGGGCCAGCGGCCGCCTGGGAGACCTGGAAGCGGTGGGAGTCGGCCGGAGCGGGCTTGAGACTCCCGCTGCCAGGGAAGGGACTGTGCGTGGTCCTACAGAGGCTGTCAGATGTGTCCATCCGCCCGCTGGTGGCCAAACCGGAACCCTACCCCAACCAGATACTCCGACCGAGACTCAGATGGCCCGTGCGTGCTGCCCCGGCACCGGGCTGACTCGGGTTGGATTTCTGAAAGTGGACTTTGAATTTTCTGGGGACAGAAACCAGTCCGGGGGGGGGGGGGCAGTGTAATGTCGGGGCCATTTTAAGGGGGGCAGGGATTTCCCAGCATGCTTTGCCAGTTGAAAACGTTACTATGTGTGTGTATTAAATGTGTTATTACTGAGTTATACTGCTGTGTCATTATAACTGCATTATAATGACCCAGCAGTGTTTAGCAGGATTAGGGCAAGATGTATCATGTGTGTGTAACCATGATTGAAACGGAGGTCTGGGAGAATGACCTCCCCTCCTCTCTGTGCTCAGAAGTAAGTTGGGGGTTGGTGGTATGTAAATAAAGCCTGTTCATCACAACCATCTTGCTCCTCTTTCTTTGTGTGAATCCCGCAAACGTCACAATATAAACACACACAGCGTGGAGCATTGTAGCTAGATGGAATGAAACAGCACAACCGTCTCCTTAGTTATCCTACATGGTATGATTATGTGCCCATACATATTCTCACTCTCCATAGCGACCGGTATTTTCCTAGTTGTATGCCGGAGGGGACCATTGTGTTAGTCTATTGCGTCTTTTGCATTCAATACTATTAGGTTGTCACGTCTTTTTGCTATCTCTGCGAGCAGCCCTGCTTAGGTTGTACAGTCTGACAGCCGTAGGTAGGAAGGACCTACGAAACCTCTCGGTTGTGCACCTGGGATGATGTAGTCTGCTGCTAAATGAGCTCCTCAGTGCATTCAGTATGTCCTGCATAGGGTGGAACTCGGACTCCAGCAGAGATGACAGTTTAGCCACCATCCTTCTCTCTCCTATCTCCTCCACTGGGTCAAGGCGCTACCCCAGGACAGAGCTAGCTTTCTTGATCAGTTTGTTCAGTCTCTTCCTATCGGCCGCAGTAATGCCACTGCCCCAGCAGACCACTCCAAAAGTGATGGCTGATGCCACCACCATGTCATAGAATGTCTTCAGCAGCGGCCCTTGTACACCAAAAGACCTGAGCCCCCTCAGTAGGAACAGCCTGTGCTGTCCCTTCTTGTAGAGTGCGTCAGTATTGTGTGACCAGTCTAGTTTATTGTTCAGATGAACACCCAGGTACTTGTAGGATGTCACCATCTCGATGTCTGTTCCCTGTATGTTTACTGGTGCTGTGAGGGGTTGTCCTTGCCTGCAGCAGTCCACCACCAGCTCCTTAGTTTTCCTCGCGTTGATCTGGAGGCAGTTCCGATGGCACCAGTCCACGAAGTCCTGGATAAGCCCTCTGTACTCGGCTTCATCTCCGTTGGAGATGAGGCCAATGATCGCAGAGTCGTCAAAGGACTTCTGTAGATTCCCAGTTTTATATATTTTTTAAAAAAACTTTATTATGATGTAAATCACCATTTTTGTTTACGTCGCAATGCATTCTGGGTAGTGACGTAGAATGGTTGCAACCATTTTTTCTGTCTTATACAAGCCAAGAAGCGAAGCTACGAACTACTGCCATTTGTCAGTGAAAATGCCACATTGCGCGGCTTTTGGATGTAATTTCCAATCAAAGTCTGGGCAAGACACTTCACCCGCATTGCCTCCAGTGCCCATAACACTGGGTATGAATGTGTAAAAATGTTTAAATGCTCGATGGTGGCTGGAGAGGCCGTTGGCGCGGATTGGCAGCCACATTTCCCTCACTCTGAGTGTCTGTGATCACGCGCTACAGTGCACGCTTGATAAAGCTGACATATATATTAATCATGCTATGATAAAGCACGATATCGCTCAAAGCACGATATCGCTCAAAGCACACGCTTGGCTTGACATGTTGAAGATCTGGCTGGCAGTCATTTGGAACGACTGTGGAGCACTGCTTATGGACGTTCAACCCGCAGTCTGAGAAAGCAACAGAGAAATTGCTTTATGTTGCTGAGAGTCCATGTTTATCAGTTCAGTGCCCATCATGCTTGTAGGCAATTTTTTGTGTTTGAGCATTCTATTGTAAGTAAATCAACAATATATAAGTTTCACCTTAAAATAATGCTTCCTCAAGCGCACGCCTGAGACACTCAAAGCGGAGAGACACTTGCGGAGTGGAGAGACATTCAAGCGCACGCTATATTGCTCAAGCGCACGCTCAAGCGTGCGTTTGAGCGATATAGTGCTTTATCATAGTGTGATAAATATATATATCAGCTTTATCAAGCGTGCGCTATAGCACGTGATCATAGACACTCAGAGTGAGGGAAATGTGGCTGCCAATATGCGCCAAAGGCCTCCCCGGCCACCACCGAGCATTTAAACATTTTTACACATTCATACCCAGTGTTATGGGCACTGTGTGGCGGTTCGGTTAACCCCCACAATAGATTAAGGACAGTTAGCTGTCTTCTCTTGGTTTTTCTCGCTGCACTACTGGGATGTAATGTGCCATTCATGTATAGTGTTCATGCGTCCTGTCCTTACTGTGATCTAGAGACAGATCAATATGTAGATGTGCCTTGTAACCTCTTTGTCCTGCAAGCTGGAGCAGAGGACAGCAATCTGCCTATTGTTATGTAGGTCTTTCAAATGCAAATGTCTCATGCCTGTTCTGCAGTCCCTTTCATCGTACCAACTGCTGTGAATCCGCTTTGATGTATTGTCTGAGTTGGGTATAAATACTGCACAGGTTCTGTAACTCGCTCTCTCAATTCCACTTCCTCAACTGCTGCTGCTGGACACAGACTTTGTGTCCTCCTTCTCTAAGAGCCGCTGGGCTCGCTCTCGGCGCGCATGCATGGCGCCGGGAGCGGAGCTCGTGACAGCGGTATGATTTAATAAAACCTGTTAAAACCTTCACCAACGCCGCTTTATTTCATGCCGCCGCAACTGGAGGCAATGCGGGTGAAGTGTCTTGCCCAGGGACACAACGGCAGGATATCTGGGGAGAGCGTGATGCGAACCGCCAACCATGGGGTTATTAGACGACCTGCTCTACCTGCTGAGCCGCTGCCGCCCCACTTTTTCCTCCACTTTCCCTCTTTAGGAAAGCTATGGAGGCTCACCCCGCTCTCTTTATTTCCCTTTGATTGGAAATTACATCCAAAAGCCGCGCAATGTGGCATTTTCACTGACAGATGGCAGTAGTTAGGAGCTTCGCTTCTTGGCTTGTATAAGACAGAAAAAACGGCTGCAACCATTCTACGTCACTACCCAGAATGCATTGCGACGTAAACAAAAATGGCAATTTACATCGTAATAAAGTTTTTAAAAAATATATAAAACCGGGAATTATTTTCAAAAAAAATATATTATAAGATAAGATAAGATAAGATAAGCCTTTATTAGTCCCACAACGGGGAAATTCCAGGATTGCAACAGCACAGGGATAGCAACACTCAGAGCAACAATCAGAAGGCAAGAAAAAAAAGCAAGCAAGCAAGAGCAGCTAATATACATATGTACATATTACTATAAAATACAGTATATATATACACACACACAGACACACAGTGCAGAGCATTGTTGCTAGATGGGATGAAACAGCACAACCGTCTACTTAGTTATCCTACATGGTATGATTATGTGCCCATACATATTCTCACCCTCCGTAGCTACCGTTATTTTCCTAGTTGTATGCCGGAGGGGACCATTGTGTAAGTCTATTGCATCTTTTGCATTCAAAAAACTATTAGGTTGTTACGTCTTTTTGCTATCTCTGCGAGCAGCCCTGCTTAGGTTGTACAGTCTGACAGCCGTTGGTAGGAAGGACCTGCGAAACCTCTCGGTTGTGCACCTGAGATGATGTAGTCTGCTGCTAAATGAGCTCCTCAGTGCGTTCAGTATGTCCTGCATAGGGTGGAACTCGGACTCCAGCAGAGATGACAGTTTAGCCACCGTCCTTCTCTCTCCTATCTCCTCCACCGGATCAAGGCGCTGCCCCAGGACAGAGCTAGCTTTCTTGATCAGTTTGTTCAGTCTCTTCCTATCGGCTGCAGTAATGCCACTGCCCCAGCAGACCACTCCAAAAGTGATGGCTGATGCCACCACCGTGTCATAGAATGTCTTCAGCAGCGCCCCTTGTACACCAAAAGACCTGAGTCTCCTCAGTAGGAACAGCCTGCACTGTCCCTTCTTGTAGAGTGCATCAGTATTGTGTGACCAGTCTAGTTTATTGTTCAGATGAACACCCAGGTACTTATAGGATGTCACCATCTCGATGTCTGTTCCCTGTATATTTACTGGTGCTGTGAGGGGTTGTCCTTGCCTGCGGCAGTCCACCACCAGCTCCTTAGTTTTCCTCGCGTTGATCTGGAGGCAGTTCCGATGGCACCAGTCCACGAAGTCCTGGATAAGCCCTCTGTACTCGGCTTCATCTCCGTTGGAGATGAGGCCAATGATCGCAGAGTCGTCAAAGGACTTCTGTAGATTCCCAGTTTTATATATTTTTTAAAAAAACTTTATTATGATGTAAATCACCATTTTTGTTTACGTCGCAATGCATTCTGGGTAGTGACGTAGAATGGTTGCAACCATTTTTTCTGTCTTATACAAGCCAAGAAGCGAAGCTACGAACTACTGCCATTTGTCAGTGAAAATGCCACATTGCGCGGCTTTTGGATGTAATTTCCAATCAAAGTCTGGGCAAGACACTTCACCCGCATTGCCTCCAGTGCCCATAACACTGGGTATGAATGTGTAAAAATGTTTAAATGCTCGATGGTGGCTGGAGAGGCCGTTGGCGCGGATTGGCAGCCACATTTCCCTCACTCTGAGTGTCTGTGATCACGCGCTACAGTGCACGCTTGATAAAGCTGACATATATATTAATCATGCTATGATAAAGCACGATATCGCTCAAAGCACGATATCGCTCAAAGCACACGCTTGGCTTGACATGTTGAAGATCTGGCTGGCAGTCATTTGGAACGACTGTGGAGCACTGCTTATGGACGTTCAACCCGCAGTCTGAGAAAGCAACAGAGAAATTGCTTTATGTTGCTGAGAGTCCATGTTTATCAGTTCAGTGCCCATCATGCTTGTAGGCAATTTTTTGTGTTTGAGCATTCTATTGTAAGTAAATCAACAATATATAAGTTTCACCTTAAAATAATGCTTCCTCAAGCGCACGCCTGAGACACTCAAAGCGGAGAGACACTTGCGGAGTGGAGAGACATTCAAGCGCACGCTATATTGCTCAAGCGCACGCTCAAGCGTGCGTTTGAGCGATATAGTGCTTTATCATAGTGTGATAAATATATATATCAGCTTTATCAAGCGTGCGCTATAGCACGTGATCATAGACACTCAGAGTGAGGGAAATGTGGCTGCCAATATGCGCCAAAGGCCTCCCCGGCCACCACCGAGCATTTAAACATTTTTACACATTCATACCCAGTGTTATGGGCACTGTGTGGCGGTTCGGTTAACCCCCACAATAGATTAAGGACAGTTAGCTGTCTTCTCTTGGTTTTTCTCGCTGCACTACTGGGATGTAATGTGCCATTCATGTATAGTGTTCATGCGTCCTGTCCTTACTGTGATCTAGAGACAGATCAATATGTAGATGTGCCTTGTAACCTCTTTGTCCTGCAAGCTGGAGCAGAGGACAGCAATCTGCCTATTGTTATGTAGGTCTTTCAAATGCAAATGTCTCATGCCTGTTCTGCAGTCCCTTTCATCGTACCAACTGCTGTGAATCCGCTTTGATGTATTGTCTGAGTTGGGTATAAATACTGCACAGGTTCTGTAACTCGCTCTCTCAATTCCACTTCCTCAACTGCTGCTGCTGGACACAGACTTTGTGTCCTCCTTCTCTAAGAGCCGCTGGGCTCGCTCTCGGCGCGCATGCATGGCGCCGGGAGCGGAGCTCGTGACAGCGGTATGATTTAATAAAACCTGTTAAAACCTTCACCAACGCCGCTTTATTTCATGCCGCCGCAACTGGAGGCAATGCGGGTGAAGTGTCTTGCCCAGGGACACAACGGCAGGATATCTGGGGAGAGCGTGATGCGAACCGCCAACCATGGGGTTATTAGACGACCTGCTCTACCTGCTGAGCCGCTGCCGCCCCACTTTTTCCTCCACTTTCCCTCTTTAGGAAAGCTATGGAGGCTCACCCCGCTCTCTTTATTTCCCTTTGATTGGAAATTACATCCAAAAGCCGCGCAATGTGGCATTTTCACTGACAGATGGCAGTAGTTAGGAGCTTCGCTTCTTGGCTTGTATAAGACAGAAAAAACGGCTGCAACCATTCTACGTCACTACCCAGAATGCATTGCGACGTAAACAAAAATGGCAATTTACATCGTAATAAAGTTTTTAAAAAATATATAAAACCGGGAATTATTTTCAAAAAAAATATATTATAAGATAAGATAAGATAAGATAAGCCTTTATTAGTCCCACAACGGGGAAATTCCAGGATTGCAACAGCACAGGGATAGCAACACTCAGAGCAACAATCAGAAGGCAAGAAAAAAAAGCAAGCAAGCAAGAGCAGCTAATATACATATGTACATATTACTATAAAATACAGTATATATATACACACACACAGACACACAGTGCAGAGCATTGTTGCTAGATGGGATGAAACAGCACAACCGTCTACTTAGTTATCCTACATGGTATGATTATGTGCCCATACATATTCTCACCCTCCGTAGCTACCGTTATTTTCCTAGTTGTATGCCGGAGGGGACCATTGTGTAAGTCTATTGCATCTTTTGCATTCAAAAAACTATTAGGTTGTTACGTCTTTTTGCTATCTCTGCGAGCAGCCCTGCTTAGGTTGTACAGTCTGACAGCCGTTGGTAGGAAGGACCTGCGAAACCTCTCGGTTGTGCACCTGAGATGATGTAGTCTGCTGCTAAATGAGCTCCTCAGTGCGTTCAGTATGTCCTGCATAGGGTGGAACTCGGACTCCAGCAGAGATGACAGTTTAGCCACCGTCCTTCTCTCTCCTATCTCCTCCACCGGATCAAGGCGCTGCCCCAGGACAGAGCTAGCTTTCTTGATCAGTTTGTTCAGTCTCTTCCTATCGGCTGCAGTAATGCCACTGCCCCAGCAGACCACTCCAAAAGTGATGGCTGATGCCACCACCGTGTCATAGAATGTCTTCAGCAGCGCCCCTTGTACACCAAAAGACCTGAGTCTCCTCAGTAGGAACAGCCTGCACTGTCCCTTCTTGTAGAGTGCATCAGTATTGTGTGACCAGTCTAGTTTATTGTTCAGATGAACACCCAGGTACTTATAGGATGTCACCATCTCGATGTCTGTTCCCTGTATATTTACTGGTGCTGTGAGGGGTTGTCCTTGCCTGCGGCAGTCCACCACCAGCTCCTTAGTTTTCCTCGCGTTGATCTGGAGGCAGTTCCGATGGCACCAGTCCACGAAGTCCTGGATAAGCCCTCTGTACTCAGCTTCATCTCCATTGGAGATGAGGCCAACGATCGCAGAGTCGTCAGAGAACTTCTGTAGATGGCAGTGTGTTGTGCTGTGTGAGAAGTCCGCAGTATAAAGAGTGAACAGGAAGGGAGCCAGCACCATTCCCTGGGGGGCCCCCGTGCTACCGATGATCGTGTCGGACACACAGTCCCGGGTTCTCACAAACTGAGGCCGGTTCGTGAGGTAGTCCAGGATCCATGATGACAGGTGCTGGTCCACCCCTGCGTGCAGCAGCTTGTCCTTCAGGATCATCGGTTGGATGGTGTTGAAAGCACTGGAGAAGTCAAAGAACATGATCCTCACCATATTCCCGGGCTTCTCCAGGTGGGACAGAGAACGGTGAAGGAGGAAGATCACCGCATCCTCCACCCCAATGACATGCTGGTAGGCAAACTGGAGTGGATCCATCGCTGGTTCCACCAGGGGGCGGAGGTGAGCAAGGAGCAGTCTCTCCAGAGTCTTCATCAAGTGGGACGTCAAGGCCACCGGTCTGTAGCTGTTCAGGTCTTTGGGGTGGGAAGTTTTTGGTACAGGTACCACACAAGATGTTTTCCACAGCTGTGGTAACCTCCCCAGCTTCAGGCTCAGGTTGAAGATGTACGTCACAATCCCACACAGCTGGTCTGCACAGGACTTGAGGATCTTTGCGCTGATGCAGTCCGGTCCCGACGCCTTCCTCGCCTTGATCTTCCTCAGCTCCGTCCTCACCTGGGTCCTGGTCAGGGTCAGGATGGGGGGCTGTGTGTTGGGAGTGGGGGGGTGTTGGTGGAGTGGGGAGTGGGCAGCAGGACTTGATTTCTTTAGAGGCCGCAGTGGTTGTTGTGCAGTCAGGGGGGAGGGCGGTTGGTCAAACCTATTGAAAAACAGATTCAGGTTGTTCGCCCACTCCCTGCCCCCCGTGGCCTGGGGGGAGGTATTCTGGAGCCCCGAGATGGTTTTGAGGTTTCTCCAGACCCCGCTGATGTTGCTCTGTTGCAGCTTGTCCTCCAACTTCTTCCTGAAGCTGTCCTTGCCTTCTCTGATCTTTCTCCTCAGCTCCCTCTGTATGGACTTCAGCATCTCCCTGTTCCCCAACCTGAAGATCCTCTTCTTCTCTCTCAGAAGTGTTTTTATCTCAGGGTTGATCCAGGGTTTGTTGTTTGAGCAACACCGTATGGTCTTGGTGGGAACGGATTTGTCCACACAGAAGCTGAGGTAGTCCGTGAAGGTGTGAGTGAGGCCATCGATGTCCTCACCATGTGGATTGCAGAGCTGCTTCCAGGCGGTGGTTTCAAAACAGCCCTTTAGAGTGTCCATTGCCTCCTCAGACCATAACTTCACTGTGCGCATGGCCGGAGGTTGTCTGTGCACTAGGGGTTTGTACACCGGCCGGAGATGAACCAAGTTGTGATCCGATCTCCCGAGTGGGGGGAGTTGTGATGAGGTGTACGCCTCCTTAGTGTTTGCGTAGAATAAGTCCAGTGTTTTATTGTCTCTAGTGTGGCATGTGACATACTGGGTGAACGTGGGTAGAATGGGAGACAGTGAAACATGGTTGAAATCGCCTGAGATGAGGAGAAGAGCATCTGGGTGTTCTGTCTGCAGCCTGCCGATTACTGAATGGATGACGTCACGTGCTGTCCCAGCGTTCGCCGTCGGATTTGCATAAACAACAATGCAGAACACGTGTGAGTATTCCCTCGGGAGATATGTAGGCCGCATGCTAACAGCTAGCAACTCAATGTCTTTGCTGCAGTGTCGTTGTTTAACAGTGATATGTCCCGGTCTGCACCAGTTGTTGTTAACATACATTATCACTCCACCGCCCCTAGCTTTGCCACTGTCTGGTGTTCGGTCTGCCCGTATCATGTGGAAACCCTCCAGCTCAATGTTAGCATCTGCTGCTAGTTCAGTTAGCCACGTCTCAGAAAACAAAAGGAGAGAGCACTCCCGGTATGTGCTATCGTAGCGGCAGATAGCCGCTAGCTCATCTACCTTTCCCAGTAACGACCGTACATTTCCCATGACAATAGATGAAAGGGAGGGTCTGTACCTTATATTTTTTGTCCTCCGCCTTACTCCAGCCCGGCAGCCGCGGCGTTTTCGCCTCAGTTCTCTCGGTATGTCGAGTTTTTCCAATGGGACCGGGTGGCGGTTGAATGCTAGCAGCTCTTCCCTGCTGTATCGTATCCTGCTAGAAACAGTGGCTCCGTCCACCGGCTCAGGAGACATTTGGGACGATCTGTGTGTCCGTGATATAAGTGGAGTGAAAAAAAAGACGGATCAAAAAGAGAGAGGAAGGGAAAAAGACTCGGAATCGAGCCGCTGTTGCAAAGCGCGGCCGACTCGTGTGGCGCCGGGAGAAAAAAAAAAATTATAGTTATGTTACTAACATAAAAATAAAGCATATAGAGCTAACATGCCAATATAATCGGGGTTCCTTTTAAATATGCTGGCTCATCAGATGCAGCAGGTGTGTCCAATCTTCTGTTTGTTCTCTCCTATAGATTGCGTCCCCATCGTGCTGTTTGTCTTCTACATGTCTGTTCTTTTCATCTGCTCTATCCCCTCACCCCCCAGCCAGTCGCAGCAGATGACTGCCCCTCCCTGAGCCTGGTTCTGCTGGAGGTTTCTTCCTGTTAAAAGGGAGTTTTTCCTCTCCACCGTCACCAAGTGCTGCTCACAGGGGATCACCTTATTGCTGGGGTCTTTCTGCAATTGTGGGGGTTCCCCCTACAGTTGAAAGTGCTATGAGATGACTGTTGTTGTGAAATAGCGCTATATAAATAAAGCTGAATTTAATTGAATTGAATCTTCTAGAGTGGGAAACCAGGAACAGGAGGGGAGGGGGAACACACTTGCCTGATCAGCACAATTTCCCTCACGTATGCAAACGAGATGGTATGCATTACGTAGATCGGGTTTGGTGAAAAAAACGCACCTATTGAAGAAGTTCAAAGACCAATTTAATGAGGGGCAATCCTTAACGGTGACAGTGTTAAGCTCACGATAATCAATACACGGAAGCAGTGACTCATCCTTTTTACCCACAAAAAAGAACCCAGCGCCGAGAGGGGCAGATGACGGACGAATAAGACCGGCACTAAGGGAGTCTTTTATGTAGCTCTCCATCGCCTCCCTCTCCGGCCCAGATAAAATGTAGAGCTGACTGGATGGCAGCAGCGCACCCAGAAGGAGGTCAATAGCACAGTCATAGGACTGATGAGGTAGTAACGAAATGGTCCTTGACTTGCTAAAAACCTCCCCTAATGCTACGTGTCCACTGGTTCCGTCGTTTCTCCGCTTTCCATTCATTGTGTATTGGAAACGCAGCGGGAAGCATTTGGGTGCGGAGCGGTCGAAAACCATACTGTGCTGTGGTTTTCCGTACGGTCATGAACCGGAGGTAGCACTATCATCCTGAACTTTTAAACCAGCGGTTTTTTAATTTCAAATCATGATTCATTAACTGAACCTACTATTTCTCACACAAAATGATGTCAGAAACACTTTTCGCCGGTTTGTTTTAAATATATGGAGACCAAGGACGCCATATTGTCCGGTAGCAGCGAAGAGCTGAAGACCACCCACAGCTGGACCCATTGACCAATCCAGTGAACCAGCCAGCTGGAGAAGACGAGAGGGGAGGGGGGGAGGAAAAGACAAGCAGATCTGTACGTTACCTGTTGTTGTGAAGACTTGAAGGAGAAACTAATAACCGCTGTTTCAAGCAACCCGATACTATATGACCACTCCTTGCCGTCATACAACAACATACAAAGGAAGGAGGCTTGGAGAGCAGTGGAGCATGGGCTCATCCAGCCCAAGCTCACAAACCAGGTGGTCAAATTCGACATGCATTGTGTGGGTCTGTAGGATTGGGTGAATCCAAAAGCGGTGGCGATGACAACAAAGCCGCCTTTTGTAGCACAGATATACCAGCACTATTAAAAACAATCTGCTCATTGTTAATGACTATTCCAGTATTTCCTCCGGCATAGTTCAACTCCGTCTAGCTGAGAACTACGCTACACGCCCCTTTTCCGTGCCTCAGAGGTTGCGGTATGCGGATTCCTTTCCAAAAAATCCGGACCAGTAGACATGTAGCAGAAGTCATGATAGACCTCGGGCACAAGGCTGAGATCCGTCGGCTCAGCGGAGGGGAGGAGATAGGGAGAGTGGACCAGCATGTGGCTGAGCGGAGACACAATGAAAGGCAAAAAGGCCTCCAGGAAGAAATGGAGCCCTGGTCCCAGTTATTAATGGGGTTGTGTTTGCGAAGCCATGGATACCCCAGAATCAATGGTGTTGACGAATTAGGAAGAACAAAAAACTGGATAGTCTTGCAGTGGTTACTGGACAAAATGACAGAAATAGGTTTGGAGGGTAACCACCATGAGCCTACAACCAGACAGAGAAAAAGCATTTAATGGTGTTGAGAGCCTCCTGGTGTGAATCTACAATTTCTCAATCAGACCCTGTTGAATGAAATTTTGTTCAGCTCCAGAATCAATCAGAGCTGATGTTTTACATTCAGCCCCGGTAACTGAATGAAGGCCGGGAGTGTAAAACTACTGGGTGGATTTGAGAAAGATCCTCCCGCCAGACTCCCCACGGTTACTGACAGGCTGGAACCTTTGGCCGAATGGGACATTTCGATATTGCATAATCAGTGTTCCCGCAATACATGCAAGCCCCCGCCTTTTCCAGGCACCGGTGTTCCTCCGGAGTCAGATGAGTCCAACTGAGGACCATTGGCTCCGGTGGTGACGCCGATCGGGCAGCACAAGAGGACGGGGGGGCTGGACATGAAGCGAACAAGGAAGCAGCAGCCCTCTGCTCCCTTGCACACTCATGATACCGGTTATCAAGGGGCACTGCCTGCATGATTAATTCATCCAAAGAGGAGGGATTAGCGTGGATAGCCAGTTCATTGCGGAGGTTGGCATTTAGACCCCAGAGGAAGGCGTTGCGTAGCACAGCGTCATTCCCTCTGGAGTCCGCTGCGGTGACCGGGAACTCAATCGAAAAGTCGGCGACTGATCTACTTCCCTGCCGGAGTCCCATTTACTGGCTAACAATATTCCCCTCACTCTGTATGATCGAACACCCGGGTGAATTCCTGCAAAAAATGTTCAAATGTTTACAGGGGCTCCTCTGGACCACTCAAGATGGACTGAGCCCACTTGAGCACCCGGTCTCGGAGTTACAAGGTCATGAATTGAATTTTCACCGAATCATCCCTATACTCCCTTTCCACCTGCTGAAAACAAAGCTGGCAGTGGAGCAGAAATCCTTTGCACCCCCCACCTCCCCCACATAGGGGGCAGGCGAGGAAATGGAAGTAGTTCTGTGGATGGGAGGAACTGTCGAAGCAGCAGGTGCAGGAGCAACCGCCACACCAGGAAGTCAGCACAGGTGCTCAGTAACAGCAGCCAATTGTTGCATAATAGTTTGGAGTTGATCTGACAAGAAAATGACCTGGCGCTTCGTGGCATCCAAATGCTTGAGTGCTGAATGCTCACCTGGCGAAGCTCACGCTGAGCCTCGATCCTGGCTAGACCATTCTGTCATGATTCATGATGCAGGGCAACCACACCGAATGAACACTTGGACTCAAGTGGGAAAATTTTACACAACTTTAATAAAAACACAGACACTAAATGCTAACTTAACCTGTTGCACTTCAGTGTACCGTGGGCGGGCACGTCTCTGCGTCCTAGGGCGCACGAGGGCGTCCTAGTACGCACACTGTGCGTCCTAGGAGGCACTGAAAAAAAACACCTGCATTTCCGTTCTTTCACTACAGACACAGCCGCGAACAGAAAGCCAAAGGAGTGCTTTGATTGGTTTAGATGTGATTGACCTCTCATTCAACTAATAAGAGCCTTGAATTGGGTTTCTGAAACCTTGAAGAACCAATGACTGAAAACCTAGCAAGAAGGACCCGCCTACCAACGGCTGCGAATACAGCCAGCCAATTGAAGCACAGAAGTTCGAAAGCTGTTTTGTGTAAGGCTGGGTGACACATAGGCGTTCGCCAGTCTTTTTTTCTTATTACTGTTCTTATTTGTTTTGAAAAATCGTTCACCAAAACCGCAATCATGGAAGCGCAAAACCGCAATAATGGAATTATGGTTTGACCGGGTCACGTGACCAGAACCACGAGTCCGTAACAAGCGGACCAGCTTCATGTTCGTCTGACAATGAGGAAGAGAGGTTCACCAGCTGCGCTGCTGTTGTGAACAGGTAAGTGTTATAAGCTAAATTATTCTTTATCCCTGAAAATTGTAATCAAAAATGACTTTTGACCGATGGGTAAATTACAACTGTGCGTAGTAGACCGTGGCGCACCGTGACAGCGGCGCATCGGGCGATGTCCGTCCTCTGTAGCGGGGGGGGGGGGGGGACACGACACACACACACACACACAGAGCCCTGAGTGTCACCTTTCATTAGAGCCCAACATCAAGGTTCTATATTGAATCATTCAAAGGTTACAGACGTTTTTCCAAACTGTGCCATTTGGCACAATTTGGCACAGTTCAAAAACGCCTGGGAACAACCTGAGGAAAAAGCTGTGTAATATATTCATTTTTTGTGATATTGTTACAAAATTTTGACCTCAGCTGGATAACACTTGTTTCTACATTTCTGTTGCATTTTCCAGCCCGGATCTGAAGCTGTGTGTTATTTGCAAGCATTTGTATCCAAAAAAACACCCAGGCGAAATTTATTTTCTTCAAGTTCAGTATGTTTAGATGACTGTTACTCAGTGGCAGGAGCACTTAGAGAGATTATGACTGTTTTGCCAAAAAATTCAAAGTGTTTTCTTTTAAATGAGACCAACCCCATTTTATTTAGCGAATGCAAAGTCCTTAAGCCAAGCAGTTGCCTCCTGGTTTGCTGTATGGAGGGTGTGTAATCCTCCTTCCAGTCTTTGGAGCGGGCAAACCTCTATGATGTGTTCCATAGTTTGCTCCTCTCCACATGCGCACAGTGGGCTAGGGCTACTGCCCCATCTGTGAAGGCTGGCCAAGCAGGGGCCATGTCCAGTCCTGAAGCGATTGAGTGTAGACCACTGTCTTCTTGGGAGGTTGGTGCCCGGGACCTGTTGGTTGGGGTTTATCACCAGCTGTTTGTTTGGGACCTCCTTGGTCTCCCATTCCTCTTGCCAAGCTGTCTGGATGGTAAAGTCAGCTGGAGGAGGGTTTTTCCAAATCGGCCGTCTGGATGAAAGTCGAGCAGTGGGTGGGGTGTAGATATCTGCATGGATTGGTAAGTGAGGAAAATCTTTAACTTTTTGGAGCATCCTTTGAGTTAATGCTGCTCGCCGGATGTGTGGAGGGGCTATGTTTGACAGTACAGAGAGCCAGGGGAGTGGTGTTGAGCGGATTGCTCCAGTTATAGTTCTCATGGTTGAGTTGAGCTGGGTGTCTACATGGTGTGTGTAAGATGACCTGGACCAGACAGGGGCACAATATTCTGCTACAGAGTATGAAAGGGCCAGTGCTGAGGTGCGCAGGGTGGAGACTGCCGCCCCCCATTTTGCACCAGCGAGCTTGCAGAGCAGGTTGTTTCGTACTTTCACCTTAGCAGCCGGTGGTTTCGGCTTTAGGACTGTGACTAGGATTCTTCTTTGACTTGGCACAGAGGCGTCGTCTCTTCGAATTTCGTCTGCTGGTAAGATCATTAGCTTCCCCAGGCGAGCCCGGGAACTGGCGGAGGGCGCGACGAGAACGCTGATCCATTGCCCCCCACCAACCCCATGAAGATGCTGCAAAGGTTTGAAGAACAGCTTTTGATTTACTTTGGGTACGTTATTTTTTGGCGTCTTTAGAGAAATTGACCAGAGTGCAAGGGGTTAATAAACATAGAAGTATGCACAAATAGAGAAAATGCAAAATAAACACCAACTTAAATACACAAAAGCAGGAGCATGCTGGAGCCACATGCAGCCTGAAAGGAGAGGAAAAGAGAAATAATTAATTACAGGAATTACTAAGGAGGAGGAAGCTGTGAGAAAAGAGATGAGGTTACTGTGCAAGCAGAGGGCCCAGCAGGTAACTCCTGCATGGGACATAAATGGGGAAATGACGGGATAAGGAAGGACGGGTTGACCTGGGTGGAAAAGTTCATTGTCTTGAGAGGACTGGTTCAGTTGAGCATGTGCAGCCCCGGAGACACACTGCTGAAGTGGCAGCAAACCTGAGAAGAAGAAGACATAAGGAGGTGAGACAACGAGGAAACAAATTATGCCAAATAACATTAACTGGAATTGTTTGTGGCAGCAATACCCAGCAGTCCAGCGGAGAAGCATTCACACACTGGCTCTTTTATACGCTGGTTAATCAGGAAGTGGCAGGTGTGACCAATCACACAGGTGCACTGATGAGCTCCGGAGCCGGGAAGAAATAGAAACAAGAGGGGAGGGGATGCACGCTCACCTGAAGTGGCAGGTGTGACCAATCACACAGGTGCACTGATGAGCTCCGGAGCCGGGAAGAAATAGAAACAAGAGGGGAGGGGATGCACGCTCACCTGATCATCACAGCTAATATTGGATGCCTCATTCATTTTAAATAATTCTCTAATTAGCACAATGAAATAAATCTTAGTGTTCAGTCCCTTTTAAATTTGTCAAAGTCTAACATGTGGGATTGCCTACATATAGGCTACACCTCTTTGTATTCCACTTTCAAACAGCCTAGAGGTGAGCCTGAAAAACTATTTGGCCTACATGTTTTCAGACTTGCTTTTTACGGGCATGCACTAGTTGTCTAAGACACAAAGTGTCCAGGTCCCTTTCAAGATTAAAAATTCAACGGTTTTATTTGTCAATACTACTACCTTGGCGCAACATGGCGGCCGGGATGGTCACACTTTTTCAGTGCTGAGACAAAGTTGCTGATTTTGCCATTAAAATAACTAACCAACAGCGATCGGCATTTGTGACACACACGCACGGGCTGAATTTCCACCTTCGTTGAAATACCCCTTTAATCGCCTTTCACCGGACACTGTGAGTAAACTGATAAGCGTTTCTTTTTGTGGTTCGCCGCTACGCTTTTCCCGAAGCGTTTGCTAAGCTAACGCTAGTCGTAGCACCTAACACCGACACAAAGCGACTCTGTCCCCGGTGATTGGGGCTCGCCCTAGGAACTAACCGAGGCAACAGTTGGACGGGAGCCAGATCGGAGTTCGGGTGCAGCGGTGGTGGGAGACGGGGACCAGTGGAGGACCACCGGGGCCCCAGCCAGACAATAGCCTGAGTCGGAGCCCAGTTACAGCGGCGGGGCTCAGCGGAGGAACTACTGAGGCAGACGGCGGTAGGTGGCGGGGCTCAGCGGAGGATCTACCGGGACCCCAGCCGGACAGAAGCAGGATCGGAGCTCGGCTACAGCGGTAGTGTGCGGCGGGACTCGGTGGAGGAGCTTCTGGTACCCCGGCTGGACAGGAGCTCGGTTACGGCGGCGGTAAGCAGCGGGACTAGCAGCGGAGGGGGCTAGCTGAGGCTCAGCTGGATTCGAGGTCGGTCGGATCAGATACCGGCGACACCAGCAGAGATTGTTTTACTATCCACAGGTCAGTAAAAATGCCACCAAAGAAGGAAGAAATGGAAGAGATCAAAAAATCTCTGAACTTCTTGTCTGAAGAAGTGACCAAAATGGTTAGCCAGCAGGCCAAAATAATAGGCCTAATGGAAGAAGTCCAAGAATTAAAATTAACAATTGAGGAAAAAGACAAAAAAATTACGGACTTGGAGCAACGCATCGAGGATCTTGAACAATGTTCTAGTATGGATGATCTAATTATAAATGGACTAGACATCAAATATCAATCATATGCTCATGCTACAACAGGAATGAGAGGTGAGGAGGCTCCCGCAAGTGAATCAGTCTCCCTGGAAAACCAGGTGCTTCAGTTCCTTGATAGTAGAGATATAAAGGTCGAAGCAAATGCAATTTCAGCCTGTCATGCTTTACCCAGGAAAGATAATAAAACAAAGAAATCAATTGTGATGCGCTTTGTGAACAGAAGGGTAAAGAATGACATACTGAGGCAGGCCAGAAAGCTCCGGGGAACAGAAGTTTACCTAAATGAACACCTAACAAAGACTAATGCTGAAATAGCACGGCAAGCACGGATGCTGAAAAGACAAAATAAGATACAGGCAACATGGACAAGAAATTGTAGAGTTTGGATCAAACTAAATGGAACACCTGAGCAAGCAAAGAGTATAATGATCAGAGATGTTACTGACTTAAATAAATACAGATGAACACTGATTAAGAAAATTAAGAGACAATGATAATCCATATCCACACACATGGCAAGAATAGTTCTTTTGGCATACCATGTCAATGTACTTTAAAAAAAAAATAAGCAAAACAAACAAAAAACTTACGACTGACTTGAGTAGACATCAATTATCCCCAGTTGGAGGAAGTCATTTGACACAGAGTGAGGAAATTCAAACTCTGAAAATATGCCATTATGCTGAACATAAACTACAAGAGATGGAGAATGATATTGATCCTGATAACCACTTTTTCAATAATATTCATAATCATTGTGAATATTACACTGAAAAGCAATTCAAAAGTCAAGTGCAACTAGATGGTAAACTATCAATAATACACTTCAACAGCAGAAGTCTTAACAAAAACTTTCCACAGATTCAGGACTATTTAAAACAGCTAGACAGAAAATTTACAGCCATCGCAGTCTCTGAAACCTGGCTTAATGAAGAACAGGCTCCCCTGATGGCAATAGAGGGATATCAGATGTTTCATATTAACAGATCTCAAAAAAAGGGTGGTGGTGTTGCACTGTATATTGATGACCTGTATAGGTGTAAGCTTGTAAATGGAATGTCCTTTGCACCACCAGGGATCTTGGAATGTGTTACTGTTGAGATTGACCAAGATAAAACAAAAAATCTAATTATAAGTTGTATATATAGAACGCCGGGAACTTGCATTGAGACATTCAGAGATAAATTAGTCGAGCTGTACAATAATATTACTAGTAAGAAAATGGTAGTAATTTGTGGAGATTTCAATATTGATTTACTTAATCCACATCAACAAAATGTAATTACAGAGTTCATGAACTCTATGTACAGCATGAGTCTATATCCCACAATAACACATCCCAGTAGAATCACAGCTCACACTGCTACACTTATTGACAACCTGTTTGTTAATATTATTGATAAGAAAATAGAAAGTGGATTATTGATAAATGATATAAGTGACCACTTGCCAACCTTTGCACTTATCCATGGCCACACGGAGGACAATACAGAAAAAATTTTAAAATCGTTCAGATACAAATCACAAAATGCAATCAGTTCTTTTAAAGAGGACTTGCTGAAGCAAGACTGGACAGAAGTCTATGTATCAGATGTAAATGAAGCCTATGACGCATTTATAAACATTGTAACCACTCTTTATGAAAAAAAATGTCCATTAGTAAAGAAAAAGCTTCAACATAAATTTGCCGATAAGCCATGGTAAACCAAAGGATTACAAAAGGCGTGTAAAAATAAAAATTTATTATATAAAGCTTTCCTAAAGAAAAGGACAAAAGAAGCAGAGCAGCGGTATAAAACATACAAAAATAAGTTAACATATATAATAAGATGTAGTAAGAGAGACTATTACAGTAAAGAACTGGAGAAAAACAGAGACAATATTAAAAATACATGGACAATACTTAACAGTATTCTTGGAAATAAAAGCAGAAATACAAGCAACCCAACCGATTTTTCAAAAAATAAAACGACTCAAAGTGTGAATGCAGCTTCACCTGCAGATGAATTTAATAACTTTTTTGTTAACATTGGTCCTAATTTGGCTCGAGAAATACCCATTAGGGCGCCTACAGGTGATACAATAAGCAAAAACACTGCTATAAAAGACTCCATTTTCATAAAGAACACAGACGAGAGAGAGGTCATTGAAACTGTCAAATCGTTTAAAAGTAAAACATCTACGGACTGTGATGGTATTGACATGCTCTTAGTCAAAACTATCATTGAATGCTTAGTGAAACCACTGACGTATATCTGTAACCTGTCTCTCCAAACAGGTATATTTCCCAATGCAATGAAAATAGCTAAAGTAATTCCGATTTACAAGACGGGTGACAGAGGGGAATTCTCAAACTATAGACCAATTTCACTATTGCCGCAATTTTCCAAGATACTTGAAAAAATATTCTATGAGAGAATTGACAACTTCATACTGAAGAATGATTTATTGTGTGAGCAGCAATATGGGTTCAGACACAAGAGGACAACTGCATTTGCTCTAATGGAATTTATAGAAAAAATATCAACAGCCATTGAAAATAAAGAGTATTCAGTTGGGGTATTCCTGGATCTTAAAAAAGCATTTGATACAGTGGATCATAATTTATTATTAAAGAAACTACAAAATTGTGGTATTAGAGGGGTAGCACTGTCCTGGTTAAGTAGTTACTTAAAGAATAGATATCAGTATGTATGCGTTGGTAACAAAAACTCACAGTTACTGAAGGTTACTTGTGGAGTCCCACAGGGTTCAGTTTTTGGGGCCATTGTTATTCAATATGTATATAAATGATATGTGTAAAGTTTCAGAAAAAATGGACTTAATATTGTTTGCCAATGACACTAATCTATTATGCAGTGGAAGCAATTTGGAACAACTTTTGGATACACTTGCAAAGGAATTAGGAAAGCTTAAACTGTGGTTTGATTCAAACAAATTAACGCTCAATTTAAGTAAGACAAAATTTATAGTCTTTAACAACCATCACAACAACTTAGTATCTAAACTCAGTGTAAATGGTGTAGAGATTGAAAGGGTATCCGAAACTAAATTTCTTGGAGTAATAATTGATAATAAACTGTGTTGGAAGTCACATATTAATTATATTAAAGGTAAAATATCCAAATCAATTGCAATACTACACAGAGTGAAATATTTGCTGAATCAACCCACACTGTATACCTTGTATATATTTCCCAGTTTGGGATCAATAAAGTACATCTATCTATCTATCATTCATTAATACTCCCATACATGACATATTATACTGAAGTATGGGGAAATACATATAAAACAAACATATATCCAGTCTTTATGCTTCAGAAGAGAGCTATTAGAATAATAAACAAAGCTGCTTACAGGGAACCAACAAACCCACTTTTTCTTAAATTAAAAGCTCTCAAGTTGAAAGATCTGGTTGACTTTAAAACTGCAATAATAATGTTCAAAGTGAAGAATCTATCACTGCCCGCAAATATCCAAAAGTTGTTCCAAATAAGGGAGAAAAAATATCATTTCAGAGGAACATGTATATTTCAAAAACCTTCAGTGAGAACTACCACCAAGCAACACTGTGTTTCAGTGCAAGGAGTCAGATTATGGAACGATTCTGGACCTGAATTAAAATCATGTACAACGCTTGGACAATTTAAACAAAAACTAAAGGAAGAAATACTCCAAACATATTTACAAGACGACATGTAAAATCACATCAGGATTGTCATATCCAGTCTGTGTTGTGTTGTATCTTAGTTTTTTTTGTCACGTTTTGTCTTAGCTTTGTTCTGAATTGTAATCGCTCTTGTTTTCTTTTTCTTTTGAATTCTTGGATGGAATATGGGTGGGCAATATAAGCCGCGGCTTCAGCCATCACCCATTTCAGATAACTTATGTTGAACTGTATAATCAGAGGAGTTATTGTTTAATTTGACCTTGTTGGATTTTCTTTCCCCCTTTGTTATATTATTCAGTTTCTTTTAACCTGTACTTTTAATCTATCCGAAATAAAAGATTCATTCATTCATTCATTCATTCATTCATATGTACAGGACATACAGGAGAAGTGAAATGCCGTTTCCCTCTCTTCAGTGGTGTGCGCAACATAAAAAAAAGGAATAAGGCTGGAAAAACAACAACAGCAGTCGATGTATGTAATAGGTTTGTAAGCTGTTAAATATCCTTTAAAGGTGCAAGAGAAAGGATTCTGACCTCCTGGCCAGTAGGTGTCGCACGCACTGTTGACTCACTATAATCTCTTACCAGTTGCCATAGTTGCCAAGTCCACTTATTTTAAGCAACTTTGGGCTTCTTTTTTTTTTCTAAAGTCGTTTGCAAATTTTGTCAGTCACAGGTTGCAGATTTATGGGCTTGTTTTATAACGTGTAGCTGCTTTTTTGGGCTTGCTTTGCTGTCTGTGTGACAGCGCTCCCAGCTCGGTTGAGCAAGATTATAAATTGTGTCTCCATACCAAGAAGTTCAAAATCTGTTAATTCTGGGGGAAGTTACTGAGGTAAACGTTGCGGCCCAGGGGCTTCACTTCTGGCAGCCAATGATCCATCCAGTTTTTCTGTAGAGATCAGTGCCTGCCCGACTCCACTCGGCTCTGTACTCGCTAATGAGGCGTGAGATATCCAGGGTTTTTTTTATACAGATCAGTGAATTTGGGACCTTAAATTGAAAAATAAAAAATTTCTCCATTGAAATGAATGGTAAGAGCAAAATTATCTTTTGATCTCAATCAAGTTACACATATGTTGTTTGTCAATTTAAAAGCTATTTTTCCATGTAATTAAAGTTGTCAGCTGTCAAGGCAGATCTCTGGCGCCTTAAAACAAGATGCTTCGGGTAGATGGTGGCTCATCAACCTGGGAAGGTAGCCCATCTAGGGTAAGGTAAACCCTGATCTCAAACCTCTGCTGCCTTGCGGTACACCCGGTCACGGGAAAGGCTTCGGAAGTCAACCCTGAGGAAAAATCCGGAGTCGGAGTCCCTAAAGCAGTTCTCTGTTGCGCTCAACATCGTTCTGGCAGCTCCTGCGACGGCGCTGGTGCCAAACTGTAGCAGTCCTGCTGTTCCTTTGGATTCATCAGTGACGTGGAGAGGGGGGACATGCTGCATGGGAAACATCTTGTCGTCGATATCTTCCTGCCCAGGCTTGAATCCTACCAACGCCCAACGCTGGAAGGTAGAACACCGGATCACTGGAGAGGACACTCCAGCTTCGCCTTTGGCGTAGACAAAACACGGGGAATGACAGTTACCGGTTATAAGCCACCGCTCAATAGGCGTAGAGCGCGGCGCCAGGGGTTGTTCCCGACGGTGGGAGGGATCATCGGATCTCACTGGACAGCTACCGCCCGCCTCAAGCTGGGCAGCCCCCTGCCAATAAGGTGTTGTCCCGCCACAGCCTGCTTTCCTCATTGGGTTCATGGGGATGAGGAGAAGTCTGAACGGCAGGCTGAGAACTTTCGCACCAGGCAAGACAAAAAAACAAAAGAGACCAACTCTAAAACTGGGAACTTGGAACGTCCTCACTATGATGACAGGACTCGCTGCTAACCTCAAGGACATCAACAACACCAGGAAGACTGCCATCATCAATAATGAGCTGAAGAGACTGGAAGTGGATATCGCCACTCTCCAGGAAACACGGTGGGTTGATGCAGGCACACTGAGAGAGAAGGACTACACGTTCTACTGGCAGGGAAAGAGCAGTGACGAACACAGGGAACCCGGAGTGGGCTTCGCAGTGAAGAACACCTTGCTGAAGATGGTGGAACCGGGCAGCAATGGCTCTGCACATCCTCACCTCAACACCACTCAAGGCCCAGTCACCCTCGTCAGTGTGTATGCCCCAACACTGACAGCCACACCAGAGGCAAAAGACGAGTTCTACGAGAATCTCGCAACAACTGTCAGGATCATCCCCAACTCTGAACTCATTCTCCTTGGAGACTTCAATGCCAGAGTGGGTGCTGACCACAGTGAGGATCGTCACTTCCTTGTGGTAACGTATCGTCACTTCCTGTTTTGCTGTCTGCCTGTGTGGTTTGCTCTCTAACCACTAGCTATGGCTACTAGCTCTCTTTCCTCTCCTCCTCTGGTGTGCTCTCTCTGTCAGATGTTTAGCTACACCTCTGCCTCTTTTAGCAATAACGGTAAATGTAATAAATGTTGTCTTTTTGAGGCGCTCGAGGCGAGGTTGTCTGATTTGGAATCCCGGCTCCGCTGCAATGAAACACCGTCTGCGCCAGTTAATCTCGACGGACGCCCATTAGCTGCAGCGGAGCTAGCTAGCTTAGGTCCCACTGTCAGCGGTCCCTCGGCTCTCCTCAGCAGCGAGGAGACTGGGTGGGTGACAGTGAGAAGGAAGCCTAGTCGCAAAGCCCCGGTACACCACCAACCTGTTCACGTTTCTAATCGTTTTTCCCCGCTCAGCGACACACCCGCTGAGGAAAAATCTGATCATTGGCGACTCTGTAGTCAGAAACGTGAACCTAGAGACTCCAGCGGTCATAGTCAAATGCATTCCTGGGGCCAGAGCAGGCGACATTGAGTCAAATTTGAAAATGCTGGCTAAAAGTAACTGTAAATATTCCACAATTGTTATTCACGCCGGCATTAATGACATCCGTCTCCGGCAGTCGGAAGTCACGAAACTTAATATAGAATCGGTGTGTGACTTTGCAAAAACGATGTCAGCCACTGTAGTATTCTCTGGGCCCCTCCCCAATCTGACCAGTGATGACATGTTTAGCCGCTCGTCATCCTTGAACCGCTGGCTGTCTGTGTGGTGTCCTAAAAATGACGTGGGCTACATTGACAATTGGAGCTCTTTTTGGGGAAAACCTGGTCTTATGAGACGAGACAGCATTCATCCCACTTTGGACGGTGCTTCTCATTTATCTAACAATCTGGCATCTTTTTTATCCAAATTTCCAAAACCCTGACTACTCAGAGTTGGGACCAGGAAGCAGAGTCGCAGTCTTACACGCCTCTCTGCAGCTCCTCTTCATCCGCCACCCCTCAGCTTAGCCCCTGACTTCCCCATCAGAGAATCGTTGTCTGCTCCCTCCAAAGTGAATAAAAATATAATGTATAAGCATCCCAAAGCGATAAAGCAAAATATTGGTAAAACTCAAATTAAACATAAAGCCTCTAAATTGAATGATTTGGCCTCTGTTCCTCCTCATAATTTAAAAATTAAATGTGGTTTATTAAATATTAGGTCTCTAACTCCCAAGTCTCTGTTAGTCCATGATTTGTTAATTGATCAGCAGATTGATTTAATTTCCCTTACAGAGACTTGGTTAGGACAAGAGGATTATGTTGGTTTAAATGAATCAACTCCCTCTGGTTATTTAAACTGTCAAAATCCCAGAAGTTCTGGCCGTGGAGGAGGAGTAGCAACAATTTACCATTCCAAATTACTAGTTAATGGAAAGCAAAAAACATGTTATAATTCCTTTGAGGGCCTGGTCCTCAGTATTGGGCACTTTAGCAATTTTAGGTTAAACCCAATTTTATTTGCCATAGTTTATCGTCCCCCATCAACCTACTCAGAATTTTTATCCGAATTTGCTGATTTCTTAGCTGATTTAGTGCTGAAATCTGATAGAATAATTATAGTAGGGGACTTTAATATACATGTGGATGTAGATAGTGACTGCCTTAATGTGGCATTCAATTCAATATTAGATTCGATTGGGTTTTCTCAGAAAGTAGGAAATTCTACTCATTACCTCCACCATACATTGGACCTTGTTTTGACATATGGCATAGAAATAGAAAATCTTGTAGTGTTTCCTCATAACCCTGTACTGTCAGACCATTGTCTGTTAACCTTTGATTTTACTATTTCTGACTATTTGGCTCCTAAAGAAAAATATTATTACAGTAGATGCCTCTCAGATGATGCTGTCTCCAAATTTATGCAGATTGTTTCCTCTATGCCATGTGTCAACACAACGGAAATAAGCTATAGACAGCTTGCTCCTTCTGTAATTGATAACATGGTGGATAGTGTTTCAGCTTCTCTGCATCAGACTCTAGACTTGGTGGCCCCCTTAAAAAAGAAAAAGTCTAATCAGAGATTTCTAACTCCTTGGTTCAACACAGAAACTTGTACCTTAAAACAGAAGACTCGTCAATTAGAAAGAAAATGGCGCTCCACTAATTTAGATGAAATCTATTTAGCTTGGAGAAATCATCTTCTAATTTATAAAAAATCTCTTAGAAAAGCTAGAACGAGTTATTCCTCTGCATTAATAGAAGAGAACAAGAATAATCCCAGGTTTCTTTTCAGTACTGTAGCCAGGTTGACAAAGAGTCAGGACTCTGTCAATCCTAGCATCCCCTTAGAGCTTACTAGTCAGGACTTTATGAACTTTTTCAATAATAAAATTTCATCCATCAGAGATAAAATCAATCAGATTCTTTCCACAGTTAACTTAAATACTGTAACTACTACAACTCCTTCTATTGATGTCTGTCTTGATGAGTTTACTCCAATCGACCTTTGTGAGTTAGACAAAATAGTTTCCTCAGCCAAACCTTCAACTTGTCTTTTAGACCCTATTCCTACCAGGTTATTTAAAGAAGTCTTCCCACTTATTGGTAGCTTTATTCTTCATATAATCAATTCTTCATTAACTTTAGGCCATGTACTGCAGGCTTTTAAAACGGCTGTAATTAAACCCTTACTCAAAAAGCCAACGCTAGATCCAGGAGCTTTAGCTAACTATAGACCAATCTCTAATCTCCCTTTCATTTCAAAAATCTTAGAAAGAGTTGTTGCTACGCAATTATTTGACCACCTGCAGGGAAATGGTTTACTTGAAGAGTTTCAATCTGGGTTTAGAATTCATCATAGTACTGAAACAGCCTTAGCGAAGGTCACTAACGACCTCCTCATTGCATCTGATAATGGACTAGTTTCTGTACTTGTCCTTTTAGACCTTAGTGCAGCTTTTGATACTATCGATCATAATATTCTACTTGATAGATTAGAACACTATGTTGGACTTAATGGAACTTCGTTGCAATGGTTTAGATCTTATTTATCTGATAGGTTCCAGTTTGTTCATGTAAATAATGAGTTTTCTTTCAACTCAAAGCTTAGTCATGGAGTTCCACAGGGATCTGTGCTAGGCCCTACTCTTTTTAGTTTATATATGCTTCCGTTAGGCAACATTATTAGAAAGCACTGTATACATTTTCATTGTTATGCAGATGACACACAATTATACCTGTCAATGAAGCCAGATGATAGTAATCAATTAGCCAAGTTAGAAGCCTGTCTTAAGGAAATCAAAGCTTGGATGACTTGTAATTTCCTGCTATTAAATTCAGATAAGACTGAAGTCATTCTTGTTGGTCCAAAAAACTTTAGAAATTCCTTTCCAAATCAAACTTTCAGTTTGGATGCGGTTACTCTTTCTCTTAATAGCTCTGTGAGGAACCTTGGAGTTATTTTTGATCAGGATTTGACCTTCAATTCACATATTAAATTTGTTTCTAAGACTGCCTTCTATCATTTGCGTAATATTGCCAAGATTAGGAGCATCTTGTCTCAGAGTGATGCTGAGAAACTGATCCACGCTTTTGTTAGCTCGAGATTAGATTATTGTAATTCTTTATTATCAGGCTGTCCTAAAACATCTTTAAAAAGTCTTCAGCTGATCCAAAATGCTGCAGCAAGAGTTTTAGCAGGTACTAGAAAGAGAGATCATATCTCTCCGGTTCTGGCCTCCCTTCATTGGCTTCCCATAGAGTTTAGAATTAAGTTTAAAATCCTTCTTCTTACTTACAAAGCTCTAAACAATCAGGCTCCTTTTTATTTAAAAGATCTGATACTACCGTATTATCCTAACAGAGCACTACGCTCCCAAAATGCAGGATTACTTGTAATACCTAGAATCTCCAAAAGTACAATGGGAGGCAGTGCCTTCAGTTATCAAGCTCCTCTCCTGTGGAATCAGCTGCCAATCTGGATTCGGGAGTCAGACTCGATCTCTGTTTTTAAGAATAGGGCTAAAACCTACCTTTTTGATATAGCCTACAATTAGGGAGGGATCATGTGTTTCTGAACCCTCCCTTAGTTATGCTGCTAATAGGTTTAGTCAGCCGGGGGACCTCCAGTAATGCACTGGGCCTCACTCCTTTCCTCACTCTCTATGAAATATTTTTTTTGCTGGTCATTAACATCTGTTTGTTCTCTCCCATAGATTGAGTCCCCATCGTGCTGTTTGCTCTCTACATGTCTGTTCTTTTCTTCTTCTCTATCCCCTCACCCCCCAGCCAGTCGCAGCAGATGACTGCCCCTCCCTGAGCCTGGTTCTGCTGGAGGTTTCTTCCTGTTAAAAGGGAGTTTTTCCTCTCCACCGTCGCCAAGTGCTTGCTCACAGGGGATCGCCTGATTGCTGGGGTCTTTCTGCAACTGTGGGGGTTCCCCCCTACAGTTGATAGTGCTATGAGATGACTGTTGTTGTGAAATGGTGCTATATAAATAAAGTTGAATTGAATTGAACTCCTGGCCCTCCTGTCTTGGACCATTTGGCGTGGGCAGAATGAACGACAACGGACAGCGGCTGCTCGAGTTCTGCACTTATCACGATCTGTACATCACCAACTCGTTCTTCAAGACCAAGCCCCAACACAAGGTTTCCTGGTGACATCCACGCTCAAAGCACTGGCACCAGCTGGACTTGATCCTGACCAGGCGCACCTCACTGAAGAACGTGCTAATCACCCGTTCATTCCAGAGTGCAGATTGTGACACAGACCATTCATTGGTGTGTTGCAAGGTCAAGCTGCAGCTGAAGAAATTCCATCGTGCTAGACAGCCTGGAAAGGCACAGATTGACACCAGCAAGATGGCCCAACCAGAACTTGTTGAGCGGTTTGCCTCCACCTTTGAGAAGGAACTTGGTGTACCACAAGAAGGAGAATCTGCAAAGCAGAAGTGGGAAGAGCTGCAAAACACCATCCACCGCACAGCCTTGGCTACCTTTGGGAGGAAGACCTCGAAGTCACAGGACTGGTTTGATGCCAAGTTGACCGAGATGACCCCCATCATTGAAGCCAAGTGCTCAGCTCTTGCTGAGTAAAAGAAGTACCCAAACGAGAAGAATCTCCAGATTCTCAGGGCTGCGAGAAGCAAAGTTCAGCAGACTGCTCGGCGCTGTGCCAACGAGTACTGGACTCAGCTCAGCCAAGACATTCAAACCGCTGCCATAACAGGGAACATCTGTGGTATGTACGATGGCATCAAGAAAGCACTTGGTCCGGCTCAGAGCAAGACAGCCCCCCTCAAATCCTCCACTGGGGAGATGATCACAGAAAAGAACAAGCAGATGGAGAGATGGGTGGAGCACTACTCCGACCTCTACTCCAGACAGAACACCGTGACAATGTCAGCCCTTGATGCCATCGATTGCCTGCCATCCATGGACGAACTTGACGCAGAGCCAACCATTGACGAACTCAGCAAGGCCATTGATAGCTTGGCCGCTGGCAAGGCACCCGGCAATGACGGCATACCCCCGACCTGATCAAGCACTGCAAGACCGCCCTACTGCTGCCATTGCATGACGTCCTCTGCCAGTGCTGGAAGGAAGGTGCTGTACCACAGGACATGAGGGACGCTAAGATCATCACCCTCTACAAAAACAAAGGGGAGAGAAGCGACTGCAACAACTACAGGGGTATCTCCCTCCTCAGCATTGTTAGCAAAGTCTACGCACGAGTTGTTCTCGTTCGGCTACAGAAGCTTGCCAAACGTGTCTACCCTGAGTCTCAGTGTGGCTTCCGCATTGAGTGATCGACGGTAGACATGATATTCTCCATCCGCCAACTCCAGGAGAAATGCAGGGAACACAACATGCTCCTGTACATCACCTTCATTGACCTCACCAAAGCGTTCGATCTGGTCAGCAGAGAGGGCCTTTTCAAGATCCTGCCAAAGATAGGATGCCCACCAAAGTTGCAAAGCCTCATCAAATCGTTTCACACCAACATGCAGGGGATAGTGCAGCACGACAGCAACATCTCAGAGCCATTCAACATACGCAGCGGAGTGAAACAGAGCTGTGTACTTGCGACAACCCTCTTTGGGATTTTTTTTGCTATGCTCCTGAGGCATGCCATCAGCACAGCAACAGAGGGAATCTACCTGCACACAAGATCTGACGGTAGGCTTTTCAACCTCGCCCACCTGAAAGCCAGAACCAAAGTACGCGAGGCTCTTAATCAGAGACATGCTGTTCGTGTTGAGTCAGGGGCAGCCGCCTGCTGCACCCGAGCTCGTCTCGCTGGGCTCTGTCTCTACTGGTGATTCTGATTCCGGTTCTTTCTTGTCTTCCGAGCCTTGTTGCAGAGTCACCGGTACGGAGCCAGTCGTGGTCACTGTGCTGGAGGTTCCAGGTTCGGGGCCGGAGGTCGTCACCGGTGCTGCGCCGACCCAATCGGGGTCCGACACGGGTGCAGCCGAGACCAAGTGGGGGTCCGAAGCGGGTGTATCCGAGACCCAGTGGGGGTCCGACGCGGGTGCAGCCGAGACCCAATCGGGGTCCGATGCGGGTGCAGCCGAGACCTAATCGGGGTCCGACGCGGGTGCAGCCGAAACCCAGTCGGGGTCCGACAAGACCCAGTGGGGGTCCAATGCGGGTGCAGCCATGACTGCAGCATCGGTATGGGTCAAGGTCGGTGGAGGAGCTGCAGACCCTTCGCCGTCTGACATGGTGCGGGCTCGTCATCACCACCATTCCCCTCGTCTGAGTCACCAGCCCTGCTCATCATCGCCGGGGGCCATTGGGGGGCCTCTGCGCTCGGCCCGGCTCTCCCACATCTTTCCCCCGCCAGGGAGGCCGCCGCAGGCTGTCTCCCCATGGTTCTGGTGGCTGAGGGATGTGGGTCGGCCACCCAAGGGACTATTTCGCCGGTTCGGCGCTCCGGATTGGCCACCCGACACACTGTGTTTGCTGCTGGGCGACCTGGTTCGGCCGCCGGAGGGTTGGATTTTCCGAGCCTGGGACTGGGGCAGGCCGCCCGATCATGTACTGTTCTCCGTGACCACCCGTCGGCCATTGGACACAGGGAGACCGCCGGAACTATTCCCATGGTTTTTGGTCTCAGCCTGTCATCATTTTTCTGAACTGTCTGGGTTAAAGGTCATTCGGGGTGATAGTCTTGTTCTGTGTGTAATGTGCATTATGGGGTATGATATTTTCCGTGAGTCACGCTCTGTAATTGCTTCATTTACGCCCTGTGATTGTCTCATTTGCGCTCTGCCTTAGTATGATTTGGGCATGTGAGAGTATTGTATTGTCTGTTACCGTGTCCTGTGATAGTCTCATTTGTCCCCTGTATTAATTATGATTTGTGCATTTGAGAGTATCATATTTTTTCTGGCTATCTGTGTGCTCCTGTTATCGTCTTGGTTTTTGGTCTGTGGCTGAGCCTCTCCCTCCAGGCCTGCTCCCCCATCCGCCCACCCTGGGGGGGCGGGGGGGGGCTTGGGTGTCATTGGGCGTTCAGAGCTCACCCTTGGGGGGGAGGTACTGTCATGGTCCGAGGGCCGATTCTGTCCGTGCTCGGGCTATACATCATCTCCGCCAGGTTTGACAGCAGTGGTTACCTTCTGGCTCCCCGAGCTCTTATTGTGACAGCACTCGGAGGGGCTTCCTGCTGTCAAAGCCTAACAGCTGTGCTGCATTTACGGCTCATCAGCAACCCAGCATTTAAGCGGGCGCTGGGAGCAGTACTTTGCAGCAGTCTCGTCAAATACCATCATTATTCCCCTATGAATCCACGGCAACGGATCGTCAATGCTCATCCCCTGTTCGTGGTCAAGATTGTAAGTGAGCTTCGTGTTAGCCTTACAATCTCCTGTATTTAGTGTTGTGTGTTTTAGCCCACCGTGGCTTATTACTTTGTATGTTATCTTGTGTTTGTGATTAAAACACCTATGCAAACCTCACCGGTGACTTTTGGCATCTTATGGTGGCTCACGAGGGCCACCGCATGACAGCTGCCTCCACAACCTGGACCCCCAGAGAACCGTAGACGATGGATGGATGGCTGTGTTATATATTCATTCCTGCTGCAAGACTGGACCTGATTAAAGAACAGGAACAACAGTTTTTCTAAGTCCACATTCTTGGAACACCAAGTGCATGGGCAGGTTGTGGTTTTAATAAAACTGAAAAGTCTAAGTCATTTTAGCTGCCAAATTTTGATTGTTGTCTTGAGAAGTTATTCAAAAAAGAAAGAAGCAAATATCTGTTGCATCTACCTTTGGCAAAATAACCCATAAATATGATTGTTTGACCAGATTACTCACTAAATATTTAAAAAAAAGACACTCCTTAACATTTCACAATGTTTAAAAAACTGTCCTAAACACATATAGAAATTCAAAATAAAGGATTTGGCTTTATACATTACTGTGTGCAAAATTTTTTGATAAGGCTAAACTTACATTGGTGTGCCGTCGACTGTCTTCCTCACTGGATGGTCCCTCCGGTGGTTGTTGTCCTGATCTGCTAATGGAGTCCAGGCCTTACTTGAAAATCTGACATGAATTTCTACATACATAATTACAGCTACTTCAGGTACTCAAGAAATCCCGTGGCTAATGCTGTGCAGTAATATTAGTCAGTAAGAAAATTAACCTGTTTATTATTCGTCGTCGGCCTCCGTCTGTCCTTGATGACCATGGAAGAGAATCCTAAATTAGATTAGATTAGATTAGATTAAACTTTATTGTCATTACACATGTATGAATACAAAGTAACGAAACACAGTTTAGCATCCAATCAGAAGTGCAAAGGACAGCAGTGCAGTATATACGGTAATTAACAGTATGTGCAATTTAAGCAAATATATGCAGCAGTGCAGAAAGTTAAAAGTACTGTTATGTGCAAATAATGTGCAATAAGTTAGATGTAGTTTTGTAGTTATGCAGTTATGTACAGGTGAGGATGGTAAAAGATGATGGTAAGAGAGTCAGCGGGGAACTAAGTTCAATAATGTGACAGCTGTTGGAAAGAAACTGTTTCTTAACCTGCTGGTTCTAGTCCGAAGGCTTCTGAAACGTCTTCTGGAGGGGAGAAGCTGGAACAGTCCATGAGCAGGATGGTTGGAGTCCCTAAGAATGCTGCGTGCCCGGCGCAGACATCTTTTCCTGTAGACGTCCTCTATAGCTGGAAGTGGAGTCCCTGTGATGCGTTGGGCGGTTTTCACCACCCGCTGCAGTGCCTTGCGGTCAGCTACAGAGCAGCTCCCATACCAGAGTGTGATACAGTTGGTCAGGGTGCTCTCTATCACGCAGCGGTAGAAGTTACCCAGGATGTCAGTTGACAGATGGTTCTTCTTCAATGTCCTCAAGAAGAAGAGGCGCTGATGGGCCTTCATGATCAGGCTGGTGGTGTTAACTGACCAGGACAGGTCCTCTGAGATGTGGGTCCCCAGGAATTTGAAGCTGGGGACATGTTCAACAGCTATGCCATTGATATGGATGGGGTCATGTGTCTCTTCCCTCTCCTTCCTGTAGTCCACTATGAGCTCCTTGGTTTTGCTGGTGTTAAGGAGCAGGTTATTGTCAGCGCACCAAGTAGCCAAGTGCTCAACCTCTGCCCTGTAATCTGACTCGTCGTTGTCCCTGATGAGTCCAATCACCGTGGTGTCATCTGCAAACTTTATGATGGAATTGGATCCATACATAGGCCTGCAGTCATGGGTGTAGAGGGAGTAGAGGAATGGGCTGAGCACACAGCCCTGTGGTACACCAGTGTTGAGTGTGATGACGGAAGAACGGTTGGGGCCTGACCTAACATGCTGGGGTCTGTTGGTCAGAAAATCCATGATCCAGTAGCAGGTGGAGGTACTGATTCCCAGGTCCCCAAGTTTGGTGAGCAACTTGGAGGGGATAACTGTGTTGAATGCTGAGCTGAAGTCAATAAACAGCATTCTTGCGTAGGTGTTCTTGTCATCCAGGTGTGAGAGTACATAGTGCAGCGCTGTAGAAACCGCATCCTCTGTACTCCTGTTGCTCCGGTAGGCAAACTGATGAGGGTCCAGTGTAGGGGGCAGGCCTTTTTTGAGCTGTGCCAAGACCAGTCGCTCAAAGCACTTCATGACTATGGGCGTCAGTGCCACAGGGCGATAGTCATTTAGGCACGATGGTGTTGAATGTTTCGGCACTGGTACTATTGAAGTGGTCTTGAAGCACGCTGGTACCACGGCCTGGGCCAGGGACAGATTGAAGATGTCTGTGAAGACCCCTGCCAGCTGCTCAGCGCATGCCCTCAGCACACGCCCAGGAATGCCATCAGGGCCAGCAGCCTTACGTACGTTGACATGACTCAGTGCATTACGGACGTCGGTGTGGGTGAGTGTGAGGTGGTGGAGGTCATCAGAGGGTGGGAAATTGATGTTCTTTTCATTGTTGTCCTTGTCAAAACGAGCATAGAAGTTATTTAGCTCATTGAGAAAGGGCACAGTCATGGCTATAGGTATGGAGTTGCTGGGCTTATAATCAGAGATAGCTTGAATGCCCTGCCACATACGTTGGGGGTCAGAGTCCCCAAAATGTTCCTCCACCTTCAGCTTGTAGCTGTGCTTGGCCTTCTTGATGCCCCTCTTCAGATCTGCCCTGGATGAACTGTAGGCCTGTGCATCACCAGATCTAAAGGCATTGTTACGTGCTTTTAGCAGAAGTCGCACTTCTCTGTTCATCCACGGCTTCTGATTTGGGTACGTGGTGATCTGTCTTTCCGTGGTGACACTGTCAATAGTGGTGTTGATATGGTCCAGGACTGAGTGGGTGTAAGAGTTGATGTTTATGTGGGAGCCACAGGTAGCCTGAGAGGTGAACATACTCCAGTCTGTGTTCCTAAACTTGTCCTGGAGTACAGAGTCAACCCCCTCTGGCCACACTTTGATGGTCCTCACTGATGGCTTCACCCGGTTGATGAGCGGTACATACTTGGGGGTAAGGAACAAGGATAAATGATCAGACTGACCTAGGTGGGGGAGGGGAGTTGCTGTGTAGGCTCCCACAATATTGGTGTAAACATGGTCCAATGTTTTGTCCCCTCTTGTGTGACAGGAGACATGCTGGTAGAATTTAGGAAGCACTGTCTTGAGGTTAGAGTGGTTAAAATCACCCGCCACAATAAATGCTGCCTCTGGGTGTGCAGTTTGTTGTTTGCTAATAGCTGCATGCAGTTCTTTCATAGCAAGCTTAGCATTAGCATCCGGAGAAATGTAAGCGGCTGTTATGATGGTACAAGTGAACTCGCGTGGCAGATAGAAAGGTCTACATTTAACCATGAGAAACTCCAGGTTGGCTGAGCAGTGTCTCTCAACAGTGACAGAGTTCGTGCACCAAGCCTTGTTAATATAAATGCACAATCCCCCCCCCCTCTTGTCTTACCGGAGTCAACTGCTGCTCTGTCTGCCCGAAGCGTGTGTAGGCCGGCTAGCTCGATAGCATTGTCGGGTATTCCACTGTGAAGCCATGTTTCCGTAAAAATCATGATATTGCAGTTCATAAGTTTGTTGTTTAAGTTTAAGTTGTTTAAGTTTAAGTTTAAGTTGTTTAAGTTGTTTAAGTTTATTGTTGGTGATCCGAAGCCGTAGTTCACTCATTTTGCTCGCCAGAGACCGTACATTAGCAAGGAAAATACTGGGTAGCGATAGCCGGTGCGGTGTTAGCTTTAGCTTAGCTCTTAGCCCACCGCGCTTACCCCTCCTTTGTTTACGTTCCTTACGCCGCCTGCGAGCACTTCCGGTCGGTCGGGAAGCCTGCCGAGCGTCGGGAGTTCTCCAGAGCTCTGGGATGAGACGTAGATTCAGACGTAGGTTGCTGATAAAAAGGTCGTTATCGTTGTTTTGTAAACCAATATTCAAAAGCTCATCTCGGGTGTAAGATGTAAAAGCAGAGCTGTTCTGAACGAACATACCCGAAATGAGCAGAAATAACACTGCTAGTCCCCAGAATCTGGTAGGACGCTGAGCCTCGCGTTGTGCACGCGCCGCCATCTTGCGCCGAAGATGTGTAAATGTCTACTCTGCTGGAACAGCACCGCCTGTGGCTGAACAGGCAGATGCGCACCAGTGTTCTTCCTTCCAGCGTTGGGCGTTGGTAGGATTCAAGCCTGGGCAGGAAGATATGGAGGACAAGATGTTACCCATGCAGCATGTCCCCCCTCTACACGTCACTGATGAATCCAAAGGAACAGCAGGGCTGCTATAGTTTGGCACCAGCGCTGTCGCAGGAGCTGCCAGAACGATGTTGAGCACAACAAAGAACTGCCTTAGGGGCTCCGACTCCGGATTTTTACTCAGGGTTGACTCCCGAAGCCTTTCCCGTGACCGGGTGTGCTGCAAGGCAGCAGAGGTTTGAAATCAGGGTTTACCTTCCCCTAGATGGGCTACCTTCCCAGGTTGACGAGCCACCATCTACCCGAAGCATCTGGTTTTAAGGCGCCAGAGATCCGCCCTCGCCCCTTCTCCTATTAGTAAAAGCAGTTCCGTCGGGCTTAGAGACTAAACCACACGGGCAGGCTAGGAGTTGGACTTAGTTGTCAGAGGCTTTTCGAGACGCACGCCGTAAGGAGCATTTTATGAGCACTGGGAGCTTAACCCCAGTGCCGCTCCTGGCTATGACAACCTTGGAACCTGTTTATTATTATTATTATTATTATTATTATTATTATTATTATTATTATTATTATTATTATTATTATTCATAGCAGTCTGTCGGGGGCGTCAATGACTGTTTCATTTAGGTCTGATTAGATTCCTCCACACAGCTCTGTCCTTCGCCCTCTGCTGCCAGGAACTCCTGGCCTTCTATTATTATTATTTATTAAGACCTATTTATTCTACTATTAGAACTTGAACTATTTTTAACCTCAATTTCACCATGGTGATCAATAAAATTTTACATTGTTATCTTAAAATGTAACAACAATAAACAACTAATTTTTTTCACTGTACACCAAATTATAACACTGAGCAGCTGCACATTAAAGCTGATATTTTTTTTAAAACCTTGAGGTAAAACATGACTGCTGCACAATTAGTATGCGCTGTTACATTCACAGATGTACAGTAAATGTTGATCATATCATGAACCTGTCATACGTGTCAGCTTGGTAAGGAGCAGTTAGTGGGGTCTATTCCTCTCCATATATTGGCTGATCTTATCACACACTCATAATTATAATATGAACATCCATCCATCCATCTTCTTCCGCTTAATACTTTTTGGGTCACGGGCGGCTGGAGCCTAGCCCAGCATCTTTGGGCAAGAGGCAGGGTACACCCTGGACAGATCGTCAGTCCATGGCAGGGCCTAATATGAACATGTCAGAAATAAAATTTATTTGGTTACACAGACTTTAGACTGCTGCCCCCCCCCCCCACCACCACCACCAGATTAGCAGTAGAAGATGAATGAGCTAGTTAGTGTCATAGCTAGTACTGGTTAGCTTACCTGTCAGAAGAAAAGTGGTCACCTCTGCATGACTTTTCAGCCCTTTGCAACTCTTCAGCAGACATTAGCCATCAAAAGCAGAACTCATATTTATTCTGCTCCTTTGTTGTGCCATACTTGAGAATGGTTGGGAAACTGACGTTTGCCTTGAGACTCAGGTATTTAGCTGAATTCACTACCTGGCAACCCAACAACCCAAAATGAGTCAATGGCACGCAACAAGAAGCTAGCGATGCTATTGGCTGTGACATCCTCACTGGACTTCCATGTTTGTCTTCCTCCAGCTGCTGGATGTAAATATTTATATTATTGTTGACCCACCAAAAATTACAAAATATTTTGTTTCATCAATATACTATTTTTTAGAAAACATTAAGACTTACATTGTGCACATTTCTAAACACTTTGTTGATGTATTATTTTTGAAAAAATCTTTGTTTTCATGAAAAGGCTCTCCTCTGCACCTTTAAAGGTTCAGAATCCCAGCCACACCACTGCAGATCGAAGGACAACACAGTTTAAAATCAGTGTTTTCTTTATCATCATTGGCCAAGACAGAGAGAAAATGAATAAAAATCACTGATAAAAAAAAAAAAAATTATCTCTTCTTCATAAAACACATTCTAAAAGGAGGTTGTAATACCATGCAGTCCAGTTCAGTCTCTAAAAGCCGCCGGGTTTTTGTTGCACCAAGAAAAAAGAATCGTCCTCAAATTCACAACAGTCCAATCCAGAATCCAGCACCGGGAGTTCCACGTCTCTGCTCCGCTGTTGGAGGAAAAATTGGAGACACAGTTGCCAAGTCCGCTTATTATAAGCGATATTGGTGTAGTGTAGTTATTTATAATATAATGTGAGGCACTGGGTGGTGGCTTCGCCTTCCGGTCATGCACCACCCATGATTATAAAAGGGCTGCAGGCAGGAGGAGCAGTCTCTTTTGGCCATCCTCTGCCTGGCAGCTGTGTGGGTTACACCTGTGCCCTCCTTTAATAAACGTATGTTCAGTTCGACACTTGGCCTCATCCTTGGCTCCATATACAGACATAACAGTTGGGCATGTTTTTCTCTAAAGTCGCTTGCAAATCTCATCGTTGCGGGTCGTGGGTTTTTGAGCTTGTTTTTTAACATGTTGTTGCTTATTTGGGCTTGCTTTGCTGTCTGTGTGACAGCTCTCCCAGCTCCCCACAAAACATGAGCGCGATAGTTAGTTTGTTTACAGGAGGACCCATGCACACCCCCGTTTCCTGTTTACCGCGCCCGCCCCACTGATCTCTATAGGAAAAACTAGACGGATCATTGGCTGTCAGAAGTGATGATTAGCGGACAACACCTCCCATCATCCCACATCACTAAACTGTAATTGTGTTTAGTGCTGTTACTTATGCAGAATATGCACGTCTTTTCTTTTGATCAGAGTTTAAAAATGTATTTATTCACAGTTTATATGTTGACTGTTTACTATAAATTTGCTGTTGCTTATGCAGAATGCATATGTATTTTCCTTAATTAGAAGTATTTCCTTTAATTTGTGGAAATGTGAAAATGACGAGGCAGAGTTTATCTCTTGAGTCAGGTTTATTCACATCTTCCAACATCAGTAAAGCAGAAAGAGAAAAAACACAGACATTCGTCCTTTATATATCCAGGACTCTCACAGTTCACAGTCACATTGCCTTTTAATCACAAGTAACAATGCGTCTCCTCTTTAATTCTATAACATCCTCTTCACAGACTTCGGCACACCAGGAAATCCCCCAAGGCCGTCTCTTGCATACCAAAGACTAAACTTTCACATCCTCCTGTTATCTCCAAGGAGGCTCAGTTCTTTGTTCTACTCTGAGATGTGAGGCATAAAGTGATACATATGTGTCCCACAAGTTTTCCTTTAATTAAAATTCTGTTATTCAATGCTGACTGTGTTTACAGTCAATTCACTGCAAACAAAAATTAATCTATATATCAATATATGCTATCAAGCAGCCTCTCTTTTACAGTGTGGTAGGTTGCCTGTTGGGCTTTTTGGGGGGCTTATTTCCATAGAGCTGGTTGCTTGTTTCTCTTGTGAAACCTGGCAACACTTATTGGAGAAAACTACAATTAGTGCCCAGCCTTGCTCATTACTGGCACTTTAAACAATTCACCAACATTCAAGTTACTACTTTCCTTTATTCAAGGAAGTGCAGGCCAACCATGTCCAATGACCATGTTAGCACGACTTCCAACTCCCACGCTGAAAGACCCAAATCCACAATTGGAGAGGTGACTGCAGAACGCAGTGACAAGAGATTGCTGCAGCTCCCAGGACATCCAACCAGCTTCCCTCCCTGATCACAACTGCCCGTGTTTCCCTCATCAGAAGGTAGAAAAAACCCAGCTGACAATGAGTTCACTGATTATTCACCTCCAGCTCGTAAATCACTTAAGTGCTGTCCACTTTGCACAGTTAACAGGTCCACAGTGGAAAAAACAACAGTTCAATATGTCCATCACACAAACAAAATAAGGGGAGGAAGAATGGGCAGAGTTCAGATTGCCTGATGAACAAAGCTGTTTAGCAGTCGTGTGGAGTGGGTCTGGAGGCTCTGGTAACTTTTCCCCAAGAGCAGGGGGCTGAAGAGAGAGTGTGAGGGGTGGGAGGTGTTGCCTGCAATGTTGATGGCTCTGCAAGTGAGGCAGCTGAGGTAGATGTCCGAGAGGGAGACAGAGGGGCGCCGATGATCTTACTGGCAGCTTTCACTGTGTGTTGTAGTTTCTTCCGGCAGGAGGCGGTGCAGCTTCTGTACCACACCATGATACAGCTGGTGAGGACACTCTCAATGGTAAATCAGTAGAATGAGCACATGATGGGGGGGTGGGACTCGTGTTCGCCTCAGTTTGCGGAGGAAATAGAGGTAAGTTTGAGCCTTCTTGGCCAGTGATGTGGTGTTGTTGTACCAGGAGAGGTCCTAAGATATGTGTATCCCCAGGAAGTTGGTGCTGCTCATCCTTTCCACAGCTGCTCCATCGATGATCAGATGGGGAAGCTTTGTGTGTCGCCTCCTTAAGTCAACCACAATCTCCTTGGTTTTTCCCACGTTCAGCAAGAGATTATTGTCTTTACACCACTGGACCAGTTGGCTCACCTCATTTCTGTAGTTGGCCTTCTCGTTGTTGGTGATGAGGCCCACATCCGTAGTCATCCACAAACTTAATGATGTGGTTGGTGCTGTTGGCTAGTACACAGTCATGGGTAAGCAACGTGAAGAGCCACGGACTGAGCATGCACCCTTGTGGGGCCCCTGTGCTCAGTGTGATGGTCTTGGAGGTGTTGCTGCCAACCCGTACATTCTGTGGCCTCTCTGTGACAAAGTCTAACACCCAGTTACTGAGAGAGGTTTTGAGTTCCAAGTGTCTGAGTTTCTGAATTAGGTGCTGGTGGATGATTGTGTTTAATGCTGAACTGAAGTCCAAGAACAGCATTCGCACATAGGAATTCTTTGAGTCCAGATGGGTGAGGGCTGGATGGAGAGCAGCAGTGATGGCGTCTTCTGTGGATCTGTTTGACCTGTATGCAAACTAAGATGGGTTATAGAAGGGAGAGAGGGAGGGTGGACTTGATGTTCTGCATGACCAGCAAAGTACTTCATTATGATGGGGGTCAGTGCTACGGGCTGGTAATCATCGTAGCTGTATGGGACAGGCTTCTCTGCGACTGGTATTATGGTGGCAGTTTTGAAAAGTGGGAGCAACAGCTTGACTCAGGGAGATATTGAAGATGTTGGCCAGGACATTCTTGAGCTCCTTTGTACAGTCCTTGAGATCACAACCTGGTATGTTGTCTGGTCCAGCTGCCTTGCATGGATTGATCCTGGAGAGGGCCCTCTTCACACTAGCTGGATCCAGACTTATAGCCTCATCTGGGGGAGGAGTGGTCTTCTGTGCTGATGTGCTGTTTTGTGCTTCAAAGCAGCCAAAGAAGTCATTTAAGTTGTTATGCAGTGTGATGTCACTCACACTGGTCTGAGGTGGAGGTTTGTAGTTAGTGAGTGTCTGTATGCCATGCCAGAGAAAACGTGCATCTCTGGTGTTGCTGAATTGTCCAGATACTTTCTTGCTGTACTGTCATTTTGCCTTCTTGATGCCACGGAATGGGTTGCCCCTAGCTGATGTTAGTCCTGCAGTGTCGTTGGCCCTGAAGGCTGCGTCCTGAGCCCTCAGGAGCCTGTGGGCCTCTGCTGTCATCCATGGCTTTTGGTTAGCACAAACATTATTATCATTGTCATTATTGCAAAGTGAAAAAGTGCAAAGGGGTTGGTCTGAACTGTTTTAATTTTTCAGAGGTGTGTTTTGGGTGTTGTTATGTCCGCAAATCTGGAATGAAGACAAAAGAGAATGCTGTGCTCGAACTTTATTACACGTTTATAAGACACACTGCACACTTGAACACTCAGCTTCCTGAGATACCCCTGAGGACAAGTCGTAGCAAAGAGGCTGTGAGATGGCCGACTCTCCCCTATATAGGTCAGAGTGATGATGTCACCTGCCGGCTACACCATCATGCCATTCCTGTTATGAAATCCCTTCATAACATTCTTCCTTCCCCCTTGCAAATAACTGAACACTTTCAATTAAACCCATTCCAATTTGGTATGTATAAGCATTCAAACATATGAACACCTGAATTAGGGTCAGCAGGTGGACCGCCACTGGACCTGACGTGGCTAAGTGGGTTATTCTGCCACTTGTTTATCTATGCTCCTACTTAAACAGTCATTTTTTTGTAACAGTCTTCCATGGAGAAGGTGGTTCTGCCAGAAGGGCCTTGCAGTGGGCCCCCGGAGATGCCGGGCCCCCGGGGCCAGGACCGACCTTCATACTGTTGGGGCATGGGTCCCACACTGCATCCGCTGACTCCCGCGAAGCCTCACCATCTGGACACGCCAAACCATCTGTCAACCAAAAGTACGCTGAGCTTAGTTTCGCCACGATCCTCAGCGGTGTCCACTGTCCCATCAGCTGTGACTTGGTCAGCTGCTGTCCCCGTCTCTCGTCAGTGCAAACCTGAACCCGTCCATGACTTTGAGAGGCACCTTACTTGGCCTCATATGTCCCTGTGATCATGGCGGTGCCGTGTGCTCGTCTGTCTTCGAGTCTCCGTCGTGTCATAGCAGTTCTGTCGTTACCGTGTTCATCATGGACCCTTCACTTGACTTCACCATCATTGTTTCCACAGTCCAAATCTTGTCATGGGTACTGAAGGTGTCCAGCGTCTCTTGTATGTCATTCGCTGTTGCAGATTCTTCACCCGTCGGCTCGATCATAACCCCTGTAGACTGACGCTGAGCGTGGGTACTGAAACAGTCCAGTTTTTCTTCTTCCTCATCTGATGTGCTTTGTTGTTGTGCTGCGCTGTAGATAGTGTCTGTGCCCGGTTGTTTTGTCCCAAGGTCCTCTGCATGCACAGGCTCCCTCTCCTGCAACTCCACAGCAGCCTCCGGCTGGGCGAGGATCTGAGGCGAGTTTGGCTGCTGTCCCCCATCTGGGCAGCTCTCCACCTGCACACTCGGGATGGTTTGATTGGCGTCAGTGTCACCTTTTGTAAACACATCCCAATTACCGTAGCTTGACAAGTTGAGCCCGTCACCGTCATGGATGGTGAAGCCCACTTGGTACAAGAGGTCACCTCCCATAATGTTTTCACCATGTGTGGTCACTTGAAACTCAAAATCATAAGCAATCCTCATCTTGTAGTAGACTGATAGCTCAATTGTCCCAACGTTGCTAACTCTGTGACCCCAATAGCCATAAAGTACCACTGGGTTCTTCCTAATATTGTGGTTGGGGAAAAATTTTCTTCACTGTAACCCAATTCAGCATCAACTTAACCGCCACAGTGTCGAGCAGCAGCGGCACAGTCATGTCATCTAATTCAACCATGCTGTATGCACATGAATTAATTTCAGGGCTTACCGCGTGGATGGTGGTCATTGGCAGGCGGCTTTGTTTGTTTGACGGATCCCATAGCATCGGCAACCAGCACACTTTGGCAAAGTGGTTATAACATCCACACTTATTACAACGTTGCCCTCTTGCCGAGCAAACGCATGCTCTCTCATGGTGCATTGGGGAACCACAGTTACTACACACAGGGCCTCTCGGAGCGGTCCTCCAGTTAACGGAATTCGCCTCGTACTCGTCAACCCTGTCCTCATATTCCTCCATGCCTAGCGCATTGGCTAACGTCGTCTGTTCTGGTTGCTTCTGTTGTTGGCGCACACCTAGGTCAGATGCTAATCTATCTGTTGACTCAAGCTAGAATGTTAGCACTATCGTGCTAGTTAGTGTCATGTCATTTGGTGCCATAACCATCTCAGCCCTTAGCCTCGGGTTACTCATGTGCTCAGCCAACTGGTCCCACACCATTTCGTCCTCGAATAGTCCAAGGCGGCACATGCTCGCCAGATGTCAGCGATGAATTGCTGGGTGGGCTCACCAATTCCCTGTTGTCTCTGGTGGAATCAAATTTGTCATGCTAGCACATTGTCCAGTGTAGCAAAGCAGCTAGTAAGCAGCTCCACAGCATCAACATACGGGTCTGTCGGACCAAGCATGTGAAAAATCCTCTGACCTTCTATGCCCGGGTTGTGTTTATCCAGCTGTCCCAGGTCCAGTGCTGCAATGTAGGTCTCAAATGTGTCCAGCCATTGTGGCCACGGGACATTCAGTTCGCCTGGGAGCTCAAGGAAAGGCCTCAGCGGTCTTAGGCATGCTTCTATGGTTCGTAAATTCTTGTTGCCAAATGTCATGTCCATAAACCTGGAATGAAAACCGATGAGGATGCTGTTCTTGAACTAGAACTTTATTACACGTTTATAAGATGCACTGCACACTTGAACACTCAGCTCCATGAGATACCCCTGAGGATGAGCCATAGCAAAGAGGTCGTGAGATGGCCAACTCTCCCCTATATAGATCGGCATGATGAAGTCACCTGCCGGCTACACCATCACGTCGTTCCTGTTATGAAATCCCTTCATAACAGGTGTAATATAAGATAAGATAAGATAAGATAAGATAAGCCTTTATTAGTCCCATCCATCTTCTTCCACTTAATCCTTTTCGGGTCGCGGGGGGGCTGAAGCCTATCCCAGCATCTTTGGGTGAGAGGCAGGGTCCACCCTGGACAGATCGCCAGTCCATCGCAGGGCCAACACAGAGAGACAGACAACCATTCACTCTCACAGTCAGACCTAAGGACAATTTAGAATCCCCAGTTTGATGCCAATTAACCTAACTTGCATGTTTTTGGCATGTGGGAAGAAACTGGAGAACTCCTGGAATAAACCCAGGCAGACATGAGGAGAACATGCAAACTCCTCACAGATCACTATTGGTCGCCGGCTGGGATCGAACCCAGGATCCCCCAGCCAAGGGTGAGTTGCTGTGCTGCTGCAGTGCTAACCACTCCGCCACCACGCTGTCCCACAATGGGGAAATTCCAGAATTGCAGCAGCACAGGAATAGCAGCACTCAAAGCAATAGTAAATAAGATAATAAAATAAGAACTGGGTAGCATGCAGTAAACCAATCGAATTTGATCTTGTCATCACATTTCAGAGAAAGACACACATGATTGGCATGTGATTGGCATTAAAATGGAACAGTTATTACAGGGAGGAAGAGGAGGTGATGATTTAACCTCTTCTTAAATTATGTTGTCCATATGTGTGCTTGTGTGCATTTTGTTTTCACCACATTGATATTAGCTATGATAGGTCAAAGCCCAATCCCCACTGTGACATGAGTATCGCTGGATATGAATGAATTTGCTGATTTTTTTGTTCCTTTTTCACTGCCCATGTAGCCATCAGCAGCAGGTTCATTCATCTAGAGCAACATGAAGGTAAATCTGAAGGTCATCTGTCATTTTGACCAAATAGTCTGAGTAAAGTTTAACTGTAATTCCCACCTCTCCACCTTATGGCCCACAGTGAATATTGATTATCATTTTATTCAATTAAAATCATTGTTGTTCCAGCTGGCTCAGCAAATATGTCATTTATTACTGTCTACAGTTTCGTCTCATGGTTTGGATTATATTACATAGTATATGTGGACAGTTTCAGTTTAATTTCCCTCCGATTAACACATTTAAGGAGGAAAAAACTGCTGAGTGTTTCACACCTTAAACGCTTAAATTTCAGCTGAAATGTACCATTGACTTTAGATGTCCTTTCTCAGCTCAGAGATTGCACTGATGCTGTGCTCACTTCAAAAGTGTCCCCTCCTTTGACCATAAATCATACACAGTAATGATTGTGAGGGCGCACAGAAGAAAAACAGACAGAAACGCTGACAGAAACTAACAAAAGCGCTGTGGGGCAAATGGCCACTTTTGATCAATGTAGGGCCCTCAGTGTGAATAACATCAGGTGTAGGATAAAGGCAAATCAATTCACAGTTCTGTTCTGCCAGATGTTGGATGTTGTTGCGTGTTCAGATAATTCTGTGCCACAATCAATAGTGTGTCTGATGCTAATGATCTAGTAGCAGAACATGTTTGCTGGGTAAGTGGGCAGCTGCTGAGTTCATTAAAGACAATCATGATCAAAAGGTCATTCTGAGACACCACTGCACTCATGTACATGCAATTAGGTCTGTCTGACACTGGATAAACACTTACTGTACCCTTCAGATGACCTATGAGCACAAATAGTGTTTGAGATCCATTTTAGATCATTTTAAATGAAAGTCAGAGAAAATTGATACATTCTCCTTCTACAACCTCTGTAAGACGCTAACTCAGGGGTTGGCAACCCACTGCTCCAGAGCAGCATGTGGCTCTTTAGCTGCAATGTTGTGGCTCGCTGCAAGTTCATCTCAAAATGACATGGAAATTAATGGTCATTTTTGCTACCTCCACCAAGGAGGTTGGTTTGATTCTTTGTTTGTTTGTCTGTCAGCAGTATTATGCAAAAACTACTGGATGGATTTGGATCAAATTTTCACCAGAGGTGGGCCTTGGTCTAAGAGGAGCCCATTAGATTTTGGTGATGATCCCAGAACACATACCTCCACCAAAGTGCTTGTGTTCTCACAGTATGTTAGCAAGAATACTCTAAAACTGTCTTGGGGGTCCCACCCTTTAAGTTGTGGGCCTCAGGTTATTTCACACCTTAGACAGAGACAATGAATACACATGGGAGAACAATGCCCAAGTGGGTGAGAAGGGGTTGAATGAAGTGTAGTGTAGATGTCATGCTGTGTATGAGGAAGTGCCTTGAACCTTGTGAAGTGTGACTTGATATAGAGAGAGGAATGCTTAATGTGACCAGTCAGTCTATTCTTTGCCTGTGAGATGTGAGTGTGTAATAAATCGTCTGAAATTAATCTGCCTCTTCATTTACACACTCCACACTGGTGACCCAAGACGTATTATGGAACACGAGGCAAGAACCCCGGAGCCGGCCCGGTCGGGAAGCCCCAGAAACGCTGAAGCCAACCCGCAGACGGCCAGGACTGGAACCCCCAGCAACGCGTGTGCAGTTTCAGTCAAGCTACCAGATTTCTGGCAGCACAACCCGCGCTCTTGGTTCCACCACACCAAGGCCCAGTTCGCCCTCCGGGGAGTAACAGCAGACAACACCAAGTTCTACCATGTGGTAGCAGTGCTGGACTCCCGCACAGCCCAGCAGGTAGCGAGCCTGCTCTATCAGCCACCAGCCAGCAGCAAATATGAGGCACTCAAGGCTGCACTCATCCGGCGATACACGCTCTCGGAATGTGAGAGAGCGGAGAGGATCCTGGCGCGGACCAAGTTAGGAGATGGGTTGGCCATAGACCTGATGGAGAAGATGCTGGCGTTGATGGGCACGGGCGATGGGCACTTTCTGTTTGCCCACCTTTTCCTCCAGAACCTGCCAACAGAAGCAAGAGCAGTTCTGGCCAATTTGCCGTTGCTGGCCGCACGAGACTACCGTGCGCTAGCCCAGGAGGCAGACCGGATCATCCTCACCACCAGGGCGATCACAGTCAACGCGGCGGCAGCGGAGCCCAGCGAGACAACCAGGGGAGGCGAGGAGCCACCGACGGCAGCGGCAACAGGGGCCAAGGAGCGCCAGAAAGACACGCTCTGCTTCTACCACCGCCGCTTCGGAGGGAACGCGGGCAGATGCGCGCCACCGTGCCACTTCAAGCGCTCGGAAAACGCCAAGGCCGGCAGTTGGTAGCAGCACCGGAGCCCAGAAGAGCGTCATCTTGCAGTCCTACGCTGACCGGCTGGCAGGACCTAGCGGCCCCCGGAATGGTGGCAGTAAACGGCTTGGAAATTAAGACGTTCGGTGAGAGAACACTGACCTTATCTCTACATGGCCGCTCGTATGAGTGGGCTTTTATCATAGCAGCACTGTGTTGCCCGCTCCTGGGCGCTGATTTTCTGTGTGCGCATGGTTTACTTGTGGATGTTGCTAACAGGCGCCTGGTTAATGCACTGTCCTTTGAATCTCTCCCAAGTATAGCTCGAGGGACCCGGCCAACAGCACAAGCCAGCGTCACAACTCCAGGCGGTAAGTTCCACGCACTGCTCACTCAGTTCCCAGCACTCACTCTTCGGCGGCCATCGCTAAACACGGGGTGGAGCACTTTATCACCACCACCGGGCCGCCCGTTTTTGTAAGACCTCGGCACTTGGACACAGCTAAACTGGCCATAGCGTGCGAGGAGTTCGCCAACCTGGAAAGGTTGGGCATCATCAGGCGATCAAACAGCCCACAGGCATCCCCGCTACACATGGTCCCTAAGGCTGAGGGATCGTGGTGACTGTGCGGTGATTTTCGCAGGTTGAACAGCGCCACAGCACACGACCACTACCCAATTCCCCACATACAGGATTTTTCCGTCCACCTCGCCGGAGCACACATTTTTTCTAAAATAGACCTGGTCCGCGGTTACCACCAGGTCCCAGTGCGCACGGAGGACGTACCCAAAACAGCGGTAATAACTCCGTTCGGTTTATTCAAGTTCCTGCGCATGCCATTCGGGTTAAAAGGTGAAGCACAGACATTCTAGCGCATGATGGATGCAGTGCTACGTGACCTCCCGTTCGTGTTCGTCTACCTGGACGATATCCTGGTAGCCAGTACGTCCAAAGACAAACACGAAACCCACCTCAGGACGGTTTTCTGGAGGTTGGAGGAGCACGGGTTGATAATCAACCCGGCGAAATGCCAGTTCGGCGTGACGGAGATTGATTTTTTGGGGCATCGCGTCTCTCCGGAAGGAGCAATCCCATTGCCCGACAAAATGCGCGCCGTGGCAGATTTTCCCCAGCCTCAGACGGTCAGGGCGCTGCAGGAATTTTTGGGGATGGTGAATTTTTATAACCGTTTCCTTCCCCGCGCAGCGCAGCTCATGCAACCATTGTACGCCGCGCTCAAGAGACAGAAACCCGCGGATGGAGTCGAATGGACCCCGGAGCGAGAGCGGGCATTCGCGGAAGTTAAAGCAGCCCTGGCAAATGCCGCACTGCTGGCACATCCGGACCTGACGGCCCGGATAGCGCTCACCACCGATGCTTCAGACGTGGCCATAGGGGCGGTCATGGAGCAGCGCGTCGCCGGGGCTTGGCAGCCGCTCGCGTTTTTCAGCAGAACTTTGCGCGACAGCGAACGTAAATACAACACGTTCGACAGAGAGTTGCTGGCTCTCCATCTGGCCATACGCCACTTCCAGTTCTGGCTGGAAGGGTGCTGCTTCACCGCGTTCGTAGACCACAAGCCACTAACGTTCGCGATGGCCAAGGTTTCAGAACCGTGGTCGGGCCAGCAGCAGAGACAGCTGGCCCTGATCTCAGAGTTTACTACCGATATTCAGCATGTGTCAGGTAAACTGAATGTGGTGGCGGACTGCCTCTCGCGCGCCGTGGTGGCCCCAGTCTACGTGGGGATAGATTACGCAGCCATGGCCGCGGAGCAGATTAGCAATGCATACGTGCACGCACTCCAGTCTGAACCAACAGGGTTAAGGCTGGAGAGTAGGGTGCTGTAAGATGGCGCCCCCCCCCCCAATCTGCGACGTCTCCACAGGACGCCCGCGTCCGGTAGTTCCGGTCGCGTGGCGCCGCCGCGTGTTTGAGTCGGTTCACACTCTGGCGCACCCAGGAGTGTGCACGTCTATCAAAATGGTGGGAGAGAAGTTCATGTGGCCGAGCCTACGCAAACAAGTAAAAGAGTGGGCTGCAGCCTGCGTAGCGTGCCTTCGTGCCTAAACCTTTGAAGAACGCGGAGTTCGTGTTCGTCAGACACAACGCCCACCGCCCTCCATTGCGCCCACCCTATGATGGACCGTTCAGAGTGTTGGAAACAGGGGATAAGTATTTTGTGCTAGACTTGGGGGGTAGAAGGGAGATAATTGGCATAGACAGACTCAAACCCACCTTCATAGTGGCGGATGAGCAAGTGCTGTTGGCGAGGGCCCCTCGGCATGGAAGACCCCCACGGAGACCTCCCCAGGGGAACGATTCATCAGAGCAGCCACACGGACTGAGTGAGCCCCCCCCTCTCCAAGGCTCACCCGCAGTCGGACACACTCCCAGCAGCCTCCCACCGACACAGCAGTGCCATGGAGGCGGTAAACCCCAGTTACAGCAGATATGGAATCAGAATCAGAATCAGAATCAGAATCAGATTTATTGCCATTGTTCATGTAGTACACAAACTAGGAATTTGTCTCGGTGCAATGCTGCAACATTAAAAACATGATGAGATAAAGAGATAAAAAAAAACTAAAAGACTAAAAACATGCAATAAGTGTAGAATAATAAGTAATAATAATAATAATAATAATAATAATGAGTAATACTAGTCAAGGCAGTTTTAAATAAATTAGCAAGTAGCAGATAATATGGGGTACCACAGTGCAGTCGATAATGCAACAGAAAAACAGTGATGATTGACATGAGTCTGGTTGAGCTGCTGTACATAGTGCACGAGAGTCAATAAGTCACTTAATGGTCAGCAGTCTGATGGCAGAGGGGAAAAAGCTGTTCATGTGCCGGGAGGTTTTAGTCTGAATGGACCGAAGTCTTCTACCTGAGGGGAGGGCGGCAAACAGTACGTGACCAGGGTGTGAGGGATCGGCTATGATCCGGCCTGCACGCCTCCGGGTCCTGAAGATGTACAGGTCCTGGAGAGATGGGAGCTTGCAGCCGATCACCTTCTCAGCAGTGCGCACGACGCGCTGCAGCCTTAGTCTGTCCCTGGCAGTGGCTCCTGCGTACCACACGGTTATGGAGGAGGTGAGGATGGACTCGATGATGGCCGTGTAGAACTGCACTAACATCTTGGTGGGTAGCTTGAGCTTCCTCAGCTGCTGCAGAAAGAACATCCTCTGCTGGGCCTTTTTGATGAGGGAGCTGATGGTTGGCTCCCATTTGAGGTCCCGGGTGATGGTGGTGCCCAAGAAGCGGAAGGAATCTGCAATGGTGATGGGAGAGCCTGTGATGGTGAGGGGGGGCAGGGGGGTTGGGACTTTCCTGAAGTCCACAATCATCTCCGCTGTCTTCAGAGCGTTCAGCTGCAGGTTGTTGTGGCTGCACCAGGACACCAGCTGGGCCACCTCTTTCCTGTAGACGGACTCGTCGCCGTTGGAGATGAGCCCGATGAGGGTGGTGTCGTCCGCAAACTTGATCAGCTTAACAGACTGGTGGGAGGAGGTGCAGGAGTTGGTATAAAGGGAGAAGAGTAGGGGGGAAAGTACACAGCCCTGGGGTGATCCGATGCTGATGCTAACAGAGTCCGAGACAGACTTCCCCAGTCGCACATGCTGCCTCCGGTCCGTCAGAAAGTCGGTGATCCACCTGCAGAGGGAGTCAGGCACGCCGAGCAGGGACAGCTTGTCCTGGAGCAGAGCGGGGCGGATGGTGTTGAATGCAGAGCTGAAGTCCACAAACAGGATCCTGGCGTAGGTTCCCGGGGAGTCCAGGTGCTGCAGGATGGAGTGGAGGGCCAGGTTGACTGCGTCGTCCACAGACCTGTTGGCACGGTAGGCAAACTGCAGTGGGTCCAGGAGGGAAGTGGTGATGGACTTGAGGTGAGACAGGACCAGGCGCTCAAAGGACTTCATGACTACAGAGGTGAGCGCTACAGGTCTGTAGTCGTTAAGTCCAGTAATCCGTGGCTTCTTGGGGACAGGGATGATGGTGGAGGATTTGAGGCAGGATATATGGATATATGGGAGGAGACTGAAGCCAAAAACAGCATGTGGACTGATGTTCTATTGTTCTATCTAAGATGCTGGCGGGGGGGGCGGTGTGGGCCTCAGGTTATTTCACACCTTAGACAGAAACAATGAATACACATGGGAGAACAATGCCCAAGTGGGTGAGAGGGGGTTGAATGAAGTGTAGTGTTGATGTCATGCTGTGTATGAGGAAGTGCCTTGATCCTTGTGAAGTGTGACTTGATATAGAGAGAGGAGTGCTTGATGTAACCAGTCAGTCTGTTCTTTGCCTGTGAGATGTGAGTGTGTAATAAACTGTCTGAAATGAATATGCCTCTTCATTTACACACTCCACAAAGTTGCCTTTTTATCATTTATCGTTCATTATTACTGACAGAATGATGCAACCCACGGACTCTGTGGGCCATGGACTTGAGTGTTTTTGGCCTGGATTTGGATGAGTGTTGGGCTGTTCAGCTTGTTGAAGATTTTATCTCTGATGCCCACACTTCCCACACTCCCGAGGCAACCCTAAAGTTACTGGATGGCACAGTGGAGGTAACTAAGGCATACCTCAGCCTGTGGAGCTACCCAGAATTCATTGGGCTCCTAATCCCGGTCTCAAATTTGCAGCGGTTACTCCATGGGCTGATGAGAAGCACTCCCCCCTTGTCTGTGCCTGTGCCAGCAATGACGCGTCCCCTGGTTCACATGCCTCCAGCTTCTCACAGTTCTCTAGCCCCGGGATCCTCTCCACACTGCCCTCCGGCTCAGGTGCCTCCTCTTGGCCTCTTAATAGCTCCAGTTACAGTTCTACATCCAGTTGCAGCACCTGGCTATTCCTCAGCTGCTCCCTGTCCAGTCTCTGCTTGTCGCTGTCGTCCAGTACCAGCTACTGGCCACTTCCCAGCTGCTCCCCGTCAGGCGAGCTCTGCAGCCACACAGAGGAATTTGCCTGGTTCTCCGGCGGCAGCTTCAACGATCAGCGGTCGGCAGCGACAACCTCAGCAGCAGCAGAGCATGATACAAGGCAAGTACCTTCATCCCATTTTTAACATCTTTTAGAGAAAGGTCTTGCCTCTGAATGTGCTCAGTGACAGCCACCTACCGCAGCTGAGCCCTCACCACCTGCCTCTGGTGTTATCTCTGCTGCCACCTCTGCTTGCCTACCCTCATCTGTTTCTCCCCTCTCTTTTCAACCGAGGTCCACACCTCCAGCAACTGCATCGCCACCACTCAAGTGGGCTTCAACAGCTGCATTTCCACCACTCCTGAGGGTTCCAGCTCCAGCCCTTCCTCACCTGTGTTCCAGCACAGCTCCCACTCTTCTCCTGAGCTCCTCAATGGCTGTTCCATCAGCTTCTTTGCTCCAGAGCTCCTCATCGGCTGTCACATCAGCCTCTTCATTCCAGAGCTCCTCATCAGCTGTTCCACCAGCTCCTCAAATCTTCTCATCGGCTGTTGATGCTTCTTCTCTCCATACCTCATCGGCTACTCCAGCAGCTCTTCCGGAGGTCGTCATCCCAGCAGCAGTGTACCAGGAGCTTAAGGCAAGCTGTTTTCTTCGTGTTTTTAACATCTTTACTGGAAAGATCTTGCCTTTCTCCTGGTGGGGGGACCCAAGTGCAACTCCCTCCTGCCTCAGGGTCCCCCCACCAGTCCCTGCTGTTGATGATTATGGTGTCACCCCACTTACCTCCTGCTCTTCCCCCCCGTCTGAGGTCGGTTATTCAGGGAAGAGGTCGCCTGAGATCCCTGCTCCTGGGTTCCATGCTCCTGAGATCCAAGCTCCTGCCTTCATCTCCCAAGCTTGATGCTCCCCAGCCTTTGTCATCTGAGCTTGACGCTCTCCAGCCTTCGTCGTCTGAGCTTGACGGTCTCCAGTCTTCGTCACCTGAGATCCACGCTCTCCAGCTCTGTCCTGGGACATCACTTTGTGGGCATCCCAGGGGGTCTTCTGCAGCAACCCAGTCAGTTTCTGACTTTGGTTGGTCTCCTGGGAGATTAGGCTTCCTGGCTGGGTAAGCCGTGTATGTCAGCTGGCTGCCTGATACCCTGGATGTTCTGGTTAGGTGGGCAATGAACTCTGGATGGCCCCCTGACTCGCGGTGTGTTTCAGTCTGGTGGCCCATGGACTTTGGGCAGCCACCTGACAGATTGTTTCTCTTCATTGGGTGGTCAATGGACTCTGGCCGACCACCCGACAGACTGTTTTTTTTTACTTTTCTTTGTTTGTGTTGTTTTGTTCCCTCCAGTCCTTTGTCCACCTTCACCTGCCCCGTTTGGGGTCCCTTTTGGTTTTCTAGGGGTGTCTGGAATCCACTCTTGGGTGGGGGGGCACTGTTATAGGGGACAGTGCTTTAAGTTGCCTTTTTATTGTTCATTATTATTTTACCAAGTAGTCTCCCAGTCAGTATTTTCAGTTATGTTCTGTTTTCATTCTTTTTCTGTCCTTAGTTCATATGTCTTATTTTCAGGGGTTTCTTTGTGGTTTTCCTTGCTTGTGTAATGATCTGAGCACGGGGGGATTCCGCCATTCTCTGTCTCTCTTTTTTCTATATTTGAATTGGATTGTATTTTTGAGTTCTCATTCCCGTTATTTTACCTTTGGTCGAATTTCACACATTCTGTATTGCTTTTTAGTAGGAGTTATTTTTTCTGTTTGCATTCATTGTGGGTTTGTGATTTACACATTTGGATTTACTTGTTTTTATTATATTCCTATCTTGTGTTTTTTCCCTCTCCCTCCTTCTTGGGGCTGCAGCTGTCAGCGGAACTTCCAGGTTTTTTTATTTTTGCTCTATTGTGGGCAGTGCCCCTGTCAGCTGTCAGTCCCGTTTTCTTCCTCTCACTTCTCCCAGCTGTTTTCTGTTATAATCATTGTCACCTCCTGCCCGCTCATGGTATCCACACCTGCCGTCATTTGTGTTCAGTTGTCCCCAGCTCTATTTAGGGATTATGATTTCTCAACTTTGTTTCTGAAGTCTCATTTAATCATCTGTGTCTGAACCCTATCCCCGTTCAGGCATTTATAATCCATGTGTGTCCTGTTTTCTCCTCACCATTCATGTTCATACATTTTGTTTGTGCACAGTTTGGACTTTGTGTTTTTATGAAATATCACAAACTAGCAGTCCAGCGTCTGGGTCTTCCTCTTTGCCCTGAGGGGCATTCCATGACAACCTGTTGATTCTTTCCCTGATGTTATCGTTTGGTTCTTGATTAGTCCCAGCTGTTCCTTGTTTAGTATTTGATTTGTCCATCTATATATATATACTGTATATACACATACAGACACATACAGACACATACACAGTGGTGTGAAAAAGTGTTTGCCCCCTTCCTGATTTCTCATTTTTTGTACGTTTGTCACACTTCAATGTTTCAGACCATCAAACAAATTTAAATATTACACAAAAATAACATAAGTAAACACAAAATGCAGTTTTTAGATGGAGGTGTTTATTATGAAGGGGGAAAAAAAATCCAAACCTACATGGCCCTGTGTGAAAAAATGATTGCCCCTAAACCTAAAAACTTGTTGGGCCACCCTTAGCAGCAACAACTAAAATCAAGTGTTTGCAATAACTGGCAATGAGTCTTTTTCAGTACTGTGGAGGAATTTTGGCCCACTCATCTTTGCAGAATTGTTGTAATTCAGCCACATTGGAGGGTTTTCGAGCATGTGCTGCCTTTTTAAGGTCATCCCACAGCATCTCAGTTGGACTCAGGTCAGGACTTTTACTAGGCCGCTCCAAAGTCTTAAGCCATTGTGAGGTTGACTTTCTGGTGTGTTGTGGATCATTGTCCTGCTGCAGAACCCAAGTGTGCTTCAGCTTGAGGTCACAAACAGATGGCTGGACATTCTCCTTCGGGATTTTTTGGTAGACAGCAGAATTCATGGTTCCATTTACCACAGCAAGTCTTCCAGGCCCTGAAGCAGCAAAACAGCCCCAGACCATCACAGTGCCACCACCATATTTTACTGTTGGTATGATGTTCCTTTTCTGAAATGCTGTGTTTCTTTTACAGTGTTCCAAGTAGTTCAACTTTTGTCTCGTCAGTCCACAGAGCATTTTCCCAAAACTCTTGATGATCATTAAGATGTTTTCTGGCAAAACTGAGACAAGCCTTTATGTTCTTTTTGCTCAGATGAAGCCCAGATGAAGACAATGAAGACTAGCAAATGGTGAGCTTTGGAGCCAGGAATTCCATACTTGATGCAGCCACCTCAGACAGGGAGGAAAAACCACAAGTTGGTGTTGAGTCCACACAGTGGCTTTCCACAGCAGAGACTGGTGGAGAGGATTCAGGGGCAGATTGGAACTGCACTTGGGTCCCTCCACCAAGAACAAGGCAAGTCATTTTAAAAATGGATGTTAAAAATAAGAGAAAAAGCACTTGCCTTAACTTGTGGTCCACCACTGCTGCAATGATAGTCTCTGGCAAAGCTGCTGGTGATGTGATGACCTCAGAAGACACTGTAGGAGCAGTGGAGCAGAGGCGATCTGAAGCTCATCTGCGCCTAAGGCAATCTGAGGCTGAGCAGCAGGAGACAAGACAGCAGTAGGGGAGCTCAAGAGCCGAAGAGCTGGTGGAACAGCAGCAAAGGAGGAGCTCAGGAGTGGAGAAGCTGATGGAGCAGCAGATGGCATGGAAGCAGCTGACGGACCACCAGATGACAAGCTCGGGAGAGAGGAGAGGGGAGAAACAGATGATGGCAGGCATATGGTGGCAGCAGCAAACACAAAAAGTGAGGGCTCAGCAGCAGTGGATAGTGGCTGCTGAGGCTTCTCACTGGGAACAAGGCAAAACTTCTCTCTATTAGATGTTAAAAAATGAGAAAATAGTGCTTGCCTTTTGCCTTGTGATTTGCTTTGCTGCCGCTGAGGCTGCTACTGCTGTAGAAACTGCCGCTGCGGAACCAGATGAATTACTCCAGGTGGCTGCGGTGACTGCCTGGTGAAGAGCTGCAGAGCAATGGTGAGGAGTTTGAACTGGAGTGGACAGAGGTTACAGGAGCCAGGGGACACTTAATCATCAGCACAGGCTCAATTGTGGAATTCAGGGGATATTTGACTGTCGGCACAAGCTTCTGTGGTGCCGGAACTGGTGAGTGGTGAGGGACAGAGGTTGAAGAAACCAAGGGATGCTCAATCGTCAGCACAAGCTTCCGTGAAGAAGATGAGGGAATCTGGAGATATTTCACTGTCGGCTCAGGCTCACAAACAGGGAAAAAGTCTCTCACCAACCCAGAAAATGTCCTTCACAGGATGAAGGTGGACCAAACAGTCCGGTGTGGCTGCACAGGCTGAGATTCGCCTCCAAACACTAAGCGGTGCCGGAAAATTGAGAGCTGCCTCTGGAGATGTAAAAGCCCAAGCGTTGGATACAAACTCCTCCATGGCTTAGACCGCCCAACCCTCATCCTCCTCCAGAACAAAGGTAACTGTGCCCGCTGTCTTCTTTTGGCTGGAACATACTGTCATGGGCTGCCTCCTGCAGACAGTAAATGACTCCATAAAGCAAGCACGATGTAGAGCACAAAGGAGTTATTCCAAAACCAGGACAACGAGGACAGAAGACAGACTGAGCTGTCAAACAAACACATAACTTGGTTTTAACTAAATAAAAAAGAAGGAATGGGTGCTAGAGAAGCAACCCGTGCAATGATCAGCACAACGACACACAATGTTTCAGCACCAGGCAACAGAAAAGGACGGCTAATAAAGGAAACGGGTGATTAAACACAAAACAGGTGACACTAGTCAAGGGCCAAAAGATAACAGGGGATCAGTTACAGGTGAGGGAAACGGGACAGGCGCGGCTGTGCAGATAATGGACACCGGGGAGCTAGAGAGTGATAAGCATACAAGCAGGAACAAAACTACAGGACATAATTAGAGACATGATAATGAAAAAAAACACAATAATCAACTGAAGCTATGGCAGGGAAACAGGGAAAGCATAGAAAAGTAACAGCTGGTGCTGGACATAAAGAACTTAATATAAACGATAACATAAAGATAATAATGGTTCAAATGGTTCAAAAAAAAGAAAACATTGACAAGATGTCCAGATCATAACAGCCCCCCCGCCTTCCCCAAGGGCAGTCCAGACACCCCAAAAAGAAAAACAAGAAACACCAAAACAAGCGGGTGGAGGGGACAAGAACTGGAGGGAAAGAGTCAGTATGAAAACAAATCAAAACCGGTTCGTCAGGAGGTCGGCCGGAGTCAGCGTGGACAAGCTGTCCAGATCACAACACACACAGAAAAAGAAAAAAAATCAGACGCACTTAAACTAAATAAATAAATCAACATGTCTTGTGAACACTTGTGAATGTCACAGCCCTTCATCCAGCTTGGACCTCACACGATCCATTTTTTTATACAGTTACATGAATATTATAATCCATTGTCTTTCACATCATAACCAATAATATACATACCCTTATAATAAAGGGGCTCTTACATATTTATTGAAGTGTTTATGTTGTTATACATTTTTTTAAACTGGTTTAAAATTTCAACTTTTTTTCAATTTCTCCTTCAATCCATTCCACAAAAGTCATGACTAGCTGGCAGCCATTATGGCTTTTGAGTTCAGTTTTTTTCATTCCATCAAAACAAAACAGTGTCATGAGTCTGAGCCAGAGCTCAGACTCCCTTTGTAGTTTTGAGTATTTTTCTGTGTGTTATTATTTTCTTGTCAGTTTGTCATGTTGTTTGGGTGACACGAACCTCCTTCCTCCTTTCCCAGACACACCCACCTTTCACTCACAGTCTGTTTCAGTTCACCAGCTGTGAGTGATTGTGTTTCACCACACCTGCTACTCTCCCTCTCACTGTTCTCAGTCTGCTCTCCTATCAGCTGGGAGCAGTTACACAATTAGTTTACCTGCCAGCTCAACTATCACACCTGATGCTCATTATGTTCTATGTATTTAAACACTGCCTGTTCACTCTGTCTTTGCGGCAGTCTCGATTGTGTTAAGACGGGACTACTCTCCTTTGGACAGTCTCCCCCTCCTCTTCTCCAGAGCTTCCTCAGCTCTGGAGAGTCAACTCTCTGTAAGTTATTCATGTTTTTACTTTTTGCATTTGTCAGCACAGTTATTTTTGGACTTAATTGATAAATGTCACTACTGCAGTTAAGCGTGTGGGCATGTCTTTCTGCCCCGGAGGGGCGGTCATGACAAGTCATTTTGGGGTCGGGAACAGAGTCCGCCAGTTTGTGACCACTGCAATACATAACTAGAAAAGCAGTCAGAGCACACATCTCTGCTAAGGCACCTTCAATCCCTCATGGATCACCTCCAAAACGTAATGGGTTTGTGTGTAGTCCAAGAGCAATCACTGGTAAAACTGCATCAGTATCTGTCCAGTAGTTTTTCTCAGATAACACCTCTGGCAGAACAGGAGTGATGACTCCTTAAGGCAGGCTGAACTTAAAATGCAGGAACAAGATTTAATATCAACAGAACAAAACAATACAGCACGGGCACCGAGAACAAAACAGGAGCCAGTTTGGCTAATAACACTGCAGACGAAAAGATAACTGGTGGGAGAGTGTTGCAATGATGCCACGAGGAGAAAATGAAAGCTCTGTGTGTGTGTGTGTGTGTGTGTGTGTGTGTGTAGTGACTGGTTTTGGGGAGCAATGGACTCTGAGGGTTCCTGGGTGGTTGCAGACTGTTTTGTTCACTGTTTGGGTGCTGTGGAGGAGGTTCTGTCAGGGTTACTGTAGTCATGGCCCTACAGAACATTGGGTTTAGGGGCTCCTATATTTCTAATAGATAAGAGTTCAAACCCTTAAAAATAAAAACACTATAAAAACTTGAGCTGTTATCTAAATGAACAAAGAAAATATAATGAGAGACGCAGACCAAAGATTAAACCAGCATCCATATGAATGTTGCACATTTAGGAGAGAAAAGTCACAAATTTACAAGCTGCAGATTTATGACAAAAAAGTAGTGAATTTATAAAGAAAAACAGCAAATTCAATGAATAAGTTGAAAATTTACAAGAAAAACACTGCAAATTTATGAAAAACTTTGCATATTTACCAGGCAAAAGTAGTGAATTTATGATTTAAAAAAGGAGGATTTACAACAAATGTGTTGCAAATTTATGATAAAGATGCAGATTTAAAAGAAAAAAGTTGCAGATTTACAGAGAGGAAACTTCAAATTTACAAGTAAAAAGCTGCAATTTTTTGAGGAAGCAATTTACAAAAAAAATAAATTCTTGAATTAAAGGAGCAAAAATTGCAAATTTACTAGAAACAAGTTGCAGATTTAAAATTGGTGCTTCCGATGCATTTTATTCTGGTATGTAACATGATATAAAAAAGGTTTATGATGAATTGCACAGCATTCCAAACTTTTTGGACTTGATGTAGTTGGTGCCACTTTCAGCATGTGGACCGTACTGAGTCTACAGGGATTTATTGTCCCCCCCCCCCCCCTTCCGTTGATGTGAGCAGTTATGGGGGCTGAGGCTTGGTGCAGTATGCCGGAGTTTGGAGGGGCATATGTGTGTGCTGGTAAGTGTTGTGGTCACGTGGCCAAACGGAAGCCAGCCCTGCACTGTCAGTCTGATGTCCATCTCTTCCTTCACCTACTAATAGGATCAAGAGCTGGAGGTTCGGCGACGGGCGGCCAGCAGGGCGTAAGCTAATGCCGAACGTGCACCACCCCTCACCCATCTGCCCCACATGGACCGGCAGTCCCCCGGGTGAGTCACCAAAGGACTCACAGCTTTGCGTGTGTAGACTGTGGAATGGATTTTATGGAATTACCTGGAGCTTCGTCTTCAGAAGGATCTCCACTGTTGACTCTACTTTGGACAAGACGTGGCTGATCCTCCCTCATCCTATAACCGCTGCAATCTCTCCTGTAACTGGTGTCAAAAAAGTCACATCATTTAGATCACTGAAAATTTACCCCAAAACACAAATCCACAAAAGGATCAAATTTATGGAAAAAAAAATGTTCAAATGTCTTAAGAAATAAAGCACATAGAAAAAAAGCCAATTTAGAGGAGTTGCAAATTTATGAGTAAAATGTGACTTTTTTGTCAAATACATTAAATCTAAAGTGGAAAGAATCCCAATTCATGGAAAAAATCTTATATGAAAACCTTCACAAATTTGCAAAAAAATGTAATTTTATGATTACGAATTCCCAAATTTAAAGGTTAAAGAGAGATGATATGAAGCAAGAAAAAAGTTAAATTGTGAAAGAAAGTGTCATGATTGTGAGAAGGAGAAGCTCACATGCAAGCTGCTAACTGCAGAGAATGCACACGACACAGACGGGCAACATGAAAGACAACTTTAAATTCAATTAAATCAGCCTTTATTGTCATTCAACCATACAAACAATCATGTACAGTAGAATGAAATTGTGTTTTTCCTGTCTACAGTGTAAATCACACACACCCCAGTGTAGAATCAGAGGGCCGCTGCCATGCAAGGCGCCGCCACAGATTTCCTCCTCCATTCCATTATTGCTGAGCACCAAGCTGGACGGCAGGAAGTTCCGCTTTTATATGGTCTTTGGCATGACCCGGCCAGGATACTTAGTGAAAGTAATACTCAGCTGTAGAGAAAAGCGACACTCGCCAGAGGAGCACACAGCCTGTGAAGAGAGGGAGACGAGAACAGTTTAGAAATGAGGAGGGAGGCTGGGAACAATGGATAAATGAGGGTAGATCTTACTGGAGGTGAGCAGAGAGCCTGGCAGAGGAACCCAGCGGAGATGGAGGAACCACCAGGGCAGAGCTGGAAGTGGGAGAGGAGTGGAGCTGGGAGAAGAAGGCAGTCTGGGGCGGTCCCATCACCTGTCCCATCATCACCAGATGATGATGGGACAGGTGAGCACGCCGCAACCCCGGAAACGCACCGCGGAGATGGCAGCAACCTTTCATCAGTATGTCTCCTGCCCAACCAGGCGAAAAAAGACATTGGACCTGTGCTATGGATCCATAGAGAGGGCCTATAAATCACTCCCCCTTCCTCCTTTAGGATCCTCAGATCACAACTGTGTTCATTTGCTGCCCACATATAAAACTGCTCTCAGAAGAGGCAAGGTGGAGATGAGAGACAATGATGTGTGGACAGAAGATTCAGAGCACAGCCTCCAGGAATGCTTTGACTGTACAGACTGGGAGATGTTCATAATGGCCTGCGGGGATGATTTGGACTCTCTGGCTGAGCTCACATGCTCATACATGGCTTACTGTCAAAATAAGATTGTTCCACGTAAACGTGTCAAAATATATCCCAACAACAAGCCATGGGTTACTAAATCAGTTAAATCCTGCTTACAGAGGAAAGCACTTGCCTTTAAACAGGGGTCTGTTTCTGAGCTTCAGGTTGCCACTAAGGAGCTGAAGGCCGAAATTTTAAGAGCAAAACAGAATTATAAATCAGAATTGGAAAGCAAGATGGCAACAAAGAAACTTGGTTCGGCCTGGGCCAGTATGAAAACTATTGCAGGCCTTCAGAGCACAGAGCGCAGTAATCGTGTGTTTTTAGATGGTTTTAGTTCAGACACAGAGCTGGCTAATGCTCTTAATTGTTTTTATGGTCGTTTTGACTCCTTTGATTTTAGCACAGAAATCCAAGATTTGAAACAGAAACTCAAAGACAATCAGCACTTTAATATTGAGGTGCAGGATGTTAAAAGGGAGTTCTGCGCTGTAAAAGTGAACAAAAGTCAGGGCCCTGATAATATATGTGGGCGCCTGGTAAAGTCCTGTGCACATGAACTGAGTCCTATATTTCATTACATTTTCAATAAGTCCTTATAGACACAACATGTGCCTAAGATCTGGAAAGATGCTGTGGTTGTTCCCGTTCCAAAATCCAGCTGTCCTAAAACGGTAAATGACTTTAGACCAGTTGCTTTGACTTCAATTTTAATGAAAATTTTTGAAAAACTGGTCAGATGTGAGGTCCTAAAGCAGACTGAACATGCATTGGATCCTCTGCAGTTTGCCTATAGGCCTCACAGAGGAGTGGAGGATGCCACTGTCACTCTGTTTGACATGCTTTTTAAACATCTGGATTTTAATGGGACACACGCCAGACTTTTATTTGTGGACTTTTCTTCTGCCTTTAATACAATCCAACCTCATATTTTAGTTGAAAAGCTCCTGCAACAATTTGATTTGAGCAATAATCTGGTGGGTTGGATTCTGGATTTCTTAACCAACAGGACGCAGAGAGTAAGGGTCAATGACACATTGTCTGACCTAAAGTGCTCTTCTACTGGCTCTCCTCAGGGGTGTGTGTTGTCACCACTACTCTTCATCCTGTACACAAACATGTGTCGGAGCAGACATGACAACAGACACATTATAAAGTATGCTGATGACTCAGTTGTTGTCATTCTCCTCCAGGATGGTGAGAGTGGCCACGGCCCAGTAGTTGATGACTTTGTTCACTGGTGTGAGGATTCCTACCTGCAGCTGAATACAACAAAAACGAAAGATATGATTATTGACTTTAGGAGGAAAACTCCCAGGCACAAAGTCACCGTACTAAAAGGCCAGACCACCGAATGTGTACAATCGTACAAATATCTTGGGACGATTATTGATAGTGGATTGAACTTTGAGGTGAACTGTGAAAGGGTGTGCAAAAAGGGTCGGCAAAATTTGCATTGTTTGAGGAAACTTGCACGCTTCCAAATTGACCGAACCATAATGACAATGTTTTATCGGGCTTTTATTGAATCTGTTTTATCCTTTTCTTTAATGTCATGGTTTGGTCAGATAAAACTGAAACAGAGGAAATCTTTGGATCAGGTAGTTAGATGGTCCAGTCGTTTGCTTGGTGAGTCACAGCTGAGCCTGACATCCCTGTACACCAGACAAGTACAGAGGATGGCCGACTCGATTTTAAATGATGACTCCCACCCTTCGCACTGTAACTTTCAGCTTCTTCCCTCCAGACGGAGGTTTGCTGTCCCAAAAAGTAGAACCCAGCGCTACAAAAACAGCTTTGTCCCTGCTGCTGTCAAAGAGTTGAACAAGCTATAAAAATTATATTGTACATATTTTATATTTACCTATTTTGTAAGATGTGTGCCTGTGTTTGTGTCTATGTTGAATGTAATTAGTGGCTTGTAAATATGGATGTCACCAACTGCAAAACAAATCTACCTACGGGTACAAATAAAGGAACCTGAACCTGAACCTGAACCTGAACCTGAGGAGGGAGGAGGACAAGGACTGTTAGGCTGAGTTCCCAGAAATGCATTCAATTCTTGTTCTCATTTAAGGCAGCTATACCCAAATGAGCCAGCGCCGGGGCATTCACGAACAGGTCCTTTTAAGCGCTGGCAGAGAAGAGGTAGCAGGTGCGTCCACTCACGCAGGTGCGCTGATGACCTGCGGAGTCGGGAGCCTGATGGAGAGCCTCCCACAGAAAGGGAGGGGGAGCGTGCTCACCTGATCATAACAGAAAAACTACATATTAAAAAAGCCCTCTCCTATAGTGATAGTGACAGTCAGGTTTTCCCCCACAAAACAATGTGTAAGCATTAGCACAATTAAAGGTGTCACTGACTGAAAAATTGTGTTTTTCTAACACACACACAGCTCATACAGTATACAGTGGATATAAAAAGTCTACACACCCCTGTTCCAATGCCAGGTTTTTGTGATGTAAAAAAAATGAGACCAAGATAAATCATTTCAAAGCTTTTTTACCATTAATGTGACCTATAACCTGCACAATCAAAATGAAAAACAAACATGCACACCCTCTTATAAATAGGGATGTGGTTGTGTTCAGAATTAACCAGTCACATTCAAACTCCTGTTAAATGGGAGTCAGCACACTCCTGCCACCAGTTAAAGTGCCTCTGATTAACCCCAAATAAAGTTCAGCTGTTCTTGTAGGCTTTTCCTGACATTTTTGTAGTCACATCTTACAGCACAAGCCATGGTCTGCAGAGAGCTTCCAAAGCATCAGAGGGATCTCAGTGTTCAAAGGTATCAATCAGGAGAAGGGTGCAAAAGAATTTCCAAGGCATTAAATATACCATGGAACACTGTGAAGACAGTCATCATCAAGTGGAGAAAATATGGCACAACAGTGACATTACCAAGAACTGGACGTCCTTCCAAAAATGATGAAAAGACAAAAAGAAAACTGGTCAGGAAGGCTGCCAAGAGGCCACCAGCAACACTGAAGGAGCTGCAGGAATTTCTGGCAAGTACTGACTGTTTAGTAAATGTGACAGCAATCTCCCCTCTAGGATGGCAAGACGGAAGCCTTACCTTACAAAGAAAAACATCCAAGCCCAGCTATATTTTGCAAAAATGCATTGAAATCTCCAAAACACATGTGGGAAAATGTGTTATGGTCCGATGAAACCAAGGTTAAACTTAAGAATGGCTTCACCAGAAGAAGGTTAAGATTTTGGAATGGCCCAGCCAGAGTCCAGACCTGAATCTGATCGAACATCTGTGGGGTAATTTGAAGAGAACTGTGCACAGGAGATGCCCTCACAATCTGACAGATTTGGAGCATTGTTGAAAAGAAGAGTGGGCAAATATTGCCACCTCAAAATCTGCCACGCTGATAGACTCCTGCCCAAAAAGACTAAGTGCTGTAATAAAAGCCAAAGGTGATGCAACAAAGTATTAGTTTAAGATTGTGCATATTTATGCAAACAGGTTATTGTAAGTTTTTATTGTTTTTATTTTTCCCCTTAAAAGATTTCAGTTTGTTTTTGTATGTTTATCACACTTAAATGTTTCAGATCATCAAACAAATTTAAGTATTAGACAAAGATAATACAAGTAAACGCAAAATGCAGTTGTTAAATGAAGGTGTTTATTATTAAGGGAAAAAAATCCAAACCTACATGGCCCTGTGTGAAAAAGTGATTAATAATAATTATAAGTTTATTTATGGAGCACTTTTCACAGACAAAGTCACAAAGTGCTCTATAAAAGTGCTTTAGGTGATTGCCCCCTAAACCTAATAACTGGTTGAGCCACCCCTAGCAGCAACAACTGCAATCAAGCATTTGCGATAACTGGCAATGAGTCTTTTACAGTGCTGTGGAGGAATTTTTCCCACTCATCTTTGCAGAATTGTTGTAATTCTGCTTCATTGGAGTGTTTTCGAGCATGAACCACCTTTTTAAGGTCATGACACAGCTTCTCAATCAGATTCAGGTCAGGACTTTGACTAGGCCGCTCCAAAGTCTTCATTTTGTTTTTCTGAAGCCATTCAGAGGTGGACTTGCTGCTGTGTTTTGGGTCTTTGTCCTGCTGCAGAACCCACGTGCGCTTCAGCTTGAGGTCACGAACAGATGGCTGAACATTCTCCTTCAGGATTTTTTGGTAGACTGCAGAATTCATGGTTCCATTTACCACAGCAAGTCTTCCAGGTCGTGAAGCAACAAAACAGCCCCAGACCATCACACTACCACCACCATATTTTACTGTTGGTATGATGTTCCTTTTCTGAAATGCTGTGTTTCTTTTACGCCAGATGTAATGGGACACACACCTTCCAAATAGTTCAGCTTTTGTCTCGTCAGTCCACAGAGTATTTTCCCAAAAGTCTTGGGGATCATCAAGATGTTTTCTGGCAAAACTGAGACGAGCCTTTATGTTCTTTTTGCTCAGCAGTGGTTTCTGTCTTGGAACTCTGCCATACAGGCCATTTTTGCCCAGTCTCTTTCTTTTTTTTTTCTTTTTTTCCTTTTTCTTTTCCCCCTTGTCCTGTCAGGCAGCTAGGCAAACAGAACAGGGCTCTGTCACCCTACTGTGCCAAAACAGATTTACTTTGCCAAGAGGAGCCTATACAGTGCCTAACTTTGCACTGTATATTGTTGTAAACTCCTCCTGTAATAACTTTTAATACTTTATTTTAATTGTTTTACCCATGGAAGACCCAACAGGATGGGGAAGAGGGAAAGGAAGTGTGTGAAGGGGGGAAAGAAAAGGGAGGGGAACAGATAAAAAAAAACAACAACAAAAAAACAACGACAACTAAAACAAACAAAAGACAAACTGCTTCTTCCACCGGAGATGTCTCAACACGAGTCTGGTTTCTGCACCTGTTAAAGGAGAGACATTTGTACATGAATGTCTGTGTGCCTATATATGAGAACGCGCGCAAAATAAGTGTGTGCATGTGAGTGGTTTGTCAGGAAACATACGAGTGGAGGGCCGGTCGCAGCAGCCCTCCCCCCGAGGACCCCGAGCAGGCAAGGCAGCACCACCAACCCCCAGCCCCGAGGTCAGCAAGCCCCAGGAAAGCCAAGTATCCACCCCCGGAGAGACAATCAAGGGAGGGCAGGCCGCCCAGCGGCCGGCACGGTGAGACAACACCCCTGGACCCGCTCGACCCCCACCCCTCCAGCGGAGCCAACATCCGCCCCCAGGCCCCAGGCACCAGGAGGCCAGCGACCCCACCCCCCAGGACAGAGACCAGCCAGCGCCCCCCCCGGCGCGAGCCCCCCCAGGTACCCCCATAGCGGCCCCGCCCCAGCGCCTCGGCCACATACCCCAGGGACCCCCATGATCAAAGAAGTCCCCTCGCCCAGGTGAGCCCACATTGCTGAGAGGCACTACCCCCCTTAATCCAGCCCCTCCCGACTCGCAGAGACACCTCTCCCCATACCTTCACACCCACATGTTCCCATGCACACCCCTCTCACTCACCCAGACTGACCCATTCTCTCTCACTCCAGTACCCACTTAAATTCACTCCTCATTCACCTTTATTTCAAAAGCCGGCTGCGAAGCAGATGCAGCGAACCTGAACATGCACCAGTGCCCGGCAGTGACCAGGGAGGCCACCAGCGTAGGCCACAGAAGCAGACCCCCACCCCCCGGCGCCCATCTGAGCGAACAATCAGCAGACCACCGCAGGCGCCCCAAGATGCCACCCGGCATGCAAAGCGCCGCACAAAACCGACCCACCATCACCACCTCCATTCATCACCCTCTCACTCACACTTAAACTCATATTCAGCCCCCCATCACTTCCTTGGTTGTATCTATATATTAGTAGCATCCAGAGATTTTTACAACATGATAGGTCCCAGGGTCCCCACCAGGCCCCCATGCCCCCAGCAAGACAGGGCAGCAGGGGTGGGGAAAGACCCCCCACCTCCTCCCCCTGCACAGAACATGGTGGATGTGTGTCGGTTATATGATATAATTGTGTATAAATGTGTGGACTACTAAAGTGCAATTAAAATTGGAGGGATAGTAATTGAAGCATCGTTAGCCACTGTGATGGGCAGCAGAGCCCCCATCCCTACAAGCCCTCAGTGTCTAAAATGCAATTAAAATTGAGGTGAGTGCAGCCCCACCACGCGGCAAAGGTATCCCCTTCACCAACACAGTGTGGCACACCCCCACCCCAAAGCCCTAAATGTAACAAAAAAGATCAGGGGGAGGAGGAGGGCGGGAAATAAGACTGGGAGGTAGGCGGTCTAAAAACAAGGCCGTCCCCCCCCCCCAGAAGCCAGCTTGTAGACTGGTTTATGAGGCCACCCACTGCCCCCAAATCCCAACCCAAGGCGAGGGCCGCCAGTGGAAACAACCCAGGACCCACCAGCATCACGCCCCGGCGCTCCAGCACCACTAACATGATGGGGCAGCCAAACATACTACCACTCATCTTACACACATGAACATGGACAACAACAGACACAACAGTGAACAATGGGCCGGACCCACACAGCGCCCAACACGCCAGGCGACACACCCGAGCGCCCACGCAGGCCCACGACCACCCAACCCAGACACACACCGACAGCTGCAGGCCGCCCTGCAACCACAGCCACCCCGGAACAACCCAATGGAAACACGGCCAACAACCCGCACCAATGACCCCCCAGCCACCCCCAAGCACCAATGCACACCCGCTGCCAATGACACCAGGGGCGATGTAGCAAAGTGCCTCACCCCCCAACACAACAGCAGGGTGGCCGGGACAAGCAAGCCCCAAAACACCAGCCCCCATGCCACTGGATGGACTGCCCAACCCTTGCCACCCAACAAAGCTCTCCTACCTATACACACATCCTCCACCCCCTAGACATCTACCCACAAGTAACCGCTTCCATACACACACATAACTCCACCCACCATCACACATACCCGTCTACACAAACACACAACCCCACCTGCCCACTCAACACACACCCACTTCCACATCCACTCATACACAAGCCTACACTCACACACACACACACACACCCACAGACCCCCGTGAACGGGGAGGGCAACCCAGGATGCGGGCACCAGCCCCTGGGTGGCACCAGGGCCCCAGGAAACACACGACCCCACCATGCAAGGATGCATCAGGGACAACCCCCACCGCCAGTACACACCCGACCCTGGCCCGGGGCGGGGGGACACCCCCCCAGCACCAGGGGCCCAGGGCCAGACCCAGACCCCCCACGAGGGGCGAGGCCAGCCGGCCAGGGGCCACAGCCCAACCCCCCCCGCCCCCCCACACACCCCCACAGCACCCCCCCCCCCCAGGGCCAGACAGACGGCCACCCCGGAACAGGCCCCCCGGACACCTGCGGTTGGGGCGCAGCCAGCCGCCAGAGGTGCCAAGGAGAGTGAGTCACTGCCCGCCACCCCTCAGATTATAGAATAAGCGGGGACCAGAGAGAATTGAATTCCGCCAATTGATTATTTGAGGAGGCTGACATTCTTTCCAGGCTAATATAATCCAATAGTAAGTTATTATAGTAAGTCATGCATAAGTTATTTCTTATTTTCCAGTTCATGAGGATAGCTTTCTTTGCGATGCATAAGGCAGTGAGAACAATGTGTGACATCCTTGCATCTATATTTATTTCACTTAAATCACCTAATATGTAAAGTGTGGGTGAGGGTGGGACACTATACCCAAGCCATGCCGACAGGTCTTCACATGTCTTCTGCCAGAACTTTTGAACCGGTGCACAGGACCACATAGCATGCATATAGCTATCCAGGACATTGCTAGTACAGTGAGGGCAGATATTTGTGTGACTCAGGCCCATTTTGAACATCCTTTGTCCTGTATAATGAATTCTATGTAGAACTTTATACTGTATAAGTTGTAAGTTAGAGTTTTTAGTCATCTTAAAAGTGTTTAAACATATTTGTGTCCAGAAACTTTCCTCCTTATTAATCGATAAGTCTGTCTCCCATTTTGATATTGGAAGAGATATGGACTCATCCAACTTTGATAATAGTCTATATATTTTCGATATCAATTTTGGGGAACGGAAATTTAGAAACTCTGCCACCTTAACTGGTACTTCTAAATCTGTCTGATTAAGATTAAATCTTGCTTTTATTATGGATTTAAGCTGTTGATATTCAAAATACTTTTTATCACTGATTTCGTGTTGTGACACTAGATCCTGAAATTGGATAAAATTTCCACCTTGAATAAGATGTTCTAAGTTGTTTATTCCCTTCTCTTGCCATAGTGGAAATTTTAATGTCCTCTTTTGTTGCAGGATATCAGGATTATTCCAAATGGGCGTGAGTTTACAGGGGACAAGTGAAGACCCTGTTATTTTTAAAAATTTCCACCAAGCCGTCAGAGAGGAACTAATAATAATACTTTTAAAACACTCATGGCGTTTAATAGAGGGACTTATAAAAGGTAAGTCAGAGATATTTAGCGACCCACAGAGAGCCTGTTCAGCATCTAACCATGGGTTCCCTAATGGGGTTGATTTTGTCCATTTTGAAACGAACTGCAATCTATTGGCTAAAAAGTAATTAAAAAAAATTGGTAAATCTAAGCCTCCGCGTTCTTTCGCTTTTTGGAGGGTTTTTAAACTAATCCGTGATGGTTTATTCTTCCATAAAAATTTACTTATATTTGAGTCTAGAGACTTAAACCAGGCCATTGATGGTTGGGTAGGGATCATTGAGAACAAATAATTAATTTTAGGAAGGACCATCATTTTAATGGTTGCGACTCTTCCCATTAATGATAAAGGTAGTGTCCTCCAGCACGTAAGATCGTCTTGTATCTTTTTTAAAAGGGGGATATGATTTAGTCGCAATAACTCTGAGAGCCTGGGGGAGCCCAGTCTCTTTCTTATGGTGGAGTCATAAACACTGACCTTAACTGAGGCAAGTGAGGCCTGCAGTTCTTTGGATGTTGTTGTGGGGTCTTTTGTGACCTCTTGGATGAGTCGTCGCTGCACTCTTGAGGTAATTTTGGTTGGCTGGATACTCTTGGGAAGGTTCACCACTGTTCCATGTTTTCATCATTTGTGGATAATGGCTCTCACTGTGGTTCGCTGGAGTCCCAAAGCTTTGAAAATGGCTTTATAACCTTTTCCAGACTGATAGATCTGTTACTTTGTTTCTCATTTGTTCCCGAATTTCTTTGGATCACAGCATGATGTCTAGCTTTTGAGGATCTTTTGGTCTACTTCACTTTGTCAGGCAGGTCCTATTTAAGTGATTTCTTGATTGAGAACAGGTATGGCTGTCAGAAAGTTCCCCAACCAGAAGCCCTTGATCAACAGTCAGGTGCATCTGATGCTGCATGCTCTCTCTCATGCATTTAAATCAGGCTGTGAGGTCGAGTACAAAGCTGCAAAGTATGGACTGAGAAAGGCTATAACAACAGCCAAGAGGCAGTACAGAGAAAAGCTGGACAGCATCTACTCCACTCCTGACCAGGGGTGCATGTGACAAGGCCTGCAACACATCACAGACTACAAGAGGACCAACAGCAGCACCACTAGCTCTACAGACAGCCTGCCAGACGATCTCAACATCTTTTACACCCGCTTCGAGACCATCAGCCACAGCACAGAGAAGAGACACACACACACACCCCACCCCACTAAGAGTCTCACCAGGCCAGGTAAACAAAGCACTGAGGAATATCAACCCCCGCAAGGCAGCAGGACCAGACAATATACCTGGCCGGGCCCTCAGAGCATGCGCTGCAGAGCTGACCGACATTCTCCAGTAATCTTCAACCTCTCCCTCAACCAGAACATAGTCCCCTTCTGCTTCAAAACAACAACCATCATCCCCCTCCCCAAAAGGAGCCTGTCGACCTGTCTGAATGATTACAGACCGGTAGCACTCACTCCAATCATCATGAAGTGATTCGAGAGAGTTCTGCTGCCCCTCATTCAGGACAGCATATAGGGCACCCTGGACCCCCTGCAGTACACCTACTGGCCCAACAGGTCCATAAACAGCGGGACAGCAGCACTCTGGGAGACCCCAGTGACCTTGGATAGTGGCTTAGGTACAGGAACAGAGAGAGACACACACACACCGGGTCGGGGTCACCGGCAGCAAAGGAGCCCGGCAAGGAGGGCTCAGGTGCGCTGACGGCTGCACCTGGATCTCCCCACCAAGAGCCAGGCAAGATCTCTCTAGGACAGAGAACATAAAAACAAGAATGAGCACTTGCCTGAGCTCGAGCTCCACTGCTGTCCAGGACTCCGGCGACCCAAGCTGGGGCATCTCGGCCTTCACCGTCTGGGCATCTCCACCTGGAACAGCCAACTCAGTGGAAAAAAGGGGAAACCGTTGGAGAAAAATCACCAGCATCAGTGGAGCCCGGTGAGGAGAGCTCAGGAGCAGAGGACATCTGAACCCGATTCTCCTCACCCTGAGCAAGACAAGAATTCTAAATATCTGTAGGTGGTAAAACAGAACTGAGGACTTGCCTATACTAGAGCTCCACCGCCGTCCAGGACTCCGACACCTGCTGCAATGAGCCCTGCAGCAGGCATAGTGGTGGATGCAGCCCACTGATCTCCAGACATGGCAACCGGCGCCGGTGGGCCTCCCAGCATAGGGGCTGCAGCTGGAGGTTGCCCCGTCACTGGCGCCGAGTCGCAGGCCTCTGGAACCAGGGGCCACTTCTCTGTTGGCTCAAGCTCCAGGGATCTGGGAATGTCCCTCTCCTGCCCTGTATATGGCTGCAGGACTAGTGCAGTGTCCACCAGAACCGCAGGCTCCTCCGTCATCCGGCGGCTCCATCGTCAGTCAGGCGGGCACTCCAGGGAGACAGGAGGAAACACAGGAGGGACGGGTGAGAGACTGGTGACACCAGCAGGCAGTGAGGACTCACTGAAGCTGAGCCTCACCACCGGGATAAGACAAGGAAATTTATCATAACGTATAGGAGAATGCAAAAACACTTGCCCTATCTCCCGTTGCGCAATGGAGTAAGTAGCTGCTGTCCCAAGAGCGGCGGATATCCAGCGGTGAGGGGATGGAGACTGAAGACGCACCGAGGTCCGGGAGTGCGGGCTGAGCAGCTCCACCTCCACCTTCTCCAATGAATCTCCCTCTAGCCGTGGCATGAGCTCCGGATAAAGCCATGGTTTGTAATCCAGGAGGAACTCCGTTTCCACCGCCAAAACTCACTGCCGCTTCTCCTGCTCTGCCACACTGGGGCTGTCCAAATGCACAAAGGCTGTGTGCCCAATCTGGCAGGCTGCGGGACACAGTTCAGCGGGGAGAGGCAGAACTGCAGCTGGCTGATGGCACCGAGCACGAGACCTCTGCCCCCGGGATCACCTTCCCCACGGCACAGGTTCAGATGGTGAGGAAGCCTTCCCCAGCCTGCGGTGTCGATGTTGGGTGAGGTGAATGGAGGTGAGGAGATCTGTCAGTTCAAGATAGCTCCACAGGCTGGGAACTGCCTCAACGATCTGTGCTGTGCTATCCCATACCTGCAGCAACTCCTTGGGAGTGTGGGTCAGCGAAATGTCCGAAACAAGGTCCTCCAATAGTCCAGCTGCCAACACTCCTCCTCATCATCTCGAGACTCCCGTAGTCCAAACGGCTAACAATGCCGAAAAAACTGGACTAAGAATGGGAGAACAGAAAAAGTGAGAAAAAAGAAAACAGCAGAAACGCACAGTGGCTGGTGTCCACTGTCGGTTGTCTGCACACAGCAGCGCGTCGTGAGAAGGTGATTGGCTGCAAGCTCCCATCCCTCCAGGACCTGTACATCTCCAGGACCCGGAGGCGTGCTGGCCGGATCATAGCCGATCCTTCACACCCTGGTCATGTACTGTTTGCCCCTCTCCCCTCAGGTAGAAGACTTCGGTCCATTCAGACTAAAACCTCCCGTCACATGAACAGCTTCTTCCCCTCTGCCATCAGACTGCGGAACACTAAGTGACTTAATGACTCTCGTGCACTACGTACAGCAGCTCAACCAGACTCTTGTCAATCATCGCTGTTTTCTCTTTGCATTACCGACTGCACTATGTGATACTCCACAATATAGTGCTAAAATCTGATAGAATAATTATAGTAGGGGACTTTAATATACATGTGGATGTAGATAGTGACTGCCTTAATGTGGCATTCAATTCAATATTAGATTCGATTGCGTTTTCTCAGAAAGTAGGAAATTCTACTCATTACCTCCACCATACATTGGACCTTGTTTTGACATATGGCATAGAAATAGAAAATCTTGTAGTGTCTCCTCATAACCCTGTACTGTCAGACCATTGTCTGTTAACCTTTGATTTTACTATTTCTGACTATTTGGCTCCTAAAGAAAAATATTATTACAGTAGATGCCTCTCAGATGATGCTGTTTCCAAATTTATGCAGATTGTTTCCTCTATGCCATGTGTCAACACAACGGAAATAAGCTATAGACAGCTTGCTCCTTCTGTAATTGATAACATGGTGGATAGTGTTTCAGCTTCTCTGCATCAGACTCTAGACTTGGTGGCCCCCTTAAAAAAGAAAAAGTCTAATCAGAGATTTCTAACTCCTTGGTTCAACACAGAAACTCGTACCTTAAAACAGAAGACTCGTCAATTAGAAAGAAAATGGCGCTCTACTAATTTAGATGAAATCTATTTAGCTTGGAGAAATCATCTTTTAATTTATAAAAAATCTCTTAGAAAAGCTAGAACGAGTTATTATTCTGCATTAATAGAAGAGAACAAGAATAATCCCAGGTTTCTTTTCAGTACTGTAGCCAGGTTGACAAAGAGTCAGGACTCTGTCAATCCTAGCATTCCCTTAGAGCTTACTAGTCAGGACTTTATGAACTTTTTCAATAATAAAATTTCATCCATTAGAGATAAAATCAATCAGATTCTTCCCACAGTTAACTTAAATACTGTAACTATTACAACTCCTTCTGCTGATGTCTGTCTTGATGAGTTTACTCCAATCGACCTTTGTGAGTTAGACAAAATAGTTTCCTCATCCAAACCTTCAACTTGTCTTTTAGACCCTATTCCTACCAGGTTATTTAAAGAAGTCTTCCCACTATTGGTAGCTTTATTCTTCATATAATCAATTCTTCATTAACTTTAGGCCATGTACCGCAGGCTTTTAAAACGGCTGTAATTAAACCCTTACTCAAAAACCCAACGCTAGATCCAGGAGCTTTAGCTAACTATAGACCAATCTCTAATCTCCCTTTCATTTCAAAAATTTTAGAAAGAGTTGTTGCTACGCAATTATTTGACCACCTGCAGGGAAATGGTTTACTTGAAGAGTTTCAATCTGGGTTTAGAATCCATCATAGTACTGAAACAGCCTTAGCGAAGGTCACTAACGACCTCCTCATTGCATCTGATAATGGACTAGTTTCTGTACTTGTCCTTTTAGACCTTAGTGCAGCTTTTGATACTATCGATCATAATATTCTACTTGATAGATTAGAACACTATGTTGGACTTAATGGAACTTCGTTGCAATGGTTTAGATCTTATTTATCTGATAGGTTCCAGTTTGTTCATGTAAATAATGAGTTTTCTTTCAACTCAAAGCTTAGTCATGGAGTTCCACAGGGATCTGTGCTAGGCCCTACTCTTTTTAGTTTATATATGCTTCCGTTAGGCAACATTATTAGAAAGCACTGTATACATTTTCATTGTTATGCAGATGACACACAATTATACCTGTCAATGAAGCCAGATGATACTAATCAATTAGCCAAGTTAGAAGCCTGTCTTAAGGAAATCAAAGCTTGGATGACTTGTAATTTCCTGCTATTAAATTCAGATAAGACTGAAGTCATTCTTGTTGGTCCAAAAAACCTTAGAAATTCCTTTCCAAATCAAACTTTCAGTTTGGATGTGGTTACTCTTTCTCTTAATAGCTCTGTGAGGAACCTTGGAGTTATTTTTGATCAGGATTTGTCCTTCAATTCAATATTAAATTTGTTTCTAAGACTGCCTTCTATCATTTGCGTAATATTGCCAAGATTAGGAGCATCTTGTCTCAGAGTGATGCTGAGAAACTGATCCACGCTTTTGTTAGCTCGAGATTAGATTATTGTAATTCTTTATTATCAGGTTGTCCTAAAACATCTTTAAAAAGTCTTCAGCTGATCCAAAATGCTGCAGCAAGAGTTTTAACAGGTACTAGAAAGAGAGATCATATCTCTCCGGTTCTGGCCTCCCTTTATTGGCTTCCCATAGAGTTTAGAATTAAGTTTAAAATCCTTCTTCTTACTTACAAAGCTCTAAACAATCAGGCTCCTTTTTATTTAAAAGATCTGATACTACCGTATTATCCTAACAGAGCACTACGCTCCCAAAATGCAGGATTACTTGTAATACCTAGAATCTCCAAAAGTACAATGGGAGGCAGAGCCTTCAGTTATCAAGCTCCTCTCCTGTGGAATCAGCTGCCAATCTGGATTCGGGAGTCAGACTCGATCTCTGTTTTTAAGAATAGGGCTAAAACCTACCTTTTTGATATAGCCTACAATTAGGGAGGGATCATGTGTTTCTGAACCCTCCCTTAGTTATGCTGCTAATAGGTTTAGTCAGCCGGGGGACCTCCAGTAATGCACTGGGCCTCACTCCTTTCCTCACTCTCTATGAAATATTTTTTTTTTGCTGGTCATTAACATTTGTTTGTTCTCTCCCATAGATTGAGTCCCCATCGTGCTGTTTGCTCTCTACATGTCTGTTCTTTTCTTTTTCTCTATCCCCTCACCCCCCAGCCAGTCGCAGCAGATGACTGCACCTCCCTGAGCCTGGTTCTGCTGGAGGTTTCTTCCTGTTAAAAGGGAGTTTTTCCTCTCCACCGTCGCCAAGTGCTTGCTCACAGGGGATCGCCTGATTGCTGGGGTCTTTCTGCAACTGTGGGGGTCCCCCCTACAGTTGATAGTGCTATGAGATGACTGTTGTTGTGAAATGGCGCTATATAAATAAAGTTGAATTGAATTGAATTGAATTGAATATCTGCTGCTCGCTAATATATTTAAAAATTGCTTAGACTGTAGCTCATGTATTTTTACCTACATATGTATAAGCACTATGGGATGCTTGGGATTGCATGTGTGGATTGACCTCACGTCTTGAATGGGACAATATGTCTGGACCGCCTGTGGATAACAGCAAGAAGACGGAGGTACGGCGATAAGGAGCTGAAAGGACTTCCCGACCTCCTGGGGGCCAAGCGGAGGACTGAAGGACGCGGGGAGAGAGTTATTGTCAATAGGGGGTTTTGACGGTGATATGTGATTCTTTCTTTGTGCTTGTATGTATAAATAAGAAGGTTTTGACTCAGCTCTCTCTCTTCTGTTCTTGAGAGATAGCTGGGGATGTGATCACAAGATTAAAGCCTGAATTAAGAAATAATTCAGCCTCGTTATTTCACGCTCCCCACATTGGTGACCAAGAGACGTGAGAATGCATAGAAGGGATTCTCCTGATGCAGACTAGTCGGAGTCTGCCCAAGCGAGCGCCGTCTCCATTAAGCTGCCAGAATTCTGGCAGGACAACCCGGACTCGTGGTTCCTCCAGGCAGAGGCACAGTTCACGTTCGCAGGAATAACGGCGGATGACACTAAGTTTTACCACGTCATCGCAAGGCTCGATAACCGCACAGCTCGATGCATGCGGAGCCTGGTACAGCAGCCACCCGCTGACAACAAATACGGTGAGTTGAAGGCTGCCCTCACCGAGTGTTTCACGCCCTCAGCCGAAGACAGGGATAGGAGGCTCCTGGCTATGCACGGCCAGGGAGGGCGCAGACCAGTCGCCCTGATGGAAGACATGCTGCAGCTGAGGGAGTCGGACAACGATAATTTCCTATTTAAGCACATCTTCCTAAGTAACCTCCCGACACACATGAGAGGGACTCTCTCCGGCATGCCTTGTGTGACCCAGCGGGACTTCCGTGCGCTGGCCCGAGAGGCGCAGCGGCTCCTCGACTCCTGCGGCGAGCAGACGGCCACAGCGGCAGCGACAGACCTAGGTGCGGCGACCCGAGGCAACGAGGAGCCAGAGACAGCGGAGCCAGCCCCACCAGCCATGGCAGCGACGCGGCCCCGGCGCAGCGGAGGAGATGGCCTCTGTTATTATCACCGGCGTTTCGCAAAGAAGGCACACAGGTGTGTGCCGCCGTGCAGCTACAAGAGCTCGGGAAACTCCAGGACCGGGGATTCATTAGCAGCTTCGGCTCTCGGTGAAAGAAATAAGCTGCTGTACATCACAGATGCAAGCTCTGGGTGACATTTCCTCGTAGACACCGGAGCCCAAGTGAGTTTCATCACCCCGACCTATGCTGACCGGTTGGCTGGCCCCCGTGGTGACGGGGCAACGGCGGCGAACGGCTCGAGCATCAACACCTACGGAGAAAGGACTTTGTTTCTGTCCTTGCACGGCTGCACTTATGAATGGACTTTTATCATAGCGGCGGTGAGCTTCAACATGTTAGGTGCCGATATTCTGTGCTCACATGGTTTGTTAGTTGATCTTGCCAACAGGCGCTTAGTTAATGCACTGTCTTTTTATTCTATTCCTTGTGCAGCGCGAGTGTCCCCACCACCGGTGCAGACCAACGTTGCCACAGCAGGCGGTAAGTTTAACACACTCCTCACCCAGTTTCCACGCTCACAATTCCTACTTTTTCGGCAACAGTTGCGAAACACGGGGTGGAGCATTTTATCACTACAGCGCCCCCCCCCCCCCGTCTTCGCGAAAGCTCGGCGTTTGGATGCTGCTAAGCTCTCCATAGCGCGCGAGGAGTTCGCCAGCCTGGAAAGACTGGGCATTATTCGCCGTTCGAAGAGCCCATGGGCTTCGCCACTGCATATGGTCCCTAAAGCTGATGGCTCCTGGAGACCTTGCGGTGATTACCGCAGACTAAACAACGCCACAGCGCATGACCGCTACCCAATCCCACACATTCAGGATTTCTCGGCGCATCTGGTGGGGGCGCGCATTTTTTCTAAAATAGACCTGGTTCGCGGCTACCATCAGGTTCCAGTCCGGCCTGAGGACATTCCTAAAACAGCGGTAATAACCCCTTTTGGACTTTTTGAATTTTTGTGCATGCCGTTTGGTCTTAAAGGCGCCGCACAAACATTCCAGTGCATGATGGATGCCGTGTTACGCGATCTCCCTTTTGTGTTTGTCTACCTCGACGACATTTTAGTCGTCGAGGTAGACGACGTCGAGTCGTCGAGGTAGTTCCTCTTCAGAAGAGGAACACGAAAAACACCTCACTGCGGTTTTTCGGAGGTTGGGAGAGCACGGGTTAATAATTAATCCAGCCAAGTGCCAGTTTGGCGTGGCACAGATCGATTTTTTGGGGCACCGCGTCTCCCCAGAAGGGGCAATCCCGCTACCGGATAAGGTGCGCGCAGTGGCAGATTTTCCCCGACCACAAACGGTCAAATCATTGTAGGAGTTTTTAGGAATGGTAAATTTTTATAACCGTTTCCTACCCCACACAGCGCAGCTCATGCAACCATTATACGCCGCGCTCAAAAAACAAAAACCCTCCAATCCTATCGAGTGGTCCCCGGAGCGGGAGCGCGCATTCGCGGAGGTAAAAAAAGCCCTGGCTGACGCCGCGCTTCTAGCTCATCCAGATCCATCGGCCCGCATAGTGCTCACCACCGACGCATCAGATTTGGCCATAGGGGCGGTCGTGGAACAGCACGTTGCCGGGGTTTGGCAGCCGCTGGCATTTTTCAGCAAATCCTTGAACGATGCCGAGCGGAAATACAGCACGTTTGACAGGGAGCTGTTAGCGCTCCATTTGGCCATCCGCCATTTCCAGTTTTGGTTGGAAGGTCGGCGTTTCACAGCTTTTGTCGACCATAAACCGCTCACTTTTGCGATGTCCAAAATTTCAGAACCTTGGTCGGGCCGGCAACAGAGGCAGCTGGCCGCAATTTCTGAGTTTACCACTGATATTCAGCACGTAGTGGGCAAACTCAACGTAGTGGCAGACTGCCTCTCTCGTGCGGTCACACCACCGGTGCGCGCGGAGGCAGATTATACTACCGCAGCCACAAGGCAAAATAACAGCGCGGAAGCGCACGCAGCCCCAGTTCACGTGGGGATAGATTACGCAGCCATGGCAGCGGAACAGGGTAGAGATGCGGACGTGCGCACGCTCCAGTCTGGACCAACAGGGTTAAGGATGGAGAGCAGGTGTTTGCAAACCGGTATGCCCCCCCTAATCTGCGATGTATCGATTGGGCGACCGCGCCCGGTAGTCCCCGCCGCGTGGCGCCGCCGCGTGGCGCCGCCGCGTTTTTGACTCGGTTCACTCCCTGGCACACCCAGGAGTGCGCGCTTCTGTGAAAATGGTAGCGGAGAAGTTTGTTTGGCCGAGCCTGCGCAAGCACGTGAAAGAGTGGGCAAGAACCTGCATGGCTTGCCAGCGGGCCAAAATTCACAGACACATGAAAGCTCCCTTAGAACCGTTCCACATCCCGGCCAGGAGATTCGATCACATGCATGTCGACCTCGTGGGCCCCCTACCGTCGTCGCAGGGGTTCACACATCTTTTGACAATGGTGCACAGAACCACACGTTGGCCGGAAGTGGTCCCACTGGCATCAACCACAGCTGCAGAAGTGGCTCGCGGTTTTTTGATGGCCTGGGTAGCGCGTTTCGGGGTTCCGTCGGATATCACGTCCGACAGAGGGCCTCAATTTGTCTCTGAGCTCTGGTCAGCAATGGTCAGCAGCTTAGGAGCGAAAATTCATCGCACTACCGCTTATCACCCCCAGGCTAATGATTTATGTGAGCGTTTTCATAGGTCTTTGAAGGCAGCCCTCAGAGCGTTGCTTACGGATGCAGATTGGGTAAACAAACTACCATGGGTTTTATTGGGGTTGCGTTCTGCGCCCAAAGAGGATTTAAATGCCTCCCCAGCCGAGTTAGTTTTTGCACAACCTCTCAGGCTGCCCGGTGAGTTCCTATCAGAGCATCCGGAGCCGGGGCGCCCCCCGGCTCTGGGGCCACTGATTGGCACGGGAGCGACATGCTCCCGGGCCCCATTCATCACACCTTTCCGCGCGTTTTTGTTCCCAAAGCTTTAAAAAATGCCGAGTTTGTTTTTGTCAGGCACGAGGCTCTAAGACCGACCCTCCGCCCACCATATGATGGTCCATATAGGGTGCTGGAAACAGGTGATAAGCATTTTGTGCTAGATTTGGGAGACAGAAAAGAGACAGTATTGACAGACTAAAGCCTGCTTTTGTGATGAACGACGAGTCTGTACGGGTGGCGAGGGCACCTCGACGTGGCAGACTCCCCAGGGAACACGTCCCTGAGCCCCCGCAGGGATCAAATAATCACTCTCTTCCTCAGTCTGCAGATTCTTTGCAGGACGGCGCCGCAGGGACGGCGAGACCTGCTTACAGCAGATTCGGAAGATGTTTGAAGCCCAGACGGCGTACAGACTGATTTTTGAAGTGATCATGTGGTATAGGCTATGCTATTGATGTTATCACTGATTTTTGATCATGTTGTATAGACTATGCTATTGAGGTTATCATGTTTTGTGAACTCTGATATATTGTCCATTCTTCGACGTTTGGGGGGGTTATGTAGCTCATGTATTTTTACCTACATATGTATAAGCACTATGGGATGCTTGAGATTGCATGTGTGGATTGACCTCACGTCTTGAATGGGACAATATGTCTGGACCGCCTGTGGATAACAGCAAGAAGACGGAGGTACGGCGATAAGGAGCTGAAAGGACTTCCCGACCTCCTGGGGGCCAGGCGGAGGACTGAAGGACGCGGGGGGAGAGTTATTGTCAATAGGGGGTTTTGACGGTGATATGTGATTCTTTCTTTGTGCTTGTATGTATAAATAAGAAGGTTTTGACTCAGCTATCTCTCTTCTGTTCTTGAGAGATAGTTGGGGATGTGAACACAACATTAAAACCTGAACTGAGAAATGATTCAGCCTCGTTATTTCACGCTCCCCACATAGACTAGTATTACTCATTCTTATTCTACATTTTATTGCATGTATAGTTTTTTATTTCTATCTTTTATTTTTATCATGTTTAATGTTGCAGCATTGCACCGAGACAAATTCCTAGTTTGTGTACTACATGAACAATGGCAATAAATCTGATTCTGATTCTGATTCCGTCCTTCTGTCGTGAGGTTCGCTTTTAAGGGCTATAGAAGGACACCAAGCACACACTATGGTTTCTGCACATTTATTAACATAAAGATGAATGATACACAAACACTGAACATACAGATAAGAAACTAAATCAGCACTGGAGGACAGTGGGGCTCTACGCACAAGGGCACATAAGCCCAGACATGCCAGGCCAAGGGGCAGAATCCTAGTCAGAGCGCACCCAAAGGCAGCGGGGTTCATGGAAAGAATTACTTGGCGGAGTACTCCCGTTTTCCTCAACAGCGAGGCATCAAAAACACTCAGAGCCTCTCAGCATCTGAGGACGTGCGACAAAGGAAGGACATAACAACAGCAAGCAGTTGTCGTGCCCTTTTATGTGTTACATAATAAGTGACAGGTGTGGGTGCATGAGTGGAGAAAATAACAGGTGTGCAGCTCCAGACGGTTTGACAGCCGGAAGCTGCACAGTGCTGTCAAAATTAAACAAACCGGAAACCGTAATGAAACAACAACACAACCCCAAAATGTACACATTACAACAAATACAAAAGACAATAACAGGACAGGATAAACAAACAGAAAAGGACAAAACTACACTTGATCCTGGGCACCGGTTGGGGCTGTGCCCAGGATCAAGACAGCAGGTATGATTCATGTATCTATATGGGCCACCGTCTATTCATCTATGATGTATGTAAGTTTTTAGCAGTTTCACTTTCCTGGGTAATCCCTTTGTCTATTATGCTGTGTGTGTTTCTGTTGTTTTGGTCGTCTACTGTCATGCTGCTGTTACACTGTAATTTCCCAGTTTGCGATCAATAAAGTACATCTATCTAAAAAACATCCGAAGTTAAGTGAATAAAAACTTTCAAATTTACAAGAAAACTGTGAGAAAAAAGTTTAGGAAAAAACTCTCGAACTGTCAAGAATAAAATCACATCTCAAGTAATTTTTTAAGTAGATACAGTAATTTCTGACTCTTAACTAATTATTTGGGGGTACTACTACTAGAGTGTGTGTGTGTGTGTGTGTGTTCGTCTGACCAAGGAGGCTGTAATTTCTCAGAGAAATCAAACCTCCTTGGTCAGACTATTCATGTGTGGTTTTCTTGGCTGATCCCTGTCCTCTCCTGACATTTTCACAACAGCTCACTGTACAGGTAATATGAGTCTGTTAATGCTGACAAAGGCTAAAAAACAGCACATTTGGAAGGAAACTTAACATATCAAATTGTATTACTTAGGAACCAGTATTAATTGTGTTTTATTTTAGGAGAGCATGTGGCCCTCGCAGTGTCTGCAGAGAACCATTGTGGCCCTGGATGAGCCCTGGTGTAGCACATCATGCACCGCTGCTGCGATCAATGAGTCTCTATAGGATGAGTGACAGACAGCAGGAGGTCCACACAGATACTCATCCCAAACACGAGCCAGGATCTGTCACGTGGAACTAATACCAGATTAAAGTCGTCGATCTGAGGAATGAAGCAAAGGACATTCAGGGCACTGATTTTTTTTGCAAATTAGTGGTGCATGTGTGTGGATGATCTGGTTGCTGCGGCATGAAGGAGCCACGCCCTGCCACCCCATCACAGATGCTGAATGTAATGATTATTACACATTTGTCAATGCCATAATCTTTGGGGGTTCAGACAAAGGACATAGAGCACTTAGATCAGGATGTGGATCCCCAGCCAGCATGTCCATGTGGCGCCCCCTACAGATTCATTCTGGGCTGTCTCATGGCTCCAGGTGGGTTTGCCCACATGCACGTCTGTGCTACAGGTGAGCAGGTTCACCTGTTACCCACACCGATTTAATGTGGCAGAGCAGGGCTCAGTGATGCTGGTGCCAGGGGCAAAGCTAGGAGGAAAAAAGTCACTATTTAGCAGAAGATTTTTGGAAAATTGATGAAAAAAGTCACAAATTCACCCAAAAAAATAGTAGCAAAATTATGAGGAAAAAATCAGAAATTTATGAGAAAAAATTTGAAAATTTAGGCAAAAAAGTGTCAAATTTACAAGAAAAAAATACTTGAAGAGTTACAAGTTTACAAGAACAATTTAACAAATTTACAAAAAAAGGTCACAGAATTATGAGGAGAAATTAGTAAAAGTTGCAAATTAACAAAAAAGTATCAAATATTAGTAAATAAATTCAAAATTTATGAGAAAAAGCTTCAAGTTTACAGCAAAAGCTGAACATTTTTATTCAGTTCCAAATTTAGAAAAAAGAAAAGTTTTGTGGAGAGCGTGAAAAGATGAGGCTGAGTTTATTTCTCAAATCAGATTTATTCACTTGTCTCCAACATCCTCCAAACAGAAAAGAGGAAGCATCCCCCATGTCTGTCCCTCTTATACCCAGGACATCAAAGCACAGAGTCACATTGTCTTTTAATCCCAAGACACAATACTTCTTCTTCCAGGTCTTCTCCCCCCCACCTAAAGTCACTGGTGGTCAGGAAATCCCTCAAGGCCCTCTCTTTGCATAACAAAGATCACATTTCACATCCTCCTGTTATCTTCCAGGAGACTCCGTCCTATTGTTCATTCTGAGACGTGAAGCAACAGTAATATACATCTGAAGTCTCTGAACCCTGTGCTGCCCTCACAGCACGTTTCTCTGTGCTGCTAGACAGCCAGCGAACCATTGAAGAAAACTTTGCACACAAGGCTTGCTTTTCTTGTCTTTATAAAGTTTTCTTGCATGCGTGTGTAGCATGGCGCGGTAACTGAAACATACAGAACAATGCAATTACTCTCTACATATTAACATGCGGTATGCTAACACAAAGAGCTGATACACGTAAATAACTAACAGAAACATCATCGCTTTAGCAAAACTCATTCACGTAATACTTTAGAACATCAGCGATCTCTATCAAGTGCTTGTACATAAAAATACTCACAAAGACAAAAGTTTCCCAAGACTCAAACGAAGAAGAACAACACAGCGTACTCAATGAACCTTTTAACTTCATTTCTGTGTGGCTAGCTGACTGTAGCCGAGGAAAAAACACATCAAAGATCATCTATATATGGAAGAGCACACACTCTGCAGTAACAAAAAACAATCCTTTAAGGAAAAGATGTCTCACTTCAATAACTTTTTTAAACACAGGTTTTTGACAATTTTATCACTCATTTTAACTTGTTTATTCCTTTCAACCAATTTATTAACTTTATAAATTTATTAATGTCTTTTACCCAAAGACATGACACTCCCCCCTTGATATAATCACATTATATCATCACAAATACCAAACACAATAAAACATTTCCAGTGTTGCATGACATCAAAAATACAGTATCACTCAGTCTTTGAAAGTAAGACTATGACCTCTGAGATGGGTGTCAGGAATACTTTTGCAGTCCCTTCTTTTACGATCTGCACTTCCACTTTGCGGACCATTTTATCACTGCTGGGCAAAGTTTTTACAACAAGTCCCATGGGCCATTCATTTCTGTTTACTTGAATGTCCTTCAACAGAACAATGTCTCCTTGTTTGACATTTGGTTTGCTGTCATTCCATTTTGTGCGTTTCTGCAAGGTAGACAAATATTCTCCTTTCCACCTCTTCGAAAACGTATCTGCAAGATGCTGTACTTGTTTCCACTGTTTTCCAAACAACTGTCCTGAGGAGAAGTTTCCGGAAGGGGCAGAAACCGTGCTTGACTTCTGTGTGAGTAACATCGCTGGAGTGAGTATTGCTGGACAGTCTGGGTCAGCAGATATTGGAACAAGAGGCCTTGCGTTTATAATAGCCATTACCTCGGCCATGAATGTGCTTAAAACCTCGTGAGTGAGACATGTCTGAGTGTTTTTTTAACAACATTGCATCTAGGATACGCCTTGCCACCCCTATGAGACGTTCCCAGGACCCTCCCATATGTGATGCGTGCGGAGGGTTAAATGTCCATGAGCACCTCTTGTCCCGGAGGTACCTTCCCACTGCTGTGTCGTCAGTGTCTAAACCCAGTTCCTTACAAGCTCCTACAAAATTAGTGCCTCTGTCTGAGCGCAAGAGCTTAGCTGGGCCACGAACAGAGAAAAACCTTCTTAATGCATTTATAAAACTATCTGTGGACATGGTTTCAATCATTTCGATGTGTACAGCCCTAGTTGACATGCATGTAAAGAGGACAGCCCATCTTTTGCTCTGAGCACTACCCCCTCTAGTACGACGCGTAACAACAGTCCACGGCCCAAATACATCCAAGCCCACAGTAGTAAAAGGAGATTAAGGATTTACACGGTCTGCAGGCAAGTCTGCCATTTTCTGGGCTTGCAGTTTGCCTCGGAGTTTACGGCAAGTAACACAATTATATATGATAGAAGACACAAGTCGTTTACCTCCCACTATCCAGAAACCAGCACCACGGACAGCTCCTTCCGTAATGTGTCGTCCCTGATGAGCTGAGCATTCATGGAAGTGTCTTACAAGAAGTGTGGCAACATGGCTGGCAGAAGGGATGATCAGAGGGTGCTTTTCATTGTCTGTGAGATCGGCAGAGGAGAGACGTCCGCCGACTCGTAGTAGTCCTTCTTTGTCTACAATTGAATTGAGCTTCTTGAGTGTGTCATTTTTGGAGTTTACCTGTTTTCCTTCTTTTATCTTTTCGAATGTCTCTTTGTATGCTTCCTGCTGGACTGAGTGAATGATAACGTTCTCGGCTTGAATGAGTTCTTTCATGTTTGTACATTCTTTGAGACTTTTCCATCCTTTCTGTCCACTGGACTTTTGTTTGAAAGATGCGGTAACATGAATAAGTTTGGCTACTGCCCTGCATAGCGTCGTCCAGCTTGAAAATCTTTTAAACCGCTCAGAGCTCAACTGTGACACTGATACTGCTGTTAACAGTGTTTTTACTTCTGGACGTATTTCTTTGTCCTCTTCAGGTTCCACTAGTGCATACAGATTGTCTTTGTGTGACTTATCAGGATAGTCTGTATACAAAAAGTTTGGGCCTGTGAACCATTTACTGTTTTTGAGTTTGGCGGCTGCAACAGGTCTAGTTGCCTGGTCAGCTGGATTTAGCTCAGTTGCAACATAATGCCATTGGTCAGGTTGTGTGGATAGCCTAATGCGTGCGACACGGTTGAATCTTTTGGAGGTATTGTGTATGTACCCCAACACAATACGACTGTCAGTGAAAAACTTCACATTGTCTATTTTTATGTCTAACTCGCCTGTGATTAGCTCATACATCTCAACCGCAAGTACAGCAGCACAAAGTTCGAGCCGTGGTACAGTGTGTGCGGGACGAGGAGCAAGTTTAGACTTTCCCATCACAAAACCCACATGGTACTGACCGTCACTGTCTAAAGAGCGCAAGTAAGCTACAGCTCCTATTGCTACAGTAGACGCATCAGAGAAGATATACAGTTCATTACTTTTCATAGTACTTAATGAACCTGGACTGTAGCACCTTTTGATTTGCAGATCTTCAAGGGCTTTTAAAGAGTCTTTCCATGTGACCCACATTTCCTCCTTTTCTGGAGGAAGTGGAGCGTCCCAGTCTCTCTCTTCAGATGACAGTTCTCTGAGTAGCGCTTTGCCCTGCATGATTATGGGAGCAACAAAGCCCAAAGAGTCATACAGGCTATTGACTGTTGACAGCACTCCCCTGCGTGTGAATGGTTTGGTCTCATTGGTTACGAGGTAAGTGAAGCTGTCTGTCTGTAGATTCCAACAAAGTCCCAGACTCCTCTGAACTGGCAGAGGATCTACTTCAAGGTCCAAATCTTTTAAATCCTTTGCACGGTCCTCCACAGGAAACGCTTCCATAACTAGGCTATAGTTGGATGCAACCTTGTGAAGTCTCACATTAGATTCAGCTAACATGTTTTTGGTTCTTGTTAACAGATCAACAGCATTCTCTGGTGTGGCGACTGACGTGAGTCCATCATCGACATAGAACTGTTTCTCAACAAACTGTCTTGCGTCAGTGCCATGTTCTTTCTCACCCTCTTGTGCTGCCCATCTCATACAGTAAATGGCTACAGCGGGTGACGGGCTGTTACCAAAAACATGAACTTTCATTCTATATTCAACTACACCCTTAGTGATGTCATTATCCCCAAACCACAGATAGCAAAGATAGTCTCTGTGTTCTTCACATACCTCAAAGCAATAAAACATTTGCTGTACGTCTGCTGTCAAGGCTACGGGCTCTTTTCTAAACCTCAACAGCACCCCTATCAAAGAGTTGTTGAGATCAGGTCCACTAAGGCGCACTTGATTTAGCAATATGCCGTCATACTCTGCACTAGAATCAAAAACAACTCATATTTGATCTGGTTTCTGCGGGTGGTATACACCAAATGTAGGCAGGTACCAGTGTTCTTTACCTTTTGGCAGGGGTGGTGCAATTTCAGCTTGATCATTATTTAACATTTTCTGCATGAATTGGATGTAGTGACTCTTCATTTCTGGTTTCCTTTCCAGAGTCTTTTTGAGTGAGTACAGGCATTTCAGGGCTTGCTCTCTATTGCTTGGGAGTCTCCTTCTTGGGAAGCGAAAGGGCAGAGGAGCAACCCAACTGTTCTCTTTGTTCTGGCTAACTGCATTATCCATAAGAGTTAGGAAAGTTTTGTCATCTATGGACAGTGCAACTTTATCATCTGATTCAGATCTGTCAAACACAGAGTGACCTAGCTTGTCTGTGTTGTGAGCAAAGTCAATTGTGTCTTTACACCTTATGACTGAGTGTTTTGCTCTGACAGAATGCCATAGTTCTCTTTAACTGTAAGGACGTTTGGGCATGGCTCAAAATAAGATGTGCAACCGCTGTCTAATGTGTGTGTCTTGTAAACATTCACCTCTGATGCACTATGAGTCTTTCCTACACACACCTCTCCTACAATAACCCAACCCAAGTCCAGTCTTTGTGCATAAGGAGCGTTATTTGGCCAATTAATCTGCTCGCGTACTTTATGTACCCTGAGGATGTCCCTTCCCAGGAGTAAGAGGATTGGAGCGTGGTGGTCGACAGGTTGGATTTTGTTTGCGATAGGGAGCAGATGGGGATGGTGCTGAGCAATCTCAGGTGAGGGTATTTCAGTTCTGTCGTCCGGCACTGAATCACATTCGATCAAGGGAGGCAGCCGGATATCTGTTTTTCCATCCATGGATTGTATGAAGAAGTTCACAGCTCTCCTGCCTGCAGTTTCAGCTTTGCCAGAGCAGGTTTTTAATGTGTACAGTGCAGGTGTAGTTTTAATGTCAAACAGGCTGAAGAACTCTGTCTTAGCCAGGGACTTATTGCTTTGTTCGTCAATTACCGCATACATGTTCATTGCTCTGTCTTTCTGACCTTCTGGATAGGCTTTCACTAAGCAGATCTTAGAGCAAGAGCGTGGGCTATTACTTTGACCACACACCTCTGTGCACTTGGAGATGACTGAAGGAGAGCTCTCCGTTTGCTCTTCACCTTTGTTTTGTTCATCACTTCCTGATGTGGCACTTTTCAAGACAGGAGCAGGACCTGGATGAAGTGCTGATATGTGCTCGGGACTGTTGCACTCACTACACGACTGCCACTTTACAATCTTTTGCGATGTGCTGAACTGAACCACAACACCGATGACAAACGCGATGCTCTTTGAGAAAAGCTTGACGTTCTTCTATAGGTTTATCTCTGAACAGCTTACATTTTTTGAGCGGATGTGGCTTCTTGTGAATCGGGCACTGCCGATCTGGTTCTTCTACTTTCTTAGTCTCAGAACCACTTTTCTCTGCGACATCTGTTTTGTGTACTGACACAGTGGCTTTGCGATTGTATGGAGTGGGCTTTCCTGAGCGCGTGGAAGCTTGACTGTTACAGCTAGATGTAGCAAAGCTTGGATCATTTCTCATTTTTGCTTGTTGCTGAACAAACTGCACAAAAACAAAGAAAGGGGGAAATGACACACTATGAGTCTCTTTGTATTTCGTCCCCACAGTTGTCCACCTTTCCTGTAGGTTGAAGGGAAGTTTTTCAACTATTTGTCTTACCCCTCTAGCTGTGTCTAGGTATGCTAGCCCTGGTAGTGTACCATCTACTTTGGCACACTGTAACTCTAAAAGGAGGTCACCGAGTTCTCTTAACCTGGCATTGTCTTTGTTTGTTAGCCTTGGAAAGTCCTCTACCTTCTTTAAGAGTGCGTCTTCGATGGCCTCTGAGGAGCCATAACACTCCTCAAGGTGCTGCCAGACCATTATCAAACCTGCAGAGGCATTAAGGACATGTACTGCATGGATCCTTTTGGCCTGCTCTGAGGATTTTGGCCCTAGCCACTTTGTGAGCAAGTCTAGTTCCTCTCTTGCTGACAGATTTAAGTCTTTAGTTGCACTAACAAATGAGGCTTTCCATGCCCAATAGTTTTCAGGCTTGTCATCGAAATGCAGTAAACCAGTACTGACTAGTTCTTTGCGGATGAGATATTTTGCAAAATCTTGTCCTCCATTAAACTCAGCCGAGTTATTGTTAAGAGGTTGAAAGGTGTGAGCTAGAGGGTTTAACAGGTGGGTGTTTGTCAGACCCTTGGTTACCTTTTGCTCTTGTTTTATGCCTGTATTCATTGGAGGAGGTACGTACTGGGTTGTAGTTGTTAGCTGATCAACTGACTGATTGGTGGCTTGCACTTCTACTGCATTGTCTCTCATTTCAAGGGGCTGCTGTGGCCTCTTGGAAGCTTCTGAAGAGAGTAACTCACATTGTTGTGCAACATATTCACTGGTGCGCCGTACTGTATCAAGAGGCTCAGTTTCAGTAGGAGGCCCTATGCTTTTCTCCCCGCTCTGATTCTCTGCTTCTTCATAGGCTGCAACTTCTGCTTCAGCTGCTGCTAGACAGCCAGCGAACCATTGAAGAAAACTTCGCACACAAGGCTTGCTTTTCTTGTCTTTATAAAGTTTTCTTGCATGCGTGTGTAGCATGGCGCGGTAACTGAAACATACAGAACAATGCAATTACTATCTACATATTAACATGCGGTATGCTAACACAAAGAGCTGATACACGTAAATAACTAACAGAAACATCATCGCTTTAACAAAACTCATTCACGTAATACTTTAGAACATCAGCGATCTCTATCAAGTGCTTGTACATAAAAATACTCACAAAGACAAAAATTTCCCAAGACTCAAACGAAGAAGAACAACACAACGTACTCAATGAACCTTTTAACTTTGTTTCTGTATGGCTAGCTGACTGTAGCCGAGGGAAAAAACACATCAAAGATCATCTATATACGGAAGAGCACACACTCTGCAGTAACAAAAAAAACAATCCTTTAAGGAAAGATGTCTCACTTCGATAACTTTTTTAAACACAGGTTTTTGACAATTTTATCACTCATTTTAACTTATTTATTCCTTTCAACCAATTTATTAACTTTATAAATTTATCAATGTCTTTTACCCAAAGACATGACAAAACCCCTTATGTGTCCCACAGTTTAACAAATTTATGGGGAAAAGTCACAAATTTACAAGAAAGAAAATTCACAAGGAAAAAGTCACAAATTTATAATTAAAAAAGTTGCAAGATTACAGTAAAAAAGTGGAAATTTATGATAAAATTCCAGTACAAGAAAAAGTCAGCAAATATGCAAGAAAAAAGTAACAAAGTTTCAAATTTTTAAGAAAATGTTTCAAATTTATGGGAAAAAATCCCACAAATTTACAAGAAAATTGCAAATTTATGAGAAAATAAGTTGAAAATAGGTAAAGAGGTCAAGTCCATGTGGACAAAGACAAATGGGGCCAACATGGAGCCATAAGATGGCCCAGCTTTGACCTTTGGTGACATGCTGCTGGGCCATGTCCATGATTTGTGTACGTGTGTTTCTATGGAAACACATTAAAGCTGTATTAGGAACAGGACATGCGTGGCGTTAAAGTAATGGAGCAGGTAGCAGTGCACGATCATCAGGATAAGCTGTGCTCCGGAACTCAGAGGAAGCTCACCAGCACTGGCCGTGCTGCGTCTTCTTCACAAGAACGCCAGTGTGCAGCTTTAACATGGTGATCACTGTTTGCTAATCAGAGCTTATCTCTGCTAAAATAATCAATCTGGGATACTTCCAGTCAAACAAGGGGATGATTAAAAGCAGCTAAATCAGCACATATAAGAGCATTATGTAACACCGTGGCTGTATTCCAGCAGCGGGCCCATATGGTGGCAGAAGGTGGCACAGAAACCCTCCAGGATTAATGTGGCTCCTACAATAACACGTCTAATGAGCCCAGCAGCCATCTATGATGAGGATTTCAGGGAAGAGGTGACAGAGCCAGTGCCTGCTGCTCACCAGGACGTCTGTGCTGAGATGATCCCTCTGCTGGGCTGCTAACACCACACATGAACACCACTCCCCCAACAGGACTCCAGCTGGGATCGGCCGAGGAGCTGCAGACCCCGACAGCACACCTACGTCTACCAATGCACAAAGTTTGTGTTGCATGCCGACGTCTACCCTATGTCTCTCCAATGTGCAAATGACCGCTATAAGATGTATTCCCAACACAAACTTGCTGACATTGACCCAATGTGGGTGTGCTGTTGGGGAAGTAACTGGTTGTCAGCTGTCTTGGAAATGTTGACATACTGTGTATTAAATCAATCAAAATGATCATGTGAGTTAATAGAGCAGAGCCATGTTATAACGGCAGTCAATGCATGTGGCTCAGAGACTGAAGCAAAACAAAACCGTCTGACATTAAAGTTTAGGTCAAGAGAAGACAACCACAGCACTCATCAGCACAGTGTTACAGTTGTGGGAAAAAGCCTTTGATGAGCCGTCCCACCGACACACGAGGAGACCCACACGGCCCAGCCAGTGTGTCCAGGTGGGTCTGTCTGCAGGGTCCATGTGGGTCCCATCTGTGTTTGCCCACATGGACTTTACCTGTAGTACAGGTGAGCAGGAAATCATTTGCCTGCATTAAACCCCCACATGGCTTTAAAATGGCTGAGCAGCTTTCAGTAACACTGGTGCTGTAGGCAAAATTAGGAGGGAAAAAGTCACAAAGTTATGAGAAAAACGTAAAATGTAGACGAAATAAAGGGACAAATTTACAAAACAATCGTAGAAAATTTATGAAAGGTAAAAATTTAGGAGAAAAAGTTGTCGAGAAAAAAAAAAGCTTAAATTTACAAGGAAAAAATGTAAAAAAAAAAATTGTAAAATTACTTGAAAAGAGTTACAAACTGAGAAGAAAATTTTAGTAAATCTACAAGAAAAAAGTCCCAAATTTATGAGGAAAAAAAATTAGAAAAATTTGCACAAATAAACAAAAAAATAGCAAATACCTGAATAAATAAAATAAATTTATGAAAAAAGCCCCAAATTTATAAGAAAAAGCTGCAAGTTTACAGTAAAAAAATTTCCTAACCCCCCACCCCCCCCCACCCCAACACAGCCATTCACAATTCACTGAGACATACTTGAAAACTAACCAGAACTATAATAAATAAATAATATACATAATGTCCGTAGGTGCAGTAGTGTGTATGTGAGATTCCGGGTCAGCTGTTCAGCATCCTGACAGCTTGTGGAAGGAAGCTGTTGATCAGTCTGGTGGTTCTGCCTCTGATGCTCCGGAATCGTTTACCAGATGGAAGAAGTTCAAAGTGTTTATGCAGAGGGTGAGAACGGTCCTTGACAATGTTCAGTGCCCTGCTCCTACAACGGTTCTGAAAAAGTTCTTGGACTGAGGGGAGGGAGACTCCAATTACCCTCTCAGCCCCCTTGACTATCCTCTGCAGGGCTTTTTTGTCTGACATACTGCAGCTGGAGTACCATGTCGCAATGCAGTACGTCAGAACACTCTCCACCACACCTCTGTAGAAGGTCCTGAGGATGCAGATGGGGAGAGAGAGGCCTGTTTGAGTTTCCTCAAGAAGTGCAGTCTCTGCTGGGCCCGCTTCCTGATCCCCAAGGAATTCTTGCTCCAGGTCAGGTCCTGCGAGATCTGCACTTCGAGGAACTTGATGTTCTCCACTCTCTCTACTAAACGGCCGCCAATGCTGAGGGGGACGTGTTCAGGCTGTGACCGTCGGAAGTCGATAATCATCTCCTTCATTTTGTCCACGTTGAGCACCAGATTGTTCTCCCTGCACCAGCCCTCCAGGTCTCTCACTTCTTCCCTGTACATTGATTCCTCATCCCTCTGAATAAGTCCCACTACTGTGGTGTCGTCTGCAAACTTAATAATCTGGCTCCCCTCATGTCTGGATACACAGTCAGAATTGTAAACAACAGTGGAGTGAGTACGCAGCCTTGAGGGGATCCGGTGCTCAGCGTGACAGAGTTGGAGATGTTGTTTCCAACTCAGACAGACTGAGGTCTCTCAGTCAGGAAATCCAGGATCCAGAGACTTGTGGCGGTGTTCAGACCGAGAAGGAGTAATTTCTCCATCAGTCTCTGGGGAATAAGGGTGTTGAATGCTGAACTGAAATCAATGTACAGGAGTCTGGCGTAGGTGTCTTTCTGATCCAGGTGGGTGATGACAGAGTGCAGGGTGGTGACTATAGCATCCTCCGTGGAGCAGTTTGAACGATATGCAAACTGGAGCGGGTCATGTGATGCAGGGAGGCAGGCTGTGATGTGTGGTTTGACAAGCCGTTCAAAACACTTCATCACAATTGGTGTCAGTGCAACAGGACGATAGTCATTCAGACAGGACACCACTGGTTTCTTTGCCACCGGTACTATGGTAGAGGTCTTAAAGCATCTGGGAACGATGGCCTGACTCAGGGAGATGTTATAAATGTCAGTCAGGACATCCGCCAACTCGCTCGCGCAGTCTCGGAGCACACGTCCCGGGATGTTGTCCGGACCTGCAGCTTTGCGTGGGTTGACCCTGATTAGGGTCTTCCATGTGTCTGCTGTGTTGATGGTGATAGCTGGCCCAACAGATGGTGAAGATGGGCCAGGCCTCCCTCTAATTGTCGGGTTTGATGCTTCAAAATGTGCAAAGAAGTTGTTGAGCCTGTCTGGAAGCGAAGCGTCGCCATCATCGACCCCCTGCCTAGACTTATAGTCCGTCAGCACCCAAACTCATTGCCACATCTGCTTGGTGTTCCTAGTCTCACAGAGATGTCCCTGGATTTTCTCCGCATAGGCGCGCTTCGCCATCTTAATTCCCTTTGAGAGCGCAGACCTGGCTGAGTGGAGAACGATCCTGTCCTTTGCTCTGAAGGCTGCATCTCTGGCTGTGAGCAGCGAGCGCACCTCTGCAGTCATCCAGGGCTTATGGTTGCTTACGGATGACGTGGTGTCTGTTGTCGGTCCGTTCATCTGTCTGCCCATCTGTCTGTCTATCCACTTTTCACAGGAATCACTACTCCTAGGCATTTTCCCCGATGGTCACCAAACTCACTGACAATGATCCTCAGGTAGGTTTGCATCAGGGTTGAGGTTGAGGTTCGGGTCAGTGTCAAAGGTCAGGAGATCTAGGCATTTATGACTTCATGAAAAACATTACTCCTCCTAGGCCACTGGCCTTAAGCACATCCGAGAGGTGTCTGTATCTACACTGTGCTTAAGACCAAGGTCAACAGTCAGGAGATCTGAACGCTCCTTGTCATGAACTGAGTTTGGACTTTTTCCCAAATTCAGCTTCATGGCTTTTTTCTGTATTTATATCCATCTGTTGTATTATTAGTGCCTTTTTTGAGTCATCCCTGCCTTTTATTTTGTCTGTTTATGTTTCAGTTTGTTTTGACCATGTCTTGCCTCATTTACAGTTATTCCTTGTATTGGGTTTGTGTTTATTTGTTCTGTGGGCTGGCAGCAGTCAGGTGCATTTCTGGGTTGTGTTGTGCCACCTGTCAGCTGGCAGTCACTCCTCCCTGTCCTCTCATTACATCCAGCTGAGTCCAATTATCAATTTTTTTTATTTACCTTTTGTTCTTATTAAAGACAAAAATAGAAAGGAGATGTTTTTACCTTCTTTACATGTTTCGACTGTTCACTGCAGCCTTCGTCAGAAGTGTCAGCTGATTGCTGCCAGGTGTCATTTTATCAGATGACTTTCGTAGGCGGGGCCAGCCGGGCAGACCTATCAGATCCATCAAGCCGGCCCCGCTTTCCACCGTCTGATGGACTCTGGAGAATGTGGTCCCAGGTGTGGGAAAGCATAAAGGCCCCCTCATCCCGGTTCATGCTATCTTGTCTGTGGTTAGCTCTGCTCATTCTCCCGAGGATTTTGCCTTTAATTGTATTTTAATCATTTTTTTCCATCTACCGTTAGCTCTCACTTCTGTTTATCAAGCCTCTTGCACTTGTGTGCACACTCAGTGTCATCTAATCACCCTCTTTAGCCTTCTGTTCACCTTTCATCGGTGTTTGTGACATAATGGCTGACTCAGGGAACAGACACAGACTCAGAAATGGATTCAATTATCTTTATTGACCCAGTGTATCGTGTGTGGATGGGTGAATGTGTTATGTTTTGTATGTGAGTGCTGGCTGGAGACTCCGAGTAGCTGGGAGGGAGCAGAGCGCCGTGCAGCCTGGCAACCCTATGGACGGAGCAAGACATACAATTAGCAAGGAGCTAGCTGGGCTCACGCTTAGGTGTAACTGTGGCTTACTTGTTCCAGGCAGATGGTGATCACCCGTTGGCCAGGTAGACAGCGTCCACTGTCCCAGCGTTGTTGCAGTCGTGGAGATGGTGGAGAGGAAAGGGTGGAAACCGCCGCTGAGGGAGACGATTCCGCCGCCGGGAGATTCCACCTGTGTACAGGGGAGTAGCGGAGAACAGGTGAGTAAAAGGATTGGCTTACTTGGGTTTGTGGAGAGCCGGTGTGCGCACAGCTGTGGATGATAATGGCCCAGAGCGAGTCATCATAGTACTCCTCCCCCCCGAGGGGTGCCTCCTGGGTGCGTCCGATGGAAGTCCCGGATGAGTTGCTTGTCCAACACGAAGGATGGACGCACCCAGGAGCGCCACTCAGGGCCATACCCTTCTCAGTCCACCAGGTACTGCATGCCACGACCCCAGCGGCAGACGTCCAGGATGGAGGTGACCTTCCACGCTGGGTCGCCATCGATCACAACCAGTGGAGGTGGAGACCTAGGAGGAGGACAGAGAGGGATGGAAAAAAAAAAGGCTTGATCTGGGACACATGGAAAGTGGGACAGATGCGGGGTGGGGGGGGCACACAGCTACAGGATTAATAATCAGAGTGATGGGAAATGGGCCAATGAATTGCTGCGATAACTTCCTCCTCTCACCCTTCAGGTTAATGAGTTGTGTTGAGAGACGTCCGGACCAACCTCCAAACCCGCCGACAGCGTCTCAGATGAGCCTGGACAGAGGGCACGGCGATGTCCCCCTCCTCCTCGGGAAAGAGCGGGGGGTTGTAGCCCAGGGAGGCCTCAAAAGGGGACATGCCGATATCTGACGACACCGTGGAGGTGTGGGCATACTCGACCCATGGGAGCTGGGCACTCCACGAGGCCAGGTGAGACGAGGCCACACACCGCAGCGCAGCCTCCAGCTCTCTCGCATTGACCGTTACTCTGGGGGTGGTAGCCGGAGGACAGGCTCACCGTAGCCCCCAGAGCATTAGAGAATGACTTCCAGACCCACGAACACGAAATGCGGCCCTCGATCAGAGACGATGTCCACTGGTATTCCATGGAGCCTGATGACATGCCGCACCAGCAGATCTGCCATCTCCTTCGCAGTGGGCAGTCCCAGTAGGGGGATGAAGTGGGAGGCCTTAGAGAAGCAACCCACAATAGTGAGCACAACGGTGTGTTGATCTGACGAGGGGAGGCCAGTCATGAAATCCAAGGTGATGTGTGACCAAGGTCTGCCAGGAAGACCAAGGTCTGAATAGGAAGAGGGTGAAGCAGCCCTGCCGGAGGAGAGGAAGGCATCTTGCCGGTGGCGCACTGGGGACAGGCGCGGATGTAATTGGTGATGTCCTTCCGAAGCGATGGCCACCAAAACGACCTCTGGAGGATCTTGACCATCCGGGAACCCCCCGGATGGCATGCCAGCCTGTAGGAGTGGGCCCACTGGATAACCTTGCCCTGAACTGAAGATGGAACGAACCATTTGCCCGCTGGTCCCCCGCCCGGGTCCGATTCTGCCTCCTGCGCCTTCAGGACCCTCTCCTTGATCTCCCACAAGAGGGCGCCCACGATACACGAAGGCGGGAGGATGGGGAGAACGGGCGCCTCCGCTGTGTCAGGGGAGAACTGCCTGGACAGCGCATCAGGCTTGGTATTCTTAGACCCGGGGCGATAGGTGATGGTAAAATTGAAACGTCCGAAGAATAAGGACCAGCGGGCCTGGCGGGCATTCAGCCACTTGGCTGTCCTTAAGTACTCCAGGTTCTTATGATCTGTCCATACAATGAAGGGTTGGGCGCCCCCCTCCAACCAGTGATGCCACTCCTCCAGCCCAAGCTTAACCGCCAGGAGCTCCCTAGCCCCGATGTCGTAATTCCTCTCCGCCGGGGACAGACAGTGGGAGAAAAACGCACAGGGCCGGACCTCCCCATCCACTGGAGAACGCTGGAACAACACAGCTCCCACCCCGGAGTCCGAGGCATCCACCTCCACCAAGCACTGCAGCGCAGGATCCACCTGAGTCAAGATGGGGGATGACGAAAACCAGGTCTTGAGCTCGGCGAATGCGACTGCAACCTCCTCTGTCCACTGGAAAGGCGTCTTCGGAGAGATGAGGCAGGTGAGGGGAAGCGCGATGACACTGTAGTTGTTGATAAAGCACTGGTAAAAGTTGGCAAAACCCAGGAATTGCTGCAGCTGCTTCCTTGAGGAGGGGGGAGGCCAGTCCACAATGACCTTCACCTTGTAGGGGTCCGTGATGATTTGGTTATGGGTGATGGTGAAGCCGAGAAATGAGGTTTTGGAGGTGTGAAACTCACACTTCTCAGCCTTAACATACAGTTCATTCTCCAGGAGGCGCTGCAAGACCCGTCTCACGTGAACGCGGTGCTCATTCAGGGATCGGGAGAAGATCAAGATGTCGTTGAGGTACACAAAGACGAAAGAACCCAGGAAGTCATGGAGAACATCGTTGATCAATCTCTGGAAGATGGCCGGAGCGCTGGTTAGCCCAAACGGCATCACCAGGTACTCAAAGTGGCCACTTGAAGTCCGGAAACCAGTCTTCCACTCATCCCCCTCCCTGATGCGCACCAGATAGTAGGCGTTCCGGAGGTCCAGCTTGGTAAAGATCGAGGCCCCCTGGAGAGAATCGAAAGCCATGTCCATCAGAGGCAGCGTGTACTTGTCCTTGATGGTGATCTCGTTGAGGGCACGGTAGTCTATGCACGGCCTAAGGGAGCCATCCTTCTTCCCAACGAAAAAGAAACCGGCCCCCACCGCTGAGGACGATGGACAGATAATGCCCAAGCTGAGGGAATCCTTAATATAGGCCTCCATAGCCTCCTGCTCCGGCGCCGACAGGCTGTAGAGGCAGCTCAAAGGCAGCAGGGCCCCAGCCCGGAGGTTAATGGCACAGTCGTAGGGCCGGTGGGTGGGTGGGGGGGGGTAGCGACAGCACCTTGGCCTTGCTGAAAACTGCCCCTAGATCGTGGTACTCAGGGGGCACCCTGGAGAGATTGGGAGGAGGCAAGACGGGGGAGACCAATGGCATGGAGGGAGCACAAGCAGTGGACTGAAGACAAGCGCTGAGGCAAAAGGAGCTCCAAGACACCACACTTCCTGCGCGCCAGTCAAACGAAGGGTTGTGTAGCTGAAGCCAGGGATAACCCAAGATGACCGGGGATGAGGCAACCGGCAGGACGAACAAACTGAGATCCTCCTGATGATCACCAGAGATGATTACTGTTTAGTCACTATCGCCAATGGCGCCCTGGACAGAGCGATGAGCTGAAGGGGGGCCTTCAAAGGATGGCAGGGAAGCCCCAATCGGGTTGCCAGTTCCCCCGAGATGAAGCTGTGCTCCGCTCCCGAGGCAACCAGGGCGTGTGTGCAAAATTCAGTCCTGTTGTGTATGAATCTAATGGGTAATGTGCATTTGGAGAGGGGATTTGGCCAAGGTTGGTCCGTGAATCCCCTACTGCAACGCACGGACCCCCTCTTTTGGCCACACGGAGTAGGCTTCTAGCTCGTGGTCCTCACTTCCACAATACATGCATAAGCTTAGCTCCCTACGATGCTGTTTCTCTGCTTGGGAAAGCTTGGTTCGCCCCATAACGATAGACTCCTGTGTGTCAGCTGACTCAAGGGAAGGCAGGGCCAGTAATGGGGTCTGGGGGGGAGCGCAGGGTCTGGACACCCGAGCGACCGGACATTCTCCACTCGGCTGCCCGCTCCCTCAGCCTATTATCTAAATTGATGGCTAGGGAAATTAGCGCCATAAGCTTCTCTGGCTTATCTAAGCGGGCCAACTCATCCCACAGGCTAGGGCTCAAGTTCCTGATGAAAATGCTACACAATGAGGCATCCTCCCACCCCACCTCCGCTGCTACCACCCGGAAATCGACGGCATAGTCAGCCACGGACCTGCCCCCCTGTTGAAGATTTAACAGCCAGGTGATGAGCACATTGTCCCGGTCAGAGCAGTCGAATACCTCATTGAACTCGCTAACGAACTGGCTATAGGTTAAGCTAGCATAGTTTGCCCTAGCCATCACAGTGTACTCCCAAGCTAGCACTCGCCCTTCCAAAGGGTTGGTAACATAACCTATCCGGCTATGCTCTGTTGGAAAGTCCCCTGGTACCCACTGGAAAACTATTTCACACTGGAGGAGAAACCCACGAGCCTCCCCTAGCTTACCGCTAAAGCGGGAGGGCATGGGAACAGGAGTGAGTCGGGTCAGGGTAGCTTGGCTAGGCTGGCTAATGGAGGAGCTAGCGGGAGCTGTAGCACCGATGGGCACTGGTGGAAACACCTGCTGCCCTGCCAGACGATACAACCTACTGTTAATTTGGGTCAGTTGGTTCAAGATAACCTGCTGCTGGTAAACAATTTGATCCACACGAGCCTCTAAGTTGTTAAACCGTTGTGCTAACACGCTGTTTGCTGGGTCATTCTGACGGAGCCGTACTGACATAATGGCTGACCCAGGGAACAGACACGGACTCAGAAATGGATTCAATTATCTTTATTGACCCAGTGTATCGTGTGTGGATGCGTGAATGTGTTATGTTTTGTATGTGAGTGCTGGCTGGAGACTCCGAGCAGCTGGGAGGGAGCAGAGTGCCATGCAGCCTGGCAACCCTATGGACGGAGCAAGACACACAATTAGCAAGGAGCTAGCTGGGCTCACGCTTAGGTGTAACTGTGGCTTACTTGTTCCAGGCAGATGGTGATCACCCGTTGGCCCGGTAGACAGCGCCCACTGTCCCAGCATCATTGCAGTCGTGAAGATGGTGGAGAGGAAGGGGTGGAAACCGCCGCCGAGGGAGACGATTCCACCGCAGGAAGATTCCGCCTGTGCACAGGGGAGTACCAGAGAACAGGTGAGTAAAAGGATTGGCTTAATTGGGTTTGTGGAGAGGTCCTCCAGGAGTTAATGCCGAGGTGGCGAGGTAGAGGGTCGTGAAGGCAATGGCTAGGAAGTCGGGAGATGTGCTTCATAGCCAGGGAGACAGACAGCTCCGTGTAGGCCAGCAGGCTGAGTGTGGTTAAATAGTCCTGTCCTGACGAGGAGCCGGTGTGCGCGCAGCTGTGGATGATAATGGCCCAGAGCGAGTCATCACAGTTTGTGTTAACTTCGGGTTAGCCGCTAGCTATGGCTACTAGCTCTCCTTCCCCTCCTCCTCTGGTGTACTCTCTCTGTAAAGTGTTTAGCTACACCTCTGCCTCTTTTAGTGATAATGGTAAATGTAATAAATGTTGTCTTTTTGAGGTGCTCGAGGCGAGGTTGTCAGATTTGGAATCCTGGCTCCGCTGTATTGAAACACCGTCTGTGCCAGTTAATAACAACGGACGTCCCCTAGCTGCAGCGGAGCTCCCTAGCTTGGGGCGGCCTGCTAGCGGTCCTCCGGTCCTCCTCAGCAGCGAGGAGACTGGGTGGGTGATGGTGAGAAGGAAGCCTAGCCACAAAGCCCCAGTTAACCACCAACCTGTTCATGTTTCTAATCGTTTTTCCCCGCTCAGCGACACACCCACTGAGGAAAAAACTCTGATCATTGGCGACTCTGTAGTCAGAAACGTGAACCTAGAGACTCCAGCGGCCATAGTCAAATGCATTCCTGGGGCCAGAGCAGGCGACATCGAGTCAAATTTGAAAATGCTGGCTAAAAGTAACTGTTAATACTCCACAATTGTTATCCACGCCGGCATTAATGACGCCCGACTCCGGCAGTCAAAAGTTTCAAAACTTAACGTGGAATCGGTGTGTGACTTTGCCAAAACAATGTCTGCCTCTATAGTTTTCTCTGGGCCCCTCCCCAATCTGACCAGTGATGACATGTTTAGCTGCTTGTCATCCTTCAACCGCTGGCTGTCTGTGTGGTGTCCTGCAAACAACGTGGGCTACATACACAATTGGAGCTCATTTTGGGGAAAACATGGTCTTGTTAGACGAGAAGGCATCCATCCCACTTTGGATGGTGCTTCTCATTTATCTGACAATCTGGCATCATTTTTATCCAAATTTCCAAAACCTTGACATCTCAGAGTTGGGACCAGGAAGCAGAGTCACAGTCTTACACGCCTCTCTGCAGCTCCTCTTCATCCGCCATTCCTCAACTTAGCCCCTGTCTTTCCCATCAGAGAATCATTGTCTGCTCCCTCCAAAGCAAATAAAAATATAACATATAAGCATCCCAAAGTGATTAAACAAAAAGCTGGTAAAACTCAAATTAAACATGAAGCCTCTAAATTTAGTGATTTGGCCTCTGTTCCTCCTTATAATTTTAAAATTAAATGTGGTTTGTTAAATATTAGGTCTCTAACTTCCAAGTCTCTGCTAGTCCATGATCTGTTAATTGATCATCAGATTGGTTTAATATCCTTAACAGAGCCTTGGTTAGGGCAAGAGGATTATGTTGGTTTAAATGAATCAACTCCCTCTGGTTATTTGAACTGTCAAAATCCCAGAAGTTCTGGTTGTGGAGGAGGAGTAGCAACAATTTACCATTCCAAATTACTAGTTAATGTAAAGCAAAAAACACATTATAATTCTTTTGAGGGCCTGGTCCTCAGTGTTGGGCATTTTAGCAATTTTAGGCTAAACCCAATTTTATTTGCCATAGTTTATCGTCCTCCATCAACCTACTCAGAGTTTTTATCTGAATTTGCCGAATTCTTTGCTGATTTAGTGCTGAAATCAGATAGAATAATTATAGTAGGGGACTTTAATAGACATGTGGATGTAGATAGTGACTGCCTTAATGTGGCATTTAATTCAATATTAGATTCGATGGGGTTTTCTCAGAAAGTAGGAAATTCTACCCATTATCTCCACCATACGCTGGACCTTGTTCTGACATATGGCATAGAAATAGAAAATCTGGTAGTGTCTCCTCATAACCCTGTACTGTCAGACCATTGTCTGTTAACCTTTGATTTTACTATTTCTGACTATTTGGCTCCTAAAGAAAAATATTGCTACAGTAGATGCCTCTCAGATGATGCTGTTACCAGATTTATGCAGATTGTTTCCTCTATGCCATGTGTCAACACAACGGAAATAAGCTATAGACAGCTTACTCCTTCTGTAATTGATAGCATGGTAGATAGTGTTATAGCTTCTCTGCATCAGACTCTAGACATGGTGGCCCCTTTAAAAATGAAAAAGTCTAATCAGAGATTTCTAACTCCTTGGTTCAGCACAGAAACTCATAGCTTTAAACAGAAGACTCGTCAGTTAGAAAGAAAATGGTGCTCCACTAATTTAGATGAAATCTATTTAGCTTGGAGAAATCATCTTTTAATTTATAAAAAATCTCTGAGAAAAGCTAGAACGTTATTATTCTGCATTAATAGATAGATAGATAGATAGATAGATAGATAGATAGATAGATAGATAGATAGATAGATAGATAGATAGATAGATAGATAGATAGATAGATAGATAGATAGATAGATTAGTTTATTTGACAGGGACAGTGCAATAAACATAGACAATTAATCAATGACAATCAATCTGATGTGTTGCACATAGAGTGTATAGCTATTAGCTAATTTGCAACTCTTGTCCCTGGATGGGCTTTAGAAAAGAGAATCAAGTAAAGAAAAAAAAATTAAATTAAAAAAAAATACACAATAACCACATACATCAATGCAAAAAAGATTATAAATACACAATTATAAATATTATAAATACACAAATATAACCAACTCTTGTCCCTGGATGGGCTTTAGAAAAGAGAATCAAGTAAAGAAAAAAAAATACACAATAACCACATACATCAATGCAAAAAAGATTATAAATACACAATTATAAATATTATATTATAAATATTATAAATACACAAATATAACAACATGACTCACATTTGCCTATTTCAGGCCTCCCTCCCTTCGTCACTCACTATAAACAAACACATTCATTCCTTCCCTTCATTCACTCTCACCTTGCAGACAATCAATTCATACATACGGAGAGATAGAAGAGTACAACAGAAGAGAATAGAAGAGAACAAGAATAATCCCAAGTTTCTTTTCAGCACTGTAGCCAGGCTGACAAAGAGTCAGGACTCTGTCAATCTTAGCATTCCCTTAGAGCTTACTAGTCAGGACTTTATGAACTTTTTCAATAATAAAATTTCATCCATCAGAGATAAAATCAGTCAGATTCTTCCCACCGTTAACTTAAATACAGTAACTACTACAACTCCTTCAATTGACATCTGTTTGGATCAGTTTACTCCAATTGACCTTTTAGAGTTAGACAAAATAGCTTGGCTAATAATTGGCTTGGCTCATCCAAGCCTTCAACGTGTCTTTTAGACCCTATCCCTACCAAGTTATTTAAAGAAGTCTTCCCGTTTATTGGTAGCTTTATTCTTCAAATAATCAATTCTTCATTAACTTTAGGCCATGTACCACAGGCTTTTAAAACGGCTGTAATTAAACCCTTACTCAAAAAGCCAACGCTAGATCCAGGAGCTTTAGCTAACTATAGACCAATCTCTAATCTGCCTTTAATTTCAAAAATCTTAGAAAGAGTTGTTGCTACGCAATTATTTGACCACTTGCAGGGAAATGGTTTACTTGAAGAGTTTCAATCTGGGTTTAGAATCCATCATAGTACTGAAACAGCCTAAGTGAAGGTCACTAATGACCTCCTGATCGCATCTGATAATGGACTTGTTTCTGTACTTGTCCTTTTAGACCTTAGTGCAGCTTTTGATACTATCGATCATAATATTCTACTTGATAGATTAGAACACTATGTTGGACTTAATGGAACTTTGTTGCAGTGGTTTAGATCTAATTTATCTGATAGGTTCCAGTTTGTTCATGTCAATGAGTTTTCTTTCAACTCAAAGCTCAGTCATGGAGTTCCACAGGGATCTGTGCTAGGCCCTACTCTTTTTAGTTTATATATGCTATTAGAAAGCACTGTATACATTTTCATTGTTATGCAGATGACATACAATTATTCCTGTCAATGAAGCCAGATGATAATAATCAATTAGCCAAGTTAGATACCTGTCTTAAGGAAATCAAAGCTTGGATGACTTGTAATTTCCTGCTATTAAATTCAGATGAGACTGAAGTCATTCTTGTTGGTCCAAAAAACCTTAGAAATACCTTTCCAAATTAAACTTTTCATTTGGATGCGGTTACTCTTTGTCTTAATAGCTCTGTGAGGAACCTTGGAGTTATATTTGATCAGGATCTGTTTTTTAATTCACATATTAAATTTGTTTCTAAGACTGCCTTTTATCATTTGCGTAATATTGCCAAGATTAGGAGCAACTTTTCTCAGAGTGATGCTGAGAAACTGATCCACGCTTTTGTTAGCTCGAGATTAGATTATTGTAACTCTCTATTATCAGGATGTCCTAAAACATCTCTAAAAAGTCTTCAGTTGATCCAAAATGCTGCAGCAAGAGTTTTAACAGGTACTAGAAAGAGAGATCATATCTCTCCGGTTCTGGCCTCCCTTCATTGGCTTCCCATAGAGTTTAGAATTAAGTTTAAAATCCGTCTTCTCACTTACAAAGCGCTAAACAATCAGGCCCCTTTTTATTTAAAAGATCTGATATTACCCTATTATCCTAACGGAGCACTACGCTCCCAAAATGCAGGATTACTTGTAATACCTACAATCTCCAAAAGTACAATGGGGGGGCAGAGCCTTCAGTTATCAAGCTCTTCTCCTGTGGAACCAGCTGCCAATCTGGATTCGGGAGTCAGACTCTATCTCTGTATTTTTAAGTTAAAACCTTCCTTTCTGATATAGCCTACAATTAGGGAGGGATCATGTGTTTCTGAACCCTCCCTTAGTTATGCTACTAATAGGTTTAGACAGCCGGGGGACCTCCAATAATTGCACTGAGCTTCACTCATTTCTTCACTCTCAATTTTTTTTTTTTTTTTTTTTTTTTTTTTGCTGGTCATTAACATCTGTTTGTTCTCTCCCATAGATTGAGTCCCCATCGTGCTGTTTGCTCTCTACATGTCTGTTCTTTTCATCTTCTCTGTCCCCTCACCCCCAGCCAGTCGCTGCAGATGACTGCCCCTCCCTGAGCCTGGTTCTGCTGGAGGTTTCTTCCTGTTAAAAGGGAATTTTTCCTCTCCACCGTCACCAAGTGCTTGCTCACAGGAGATCACCTGTTTGCTGGGGTCTTACTGCAATTGTGGGGGTTTCCCCTACAGTTGAAAGTGCTTTGAGATGACTGTTGTTGTGAAATGGCGCTATATAAATAAAGTTGAATTGAATTGAAGTGTCAGTTATTTCTTCTTCCATTAATAATGATTTGTCTTGCCTGATTCCTGGTGATGTGGATCAGGGTGTGCAGTCCCCTGAGTCCTCATCTCCTGCTGCAGTCACCCATTACTCACCAGCCCTCTCCGTGTCCCCTCCTTTTCTTCCTGTGTGTTCAGCGGCCGCGAGACTCAGTCACCGGATGCGGGAGAAGCCTGAGGTGTTGGAAGATCCAGTTCCAGTGCCAACGGTGATCCGTTCCCCAGCTACCAAACCGGAGGACCTATCAGCATGGGTCACGTAGCTGAGGGGGACTAAGACTGCAACAACCTTCATGCCTGCTGCGATGGCCACAGCAGAGTGGGAGCTGGAGCTGGACCTCCTAGAGGCCGGGCCCGAGGCGTCATCATCACTAGATTCGATGGAGTCGTGGACGGTGGTGGAGCTCGAGCTCAGGCAAGTGATCTCCTTTGTTTTTCTCATGTCTGTGTTGGAGAGATCTTGCCTGGCTCTTGCTGAGGAGAGTCGGATGAAGCCCTCAGCAGCACTGGAGCTCACCTCACTGGGCACCGCCACTGCCGGCAACCCTAATCATGTTCTTCTCCCTGTCTCTCCTGAGCCTGCTCCTAGGGTCACCGGGGAAGATCCACCACTGCCTGATGCCTCCATAGATCCAGGACTACCATTCGATGACATACTTACAAAGCTCTAAACAATCAGGCTCCTTTTTATTTAAAAGATCTGATACTACCGTATCATCCTAACAGAGCACTACGCTCCCAAAATGCAGGATTACTTGTAATACCTAGAATCTCCAAAAGTACAATGGGAGGCAGAGCCTTCAGTTATCAAGCTCCTCTCCTGTGGAATCAGCTGCCAATCTTGATTCGGGAGTCAGACTCGATCTCTGTTTTTAAGAATAGGGCTAAAACCTACCTTTTTGATATAGCCTACAATTAGGGAGGGATCATGTGTTTCTGAACCCTCCCTTAGTTATGCTGCTAATAGGTTTAGTCAGCCGGGGGACCTCCAGTAATGCACTGGGTCTCACTCCTTTCCTCACTCTCTATGAAATATTTTTTTTTTTGCTGGTCATTAACATTTGTTTGTTCTCTCCCATAGATTGAGTTCCCATCGTGCTGTTTGCTCTCTACATGTCTGTTCTTTTCGTCTTCTCTATCCCCTCACCCCCCAGCCAGTCGCAGCAGATGACTGCCCCTCCCTGAGCCTGGTTCTGCTGGAGGTTTCTCCCTGTTAAAAGGGAGTTTTTCCTCTCCACCGTTGCCAAGTGCTTTCTCACAGGGGATCGCCTGATTGCTGGGGTCTTTCTGCAACTGTGGGGGTCCCCCCTACAGTTGATAGTGCTATGAGATGACTGTTGTTGTGAAATGGCGCTATATAAATAAAGTTGAATTGAATTGAATTGAATTGTGAGTCCAGCTCCCCCCGCCAAGTTTGTCATGGACCGTCCTTCTTCGCCCTCACCTGGGGTCCCTCTGATAGACCGCCTCCTTGGCCTGGTGCGTTCGCAGGTTGGCCCGTTCACTGTGGGCGCAGCTCTGGCCCAATCCGGGTCCACCGTGGGTGCAGCTTTGGCCCAATCTGTGTCCACCGAGGGTGCAGCATTGGCCCAATCCGGGTCCACCGAGGGTGCTGCAGTGCTCCAGCCCAGAGCCACCAAGGGAGCTGCAGTGCTCCAACCTGGAGCCACCGAGGGTGCTGCAGTGCTCCAGCCCAGAGCCACCATGGGTGCAACAAAGCTCCAGCTGGGAGCCATCACGGGAGCTACGTTACTTCAACCCGAGACCACCAAGGGTGTTGTGGTCCCCGTCCTTCCCAGCCAGACACCATCATGGTCCCTCTCCCTCCTCAGCCTGATGCCATTGTGGTACCCCTTCCTCCTCCGCCAGATGCCATTGGGGTCTACCTTCTTCCTCTGCCTGACGACATTGTGATTTCTTCTCCTCATTTCTCCTCCTCATTAGAGAGTATCCCAGTGGAGGAGCCGCCTCCCGGGCCATCTCCCCTGTGCTGGTGGCTGAAGAACTCAGGCCGGCCACCTGATAGACTGAGCCTTTGGGTTGGGTGGGCAATTTTCCCTGGCAGGCCACCTGACTCATTCCACCTGGCCGTCCGGCTGGTCTGGGACTTCGGCAGGCCACCAGACTGGTTACATCATGCCGTCCACTGGGCCTGGGACTCTGGGCAGTCCCCCGAACTTTTGAGCTCCTGGTCTTGGAGGACCTGAACTCTGTGTTTTTTCCTGGTGTGGGCCCTGAGCAGGGTTTTGTTGTGTTCCCTCCTAGCCTGTTTCCCACCACCACCCACCCGGGGTGGGTGATAGTTGTACTTTTTACTGGGGGGGGGGGGGTCTCTTTTTTTTTTGTTCTGTTGATGTTACGCTGGGTGTCTGGAATCCACCCCATGAGAGGGGGGCTCTGTCATAAACTGAGTTTGGACTTTTCCCAGACTCAGCTTCATGGTTTTTTTCTGTATTTATATCCATCTGTTGTATTATTGGTGCCTTTTTTGAGTCGTCCCCGCCTTTTGTCTGTTTATGTTTCAGTTTGTTTTGACCACGTCTTGTCTCATTTACAGTTATTTCTTGTATTGGGTTTGTGTTTATTTGTTCTGTGGGCTGGCAGCGGTCAGGGGCATTTCCGAGTTGTGTTGTGCCACCTGTCAACTGGCAGGCACTCTTCCCTCTCCTCTCATTACATCCAGCTGAGTCCAGTTATCAACTGTTTTTCCTCTATCCTGCTCAGGTTAATCCCATACCTGTTATCACTCATATTATGGTTTCTTTCACTACTTAAGCTCTGTCTGTGCACTTTGTAATCGCTGCTTCATTGGATGTTCCTCTTGGGATTACTCCTCAGGTTATTTTGCTGTTAGTCCTGTTCCCTCATCTCCTCCTGAGCTATCTGCTCAGGAGCGTATATCTCTGTAAGTTATTCTTGTTTTTGCATTTTGCGTTTGGCACTATTTTGGACTTTATGTTAATAAAACTGCACAAAACCATCCAGCGCGTATGTTGTCTCTCTGCGTCTCGTAGAGGCGCACATGACACTCCTGTGGTGATTTCGTCAGGCCGGAATGAGCTAGTCCGTCATTGAAGGTCAGGTTTACTGAGGCTAGAATATTATCCAGGTCTTCGTTAAAAGGTACGGTTGTCCTCATCAGCCGTCATCATTTTCAGCTAGCATTGCTCCTACATTTTTCTCATAAACTCTGTCTCATCATCCTCACTGAAAATATCTGCTAAGTTTCTGCATTTTTATGATTTTGCTCAAGTGACTATTTATGCCGCTAACACTCATATTTCCTCTCTTTTGAGTGCTGCCAGCTGCATTAACTTTCTGTGTTTGGTCTGAAAGTCTGAACCTTTCTGAAAATTGTTTTCACACTCTAAACAAACTGGACCAAGGTTCAATTTGATCTGGACTGAGACCACTTCTTTTTACCAAATTTTAGCTATTTGATTCAGACTGTGGTTAAGGGGAGGGCTCACATCTAAAATCTTGGTCCGAATCAAACTGAAACATCTGAAAAAGTCTGGACCAAACAGGTTAGGTGTGAAAGCAGCCTTAAACTCCTGGTCACAGTGAACGCTATCTTGTTTATACAGATTAGCCAAATAAACTTACCAAAATAGAGCAAGAAAATGCATGCTGGTATTCAGCTAGAAATGTGTTATGTAGTTAACGCTGCAATGTTACCTCTGGTTTGAAGATCTTGGAATAATCTCATTTTCAGCTTATTATTGGTAAACAGGGTTTAATGTGAAGACAGGGATGTCCATCTTAGAAATGTGCTGGTGTAGATTTCACCATGAGTCTTCAGCTACAGGTAAGACCATGGAGATGGGCGGTGGAGTGTAGCAACAGGTGGCTGTGATGCAGGTGTAGGGTGGCTGACTACTGATCGAAGAGTCAGGGGTTTGATTCCCACTCTGTCTGCAGTCTGCATGTCGAAGTGTCATTGAGCGAGACACTGAACCCCCAGTTGCTCCTGGTGGGTCAGGCCAGCACCTGTGCATGACTACTCCACTGCCATCAGTATGTGAATGGGTGGACAGCAGGATCTGTAAAGTGCTTTGGTCATCTAGAGATGAGAAAAAGGGCTATACAAGTGAATGCCATTTAACATCACAGCTGAAGCATACTCTATGCTATACTCGAAGAAGGGTAAAACGGTGCCCTGCAATAAAAGTACCCACTATAATACAATTTCATGAAAAAGTTATTGAAAAACATTTAACTGAGTTAAGCTACAGTCACAAAGATTCTTACAAATGATGGGTTTGTAAGAATCTCCCAGTTCCTATGTATTCTGGAGTTTGCAGACATTCGAGGAGGGGGGCATAGTTTCTTACAGCTGTTGTTCATTTCGCAAGAGTAACTTGAGCCATTCTTGAAAAATGAAGTGCTCTTTGTAAGGGTGCCTTGGGCTCTTCCTACGGCATACTTATGGCCCTTTTGCACTGGTACCTGTTTGGCCCTGTTCGGTTTGTTTCGGTACTCTTTGTAGGCTTTTCCATTAGGAACTGTAACGGTTTCTGTCCCGATTTTTCAGACCTACTCCAGACTGGTTCTAAGCATGCCGTACTGACCTGAAAATGTGACATCAAAAGACTGCAGGCCACTGATTGCTCAGGGCGTGACATCATGAGAGCAATGTTTGAAAGCTGAATTACAGAATCTCGAGCTGCCATTTGCAAAGATTTGTCTGTGAGCCAGCAAGCAAGCATCAGTATAAACAACAACGATAGAATGGCTTCACAGAAATCAGATCCACAGAAGTCTACACTGCAGTCCAGCAGAGTTTTCTGTACCTTTCGGCTGATGAGGGAACCCAGAGGGAACGAGACAGAGCCACCTGAAATGAATTTACGGCCGCGGGAGCACCCAACTTTAGCAGTTGAAAGCCGTGATATTAGGATATAGAGGATGGTGAGTGATGTGATATGATGTGATATCATGCATCTTTTACGTTATTTATCCCAGCAGTGGAAAGTTCACTTTGAACAGACAACAACGCTGTCGCTTGTGTGCAGCTAATGAGCTAGCCAGCTAGCCGCCAATGCTAACTCTGTGCTCTCCTTGTATTTTGCACTTGTGTTGACAATATCTGATGAAATAAGCTAGTTGTAATCCTGGTGAAAAAGGTGGGTTTTTTTACATATTGCACTTTTGTGCTGTCCATGTACTTAAGTTGTATGTATTTTCGTTCTAGAGGCCGACCAGCATCTGCTGTGACACTGGCAATGTTTAGCACTACACAGAATGTGCTATGAGTGGTAAGTTGCACATCCCGTTATTTTTTTTAGTAGTGGTGGACAAAGTACTCAAATCCTTTGCTTTTTAAGTTAAAGTACAGGTAAAGTGCCAAAATTAAAGAAGCACAATTTTCACTTAATATGAAAGGGACTCAACTGAGATTTATTTGATTGTGTGAATATTAATTACAGAATAATTGAAAACGAATGTCATGAACTGGGCTGATGTTTAGGCCCAGTTCTGTGATGCCATGGCTATTTTGTCTCGTTTTGTGTGTTTGCTGTTTATTTTCCATCAGGCACGCTCAGGGAGCCTCTGGGGTCCGTTCGGCTCCCTGACAGCTCAGCCACACCTCCCTGTCCTGCCAGTCTGATCAGCTGTGTGTCATGATCGCTGTTAGTACTCTGTTCATGTACACACACACACACACACACACACACATGCTTTCTCTCATTCTCACACTCATGCACGCTCCTGCATGCATACACAAACACACACCTATTCATCCTTACCCTTAGGCTCGCAGACGTAATTGCACACAGCTGTTTCCACTCAATCCTTCCCACTCTCACTCTCGCTTCTCACACCGACAATCTCTTTCCTCATTAAGGTTTGCATTACTTAAGCCCTGTCTTGACTGGAAGAGATTGCCAGATTATTGTCCAACACTTGTGTTACTCTGCAGTGTCCACGCAGTGTTTGCACATCGCCACTCCTGCCTGCTTCTTACGGTACCACATCACACTGGATGGTGTGATCATCTGTAACTGGTTGTTTTAGTTCATCAGGATAATCACTCGGACTGCTTGGACTGCTCCAGCTGTGTGAGTACAAACTGTTTCGCCCCTGCCGTCCAGTCCCGTCTGACGGTTCCTTCCCGGGCACTTTTCTCCGTTCCTCTGCTGTAGCTCCACCTGCTTGTACTGGAACATTTTCCCTGTTCACTCATCTGTTCTGTAGGGCGTCCTGGAGGACTTCATTGTTTCCCGAACTGCTCATCTGTTATTTTGTACTGTTTAATCGTCATTATCCATTACCTGCAGTGTTGAACTGTTGACTCTCATGCTGACATCCATCTGTTATTTTGTAACTGTTTGGCACAACCTATAATAAATACGCACAACTTACTCCTGCGAGTGGGTTTTAATTCTTTCCTCCGTGGGTGGCGTAAAAGCGCATGGGGAAATCATGACAGAAATGATCCAGCCACCCTAAAACCCAGCGGAGTAGCTGTGTGCAATTTTTTCTTTTTTCACCTTTTGTTTGTGCTCTCTTCTTTCATCTGAGTTATGCCATGGAAGCCTGGACAGATGAGGAGCTGAGAGCTCAAGAACTCCTGGAAGGTGCCCTCTTTTGGGCTCAGTGGCCGCAGTCTCCAGATGACGTGTGGCTGGCTCTTATCACCGCTCAAGAGGTAATGTGGAACATCCTGGCCTCAGGTTAATCCCGAAAGTGGACAACATACTTTCCGCCATCTTCTCCCAGCCATACACGGAGCCAGAGAGGGACTCTCCGACGCCGGAGCCGTCACCACCTCGGAAGAAGCGCTCGCGGCAGAGGAGGCCACCTTCCTCCCACGGCTTTTCCACTACTGCTTCATCTCCCAAGCCGGGGTGCACTCAACCCATGCGATGAAGGAGGAGGACAGACTGGTGCTATTAGTGGAGATCAACCGCCTGATGGAGGAGGAGCGCTGCATGAAGGAGGAACAGAGATGGGCTTTGTTAGCTGAGATACACCGCCTCATGGAGGAGAGGAACTCAGCTAAGCCGTTTTTTCCTCCTGCAGCCACCTCACCCTCAGCTTTTCCATCCGCCAAGGGTGAGGAAGCAGTTTTTCTTACAGACTCTTCATCCTCTGCACCCATTTGGGGGGCTTCTCCATCACCTACCAAGGAGCCCAGGCACGAGTCGGACACAGACCAGGAGGAGAATACTCCGGACGCCGCTGGAGACGTTAAGAGCCAGGAGAACAGGCAAGTTCTTTCTCATTCGGGTTTTACTATTAATGAACAATGTTGCCTGTTTCCTGGCCAAAAGACTCAGGGTTTGCAGTCCCCTGAGTTCTCTGATCCAGCAGCATGTCACAGTTCCTCACCTATTCTCCCCATATTTTCTCTGGGTACTCCCGAGGGTTCGCTGGCTCCTGAACGTAGCCTCCAGAGGGGGGAGGAACCAGAGGCCCTGGTAGATCCTATTCTGGGGTCAGCGGTGAGGCAGTCCCCAGATTGTTGGAGTTCTGGACGGCGGTGGAACTCGAGCTCAGGCGAGTGCTCGCTTTTGTTTTTCTCTTCTCTGTTCTAGAGTATTCTTGCCTGGCTCTTGGTGAGGAGAGCCAGGTGCAGCCACCCGCTGCACCTGAGCTTGTCTTGCCGGGGTCTGCCGCTGCCGGTGACCCTGACCTCTCCTCTCCTTGCTCTCTGTCCGAGTCTTCCTCCAGGGTCACCAGAGAGGATCCAATTCTGCCAGACATGTCCGAGGAACCAGGCTCGCAGCTGGAGATCACCATGGGTCCAGCTTCCCCAGTGGGGGCCGACGTGGGTGCAGCACCTCCCAGGCCTACAGAGCCCCCGCATCCTGGTTTGTTGGAGTCCTGGAGGGTGGTGGATCCCGAGTTCAGGCAAGTGTGCTCCTTAAGGTCTCTTTCGCCCATTTTGAAGTCACATTGCCCTACCTTTAGTGACGGGGGCCAGGGGCAGCTCGCCGCTGCTCCCAAGCTCACCTCACCAGGCTCTGCCGCTGCCAGTGACCCTGACTTGGGCTCTCTCTCTCTCCCGTCAATCTCGGAGTTCCCTGCCAGGGTCGCCGGAGAGCAGCCAATGCCACCTGAGGCTGCTAAGGATCCAAGTTTGCCATCTGAGCTCACTGCAGAGGTCGCCATGGAGGTTGCTGAGGCCTGGTCGGGTTCTACTGCGGGTGCAGCAGAGCTCCAGCAAGAGCCCACCGTGGGTGCAGCACAGCTCCACTCGGAGTCCACCGCGGGTGTAGCAGACCTCCAGCTGGAGTCCACTGCAGGTGCAGCAGAGCTCCAGCCGGAGTCCACCGTGAGTGCAGCAGAGCTCCAGCCGGAGTCCACCACAGGTGCAGCAGAGCTCCAGCCTGGAGCTGCCGCGAGTGAAACTATGGCCCAGTCGGGGTCCACCGCGGGTGTTGTTATGTCCCAGACTGGGACCACCACGGGTGCTTCTGTCCCCCAGCTGGGGGGGGGGGGGGGCTCCCCTTTCCTGGTACCCCCTTTTGGAATTGGTTCTTCCTGTGGGGAGACCGCCTCCTGGGCTGCCACTACTGAGCTGGTGGATCAAGGGCTTAGGTCATCTGCCCGACAAACTGTGTCATGGGGGTGGGTGGTCCAGTTTTCCTGGCCAGCCACCTGACCCGCTCTCCCGGGCGGTCCGACTGGTCTTGGACCTAAACCAACTACCTGATTGGCCTCCTTTTGTCGCCCCTTGGGCCTGGAACCTTGGTCGGCCCCCTGAACTCTTGGACTCCTGGGGTTGGGAGTAGGATGGTTCTAGGTTTGGGGGAGGGAGGAGGTTCATTTCACTTTTTCTTGTATTTTGTTCTTATATTAATTTTTGCTTGGTGGTTCCCTCCAAACCTGTTCCCCCGGGGAGGGGGGTCTTTTTTTCTTTCTGATGTTACTAGGGGTGTCTGGTCTCCATCCCTTGAGGGAGAGGCTCTGTCATGAGCTGGGCTGAATTTAGGCCCAGTTCTGTGACACCGTGGCTATTTTGTCTCGTGTGTGTTTGCTGTTTATTTTCCATCAGACACGCACAGGGAGCCTCTGGGGTCCGTTCGGCTCCCTGACAGCTCAGCCATGCCTCCCTCTCCTGCCAGTCTGATCAGCTGTGTGTGATTATTGCTGTTGGTATTCTGTTCACAGACGCACACACACACGCACTTTCTCTCATTCTCACAGTCATGCATGCTCCTGCACGCATACACACACACACACACACACCTATTCATCCTTACCCTTAAGCTCTCAGATGTTATTGCACACAGCTGTTTCCACTCAATCCTGCCCACTCTCACTCTTGCTTCTCACACTGCCAATCTCTTTCCTCATTAAGGTTTGCATTACTTAAGCCCTGTCTTGACTGGAAGAGATTGCCAGATCATTGTCCAACACTTGTGTTACTCTGCAGTGTCCACGCAGAGTTTGCACGTCGTCACTCATGTCTAGATGGCCTGCCTGCTTCTTATGGTACCACATCACACTGGGTGGCATGATCATCTGTAACTGGTTGGTTTGGTTCATTGGGATAATCACTTGGACTGCTTGGACTGCTCCAGCTGTGTGACTACAAACTGTTTCGCCCCTGTCGTCCAGTCCCATCTGGCGGTTTCTTCCTGGGTACTTTTCTCCGTTCTCCTGCCACAGCTCCGCCTGCTTGTGATGGAACATTTTCCCTGTTCACTCACTTGTTCTGTAGAGCATCCTGGAGGACTTCACTGTGTTTCACGAACTGGTCATCTGTTATTTTGTACTGTTTAATCACATTCCGTCATTATCCATTACCTGCAGTGTTGAACTGTTGAATCTCATGCTGACATCCATTTGTTATTTTGAAATGTTTGGCACAACCTATAATAAATACGCACAACTTACTCCTGCGAGTTGGTTTTAATTCTTTCCTCCGTGCATGGCGTAAAAGCGCACAGGGAAATCATGACAATAAAAGACACATACAATATTAGCCACTGTAAAATAAACCGCTTGTTTACACTTTGGGGAATGGGAGTTGTTCAGTCACCATTATAATTTAGTTTATATGTAGTTTATAGTCTATCGTCAATAAACTCATGCAGTACCATAACAGGACACATTACAAATATTTGAGACCCATTGTAGTGCTTCCTTTTATATTTTAGCAATACAAGTACAAAACACCACCCACACTTGAAGCCAGGGCAACACAGCAGTGACAGAGCGGTGGCTAAACTTTTATTGATAAAAAATTACATATTTTGACTGAGCGACTCCATACCCAGGGACGCACACCCTCAGTTAAAGTACTAGACTCCATTCAACTGAAGGTATCAACTCATTCTGATTGCTGAGGCCACAATAAAAATAAATGATTTTAAACGTAACCCAGCCCTTGTAAACATTGAGCTGGAGGGTTTCCACATGATACGGGCAGACCGAACACCAGACAGTGGCAAAGCAAGGGGCGGTGGAGTGATAATGTATGTTAACAACAACTGGTGCAGACCGGGACATATCACTGTTAAACAACGACACTGAAGCAAAGACATTGAGTTGCTAGCTGTTAGCATGCGGCCTACATATCTCCTGAGAGAACACTCACACGTGATCTGCATTGTTGTTTATGCAAATCCGACGGCAAACGCTGGGACAGCGCGTGACGTCATCCATTCAGTAACCAGTAGGCTGCAGACAGAACACCCAGATGCTCTTCTCCTCATCTCAGGCGATTTCAACCATGTTTCACTATCTCCCATTCTACCCACATTATCCAGTATGTCACATGCCACACTAGAGACAATAAAACACTGGACTTATTCTACGCAAACACTAAGGAGGCGTACACCTCATCACAACTCCCCCCACTCGGGAGATTGGTTCACAACTTGGTTCATCTCCAGCCGGTGTACAAACCCCTAGTGCACAGACAACCTCCGGCCATGCGCACAGTGGAGTTATGGTCTGAGGAGACAATGGACACTCTAAAGGGCTGTTTTGAAGCCACCGCCTGGAAGAAGCTCTGCGATCCACATGGTGAGGACATCGATGGCCTCACTCACACCTTCACGGACTACCTCAGCTTCTGTGTGGACAAATCCGTTCCCACCAAGACCATACGGCGTTGCTCAAACAACAAACCCTGGATCAACCCTGAGATAAAAACACTTCTGAGAGAGAAGAAGAGGATCTTCAGGTCGGGGAACAGGGAGATGCTGAAGTCCGTACAGAGGGAGCTGAGGAGAAAGATCAGAGAAGGCAAGGACTGCTTCAGGAAGAAGATGGAGGACAAGCTGCAACAGAGCGACATCAGCAGGGTCTGGAGAAACCTCAAAACCATTTCTGGGCTCCAGAATACCTCCCCCCAGGCCACGGGGGGCAGGGAGTGGGCGAACAACCTGAATCTGTTTTTCAATAGGTTTGACCAACCGCCCTCCCCCCTGACTGCACAACAACCACTGCTGCCTCTAAAGAAATCAAGTCCTGCTGCCCACTCCCCACTCCACCAACACCCCCCCACTCCCAACACACAGCCCCCCATCCTGACCCTGACCCTGACCAGGACCCAGGTGAGGACGGAGCTGAGGAAGATCAAGGCGAGGAAGGCGTCGGGACCGGACGGCATCAGCGCAAAGCTCCTCAAGTCCTGTGCAGACCAGCTGTGTGGGATTGTGACGTACATCTTCAACCTGAGCCTGAAGCTGGGGAGGGTACCACAGCTGTGGAAAACATCTTGTGTGGTACCTGTACCAAAAACTTCCCACCCCAAAGACCTGAACAGCTACACACCGGTGGCCTTGACGTCCCACTTGATGAAGACCCTTGAGAGACTGCTCTTTGCTCACCTCCGCCCCCTGGTGGGACCAGCGATGGATCCACTCCAGTTCACCTACCAGCATGGCATTGGGGTGGAGGATGCGGTGATCTTCCTCCTTCACCGTTCTCTGTCCCACCTGGAGAAGCCCGGGAATATGGTGAGGATCATGTTCTTTGACTTCTCCAGTGCTTTCAACACCATCCAACCGATGATCCTGAAGGACAAGCTGCTGCGCGCAGGGGTGGACCAGCACCTGTCATCATGGATCCTGGACTACCTCACAAACCGGCCTCAGTTTGTGAGAACCCGGGACTGTGTGTCCGACACGATCATCGGTAGCACGGGGGCCCCCCAGGGAACGGTGCTGGCTCCCTTCCTGTTCACTCTTTATACTGCGGACTTCTCACACAACACAACACACTGCCATCTACAGAAGTTCTCTGATGACTCTGCGATCGCTGGCCTCATCTCCAATGGAGATGAAGCTGAGTACAGAGGGCTTATCCAGGACTTCATGGACTGGTGCCATCGGAACTGCCTCCAGATCAACGCGAGGAAAACTAAGGAGCTGGTGGTGGACTGCCGCAGGCATGGGCAACCCCTCACAGCACCAGTAAATATACGGGGAACAGACATCGAGATGGTGACATCCTATAAGTACCTGGGTGTTCATCTGAACAATAAACTAGACTGGTCACACAATACTGATGCACTCTACAAGAAGGGACAGTGCAGGCTGTTCCTGCTGAGGAGACTCAGGTCTTTTGGTGTACAAGGGGCGCTGCTGAAGACATTCTATGACACGGTGGTGGCATCAGCCATCACTTTTGGAGTGGTCTGCTGGGGCAGTGGCATTACTGCAGCCGATAGGAAGAGACTGAACAAACTGATCAAGAAAGCTAGCTCTGTTCTGGGGCAGCACCTTGATCCGGTGGAGGAGATAGGAGAGAGAAGGACGGTGGCTAAACTGTCATCTCTGCTGGAGTCCGAGTTCCACCCTATGCAGGACATACTGAATGCACTGAGGAGCTCATTTAGCAGCAGACTACATCATCCCAGGTGCACAACCGAGAGGTTTCGCAGGTCCTTCCTACCAACGGCTGTCAGACTGTACAACCTAAGCAGGGCTCCTCGCAGAGATAGCAAAAAGACGTAACAAACTAATAGTTTTTTGAATGCAAAAGATGAAATAGACTTACACAATGGTCCTCTCCGGCATACAACTAGGAAAATACCGGTCGCTATGGAGGGTGAGAATATGTATGGGCACATAATCATACCATGTAGGATAACTAAGTAGACGGTTATGCTGTTTCATTCCATCTAGCAACAATGCTCTGCACTGTGTGTGTTTATATATCTACATATTATTCCATCTAGCTACAATGCTCTGCACTGTGTGTCTGTGTGTGTATATACGTATATATTTTATAGTAATATGTACATATGTATATTAGCTGCTCTTGCTTGCTTGTTTTTTTTTCTTGCCTTCTGATTGTTGCTCTGAGTGTTGCTATCCCTGTGCTGTTGCAATCCTGGAATTTCCCCGTTGTGGGATAATAAAGGCTTATCCTATCTTATCTTATCTTAAAATCTACTTTACTGAAGTGCAGCTACATGAAAATTGTGGTAAAATACAACAACAAAGCACTTTTTTGTCACATTCCACCACTGGCTTTTAGCAACAAGTATATTAACCAAATATGTTTTAAACTTGCATTAATTAACCACCACCCTTTTCTGTCTTTCATCTAGGCAAGAGGAAAATGATCCACCCCAAACCGGACCTTGCATCGCTATTTACAGAAATGCAGGCTGAAGATCTGCTGAATTGGGACCAGTGTGAGCGGCACATCCAGTTGCTTCTCAGTGAGGCAGCATGGCCGGCGTGTGTGACCCATTCTAAGGATTTATATATTTTATTTTATTTTTTTTACAGTTTGAATTTTGCACATTCTAAATAATCTGGAATTTGCTGCTGATTGTAATAAACAATTTAGTGATATATGAGTTTGGATCATGATTTTCTATTTTGTCTGTTAAGACACCGGTGGGAAAAGAGTCAACAGTACAAACCATTTATCAGTAATGTTGAAAATAATGGCTCATTTCTAAGAAAAATTAACCAAAAACAATTATTTTCTTTACTGAAGACTGTATTGTTGGATGTGTCAGTGCAGAAGACATCACACACTTTAGGGATAGTGCCAGTATACGGAGGAATTCTGGGCCATATTAGCATCTGGATTTTATATTTTTTTTTGATTTCGTATACTTTATTGATCCCCAGAGGGGAAATTGAGGGCATCCACCTGGATGGATGACACAGCCACGGTATGGCACTATCCTTTTACCATTCACACACACATTCACACCTAGGGCCACTTTTAGAGTCTCCAATTAACCTAACCTGCATGTTTTTGGCCTGTGGGAGGAAACTGGAGAACTCCTGGAGTAAACCCACGCAGACACGGGGAGAACATGCAAACTCCACACAGATCACTGTTGGTCAAGGGCTGGGATCGAATCAGGGATCCCATGGCCAAGGGTGAGTTGCTGTGCTGCCGCAGTGCTAACCACTGCGTCACCGCACTGCCCAATTTTCTAATAATGGGTTAGGGCGGGGTGTCCAATCACGTGCCATGGAGGGCCAAGACCCTGCAGGCTTTACCTCCAACTAGTGTCTTCAACAGCAGATTCCACTGAATTTCTTCCACTGATTGCTGATCAGTGAAAACACCTGCTGAAGAGACTGGGTAGAAGAGAGAACCTGCAGGGTCTTGGCCCTCCATGGACACCCCTGGGTTAGGGTTTAATGGGGTTTAACATTTTAACACAAACTGCTTTATGGTTCATAATTCTGTTGGCAGACTTACACCAAACTGAAAGTGATTTCTCACACTGCTGGATTGTTCTTAGACAGCTCTTCCAATCTTTAAGTATTTAATTTATGTCACTTGGTGGTAACCTTCACATATAAAACAAAAGTGGAGACACGTCTGCAAAAAGTACAAAGGTTTATTGTCACAATTTCAAGTACTATACTAAATGAATACATGTATAGTTCACTGTTGATGCAGAGAATATATATTTATACAGTATCTACATGTAGTAAGAAATACTCAGTATGATATATATCCAGTAAATCCATGTATTTCTCCATGTAACCTTGTGAGTGCATTATTATAATTGCTTTTAATCCTAGATCCAGTTTGAGTTGGCTTAAAATGCATCATAATTGTATTATAATATATCTTATTATACCTAACTCAGTACTGTTTACCTGTTGAAATATATATTTTACAGCTAATATAACCCCATAACTACAATATGGCACCTGGCGATCAAGTTTTAGCAGCTGATCACTTTTTGTCACAACACCACTGACTGGGGCAGGTACATCCCATGATGTCTCAACAGTATCTCCCTGATTTTGACACAGATCAGAGTAATTTGTTGCACAGCAAGCTAAACTTTTCTACAGATATTCTGAAGTTCTGTAATCACTGCGCATTTGTGAAGCTGGGGTGACATCTCATCACTGGGAGCCTGTGTTCAACGCCCAGACCCACGGATTGAAGCCATAATTTTGCCACAAGAGAGCCATCTGAAACACACACACACAGAATACATATTTTAGTACCTAATAGCGATAACTTGCCAACATTACAATGTAATACGGCGGACTTAAAGCAAAATAGCATTTGCGATCATTAGCTTGCCTTCATATGTGATGTAGTTCGTATCCTCATGTCTTCGGCTTTATACTGCTCTATATAGCTTCCTAATTGCTCCAGTACTTTTCCAGAGTGTGTCGTCTCACCACCTATAGCCTTCCGCTCTCCTTTTTTGCCTTTACTCTGACAAAAAAAAGCCAGAGACAGCAGTCGCCCCGTATCCTGCCATCTTGTGTTTTGCCTGGGTCGCTTGTTTTATGTAACGGGAGGGTTGTGCTGTCTCCCTGTAACAGATCCCACCCACATCAAGCTGTACTCGGTGTAATGGAAACACAAGCGGACTGACCTGAACTGAACTGTAGCGCGCTGTGCCGGGCCAAACAGGTACTAGTGGAAAAGGGCCATTACTGCCATCTTACAAAAGATTTTTGTGCAACTCACGGCACTCTCAAGTTTTTGGTAGGAAGATCTTACAGGTTTTGGCACATTTTGTCAGCACAAATGTCGCACGAATGACATACTTCCACCTTTTGAGCATCTCACTATCGCCTTACACTCACTGTACAAATCTCCGTACAAACTGGGATTCCTACAGCCTTTCCAACAACTGCCACAAATGGCCCTCAAGAACAACTTAAGGTGCTCTTGAGGCATACTTACGGCCAACATCTTTGCTTAGTTCTTACGTTGTTCCTGTGGCATTCGTACGTCCACCCTACGATGAGGGATTTTTGTGGGGGATTTGAAGAAATCTTGGACAAGACCATCGAACTGGCCACAAACTTATGAACGGTCTATGAATGCTGGATTCTCCTACCACTGCCTTAAGAAGACTGTACGAAATGGTCCGAAAATTGTTTGTACGGTGTTCACAGCCGTTTGTAAGGGTATTTGTGACCGTAGCATAACCTCCACTCCTCTACAAATGCAACTTATCCTGTGGGAACTTATACTCTGTATAGCAAAGTTTCTGATATGCTGATATTTTATTAGTACAGCAGTATCGGTGGAGTGTTAGTTCCAATGTTAGGTGAGGGAAAGGCCCAGCAGTTACTCATTATTCCTGCTTCTTGAGCCATAGAGTATGAAATGAAGCAGCTAAAAGCTCTTGACCTGCTGCCACAGAAACATGGCCCCTGACTCGTATTATCTTGGCTGTGCAGCTGCTATAGGGCTGTGTGAGATGATGCTCCATATGTTCCACATGACTAATTACACTGTACAAAAGACTGAGAATTACTGTGAGACCGGGCGCTATGGAGAGAGACAAGTTGTGGAGGACAAGGATAAGAATGAGGGTCCCTGTTCCTTCAGTTTAATACCACCAAGTGTGATGGGCCCCATTGCTTGTGTCTTCCCATCTCTGTCCCCACTGTTTTCCAATCAGTCCAAATTGATTGTGATGGCTGCAGATTTTGACCTACTTTGAACAACAATAGCCCCCACCCCACCCCACGGCTGCTTGGGACATTCTGATAGTTGAGTCTGGAGGTCACCCAGGCTTGGACAGTTCAGAGAGGGTGAGAAGAAGGGTGGGGTGAGCCTTAACTCCTTCATCCTTTCAGAGGCACAACACTGTTCTATCTGGCCCTGGACAAGACTCTAAAGGGTCAAAACAAGACGTGTCCAAACAATGTTCAGCTCTCCCAGCTGCCTATTCACCTCTAAACCAAGAGCCATGCAGCTCCAAACATCTTCATCTGCTCTGATTGGACAGATTCAGAGTGAATGACTCTACAGTACCAGACTTTTCTCTCTGTGTAGTAAATATTCACACACACCCTGTTTGGACTTTTCATACTTTTCCAAAGAACGGTTCATCATCAAGGCTTGGGGGTGCTGGAGAGCTCCCTTTGGATGCAGACAGGTGTGGTGGTCATCCTGTATTCCACCGTCTTCTTCAAGTCTCATATCAAATCCATCACCAGGTCTAGGTTCCTCCTTTCTCTCACCACAGCCTACAACCTCATCTAGCTCTCTCTCTCTTTTTTTTTTTTTTTGTATTTTGTATACTTTACTGAACTCCAGAGGGAAATTCAGGGCATCCACCTGGATGGATGAGGCAGCCACAGTACAACGCCAATCCCTTCACCATTCACACACACATTCACACCTAGGGCCACTTTAGAGTCTCCAATTGACCTAACCTGCATGTTTTTGGCCTGTGGGAGGAAACTGGAGTACCTGGGGTAAACCCATGCAGACACGAGGAGAACATGCAAGTTAATTTCAGCTGGTTAAGTCTTGACTTGATAGCCTTTAAAAAGCTCTGTGAATATCAGACCACCACACCACACCACAAAGAAGTTATGATGGGTAGAAGCAAAGAGCCCTCTTTAGACCTTTGCAACCTTATTGTTGCAAAACATAATGATGGCATTGGTTACAGGCGCATTTCTAAACTGCTGAATATTCCAGTGAGCACTGTTGGAGCCATCATTCAGAAGTAGAAAGAACATCATTTTACCATAAAATGGCCATGACCAGGAGCTTCTCACAAGATTTCTGATAAAGGAGTCAAAAGAATTATCAGAAGACTTATTCAAGAGCCAAAGACCACTCGTGGAGAGCTCCAGACAGACCTGGAGGTAGCAGGTACTGCTGTTTCAAAGAAAACAATAAGTAATGCACTCAGCTAACATGGACTCTATATCCGCTCACATTGTAAGACACCATTGCTTCAGAAAAAGCATGTTGAAGCTCGCTTAAAGTTTGCTGCACAGCATTTGGGCAAGCTAGTAAAATACTGGGAGAATATAGTCTGGTCAGATGAGACTAAAATTGAATTTTTTGGATGCCACAACACATAGCATGTTTGGAGGAGCAATGGCACTGCACATCAACCCAAAAACGCCATACACATAGTGAAGTTTGGAAGTGGGAGCATCATGGTGTGGGGTGTTTTCAGCACATGGTACAGGCAGAGTTCATATAATTGAAGGAACAATGAATGGACAAATGTACAGAGACATCCTTGATAAGAACCTGTTGCCATCTGCCAAAATGCTGAAGCTGAAACGAGGGTGAACATTTCACCAAGACAATGATTCCAAGCACGCAGCCAAGGAAACTCTCACCTGGCTCCAGAGAAGGAAAATAAAGCTGCTAGAATGGCCCAGTCAGTCACCTGACCTTAATCCAATTGAAAATCTATGGAACAAACTGAAGATCAGAGTTCATAGAAGACACCCACAAAACCTTCAAGATGTGAAGATAGTTTGTTTGGAAGAATGGGCTAAAATCACTCCTGAGCAATGTATGCACCTAGTTTCTCCATACAGGAGGTGTCTGGAAGCTGTTATTACCAACAAAGTTTTTTCTACTACATATTAAATGAATTCCACCAAGTGTGTTCAATACTTATTCCCTGTGTCATACTACTTTATTAAATATAACTTGTTTTGCAAAAAAAAGCTGCCTTGATTTCTTTGTCTTGTATGGATTACTTGGGTTGTTACTGATATCTGGTGAAAATCTCAGGTCAGTGGCTCCATCAGAAAAATGTTTAGTAAGAAAAATGTTGACATGTTCATACTTATTTCCCCCACTGTATATACATAAACCCCAATTCTAATGAAGTTGGAACACTGTGTAAAAAAATAAATAAAAACAGAATACAAAGATTTAAAAATCATTTCCAGCCAATATTCAACTACATTCCCCTACATAATACATGCATGCATAACCCTTCCACTGTGGAGCCCATAATTATAACCTATGTGACTCACATGTGGCTGGCTGAATTCAGCCAAGAGAGACTTTGAGCTAGCCATGGGTATTGACTTCACACCTCAAGAGGAAGATGTGTCTGCACCCCCTGGGGACTCAGGAGAGAGGAGAAGATTACCCGGCCTGACCTTTGGGGGTCAGAGAGGAGAACAGAAGGACTCTGGGTGTTCTATTACAGATGAAAGGATGTAGCTGAGTATTGTGACTTTTGTGTGATGTATTTGTAGAGATGAGTGCATAAATGTATGTGTGTGACTGCGTCCTGTCTCTTTTCACTCCGATCGAGAGAGGACGTAGGATGGATGAGAATTAAAGCAGATTCTGGAAAATTATCCAGTCTCCTCAATTCTTGACTCCTACAATTGGTGACCTACGCATGAATCTGAGCACGCCGAGGCTGGAGGACAGCCTCGTGATCGATATGGAAGAGCTGGGAGACAGCCGCTCAGACCCGGATTCACCGGGGAATGCCAGCAGGGGCACAAGACTGATTAAGCTCCCCGAGTTCTGGCAAAACGACCTGCACTCGTGGTTCCAGCATGTGGAGTCACGGTTCCTGCTCGGGGGAGTTTCAGCGGATGACGTTAAATTCCATAATGTCATCGCGACGCTCGACAGCCGCACGGCTCGGTGTGTGCGGAGCCTGGTGCATCAACCACCCGCTGCCGGCAAATACGACGCGCTGAAAGCCGCCCTCATCAGGAGCTTCGTGCCGTCGGCGGAGGCAAGAGCCAGGCAGCTACTGGACCTGCGCGACAGAGGTGGATGCAGGCCGACTGTCCTCATGGAGGACATGCTACAGATGATCGGGACGGACAATGACGCGTTCCTTTTCAAGCATATTTTCCTGAGAACCCTCCCAGCGCACACGAGAGGTTCCCTGTCCAGCAGACGGTGTGTGAACCAGCAGGACTTCCGCGAGCTGGCCCAGGAGGCAGAGCTGCTCCTCAACGCCTGCGACGAGCAAGAGACCTCCGTGGCAGCGGCAGACCTCAGCACAACGGCCGGGGGCAGTGTGGAGCCAGAGACAGCAGGAGCAACCCCAGCGACGACGGCGGCGACGAGATCCCGAGCCAGGGGGCATGACAACCCCTGCTATTACCACCGTCGCCTCGCCGAGAAGACGCACAGATGCATCCCGCCGTGCAGTTTCAAAAAGTGGGGAAACGACCGGGCCGGGAGTCATTAGCAGCTTCCACTCTTGGCGAACGGAACAAGCTGCTTTATTTGACAGATGCGGGCTCCCGGCGACAATTCCTCATGGACACCGGAGCCCAGAGGAGCTTCATCACTGCAACTTATGCAGATCGGGTGGCTGGACCCCGTGGAGACGGAGCAACAGCGGCCAACGGCTCCAGCATCAAGACTTACGTAGAGAGAACCTTGTCTCTGTCCTTCCACGGCCGCACTTACGAGTGGAACTTCATCGTAGCGGCAGTGAGCTTCAATATGTTAGGTGCTGACTTTCTGTGTTCACATGGTTTGTTAGTCGATCTGGCCAACAAACGCCTAGTAAATGCACTCTCTTTCTGTTCTATCCCTTGTGCAGCTCGGGTGTGCCCGCCGCCAGTACAGACCAACGTCGCCACAGCAGGTGGTAAGTTTCACAGCCTTCTACACCAGTTTCCAGCACTCACAGTTCCTACTTTTTCAGCTAAGGTGGCGAAACATGGGGTGGAGCACTTCATAACCACGAGTGGCCCACCAGTTTTTGCTAAAGCTCGGCGCTTGGATGCAGCTAAGCTCTCCGTGGCACAGGAGGAGTTCGCCAACCTGGAAAGGTTGGGCATAATTCGCCGCTCGAAGTCCGCTTGGGCTTCCCCCCTGCATATGGTGCCTAAAGCTGACGGCTCGTGGAGACCTTGCGGTGATTATCACAGGTTGAACAATGCCACAGCTCAGGATCGCTACCCGGTTCCGCATATCCAGGATTTCTCAGTGCACCTGGCAAAAGCGTGCATTTTTTCTAAAATAGACCTAGTCCGTGGTTATCATCAGGTCCCGGTTCGACCAGAGGATATTCCCAAAACAGCGGTAATAACCCCGTTCGGACTTTTTGAGTTTTTACGCATGCCTTTTGGCCTTAAAGGCGCCGCGCAAACCTTTCAACGGATGATGGACGCAGTGCTGCGCAACCTTCCGTTTGTTTTTGTCTACTTGGATGATATTTTAGTAGCCAGCGCCTCAGAGGAGGAACACGAGAAACACCTCACTACAGTTTTTCAAAAGTTGGAAGCACACGGGTTGATAATCAACCCGGCCAAGTGCCAGTTTGGCGCAGCGCAAATTGATTTTCTGGGGCACCGTGTCTCACCAGAGGGAGCAGTTTCTCTGCCGGCAAAAGTGCGCGTGGTGGCTGAGTTTCCCCAACCACAGACAGTGAAAGCGTTGCAGGAATTTTTGGGGATGGTGAATTTTTATAACCGTTTCATACCCGGCGCAGCGCAACTCATGCAACCGCTATACACCGTGCTTAAAAAACAGAAGCCTGGCAATGTGATCGAGTGGTCCCCGGAGCGGGAGCGCGCGTTCACAGCGGTAAAAAAAGCACTCGCTGACGCAGCACTGCTGGCGCACCCAGACCCGGCAGCTCGCATAGCGCTAACCACAGACGCGTCAGAGGTAGCGATAGGGGCCGTGGTAGAGCAGCAGGTCGCTGGAGTTTGGCAACCTCTCGCCTTTTTCAGCAGGTCTCTGTGCGAGCCCGAGCGGAAATACAGTGCATTTGACAGGGAACTCCTGGCGCTCCACTTAGCCATTCGACATTTCCAGTTCTGGCTGGAAGGGCGGCGTTTCACCGCGTTTGTCGACCACAAACCGCTCACTTTTGCGATGTCCAAAACTTCAGAACCGTGGTCAGGGTGGCAGCAGAGACAGCTGGCCGCAATTTCTGAATTTACCACCGATATTCAGCACGTAGCCGGTAAACTCAATGTGGTGGCAGACTGTCTGTCACGCGCAGTAACAGCACCCGTCCGCGCGGAAACGGATTGTGCGGCCGCTTACCCAGAGCGCGGTAACAGCACGGTAACAGCGCGGACACGCGCGCGGCTCTGGTCCATGTGGGAATAGATTATGCAGCCATGGCGGCGGAGCAGAGTGAGAACGCGGATGTGCGCGCGCTCCTGTCTGGACCAACAGGGTTAAGGCTGGAACGCAAAAGTCTACAAACCAGTTCCCCCCCGCTTATCTGCGATGTATCCACAGGGCGACCACGCCCAGTGGTGCCAGCCACGTGGCGCTGCCGCGTTTTTGACGTTGTGCACTCCCTAGTGCACCCAGGGGTGCGCGCTTCGGTGAAAATGGTGGCGGAGAAGTTTGTTTGGCCGAGCCTGCACAAGCACGTGAAAGAGTGGGCTAAGGCCTGCATGGCTTGCCAGCAGGCTAAAATTCACAGGCACACTAAAGCGCCCTTAGAACCGTTCCACATTCCAGCTAAAAGGTTCGATCACATGCACGTGGACCTCGTGGGCCCCCTACCCACATCACAAGGGTTCACGCACCTCTTGACGATGGTGGACCGAACCACTCGTTGGCCGGAAGTGGTCCCGTTAACATCGACCACAGCGGCAGAGGTGGCACGCGCTTTTTTAACAGCGCGGACACGCGCGCGGCTCTGGTCCATGTGGGAATAGATTATGCAGCCATGGCGGCGGAGCAGAGTGAGAACGCGGATGTGCGCGCGCTCCTGTCTGGACCAACAGGGTTAAGGCTGGAACGCAAAAGTCTACAAACCAGTTCCCCCCCGCTTATCTGCGATGTATCCACAGGGCGACCACGCCCGGTGGTGCCAGCCACGTGGCGCTGCCGCGTTTTTGACGTCGTGCACTCCCTAGTGCACCCAGGGGTGCGCGCTTCGGTGAAAATGGTGGCGGAGAAGTTTGTTTGGCCGAGCCTGCGCAAGCACGTGAAAGAGTGGGCTAAGGCCTGCATGGCTTGCCAGCAGGCTAAAATTCACAGGCACACTAAAGCGCCCTTAGAACCGTTCCACATTCCAGCTAAAAGGTTCGATCACATGCACGTGGACCTCGTGGGCCCCCTACCCACATCACAAGGGTTCACGCACCTCTTGATGATGGTGGACCGAACCACTCGTTGGCCGGAAGTGGTCCCGTTAACATCGACCACAGCGGCAGAGGTGGCACGCGCTTTTTTAACAGCCTGGGTAGCGCGGTTCGGGGTCCTGTCAGATATTACGTCTGATAGGGGACCTCAATTTGCATCGGAACTGTGGTCAGCAGTGGCCAGTGGCTTAGGAGCGGCGGTACATCGCACGACTGCTTACCATCCCCAGGCCAACGGTTTATGCGAGCGTTTTCACAGGTCTTTGAAGGCAGCCCTCAGAGCGTCACTGACGGACACAGATTGGATAAACAAACTACCATGGGTTTTATTGGGGTTGCGTTCGGCACCCAAAGAGGATCTAGATGCCTCACCAGCAGAATTGGTCTTTGCACAACCGCTCAGGCTGCCAGGCGAGTTTTTACCCGACCACACGGCACCAGGGCCCTCCCCGATCTGGGGGTCTCTGAGTAACACGGGAGCAGAAATGCTCCCGGGACCCGCTCATCACTCTTTCCCGCGTGTGCTCGTGCCCCAGGCTTTACGAGACGCAGAGTTTGTTTTTGTCAGGCACGATGCTCAGCGGCATAGCCTCTGCCCACCTTACGACGGTCCATTTCGAGTGCTGGAAACCGGGGAGAAATATTTTGTGCTAGATTTGGGGGGCAGGAGGGAGACGATCAGTATCGATAGATTAAAGCCTGCTTTTGTGTTGCATAACGAGTCTGTACGGCCGGCGGGCGCGCCTCGACGCGGCAGGCCTCCGAAGGGGCGGCCCCTGGACCCCCCACAGGGGGCAAATAACCCTTCTCCCCCTCACTCCACAGATGCACAGCAGGACGGCCCAACACAGAGCAGGAGACCTGCATACAGCAGATTCGGGAGAAGATTGAAACCTAAGCTGCATGCAGAATGATGTGTTTTTTGGTCAGGTTGTTTAGGTTGCTGTGAGATTCTGTTGGGGGGGTGACGTGCTGTATGACTGTTGTATGACTGTATGTGGGTGCCCACTCTTTCGTGTGGAAGGGAGGAGTGATGTGGAGCCCATAGTTGTAACCTATGTGACTCACATGTGGCTGGCTGAATTCAGCCAAGAGAGACTTTGAGCTAGCCATGTGTATTGACTTCACACCTCGAGAGGAAGATGTGTCTGCACCCCCTGGGGACTCAGGAGAGAGGAGAAGATTACCCGGCCTGACCTTTGGGGGTCAGAGAGGAGAACAGAAGGACTCTGGGTGTTCTATTACAGATGAAAGGATGTAGCTGAGTATTGAGACTTTTGTGTGTGATGTATTGCTAGAGATGAGTGTATAAATGTATGTGTGTGACTGCGTCCTGTCTCTTTTCACTCCGATCGAGAGAGGACGTAGGATGAATGAGAATTAAAGCAGATTCTGGAAAATTATCCAGTCTCCTCAATTCTTGACTCCTACACCACCACCTTAAACTTTGTTCCCGACTCTCATCAGCACTTTCATCTGGAGAGCCTAACTGACACGTGAGATGGCAGCTTTGATAGAGGAAGGAACCAGAGAGCAGGCTAAATGTCTATTATGGAAAGTAGGGCATCAGCCAGTAGATTTATCAGGTTTGCAATGTCAGAGGGGCGTCCTCTAGTCAGGCACAGGCAGCAAGAATACCGAAAGGAGTACGACAAATTTCTGCAATGAAACGAGGCCTTGAGCATGAACCAAAGGTGCTGGAACAGTACTCCAAAATCATGAATTGCTTTGTCATGCATCCTGATGCTCCACACCTTGGTAGCAGCCTGGATGCAGAGGCACATGACCCTACTGCAGCAAGAGGTTAAATGTCCTAACATGTCAGAGGTGGGGGGTATTAGATGTGTGAATGACCAGACAAAAGTAAACAAGAGCACTCTGAGGTGAGTGCAATAACCTCCACCTCCGTTTTCTCTGAAGATCCCAATATTGACAGAGAGCAGTTTTCAACTTTCAATATAATTACTGTGGCAGACTAAGTTATGATAAACCTTTGTTCTTTTTTTCTTTGTTGTAAAGATATAGTTTAAAAGCTATTTTGATGTTAACCTTTGACCTTGTGACCCCAAAACCATAGTCACACTTCCGGGTCACATGGTAAACCTGTGTACGAAGTTTGATGACCCTAGCTTTGCTCATTGTACAATAATAGGGATAGGGTACGTTAACCTTGACCTTTTGACCCCAAACCCATACTCAGGGGTCAGGATCATCCAAGATTTGTCTTAGATACAACTACTGTATTGAAAGGCTACATCACTTCTTTCAGTTGTTATTTCATTCACAAGATTTAGGTAAAATCTGACCTTTGACCTCAAGGTCATCTGATCAGAGTCAAATTGCAATATGCGCATCATCAGAGTACATCAGACCCTGGTACCAACTTTGAAGACCATTGGAACAAAACTGTAGGAGAAGTTGATTTCACAAAATTGGGACAGATGGATAGACACTACAATGCTCCGCACTGTGTGTTTATATATTTACATATTTATTCCATCCAGCTACAATGCTCTGCACTGTATATACAGTATATATATATATATATATGTATACTTGCTGCTCTTGTTTCTTGTTTTTCTCTTGCCTTCTGATTGTTGCTCTGAGTGTTGCTATCCCTGTGCTGTTGCAATCCGGGAATTTCCCCATTGTGGGACTAATAAAGGCTTATCTTATCTTATCTTATCTTATTTTATCTTATCTTAGACAAATGCATGGATGCATAACATAATTCCTTGCCAGATGAAGCCCAAACAGGTCGAAGGACAGACAGACAGATCCGTAACAAAATTCCCCACTGGTCAAAGTCCAAAGGGCTCTTCGACTCCTTTGGACTTTGAGCAGTGGGGGATAAAAACCCACAAGCACGGTGGCGGAGTGGTTAGCACTGCGGCAGCACAGCAACTCACCCTTGGCCGGGGGATCCTGGGTTCGATCCCAGCCCCCGACCAACAGTGATCTGTGTGGAGTGTGCATGTTCTCACCGTGTCTGCGTGGGTTTACTCCAGGATTTCTCCAGTTTCCTCCCACTTGCCAAAAACATTCAAGTTAGGTTAATTGGCATCAAACTGGGGATTCTAAATTGTCCTTAGGTCTGACTGTGAGAGTGAATGGTTGTCTGTCTCTCTGTGTTGGCCCTGCGATGGACTGGCGATCTGTCCAGGGTGGACCCTGCCTCTTGCCCAAAAGGTGCTGGGATAGGATCGAGCCCCCCTGCAACCCGAAAAGGATTAAGCGGCAGAAGATGGATGGAAATACTATTGTGAGCACTGAGGTCAGCTGGTGGTGAGTGGACTGATCACTGAGAAGGACATCACTGCTGAAGGAGTCTGGAGGGACGACAAAATGATTAATGAGATGAAATAAAAATTAGACTGTGACTGTTTTGGTGTGTAGATGGATATGTATCTCCAGAGAGCTGAATGGTAACTCCTAAACATAAGAATTATCCTTGATCTCGTCCAGCCACCATTTCTTTGATCAGCCTCATGACCTCGTCCCCGCTGGGCTGAGGCACAGGACCATCCTTACCACCAAGTCCTCTTCACTGTGGACAGCCGTGCCTCTCACATCTTCCCAGTGGTTGGTTCCACTCTCATGCACTTTTGCAATTCCTTCTTCACACGACCACCACAGGTTGTGACTGAAGATGCTCCAGCTGGAGCATCACTGAAGACCCTCACCATTTACTGAGGTTCTGAGAATAAACTGACTCACAGTGAATAAATGAATAACTGAATAAAATGTGTATAGCCTGATGCTCTAACAAAAGATGTTACAAAGAAGGGCTGGGCGATGCACCAAATATATTTGCTGTATTGGTACATCTGGCCACCCGCAACACATAAAATGGTTGCTTCACACAAATTCTGTAGTGATCCACGTTGTGGATCATCCTCAGCTGTGCCTGCTCTCACACCTGCTCTCTCCAATTAGGTACCCTTTATTAGGAGTGGATTCCTGCCCTCCTGCACGGAGACGTCAACGCTCCTTTGTGAAGCCACTCACGTTCTGACTCACCCTTCTCACCTGCTGGGAGTTTCGCCTCCCTTCCTCTCATCATTCTGCACCTGTTCGTCTGGGAGCTTGGCCTCCCCAACTCAGCAGTAAGCTAGCATCTTTGGATGTTTCATCTCCTACTCCTACTCCTCTGCTCCTCTCTCCCCTGTGCACAGGCGGACTTACCTCTGCTCTAGGCGGCGGACGGCCTCTGTTCCAGGTGGCGCACCGGATTCCTCCCCATGAGCTGAAGGTCGCTTCCACTCCGTGCTCAGTAAGTGCCTCCTCTCACCGGACTCACTCTTCCCTCTCACCTTTCAGCTGTGGCAGCACCTGCTACATCATTGCCTCCACGAACACAGCACTTCACAAGTGGACTCTGGGAACTCGGAGTGGACTAAACTTCTCTTCAGCACTTCAACTATTCCTGTGCTCCGTAAGATTATTTATTACTCTGTCCATTCAACCCACCATTGCTGAACTATTATTAATTCCCTCCCTCCCCTCTACCCACAGGGTTGCCAGTTCTCTCCCGCTCTGCACACACACCTACTCATTCACACACACATTCACTTCATTAATAAAGATCAATGTGATTTATAATTCATGCAAACATGTCAATTTCAAGTATTTGTCACATTAATATGAGCACTGACTTCTCTCCAGCTGCCACTGCTGAGCAATGCTGAGCACTCAGCGTATTGCCTCACCCCACTACATTGCAGCAGCAGTATCCGGTCTTGCAACCCTTCAAAATAAGAGTGAGTGACTCACCAAATAAAGAACTGATGAAATGTAGACACACAAAAAAGTAAAAAAAAGATAAGATAAGCCTTTATTAGTCCCACAATGGAGAAATTCCAGGATTACAGCAGCACAGGGATAGTAGCACTCAGAGCAACACAGTAGTTAATAAGATAATAAGAACTGGTTTGCCAAAGCAGTAAATGAATATACATATGTACACAGATATATACACAGTGCATGAGCATTGCAGCTAGATGGAATAATAGCATTACGGTTTGTTAAGTTACCCTGGAGAATATGAATATGTACCCAGACAGTATATTCCGCATTTCAATCAACAGTATTGTTACCACCCTCAGTAATGATTGATATTGTCCTAGTTGTATAATGGAGGGGACAATTTATTGTGCAAGGTTGTTACGTTTAGTACATTCAGTATGACCTCTATGAGCAGCCCCGGTTAGGTTGTAAAGTCTGACAGCTGTAGGTAGGAAGGACCTGCGGAACCTCTCCGTCGTGCACCTAGGATGGCACAGCCTACCAGTAAATGAGCTCCTAAGTGCATTCAGCGTGTCCTGCATGGGGAGGGACTCGGACTCCAGCAGAAATGACAGCTTAGCCACCATCCTCCTATCTCCTATCTCCTCCACTGGGTGGAGGCATCACCCCAGAACAGAGCTAGCTTTTTTGATCAGTCTGTTCAGGCTCTTCCTGTTGGCTGCCGTGATGCTGCTGCCACAACAGACCACTCCAAATGTGATGGCTGATGCCACCATCGAAACATAGAAGGTCTTCAGGAGCGCCCCTTGCACCCCAAAAGACCCGAGTCTCCTCAGGAGGAACAGCCTGCACTGCTCCTTCTTGTAGAGCGCGTTGGTGTTGTGTCATCAGTCCAGTTTATTGTTCAGGAGAGCATTCGGGTACTTGTAAGATGTCACCATCTCAATGTCTGTTCCCTGGATGTTTACAAGGGCTGTGAGAGGTTGTCCTCACCTGCGGCAGTCCACCACCAGTTCCTTAGTTTTCCTCGCATTGATCTGGAGGCGGTTCCGTAGGCACCAGTCCACGAAGTCCTAGATAAGTCCTCTGTCTCATCAGAGATGAGTCCGACGGTCGCAGAGTCGTCAGAGAACTTCTGTAGATGGCAGTGTGGTGTGTTGTGTGAAAAGTCAGTAGTGTAGAGGGTGAACAGGAAGGGAGCCAGAACTGATGATGGTATCAGTCACACAGTCCTGGGTTCTCACAAACTGTGGTCGGTTTGTGACGTAGTCCAGGATCCACAATGACAGGTGCTGGTCCACCCCTGTGCACAGTAGTTTGTCCATCAGGATCACTGGTTGGATGGTGGTGAAAGCACTGGAGAAATCAAAGAGCATGATCCTCACAGTGCTCCCAGGCTTCTCCAAGTGGGACAGGGAACAATGTAGGAGAAAGCTCACTGCATCCTCCACCCCAGTGCCATGCTGGTAAGCAAACTGAAGTGGACCCATCGCCCTTCCCACCAGGGGGTGGAGGTGGGCGAAGACCAGCCTCTCCAGGGTATTCATTAGGTGTGATGTGATGGCCACTGGCCTGTAGCTGTTCAGGTCTTTGGGGTGAGGGGTTTTCGGTACGGGTACCATACAGGATGTTTTCCACAGCTGTGGTACCCTCCCTAGCTTCAGGCTCAGGCTGAAAATGTGCTTCACGATCCCACAAAGCTGGTCTGCACAGGACCTGAGGAGCCTCGAGCTGATGTCGTCCAGACCCGCAGCCTTCCTCACCTTGATCTTCCTCAGCTCAGCTCTCACCTGGGTCTTAGTGAGGGTCAGGTTGGGGCAGGCGGCTGTGTGCTGGGAGAGGTGTTTGGGGAAGGCCGTGGACAGTGGGACTAGATGAAGGTGGAGGCAGTAGTGGTTGGTGGGCTGGCAGAGAAGAGGGCAGTTGGTCAAACCTGTTAAAGAACAGGTTCAGGTTATTCACCCACTCCCTCCCCCCCGTGGCCTGGGAGGAGGTATTCTGGTGCCTAGAGATGGTTTTGAGGCTTCTTCAGACACTGCTGATATCACTCTAAGGGGGCACTCATTTGCTTTCGAAGGGTGTCAAACTATCAGAAATCGTCCATCAATGAGGTGATGAACAAAAGTTGAGAGCCACGTGTGTTTAGTCAGCATTTGTTTCTGCAAACTGTTAACTGTGAGACTAATTTCCCCGCATTTGTTCTGAACACACCTTAAGCCAGCACTAAAAAGGGGCACATGGAACAAGATTTGTTAAAGTGACACTCCACCAAAAATCTTTTTTTTCTTGTTAACATGTCTGTAACATGCTTTTATGACTTACCAGACATACTGTATAAAGAGCAAAATTGCTCAAATGTCTCATATCTCTGTTTTTGTTTTGTTTTTTGCTGTGAAGTTTCACTTGAGCCCCACCCCCCTTCAAAAAGGCGAGTTGAGACGGAGCGTTTTTGGTGATTTAACTATTTGTGGTGCTGGCACATGGGTAGTGTCGAGCCAATCAGGACTCTCTAACCTAACTGAGTTTTCCTCCAGGCTAGTTAGCATTTTTTAACAAACTACTTTGAAAACTTGACCCATGATGGGTTTTACCATTAAACTGCTATTAAGGACAGATGCAGTTTCAGTCATTATTCTGGGCTGCCGTGCATACAACTGGGCGTGTCCTTCAACCAGTAAGTCTTTTTATCACAGGATTTTTTCTGATAATGTAGTGTTTGTAGGGAGCTTGAAATGAAGAAGCGATGTAATTTTATAAATCAAGTTTTATTATCAGCTTCCAGTCCCTAACATGTCTCATCTCGATGCAGAAGCAGAATAAGAGACTGAGCGCAGTCAGACCTTCATACTTATACCCACACTCAACAAAAGACATTGCATATCAAAGCTGACATCCCGCATTAGCGTAATCCCTCTCCATTGTCCTCTCTCTCCTTCCCCTGACCCTGGAGGGTCAGGAAGTTCGATCCGGTCTCCACCACTGCGACTCCGTCTGCTCCTTGATCTTCGCCGGTGGTCGAGACCTCTTGTCCTGCTCTGAGACGTGAGGTCATTCCACATATGCAATCTCTAAACATTCCACTTATGTCTATACATATGTAGGTATGGATATATGAATAATATAAGCCACAGCCCCCCCCAAACATCTAAGAAAAGGACAATCAAATTAAGTTTACAGCTTAAGATAACATCCATGACATATTATACCGTTATACATCTCAACAGGAAAAGGAAAAATATCTTCAGCAGTCATGTTAACTTTCAAGTTATGCAGCATGATCCTGTTAAAAATTCAGTGGTAACAACAGCAGTATAGTTAATGTCACAAGTCAGCCTTAAAACTGCAACGGCACAATCCGACAACATAGTTAACAACTCTTTGTCAATTTTACATCAGTCTATGTGTCGTCTGGGTTTTAATCTTCTCCCGAATCTGCTGTAGGCCCGCTTCGGCGGGACCGTCCTGTAAGGGATCTGCAGCTTGGGGAGGAGGGTGGTTATTTGTTCCCTGCAGGGGGAATGAGTCTTTTCTCTTGGGGGGTCTACCCCGCCGAGGTGCTCTCGCCACCCGTGCAGGTTCGTCGCTCAACAAGAAAGCAGGTTTAAGTCTGTCAATGCTGACTGTTTCTTTTCTGTCCCCTAAATCAAGCACAAAATGCTTATCACCAGGTTCCAGCACTCTGTATGGTCCGTCGTATGGAGGGCGGAGGGTTGGTTTTAAAGCTTCGTGTCTAACAAAAACGAACTCGGTGTTTTTCAAAGCTTGGGGGACAAAAACCCACGGAAAAGAGTGATGTACAGGTCCGGGGAGCGTGTCCGGTCCCGTGCTGCTTAGGGGCCTCAGGGCTGGTAGGTGTCCGGGCTCTGGATGTTCTGGTAAAAACTCACCTGGGAGTCTGAGAGGTTGTGCAAAAACTAATTCTGCTGGGGAGGCGTCTAGATCCTCTTTAGGCGCAGAACGCAACCCTAATAAAACCCAGGGAAGTTTATTCACCCAATCTGTATCCGTCAGTGAGGCCCTGAGGGCGGCCTTTAAAGACCTATGAAAACGCTCGCATAACCCATTAGCCTGAGGGTGATACGCGGTGGTGCGATGAATTGTCGCCCCTAAGCTGCTGGCCATGGCTGACCACAGCTCTGAGACAAATTGAGGCCCCCTATCGGACGTGATGTCCGATGGAACGCCGAAAAGCGCCACCCAGTTTGTAAAAAAAACGCAAGCGACTTCCGCGGCTGTGGTTGACGCCAGCGGGACTGCCTCCGGCCAGCGCGTGGTACGGTCTACCATTGTTAACAGGTGTGTGAACCCTTGCGACGACGGTAGTGGGCCCACGAGGTCGACGTGTACGTGGTCAAACCTCCTGGCTGGAATTCGGAAAGGTAGAGGAGCTTTTGTGTGTTTGTGTATTTTGGCGCGTTGGCAAGACATGCAAGCCTTTGCCCATTCCTTTACATTTTTACGCAGGCCCGGCCAGACAAACTTCTCCGCCACCATTTTAACCGAGGCGCGCACCCCTTGGTGCGCGAGGGAGTGAACCAAGTCAAAAATGCGGCGGCGCCACGCGGCTGGAACTACCGGGCAAGGCCGGCCAGTTGACACGTCGCAGATTAGGGGGGGAACACCGTCACGCAAACCCCTTTCCTCCAGTCTTAACCCTGTTGGTCCAGACTGGAGCGCGCGCACGTCCGCGTCACTGCTTTGTTCCGCTGCCATGGCCGCGTAATCTATCCCTACGTGGATTGGCCATGAGTTCTGCGGCTGCTGTAGTATAATCTGCTTCCTCGCGCTCTGACGATGTCACAGCGCGGGAGAGGCAGTCTGCTACCACATTAAGCTTGCCTGCCACATGTCGAATATCTGTGGTGAACTCTGAAATTGCAGCTAGCTGTCTTTGTTGCCTGCCTGACCATGGTTCTGAAATTTTAGCCATCGCAAAAGTGAGTGGTTTGTGGTCTACAAAAGCAGTGAAACACCGCCCTTCCAGGCAGAACTGGAAGTGGCGGATGGATAAATGAAGCGCTAGCAGCTCCCTGTCAAAAGTGCTGTATTTGCGCTCGGTCTGGTTTAAGGATTTACTAAAAAATGCTAACGGTTGCCAGGTTCCGCCAACATGTTGTTCCACGACTGCCCCTATGGCCAGGTCTGAAGCGTCTGTGGTTAACGCTATGCGGGCCGAGGGATCGGGGTGAACCAACAATGTGGCATTCGCTAGTGCACTTTTTACTTCCGTGAAAGGCGCGTTCCCGCTCTGGGGTCCATTCGACCGTGTTGGAGGGCTTTTGTTTTCTGAGCGCGGCATATAGGGGCTGCATGAGTTGAGCTGCGCAGGGGAGGAAACGGTTGTAAAAATTCACCATTCCTAAAAATTCTTGTAGCGATCTGACCGTTTGTGGTCGTGGGAAATTTGCTACCGCGCGCATTTTGTCAGGCAATGGAACTGCCCCCTCTGGTGAAACTCTGTGTCCCAAAAAATCAATTTGTGACATGCCAAATCAACATTTGGCTGGGTTGATTATTAACCCGTGCTCTTCTAGTCTCTGAAAAACTGTAGTGAGGTGTTGTTTGTGTTCTTCCTCTGACGAGCTGGCTACCAGAATATCGTCGAGGTAGACGAACACGAAGGGGAGGTCGCGTAATACCGCGTCCATCATACGCTGAAAAGTTTGAGCAGCGCCTTTGAGGCCAAACGGCATTCGCAAAAATTCAAAAAGACCAAAAGGGGTTATTACAGCCGTTTTGGGAACGTCCTCCGGTCGAACCGGAACTTCGTGGTAGCCGCGGACCAGGTCTATTTTCGAGAAAATGCGCGCACCCGCCAGATGTAGTGAAAAATCTTGGATGTGAGGGATTGGGTAGCAGTCATGCGCTGTCGCATTGTTTAATCTGCGGTAATCACCGCAAGGTCTCCAAGAACCGTCGGTTTTCAGGACCATATGTAGTGGTGATGTCCAAGGGCTTTTCGAGCGCCGAATAATGCCCATTTTTTCTAGGCTGGCAAACTCGTCGCGTGCTATGGCGAGCTTGGTCGCGTCTAAGCACCAAGCTTTGGCAAAAACAGGTGGGCCTGTTGTGGGGATGAAGTGTTCAACCCCGTGTTTCGCTACTGTTGCTGAAAATTTGGGAACTGTGAGTGCTGGAAATTGGGTGAGGAGTTGGTCAAACTTACCTCCTGCTGTGGTGACGCTGGCCTGCACGGGTGGTGGAGAGACTCGAGCTGAGCAGGGGATAGAAGAAAATGCATTAACCAAGCGTCTATTTGCAAGATCGACTAACAACCCATGTGCACACAAGAAATCAGCGCCCAACAAGTTAAAACTCACCGCCGCTATAATAAATGTCCACCTATAGTTGCGGCCGTGAATGGACAGAGGTAGGTTTCTTTCACCGAAGGTGTCGATGATCGAGCCGTTAGCTGCCATCGCTCCGTTTCCACGGGGTCCCATTGCCCGGTCTGCGTTGGACGGGGTGATGAAGCTCACCTGAGCTCCAGTGTCGATGAGGAACTGTCTCCCGGAGCATCCGTCAGTCACATAGAGCAGCTTGTTTGTCTCGTCGAGAGCCGTAGCCGCTAAAGGTTCCCGGCCTTGGCGTTTTCCCGAGCTCTTGAAATTGCAGGGGGGCACGCATTTGTACGCCCTCTCGGCGAAACGTTGATGATAATAGCAGAGGTCGTTCCGTCTGCTGCGCCTTGGTCGCGTCGCTGCCATGGTGGGCGGGCTCTGCTCTGTTGTCTGCGGTCCTCCGCTGCTCTGGGCTTCCGCGCCGAGATCTGCAGATGCTGCTGTGGCCGTCTGTTCGCCGCAGGAGTTGATGAGCCGCTGTGCTTCTCGGGCCAGCACGCGGAAGTCCTGCTGGGTGCTGCACCGCATGTTGGCCAGGGTCCCTCTCATGTGCGACGGCAGAGTGCTGAGGAAGATATGTTGAAAGAGGAAGTTGTCATTGTCTGCCTCCCTCAGCTGCAGCATGTCCTCCATGAGGGCCATCGGTCTGTGTCCTCTGTGGCCGTGAGTCGCCAGAATCCTCCCTGCTCTTTCCTCGGCCGAGGGGACAAAGCTCTCGATGAGGGTCGCCTTCAGTTCTTTGTACTTGTCGTGGGCGGGCGGTTGTTGTATCACGCTCCGTGCACATCTTGATGTGGCGGCATCGAGTCTGGCGACGATGTCGTAAAATTTTGTTTCATCCGCCGTTACCTCCGCCAGTGCAAACTGAGCCTCAGCTTGCTGGAACCACGAGCTCGGGTCGTTTTGCCAGAACTCTGGGAGTTTGACGGTGACGGCGCTTGCCTGGGCCGTCTCTGATGTGTCTGCAGAGCGAGAACGCCTTTCTTCCGTTCTCGCGGCGGGGCTGGGGACGGTGCTCGGTTGAGCCCTCTCTGACAATTCTGCTGTGGGGGAACGTCTTCCATCTGTTCCCCTGTCTGCGTTGGCGACGGCGCTTGCCTGGGTCGCCTCTGATGAGCTTGTAGCGGGAGAACGTCTTTGGTCCATCCTCACGTCTGGTCACCAATGTAGGGAGCTTGAAATGAAGAAGCGAAGTGATTTTATAAATCAAGTTTTATTATCAGCTTCCAGTCCCTAACATGTCTCATCTCGATGCAGAAGCAGAATAAGAGACTGAGCGCAGTCAGACCTTCATACTTATACCCACACTCAACAAAAGACATTGCATATCAAAGCTGACATCCCGCATTAGCGTAATCCCTTTCCATTGTCCTCTCTCTCCTCCACCTGACCCTGGAGGGGCAGGAAGTTCGATCTGGTCTCCACCACTGCGACTCCGTCTGCTCCTTGATCTTCGCCGGTGGTCGAGACCTCTTGTCCTGCTCTGAGACGTGAGGTCATTCCACATACGCAATCTCTAAACATTCCACTTCTGTCTATACATATGTAGGTATGGATATATGAATAATATAAGCCACAGTGTTAGCCATTATTAGATTTGTGGGATGTGGTTGGGCCTAGTAATCACCAATCCTGGCGTTTGAGGGAGGGGAAAGTGAAAAGATTTTGACATGAAACTGTAAGATAATAAAAGGTTTTGTTTGTAGAAAAAAGGCATAAGATACCATTTTAGAAATGCAGATTTGTTTTTATAGGGGATTTACGTATATCCACGGGAATGCATCTTTAACAATAAACATGTGCATCTCAATAAATTAGAATATCATTAAAAAGTACATTTATTTCAGTAATTCAATTCAAAAAATGAAACTTATATATATTATATAGACTCATTACACACAGACTAACATGTTTCAAGTGTTTTTTTCTTTTGACTATTATGGCTTAAAGCCAATGAAATCCCAAAAGCAGTTTCTCAAAAAATTATAATATTATGTAAGATCGATTTGAAAAATTGATTTTTAATAGAAATGTTGGCCGACTGAAAAGTATGTCCATGTACACACTCAGTACTTGGTTGGGGCTCCTTTTTTTGTATTTTGTATACTTTATTAATCCCTGAGGGAATTCCAGGGCATCCACGTGGATGGAGGCATCCACAGTACGGCACTAATCCCTTCACCATTCACACCTAGGGTCAATTTAGAGTCTCCAGTTAACCTAACCTGCATGTCTTTGGCCTGTGGGAGGAAACCGGAGTACGCCGGGTAAACCCACGCAGACATGGGGAGAACATGCAGACTCCACACAGAAGGGGCACTAATGGTCAGGGGGCGGGATCAAACCCACAATCTTCTTACTGTGCTGCCACAGTGCTAACCACTGTGCCGCCCCTTTTGCATGAATTACTGCATTAATGTAGCGTGGACATGGAGACAATCAGCATTTGGTACTGCTGAGGGGTTATGGAATCAGAATCAGAATCAGAATCAGAATCAGAATCAGATTTATTGCCATTGTTCATGTAGTACACAAACTAGGAATTTGTCTCGGTGCAATGCTGCAACATTAAACATGATGAGAAAAAGGGATAAACTAAAAAACTAAAGGACTAAAAACGTGCAATGAGTGTAGAAAATAAGTAATAATAAGTAATAATAATAATAATACTAATAATAATACTAGTAATAATGAGTAGTACTAGTCAAGGCAGTTTAAAAAAATTAGCAAGTAGCAGATAATGTGAAGTACCACATAGTGCAGTCGATAATGCAACAGAAAACAGTGATGAATGACGTGAGTCTGGTTGAGCTGCTGTACATAGTGCACGAGAGTCAAAAAGTCACTTAATGTTCAGCAGTCTGATGGCAGAGGGGAAAAAGCTGTTCGTGTGCCGGGAGGTTTTAGTCCGAATGGACCGAAGCCTTCTACCTGAGGGGAGGGGAGCAAACAGTACGTGACCAGGATGTGAAGGATCGGCTATGATCCGGCCAGCACGCCTCCGGGTCCTGGAGATGTACAGGTCCTGGAGAGATGGGACCTCGCAGCCTATCACCTTCTCAGCAGTGCGCACGACGCGCTGCAGCCTTAGTCTGTCCCTGGCAGTGGCTCCTGCGTACCACACAGTTATGGAGGAGGTGAGGATGGACTCGATGATGGCCGTGTAGAACTGCACTAACATCTTGGTGGGTAGCTTGAGCTTCCTCAGCTGCCGCAGAAAGAACATCCTCTGCTGGGCCTTTTTGATGAGGGAGCTGATGGTTGGCTCCCATTTGAGGTCTCGGGTGATGGTGGTGCCCAAGAAGTGGAAGGAATCTGCAATGGTGATGGGAGAGCCTGTGATGGTGAGGGGGGGGGCAGGGGGATTGTGACTTTCCTGAAGTCCACAATCATCTCCGCTGTCTTCAGAGCGTTCAGCTGCAGGTTGTTGTGGCTGCACCAGGACACCAGCTGGGCCACCTCTTCCCTGTAGGCGGACTTGTCGCCGTTGGAGATGAGCCCGATGAGGGTGGTGTCGTCCGCAAACTTAATCAGCTTAACAGACTGGTGGGAGGAGGTGCAGGAGTTGGTATAAAGGGAGAAGAGTAGGGGGGAAAGTACACAGCCCTGGGGTGATCCAATGCTGATGCTAACAGAGTCTGAGACAGACTTCCCCAGCCGCACATGCTGTCTCCGGTCCGTCAGGAAGTCGGTGATCCACCTGCAGAGGGAGTCAGGCACGTTGAGCAGGGACAGCTTGTCCTGGAGCAGATCGGGGCGGATGGTGTTGAATGCGGAGCTGAAGTCCACAAACAGAATCCTGGCGTAGATTCCCGGGGAGTCCAGGTGCTGCAGGATGGAGTGGAGGGCCAGGTTGACTGCGTCGTCCACAGACCTGTTAGCACGGTAGGCAAACTGCAGCGGGTCTAGGAGGGGTGTGGTGATGGACTTGAGGTGAGACAGGACCAGGCGCTCAAAGGACTTCATGACTACAGAGGTGAGCGCTACAGGTCTGTAGTCGTTAAGTCCAGTAATCCGTGGCTTCTTGGGGACAGGGATGATGGTGGAGGATTTGAGGCAGGTCGGCACGTGACATCTTGGTCGGAAGTCCATCTTGCTCCCCAAATCAGGTGCTAAGTCCTGTCATGTGGAAATCAAGGTTCCAGAATCTGGAGGAAGAGTGGAGAGGCACAGAATCCAAGTTGCTTGAGTTTCCAGTGTGAAGTTTCCACAGTCAGTGATGATTTGGGGAGCAATGTCATCTGCTGGTGTTGGTCCACTGTGTTTTATCAAGTCCAAAGTCAGCACCAGGAAATTTTAGAGCACCTTCCCTTTAAACCTTCCCTCTGCTGGCAAGGTTTATGGAGATGTAGATTTCATTTCCCAGCAATACTTCGCACCTGCCCACACTGCCAAAACTACCAAAACCTGGTTTAATGACCATGGTATCACTGTGCTTTGTGGGTCAGAAAACTCTCCTGACCTAAGCCCCATAGAGAATCTAAGGAGTTTTGTCAAGCGGAAGATGAGACGCCAGACCCAACAATGCAGACGAGTTGAAGGCCGCTATCAAAGCAACCTGGGCCTCCATAACACCTCAGCAGCAACACAGGCTGATCACCTCCATGCCATGCTGTATTGATGCAGCAATTCATGAAAAACGATCCCTGACCAAGTCCTGAGTGTGGTACATGGACATACTTTTCAGTTGGCCATCTTTTAATCCGATTTCTGGAGCTGTGGGCTATGTGTTGCTTTCACAAATGGATTTGCAAAAAATAATATACAAACTGCCGTTTAAAACTTAATACTTAAAACCTTGATAATGCATCTACCATCAATTACCAATTACTTCAGGCAGCACTGTGGCAGCATAGTAAGAAGGTCACGGGATTGATTCCACCCCTGACTGTCATGGGCAGTGAGAGCGCGCCCCTCCCGTCCCGTCTCACCTTCACTAATTCATCACTGCACCTGAGGCAGAAGATGCACCTGCTCCCTCTCATCAGCCAGCGTACTTAAGGAGGCTCTCTTTGTGCATTCTACGCTGGCTCGTCTGGGTATACTGCCCCGTCAAGGACAAGTAAGTATTGTTGACAAACTTAGCCACGTCGTCTAACGTTGTTTCTCTTTCCTCCTCAGGTTGCTGCCACCGTGCAGGTGTGTCTCCAGGACTGTGCGTGCTTTTCTGCCACATCTCCACCATTCCTCAGCTTCCAACCTCCACCCAGTCAGGCACCACCAGCTCATTCCCCTCACCCTACTGGTTCGTCTATTTCCCGCTGGGGCCCTGCCGGCTCTCCCTTGGAACCCAAGTAAGTGGAAATATGGCTCGCCCATTTCCTCTTACTCCGTTCCTCCTCTCACAGCTCTCTTCTCTCCCCAGGTTGATTCCTCTGGCGAGTGACTGTTTCCGTAGCTGTGTGTTTATTTTGAAATTCAATAAACTGTCAAACGTGCCTCCTCGTGTGGTTGTTTTCCTGTGCTGTTGCATTGTGCACGTGAACTGTCAGCTTATTTAATCATGACACCTGACCATCATGGGTTCGATCCCGCCCCCTGACCATCGGTGACCCTTCTGTGTGGAGTTTGCATGTTTTCCCCGTGTCTGCATGGGTTTACCCCAGGTACTCCGGTTTCCTCCCATAGGCCAAAAACATGCAAGTTAGGTTAATTGGAGACTCTACAGTGAACCTAGGTGTGAATGGTGAAGGAATTGGCACCGCACTGTAGCTGCCTCATCCATCCAGGTGGATGCCCTGAATGCCCCTCAGGGGATTAATAAAGTATACAAAGAATACTAATAAAAATTAAAAAAAATCAGGTACATGTGTGGCCAGAGGGGGCCTCTGATGCTCTGAAAGACTGCTTCAGCACTACAGACTGGGACATTTTCAAGCACACAGCCACTCACAATGGGAACACAAACCAGAGGAGCACAGTGAGGTTGTTGTAGCAGACATACGTAGCTAAAAGCATTGATGAGGTCACTCACTGCAAAACCATAACTGTTCATGCCAACCAAAAGTCATGGATGACAGCAGAGGTCCAGAGGCTCCTGAGGGCTCAGGATGCAGCCTTTAGGGCCGGCAACACTGCAGGACTAACAACAGCTAGGGTCAACCTGTCCCGTGGCATCAAGGAGGCAAAACAACAGTACAGCAAGAAAATATCCGGCCACTTCACCAACACTAGAGATGCACGTTCTCTCTTGTGTGGCATACAGACCCTCACCACCTACAAATCTCCACCTCAGACCTGTGCGAGTGACATCACATTGTTTAACCTAAAAAGCACAAAACAGCACATCAGCACAGAAGACCACTCTTCCTCCAGATGAACAGGCCATAAGTCTGGATCTGGCTAGCGTGAAGAGGACCCTCTGCAGGATCAACCCACGTAAGGCAGCTGAACCAGACAACATACCAGATTGTGTCCTGAAAGACTGTGCAGAGGAGCTCAAGAATGTCCTGGCTGACATCTTCAACATCTCCCTGACTCAAGCTGTTGTCCCCACATGTTTCAAAACTGCCACCATAATACCAGTCGCAAAGAAGCCTGTCCCATACAGCTACGATGATTACCAGCCCGTAGCACTGACCCCCATCATAATGAAGTGCTTCGAGCGGCTGATCATGAAGAACATCAAGTCCACCCTCCCTCCCTCCCACGACCCATCTTAGTTTGCATACAGGTCAAACAGATCCACAGAAGAACCATCTCTGCTGCTCTCCATCCAGCCCTCACCCACCTGGATTCAAAGAACTCCTATGTGCGAAAGCTGTTCCTGGACTTCAGTTCAGCATTCAACACAATCACCCACCAGCACCTAATACAAAAACTCAGACACTTTGGACTCAAAACCTCTCTCTGTAACTGAGTGCTAGACTTTCTCACAGGGGGGCCACAGAACGTGCGGGTTGGCAGCAGCGCCTCCCAGACCATCACATTGAGCGCAGGGGCACCACAAGGGTGTGTGCTCAGTGCACTGCTCTTCACCCTGCTGACCCACGACTGTGTACCAGCCTACAGCACCAACCACATCATCAAGTTTGCGGATGACACGACGGTGGTGGGCCCCATCACCAACAACAAGGAGGCCAACTACAGAAATGAGGTGAGCAAACTGTTCCAGTGGTGTAAAGACAATAACCTGTTCCTGAACGTGGGAAAAACCAAGGAGATTGTGGTCAACTTCAGGAAGGGACACACACAGTATCCCCCTCTGATCATCGATGGTGCGGCTGTGGAGAGGGTGAGCAGCACCAAGTTCCTAGGGGTGCACATCTCTGAGGACCTCTCCTGGTCCAAAAACACCACATCACTGGCCAAGAAGGCTCAAACTTGTCTCCAGTGTCCTCCACAAATTGAGGACAGCATGATTCCCACCCCCCATCACGTGCTCATGATGGGGCACCATTGAGAGCATCCTCACCAACTGCATCACGATGTGGTATGGAAGCTGCACCACCTCCTGCCGGAAGACACTACAACGCACAATGAAAGCAGCCAGCAAGATCTTTGGTGTCCCCCCCCCCCCCGGACATCAACCTCACCCACCTCACCCGAAGAGCCATCGACATCGCAGGCGACACCTTCCACCCCTCACACTCCCTCTTCAGCCCCCTGCCCTCGGGGAAAAGGTATCGCCACAAGACTGCTGAACAGCTTTGTTCATGCCCCCTCGTCAGACCATAACACACTCACCCACACGACAACTACCTCAGCTGTTGGCACAGAAAGACTGGCACACCAACAGTAATACAGTGGTGTGAAAAAGTGTTTGCCCCCTTCCTGATTTCTCATTTTTTTGTATGTTTGTCACACTTAAATGTTTCAGCTCAGGTTCAGGCTACTTTATTTGTACCCGTAGGTAGATTTGTTTTGCAGTCTGGTGACATCTATATTTACAAGCCACAAACTACATTCAACATAGACACAAACACAGGCACATATGAAGCTGACTATAAACATGATAAGAATACTCAAGGCTCCATCAATCAGGGTATAAAAGACAAAGAGATGGGAGAAAAACCAGAGGTAAGAGAGAAGGGTCACATTAAAAGTTAAAAACTAGTCAAAGAGGTTAAAAACTCAAAGGTCTAAAACCCAATAAAATATTTAGAACCCAAGTGACATCCTACAAAAATAAGTAAATATAAAATGGAGTTAATAAATGGGTACCTAAATTATGTGCAATATATTGTTACAGCTTGTCCAACTTTATTTATTTTATTTTATTTGTTTATTTGACAGGGACAGTGCAATAAACATAGACAATTAATCAAATCAATCAATCAATCAATCAATCTAATGTGTTGCACAAAGAGTGTATAGCTATTAGCTAATTTGCAACTCTTGTCCCTGGATGGGCTTTAGAAAGGAGAAACAGGTAAAAAGAAAGAAGGATAAGGAAAAGAAAAAATGAAAACAGAATAAACAATAACCACATACATCAATGCAAACAAGATTATAAATACACAATATAACAACCTGACTCACATTTGCCTATTTCAGGCCTCCCTCCCTTTGTCACTCACCATAAACAAACACATTCATTCCTTCCCTTCATTCACTCTCACCCTGCAGACAATCATTTCATACATGGGTACATTCTTGTTTATTTTTCAGCCAGTTTTTAACCTTTGTAGTGAATGCTTTAAAGTCCGTTATTATTTTAATTTCATTTGGCATTGTGTTCCAGATGTGACTGCCCTTTATAGAGAAAGCTGTTTGTCCAAATGTGGTTCTGCGGTGGAATATTTTACAGTTATTGTTAACAGAACTCCTGGTGGCTCTGCTGCTGTCCTGTCTTTGGATGAAACCAACAAGTGGCTCAGGTGCTGATTTATGGAAACATTTGAAAATTAATTTCAGAAAACAGAGGTCAATGAAACTCTCAAAACTCAATAGATTGTATTTTTTTAAAAATATAACAGTGATGCCACCTAATGGGCTTTTTATCCAAGATTTTTAGAGTTTGATTATATAATGAACCTATATGTTTTATTGTGGAAGGAGCTGCTTGAGCCCAGTCTGTCAAACAGTATGATATATGAGAAAAAAATATAGAATGCATATACAGTACAGCTGCTTGGTATGGTATGTAATATCTAATTAATTTAAAGCAGTTCAGATTTTTTTTTACTTTTTTAGAAATTTTCTTTATATGAAGATTAAATTTAAATTGAGGATCTAGTACAATGCCAAGGTATTTGAATTCTGTAACTAAACTCTCTAAAACTAAACTCTTTGACAGCAGCAGGAACAAAGCTGTTTTTGTAGCGCTGGGTTTTACTTTTTGGGACAGCAAACCTCCGTCTTGAGGGAAGAAGCTGAAATTGGCAGTGCAAAGGGTGGGAGTCATCATTTAAAATGGAGGTAGCCATCCTCTGTACCTGTCTGGTGTACAGGGATGTCAGGCTCAGCTGTGACTCACCAAGCAAATGACTGGACCATCTAACTACCTGATCCAAGGATTTCCTCTGTTTCAGTTTTATCTGACCAAACCATGACACTAAAGAAAATGATAAAACAGATTCAATAAAAGCCCGATAAAACACTGTCATTATGGTTCGGTCAACTTGGAAGCGTGCAAGTTTTCTCAAGCAATGCAAATGTTGCTGACCCTTTTTGCACACCCTTTCACAGTTCTCTTCAAAGTTTAAATTACTATCAATTATCGTCCCAAGATATTTGTAGGATTGTACACATTCGGTGGTCTGGCCTTTTAGTATGGTGACTTTGTGCCTGGGATTTTTCCTCCTAAAGTCAATAATCATGTCTTTAGTTTTTGTCGTATTCAGCTGCAGGTAGGAATCCTCACACCAGTGAACAAAATCATCAACTGCTGGGCCGTGGCCACTCTCACCATCCTGGAGGAGACTGACAATAACTGAATCATCAGCATACTTTATAATGTGTCTGTTGTCATGTCTGCTCTGACACATGTTTGTGTACAGGATGAAGAGTAGTGGTGACAACACACACCCCTGAGGAGAGCCAGTAGAAGAGCACTTTAGGTCAGACAATGTACCATTGACCCTTACTCTCTGCGTCCTGTTGGTTAAGAAATCCAGAATCCAACCCACCAGATTATTGCTCAAATCAAATTGCTGCAGGAGCTTTTCAACTAAGATATGAGGTTGGATTGTATTAACCCCTTGCACTCTGGTCAATTTCCCTAAAAACGCCAAAAAATAACGTACCCAAAGTAAATCAAAAGCTGTTCTTCAACCCTTTGCAGCATCTTCATGGGGCTGGTCTCATTTAAAAGAAAACACTTTGAATTTTTTGGCAAAACAGTCATAATCTCTCTAAGTGCTCCTGCCACTGAGTAACTGTCATCTAAACATACTGAACTTGAAGAAAATAAATTTCGCCTGGCTGTTTTTTTGGATACAAATGCTTGCAAATAACACACAGCTTCAGATCCGGGCTGGAAAATACAACAGAAATGTAGAACCAAGTGTTATCCAGCTGAAGTCAAAATTTTGTAACAATACCACAAAAAATGAATATATTACACAGCTTTGTTCTCAGGTAGTTCCCAGGCGTTTTTGAACTGTGCCAAATTGTGCCAAATGGCACAGTTTGGAAAAACGTCTGTAACTTTTGAATGATTCAATATAGAAGCTTCATCTTGGGCTCTAATGAAAGGTGACACTCAGGGCTGTGTGGGGGGGGGGAGGGGGGTTGTTTATTCATTCATTCATGAATGAATGAACAAACAAGCCCCCACACACAAAGAAGCATGCCATGTAAAAAATGTGTGGCTTTTTTTTTTTACAAGAAAAAATAACCTACAGTGCACTAAAAATTATTCGAAAATATTTGTAATGTAGAAGATAACAACTGCCACCCCCCCACCCCCCCCGCTACAGAGGATGGACATCGGCCATCGCTACATGATGGAACAGTCATGTGGCGATGTGGCGACCGCGGCTTAGAGGCGTTCAGTCATAATCCCACAGATGGTAGCTTTGCACCAGTGGCTCCTCAGCCAAGCACGTACACCAAATGTCTGAACCTGCGGTTCCTCTCGTACTGAGCAGGATTACTATTGCAACAACACATCATCAGTAGGGATGAAAATGCAAATGCACAGTTTGCATTTTCACGGTCCGGTCCATTCACGGTCCAGACGCGGCGCACGAACTTCGGACTTCGTGCGCCGCGGTCTACTACACACAGTTGTAATTTACCGATCGGTCAAAAGTCATTTTTGATTACAATTTTCAGGGATAAAGAATAATTTAGCTTATAACACTTACCTGTTCACAACAGCAGCGTAGCTGGCGAACTTCTCTTCCTCATTGTCAGACGAACATGAAGCTGGTCCGCTTCTTACGGACTCGTGGTTCTGGTCACGCGACCGGGTCAAAGCATAATTCCATTATTGCGGTTTTGTGCTTCCATGATTGCGGTTTTGGCGAACGATTTTTCAAAACAAATAACAGTAGTAATAAAAAAAGACACGTGTGTGTCACCCAGCCTTCCTCGCCGGCCTCCGTCGGTCTATGATGACCATGGAAGAGAATCCTAAACGTCTACTCTGCTGGGACAGCACCGCCTGTGGCTGAACAGGCCGATGCGCGAATAGCAGTCCCCGTCACACAGGTCGCACTTGTGGGTGGTCTCCGTGCTGCTGGGTCTGTGGCGCCGCGGTCTACTACACACAGTTGTAATTTACCGATCGGTCAAAAGTCATTTTTGATTACAATTTTCAGGGATAAAGAATAATTTAGCTTATAACACTTACCTGTTCACAACAGCAGCGTAGCTGGCGAACTTCTCTTCCTCATTGTCAGACGAACATGAAGCTGGTCCGCTTCTTACGGACTCGTGGTTCTGGTCACGCGACCGGGTCAAAGCATAATTCCATTATTGCGGTTTTGTGCTTCCATGATTGCGGTTTTGGCGAACGATTTTTCAAAACAAATAACAGTAGTAATAAAAAAAGACACGTGTGTGTCACCCAGCCTTCCTCGCCGGCCTCCGTCGGTCTATGATGACCATGGAAGAGAATCCTAAACGTCTACTCTGCTGGGACAGCACCGCCTGTGGCTGAACAGGCCGATGCGCGAATAGCAGTCCCCGTCACACAGGTCGCACTTGTGGGTGGTCTCCGTGCTGCTGGGTCTGTGGCGGTTCTTCCTGCGGGTCCTTTTTTCATCTGCTGCAGCAGTCAGTCTCTCTTCACCCAGCCTTACACAAAACAGCTTTCGAACTTCTGTGCTTCAGTTGGCTGGCTGTATTCCCAGCCGTTGGTAGGCGGGTCCTTCTTGCTAGGTTTTCAGTCATTGGTTCTTCAAGGTTTCAGAAACCCAATTCAAGGCTCTTATTAGTTGAATGAGAGGTCAATCACATCTAATCTGTTCGCGGCTGTGTCTGTAGTGGAAGAACGGAAATGCAGCTTTTTTTTTCAGTGCACTCTAGGACGCAGCGCCCTCGTGCGCCCTCGTGCGCTCTAGGACGCAGAGACGTGCCCGCCCACGGTACACCAGAGTGCAAGAGGTTAAAGGCGGAGGAAAAGTCCACAAATAAAGGTCTGGTGTGTGTCCCGTTAAAATCCAGATGTTTAAAAAGCATGTTAAACAGAGTGACAGTGGCATCCTCTACTCCTCTGTGAGGCCTATAGGCAAACTGCTGAGGATCCAATGCATGTTCAGTCTGCTTTAGGACCTCACATCTGACCAGTTTTTCAAAAATTTTCATTAAAATTGAAGTCAGAGCAACTGGTCTAAAGTCGTTTACCGTTTTAGGACAGCTGGATTTTGGAACGGGAACAACCATGGCTTCTTTCCAGATCTTGGGCACATGTTGTGTCTGTAAGGACTTATTGAAAATGTAATGAAATATAGGACTCAGTTCATGTGCACAGGACTTTACCAGGCGCCCACATATATTATCAGGGCCTTGACTTTTGTTCACTTTTACAGCGCAGAACTCCCTTTTAACATCCTGCACCTCAATATTAAAGTGCTGATTGTCTTTGAGTTTCTGTTTCAAATCTTGGGTTTCTGTGCTAAAATCAAAGGAGTCCTCGTCGTCAGCCTCCGTCGGTCTATGATGACCATGGAAGAGAATCCTAAACGTCAAAGGAGTCAAAACGACCATAAAAACAATTAAGAGCATTAGCCAGCTCTGAGTCTGAACTAAAACCATCTAAAAACACACGATTACTGCGCTCTATGCTCTGAAGGCCTGCAATAGTTTTCATACTGGCCCAGGCTGAACCAAGTTTCTTTGTTGCCATCTTGCTTTCCAATTCTGATTTATAATTCTGCTTTGCTCTTAAAATTTCGGACTTTAGCTCTTTTGTGGCAACCTGTAGCTCAGAAACAGACCCCTGTTTAAAGGCAAGTGCTTTCCTCTGTAAGCAGGATTTAACTGATTTTGTAACCCATGGCTTGTTGTTGGGATATATTTTGACATGTTTACGTGGAACAATCTTGTTTTTACAGAAAGCCATGTATGAGCATGTGACGTCCACCAAAGAGTCCAAATCAGCCCCGCAGGCCAGTGTGAACATCTCCTAGTCTGTACAGTTAAAGCATTCCTGGAGGCTGTGCACTGAATCCTCTGTCCACACATCAGTGTCTCTCATCTCCACCTTGCCTCTTCTGAGAGCAGTTTTATATGTGGGCAGCAAATGAACACAGTTGTGATCTGATGATCCTAAAGGAGGAAGGGGGAGTGATTTATAGGCCCTCTCTATGGATCCATAGCACAGGTCCAATGTCTTTTTTCGCCTGGTTGGGCAGGAGACATACTGATAAAAGTTTTTAAGTGTCTTCTTTAAAGGAACATGGTTAAAATCCCCAAGAATGAAGTTTGGCGCCTCTGGAGAAATTGATTGCAGCTGCTGGATCACATCAAAGATGGTGCTGCAGGCGGAGTCAGCGTCTGCCCTCGGGTGAATGTACACGGTTGTGATGAAAAGCTGGGGGAACTCGCGAGGCAAATAAAAGGGGTGTCGTGACACAGACAGCAGCTCCACATCGGGTGTACAGATGCGCTCTCTGACCGTGACAGATGTGCAGTACTGCTTATTAATGTATAAACATACGCCGCCCCCCTGACGTTTCCCCGTTACCTCTTCCTGCCAATCCGAGCGCAGCGGGGCTCCAAAGCCGTCAATCCACAGGTCTGCGTCTCGGTCATGCGCAGTAAGCCAAGATTTGGTGAAAGCCATGACACAGCAGTTCTTAAAGTCCTTCTGGTAGTGTACATTCCCTTGAATTTCATCCACCTTGTTTCTCAGAGACTGTACGTTCCCAAAAATCATAGAAGGAAGAGGAATGTTACCAAACTGACGTCTTCTCAGGCGCAATTTCACACCTCCTTCCGTGCTTCCTTCTGCCGCCTCTCCCGTCTCTCCCGTCTCTCTTTTCACCGCTATGTCCGTCTCTCAAAATAAAGTCTGGCAGTTGCGGCTTAGGCTCAATCACAGCCGCTGCATCAACCGTGTTTAAATGCAGCAACATGTCCCTGGAATACTGTATCCTGCCCGCCATGATGCCGGACGCGTTTACCTCATAGACATAGAGCCGGAGGAAAAGTGGCAGCAGTGCAAGAAAGGGGAGGAAGTCCATGTTGTTGGAACCAGGGAGCTCTTCACCATACAGTCCACAAACACTCCAGGGCAGAAACGACACAGAGGATTTCGTAAAAACATATAAAAGTACATAAAAACAGACACACAGACGACGAACTTTTTCACCAGCTGCCGGTCACTGCGTGCGCATGCGCCCTCATCAAACAAATTTAAATATTAAACAAAGGTAACACACGTAAACACAAAATGCAGTTTTTAAATTAAGGTGTTGATTATTAAGGGGGAAAAAATCCAAACCGTTGTTGCAATACTGATCATGTGCAGTCCTATCTGTCACTGTCTGCACCTTCACTACGCATTGAACTTGCAACTATGAGTATTACAGCTCTACTTTTCTGTATATAGGATTGCTGGGTTTCATCATTGTTTATCGTTCATCGTTATTTGAACTATGGGAGGTCTGGGTCTATCTTTTGTTGCCATTTGCACTACTGGTAGCATTACTGTACATAGACTGCTGTTGTTGTTTTTCCAGCCTTATTCCTTTTTCTTTTTTATATTGTGCACACCACTGAAGAGAGAGAGAAAGAGAAACACCATTTCAATTCTCCTGTCTGTCCTGTACGTATAGTAGTATTGATAAATAAAATCTTTGGATCAAATACAAACAGACAATTCAGTCCCAGTTTGAAAACATGCTTCATTGGAAAATGATTATAAACAGAAAGCATCCTCTCATACATGCCAACATCATGTTTCTCCAGAAAACTCCCATAATTCAAAGTTTTCAGATTGCTTATTAAATGCAATCTACACAGACAGCCAACAGACTAAACACAATAGCCACCCATCTGACCTGGCAACCCACAAACTGAGGAGCTAAACTGCTGTCTGTGGAGGCCAGTTAACTGTTGTGAAAATGTCAGGACAGGACAGTGCTCAGCTGAGAAAAGCACCCATGAAAAGATAGACCAATTACAGCCTCCTTAGCCATTCTCATTTACACACACACACACACACACACACACACACATTTAAATAGAGAGCCTAAGTCACGCCCCCTCTACTTCCACATATGGGACCTTAAATCTGAAAAAAATCTCCATTGAAATGAATGGCAAGAGAGAAAGAAATAGCCTTTTCATCTCCATCAAATCTTGCCATGAGTTACACATATGATGTTTGTCAAGTTTTTTATCCAGGAGACAGTGGGGGAGGGGGGGATCTGGAGGAGGTGCAGTTTACTTATCAGGATGTCCAGGATGATGGTGTTGAAAGCTGAGCTGTAGTCCACAAAGAGCATCCTCACGTAACTCCTTGGGTTCTCCAAGTGGCTCAGTGCTCTGTGGAGAGTAGTGTCGATAGCCTCTTCCATAGACTGGTGAACTGGTGGAGGTCGAAGGAGGGGGGAAGACAGTCCCTGATGTGCTGGGACACCAGTCGCTCAAAACACTTCATGACTACAGACATGAGTGCTATGGGTCTGTAGTAATTCAGGCTGTCAATTGGGGACTTTTGGGGGATGGGGATGATGGTAGAGGCTTTGAGGCCTCGTGGAAAGTTATCTTTTAAACTGACAAACATCATATGTGTAACTCCTGGCAAAACTTGATTGGGAGCAAAAGATAATTTCTCTCTTGTCAATCACTTCAGTGGAGAATTTTTCTGATTTACGGTCCCATATAGAAGTAGAGGGGGCATGACTTAGGCTCTCCATTTATACAGCCAGACTTGGGCAGAGTAGTCAGAATTTGTAGCCAAGTAAAAGTAGTGTTATCTCATGATATTATTCAAGTATAAGAGTAGTGACCCAAATAATGAAAGCACCGTGGTGATCACATACCTCCGCATTCTCAGATCACGGAGGTATGCGATCTGAAAACTGTTAGAATAATTTTGAGCTTAAATTATTCAAAGTCAAATATTCAGGCGGAAAGTTGAATTTACGTACATTTATTACAAAACTATAAGGAATCACCCCATTGGCCACCTTGGGGGAGAGGTTACAAGGCATGACATTCAGACACACCTAGAATCTCTAAAGGATCCATTCTTCTAAGTCTGATATACAGTATATAGGTAGGAGAAAGGAGAGGGAGGATGAGGATAAGGGAAGGGACAGAACGGAACAGTCCTGATAACTGAACTTATCCAAGCGGACATCAAACACTCTGGAGACATGGGTCATGAAGACATGAGATCCATAAAACTAACAGAATGTCCATGAAACACTAATCTATAAGATGAGGAGTTCCTGTGCATTCCTGTGACCTGAAACAGGACATGTCAAAGAGATTATAATAAATGGCTTAGATCATTCCTTACGTATGTACTAACCCTGTCTGAACTCTCTGAAATTGCTCACAGAAACAGGCCAAGAATATACAGCCGTGGACAAAATTGTTGGTACCCCTCTGTTAATGAAAGAAAAACCCACAATGGCCACAGAAATAATTTGAATCTGATAAAAGTGGAAATAAATAAAAATTCTATGAAAATTAACCAATGAAAATCAGACAATGCTTTTGAATTGTGGTTAAACAGAATTATTTTAAAAAACAAACTCATAAAACAAGCCTGGACAAAAACAATGGTACCCTTAACTTAATATTTTGTTGCACAACCTTTTGAGGCAATCACTGCATCAAACGATTTCTGTAACTGTCAATGAGACTTCTGCACCTCTCAGCAGGTATTTTGGCCCACTCCTCATGAGCAAACTGCTCCAGTTGTCTCAGGTTTGAAGGGTGTCTTCTCCAGACAGCATGTTTCAGCTCCTTCCACAGATGTTCAATAGGATTTAGATCAGGGCTTAAAGAAGGCCCCTTTAGAATAGTCCAATGTTTCGCTCTTAGCCATTCTTGGATGTTTTTAGCTGTGTGTTTTGGCTCATTATCCTGTTGCAAGACCCATGACCTGCGACTGAGACCAAACTGTCTGACACTGGGCAGCACATTTCTCTCTAGAATACCCTGATAGTCTTGAGATTTCATTGTACCCTGCACAGATTCAAGACACCCTGTGCCAGATGCAGCAAAGCAGCCCCAGAACAAAACAGAACCTCCTCCATGTTTCACAGTAGGGACAGTGTTATTTTCTTGGTATGCTTCATTTTTGCGTCTGTGAACATAGAGCTGATGTGCCTTGCCAAAAAGTTCCAGTTTTTGTCTCGTCTGTCCATAGGACATTCTCCCAGAAGCTTTGCGGCTTGTCAACATGCAGTTTGGCAAATTCCAGTCTGGCTTTTTTATGATTTGTTTTCAACAGTGGTGTCCTCCTTGGTCATCTTGGTCCTCTGCTTTCTCTGCTCGTCCACCTCCACAGCCATAAAGCGGCGGTGAGTCTCCTTCAATCCTATAGTGGGGGAAGAATTTTTTCACTGTAGCCCAATTCAGCAGAGAACCCTCCGCCCCCGTGTCGATCAGCAGCGGCACCTCCACACCATCCAGCTCCACCGTGCAGAACGTGTACCGTTGGTGCTCGGGGACACTGTGTGGACAACCACCGCGGCCAGTGGGGAAGGAAGGGGGGGTCAATTTCCCCTGTGGGCTCCCTTGTTTAGACATGCGGCACACTGGCATAGTGGTTCAAGCGTCCACACTTGCCGCAGCATTTCCCTCTTGCCAGGCAGTCTCTGGCCTTGAAGCAGTGATTCACAGACCCACAACCCAAACACATGGGTTTCCCTGGGGCAGACCTAAATTTCGCAGCATTGGCCCCTGCAGTATTATCTTCCATGCTTCCATTGCTGCCTGGGTCTGTTACTTGTGTGGCAGAGGGGAAACTCCAGCTGTCAATGTGACAAACACTCACTGAGCTCCAGAGCCAGCCTGTCCACTGTCTCCAACCGGAGAGCTAACTCAATGGCCCTGGCTAGCATCAAGTCACCTGGTATTGTGAGCAGCTTTGTTCGTATTGCAGCGTTGTTGGTATGCTCCCCCAGCTGGTCGCAAACCATCTCCTCCTCCTGTGGCCCGAAACGACACTCACTAGCCAGTAGTTTCAATTTGGCAACAAACCGCTAAATAGGCTGACCCACCTGTTGGTGGCGCTGCAGAAACTTGATCCTCCGGACGATGACGCTGTCCAGGGCACGAAAATGGCGTGCCATCAGCTCGACCACATCCTTGAAATCGTCCGAATAGCCAAGTGTGCTCAATATTCGCTGGCCTTCAATTCCCAAATTGTGCACCAACAGCGCACATGTCCTCAGCTTGTCCATACTGCCCAGATTTAGCGCCACCATGCATGTTTTAAAGGCAGTGTACCACCTTCCTGCCTGCTGCTATTTATAGGTACGGGGTGGTGGCTGAAACAGAAGTGAGCTCCACCACGCCGTACTTCACAAATAAGAGCATATAGAACTACTGTATATAACAGTCTCCACAGTGGATCATCTGCCTCCATCTCTCCCTATCCCTTCATCTCCCTCTGTAACACCAACCCTCTCCATGTCCTCCTTCACTACATCCATGAATCTTCTCTGTGGTCTTCCTCTTTTTCTCCTGCCTGGCAGCTCCGTCTTCAAAATCCTTTGTCCAATATCGCCACTATCCCTCCTCTGCACATGTCCAAACCATCTCAGCCTTGACTCTCTTACTTTGTCTCCAAACTGCTCAACCTGAGCTGTCCTTCTGATATACTCATTTCTAATTCTGTCCCTCCTAGTCACTCCCAATGAAAATCCTAGCATCTTCAACTCTTCCACCTCCAGCTCAACATCCTGTCTTTTTGTCAGCGTCACCGTCTCCAAACCATACATCACAGCACAGGGATGGGCAACTTTGGTGGTAGTGAGGGCCACAAATTTTTTCCTCAATTCTCGAGGGCCAGATTTACATATAAACATTGGGGTGGGGGGTGGGGGGATGGGAGTATTTTCTTCAAAGTCAAAAGTTTCACAATTAAAACTGAAAATGCAAATGAAAATAAAAACTACTCAGTGTTTTATCATCCATCCATCCATCCATCCATCCATCTTCTACTGCTTTTCCGGAGGTCCGGGTCACGGAGGCAACAGTTCAAGCAGAGAAGCCCAGACTTCCCTCTCCCCAGCCACCTGCTCCAGCTCTTCAGAGAGGAAACCAAGGCATTCCCAGACCAGCTGGGAGACATAGTCTCTCCACCAAGTCCTGGGTCTGCCCCAGGGTCTCCTCCCAGTGGGATGTGCCCAAAACACCTCAAGTGGGAGGCGTCCAGGAGGCATCCTAATCAGATGCCCATACCACCTCAACTGACTCCTTTCAATGTGGAGGAGCAGTGGTTCTACTCTGAGCCTCTCCCGGATGACTGAGCTCCTCACCCTATCTCTGAGGGTGAGTCCAGCAATCCTACGGAGAAAGCTCATTTCAGCCGCTTGTATCCGCGATCTTGTTCTTTCGGTCATTACCCAAAGCTCGTGACCATAGGTGAGAGTAGGAACGTAGATTGACTGGTAAATCGACAGCTTTGCCTTAGAACTAAGCTCCCTCTTCACCACAACAGACCGGTACAACGTCCACATCACTGCAGATACTGCGCCAATCTGTCTGTCAATCTCTTGCTCCATTCTCCCCTCACTCGTGAATAAGACCCCAAGATACTTAAACTTCTCCACTTGGGGCAGGAGCCTGTTCCCAACCCAGAGAGGACAATCCACCTTTTTCCGGCTGAGGACCATGGACTCAGACTTGGAGGTACTGATTCTCATCCCAGCCGCTTCACACTCAGTGGCAAACCATCCCAGCAAGAGCTGTAGGTCATTGCTGGATGAAGCCAACAGGACAACATCATCTGCAAACAACAGAGATGAGATCCTGTGGTCACCAAGCATGACACCCTCCATTCCCTGGCTGTGCCTAGAAATCCTGTCCATAAAAATTATGAATAGGATCGGTGACAAAGGGCAGCCCTGGTGGAGTCCAACTCTCACTGGGAATGAGTCCGATCGAGTGTTGGCAATACGAACCAAACTCTCACAACGGTCGTACAGAGACCGAATAGCTCGTAACAACAAGCCCGATACCCCATACTCCCGAACCACCCCCACAAAAAACCACAAGGGACGCGGTCAAATGCCTTCTCCAAGTCCACAAAACACATGTAAACTGGTTGGGCAAACTCCCACGAACCCTCGAGAATTCTCGAGAGGGTAAAAAGCTGGTCCGATGTGTCACGGCCAGGACGAAAACCACATTGCTCCTCCTGAATCCGAGGTTTGACCAACGGCCAGACTCTCCTATCCAGTACCTTGGCATAGACCTTCCCAGGGGTGCTGAGGAGTGTGATCCCTCTAAAGTTGGAGCACACCCTCCGGTCCCCTTTTTTGAAGAGAGGAACAACCACCCCAGTTTGCTATGCCAAAGACACTGCCCCCGACCTCCACGCAATGTTGCAGAGGAGTGTCAACCATGACAGCCCTACAACATCCAGGGCCTTGAGGTACTCAGGGCGAATCTCGTCCACCCCCGGGGCCCGGCCACCAAGGAGATTTTTAGCCACCTTGGCGACCTCAGGCCCTGTGATAGGCGAGTCATCCCCCTCGTCCACAAACCCTGCTTCCTCTGTGGGAGGCGTATCAGTGGGATTGAGGAGATCCTCGAAGTATTCCTTCCACCGCCCGACGATATCCCCAGTCGAAGTCAACAGCGCCCCATCCACACCATACACAGTGTGGACAGGGAGCTTCTTTCTCCTCCTGAGCCGCTGGACAGTTTGCCAGAATTTCTTCGAGGCCGACCGAAAGTCTTGTTCCATGGCCTCACCGAATTCCTCCCATACCAGGGTTTTTGCTTCAGCAACCACCCGAGCTGCACTCCGCTTAGCCTGTTGGTACACCTCAGCTGCTTCGGGAGTCCCACAAGCCAAACAAGCTTGATAGGACTCCTTCTTCAGCTTAATGGCCCCCCTCACCACTGGTGTCCACCACTTGGTTCGGGGGTTGCCACCACGAGATGCACTGACCACCTTGCGGCCACAGCTCTGGGCCGCCGCTTCAACAACAGAGGTGGAGAATATGGCCCATTCAGACTCCATGTCTCCAGACTCCCTCGGAATGTGGTTGAAGTTCTTCCGGAGGTGGGAGTTGAAGACCTCCCGGACAGGGGCCTCAGCCAGACGTTCCCAGCACACCCTCACTATACGTTTGGGTCTACCAGGTCTGAATGGCTTCCTCCCCTGCCATCGGATCCAACTCACCACCAGGTGGTGATCAGTTGACAGCTCTGCACCTCTCTTTACCCAAGTGTCCAAGACATACGGTCACAGGTCTGATGACACGATAACAAAATCGATCATTGACCTGCGACCTAGGGTGTCCTGGTGCCAGGTGCATATATGGACACCCTTATGCTTGAACATGGTGTTTGTTATAGACAAACTGTGGTTAGCACAGAAGTCCAATAACTGAACACCACTCGGGTTCAGATCGGGCAGGCCGTTCCTCCTAATCACTCCCTTCCAGGTTTCACTGTTGTTGCCCACGTGCGCATTGAAGTCCCCCAGTAGGACAATGGAGTCTCCAAGAGGTGCACCCTCCAGCACCCCAGTCACAGACTCCAAAAAGGGTGGGTACTCTGAAACATCATTTGGTGCATAGGCACAAATGATGGTCAGGACCCGTTTCCCAACCCGAAGGCACAGGGAAGCAACCCTTTCATCCAATGGGGAAAACTCCAATATAGAGGCAGCAAGGTAGGGGGATACAAGAATACCCACCCCTGCTCGTCACCTCTCGCCTGGGGCAACTCCAGAAAAGGCCAAGCTCCAGCCCCTCTCCAGGAAACTGGTTCCGGAACCGGAGCTGTGTGTTGAGGTGAGGCCGACTACATCTAGCCAGTATCTCTCAACCTTGTACACCAGCTCAGACTCCTTCCCCACCACAGAGGTGACATTCCACGTACCAAAAGCCAGTTTAGAAAGCTTGGGATCAGTTCACCGAGGTCTCCACCTTTGACTGCCACCTATCCACATAGCACCGGACCCCCATGATCCCTCTTGCAGGTGGTGAGCCCACTGGAGGGCGGACCCATGTAACTCCTTCGGGCTGAGCCCGGCCGGGTCCCATGGGTGGAAACCCGGCCACCAGACGCTAGCCATCGAGCCCCTCCCCCAGGCCTGGCTCCAGGGTGGGCCCCGGTAACCCCATACCGGGCAGGGTACACTGAATCCTTGATATAGAATTTATCATGAGAGTCTGTTGGATCGTTCTTAGTCTAGTCTAGTTTGTCTTGGGTGACCCTATCAGAGGCAAATTGCCCCGGACAACATAGCTCCTGGGATCAATGGGGCACACAAACCCCCCACCACGATAAGGTGACGATCCATGGGGGGGGGGGGGTGGGGGGGGTGGGGTGGGGTTATCATATTAGAATTAAAATTATTGATAAAATTATATCATGACCTAATTTTTAAAACTCTCTCCATCAAAATGATGAGAAATTCTGAACAGTAATTAACACAGGAAATATGATTATGAAGAAAAATGTTTTTAAAATAATAGAAGAAAATGATCAAAGAAAAAAGAGTTTTTATGATAAATATGTTTCATATCTGGTTTAAATTATCCATTTTTTTGCAAATCTATATTTTATTTTGGTGTTCGATGTTCAAGCCTCTACTGATAAATTCCCATCATTTTATTTAAAAATTTATAACTTTTTAGTTGTACTGGTTTTTTTTTTTTCTAAATTAGTGAGTTTTTCTGTCGTGAACTTGCTGCTTCTTATATAAATTTGCCTTTCAGTTTGAAACTTGTTACTGTAAATACTCCTCAGTGAGGAGCTGTAGCATTTATTGTTGTTTAAGAGCACCTACTCTGTACATTTAGTGCTGTTGACAGCCTATTAATGCGTCTCCGCATGCAATAAATACATACCTTAAACGACGTACTCTGGGGCACACTGCTACCTCACTCTTGCTCAACCACTCCCACTGGCACCTAGGTTTCGTTTAGAGCTCCCTCTGCTGGCGGAATCCATAACTGCATTTGAGAATGCAGTTCCACATAAGATAAGATAAGATAAGATAAGATAAGCCTTTATTAGTCTCACAATGGGGAAATTCCAGGATTGCATACATTCAAACGGGATATAAATAATTATTATTTAGCGAATGCAAAGTCCTTAAGCCAAGCAGTTGCCTCCTGGTTTGCTGTATGGAGGGTGTGTAATCCTCCTTCCAGTCTTTGGAGCGGGCAAATGATGGAAGACATCGGGGGCCGCATGTGGCCCATGGGCCACCAGTTGCCCGTCCCTATCATAGCAGGTCTCACTACTGTCTTGTAAATCTTCCCTTTCACTCTTGCTGCTATCTTTCTGTCATAGATCACTCCTGACACTCATCTCCACCCACTCCCACCACTGCCTGCACTCTCTTCTTCACCTCTCTTGTGCATTTTCCATTGCTTTGGAGGGCTGACCCCAGGTATTTAAACTCATCTACCTTCACTACCTCTGCTCTTTATAATCTCCACTGTTGCACCTGTCTCTCTCTCATTCAAACTCATGTATTCTGTTTTATTTTTACTGACTTTCACTCCTCATCTCTCCAGCGCATACCTCTACCTCTCCAGGATCTCTTCCACCTGCTTCCTACTCTCACTACAGATCACAATGTCATTCGGCTTTGGGACTGTGACTAGGATTCTTCTTTGACTTGGCACTGAGGCGTCGTCTCTTCGAATTTGGTCTGCTGGTAGGCTCATTAGATTCCCTGGGCAAGCCCGGGTACTGGCGGAGGGCGTGACGAGAACGCTGATCCATTGCCCTCCAGGTTCTGCAAAACCTGGCACCTAAAACCAAGCCCAGCAAAAACCGTCTCCAGTGTATTCCATCTCCACAATGTAAAAGCTGCCAGAGAACTAAACATCCACCTGAGCGGACTCAAGCTTAAGCATGCCTCGAATCCAACCTACCTTGGAGTGACCCTTGACAGGACCCTATCCTTCAAGGAACATTTAAAGGGGACGGCTGCTAAGGTGAAGGCACGAAACAACCAGCTCTGCAAGCTTGCTGGTGCAAAATGGGGGGCAGCAGCCTCCACCCTGAGCACCTCAGCACTGGCCCTTTCATACTCTGTAGCAGAATATTGTGCCCCTGTCTGGTCCAGGTCATCCTACACGCACCACGTAGACACCCAGCTCAACACAACCATGAGAACCATAACTGGGACAATCCAGTCAACACCACTCCCCTGGCTCCCTGTACTGTCAAACATAGCCCCCCCCACACATCCGGCGAGCAGCACTAACTCAAAGGATGCTTCAAAAAGCCAAAGATTCTCCTCACTTACCAATCCATGCAGATATCTATACCCCACCCACTGCCCGACTTCCATCCAGACGGCCGATTTGGAAAAACCCTCCCCCAGCTGACTTCACCATCCAGACAGCTTGGCAAGAGGAATGGGAGACCAAGGAGGTCCCAAACAAACACCTGGTGACAAACCCCAACCAACAGGTCCCGGGCACCAACCTCCCAAGGAGACAGTGGTCTACACTCAATCGCTTCAGGACTGGACATGGCCCCTGCTTGGCCAGCCTTCACAGATGGGGCAGTAGCCCTAGCCCACTGTGTGCATGTGGAGAGGAGCAAACAATGGAACACATCATAAGATAAGATAAGATAAGATAAGCCTTTATTAGTCCCACAACGGGGAAATTCCAGGATTGCAACAGCACAGGGATAGCAACACTCAGAGCAACAATCAGAAGGCAAGAAAAAAACAAGCAAGCAAGAGCAGCTAATATACATATGTACGTATTACTATAAAATATATATATATACACACACACACAGACCCACAGTGCAGAGCATTGTAGCTAGATGGAATAAATATGTAAATATATAAACACCCACAGTACGGAGCATTGCAGCTAGGTGGAATAAATATGCAAGTATATAAACACACACAGTGCGGAGCAATGTAGCTAGATGGAATAATATGTAGATATATAAATATATAAACACACCCAGTGCTGAGCATTGTAGCTAGATGGAATAAATATGCAAATATATAAACACACACAGTGCAGAGCATTGTTGCTAGATGGAATGAAACAGCATAACCGTCTACTTAGTTATCCTACATGGTATGATTATGTGCCCATACATATTCTCACCCTCCATAGCGACCGGTATGTTCCTAGTTGTATGCCGGAGGGGACCATTGTGTAAGTCTATTGCATCTTTTGCATTCAAAAAACTATTAGTTTGTTACGTCTTTTTGCTATCTCTGCGAGCAGCCCTGCTTAGGTTGTACAGTCTGACAGCCGTTGGTAGGAAGGACCTACGAAACCTCTCGGTTGTGCACCTGGGATGATGTAGTCTGCTGCTAAATGAGCTCCTCAGTGCATTCAGTATGTCCTGCATAGGGTGGAACTCGGACTCCAGCAGAGATGACAGTTTAGCCACCGTCCTTCTCTCTCCTATCTCCTCCATCGGATCAAGGCGCTGCCCCAGGACAGAGCTAGCTTTCTTAATCAGTTTGTTCAGTCTCTTCCTATCGGCTGCAGTAATGCCACTGCCCCAGCAGACCACTCCAAAAGTGATGGCTGATGCCACCACCGTGTCATAGAATGACTTCAGCAGCGCCCCTTGTACACCAAATGATCATCAATCATAGAGGCTTGCCCGCTCCAAAGACTGGAAGGAGGATTACACACCCTCCATACAGCAAACCAGGAGGCAACTGCTTGGCTTGAGGACTTTGCATTCGCTAAATAAATAAATAAACAATGTCATTTGCAAACATCATTGTCCACGGAGACTCCTACCTGACCTCATCTGTCAGCCTGTCCATCACCATGGCAAACAAGAAGGGGCTCAGAGCTGATCCATGATGTAACCCCACCCCCACCTTGAACCCATCTGTCACTCCTACAGCACACCTCACCACTCCTCTCCTGAGGCATCCTCTCACTTTCCAAGATTGTGCTAAACAATCTGGTTAAAAAGTCCACTGCCATCTCTCCTAAACATCTCCATACCTCCACAGGTATGTCATCTGGACCAACCGCCTTTCCATTCTTCATCCTCTTCAAAGCTGCCCTCACTTCTGCCTTGCTAATCCTCAGGACTTCCTTGTTCACCATCTTTCCTTCATCCATCCTCCTCTCTCTCTCATTTTCTTCATTCATCAGCTCTTCATAGTACTCCTTCCACCTTCTCAACACACTCTCATCATTTGTTAGTACATTACTCTCTGTCTTTAATCAACCTAACCTGCTGCACATCTTTTCCAGCTCCTCGTCTCTGTCTAGCTCATCCATGCAAGTCCTTCTCTCTTTCCTTAGTCAGTCCCCCCAGGATTTTGTGGGATGTTTTTAATAATTGTTGTGGCCAAAAAAAGCTTGAATTTGTGTGAGCTTTTTGAAAAAGTTGCAATAAAAAAGTTGTGAGAAGAATTACAAATTTTAAAGCAGATGCTTTTTTCCAGTTTACTGCAATGATATTCTACAACACCACAAGAAACACACAGGATTGTGAAAAAATTTCCTATTAAACAGTGCTTTGTAAATTAAGTAGAAATGTCTGCTATACACATTATTCCTGCGGGTGCCGCTGTAGGAATGATTATGGGCAGAGCTTCCGGATTCAGCTGACCTAGTGTTAAATCAGTCAGCAAGAGTGGAGTGGCAGGGGCATTTAAAATGGCGTTTTTAAAAGTTTTTCAAATTCATTTTAATGTATAGTCCACATACGAGTTTTGCGTGGCAGCTAATTTCAGCACTTGTAGTTTTTGTATTTTTTGAATGTTTTGTCATAGTTCTGGTACTTGTTGCTGGTGTTCGTAGTTGTGCCATAGACTGGATAAGTGGAGGCTTCTCACCAGCAATGTGTAGATCATGCACTGAAAACTAACAAGGACTGTTGGTGTGATCGGTGGTACAGACGCAAGAGCACCAGGTACATTTTCACTTGTATGAATGTCACAGATCGGACGTTTATGCGTCATATATGTCACCAGATGCAAGGCTGCATGAAGTAAAATAATAAATAAAAAATAGTAATAGTTTGCTTCCTAAGGCGTAACGATTTAATGCTATTTAAATCTAACGATTTAATGATACGCTACTTCCGGCGCCACACGAGTTGGCTGCCTTTTTGCAACAGCGGCTCAATTTCTTCCTATTTCTTATTTACTATCTGGCTTCTCTTGCTAAACTTTCTGATCTGGCAACACCTTATCCATCACAGACACGTAGATCACCCAACTGTGTCCTGAGCCAGCGGACGGAGCCACTGCTTATAGCGGAAGGCAGTACAACAGGGACCAGCTGTTAGCACTTAACCAGCCCACGATGCTAATGCAAAAACTCAACATACCGGGAGAAATAAGACGAAAACGGCATGGATGTTGAGCTGGAGTAAGACGGCAGGCGAGGAATATAAGGTACAGACCCGTCCTCCCATCCGTTATTATGAGGAACATCCGATCGCTACTCAATAAGACCGACGGGCTAGCGGCTATCTCCTGCTACAAAAGTGTCTACAGAGAGATTAGCATGATGTTGTTTACTGAGACATGGCTAACAGAACTAGCAACAGATGCTAACATCGAACTGGAGGGTTTCCACGCAATACGGGCAGACCGGACACCAGACAGTGGGAAGGCAAGGGGCGGAGGAGTGATAATGTATGTCAATAACAACTAGTGTAAACCGGGACATATCACGGTTAAAGAGCAACACTGCAGCAAAGACACTGAGTTGCTAGCTGTTAGCATGCGGCCTGCTTATCTCCCGAGGGAATACTCACACATGATCTGCATTGTTATTTATGCAAATCCGACAGCAAACGCTGGGACAGCGCGTGACGCCATTCACTCAGTAACTGGCAGGCTGCTGACAGAACACCCAGATGCTCTCCTCCTCATTTCCAGTGATTTCAACCATATTTCACTGTCCCCCATTCTGCCCACATTCACCCAGTATGTCACATGCCGCACTAGAGACAATAAAACACTGGACTTATTCTATGCAAATACTAAGGAGACGTACACCTCATCACCATTCCCCCCACTCAGGAGATTGGATCACAACTTGGTTCATCTCTGGCCGGTGTACAAAATCCTAGTATACAGACAACCTCCGGTTATGCGCACGGTGAAGATATGGTCTGAGGAGGCAATGGACGTGCTAAAGGATTGTTTTGAAATCACTGCCTGGGAGCAGCTCAGCGATCCACGTTGTGAGGACATCGACGGCCTCACTCACACCATCATGGACTACATCAACTTCTGTGTGGACAACACCGTACCCACCAAGATCATACGGTGTTGCTCGAACAACAGACCCTGGATCAACCCTGAGATAAAAACACTTCTGAGAGAGAAGAAGGGGATCTTCAGGTTGGGGAACAGGGAGATGCTGAAGTCCGTACAGAGGGAGCTGAGGAGGAAGATCAGAGAAGGCAAGGACAGCTTCAGGAAGAAGATGGAGGACAAGCTGCAACGAAGCGACATCGGCGGGGTCTGGAGAAACCTCAAAACCATCTCTGGGCTCAAGAATACCTCCTCCCAGGCCACAGGGGGCAGGGAGTGGGTGAACAATCTGAACCTGTTTTTTAATAGGTTTGACCAACCCCCCCCCCCCCTGCCTGGCTCCCTTCCTTTTCACCCTTTACACTGCAGACTTCTCACACAACACAACACACTGCCATCTGCAGAAGTTCTCTGACGACTCTGCAATCGTCGACCTCATCTCCAATGGAGATGAAGCTGAGTACAGAGGACTTATCCAGGACTTCGTGGACTGGTGTCATCGGAACTGCCTCCAAATCAACGTGAGGAAAACTAAGGAGCTGGTGGTGGATTGCCACAGGCAAGGACAACCCCTCACAGTGTAACGGATGCCAACTAGTACTGTTCGGCGTAGAACGTTAGTAAACCTCCCTCCCAAAGCCTCATACAGTATCGGTAGCGCTGAGCTATCGGTCGGACCTTTAGCTCAGTGCGATCGTGCTGTGTCTCCCATGCTCGAACTGTGTAGTTGACTGAGAGGTCTCGGGTTCGTGTCCCGTGTGGGGCGAACTGCGCAGGATGATCTCTGTCACAATGGTGCCGTGAACCCGGCATGGGAGTGAGGTTTAAGGGGGAGAGTGTAACGGATGCCAACTAGTACTGTTCGGTGTAGAACGTTAGTAAACCTCCCTCCCAAAGCCTCATACAGTATCGGTAGCGCTGAGCTATCGGTCGGACCTTTAGCTCAGCGCGATCGTGCTGTGTCTCCCATGCTCGAACTGTGTAGTTGACTGAGAGGTCGCGGGTTCGTGTCCCGTGTGGGGCGAACTGCGCAGGATGATCTCTGTCACAACAGCACCAGTAAACATCCAGGGAACAGGCATTGAGATGGTGACATCCTACAAGTACCTGGGTGTTCATTTGAATAATAAACTAGACTGGTCACACAATACCGACGCACTCTACAAGAAGGGACAGTGCAGGCTGTTCCTGCTGAGGAGGCTCAGGTCTTTTGGTGTTCAAGGGGTGCTCTTGAAGACATTCTACAACACGGTGGTGGCATCAGCCATCACTTTTGGAGTTGTCTGCTGGGGCAGTGGCATCACAGCAGCCGATAGGAAGAGACTGAACAAACTAATCAAGAAAGCTAGCTCTGTCCTGGGGCAATGCCTTGACCCAGTGGAGGAGATAGGAGAGAGAAGGATGGTGGCTAAACTGTCATCTCTGCTGGAGCCCGAGTCCCACCCCATGCAGGACATACTGAATGCACTGAGGAGCTCATTTAGCAGTAGGCTACATCATCCTAGGTGCGCGACCGAGAGGTTTCGCAGGTCCTTCCTACCTACGGCTGTCCGACTGTATAACCTAAGCAGGGCTGCTCGCAGAGATAGCAAAAAACGTGACAACCTAATAGTATTGAATGCAAAAGACGCAACAGACTTACACAAATGGTCCCCTCCAGTATACAACTAGGACAATATCAGTCGCTATGGAGGGTGACAATATCTATGGGTACATATTCATACCATGTAGGGTAGGTAACTAAATAGACGGTTATGCTGTTTAGTCCATCTAGCCACAATGCTCCGCACTGTGTATATATATATTTATATATTTATGTGTACATATGTATATTCACTGCTCTTATTTTCTTATCTTCTAAATTATTTCTCTGAGTGTTGCTATCCCTGTGCTGTTGCAATCCTGGAATTTCCCCATTGTGGGACTAATAAAGGCTTATCTTATCTTATCTTATTTTAAGAAAGATATCAAACAGTTTTTTTTGGGGGGGGGGGGGGGTTGCATTCGTTGCACTGCCTTGGAATGATATGGACTAGCAGCTCCAGCGTACATTAATTTTTAACTTATCACAAAATATCACCATCATCATCATAGCAGTCTGTCGTGGGTGACAATGACTGTTTCATTTAGGTCTGATCAGATTCCTCCACACAGCTCTGTCCTTAGCCTTCCGCTGCCAGGAACTCCTGTCTATGTCCAACTTCTTCAAGTTTCTTTTTACAGTGTCTTTAAATCTGAGCCTTGGTCTACCCTGATTGCGTTTGCCCTCGCATAACTGTGAGTAGAGTAACTGCCGAGGGAGACGCTGGTGGTCCATCCTCTCAACGTGTCCGAGCCATCTCAGGTTCATCTGTATTAGCATGTCCTCCATTGATGGTAGACCAGCTTGTTTCAACACTTCTATGTTGGTTATCTTGTCTTTCCATGAGATGTTCATTATGGCTCGAAGGTGTCTCATCATGTACGCGTGGGGTTTCTTCACCTGCACTCTGTAGACAGTCCAAGTTTCAGCACCGTACAATAGAGTAGCCAGTACTGTCGCTCTGTACACTTTGCATTTCACACGGATTGACACATGTCGATTGTTCCACAGTCTCTCCCTCAAGTTTCCAAACACAGCACTCACTCTTCCCATTCTGAGAGATAGTTCATCCTCCAGCCTAGCATTCTCTGAAACAGTACTCCCTAGGTACTTGAAAGTCTTGCACTTGACTAGTGGCTCTGTACCAATGCTGATCTCTTCTGGTAGTGATGTTGATAATTGGAACTTTGGTGGTTGATAAAGGCACTCTGTCTTCTTGATGTTGTTTTGGAGGCTGAATTGGCTAGCTGCTCTTGCAAATTTCTCCACTAAAGATTGCATATCTTCCACGCTGTGTGCTACTAGAGCACTGTCGTCGGCAAAGAGCATTTCTCTTACTATCTTTATCGATGTCTTACTCTTGGCTTTAAACTGTGCCACATTGAACAAGTCTGCTTCTTTCCTTGTTTGAATGTATACTCCTTCTGAAGTGTCTTTGAAGGCCACCTCAAGCATGGCTGCCAGATATAGCGAGAAGAGTGTAGGTGCCAGCACACACCCTTGTTTCACCCTGCTGCTTACTGAAAAGTCTTTAGATACTGAACCACTTATTGCCATGTTTGCTTGCATACCTGTATGGAGTGTCTCGATCAGGCTGACAAACTTTTCTGTACAACCATATTTCTTGAGTACCTGCCAAAGTCCTTGTCGCAAAACAGTATCGAAGGCTTTACTGAAGTCTATGAAGACTACATAAAGCGGCATGTTCTGTTCGATACACTTTTCTTGAACCTGTTTCAAGCAGAAAATAATGTCCATTGTGCTTCTTTCACTTCTAAATCCGCACTGGGTTTCCGGTAGTACATTCTGCGAGATGTGTTCACTGAGTCTGTTAAGTAGTACACATGAGAGAATCTTACCAACAGTGGCTCGCAGTGATATACCTCGGTAATTTCCACAATCCTTCCTGTCACCTTTCTTGAACAAAGGCACAATACTTGCATCCTTCCAGTCTTGAGGTACTTTCTGGGCATCCCATATCTCTTGAATGAGCTTGTGCAGGCAGTTGGTCAGCTAAACACCACCAAATTTCCACACTTCTGCTGGAATTCCATCCCTTCCTGGAGCTTTACCATCCTGTGTTGTCCTGATAGCTGCCATTAGTTCATCAAAATTTGGTGGTTCATCCGGACTTGATACAGCTGGTTGCTGCACTAGAGCTTCTTTAGCCTCTTCAGTGAGATCTCCAGGGTTGTTTAGTAGTTGGTCAAAGTGGTCTGCAAATCTGTCCAGGAGCTTGTCTTTCTCCTGCAAAACCGTTTCACCATCCATAGCCTTTAGTTGGATCAATCCTCTTGGTTTAGGGCCATAGATTTCTCTCAAACCTGTGAAGAATGTTTTCATGTCCTCCTGTCTGCTGCAGTTTGAAGTTTCTCCACTTTTTCATCCCACCAGTTGGACTTCATCTCTCTGGTGTACTTCTGTAGCTCACGCTGAGCCTTTGAGTATTTCTTCTTCTTCGACTTTGTGTTACACTATCGGTTTTCCTGCCTAGCTGTATTCCTCGCTTCTAGTAGTTTCTTCAGGTGTTCATCATGCTCATCAAACCGGTCTTGATGTTTCCTCTCAGGGTAGCCTAATACATCACTCGCAGTCTGATACACCGTATCCTTCAGTGTTGCCCATTTCTCTTCTATGTCATTCTCTGAGTTGTTGCTGTCCCAGTCTTTCAAGTTTTCATCCATTTCCTGTGTACATTCTTCCTGCTTCTTTTGGCCTTTCAGTGCACTAGTGTTTAGCTTCCGTGGTGACTTCGCACCCGTCCTGCAGTGCTGTTTTCATCTGCAAATCCTTAATCTAGATCTCAGCATAACATGATCAGTGCCACAGTCAAAGTCAAAGTCAAAGTGCCTTTATTGTCATTCCATTGTTAATGAACAATGCAACGAAATTGAGATGCTGCTCCCTAAAAACAAACTATAAACAAACTATCACACTCACAATTCACTCATGCATTTAACATTCTTATAATTACAACAATAAATAATGCTTGAAACAAAATTACCTAAAATTGAATACAATATGTACGTAGCAATAATGAAAAACATACTGAGCGATAAATACAAAAGACCAGCTTATGCACACAGGGTTGTTGCTACAAAATAACCTAAAATAACAAAAAATATCAGCAGTCTGTGCGTGTTACATAAATCCGTTCAAAATACGTACTGCTGCTGGGAAAAAACTATGATTAAACCTGGTAGTTCGGGTTTTATGGGATCTGTACCGCTTTCCAGAGGGGAGCAAGTGAAAGAAGTCATGGCCTGGATGAGCACAGTCTGCGCCTCTCATTGCTCTGGTGTCCAATACATCCCTTCTGTCTCTCTGCCTGACTATGATGTAGTTTAATAAGTGCCAGTGCTTGAATCTTGGGTGCATCCATGTCTTCTTGTGTGTGTCCTTGTGCTTAAATAGAGTGTTGGTTATCACAAGGTTGTACTCTGAACATAGTGCAAGTAGAAGTTCTCCATTAGCATTGCATTTGCCTACTCCATGACTGTCTAGCACTCCTTTCCATTTCTCGGTGTCCGAACCAACTCTGGCATTAAAATCTCCAACGAGTATCAGCCTGTCATCAGTCGGTACACGCCTGATAGTCTCACATAAATCACTGTAGAACTCTTCCTTCACTTCCTCTGTGTTGGTCATTGTTGGGGCATATACACTGATGAGTGTGGCATACATCTTCCGCTGTAGTGGGAGTCTCATAGTCATTATCCTGTCGTTGATTGGCACCGGTTCCTCATCAAGCATTGCTCCTATCTCCTTTGTAACTGCAAAGCCCACTCCTGCTTCTCTCCTTTCTTGAGTTGATCTCCCACTCCAAAAGAAGATGTACCCATGGTCTTCCAAGCTGTCATATCCAGGCAATCTTGTTTCACTAAGTGCAGCTTTGTCTACATTGTACCTGTTCATTCCAGGGCCACAAGAACGGTCTGTCTTTCTGGGCGCTGTGATGTTGTTCTGTCCAACAGAGTGCGTACATTCCATTCTGCTACACACAAGGTTGCTATTTTCCTCTTCTTTTGTCTTCCTGCTCCTAGCTTACTTTTCACTGCCTGTCGGAGTGTGAACAGATTAGCTCGGAAAAATTTTTTTTTTTTTAAAAATCACAAAATATAGATCAATAAAATTGTGAACAATTGTCAGAAAAGATCTGTACGTGTTAAGTTAAATAACAAGCATTCAGGGCATGACAGCAGCAACGAACAGCTGCAGCTGTCTGTTTTACCCCGACATTATAACACCCAAGCATGGAGTTATGGTTCTTTGTGGCTCTGCTAGAGTCAACGTCTGCTCTGAGGTAAATCTGATTATGTCCAACATCTTTTAACAAAATGCATCCGTCTTTATTGTGGCGGAGACATTAATATATCTCAGAGCTTTTATTTGTTTACAGCATTAGCATCTTAGCAGTGGAGCTAACTAACGGAGCTACTGTCTGCCAGGCCACTTTTAAAGGTCATCTTCTCATCCCTCCATAGTTGTGGGAAGTGGTATGATAATATTACTGTTTTTGAGGTGCAAAAGGCTGCATTCATGCATTTTTGATGCCAAAGTCATTGTTTTTTTTTTAACAAGAAAAAGTGTCCCGTATCAGTGACAACCACACTTTCTAAACTAGTACCGGAAGTTGCACACATAATTCACGCAAGGCATCATGGGGGCTAGGAATAAGGTGGATACAGACAACCTTTTTTGTGCAACAGCAAATTCAGACACCCTGGACATTGATTCTTTACACTCTTATCATCCGGTAAGTGTTACAAGACCCTGTATGCCCGTTCCAGCAGGCTGAAGAACAGTTTCTATCCTAATGCTGTCACATTAATGAATACCAGCCTGTGTAAATGTCCTCCGCCATTCACGTTATATACATTCCCCACGGAGCTGAAGGATCCGGACGGACGTAATTGTTGAATTAAAGCAGTAAGTCTATATTATAACATAATTAAATAGTGTTGTGTATTGTTCAAGTTCTAGCCTAACTGACACGAGTCTAAACTCTGAAGTAACAGGTACGGACAGGCAGGCCTGGATCTAGGATATAGTTCTTTGTATATTGGTAATGAAACTTGATCTACACACACATGTAATTAAGGCCATTGATCAGTAGGCTGGTTTAAAATAAAATTGCAAATCATTGAAAACGTGTGGTAGATCTAAGTAAGCAGGCTATGCCTTGTAGTGAAATTTACTCAAAATGACGAAACCAAAGCTGAGCTGTCAAACCACTCGTTTACCTTCTTTGTAGTCGTTTCTGAGTCTTGCAAGTAAGGCTGCTTGGTCCTTTGACAATAAAAAATCTGCTATGTCAGCATACATATAGGGGGCCATTTTAGCCAATTTCTGCAACGTGGCCATGAATGCAAGCGCAACTAATTTATCCTTGCGTTTGCGGGTTCAACCGGGAAGACCCCTACGCATACAATATGCTCATAGATAAGGAACTTTCCATAAATTAAAATGTATCGATAGAGCATGTTTGGTAGCTATGTTCCCATGATGTTTTGCGCGAGCAGAGATGTGAAAGTCGCTTATATGTTGAGTGGTGGCATCTTAGGTTTGCTCTAAACAATGTCTCATTGTGCTTGTGTGCAATGTCAATAAAGTTATTCAATTCAACTCATGGTGCAACACTTAAAATGTCATTCAGGGTAGCTCAACTGAAGAACGCAAAAGCACGCACATCAAAGATTTTCAATAATGAATTTTCCTGAAAAGTGTGAAGTGTTCATGGAGACCTCAGACGACTCTGTGGCATGTTTTAGTCCTGCGCATCACACTGTGTTTATTACCAACTTATTTTCTCATAAATTTGATATTTTCTTGTGACTTTTTCTCACATAAATTTGCTGACTTTTTTTATAATTTTGAAACTTTCTCAGAATTTGTTGTCATAAATTTGTCTCTTTTCTCATAAATTTTCAGTGTATTGATTTGCTACTTTTTTGTTAATTTGCAAATTTTTCTAGTTTTTTCCTCATAAACTTGTGACTTTTTTCTGATTGTGCTGGAATGTGCTGATTACTCTGAATCTATGCATTACGTTTCTCACTCATCAGCTGCCCAAAATAAATGAGAAATTGCTTTATCTGTCCAGAACAATCCTTTTTCACTGATTACACGTTTATTGTTGCCTCGGGCTGTTTTGTCTTTCACTGCACCATTATGCTGCTGAAGGGTTTTCCCCGTCTCTCTTTTCTCCCTTTTCCGTTCTTAAGCAGGGCGTCTGTGAACCGGAGCCCCCACCCATACGTGTGTTTGTGTTCTTACCACTTCAGGATGCTTGGGTCTCTGCAGCATGACACTCTAACTCATTGTTTCAGCCTCATGGAGACAGAGCGCATGGCTGGTTGTGGAGGCGTTTCCTGCTCATAGAGCGTAGAGTGAGGGTCCTGGAGGTTGGGACGGGACAACAGCCCAGAGTGACTATTCCATCAGAACTGTTGGTGTTTCTGCTTCTTCTTCCTGCTGCTCCCTTCAGGGGTCTCCACAGCAGATCATCTTCTTCCATCTCACCCGATCCCTTCTGTTATGTCCACAAACCTGATGGTGAATGAGGCCGACAGAGATGTAGCTGTGAACGCAGTTTTACTGAATGTACAGAACACAGTACACGGTATGCACCCAGCTGGGTCAACCGGCACAAGACGAAGTCCTCATGGCGACTGCCCCATAATATAGGGCAGTGTGATGACGCAACAGGAAGGCGGCGTCATCACACTGCACTTCACAATAAATGCCACCATAACATCCTCCCCCCTCCTTTACAAGGTCGAAAGACACTCACTAAAATTGAGCCCGCCCTAATTTAGAACCCCAGTCACACTCTAATTAATGTAAAACTAAGGCCTAACACACTCACACAAAAAATAGCCTAAAATAGGACCAGCGGGTGGACGACCACACGGCCCACACGGCACAGTGGGTTATTCTGGCACTGGTTAAGCTAAAAGTCTTTTATTCAAGCTAAAAATTTGCTCCTAAGCTGAACACAAAGAACATTAATCAGAACTATAAACATGAGAAGCTGTCACAGTACAGTCACTTGGGGAGAGGTAGGGTGGGTAGGGGGGTCCTGGGCAGCCACGCAGCAGGCACACCCCTGCAGGCAACAGGCCTCTGGGGCAAAGGCTGATCTTCTAGACGTTGGAGCCCGGATCCCAAACCGCCTTCACCGACTCCCGTCCAGCCTTGCCACCTGGATCATCCTCCTGGATACGCCGCAGCTGGTTAGCGTGCCTCATTGAGCCATCAGACAACTGGAAAAAAGCGGTTCCCACTTCACCATTATCTGCAGGCCTGCTCGATGTTTCATCGGCTGTCGTCTGGCCCATCTTTGCCATGGTCATTCATCATCCCGAACCCAAACCAAGTCCATAACCCAAAGTGGGACCTTACTCAGTCTGACGTGCTGCTGCTGAGCATGCAGTAACTCCATGTTCATTGGTCGTGCCCCACCCTCTTCTAAGAACGTAGCAGTGGTCCCCTTCGTTACTGCAGACCCCCTACCCAACTTCGGCTGAGTACCGGAGGCATCTGGCATGGTGTTGCTCGTCGGCACGGGTGCCCCGCCGTCACACTCAGCTCCCAAAACAACTTCTTTCTGAGCGCAGGCACTGAGACTTTCCAGCACCGACACCAAGTGAAACTGGTCCGGCTCGAAAGCGAGGGTGTCCATTAGCTCCTCATCCCAAACCACGTCCTCTTCGACCACCGGAGCTCATGAGCCCCAGTGGCCACAACCTGACCATTCGTTCCCAGCGCTGTCCTTGATGGCGAAACCCAGTCCGTAGAATAGGTCACACCCCATGATGTTTTCGCCGTGTGCTGCCACTTGGTATGTGAAGTCAATCATCGTTTTGGACATGTAACGAACAGTCAACTCCATAGTCCCTATAGTGCACAGCCTGCTACCACCATAACCATACAATGGCACTGGGTAACTCCTAATCCTGTGGTGGGGGAAAAACTTCTTCATCGTGGCCCAATTCAGCATCGACTGCATCGCCGCCGTGTCAAGTAACAGTGGCATCTCCATGCCGTCTAACTCCACCGCACAATACGTATAGCCGTTGGTACAGAGATTCACCGAGTGGATAGTTGTCGGGGGCGGGCGAGGTGATTTCTTCCATAGGCTCTCCGGATCAGATAAGCGGCACACCCTGGCATAGTGATTCAAGTGTCCACATCTACTGCATTGTTTCCCTCTTGCCAGGCACTCTCTCACTTTATGGTTGTGCGTCGCGGACCCACAACCCCTGCAGCGGGGGTTCCCTGGGGTAGACCTTTGGCTGGTAGCATTGGTTTCCGAGTAATCTTCTTCCAAGGTATCCTCACTATCAGGGTCCACAACATTAGCTGAGGCGGGCATTTCCAGCGGCTTCTGTGACTGGTGCCAGTTTAGCTCCAAAGCTAAATTGTCTGCAGCCTCCAGTTGGAGAACTAGCTCAACAACCCTAGCTAGCGTCAAGTCATTAGGCGCCATTAATAGCCTAGCACACAGTCCAGCGCTGCACATGTGCTTGGCCAATTGGTCACACACCATCTCGTCTTCCAGCGGCCCAAAATGGCACTCACTAGTCAGCTGCCTCAAGTGAGCGACATACTGGTGGATAGGCTCACTGACACATTGATGTCTCTGCCGAAAGCAAATTTTCCGAGCAGTCACACTGTCTGGAGTGGTGAAATGGTTAGCTAGCAGCTCCACAACGTCCTCGAATGAGTCTGACATGCCGAATGTCCGTAGGACCTGCTTACCTTCAATACCAAGGTTGTGGACGTGGATTGCACGTATCCTCACCTTATCAAGTTTCCCAAGGTCCAGCGGCATGATGTACATTTGGAAGGCTTCGAACCAACGAGGCCATGGCACTGGTGACTCACCCAGGAGCTCAAGGAAGGGACGGTGTGGTGTAACGTATGCCTCCATACGTTAATCCTCAGTCACCAAATGTTATGTCCACAAACCTGGTGATGAACAAGGCCGACAGAGATGTAGCTGTGAACATAACTTTATTGAATATAGTGAACACAGCACCCAGCATGCACCCAGCGGAGTCCTCCTGCACAAGAGGAAGTCCTCATGGCGGCTGCCCCGTAATATAGGGTGGTGTGATGACGCAATAGGAAAGCGGCGTCATCACACCGCACTTCACAATAAATGCCACCATAACACCTTCATCTTCCTCTGTAACACCAACCCTCTCCATGTCCTCCTTCACTACATCCATCAGTCTTCTCTGTGTTCTTCCTCTTTTCCTCCTGCCTGGCAGCTCCATCTTCAACATCCTTTGTCCAACATCTCCACTATCCCTCCTCTGCACATGTCCAAACCATCTCAGCCTTGACTCTCTTACGTTGATGTCTAGCCAATGTCTTGCCAATGTGAAAACCACCTCTATACAGGGGTGCCCCCAAAGAGGGGTCGGGGGGCATGCCCCCCCCGCCACCACTTGAGCCCCCCCACCCCCCGCCCCACAGTGGCTACCCCTGGTCCCTACCACTGGACAGTCTGACATCATTTTATAACTTGTTTTTCTATGTCATATTTTACATGTAGAGGTGTTTAAGATTCATTGATGTGTGCAGTACTGCGCATCCAGAAAGTATTTGCAATGCTTCACTTTTTCCACATTTTGTTATGTTACAGCCTTATTCAAAAATGGATTAAATTCATGTTTTGTTTTGTTTTTTTTATTTAAGTTTTTGTAAAGGGTATACAGGTCGTTACAGCAATGCATTGTTTACATTTTCATCACATGTTCCCTTATTTTCTGATATCTGACCACAATGGAAGAATAATTATTACAACACCCCTTTTTTTTTTAAAGTCAAAGAAAAAGTGAAATTAAAGAGAATAAAATAAAAACAAACAAACAAACAAACAAACCAGCAAAAAATAGTAGCAAATAATAGACAATAGTGAAAAAAGTAATTGAAGGAATTGTTAAGCCACTCACCCACATCTGTAACCTGTCATTTCAAACTGGTAAATTTCCAGACAAAATGAAAATAGCAAAAGTAATACCTCTATACAAAACAGGAGGCAGTCATTGTTTCACAAATTACAGGCCCGACTCTTTAGTCTCACAATTCTCCAAAATACTTGAAAAGATCTTCACTAAGAGACTGGATGATTTCATTGAAAAACACAACCTCCTTACAGACAGCCAGTATGGTTTTAGAGCAGATAAATCTACATCTTTGGCACTGATCGAACTTATAGAAGAAATTACTAGTTGTATAGATAAAAAAAAAGGTTGCTGTAGGAGTATTTATAGATTTAAGGAAAGCTTTTGACACCATTGACCACAGAATACTACTAAGGAAACTGGAAAGGTATGGGATAAGAGGGGTAGGACTGAGTTGGGTGGAAAGTTATTTAAGTAACAGACAACAATTTGTACAAATTGGTGAGCACAAATCACCCTTCATGGACATCACTTGTGGTGTGCCCCAGGGGTCAGTTTTGCGACCCAAACTCTTTATTTTGTATATAAATGACATATGCCAAGTATCAAAAATTCTGAAATTTATTTTGTTTGGGGATGACACAAATATCTATCCAGTGAGAATTTGCAGCAAGTTTTAGAGGTGGTCAAAACTGAAATGAAAAAGTTAACACAGTGGTTCAAGAAAAATTAATTATCTCCTTAGGCTCCTGGCTATGCACGGCCAGGGAGGGCGCAGACCAGTCGCCCTGATGGAAGACATGCTGCAGCTGAGGGAATCGGACAACGATAATTTCCTATTTCAGCACATCTTCCTAAGTAACCTCCCGACACACATGAGAGGGACTCTCTCCACCATGCCTTGTGTGACCCAGCGGGACTTCCGTGCGATGGCCTCAGAGGCGCAGCAGCTCCTCGACTCCTGTGGCGAGCAGACGGCCACAGCGGCAGCGACAGACCTAGGTGCGGCGACCCGAGGCAACGAGGAGCCAGAGACAGCGGAGCCAGCCCCACCAGCCATGGCAGCGACGCAGCCCCGGCGCAGCGGAGGAGATGGCCTCTGTTATTATCACCGACGTTTCGCAGAGAAGGCACACAGGTGTGTGCCACCGTGCAGCTACAAGAGCTCGGGAAACTCCAGGACCGGGATTCGTTAGCAGCTTCGGCTCTCGGTGAAAAAAATAAGCTGCTGTACATCACAGATGCGAGCTCCGGGCGGCATTTCCTCGTAGACACCGGAGCTCAAGTGAGTTTCATCACCCCGACCTATGCTGACCGGTTGGCTGGCCCACGCGGTGACGGGGCAACGGCGGCGAACGGCTCGAGCATCAACACCTACGGAGAAAGGACTTTGTTTCTGTCCTTGCACGGCCGCACTTATGAATGGACTTTTATCATAGCGGCGGTGAGCTTCAACATGTTAGGTGCCGATTTTCTGTGCTCACATGGTTTGTTAGTTGATCTTGCCAACAGGCGCTTAGTTAATGCACTGTCTTTTTATTCTATTCCTTGTGCAGCTCGAGTGTCCCCGCCACTGGTGCAGACCAACGTTGCCACAGCAGGCAGTAAGTTTAACACACTCCTCACCCAGTTTCCAGCGCTCACAGTTCCTACTTTCTCGGCAACAGTCGCGAAACACGGGGTGGAGCATTTTATCACTACAGCGGGCCCCCCCCCCCTGTCTTCACGAAAGCTCGCCGTTTGGATGCTGCTAAGCTCTCCATAGCGCGCGAGGAGTTCGCCAGCCTGGAAAGACTGGGCATTATTCGCCGTTCAAAGAGCCCATGGGCTTCGCCGCTGCATATGGTCCCTAAAGCTGATGGCTCCTGGAGACCTTGCGGTGATTACCGCAGACTAAACAACGCCACAGCGCATGACCGCTACCCGATCCCACACATTCAGGATTTCTCGGTGCATCTGGCGGGGGCGCGCATTTTTTCTAAAATAGACCTGGTTCGCGGCTACCATCAGGTTCCAGTCCGGCCTGAGGACGTTCCTAAAATAGCGGTAATAACCCCTTTTGGACTTTTTGAATTTTTGTGCATGCCGTTTGGTCTTAAAGGCGCCGCACAAACATTCCAGCGCATGATGGATGCCGTGTTACGTGATCTCCCATTTGTGTTCGTCTACCTCGACGACATTTTAGTCACCAGTACTTCAGAAGAGGAACATGAAAAACACCTCACTACGGTTTTTCGGAGGTTGGGAGAGCACGGGTTAATAATTAATCCAGCCAAGTGCCAGTTTGGCGTGGCACAGATCGATTTTTTGGGGCACCGCGTCTCCCCAGAAGGGGCAATCCCGCTACCGGATAAGGTGCGCGCAGTGGCAGATTTTCCCCGACCACAAACGGTCAAATCACTGCAGGAGTTTTTAGGAACGGTAAATTTTTATAACCGTTTCCTACCCCACACAGCGCAGCTCATGCAACCATTATACGCCGCGCTCAAAAAACAAAAACCCTCCAATCCTATCGAGTGGTTCCCGGAGCGGGAGCGCGCATTCGCGGAGGTAAAAAAAGCCCTGGCTGACGCCGCGCTTCTAGCTCATCCAGATCCATCGGCCCGCATAGCGCTCACCACCGACGCGTCAGATTTGGCCATAGGGGCGGTCGTGGAACAGCACGTTGCCGGGGTTTGGCAGCCGCTGGCATTTTTCAACAAATCCTTGAACGATGCCGATTGGAAATACAGCACGTTTGACAGGGAGCTGTTAGCGCTCCATTTGGCCATCCGCCATTTCCAGTTTTGGCTGGAAGGTCGGCGTTTCACCGCTTTTGTCGACCATAAGCTGCTCACTTTCGCGATGTCCAAAATTTCAGAACCTTGGTCGGGCCGGCAACAGAGGCAGCTGGCTGCAATTTCAGAGTTTACCACTGATATTCAGCACGTAGTGGGCAAACTCAACGTAGTGGCAGACTGCCTCTCTCACGCGGTCACAGCACCGGTGCGCGCGGAGGCAGATTATACTGCCGCAGGGCAAAATAACAGCGCGGAAGCGCACGCGGCCCCAGTTCACGTGGGGATAGATTACGCAGCCATGGCAGCGGAACAGGGTAGAGATGCGGACGTGTGCGCGCTCCAGTCTGGACCAACAGGGTGAAGGCTGGACAGCAGGTGTTTGCAAACCAGTATGCCCCCCCTAATCTGCGACGTATCGACTGGGCGACCGCGCCCAGTAGTCCCGGCCGCATGGCGCCGCCGCATTTTTGACTCTGTTCACTCCTGGTGCACCTAGGAGTGCGCACTTCTGTGAAAATGGTAGCGGAGAAGTTTGTTTGGCCGAGCCTGCGCAAGCACGTGAAAGAGTGGGCAAGAACCTGCATGGCTTGTCAGCCGGCCAAAATTCACAGACACACAAAAGCTCCCTTAGAACCGTTCCACATCCCGGCCAAGAGATTCGATCACGTGCATGTCGACCTCGTGGGCCCCCTACCATCGTCGCAGGGTTTCACACATCTTTTGACAATGGTGGACCGAACCACATGTTGGCCAGAAGTGGTCCCACTGGCATCGACCACAGCTGCAGAAGTGGCTTGCGGTTTTTTGACGGCCTGGGTAGCGCGGAACCATTATTGAAATGGTATTTGTCAAAGATTAGATCTAATGGAAGACACATATGCGATCCAGGGTTGCCAAAAGTTCATGAACCCATCCATGTCCTGTCTCAGTGCGAATGTCAACTTTTCCATCGAGTAAATGTCTTGGATCACGTGAGACCAATCTTCAGGTGTAGGACAGTCCTTCAGCATCCATTTTTTAGTTAGGGCTTTTTTACTTCTTTTACGTCTGTACATTGGTCCAATATTGGTGGATAACTGGGCATGACCAAAACACATGAAAATGATTTGCAGTCTTTTCACCACACAAGCGCCAACAGTTCAACCCCTTATGGGTAAATTTGTTTTTGTGCAGGTGGTTCTGAAAATCTTACCAAATTTTTCCATCCAAATTCTCTCCACTGCAGGGATGAGGTACTTTTCCATTGCTGTTTATTTAGCTTTTCCCATATTTCCAGTTGTAAAGTGAAATTCCCCTCTTTTTCCCATCTCTCTTTTATATATGATGTGTTGTCTCCTTTTAAGTCTTGAAGACCTTGGTATATTTTAGAAATGTATCTGATCCCTGGGATCCCTTTATATGCCATTAAGAAGACCTTCAGAACACCTGACTGGGCCCTTTCCAAATCCTCCTTTTTAAATATATTGTTTATGTGGTGTCTAAGCTGAAAGAACCTGTAAAGATCTTGATTTGTTAGACCTTGTTTTTTCAAATCTTCAAAACTTCTTAAAGTTTGCCCCTTAAAAAAATCGTAATATTTTATCAGCCCTTTCTCTTTCCACTTTTTAAATCTAGTGTCTGTTTATTATGAGTATAGATTCTTTGATCATACGGCAATCCATTTGCCAGTAATCGATTAGGGTTCTTTAGTTAGATTCTCCTATGACTATCTAAACCAATTGTTAGCAGGGTCCTCTATCCACGGGTTTGAGTTATTCAAAAGTTTAGGTAAGCATTGTTCCCTATTATAGCCTGTAGGGGGATGTTCACTTGTTATTTGGCATTCGATTCTCCTTCCATTGTGCAGTGTAGACTGGGTTACATATCTCTACTAAAGTTTTAATTTGTGCGGCTTTAAAATAGTCCCTGATATTTGGCAGCGCAAGCCCACCTTTGTCTTTGTTTAGCTGTAAGGTTCTATATCTGATTCTAGGTCTCTTGCCCTGCCATATGAATCTTGAGATCCTTCTGTCCAGCTCCTGCCATGTTTTTTTGGGAGGTTCTACCGGTATTGTTTGGAAAAGGTATAGAAGACGTGGAAGTATATTCATTTTGACTGCTTCAATTCTTTGTGCAGTACCCAAGAATGGTATCATATTCCATCTTGCTAGGTCAGATTTTATTTTTGTCACCAGTGGATCATAGTTTAGTGTTATAATTTTGTTGAGTTGTTTCGGGATATTGACCCCCAGATATTTCGTAGATTCCATCTCCCAGTTAGTTTTGAGTTTGCTTAGTGAATAATGATTTGGGTCATAGTTCAATGTTAAAACTTGGGTTTTATGCATGTTTAATTTGTACCCCGATAAATCTCCATAGTCTGAAAAAACTGAGATTAGTTCTGGTAAAGAAGTGTCCGGCTGCCCTAGGTATATTAAAATGTCATCAGCAAAGAGTGCTATTTTATGTTCCTTCTGACCAAGTGTAATACCTTGAATTTTTTGATTTTGTCTTATCCATTGGCTCAGAGGTTCTATGAAGATTGCAAAGAGCAGTGGAGACAGGGGGCAGCCCTGACGACATCCTCTTTCCAGCTCAAAAGATGATGATAAAGTACCGTTAATCCTTATTTTAGCTGTTGGTTTTTTTATATAATGCCTGTATAGTTCTAATGAAGTTGTTATGAAAATTGAAACTGGATAAGATTCTATATAGAAAAGACCAGTCAACCGAATCAAATGCTTTTTCAGCATCTAATCCCAATATGACTGCATTTAAGTTATATTTTTTTATATGATGAATTATGTGTAAAGTGCGTCTAATGTTGTCTTGTGTCTGTCTTTGTCTTATAAAACCTGTTTGGTCTAAGTGAATTAAGTCTGTCAGTATATTTTCTAACTTTTTGGCAAGGATAGTGGTAAAAAGCTTTTAGTCCTGATTTAACACACTGATTGGTCTGTAGTTGGAGCAGTCTAGTTTATTCTTTTCAGGTTTAGGTATAACTGCAATGACCCTTTCTCTCCAGGAGGGGGGGATTTCCCCTGTGTGGAGGACATAGTTAAATGTTTTCAGGAGGAGAGGAGATAGTTGCTGTTTAAAGGTTTTGTACCATTCTGCTGTATAGCCATCTGCTCCTGGGGATTTGTTAGCTTTAAGTTTCATAATTGCTTTTTCTAATTCTTTAGGTTGTATTTCTGACAGTAGTGTTTTATTTTGTGACTCCGTAAGTTGGGTAAGGTTTAATGTGTTTAGGAGTACCTCGGATGCGTTTTTATGTTTTTTGTGGGAGTATAAGTTCTTGTAGTAATTCTCGAAGCTTTTAAGAATATCCTGAATTCTGAATTTTATTTCCTTCGATACTGGGTCTCTGATTTTGTAGATTGCTCTTTCTGTTTGTTGTTTCCTCAATTTATAGGCTAGTAATTTTGCCAATTTACTGCCTGCTTCATAGTGTTTTTGTTTCAGAAATGTAAGTTTCTTCTGGATTTCTATTGTGTAGATCTCATTTATTTGATTTTTAATTTCCTTAATCTTGTGCGCGTCATTAGAATGAGTGTTGCCTTTGTGTTCTTTTTCTAGGTTCCTAAGTTCTGATTCTAATGTGATTAGTTTTTCTTGTCTCAGTTTCTTTTGGGTTGCCAGTTTTGCAATAATTTTTCCCCTTATTACAGCTTTGCATGCATCCCACAGTATTAAAGGGGATACTTCTCCATTATCGTTTTCTTCCAAATATCTGAGAATATCTGATTCCAGTTCATCTTTCAGTGGACCTTTCAGGACATTTGAATTCAACCTCCAAGAAAATGTATTATTTGTGTATTTTTGGATATTTAAGTCCATATAGATCGGACTGTAGTCAGAGAGATCCATCAGTCCTATTTTACATGTTTTTACTCTTCCAATGTCTCTATTAAACATAAAAAAGTAATCAATCCTTGAGTAAGATGAATGTGGCGTTGAGTAAAATGTATAATCTTTTACATTGGGGTTGAATTCCCTCCACACATCACAGATTCCCATTTCTTTTAGTAGCATCCGAGTTTTCCTACTTTGAGTGTTATTTTGATGTGAAGAATTACCTGTTGCATCCCAGTATGGATTCAGTCTTAGATTGAAGTCTCCACCACATATCACTAAACCTTGGGCTTTAGTTTTTATTAGGTCAAATACATTTTTATAAAATTTCCAGTTAGCCCCTGGTGGTGCATATACATTCAGCAGGGTGATATCTTCTCCCTCTAGCTGCCCAATTACCAAACTGTACCTGTTCTTTATCTTTGTGTTCTGATTTTTTTTTCAAATGTAATTTTGGTTGATATCAATGTCGCTACTCCTCTCCTCCTCCCTGACTTATATGAAGATGAAGAGATCATTTTAAACCCTTGTCTATTGAGTTTAGTGTGCTCCCCGTCTGTTAGGTGGGTTTCTTGTAAAAATATTATTTCTGCTTTGTCTTTTTTCATTTTGCGTAGAATCTTGGATCTTTTAACTGGATTCAGGATCCCTTTTACATTATATGAGACTATTTTGGTTACACCCTGTTTCTCCATTGTATTGTCTTATTTAGTATAACAGTGTGGTGGCCCTCTTTTATGCTACTCAGAAACTGAAAGAACATTAAGAACATAAAAAACATTAAGAACATAGTGTACGAAACTTTAAAACAAAAAATTGTCAAAAAAACTTCCTGAGCTGGGGTCTTTTTAAAGACCCTGTAAGAGCCTTGATGGAGTATAGGCTCTGAGGGAAATTCCTCAAACTCTGTTACGTGTTGAGGGCCCTCTCTTACCCCTGTAAGTTGTCCCATGTTTTTAACGTGAATTTCAGATCCCAATCCAAACTTATAATGATTTTTTTTTTTTTTTAATGCCTATACCCTATGAAATTGTGTGCACCCTTCCACCCCCATCACAGCAAACATTCACTCTAATACAGTATTTGTTAGTGTGGGGAGAACATGTGGGTCATTGTCACATTTCTATTTTAACAAGTTTGTTTTGTTTTTTTTTAAATTAAAAAGACATTTGTTTCTAATGCTATGACTAATCCATGAAATGTTTTACCACATGCTGATTCTGCATCTCCTTTAATGTTTGTTACCTTGTAGGAGGGGGGTTGGATGTGCAGAATGACTGAAAAAAAAAAAAAAAAAGGTTGCTATTCCCTCCTGAAACTGACAGGCTTATCCTTGTAGCTCTGGCGCTGGGTTTCCCGCTGCTGGCCCGTGGATTTTGAAGGTCTCTGTGTGGACCACGTTTGAGCCTTGATCCTATCGCTCGGGTCTGCTGCGGGTTTAAACACCGTTACTGGGAGCCCTCTTCTCGCCATGTCAATTCTTGCTTCTTCCGCCGAATTGTAGAGACATACCTCTTCACCGTAAAAGACCCTTAACTTCGCAGGAAATGGCATCTGAAAGCGCAGTTTCTGTTCCCGTAGTACCTTTTTAGCGTCGTTGTATTCCCGGCGCTTTTTAAGAACCTCCGGGGCGTAATCGTGTTCCACGAAGACTTTTCTCTCTTGGTGCATAAATCCTTTTTTCTGCCAAGCCCGTCTTACAACCTCTTGTTTTATTTTGAAATTGGCGAATCTCACTACCACAGAACGTGGGGGCGCTTCCGCCGCTGGCTTTGCGGCTAATGTACGATGAGCCCTTTCTATCTTCAAATCAGTGGTTTGTGGAATATCCAACTTCTCTCTCAGTAAGGATTCCACGCATTCTGCCATTGTGTTGAAACCATCTTCGGCTCCTTCTTTCAGACCGTGTATTCTAATGTTGTCTCTTCTCTGTCTTCCTTCTTGGTCGGTTAGCTTAGCCTCCAGTCTTGACTGTCTTTTGTGTAAATCCAGCACGGAATCTTCAAGCACTTTTATTCTTTCTTCAGCTTCCAAGATTTGGTTCTCGGCCTGGTCCACTCTGCTGTTCGTCCTTTTTAATTCCTCTCTGAATTCACGAAATTCGGCCCGAAATCGTCGTAATTCTTCAAATAACGATTTCAAGCTAACCTTCTTGTTAGCTACGTTCAGCTCCTCGTCTTCTGAACGGAGGTCCTCCAGTTCAGATTCTTCGGCCGATGCGTGTCCTAGCCTGGGAAATGTCAGTTTCTTCTGTTTTTGTTTAGGCATGATGTTTTTGTCTTTTGATTTTTACTCTTCCAAAAATCCGTTAAGTCTGATTTTGAAGATGTTTTCCTGGATTAGGTCTGGGAGCTTCAGCGTTAAGCTGCTATCACCATGGCGTACAGACCGGAAGTCCACAATTCACTGTTTCTACCTTATCTTAACTACTGTGTAGAAGTCTGGGGAAACACCTACAAGACCAACCTAAAGTCAATATGCACATTACAAAAAAAAGCTATAAGGATAATAAATAATGTAGGATATAGAGGCCATACCAATTCGTTGTTTTTAAAGTCACATGTCATAAAGTTCATCGATTTAGTTAAATTTAAGACAGCACAAGTCATGTACAGGGCAATTAATAATCAACTCCCAACTAATATACAAAAAATATTTTAAAAAAAGAGACAATGATCATAATTTGAGAGGAGACTTAAACTTTACAAAACCCAAGATACGAACAACCAAGAAAAGTCTGTGCATATCTGTCTGTGGGGTGGATTTGTGGAACAGTCTGGAGCCAGAAGAAACTATGTACAAACAGAAATCAATTCAAAAAGAGGTATAAACGGGGACTTCCGGTCTGGACGCCATGGCGACTGCAGCTTAACACTGAAGTTCTCAGACCCAACCCAGGATAACACCTTGAAAATCAAACTTAACGGATTTTTGGAGGAGTGAAAATCAAAAGACAAAATCATCATGTCTAAAGGAAAACAGAAGAAACTGAAATTCTCCAGGCCAGGACACGTATCGGCCGGAGAATCCGAACTGGAAGATCTCCGTTCAGAAGACGAGGAACTGGTGATAGCTAACAAAAGGGTTAGCCTGAAATCACTATTTGAGGAGCTACGACGATTTCGCCGAGATGTTACGGCCGAATTTCGGGAATTCAGAGAAGAATTGAAAAGGACAAACAGCAGAGTGGACCAGGCCGAGAACCGAATCTTGGAAACAGAGGATCGAATAAAAGTGCTCGAAGATTCTGTGCTAGACCTACGCAAAAGACAAGCAGCTATAGAGGCTAAGCTAACCGACCAAGAAGGAAAACAAAGAAGAGACAACATAAGAATTCATGGTCTGATAGAAGGAACCGAAAATGGTTTTAACTCAATGGCAGAATGCGTGGAATCCTTACTAAGAGAGAAATTGGATATTCCACAAACCACCGACTTGAAGATAGAAAAGGCACATCGTTCATTAGCCGCTAGGCCGGCGGCGGAAGCGCCCCCACGTTCGGTGTTGGTAAGATTTTCCAATTTCAAAATAAAACAAGAGGTTGTAAGACTGGCCTGGCAGAAAAAAGGATTTATGCACCAGGAGAGAAAAGTCTACGTGGAACACGATTACGCCCCGGAGGTCCTTAAAAAGCGCAGGGAATACAATGACGTGAAAAAGGTGTTAAGAGAGAAGAAATTGCGCTTTCAGACACCATTTCCTGTGAAGTTAAGGGTCTTCTACGGCGATGAAACGTGTCTCTATAATTCGGCGGAAGAAGCAACAGCTGACATGGCGAAAAGAGGCCTCCCGGTAACGGTATTTAAACCCGCAGCAGACCCGAGTGAGAAGATCAAAGCGCAAACATGGACAACACAAAGACCTTCAAAATCCACGGACCAGCAGCGGGAAACCCAGCACCAGAGCGTCGCGGATAAACTATCCGTTTTCAGGTTGGAATAGCGACCTTTTTTTTTTTTTTTTTCTCTTGAATCAATCCGCACATCCAACCCCCCTCATACAAGGTAACAAACATTAAAGGAGATGCATATTCAGCATGTGGTAAAACATTTCATGGAACAATCATATTATTTGAAACAAATAAGTCTTTGTAATAAAAAAAAAAAAAAAACTTGTTAAAATAGAAATGTGACAATAATCCACATGTTCTCCTCATACTAACAAATACTGTTTTTGCGTGAATGTTTGATGTGATGGGGGTGGGAGGGTGCACACAATTTCACAGGGTTTAGGCATAAAAGGAAAAAAAAAAATCATTACAAGTTTGGATTGGGTTCTGAAACTCACGTTAAAAGCATGGGACTACTTTCAGTGGTAAGAGAGGGCCCTCAACATGTAACAGAGTTTGAGGAATTTCCCTCAGAGCCTTCACTCCATCAAGGCTCTTACAGGGTCTTTAAAAAGACCTCAGCTCAGGAAGTTCTTATGACAGCTTTTTGTTTTAAAGTTTTTTACACTATGTTCTTAATGTTTTTCTTGTTTTTAATGTTCTTTCAGTTTCTGAGTAGCACAAAAGAGGGCCACCACACAGTTATACTAAACAAAACAACACAATGGAGAAACAGGGTGTAACCAAAATAATTTCATATAATGTAAAAGGAATCCTGAATCCAGTTAAAAGATCCAAGATTCTAGGCAAAATGAAAAAAGACAAAGCAGGAATAATACTTTTACAAGAAACCCACCTAACAGACGTGGAACACAATAAACTCAGTAGACAAGGGTTTAAAATGATCTCTTCATCTTCATATAAATCAGGGAGGAGGAGGGGAGTAGCGACATTGATATCAACCAAAATTACATTTGAAAAAAAATCAGAACACAAAGATAAAGAAGGGAGATACAGTTTGGTAACTGGGCGGCTAGAGGGAGAAGATATCACCCTGCTGAATGTGTATGCTCCCCCAGGGGCTAACTGGAAATTTTATAAGAATGTATTCGACCTAATGATAACTAAAGCTCAAGGTTTAGTGATATGTGGTGGGGACTTCAATCTTAGACTGAATCCATACTGGGATGCTTCTGGTAATTCCCCACATCAAAATAAACACCCAAAACAGGAAGACTCGGATGCTACTAAAAGAATTGGGAATCTGTGACGTGTGGAGGGAACTCAACCCCAGTGTAAAAGACTATACATTTTACTCAACTCCACATTCATCTTACTCAAGGATTGACTATTTTTTTATGTTTAATAGAGACATTGGAAGAGTAAAAACATGTAAAATAGGACTGATGGATCTCTCCGACCACAGTCCGATCTACATGGACTTAAATATCCAAAAATACACAAATAATACATTTTCTTGGAGGTTAAATTCAAATGTCCTGAAAGGACCATTGAAAGATGAATTGGAATCAGATATTCTCAGATATTTGGAAGATAACGATAATGGAGAAGTATCCCCTTTAATACTGTGGGATGCATGTAAAGCTGTAATAAGAGGAAAGATTATTGCAAAACTGGCAACCCAAAAGAAACTAAGACAAGAAAAACTATCCACATTAGAGTCAGAACTTAGGAACCTAGAAAAAGAACACAAAGGCAACACTCATTCTACTGACTCGCTCAAGATTAAGGAAATTAAAAACCAAATAAATGAGATCTACACAATAGAAATCCAGAAGAAACTTACATTTCTGAAACAAAAATACTATGAAGCAGGCAGTAAATCGGCAAAATTGCTAGCCTATAAATTGAGGAAACATCAAACAGAAAGAGCAATCTACAAAATCAGAGACCCAGTATCAAAGGAAATAAAATTCAGAATTCAGGATATTCTTAAAAACTTCGAGAATTACTATAAGAACTTATACTCCCACAAAAAACATAAAAACGCATCCGAGGCATTCCTAAACACATTAAACCTTCCCCAACTTACGGAGTCACAAAATAAAACACTACTGTCAGAAATACATCCTAAAGAATTGGAAAAAGCAATTATGAAACTTAAAGCTAACAAATCCCCAGGAGCTGATGGCTATACAGCAGAGTGGTACAAAACCTTTAAACAGCAACTATCTCCTCTCCTCCTGAAAACATTTAATTATGTCCTCCACACAGGGGAAATCCCCCCCTCCTGGAGAGAAGGGGTCATTGCAGTTATACCTAAACCTGAAAAGGATAAACTAGAGTGCTCCAACTACAGACCAATCAGTGTACTAAATCAGGACTATAAGCTTTTTACCATTATCCTTGCCAAAAGGTTAGAAAATATACTGACAGACCTAATTCATTTAGACCAAACAGGTTTTATAAGACAAAGACAGACACAAGACAACATTCGACGCACTTTACACATAATTCATCATATAAAAAAATATAACTTAAATGCAGTCATATTGGGATTAGATGCTGAAAAAGCATTCGATTCGGTTGACTGGTCTTTTCTATATAGAATCTTATCCAGTTTCAATTTTCATAACAACTTCATTAGAACTATACAGGCATTATATAAAAAACCAACAGCTAAAATAAGGATTAACGGTAATTTATCATCATCTTTTGAACTGGAAAGAGGATGTCGTCAGGGCTGCCCCCTGTCTCCACTGCTCTTTGCAATCTTCATAGAACCTCTGAGCCAATGGATAAGACAAAACCAAAACTTCAAGGTATTACACTTGGTCAGAAGGAACATAAAATAGCACTCTTTGCTGATGACATTTTAATATACCTAGGGCAGCCGGACACTTCTTTACCAGAACTAACCTCAGTTTTTTCAGAGTATGGAGATTTATCGGGGTACAAATTAAATATGCATAAAACCCAAGTTTTAACATTCAACTATGACCCAAATCATTATTCACTAAGCAAACTCAAAACTAACTGGGAGTCGGAATCTATGAAATATCTGGGGGTCAATATCCCGAAACAACTCAACAAAATTATATCACTAAACTATGATCCACTGGTGACAAAAATAAAATCTGACCTAGCAAGATGGAATATGATACCATTCTTGGGTACTGCACAAAGAATTGAAGCAGTCAAAATGAATATACTTCCACGTCTTCTATACCTTTTCCAAACAATACCGGTAGAACCTCCCAAAAAAACATGGCAGGAGCTGGACAGAAGGATCTCAAGATTCATATGGCAGGGCAAGAGACCTAGAATCAGATATAGAACCCTACAGCTAAACAAAGACAAAGGTGGGCTCGCGCTGCCAAATATCAGGGACTACTTTAAAGCCGCACAAATTAAAACTTTAGTAGAGATATGTAACCCAGTCTACACTGCACAATGGAAGGAGATGGAATGCCAAATAACAAGTGACGATCCCCCTACAGGCGATAATAGGGAACAATGTCTTACCTAAGCTTTTTGAATACACTAACCCGTGATAGAGACCCCGCGTAAAAATTTGGTTTAAGATAGTCAGAGATGAATCAAACTAAAGGAGCCCTATCGACTGCTGCAATGATCGCCTATGATCAGGACTTTTACTCCTAATAAAACAGACACCAGATTTAAAAAGTGGAAGGAGAAAGGGCTGATGAAATATTACGATTTTTTTAAAGGGCAAATCTTAAGAAGTTTTGAAGATTTGAAAAAACAAGGCCTAATAAATCAAGACCTTTACAGGTTCTTCCAGCTTAGACACCACATAAACAATATACTTAAAAAGGAGGTTTTGGAAAGGGCCCAGTCAGGTGTTCTGAAGGTCTTCTTAATGGCATATAAAGGGATCCCAGGGATCAGATACATTTCTAAAATATACCAAGGTCTTCAAGACTTAAAAGGAGACAACACATCTTATATAAAAGAGAGATGGGAAAAAGAGGGGAATTTCACTTTACAACTGGAAATATGGGAAAAGCTAAATAAACAGCAATGGAAAAGTACCTCATCCCTGCAGTGGAGAGAATTTGGATGGAAAAACTTGGCAAGATTTTTCAGAACACCTGCACAAAACAAATTTACCCATAAGGGATTGAACTGTTGGCGCTTGTGTGGTGAAAAGACTGCAAATCATTTTCATGTGTTTTGGTCATGCCCAGTTATCCACCAATATTGGACCAAGGTACAGACAATATTGGGGAAAATATTCAAAATTACAGTTCCCTTTTCTTTTGTAACTTTGTATTTGGGTTTACTACCGGACTCACTGGAAAGACGAGGAGAAAAATACTTATTCAATGTTTTAATATTGGCAAGCAAAAAAGCTCTAACTAAAAAATGGATGTTGAAGGACTGTCCTACACCTGAAGATTGGACTAACGTGATCCAAGACATTTACTCGATGGAAAAGTTGACATTCGCACTGAGACAGGACATGGATGGGTTCATGAACTTTTGGCAACCCTGGATCGCATATGTGTCTTCCATTAGATCTAATCTTTGACAAATACCATTTCAATAATGGTTCTGCTCTTTGTTCCAACGCTACTCAGATGCTCTTTTATCTTTATTTACTTACTTTTTCTTTTTGTTTGTTTTTTACTGGTTTGTTTGGGGGTTTTTTTGTTATTTGTTTCTTGTTTTTTTTTTCTCTTTAATTTCACTTTTTCTTTCACTTTAAAAAAAAAAAAAGGGGGTGTTGTAAGAATTAATCTTCCAATGTTGTCAGATATCAGAAAATAAGGGAACATGTGATGAAAATGTAAACACTGCATTGCTGTAACGACCTGTATACCCTTTACAAAAACTTAAATAAAAAAAAAAAAAAAAAAGAGGTATAAACATTATTTGCTGAAAGGATATATGTTAGAAGGGTAGTATTTATATGTACGATTCACTATGCTCACTCTGGGACACTATGGAATGGTGGGTGGGACAGCACTGTGTATATCTGTGTTGTTTGAGGCTGGTTTTGATGTATGGATATCAATGTATGTTAGGATGGATGGGTGTTAATGTTGATATGTACAAAATACAGTAAATTGTTTACTTGGGGTCTTAAATGTGGTAATTTGTATATAATTCACATGGGTGCATTTATGGAAAAGAGGAGATGGAATTAATAAGTGTTCACTTCTTCCTTCTCCCTTTTTAACACTGTATACTGTTACTTTATTGCATTTGTCATTTGTTTTGTTTTTGTTATACTTTTTTGTTCGAAATAAAGTATCTATCTATCTATCTGTATAAGGTACATCAGTGTCAGATTGCACCATCCGTTGTTGTTTGAGCCAAAGTGCACTTCATGGGAGACGACCAAGGAGGCCACGCACTGTTGAAAACAAATCATAAAAAAGCCAGACTGGAATTGCCAAACTGCATGTTGACAATCCACAAAGCTCTGGGAGAATGTCCTATGGACAGACGAGACAAAACTGGGAACTTTTTGTCAGGCACCATGCTCTATGTTCACAGACGGCAAAAATGAAGCAAACCAAGAAGAAGAACACTGTCCCTACTGTGAAACATGGAGGAGGTTCTGTTATGTTCTGGGGCTGCTTTGCTGCCACTGCACAGGGTGTCTTGAATCTGTGCAGGGTACAATGAAATCTCAAGACTATCAAGGTATTCTAGAGAGAAATGTGCTGCCCGGTGTCAGACAGCTTGGTCTCAGTCGCAGGTCATGGGTCTTGCCACAGGATAATGACCCAAAACACACAGCTAAAAACACCCAAGAATGGCTAAGAGCGAAACATTGGACTATTCTAAAGTGGCCTTCTATGAGCCCTGATCTAAATCCTATTGAACATCTGTGGAAGGAGCTGAAACATGCCGTCTGGAGAAGACACCCTTCAAACCTGAGACAACTGGAGCAGTTTGCTCATGAGGAGTGGGCCAAAATACCTGCTGGGAGGTGCAGAAGTCTCTGACAGTTACAGAAATCATTTGATTGCAGTGATTGCCTCAAAAGGTTGTGCAACAAAATATTAAGTTAAGGGTACCATCATTTTTGTCCAGGCCTGTTTCATGAGTTTGTTTTTTATAATAATTCTGTTGAACCACAATTCAAAAGCATTGTCTGATTTTCATTGGTTAATTTTCATAGAATTTTTATTTATAAGATAAGCCTTTATTAGTCCCACAACGGGGAAATTCCAGGATTGCAACAGCACAGGGATAGCAACACTCAGAGCAACAATCAGAAGGCAAGAAAAAAAAAACAAGCAAGCAAGAGCAGCTAATAAACATATGTACGTATTACTATAAAATATATATATATACACACACACACAGACACACAGTGCAGAGCATTGTAGCTGGATGGAATAAATATATGAATATATGAACACACAGTGCAGAGCATTGTAGCTAGATGGAATAAATATGTAAATATATAAACACCCACAGTACGGAGCATTGCAGCTAGGTGGAATAAATATGCAAGTATATAAACACACACAGTGCGGAGCAATGTAGCTAGATGGAATAATATGTAGATATATAAATATATAAACACCCACAGTACGGAGCATTGTAGCTAGATGGAATAAATATGCAAATATATAAACACACACAGTGCAGAGCATTGTTGCTAGATGGAATGAAACAGCATAACCGTCTACTTAGTTATCCTACATGGTATGATTATGTGCCCATACATATTCTCACCCTCCATAGCGACCGGTATGTTCCTAGTTGTATGCCGGAGGGGACCATTGTGTAAGTCTATTGCATCTTTTGCATTCAAAAAACTATTAGTTTGTTACGTCTTTTTGCTATCTCTGCGAGCAGCCCTGCTTAGGTTGTACAGTCTGACAGCCGTTGGTAGGAAGGACCTACGAAACCTCTCGGTTGTGCACCTGGGATGATGTAGTCTGCTGCTAAATGAGCTCCTCAGTGCATTCAGTATGTCCTGCATAGGGTGGAACTCGGACTCCAGCAGAGATGACAGTTTAGCCACCGTCCTTCTCTCTCCTATCTCCTCCATCGGATCAAGGCGCTGCCCCAGGACAGAGCTAGCTTTCTTAATCAGTTTGTTCAGTCTCTTCCTATCGGCTGCAGTAATGCCACTGCCCCAGCAGACCACTCCAAAAGTGATGGCTGATGCCACCACCGTGTCATAGAATGACTTCAGCAGCGCCCCTTGTACACCAAAAGACCTGAGTCTCCTCAGCAGGAACAGCCTGCGCTGTCCCTTCTTGTAGAGTGCATCAGTATTGTGTGACCAGTCTAGTTTATTGTTCAGATGAATACCCAGGTACTTATAGGATGTCACCATCTCGATGTCTGTTCCCTGTATATTTACTGGTACTGTGAGGGGCTGCCCATGCCTGCGGCAGTCCACCACCAGCTCCTTAGTTTTCCTCGCGTTGATCTGGAGGCAGTTCCGATGGCACCAGTCCACGAAGTCCTGGATAAGCCCTCTGTACTCAGCTTCATCTCCATTGGAGATGAGGCCAACGATCGCAGAGTCATCAGAGAACTTCTGTAGATGGCAGTGTGGTTGTGTTGTGTGAGAAGTCCGCAGTATAAAGAGTGAACAGGAAGGGAGCCAGCACCGTTCCCTGGGGGGCCCCCGTGCTACTGATGATCGTGTCGGACACACAGTCCCGGGTTCTCACAAACTGAGGCCGGTTCGTGAGGTAGTCCAGGATCCATGATGACAGGTGCTGGTCCACCCCTGCGCGCAACAGCTTGTCCTTCAGGATCATCGGTTGGATGGTGTTGAAAGCACTGGAGAAGTCAAAGAACATGATCCTCACCATATTCCCGGGCTTCTCCAGGTGGGACAGAGAACGGTGAAGGAGGAAGATCACCGCATCCTCCACCCCAATGCCATGCTGGTAGGCGAACTGGAGTGGATCCATCGCTGGTTCCACCAGGGGGCGGAGGTGAGCAAGGAGCAGTCTCTCCAGGGTCTTCATCAAGTGGGACGTCAAGGCCACCGGTCTGTAGCTGTTCAGGTCTTTGGGGTGGGAAGTTTTTGGTACAGGTACCACACAAGATGTTTTCCACAGCTGTGGTACCCTCCCCAGTTTCAGGCTCATGTTGAAGATATACGTCACAATCCCACACAGCTGGTCTGCACAGGACTTGAGGAGCTTTGCGCTGATGCCGTCCGGTCCCGGCGCCTTCCTCGCCTTGATCTTCCTCAGCTCCGTCCTCACCTGGGTCCTGGTCAGGGTCAGGATGGGGGGCTGTGTGTTGGGAGTGGGGGGGTGTTGGTAGAGTGGGGAGTGGGCAGCAGGACTTGATTTCTTTAGAGGCAGCAGTGGTTGTTGTGCAGTCAGGGGGGAGGGCGGTTGGTCAAATCTATTGAAAAACAGATTCAGGTTGTTCGCCCACTCCCTGCCCCCTGTGGCCTGGGGGGAGGTATTCTGGAGCCCCGAGATGGTTTTGAGGTTTCTCCAGACCCCGCTGATGTCGCTCTGTTGCAGCTTGTCCTCCATCTTCTTCCTGAAGCTGTCCTTGCCTTCTCTGATCTTTCTCCTCAGCTCCCTCTGTACGGACTTCAGCATCTCCCTGTTCCCCGACCTGAAGATCCTCTTCTTCTCTCTCAGAAGTGTTTTTATCTCAGGGTTGATCCAGGGTTTGTTGTTTGAGTGACGCCGTATGGTCTTGGTGGGAACGGATTTGTCCACACAGAAGCTGAGGTAGCCCGTGAAGGTGTGAATGAGGCCATCGATGTCCTCACCATGTGGATCGCAGAGCTGCTTCCAGGCGGTGGCTTCAAAACAGCCCTTTAGGGTGTCCATTGTCTCCTCAGACCATAACTCCACAGTGTGCATGGCCGGAGGTTGTCTGTGCACTAGGGGTTTGTACACCGGCCGGAGATGAACCAAGTTGTGATCCGATCTCCCGAGTGGGGGTAGTTGTGATGAGGTGTACGCCTCCTTAGTGTTTGCGTAGAATAAATCCAGTGTTTTATTGTCTCTAGTGTGGCATGTGACATACTGGGTGAACGTGGGTAGAATGGGAGACAGTGAAACATGGTTGAAATCGCCTGAGATGAGGAGAAGAGCATCTGGGTGTTCTGTCTGCAGCCTGCTGGTTACTGAATGGATGACGTCACGTGCTGTCCCAGCGTTCGCCGTCGGATTTGCATAAACAACAATGCAGATCACGTGTGAGTGTTCTCTCGGGAGATATGTAGGCCTCATGCTAACAGCTAGCAACTCAATGTCTTTGCTGCAGTGTCGTTGTTTAACAGTGATATGTCCCGGTCTGCACCAGTTGTTGTTAACATACATGATCACTCCACCGCCCCTAGCCTTGCCACTGTCTGGTGTTCGGTCAGCTCGTATCATGTGAAAACCCTCCAGCTCAATGTTAGCATCTGCTGCTAGTTCAGTTAGCCACGTCTCAGTAAACAAAAGGAGAGAGCACTCCCGGTATGTGCTATCATAACGGGAGATAGCCGCTAGCTCATCTAACTTTCCCAGTATCGACCGTACATTTCCCATGACAACAGATGGAAGGGAGGGTCTGTACCTTATATTTTTTGTCCTCCGCCTTACTCCAGCCCGGCAGCCGCGGCGTTTTCGCCTCAGTTCACTCGGTATGTCGAGTTTTTCCAATGGGACCGGGTGGCGGTTGAATGCTAGCAGCTGTTCTCTGCTGTATCGTATCCTGCTATAGACAGTGGCTCCGTCCACCGGCTCAGGAGACATTTAGGACGATCTGTGTGTCCGTGATATAAGTGGGGTGAAAAAAAAAGACGGATCAAAAGAGAGAGGAAGGGAAAAAGACTCGGAATCGAGCCGCTGTTGCAAAAGGCAGCCGACTCGTGTGGCGCCGAGAGAAAAAAAAAAAAAAAAAAAAAAAAAAAAAAAAATATTATTACCACTTTTGTCAGATTCAAGTTATTTCTGTGACCATTGTGGGTTTTTTTCTTTCATTAACAGAGGGGTACCAACAATTTTGTCCATGTGTGTATCTCCTGCATGAGCTGCTGTGAAAGTAAATTTTGTTCAGCCCTGAATCAGTTAACACCGCGAGCTTCTTCTCAGCCACCAGTAACAGAATGAGAGCTGGGAGCAAAAAAGTTACCAGGGGGACTGATGAAATAATCGCCCGCCAGACCCCCCATAGCTACTGAAAGGCCGCATCTTTTGGCTTAATCGGGCAATTTGGTAGTTTATGCTCCATAGAGCCGCAATACATACAAGTGCCAGCCTTTCTCCAGCACTGGTGCTCCTCCGAACTGAAGAGGGCTCGACCCAGGACCATTGGCTTGGAGAAGGAATCGAGTTTGGTGGAGCTCGTAGTAGGGGAGGGGGGTGTGCTTGCGAGGAGGCTGGACTGAAGAAGGCCTTCTTCTCCTTCGCACATTTATGGTACCGATTATCTAGGTTCAAGGCCTGTTCGATCAGCTCATCCAGAGAGGAGGGGCTCAAATGAACCACCAGATCGTCACAGAGGTTTGAACTCAGAACCAGGAGGAAGGCACTGCGTAAGGCAACGTTGTTCCACCCGGAGTCTGCCGTGACGACTCGGAACTCCACAGAGAAATCGGCTGCAGACCTATTCCCCTGTCGGAGCAACATAAGGCAGCTCATGATGTTCCTTTCACTCTCCAAATGATTGAATGCCCGGGAAAACTCCTGCACAAATCGTTTGAAAGTATAACTGAGGCCCTCGGAACTGTCAAGAATGGACTGAGCCCAATTTAGCGCCCGATCCTGGAACAGGAGGGTCATGAAGTAAATCTTGGATGTGTCATCCGTGTACTCCCCCCCTCCCCCCCACCTGCTGCAAATAAAGGCTGATGTGGAGCAAGAACCCCTTACATCCCCCCACCTACCTACATACGGGGCAGGTGAAGGAACTGTGATGGTCCAGCAGGTGGTGGTACCCGCCGGAACAGCAGGTTGGAGAAGAAGGGCCCAGACGAAACATATGGCAGAGGTGCTCTGAGACTGCAGTCAACTGTTGCATCATAGTTTGCAACTGCTCTGTGAGCATAGCCACCTGTCACTCTGTGACTGTCACGCAGTGGCCCTCGCGAGCCACCATAAGACGCCAAAAGTCGCCAGTGAGGTTTGCATGATGGTTTATTCACAACACAAGAACACACAAAGTAATGAGCCGCTGTGGGCTAAAACACACTACACAAGACACAAGGGATCGTAAGGCTAACACACAGCTACTTACAATCTTGACCAGGAACAGGGAATAAGTGACATCTGAGACGAGAACCACTCGCTCAACGTCTGGCAAGGAATATTGACAATTATTGATGAGACTGCTGCATTGTACTGTTCTCAGCGTCCGCTTAAATGCCGGGCTGCTGATGACCATAAATGCAGCACAGCTGTTGGGCTTTGACAGCAGGAAGCTCCTCCGAGCGCTGTCACAATAAGAGCTCGGGGAGCCAGAAGGTAAACACTGCTGTCAAATCTGGTGGAGAAGATGTATGGCCCGAGCGCGGACGAGATCGGCGCTCGAACCATGACAGTGGCGTCTGATCAGAAAAGCGCAGAGTGCTCCCCTGATGTAGCGCCTGCTGAGCCTCGGTCGTGGCTGGACCGTTATGTTACGACTAATTAGCTGGAGGCTCACGTGCAAGGCAACACCAGAAGAAAAGCACTCAGACATGGGAAAGACATTTTAGTGCAATTTATTGAAAACACACACATGTAAAGAAAATGGCACACGCCGGAGGAGCACACAGCCTGCAGGGGGAGAGAGCGAGAGCTGATTTGGCACAGGAAATAATATTGAGAATAAAGGGGTGTGTGCTGAGGATATCTTACAAGATTTGAGCAAAGAACCCGGCAGTGAAATCCAGCTGGGAATTGAAGGAGCCAGCGGGGCTGAGCTGGCGAGAGGAACTGGAGAAGGTCTGACCGGGTGGATTAGGTGAGCTTCGGAGATGGTGATGATGGGAGCAGATGAGCGCGCTGCAATCCCGGGGACACACCACTGAGACGGCAGCAACCTGGGGAAACAGGAGGAGAAGGAAGATTAGGCTAGAGTTTCAGTAAATAGACTTTAACCTTGACTACTGCAGCAGCATCCAGCGGTCCAACACTGAAGCATTCACAGACTGATCCTTTTAAATGCTGGCAGTGAAGAGGCAGCAGATGCATCCACTCACGCAGGTGCGGTGATGACCAACGGAGCCGGGAAACAGACAAGGAACCTCCCACAGAAAGGGAGAGGGAGCGCACTCACCCGATCATCACAGTTCCCACCGTGCGCAGTCTGCCACCTCCATAACCATAGAGCAGCGCTGGGCTACCTTTTATTCTGTAGTGGGGGAAAAATTTCCTCACTGTGGCCCAATTCAATAACGATCCCTCCGCCCCCGTGTCAACCAGCAGCGGCACCTCCTCACCATCCAGCGTCACCTTGTAGAATGTGAACCCTTTGATACTCGGGGACACTGCATGGACAGTTGCTGGGGCGAGTGACTTTATTTTTCTCTGTGGGTTCTCCAGCTTGGACATACAACACACACCCTGGCATAATGATTCAAGCGTCCACACTTACTACAGCGCTTCCCTCTAGCTGGGCATTCCCTAGCCTTGTATTGGTGTTTCGTGGACCCACAACCCATGCACAAGGGTTTTCTTGGGGCAGACCTTCGGTTGATAGTGTTGGTTTCTGCATTGCCGTTGGTCACACTATCCTCGCTGTCTGGGTCCACTACTAGTGCTGCAGCAGTAGGCCCCAGCTGCCGTTTGTGAATGGTGCCACAATGGCAAAGCTAGCTTGTCTGCGGTCTCCACTTGGGAGAGTTAGCTTGACAATCTCGGATAACATTGGGTCACACTGCGCCGAGAGTCTGCCTAGCCTGTAAAGCATTGCTGTTGTGTGCTCCGCAGCTGGTCACATACCCATTCCCCTCTCCAATGGCCTGAAACAACTCTCGCTGGTCAGCTGCCATAGGTCGGCGACAAACTGGCGGACAGGCTCACCTAATCACTTGTGTTGTTGTCGGAACCAAATCCTCCAGACGGTGATGTTGTTCGGGGTGTGGAAACAGTGCGCTAGCAACTCGATCACATTCTCAAACGGGTCAGTAGCTCCGAGTGTACGCAGGATATGCTGGCCCTCAATCCCCAAATTATGCACCAGAAGCGCACGTGCCCTCAGTGCTCTTACCCCAGGATGAGCACCACGATGTAGCCCTAAAAGGCAGCAAAACCATCTTGGCCAGGGCACAGGTGACTCGCCCAGGAGCTCCAGAAAGGGCCGAAGTGTTGAAACACACGCCTCCATGTTTATCTCATTGCCAAAATGTTATGTCAGAATTACCTCTGTAATGACAAGGCCAGGTGCACAGTTGAACTTTCACTTATTAAAGGGGTTGATCACACACAATACAGCCACCAGGCAGGGGCATTGGCAAAGAGGCCGAATAAAGATGCCCATTGGTATTTATAGGGTGGTGCATTGGACCACCATTGGATCCAGGACCCTCAATGGGGCCCGGCTCAGCTTGAGGCATTGTTGCCGAGCCCACCAATCCCTCATGCTCATCGGTCTTGTCCCGACCTCTTCCAGTGCAGGTGTAACATGCGCCATCATAGCCGTAGACCCTCTGTCCCATTGCGGCCAGACTCCAGAGACATCTGGGCCTAACCCTTCAGTGCCACTCATTGGTGCAGGCACTTTGCCATCCCGCTTGGTACTCCCCTCGACCGTTTCCCAAGCGCCGGCACTGAGACCCTCCTGTGCTGACCCTGAGCAAACTTGGTCCCGCTTGACCGCCATGGCATCTGGTAGTTCTTCATCCCACACCACATCTTCATCAGTTACTGGAATCGGGGGGTTCCACTGGCCACAGCCCAACCCAACTCCTCCCCTGCGTCGTCTTTGATGGCGAAACCCAGTTTGTAAAATAAATTGCAGCCCATGATGTTATTGCCCCATGCTGTCACGTGGAATGTGAAGTCGAGCACCGTTGCAGACTTGTACTGAGCAGTCAGCTCCAAAGTCTCGACCGTGTAGAACCTTCCACCTCCATAACCGTACAGCGGCACTGGGTGGCCTCTAACTCTGTGGTGGGGAAAAAACCTCTTCACCGTGGCCCAATTCAGCAGTGAACCCTCTGCTCCCGTGTCAATCAACAGCGGCACCTCCATGTTGTCCAGCCTCACCATGCAAAACATGTACCCGTCATGTCTGGAGACACCATTTGGATGGTTGCCTGGGGCAGGTGGAACAGTTCTTCTTCCGTGGACTCTCCTGGTTAAATTCACGGCACATTGTGGCAAAATGGTCCAAGTGACCACATCTGTTACACTGTGCTCCTCTCTCTGGGCAGTCCTTTGGCCTTTTTTCTGGTGTGTCTTTGAGCCACAACCCATACAGAGGGACTTTCACGGGGCGCTCTGCTTGTTGAGCTCCCTGAGCCCCAGCACGGCAAAGTAATTCTGAAAGGCCCCATACCACCTAGGCCAGGGCACCGGTGGTTCTCTGGGTGCCTCGGGGAAAGGGAGGATAGGGACAATGCACGCCTCCATGGTGTAATCCGACATCACCAATGTTATGTCTGATATTATCTGCTGAACAGAAGAGGCACGGTGACTTGGAACACAGCTTTATTTAGCTTTACTCACACTGACAGCTATTGACAGATCACCGGCTAAGCTCAGGCAAGAGAGACTAAAAAGATGGCCGATCCAGCCTTATATAGGGCAGGGCAGAGTGTGTGGAATCTCCTCCTGTACAGTCTGTCTGTGATGTGCCAGTAACACCAGTTAATGTGCCAGGTGAATTGTCTTTCGGGACAAGCTGTCCTTTGGAGCAGTCAGGGTCTTCCGCCTTTATCTCTGACGGCCATGTATCTCTAGGTGGTGCTGTTAAAGTACCTGTAAAAATCTTAAAGGATACGGGTGTCTCAAACTCATTTACTTTAGAATCTGTTTTGCCCTTTTCTGAGATTACAGCTACAGGTGATTATGTCCTGGTGAGGGGTATGGAGCCGCCAGTGTTTCCTGCTCCGATACATAAATTTCAACTGGACTGTGGTTTGGTTCAGGGAGACGTGGCCATGGCTGTGCGTTCTGCATTGCCTGTTCCTGGGGTGCATATCATCTTAGGGAATGAGTTTGAGTAGAATTGTCTCCGCCTCACAATGTAATGTCTTTTCCCTCTAGTAATGTTTCTCCTGATTTGTGCTCAGTTCCTTCTGTGCCAGAGATGCACGATCAGCTCATTGGTAAATGGTATTTGCTTATATAGCACTTTTTCTCATCTCTGGATGAGCAAAGTGCTTTGCAGATCCTGCTATCCACCCATTTACACACTGATGGCAGCAGAGCCGCCATACACAGGCGCTGGCCTGACGAGCAGGAGCAACAGGAGGTTCAGTGCCTTGCTCAAGGACACTTCAACATGCAGACTGCAGACAGAGTGGGAATTGAACCCCTGACCCTCCAATCAGTAGTTGGCCACACTACACCTGCGGCACACTACACCTGTGCCGCAGCCGCCACCAATTGGTGAATTGGTTCCAGCGTGCACAGTGACACCCGTGGTGCTGGCTGTGCTAATTTATTGTACTGATTCGGAAATCCTGTGTGTGGAGCCACCACATGTGTTTTCTGGGTGTGACTTGTCAGTAACGCCAGGTGATGTGTCAGAGGAGCTGGTTTCTGTGACAGTCAGCAGGAATAATCAATTTGTCCTTTTATCTTTGACTTTGACAATGTCACCCAAAACCACGTGACATTCACGTGGTTTTGGGTGACATTGTCAAAGTGCCTGCCAATTTGGTTCCTGATGAAGGATGTTCATGTACACCTGAGCAGGAGTTTGTGTCAAACTGTCAGCAGGAGCAATGAGTTTGTCCTGTTGGTGTTTCTGATGGTCAGTTTTCTTTGGATGACACTGTGGAAGAACCTGTTAAATTAGTTTTTGAGGAGGTCTGTGGAATTAAACCTGATCAGAAGAAGGAAACCCAGCTTTGCCAGAATAATCTGTTGAAATCAGATTACTCCCAGGAAAAGCTGGTTTGTGAACCAGGGGGAGTGTGTCACAACTGCAGGTCGATTCAGCTGCTGCAGGGTCTGTGAGCGCACCTGTGTCAGATGATGACATCATGGTGGCTCCTGATCAGTGTGGGTTGCAGGGTGAGCTAGATAAATCTGGGTCACTGCAGAACCTGCATGGACTGTGGTTTGCTCCTGAGCTGTGCTATCTTGCTTCTGGGCTGAGACCTCTGGTTGTCTTGTCGAGTCTTGACAGTGGTCATCCTCCTGATGGACACCTCTATTTTTTCTGGCTTGCTGTGGACTTGGGTCGGCATCCTGACAGGTTTTCTTTGTCTGTCCAGTTTACCCTGGATTTTGGTCGTCCTCCCGAAGGACATCTGTTTCTATTTGGAGTACAGGTTTTAACTGATGCATTTGTTTTGTGTTTTTGTTGCAGACCTCCTGTTTGGACATCCACCACACTACAGGGCTCGGAATGTTGTGGTAGATGCCCTGTCCAGAGCACCGAGTTCCTAGGTGTTGGACTTAGGGATTCTTGTCTGTGGTTACCTTTGCCACCTGTTAACTACCTTAAGTTGCTTCTCCAGGCACGAGAGTTGCTGGGTAGCTGACAGGTTTGGATGGGTTGGCGGGGTGTCTACACCAGGACTTGATAAAGTAAAAAAAATAGTGGATCTGTACATAGTTTGTGGTATTTTAAAGGGATATAGAAAACTGTAAATAAATAGAATAGAATAGACTTTATTTGTCATTATAACAAGTACAACGAAATTAAAATGCAAACCAGTCAGTGAATTAAAAGTAAAAAGAAGCTTAAAAAGATTATATGCATTACTAATTTTAAATATCACACACACTCAGTTTCACAGTTTCAAACCTCATGTTCTGCTAGAGTTCAGGGAGGTAATTGCGGTCGGATAAAAACTGTTTTTGAATCTGTTTGTCCTTGTTTTAATTGCTCTAAACCGCCTTCCTGATGGTAGTAGTTGGAAGAGAGCTTGACCGGGATGAAAGGGGTCCTTCGAGATTTTTTGTGCCTTTTTTAAGGCAGCAGGCGTGGTGCAGATCTTCAAGGCTGAGGAGAGGGCAACCAACAATTTTTTGGGCTGTGTTGATGACAGTCTGAAGAGCTTTCTTCTGAGCTACCGTGCAGCTGCTGAACCAAATACAAACACAATAAGTTAGAATGCTCTCAATAGAGCAACGATAAAAAGACAACAGCAGTCTCTGACAGATGTTGTTTCCTCTCAACACCCTGAGGAAATGTAGTCTCTGCTGGGCTTTTTTCAGCAGCTCAGTTGTGTTCACCCCCCATGTCATGTCCTCCTGAATATGGACCCCCAGGAAGCGGAAAACCTCGACCCTCTCCACACCCATACCATTAATAGTCAAAGGTTGAATGTCTGTTTTATTTCTTCTGAAGTCTATGATGACCTCCTTTGTTTTTGTGACATTTAAAAGAAGGTTGTTGTCCCCACACCACTCTGTCAACTGCTGCACCTCGCCCCTAAAACCGGTCTCATCTCCCACGGAGATGAGCCCCACCACTGTGGTGTCCTCGGCAAACTTGATGATGCTGTTGCTGTGGTGTATGGGGGTGCAGTCATAGGTGTAAAGGCTGTACAGTAGGGGGCTCAGCACACAGCCTTGTGGGGAGCCGGTACTGAGACTAATGGTGGTGGACATGTGAGGTCCCACTTTTACCCTCTGGCTGCGATCTGAGAGGAAACTTTGGATCCAAGTACAAATGTAATATGGCAGTCCAAATACCCTGAGTTTGGACACCAGTCTGCCGGGGAGGATGGTGTTAAAGGCGGAGCTATAGTCCACAAATAGCATCCACACATAGCTCTCTGGCTGCTCCAGGTGAAACAGGGCAGCGTGGAGGGCCGTGGCTACAGCATCCTCAGTGGATCTGTTGGTTCTATAAACGAACTGGTGGGGGTCCAAACACTGTGGGAGAAGTGATATGATATGGGTTCTGACTAGCTTCTCAAAACACTTCATCACCACTGGAGTCAGAGCCACTGGCCGGTAACCATTAAGACTGGTAACATTGTGTTTTTTGGGTATAGGAATTATGGTGGAGGATTTTAAACAGTGTGGGACAGTGGACTGTGACAGGGACCGGTTAAAAATCCTAGTAAAGATTCCAGTCAGCTGGTACGCACAGTCCTTCAGCACACGCCCGGAGACACCGTCAGGTCCAGTGGCCTTCCTTGGATTGACCGCTCCCAGAACTCTCCTCACCTCATACTCCTTGACAATGAGGCTTGGGCTACTGGGAGCTGTGGGCTCCGTTGTTGTTTCTATCTCTGGAGGCTCCACCTCAAAACGAGCAAAGAAAACATTCAGGTCCTCTGCCAGCAAGGGGCTCCCTGCAGCCGCTCTAGGGTTGGCTCTGAAATTAGTGAGCTGCTGCACCCCCTCCCACACCTGTCTGCTGTTATTACTATCCAGGTGGTCCTCAATCCTCCTCCTGTATTCCCTCTTGGCCTTCCTGATGCCTCTTTTCAGGTTAGCCCGGGCTAAGCTATAATGAGCCGTGTCGCCTGACCTGAAGGCAGCTCTCCTCTCCCTCAACAGTTTCTGGACCTCCCGGGTCATCCAGGGCTTTCTGTTAGGATAGATCCTGATGTCTTTTTCAAATGTGACAGCTATGAACTAGGAATATTTATTCTAGGATGATAAATTCTTGTAGATTGTTTGTAGCTCAGTCTGTGTAGGCCTTCCAATTGGGAAATCCATTTTTTTGTGTGTGTGTGTGTGGGGGGGGGGGGTGTTATGGCCCGCTCCTTTGCGGAGTGGGGCCTCTCTGTATTTTTTTCCCTGTGCTGTAGGTGGAGCTGTGAAGGCCCATCCCTGGCTGAGAGGTGCCTATATACTCCATCCCTGCATACCTGTCAGTAGCGTGTTGTGCTCCTGTGGAGGCCAGTCGCCTCTCTGCTGTGTCAGCGCGTTCTGCTCCTGCTGGAGGCCAGTCACCTTCCTGGAGTTTGTGCTCTTCCTGCTTCTGTTTTTGTTGTCTGTGGCTTGGTCAGGGTTGTGCTGGTGGCCCTTGGTTTGTGTTGTCTGTAGCCTGTAGGCTGTCTGGTTTGGGTTTTCCGATGGGCATTATTACAGCCCCTGACAGATGCGTATGATCGCTGGGTTGGCCAGTGATTAGTTTTCTTTGTTCCATTACACACACACACACACACCACTGATTTTGCACCTCCGTGTGGTCTCCCTTTTATGTCCAAGCCAGTGGGCCAGGCTTGTGACAATGCAATAAGAAATTTAGGAACATACCGCAAGTAGTGATAGGCGAATGATACGAGGCTTCGGAGCATGTACAGAACGTGTAAATAAACACTTGAGAATACTAGAGTTCTGGATCTAATGTCCCTAGGTAAGGCACTTGGGAATGTCAGGAGGTTGGATCGCTAGCTATCAGGACCTAAGAACATGTACGGAACATGGATAGAATGCTAACGTTACATGTACAAGTTTAAAAAAAAATACTTGCAACCACTAGCTAGTAGGACCACTCTGTACAGAATGTGGATGGAATGAGTACGGAACATTCCATATGGAACACTGGCAGAACATGTACAGAACACGGACGGAACATTCTGTACCGTACCGTTTGTTCCATGTTTTACTAATCACCACAGTTTTCACACGATACACAATACAATCCATGTGGCCCGTGGTCATTTTATTTAATCTTGGGTGTTCAGATCAGTAGAGTACCTCTGTCATACTATATGGACATAGATTAGATTACACTTAATTATACACTGAAATGAGCTACTGGGGGGAATGAATCTTAAGTGAAAGCTAACTGGAAGTTAGCTGGCCATGGCTAACATTTTCATGGCAAATGGCGGCACCATATTGTGTGTGTAATTTCTGTTTTGATGGCTCCTGCAGCACTGTGATAACAGGCTAAACAAACAATTGATCGTTGTATTTATAGTAATCATATACAGTAAGCTATGTTATGGAACGTTATGAACACAAATACAGGCTCTTTGCATTCTGTAGTGCATGTACAGAGCAATAATAATCAGGACGATAAATATTAGCACATTGGAATCAAATGGGCATGAGCAGTTTAATATGTTTTATAGTACTTCCCATTGCATTAGTAAATTTCTGCAGCATTAATAAATAAAACATTAGGCTAAGGATACTGTGTACAGTTACCAACTCAACATAAGTGCTGCCAGGTCTCACTCTTTTATTTTGCACTCAAAAAGAAGGAAAATACTGCCAATATCGTGTCAACTTCCTTCAGATTTTTACACAATAAGAGCTCTCAAGTCAGTGGTGTCAAGGTATGGTCAAGGCTGATTACTATGGCAACCAGACTGAACATGTTGTAAAACTGATTGTAAGGTAAAGTGTTTGGATATCACTGTTATTTTGTGGCTTAAAACGTTATCAAGGAAGTGGTAGGGAAATGTGGACACACACACACTGGCTGGTCTCACAGATGTACCCACCAAGACCATACGGTGTTGCTCGAACAACAAACCCTGGATCAACCCTGAGATAAAAACACTTCTGCGAGAGAAGCAGAGGATCTTCAGGTCGGGGAACAGGGAGATGCTGAAGTCCGTACAGAGGCAGCTGAGGAGGAAGATCAGAGAAGGCAAGGACAGCTTCAGGAAGAAGATGGAGGACAAGCTGCAACAGAGCGACATCGGTGGGGTCTGGAGAAACCTTAAAACCATCTCTGGGCTCCAGAATACCTCCCCCCAGGCCATGGGGGGCAGGGAGCGGGCAAACAATCTGAACCTGTTTTTTAATAGATTTGACCAACCCCCCCCCCCCCCCCCCCCCCCCGACTGCACACCAACCACTGCCGCCTCTAATGTCATTGAGACCTGCTGTCCACACCCCACTCCACCAACACCCTCCCACTCCCGGCACACAGCTCCCCAACCTGACCCTCACTAAGACCCAGGTGAGGACGGAGCTGAGGAAGATCAAGGTGAGGAAGGCCTCGGGACCGGACGGAATCAGCGCGAAGTTCCTCAAGTCCTGTGCAGACCAGCTGTGTGGGATTGTGGAGCACATCTTCAACCTGAGCCTGAAGCTGGGGAGGGTACCACAGTTGTGGAAAACATCTTGTGTGGTACCTGTACCAAAGACTTCCCACCCCAAAGACCTGAACAGCTACAGACCAGTGGCCCTGACGTCTCACATGATGAAGACCCTTGAGAGACTGCTCCTTGCTCACCTCCGCCTCCTGGTGGGACCAGTGATGGATCCACTCCAGTTTGCCTACCAGCATGGCATTGGGGTGGAGAATGCAGTGATCTTCCTCCTTCACCGTTCTCTGTCCCACCTGGAGAAGCCCAGGAACGCGGTGAGGATCATGTTCTTTGACTTCTCCAGTGCTTTCAACACCATCCAACCGATGATCCTGAAGGACAAGCTGCTGTGCGCAGGGGTGGACCAGCACCTGTCATCATGGATCCTGGACTACCTCACTAACCAGCCACAGTTTGTGAGAACCTGGGATTGTGTGTCCGACGCAATCATCGGAAGCACGGGGGCCCCCCAGGGAACGGTTTTAGCTCCTTTCCTGTTCACCCTTTATACTGTGGACTTCTCACACAACACAACACATTGCCATCTACAGAAGTTCTCTGACGACTCTGCGATCGTCGGCCTTATCTCCAACGGAGATGAAGCTGAGTACAGAGGATTTAACCAGGACTTTGTGGACTGGTGCCATCGGAACTGCCTCCAGATCAACGCGAGGAAAACTAAGGAGCTGGTGGTGGACTGCTGCAGGCAAGGACAACCCCTCACAGCACCAGTAAATATCCAGGGAACAGACATCGAGATGGTGACATCCTACAAGTACCTGGGTGTTCATCTGAACAATAAACTAGACTGGTCACACAATACCGACGCACTCTACAAGAAGAGACAGCGCAGGCTGTTCCTTCTGAGGAGACTCAGGTCTTTTGGTGTACAGGGGGCGCTGCTGAAGACATTCTACGACACGGTGGTGGCATCAGCCATCACTTTTGGAGTGGTCTGCTGGGGCAGTGGCATTACTGCAGCCGATAGGAAGAGACTGAACAAACTGATCAAGAAAGCTAGCTCTGTCCTGGGGCAGCGCCTTGACCCAGTGGAGGAGATAGGAGAGAGAAGGATGGTGGCTAAACTGTCATCTCTGCTGGAGTCCGAGTCCCACCCTATGCAGGACATACTGAATGCACTGAGGAGCTCATTTAGCAGCAGACTACATCATCCTAGGTGCATAACCGAGAGGTTTTGCAGGTCCTTCCTACCTATGGCTGTCAGACTGTACAACCTAAGCAGGGCTGCTCACAGAGATAGCAAAAAAACGTGACGACCTAATAGTATTGAATGCAAAAGACGCAACAGACTTACACAAATGGTCCCCTCCAGTATACAACTAGGACAATATCAGTCACTACGGAGGGTGACAATATGTATGGATACATATTCATACTATGTAGGATAACTAAGTAGACGGTTATGCTGTTTATTCCATCTTGCTACAATGCTCCACACTGTGTATATATATTTATATATTTATGTGTACATACGGTATGTATATTCACTGCTCTTGTTTTGTTGTCTTCTTGATTGTTGCTCTGAGTGTTGCTATCCCTGTGCTGTTGCAATCCTGGAATTTCCCCATTGTGGGACTAATAAAGGCTTATCTTATCTTATGTAATAAGACAGCCAGCATGTCCATGTGGGCCCCACCAAAGGTCAAATGGGCTGTCTGATGGGTCCAGGTGGGTTTGTCTGTGGCTTCCATGTTGGCCCCATCTTGTTTTGCCCACATGGACCTGACATGTGCAAATTTACAGTCCACCTGGGTCTCACATAGGTTTAATGCAGGTGAGCAGGTTTCAGAAGCACCAGTACCACAGACAGAATTACAAGGAAAAAAGTCACAAATTTAGGAGAAAAAAAGTGAAAATTTAAGAGAAAAAAATTATAAGGAAAAAGTTTCAAATTTACGGGAAAAAAAATCTCAAATTTATGAGAAAAAAAAGGTAAAATTTAGGAGAAAAAAAAGTCACAAATTTACAAGAAAACAGTAAGTTTACTTGAAAAAATGTACAAAGTTACAAGAAAAAATTAGCAAATTTACAAGAAAAAGTCACAGTTTTATGGTAAAAATTAGAAGAAGTTGCAAATGATCAAAAAAGTAGCAAATATATGAGTAAATAAACCATAAATTTACAAGAAAAGTTACAAATTTATTTAGCATTTTTTGAGAAAGTTCCAAATTTACAAAAAACTGTTACAATTTTATGGGTAGAAGTCACCAATGTCCAAGAAAATAGCAAATTCATGAGAAAATCAGTTGAAAATAGGTGAGCAGTTCAAGTCCCTGTGGGCAAACACAGATGGGACTAACATGGGAGCCACGGACAGACCCACATCCCAGCTTCAGCTTTGGTGGGCCCATGTGGGCTCCATGAAGACGGACGGTGTGCAGAAGGCAGGACCTGGGCAGCAGAGCCAGCGAGAGCAGCAGCTCTGACGGAGAACGTGCCACGGCCCCGCACTGAGAACGGCTGACGGGATGCCGCGGCGCTGACAGACAGCAGGAGGACGCCATGCAGCAGTCCTCAGCAGCTCTGAGTCATCAACAGAATGAACTCCGGGGGTTTCCATGCTGGCGGAATGAAATATGACAGGTGATTAGCTAAGGATTCATGCCAGTGTTATTGCTCATTGATGTTTACAACATATTATGGAAAACCTATGCAAACTCATGCAAATGCACAGCAGTGATGTGGTTACAGCACAGACGGCCTGAGGTGAAGACACTCCCAGGATAAGGATCAGCATGATATCTGGACCTGTGACAGCATGGCAGCTCTGAGCGTGCAGCTGTGGCTGGCTGATATGGAACCACGTCAGCCAGGACAGAAAACACTAAACGTTAACTTCGTGGAGGCCCTCCGGGCGCTCTTCTGCCCTCATTCTCTCTTTGCCGCTCACGCCTCTGGCTCCCTTTGTGGAGGACCCCAAACGTGCCACGGAGGGCCAAGAACCTGCAGGCTTTCTCTAACAGCCCGGCCAGCATGCCCATGTGGGCCCCACAAAGGTTAGCCTGGGCTCGCTTATGGGTCCATGTGGGTTTGTCTGTGGGTCCCATCTGTGTTTGCCCACATGGACTTTACCTGTTTACCTATTTTCATCTTATTATGCATCGGTGCAACTGCAGTGGAGGCATGTGGTAGCCACTCAGGGTGTGTGTGTGTGTGTGTGTGTGTGTGTGTCTGTCTGTCTGTCTGTCTGTTCCAGCTCGCTCAGTCAAACTTAAGTCCAACTAAAGGCTTGTCTCATTATATCCCCACATTTTCTTCACTTTTAATTTGCCAGAACTTCAACACAAGTCTTTGTTTTCAAAATAAACACAAATTTAACTCCCTTTATACCCTCAATGCAGCGGGAAAAAAAAGGTATTGTAATAACTAGGCCAGGCCAGTAGAGGTCGCACCGAGGCAACTGCACCTTGGTGCTTTCATTTTCTCATAAAGTTGCTATTTCACTGTAAATTTGTGAGTTTTTTCCTCCTAATCTGATACTTTTTTTTTTTGAAAATCTGAAACTTTCTCATAAATTTAGCACTTTCTTTTACTGTAAACTTGCAACTTTTTCTCATAAATTTGTGAGTTTTTTTCTTGTCAATTTGTTATTTTCTTGTAAATTTGTGAGTTTTTCCCATAAATTTGCAACATTTTTATTGTAAACTTAGAACTTTCTCAAAAATTTTCAACTTTTTTTGACTGAAGACTTACAGCTTTTCCTCTTAAATTTGTGACTTTTTTCTTCATAAATTTGTGACTTTTTTCCTCTTAAATTTTCAGTTTATTAACTCATATATTTGCAACTTTTTCTAATTTTTTCCTCATAAATTTGGGACTTTTTCTTATTAAATTTGCTCAGTTTTTCTTGTAAGTTTGTAACTCTTTTCAAGTAATTTTACAGGTTTTTTTCTTGTAAATTTGCAAATTTTTTTCTCCTAAATTTTCACATTTTTTTCTCCTAAATTTGCAGTTTTTTCTTAAAAATTAGCAGTTCTTTTCAGTAAATGTTGAACTTTTTTCTTGGAAATTTGCAGCTGTATTCTTGTAAACTTGCATTTTTTCCTTTTAATTTGCAACATTTTTTTTTTTCCATTCCAGAATACATGGGCGGCACGGTGGCACCATGGTTAAAACTGTGGCAGCACAGTAAGGAGGTCACAGGATCGATCCCACCCCCTGACCATCTGTGACCCTTCTGGGTGGAGTCTGCATGTTCTGCCCGTGTGTGCGTGGGTCTACCCCGGGTCCTCCAGTTTCCTCCCACAGGCCAAAGGCATGCAGGCGAGGTCAGCTGGCATCAGCTGGGGATTCTAAACCAGCCAAGGTTACATGTGGAAAATCTCATCAGTCTGATTACAGATGAAAACTTTTCTGTTTACATGGACCCTGAAAAAGTTGATCCGATTATGACGTGCATTTCAGGTGTCACACGTTTGAACAGACTAAATCATTTTCACATGTGCAGAATTGCTTGACATTCTGGAAACAGCAGAAGAAGAAGCAGCTTCCGATGTAAACAAACCCCACTTCGTGTCGTTCTGTTTTTGAAATGGACCTGTATTGTGTTATTCAGACTGAACTTCTGCTTCTGCTGGTCTCCGTAATGAAGTTACAAGTCCACACTTATGCTTATGACCAACAGAGGGAGACAGCAAGACCAGTTCTGTTTCACTCCTGCCATGTCTTCTGCTAGCTGCCGTAAAGGCAGAAAGACGTCACGTCATCGACGTGTGGCTGACGTGCAGCCATGCACAGTAAACATATTTTCTACCCAAACTTTGGAACAAGTGTTTCTATGCGCACCAATCGGATCAGCAATTGGCATAAGTCACCCGTCTCAGTCAGTAGGAAATTTTGATCCGAAGGAGTGTGATCGGGTCAGAATCTTCAGACTGGCGTGTTTACATGAAGCATTTTTATTCCCATCAGGATCTTAATCCGGTTCCTTGTGTCCATGTAAACATGGCTAATGTCCTCAGGTGTGACTGTGAGAGTGAATGGTTGTCTGTCTCTCTGTGTTGGTCCTGCGATGGACTGAAGATCTGTCCAGGGTGGACCCTGCCTCTCGCCCAAAGATGCTGGGATAGGCTCCAGCCCCCCCGACCCCCGACCCAAAAAGGAATAAGTGGTAGAAGATGGATGGAAGTGTGTATGTGTGGGTGCAAGTACCTGTGGGTAGACATGCAGGGGTGGAGGGTCTGTATGTAGACGGGAAGACCTGTTTGGGCGGTGGGTGGTGGGGCGGGCTGTCTGGTGGCCTGGGTGGCGGTTCCTATCCTGCTCTTCCTAGCCGTTCTGTAACAGGGCGGGGGCGCTTTGCTGCTTTGCCTCCAGTGTCTGTGGCGCAGGGTATGGGTGTGTGTGGGTGCTCGGGGGTGGTCAGGGGGGTCGCTGGCACAGGTTCATGGCCGCTTTTCCGTCAGTTTGCCCCAGAGCGGCTGAGGCTGCAGGGTAACCTGCTGCTGTCGATGTCTGGGGTGGAAGTTTGGTGGGCTCATGGTGGGCGGTCTGGGGTGTCGCTTGGCATGTTGAGCGCTGTATAGAAATGGCCCATTATTGATTATTATAATTATTATGTATGTTTGTGTGTGCAAGATGTGTGAGAGTAAGGGTGAGTGTGGCTGCTCCATCGTGTCTTTGGTGCTGGGGAGTGCCGGGGTGCAACACTGGCGGGTTCTGGGCTGCTCAGCTTAGCAGCCCTCACCCTAGGGTGGGATCTGAGGGTAGTGGGTGGCCTCCAGAGCCAGTTTTGGAGCTGGCTTCTGTGGGGGGAGAGGCTCTCTTTTGGACCACCTCCCTCCCAGTCTTACCCTCCCCCCAGTTTTGGGTGGAACATGCATCTTATTGGATACACTTAGGGTTTTGGGGTGGGGGTGTGCCATACTGTGTGAGTGAAGAGGATCCCTCTGTCTACTGCTCAGTGGGGCGCCCTCACCTCAATTCTAAATGCACTGTAGACATGGAGGGCTTGGGGGGTGGGTGGGAGCCCCACTGCCTATAACAGTGGCTAGCGGTGCACCAACACACCATCCCCCCAATTTTAGCTGCACTTTGGTGGTTCACACACCTGCACACAGTCACACTCACCCATCACGATTCATGTATGGGGGATGGGGGTGGGGGTCTTCCCCCATCCCTGCTGCCCTCCTTCTGCTAGGGGCCTGGGCTCCTTGCTGGTGACCTGGGGCCCGTCAACATCCCTGGATGCTGCCGAATGAATAGGTGTGAGCAAGGGAGTGAGAGAGTGACTGAACAAGTGAGTAAGTGAGAGTGAGAGAGTGATGAGTGGACATGGTGGGGGTGGTGGGGGGTCAGATTTGTGTGGCACCTTGCATGTCAGCTGCATCTCGGGGCGCTTGCAGTGGCCATCAATCATGATCAATTGCTCCGGGTTGGCGTTGGGGGTGGTGGGCTGCTCCTGTGGCTGCAGCCGCCCTGGGGCGGGTTTGCAGGGGTATGGCTGCTGGTCCACGCCGGCGGTCTCCCTGGCCGCTGCCGGGCATCGATGTGCATTCATGCTCGCTACATCAGCACCGTGGCTGCACCAAGTAGTAAGGGTGAATGAGTGTGGATGAGTGCGTGGGGGAGAGCACGAGTGGGTGTGAGTGAGTCGGAGTGTGTGTATGGGTGAGCGTGAGGGGATGCGGGTGGCTCTGAGGGTGAGTGGGAGTGAGATTGAACGGGTACGGGAGTGGGTGACAGTGGATGGGTCTGGGAGTATGAGTGTGGGATTGTGTGGGGGAGGGGTGAGTGAGTGAGTGTGGCTGGTGCCTGGGGCCCAGGGGTTGGCGTTGGCTCTGCTGGGGAGCTGGGGGCTGGCTGATCTGGGGGGGGGCACTTGGCGACCTGGCCTTCCTCAGCTGTCCCTGCTGGGGCGGATGCCTGGCTGTCCTGGAGCTTGTTAGCCTCAGGACATTTGTGCTCTGTGGGAGTTGGTGGCGCTGTCTTGGGTTGTTGCTGTGACCTGCCACTCTCTTCGTGTGTTTCCTGGCAAACCACTCACATGCACACACTTATTTTGTGCACGCTCTCATACACACACACACACACATATGTCTGTCCATTAACAGGTGCAGATGCCAGACTTGTGATGAGACCTTTTCAGGAGAAGAAGCGGTCTGTCTTCTGTTTATTCAGTTGTGTTAGTTTGTCTTCTTTCTTTGTTCCTCTCCTTTTTCTTTCCCCCTCCCCACCCCTCCTTTCCCCATTCCCCTGCAGCCAGGTCCTTCATGGGTAAAACAATCTAAATAAAGTATTAAAAGTTATTACAAGAGGAGTTTATAAATAATATACAGTACATATATACACTACCGTTCAAAAGTTTGGGGTCACCCAGACAATTATTTTATGTTTTCCATGAAAAGTCACACTTATTTACCACCATGAGTTGTAAAATGAATAGAAATAGTCAAGACATTGACAAGGTTAGAAATAATGATTTGTATTTGAAATAATAATTTTTTCCTTAAGACTTTGCTTTCGTCAAAGAATCCTCCATTTGCAGCAATTACAGCATTGCAGACCTAACATGATTGCACAAGGGTTTTCTAATCATCCATTAGCCTTGTGACGCAATGAGCAAACACATTATAGCATTAGAACACTGGAGTGATAGTTGCTGGAAATGGGCCTCTATACACCTATGCAGATATTGCACCAAAAACCAGACATTTGCAGCTAGAATAGTTATTTACCACATTAGCAATGTATAGAGTGTATTTCTGATTAGTTTAAAGTTATCTTCATTGAAAAAAGTGCTTTTCTTTCAAAAATAAGGAAATTTCTAAGTGACCCCAAACTTTTGAACGGTAGTGTACATGTACTGTATAAAGCTTCTGAAGCAGATTTCTGTTCTGCTCACTTTGCTGCCTGACAGGACAAGGGGGGAAAAGAAGATGGATGGATGGATTTGCAACATTTTTCTCGTAGATTTGTAGTTTTTTCTCATAAATTTGCACCTTTTTACTTAAAAATTTGTAACTTTTTTGGTGTAAATGTGCAATTTTTTTCCTGTAAATTTTCAACATTTCTCATAAATTTGCCACCTTTTTCCCTCAAAAATGTGTATTTATTTATCATCATTTGATACTTTTTCTTGTAAATTTTCATATTTTTCCTCATACATTTGCAGGTTTTTCTCAAAAATTTGCAGTTCTTTTCTGTAAATTTCCAACTTTTTCAATAAATTTGCAACATTTTTTTCATAAATTAGCATTTTTTTTCCTTGTAAATTTGTAATTTCTTTTCCTGTAAATTTTCAACTTTTCTCATAAATTTGCAACTTCTTCCTTAAAAACTTGATTTTTTTCTTATAATTTGAAACTTTTTTGCTGTAAATTTTCATATTTTTCCTCATAAATTTGTAACTTTTTCCTCTTAACCCTGTGAAAGCGGGACAGCTGGGGAGAAGCTACAGAAGCATCAGATCAAGGACGATTCAGCTGTTCAGCTGCTTTCTTTGATTGTCTAGAGTTTTGCCCACAGCAATCAGACTGGTTTACTGGAAAATGTGAATCCTTATAAGACTGGACCTCACAACATTCTTTTAAATTAAACAGTTTATTTTTTTACAATAGTGTAATTTTTGCTTATTTATTAGAATATTATTTTATAGGTTTTTTTTATTATTATTTAAGACTGAAGCATGTTTTTATGGTTGTTGTGGTCACCCAGCACAATGCAGACTGATACTAGTCACGCTCAGCAGGGACTGCATATGGACAGAGAACCCCTTGGGGGGCAACCAGAACAATGGACTATTGTTATACATCCCCGGATTAAGGAGAGGAAGTCCAGGCGCCAGTTGATCACGTGATCGATATGTATTGACTGATATGTATATCAATATGCTACTGTACCATGCATTCTCTCTGTCTGTATAAAAGAGCTGACTATACATGCCTCAAGGAGCACACACACACAACACACACACAGCACACACACACAACACACACACAACACACACACAGCACACAGCGCTACAGTGTGTCTCATGATGATGGAGGAAATAAAACTCTGAAACCTTCCAGCTCGTCGCATCTCGCCTGAACTTATTTGTTCCTCCACATTGTCAGTATTTATCACTGAACTGTGGCTGGATCTGCTGACCTGCCCCCGCCAGCACGTCCAGGTGGGCCCCACCAAAGGTTCCACTGGGCTGTCTTCTGGATCCATGTGGGTTTGTCCACATGGTTTCAGTCAGACCACAGACAAAATTACGCAAAAAAGTCACAAAGTTATGAGAAAAAAATGTGAACATTTATAAGAAAAAGGTGACAAATTTACAAAAAAGTAGCAAATTTATGAGGAAAAATTCACAAATTTACAAGAAAAAAAGTTGCAAAATTATGAGGAAAAAACCAAAAAGTTTGGACAAATTTACAAGAAAAAATTGTAAAATTACTTCAAAAGAGTCATAAACTCACAAGAAAATTTTAGCAAATTTTACAAGAAAAAATTCATAAATTTATGAGGAAAAAATTAGTAAATTTTTCACATTAACAAAAAAGTAGCAAATATATGAGTGAATAAATTGAAACTTTATAAGAAAAAACTCTGAACTTTGAGGAAAAGCTGTAATTTATAGTAAAAAAAATGAACATTTTTGAGAAAGTTTGAAATTTACAAGAAAATAGCAAATTTACAAAAAAAGGAAACAAATTTATGAGAAAGTTCAAAAATTAAATTAAACTAATTAAATCACCCTTATTGTCATTCAACCGTACAACCAATCATGTACAGTAGAACGAGATTGTGTTTTTCCTCTCCACCTGTCAATCACACACACCCCAGTGCAGAATCAGAGGGCCACTACCATGCAAGACGCCGCCACACAGTTCCCTCCTCCATGCCATTTTGTTTGCTGAGCACCAAGCTGGATGGCAGGAAGTTCCACTTTTATATGGTCTTTGGCATGACCCGGCCGGGATTTGAACCCCTGCCTCCCGGGTGTGGGGCGGATGCTCTACCAACTGAGCCACCACTCCGGTACAAGAAAAGGTTAGCAAATTTGCAGGAAAAAAGTGTCACAATTTTAGAAGAAAAGCTAACAAATGTAAGGGGAAAAGTGCAAATTTACTAGGAAAAAAATCACAAAATTATGATTAACAGTTGCAAATTTATGAGAAAGTTTCAGATTTTCAAGAAAAAATGTATCAAATTGGGGGAAAAGTCACAAATTTACAAGAAAATGTCAAATTTATGATAAAATGAGTTGAAAATAGCTAAAGTCCATGTGGGCAAACACAGATGGGACCAACATGGAAGCCACGGACAAACCCACATGGACTCATAAGACAGGGCCGTTGAAGCTGAGCTGGGGCCCACATGGCCGTGCTGACCCTGGCTGAAGGATGGAGCAGGGACACGTAGATGTGAGCGGCAGAGGACCAGCGGCGGACGTGTTACGGCAGTGGTCTGTGACGTCAGCGGCCTGCTGTCCCTTTAAACAGCGCGTCCCCCGTTACCGTAAAGCTGCTAGAAGAGCCTCAGCATGAAAGTCACATGCTCACGCCGCCTTTGTTCACCCACAGCTGAAGGTGTTGGTGAGAGGAAGCCAGTGAAGAGCAGAGCAGTGGCCCTGACTGCTCAAAGGTCACGGTGAACACAGGACCGGCAAGGGCTGCAGAACTCCGAGTTAAAGTCACTTCTAGAACGGCTCTGCCTTGTTCTGCCAGGGTACAGACAAAGGCATTCGATAAGACGGCCCACATGCATGTATCGCGGCATGTGGGATGTGGTCAGCCGGTGACCGTCAGCAGTCCTGGAGCTCAGAACACAGTCTGGGGCAGAAGTGACCATAACTCAGCGTGTGGTGCTGAGGCATGCTGGCAGTCTGGTTTGTTCTGAGAATCTTCATTCAGGGCCGAGGAGCAGCGTGAGCAGCCAGTTCCATCCAGCACCAACTACACAATTAACAGACAGACAGATAGATGGATAGACAGACAGACAGACAGGTAGGTAGGTAGGTAGATAGATAGATATAGATAGATGGATAGATAGATAGACGAGTAGGTAGATAGATAGATAGATAGACAGACAGACAGACAGGTAGGTAGGTAGGTAGATCGATAGATATAGATAGATAGATAGATAGACAGACAGACAGACAGGTAGGTAGGTAGGTAGATAGATAGATATAGATAGATAGACAGACAGACAGACAGGTAGGTAGGTAGGTAGATCGATAGATATAGATAGATAGATAGACAGACAGACAGGTAGGTAGGTAGATAGATAGATATAGATAGATAGATGGATAGATAGACAGACGGGTAGGTAGATAGATAGGTAGATAGATAGATAGACAGACAGACAGGTAGGTAGGTTGGTAGATAGATAGATATAGATAGATAGACAGACAGACAGGTAGGTAGGTTGGTAGATAGATATAGATAGATAGATAGACAGACAGACAGGTAGGTAGGTTGGTAGATAGATAGATAGATATAGATAGATAGATAGACAGACAGACAGGTAGGTAGGTTGGTAGATAGATAGATATAGATAGATAGACAGACAGACAGGTAGGTAGGTTGGTAGATAGATATAGATAGATAGACAGACAGACAGGTAGGTAGGTTGGTAGATAGATAGATATAGATAGATAGACAGACAGACAGGTAGGTAGGTTGGTAGATAGATATAGATAGATAGATAGACAGACAGACAGGTAGGTAGGTTGGTAGATAGATAGATATAGATAGATAGATAGACAGACAGACAGGTAGGTAGGTTGGTAGATAGATAGATATAGATAGATAGACAGACAGACAGGTAGGTAGGTTGGTAGATAGATATAGATAGATAGATAGACAGACAGACAGGTAGGTAGGTTGGTAGATAGATATAGATAGACAGACAGACAGGTAGGTAGGTTGGTAGATAGATAGATATAGATAGATAGATAGACAGACAGACAGGTAGGTAGGTTGGTAGATAGATATAGATAGATAGATAGACAGACAGACAGGTAGGTAGGTTGGTAGATAGATAGATATAGATAGATAGATAGATAGATGGATAGATGGATAGCTAGCTAGCTAGCTGTACTTTATTGATGCCAACTGGGAGACTGCAGCGAAACGGCATCTTGACAGTAGAGACCAAAGCAACAGAAACAAACACAGCATAACAGCAAATGAGTTTCCCAGGAAGTAAAAGCGTTCAGGCAGCTTTATGTACAGCCTAGGCTACTACTAGGTTAAATAGATGAATATAGATGAATGCAGTGGTGCCTTATTAAGGGTAATAAAGTGTGGACACGTGCAGCCGTAGCAGATGTTGGCAAACATGTGGCTCTTTGTCTGCAGGGACCTGCGCGTGTCTGTGGAGCGGCGCCAGTCCAGGCTGGTGGAGGAGCCTCCTGCAGGTTTTACGGTAGTCAGCCCAGCTCGGCAGGAATTCCAGGAATGTGAGCAGCTCCGGTTGCTCCACAAGTCCGATAGCAGTCGGCGGGGCTCGCGGTTCCAGCGTCGGAGCAGCGCCTGCACGCGTGAGCGGCCACTCGTGCACGCTGCAGTCGCACGTTTAAACAGGAATTCAGCATTTTCATCGTTTAGAAACAAACCTCTTCAAAGAAGTTTGTTGGGGACGCCAGTGCACTGACGCCCCCTCCACGCACGCGCGCACACACACACACACACACACACACACACACACACACACACACACACACACACAGACGCACGCACATGAACGTTACATCTGCCTAGTTACAGTAATTCCTGCCATTGGTGCAGAAGGCTCCTCCCGTTCTGCGTGTGCGCCTCGCGCCCTGTGTGTGTGTGTGTGTGTGTGCGTCTCCAGTGTGTTACAGTGTGAATACAGCTTTATAGAGGTCGTCTGTACATTGGCAAGACGTCGGCTAGAGGTCACTGACCTGTAGCGACGTGCAGACGACCTCTATACGAGCTTTTGCTGACCTGTGTGTGCTGTAAATGTACGTTTACCTTTATGAACACATAAATAAACAGTGCCCCCCCCCCCCATGAATGAATAAAGCTGCTCCATTACCCACCCATGTGCTTCCATTCAGCCCCACGCAGCCAGGACCTGCGCCGGACTACACCGCCCCCTATCAGCCACCATACACACTACTGACACTCACACCCAGGCGTGCACGTCTGACGTCATCACGCCTTCTCTACTTTATGCACGCACTCGCTAGATAGATATATATGTAAGAACTAGATGGGACATTCAGCCTCAGAAGCTAAGAGGGATACTGAGAGCAGTGGTTTGTTTTCCTGCTCCCTTCAGGGTCTCCCCAGTGGATCATCTGCCTTCATCTTCCTCTGGAACACCAACCCTCTCCATGTCCTCCTTCATTACATCCATCAGTCTTCTCTGTGGTCTTCCTCTTTTCCTCCTTCCTGGCAGCTCCATCATCAACATCCTTTCTCCAATATTTCTACTACCCCCCCACACACATGTCCAAACCATTTCAGCACAGGCTCTGTTATTTTGTCTACAATCCGCTCAACCTGAGCTGTCCGTCTGATATACTCATTTCTAATCTTGTCCCTCCTAGTCACTCCCAGTGACAATCTTGGAATCTTCAACTCTGCCACCTCCAGCGCTGCCTCCTGTCTTTTTGTCAGTGCCACCGTCTCCAAACCATACATCATAGCAGGTCTCACTACCATCTTGTAAATCTTCCCTTTCACTGTACCTACTACCTTTCTGTCACAAATAACCCCTGACACACGTCTCCACCCACTCCACCCTGCCTCCACTCTGTTCTTCACCTCTCTTGTGCATTTTCCATTACTTTGGATGGTTGACCCCAGGTATTTAAACTCATCTACTTTCACTACCTCTACTCCTTCCATCTTCACCATTGCACCTGCCTCCCTCTCATTCACACTCATGTATTCTGTCTTGCTTCTACTGACTTTCATTCTTCTTCTCTCCAGAACATACCTCCACCTCTCCAGGTTCTCTTCCACCTGCTCCTTGCTCTCACTACAGATCACAATGTTGTTGCAAACATCATGGTCCATGGACACTCCTGCCTGACTTCATCTGTCAGCCTGTTCGTCACCATGGCAATCAAGAAGGGGCTCAGAGCCAATCTGTGATGTAACCCCACCCTCACCTTGAATCCATCTGTCACTCCTACAGCACACCCCACCACCATCTTGCTGTCCTCATACACGTCCTGCACCATCCTCACATACTTCTCTGCCACTCCTGACTTTCTCATAGAGTACCACATTTCCTGTTTTGGCTGGTTGACTAGGTTAGCTGTCAGGCTAGTAACAGCTCCATATCGGCATGGTATAGAAACACAACCATGTCACTGGGCAACGTGCTATATTTTCTTCATTCTGGCTCAAGAATATTGGGAATAAATTGGTTTTACACACAGACTTTTATATGTTTAAATCATTAGTGTTTATTATCTGTCACAGAAACCTGCTCATGTGTTACATGTAAAAATACATATGAGATGAAATATGTATGTATGCTTCACTCGTATCTGCAGTGTATGTATGAGCACCAAATAGAAGTGAATTTACACATCAGCAGCAGCCACTGTCTCTTGACGCCTGATGAAGGTGGAACATTAAGGGAAAGCCTGCAGTGTCTTGTGGTTTTTATTGTTGACGGTACAGCAGTGAACTGCAGCTGTCCCCCAGCCTGCTGCACGTCCTCTCTAGTACGCACATATAGATCTATGCAGCCCCTCCCTCCTCCACTCTACGTCCTCCTGCGCGCGCGCTCGCCGGAAAGACGTCCTATCGATGAGCGCGCTCACGCCGCCCGGGGTTTTGTTTCCGTGAACTGCGGTTCCCCCCCTCAGAGGGCTCGCGCACACCGGAGGACCAGCACGAGGAGGACCAGCAGCCCGGAGCAGAGAGACGGTTACAGGCCGGGAGTCCGAGTCCGGTCGGTGTCCGGTACCGAGGGAGCGTTTCAGGCCGGGAGCGGCGGGGACGGACTTCGGGGTGGTCGGGTTCTGTCGCCGTCATGGAGAAGCAGCTGCTGTGCCGCGAGGTGGAGTGGATCAGGAGAGCCCAGCAGGACCAGAACCTGCTGACGGAGCGGGTGCTGGGCTCGCTGCTGAGGCTGGAGGAGAACTACCAGGCCTCGGCCAACTACTTCAAGTGCGTCCAGCACGAGATCGTCCCCAGGATGAGGAAGATCGTGGCCACCTGGATGCTGGAGGTGGGTTCCGAGTCCGCCTTCTAGGCCCTCACGTCAGCTGTGTGGTTCTGTGGCTGGTTCTGGCTTCTGCAGCCCGAACCACAGGCTTTGTGGAGGCGCCGGTGCGCGGTGCCGGTTCGGGCACGGCTCCGGAGCCCGGACAGCCCACCCGCCTGGTTCTTCACGGTGTCCTGTTAGATGTGGACCCGGGGGAGACGGTCCAGACGGGTCCGGGGCAGCTACACGTATGCAGGTCCGGGCCCACGGCACTCTGCGCCATCTTTGGTCACGAGGCTGTGGGCACTGGACCGGGCTGTGTTCGGTAGGACCCGCAGTTCTGCCGACAGGTGACGGGACCACGCTAGGTCCGGGACCCGGGTCTGTGCGGGGTCAGTCAGACTGGCAGTGAAGGCTAAACGTGGTGATCAGGTCGGGTTCGGCTGCTGGCTCGAACCTGGTCCCAGAAACCCCCGCCGGCTCCAGCCTGCCGCGTGGGACCGCAGAGCGACCAGGTCCAGAACCACGGTCAGACCGGACCGGCGCGGTCTCTTCAGAACATTTGAAAATATGACGAAGCTGGACCGGGGCCTCTGCTGACGTCAGAAGTGAGCGGGCTCTGCTGCCCCCGGTCCGGACCGGTGCGCGTTCAGTCAAAAACGTGGGAGAAGGTTCCGGTTTATCAGCGTCCCAAAGCAGTGATGAGGGAAAGGTTCCAAGTTCCACTGGGGAACCAACAAGTCCCGTTTGCAGGAACCAGAACCGTGGCTTTGTTCTGTCGCTCCGTTTCTCACCTGGTTGCCACATTTTTCTGCTGACTGCAGCGTTTTCTGATCGCCGTTCGGCCCGGTTCTCCGCGGTTCCGGTAACTTCATCACTTTCTCTTTTTCTCACTCAACTCGTTACATTTTCCACACTAATGTCCATCTAAAACTCACACTTTTGATGCTTTTTGGTTCATGTTGCAGCTGCGCTCACTGACCTTCCCTTGTTCTGCACCATGATGAGAAGTGGGGGGATGGGGGGGATGGGGGTCACTGAGGAGGGGGTGGTCCCCCCCCCCCCATCCCCTACTGTGTAGAGCAGACATGCGGAGCTGACGGGGATTATGCACGGTGGCGCAGTGGTTAGCACTGCGGCAGCACAGTTTACCCTTGGCCGGGGGATTGTGGGGATCGTGGGATCGTGGGTTCGATCCCAGCCCCCGACCAACAGTGATCTGTGTGGAGTTTGCATGTTCTCCCCGTGTTGCGTGGGTTTACTCCGGGATTTCTCCGGTTTCCTCCCACATGCCAAAAACATGCATGTTAGGTTAATTGGCTGTTCTAAATTGTCCCTAGATATCTGTTTCCTATAGGCCCTTAGAATAGAGGGTTAGTATTAATGAAAGCGCTTTGAGTGGTCTTTGTGACTAGAAAAGCGCTATATAAGTGCAGGTTAGTTAGTTAGTTAGTTAGTATTCTGCTGTGGCATGTGTGTGTGTGCGTGTGTGTGTGCGTGATCCTGCTGAAGCCACTCTAACGCTCATCTCGTCCCCCCCCCCCAGGTGTGTGAGGAGCAGAAGTGTGAGGAGGAGGTCTTTCCGCTCGCCATCAACTACCTGGACCGCTTCCTGTCGCTGGAGGCCACCGGCAAGTCGCGGCTGCAGCTGCTCGGCGCCGCCTGCATGTTGCTGGCGTCCAAGATGAAGGAGACGGTGCCGCTGACGGTGGACAAGCTCTGCATCTACACCGACAACTCGGTGCTGCCGGGGGAGCTGCTGGTAACTGAGCCGTCGCTGCTGCATGTTGCGTAGCGCACGAGGGCGCGCACGAGGCCGCATGAGCAGAAGGCAGCGCGTGCCGTCGGTCACCCGCTCCTCCAGCGTGGCCACTTAATAGTTAATGATGAGCCCACACAGGTGATCTTGCTGCTAACATGGGGTGAGGACACAGAAGCGGGGCCTGAATGGCGGCGCTGGAGCCGCCATGGCGACTAGAAGCCCCTCTGGCTCCATGAACGCTTACAGCAGCTGCCATGCAGAACGCTGCTCTGCACTGACATCTAGTGGCGTTAGGGCAGATGTGCAACAGAGTGACCACAAAGACGTTAGCGCTGTTCCACGTGCAGCGCTGACACCCACAGGATGCATGCATTCTAGATTAGATTAGAGCAGAAGTCTCCAAACAGCTGCACAGCCCCACCCCCACCCCACCCCCCAAAAAATCCAGAACAATTCAGTAACGAGCTCAGAAGTGATTAACCTGCTTGTAATTAGGATATGCAGACACACACAATACATCTTCAATGTAATTTGAGCCTTAGGGGTTTGTAACGTGCAGCTCCGGAGCCTTTTGTGGCTCTTTTACCCAGAAGCTGTGGGTGTGACTGGTGAGGTTCTCGCTGTGCTTGAGCCTTTACTGGAAGTAGACGAGTTAGTGAGGAATGTGGCCCCTGGGTGCAGTGTTAACCAGGCTGCAGCTGGCCTCGGTTTTACAGCTCGGGTAATCATCCACTCTAATCAAAGATTACTTCAGTAATCTGATACTTTTTTCTTTTTTTTTTGAAGAAGAAACTTGCATTGACCAATATTTGCAGAACTTTCTTTCCTAAAGACCAGTAGTAATTGTACCAAACACTCAGTAACACAGGTGCACATTTATTGCAATGTTTAGTGGATAGAACGTAACTTTAAACAGTGCGTTGCACCATAAAGTTCCTTTTGCTAGTTGTTAGCATCCGGCTGCTAACGTGGTGGCTCTGTGTTCTTTGGTCAGATGAGCATAAGTACCACAGCTGACTACATCCTGTTCGTCTTAATCTTAAATGTCAGTCGTGGACCTTGTCTCAGGTGCGCTGGGTGAGCATGATGTGGGATGCTTTCTACCGACACACTAACATCCCACATCGTAGCAAGCTGTCCAATGTCTCTTGCAATTTTTTTCATCCTGAGCAGTGCATCGAGCGCTGTTTCAGCACGCCCACAGTCACGTGACCATAGCAAGCGAGGCCTCGTTATGTCGGTCACATCACATGACTTGAGGGCTTGTGGAGAATTTGAGAGGATTCTGTTGGAATTAGGTTTTTTTTGTTTGCTTTGGATTGTTTGTTCCTGCCATCCAATTTTGAAATAGACCTCGGATGGGCAAATGCTCAAAACAAAAGTATCGAGCTTGTTTTCATTTTTTTAACCCAGATGCAGTTCTGACACTCAGTCTGCAGATGGCACTCTTTATTAAATGTTTCATAACACTGTCGATTATGAAGCAATTGTCTCAAAGTTGTTCATTGTTTTACAGTGGTGTGAAAAAGTGTTTGCCCCCTTCCTGATTTCTCATTTTTTGTATGTTTGTCACACTTAAAGCGTACCTGTGGTGGTCGTGAAAACAAAGATATTATATTGAGCCCCTGTCTCACGTTCTAGTTCTAGTTTAAGTTCAAATTCAAGGTCAAAGCAATGTGATATAAATCCATTGCTGATGTGCTGGTCCAGCTATGTCAGCAAAATATGCGAGCAGCCATACTGGCAGCTACATGGCCTGCCAGGACGCTTCCTGTGACAAAATATCGTTGGCACCGCGATCCGGATCAATATTGGCTGAGCCTGGAGTGCCCGGATGAGCAGTGGCTTTCAGGATATTCTAATTCAAATTCAAACGTTTATTTCAAACTCAGGGTTCATATTAAATGCAGAACTAAAACAAGTAGAAAATAAATAAATAAATAAATGCTTAAATTCAGCGGGTCGTCTGATCTGAGCTCGTAACGGCCGCCAGACGGCAGATGATTCTAAAACTATATACAGAGCAGCAGACACTCGGCGCTCTTGTAACAACAAAAACATACAATGCGATATGGATATCGCAACATGGCGGAATGTAAAGTCTTTGGATGTCTCAATAATAAGCGAAAAAACAAAGATAAACACTTCTTTTGTGTACCCAAACCCAGCTCACCTTGTCAGAAGATCTTAGCGAAAAAGTGATTGCGCAATCTCCGAACAGGGCACAGACGTCTCCTTTCAGACGAAATTGCGTTGTGTGTGAGGACCACTTCATCACTTTCACCCTCAGAAGACCTTTCTGGCTCAAACCTGTAGCCATGTTGGATGAATTCTTCCTCAGAGTCCGACAATTCAGCCATAATAGAATAAAAACACTCACAACAGCACCCTAGTCGCTCATACAGGCGGAGTATTGGCAACGATATGACGTCACATCCACATGTGTCATGGCTGCGCGCAGAGTTTTCATTGGCTGGCCATGCCTGCAGTCGTATTTGCATATTTCTCTGGTGGTATATGGCTGGAAATAATTATTTAACCAAATAACAAATACTTTGCGTAATGTTTTCAAGTTGAATGCGTTTAGACGACCACCACAGGTACACTGTAAACGTTTCAGATCATCAAACAAATTTAAATATCACACAAAGATAACACAAGTAAACACAAAATGCAGTTTTTAAATGAAGGTGTTTATAATTAATGGTAAAAAAAAATACAAACCTACATGGCCCTCTGTGAAAAAGTGATTCCCCCCCCCCCCCCCCCGTTAAACCACAGTTAATTTATGTTTATCTTTGGAAAGATGAGTTCAATTTCTCTAGCCACACCCAGGCCTGATTACTGCCACACCTGTTCTCAATCAAGAAATCACTTAAATAGGACCTGCCTGACAAAATGAAGTAGACCAAAAGATCCCCAAAAGCTAGACATCATGCTGCGATACAAAGAAATTCAGGAACAAATGAGAAACAAAGTAATTGAGATCTATCATTCTTGAAAATGTTATAAAGCCATTTCTAAAGCCATTAAAAAAAAAAAAATGCTTTGGGACTCCAGTGAACCACAGTGAGAGCCATTATCCACAAATGGCAAAAACATGGAACAGTGATGAACCTTCCCAGGAGTGGCTGCCCGACCAAAATTACCCCAAGAGCGCAGCAACGACTCATCCAAGAGGTCACAAAAGACCCCACAACAACATCCAAAGAACTGCAGGCCTCACTTGCCTCAGTTAAGGTCAGTGTTCATGACTCCACCATAAGAAAGAGACTGGGCAAAAATGGCCTGCATGGCAGAGTTCCAAGACAAAAACCACTGCTGAGCAAAAAGAACATAAAGGCTCATCTCAGTTTTACCAGAAAACATCTTAATGATCCCCAAGACTTTTGGGAAAATACTCTGTGGACTGACAAGACAAAAGTTGAACTTTTTGGAAGGTGTGTGTCCCATTACATCCAGTATAAAAATAGCACAACATTTCAGAAAAGGAACATCATACCAACAGTAAAATATGGTGGTGGTAGTGTGATGGTCTGGGGCTGTTTTGCTGCTTCAGGACCTGGAAGGCTTGCTGTGGTAAATGGAACCATGAATTCTGCTGTCTACTAAAAAATCCTGAAGGAGAATGTCCAGCCATCTGTGACCTCAAGCTGAAGCGCACTTGGGTTCTGCAGCAGGACAGTGATCCAAAACACACCAGCAAGTCCACCTGTGAATGGCTTAAGAAAAACAAAATGAAAACTTTGGAGTGGCCTAGTCAAAGTCCTGACCTGAATCCAATTGAGATGCTGTGGGATGACCTTAAAAAGGCGGTTCATGCTCAAAAACCCTCCAATGTGGCTAAATTACAACAATTCTGCAAAGGTGAGTGGGCCAGAATTCCTCCTCTGAGCTGTAAAAGACTTATTGCCAGTTATCGCAAATGCTTGTGTAACGGATGCCAACTAGTACTGTTCGGCGTAGAACGTTAGTAAAAACCTCCCTCCCGAAAGCCTCATACAGTATCGGTAGCGCTGAGCTATCGGTCGGACCTTTAGCTCAGCGCGATCGTGCTGTGTCTCCCATGCTCGAACTGTGTGTTAGTTGACTGAGAGGTCGCGGGTTCGTGTCCCGTGTGGGGCGAACTGCGCAGGATGATCTCTGTCACACTTGATTGCAGTTGCTGCTAAGGGTGGCCCAACCAGTTATTAGGTTTAGGGGGCAATCACTTTTTCACACAGGGCCATGTAGGTTTTGATTTTTTCCCCTTAATAACAAACACCCTTCATTTAAAAATTGCATTTTGTGTTTACTTGTGTTACCTTTGTCTAATATTTAAATTTGTTTGATGATCTGAAACGTTTAAGTGTGACAAACATACAAAAAAATAAGAAATCAGGAAGGGGGCAAACACTTTTTCACACCACCATATAAGGCCTCAGTTTCACCATCAGTAATGTATCTATGTGTAATATTTAGTACATGTAATGTGTTGTTCAATGTTACTAAGCCTAAACCTAATTCTAACTTGTGTAATACTGTCCCTGACTTCTATTCAAATAGCGAACGCAATGATGAGAACAAATCTCCTCGTCTCACAGCACCCGCAGTTGAGTGGTGAATCAGACCCTTTTTAAATCCTTCACTATTGATGTATGCAACGCCCAGCCCTCTCAAATTTGTTGCTAGGTCTCAAATCACGTTGATGTGACAACGAGTCCTTGTTCACTACAGTCATGTGACTGTGGCCATGTTTACACAGTGCTCAACACTCTGCTCACGACACTTCGGTGTTATATTGCTCGAATCAGTGTCGAGTGGGCGGTGTCGAGCATAACATCACTAGGTCATATAGACCGGAAGTGCTACATTGAACGACGCGTTGATGCATAAATTTTGAATTGAGAATTTTTTGTAACCTAATTATTTGAGTAATTGTTGCAGCCCTAAACTATACAGTGCAACAGTCTTACGCACCCCCCCCCCCCCCTCATTACTTCAGTTTTTGATTTCAGGGAGCCAGACTTTCTTGTAGCTTTTAAAGTGGTCTTCAGTAATAGTTCTCCAGGATTTCTGAAGGTCTTTCAAAGTCTTTCTTTGGACATTGGCTTCTTCTCTATTCATTTTTAGTCAACTCCTTGTACCTGAACATGGTCCAGTTTCCTCAGCCATTATTATTATTATTTGAGGAAACTGTACAAAGGGCCAACAACTGCCAGGCCTAAGGAATGGTCTACAGCAGATGAACAGTAGTCATGTCCCTCAGAAACTGGTAAAAATCTATCAAAGACCAGTCAGCTGATCCATCTACCACTGACTGAAACCTCAGCAGAATGGTCTCATTAGAAGGGTGGCCATCAAGAAATTTGTTCTTTAGCAAGGGAAAGGGGGAGAAAAGGCTGAGATGTTCCACATTAAACAAGAACGGTACTGAAAATCTGTTGAAACAGGTCTAACAGGTAGGATCAGAATAGAACAAAAGGCAGCCAACATCCAAAGAAGAGCTTCAGGAAGCCTGCAGAGATGTTCCTGGAGATGGTCAGACCACATTGTGACTGTCAAACCTGTCCTGTGTGCTGTATTTCCATTGATGTTTGCACAGGTTTGAATAAATCACTGCACTGTTTCACAAAGTGAAACTACACAGATGAGAGGTTGGCTAAGACGTCTGCACAGGACTGTTCAATAACAGCGGGGTTATTTTACATGGACCACATGTGGATCAGTGTGAACATTTGTCTGTCTACAGCAAATGGAGCTGCTGGTCCTCAACAAGCTGAAGTGGGACCTGGCCTCAGTCACGCCTAACGACTTCATTGAGCACTTCTTGTCCAAGCTGAAGATCCATCCATCCACCAAGCAGCTCCTCAGGAAACACGCGCAGACCTTCGTGGCCCTCTGTGCTACAGGTGGGACCCCAACCATATCAGAGTTTCTGTCAGCAGCGTCTAACCCTGTGTCTGCTCCAAGTTTCTGTCATCGATGTATAACCCTGTGTAGGAAGTTTCCCTGAGGAGTTGATTGTGACAGGGTTCTTATTAAGATGAGCCTTTTTTTGTCCCACAATGGGGAAATTCCAGAAGTTAATAGCTGGACATGAGAAGAATTTTGTTTTTTAAACAGATGGACATGGGTGACATCATGCCAGAGGTTTTTACCAAATCTATCACCAGTATCATTCCAGTGATGTTGTAAAAACCAGTGATTCAGGATATAAACCATTGTGTAAGCTAACAGCAGGAACTTTCCAAGAACCAGTGACCATGTAGAGGTAGTGCTTATCTTTCCATATTCCTCTTAGATTGGGGTTCTTGCTTTGATTTTAGGACCCATTTTAGATCCCACACAAGATCAGGGGCTCACCAATGGTACAGGAACCTTCCCATACATGAGCAACCCAAAACATTTCACTGGCAGCACCTTGGTCACGACTTTCCCAAACACAACAGTAACTGCTCTTTAATAAAAAGTATGCATATGCATATGCAAGTCTTTTCTGTCTGGGCTCAACAGAGTAGCACCGTCTCAATTTTTGACTTCATAATACTGTTTTTTTGAGTTTTGAGGAGTATGTGGTGGCATCAGCCATCACTTTTGGAGTGGTCTTCTGGGGCAGTGGCATCACAGCAGCCGATAGGAAGAGACTGAACAAACTAATCAAGAAAGCTAGCTCTGTCCTGGGGCAGCGCCTTGACCCAGTGGAGGAGATAGGAGAGAGAAGGATGGTGGCTAAACTGTCATCTCTGCTGGAGTCCGAGTTCCACCCTATGCAGGACATACTGAACGCACTGAGGAGCTCATTTAGCAGCAGACTACATCATCCTAGGTGCGCGACCAAGAGGTTTCGCAGGTCCTTCCTACCTACGGCTGTCAGACTGTACAACCTAAGCAGGGCTGCTCGCAGAGATAGCAAAAAGACGTGACGACCTAATAGTTTTGAATGCAAAAGACGCAACAGACTTACACAATGGTCCCCTCCAGTATACAACTAGGACAATATCAGTCGCTACGGAGGGTGACAATATGTATGGGTACATATTCATACTATGTAGGATAACTAGGTTATGCTGTTTATTCCATCTTGCTACAATGCTCCGCACTGTGTATATTTCTGTGTACATGTGTATATTCACTGAATCAGAATCAGAATGAGCTTTATTGCCAAGCATGTTAAAAACATACGACTGCTCTTATTTTCTTATCTTCTAAATTATTGCTCTGAGTGTTGCTATCCCTGTGCTGTTGCAATCCTGGAATTTCCCCATTGTGGGACTAATAAAAGCTTGTCTTATCTTATCTTGTGTTCTAAACACGTACAGCAGATTTTTCAGTCCACCAGCACTAAGAGCATCACAGTTATCCTCCATCATGCTAAGGTCATGGTGGGTGTGTTACCATGGGAGCACATCATCAAGCATTTCGTCATCTCAGTAGAAACTGAAGAAAAATGTAGATTGTTGAAGAGTTTATCAACAGTTACGTAAGACAGCTGAAATGACCCTCATGGTGGACTTGTCTCTGGTCACCATTCTGTCTGCTGTGGACTCACCACTGCTGAAACCATGGAGCAGGCAGAGAACAGAAACCTTCAGGAGAACTTAGTGTATGTTGTTATTTGTCTGAGTTGGGAGGAATGGTTTTTAACATGTTCTTGTTGCATTGAAACAGATGTAAATTTCATTGCCAGTCCTCCGTCCATGGTGGCAGCAGGAAGTGTGATAGCTGCTGTCCAGGGCCTTTACCTGAAGAGCCAAGACGCCTCGTTGTCATCACAGAACCTCACACACTTCTTGTCACAGGTCATTCGCAGTGACCCGGTAAGAAAAGACCTGACTTCTTCTGTTGTTTTGCTCATTGTTTTGCTTGTAATGTTGACAAACCACTAAAAATAAAGAGGAAAAAAAGAAAAGAAACCCTTTCAAATTTAAGAGTAACTATTGAACAAAAAGTACAGAATTTGCTTGAAAAATGTCATAAATTTAGCAGAAAACTTGATACAAATTTAAGTGAAAAATGCTGTAAAATTACAAAAAAAACCAACAACAAATTAACAGGGAATTAGGTTATGAGAGACATTTTAGATTTATGTGAAAAAGTGGTAATTTTAAGATAAAAATGAGATAAAGTCTGATCTACTACTCATGTTAATAAAGCAGTTTATTGTTGTAATTCAGCTGTTTTAATTCAGGGTCAAATACACCAGTTAGCCATGACATTATCACCACCTGCCCCATCGAAAACAGCCCTGACCCATCGAGGCGTGGACTCCTGCCGTGACCGTCAGGGTGTGGACTCTGGCTCCGACCCATCGGGACGTGGACTCTACTAGACCCCTGAAGGTGTGCTGTGGTATCTGGCACCAGGATGTTAGCAGCTGACTCTGTATGTCCTGTAAGTTGCAAGGTGGGGCCTCTATGGACTTGTTTGTCCAGCACATCCCACAGATGCCTGGTTGAATTGAGATCTGGGGGATCTGAAGAAGAGTCACAACAACGATTTTGAGGTGTTGCGTTGGCTACCAGATTCTCCAGATCTCAATCCAATCGAGCATCTGTGGGATGTGCAGGACAAACAAGTCCATGGAGGTCCCACCTTGGAACTTGCAGGAGGACCTAAAGGATCTGCTGCTAACATCTTGGTGCCAGATACCACAGCACACCTTCAGGGGTCTATGGAGTCCACGCCTCGACAGGTCAGAGCTGTTTTGGCAGAAAAAGAGAAAACAGCATTAGGCAGGTGGCCATGATGTTATGCCTGACTGGTGTATGCTCAGTGGTGTTAGAAAACCTCCTGGATCAGAGGTTGCTGACCCTGGTCCCAGAACAGGTTTTACTTTAGCTTGGTCATGGTCCTGACACCATCCTCATTGTGTTCCTGCAGGACTGCCTGCGAGCGTGTCAAGAGCAGATCGAATCCCTGCTGGAGTACAGCTTGCGGCAGGCTCAGCAGCACAGCGGCGTCACAGAGACCAAGCACGTGGATGAGGACGTGGATCTGTCGTGCACGCCCACAGATGTCAGAGACATCAACATCTGAGACGGCGACCCAGATCATGCAAGAATGATAGTGGTGTGACGGAGGAAGCTGAGCTCACCCTCTTCTGCCTTCCCCCTGACTGGCTGCTAGCCGTGTTGGCGTGTCACTTACATACCCGCATACCAAGAGACAGAGCCCCACCCCTAATGTCGGTCCTGAAACACGCCCCCATGTCACAGTTTTTACTACCCCAGGACTAGAGCAGAGATCCACCGAGAGAACAGACACAGAGTGTGGATGAAGTCTGTGCTACAGAGAGTTTCCTCAAGTCTCAGCAGACTTGGTCTTTAAGGCAGCGTGTCCACAGAGAGCCTTTACAGGTCACACCACACTCTTCAGTCATCGGTCGTTCTGACAGACGGGGTTGCAAAAGTCCTGTCATACTTGTATTATTACCGGTCATTTTAATTTTCTCAAGACACTGGCTGGTTCTTGTTGACACGTTACACCAGCAGCCGTGCATGTTTGTGCTCCATTCTCCACTGCATCAGTCCTGCTTTTTATCAACAACATCACGGCTGTTTGGCCATTTAAAGAAAGGTTTCAGACGCAGCTGCTTTGACATTTGTGCAGATCAAGAAAAAAGAACTGTCATAAATGCTTCAAATCAAAAGGGAGACAATACTAGATGGTCACTAATATGCTCTCTGCAGTGGGCAGGTGGGAGTGGAGCGCTGGTCACGCTCCACCGCCGCTCTGCGTGTCTACGATGTGTGTCCCTTTGGACAAGTCCGCTTCACACGAGGCTGTGTATATATGTCATTTTTTTGCATCTCCTCGGCCAGGTTTTTGACGCATAACCATCATTTGTAGTTTCACCTCAGCCCAGTAGGTGGCACAGATGTGCTGATGCTCCAGTTTGTTTCCCGCTTATATCAAAGAACCACAGGCGTTTTAGCAACAATGGTGACTGCACCCAGAAGAGAAAAGGAACTCCTGTGTTTACTGCATTTACCTCTAATCATCTCTAGTCTCCTCACATTTCTTTATAATTCATCTTCTTCAGCTTTATATGCTGTGTCGGTAGCGCCACCTCCTGAAGGGGTCATTGACTGAAAAAATGGTGTGTTTGTAGGTTTTAGTTGTCTGAAATGTGTCTATTGGTGATGTAATTATCAAAAAAAAAAAAATATCAAAACAGTCAGTTATCTAAAAACAGCCTTTATCTCGTTTTTCTCTCCCAGAAATGCCAGAAACGTTTTTGACTCTTTGGGCTAAATTGTATATGTCATGATTTGACAAAGCCTGCCCACTGACATCCTTGAAACCCGCCCACTGCTCTATTATTGGCCTGCCTAGCCGTCTGTCATGTAGATGGAAGGGGGGCTAAAGGTAGCCTATTAGCCCCCGAGCTAACACTGGTACCAGGAGGCCTGCATCAAACGCAGCTTATATTATTTTCTTCAGCTCTTATGTGCAAGTTATGCACCCGTGTCGACGCGACACAGCTGTGACAGTGTTGACGCAGCAGTGACGTGCATTCCTACTGCGTCACCTGACTTGCACCTCTACAGATGAGGAGAGGTGCACGTCAACAACGCAGGCCGTAAGAGCTGTGATTGGTCTGCTTTGTCTCCTCCTTCACATTTCCTGGTTCTCGCCGCAGCTTCGCTCTGCCTGTTCATGGCGGCACAACTTTCAAGGCGAGTCGGTTAAACAGCGGTCCAAATTCAAAAGAATATTGGGCTAGTAAGCAGATACAGAACATTTTGTGGCTCGTCATAACCACAGTAATTACACAGATTGTCAAAACGGCAGCGGCGGTGGTTACACGCACCGTTTTCTCCAACTTTTCATTTCCCCTGTGCAACGATTGTATTAAAAGTTGGCTTTTTCTTAACATTTTTTTGGCTCTGACTCCATCAGAATCTGCTCTTGTCCGTCGCTATTTCATAAACAAAAACACACAAACACAAATCACTACACACATCGGTTGAAGCCCATTTTGGTAATGGAACAAAGCATTTCACCCAACACACAAGAAAAAATCGCCGATCACTGTGTCTGCGATGGATGTCAATAATGGTGTCAGTGTGAGGCGGGTGCATAAATCCAGCTTTAGTCTGCATGACTCCACTCCGCTCTCGTGGGCAGCATAGGGGAGCCGCCTCGTGACGGGGCGTCCCCCAGCTGTCCATGGGAGCGGAGTGGTGTCCCGCAGAGTGAGACACTGCCCTCTGAGATCCCGTAGCTTGGCTCAGTAAGCTTTGCCTCGGCCAGCAACCTTGGGTCCTGTGCCACGTTGGTTGCAGCGATCGCCAACCTGTGCTAGTGATTTGTTGTGGAATCACAGCAAAATTATTGTGAGATGGGCTGGAGTGACGTGAGATACACCACTGACTGGCTCAATGAACCAGCGCCGCTCATCTCAGCTAGAAGTAGGCTAAAACTCGAAGCTAGTCAGCTAATGGCTAACTGACGTAAGAGGGAGGGCAGAGTTGAATAGATGAAGGATGTTTCTTTAAGTGAGTTTTAAATCAGTGTTTCAAGAAAGGTGTGGAAAATACAAATTAGCTTCAAAAATTCAAGAAAATGTGAACAAAATATGTCACAAGTCATAAACACTTCATTAAGACGTGTGAGCTGTTAAAATGTGGAAAAAGTGCAGTCAATGACCCCTTTAAATCTCGTGTATGGATCTTGTGTATGCGTAGTCAATGTGCACAGGCAACACAGTCAGGAAATTTGGGCTGTACATGCGCGGCTGCGGAGGGCCTCTGCAGAGCCTAGCTAGGTGGAGGCAGTGGCGTAATTTACGTCATGTGGACATGCAGGGTGGAGGTGGAGCATAAACCCAGCTTTTGAAGTAAAAATTACAAAAGATCATCCTCGGTGTAATCTGTCAAAATGACATCCTTCAGATTTTTGTCACAGAGGGATGCATGTTTCCTTACCAGTTTTTATGTCAAACGCCAAACTGTGAATGACTGGGCAAGCAGTTGCTAGGATACAGGGCTGAGACCTTTTTTTTTTTTTAAGAGTGCCTGGCTGCACGGTGGCGCAGTGGTTAGCACTGCGGCAGCACAGTTTACCCTTGGCCGGGGGATTGTGGGGATCGTGGGTTCGATCCCAGCCCCCGACCAACAGTGATCTGTGTGGAGTTTGCATGTTCTCCCCGTGTTGCGTGGGTTTACTCCGGGATTTCTCCGGTTTCCTCCCACATGCCAAAAACATGCATGTTAGGTTAATTGGCTGTTTTAAATTGTCCCTAGATATCTGTTTCCTATAGGCCCTTAGAATAGAAGGTTAGTATTAATGAAAGCGCTTTGAGTGGTCTTTGTGACTAGAAAAGCGCTATATAAGTGCAGGTTAGTTAGTAGTAGTTAGTTAGTAAAGTGCCCAGAAAAACAGGTCCAGAACATTTATATGCGCTCAGTGGACACGTGGCCTAAAGAGTCTCGGAGGTTGCCTGTCTGAACCCGTGGCCACTCGGTTCTCTTCTCTGATACATGGGAACATTTCCCCTCCCTCGTGCAGCTCTGCTTTTTAATGTCTAGATACCTTTTGTATCACATTAGACCTCTTCATCACTCGGTCTTATACCTCTACCCTTTCTAAGCTAGTGCACTATTGTCTGCTGTTCATCATCCATTTCACCTTGCTGTCATTTGATCAAATCAGTGCTCGTGTCAGCAGAGTGACTTCCCCAGTTTCCTCTGTAGTTGGACCATCCCAACTAACAAGGTTGGGATGGTCCAACTGTGTTTAGGAACAAAAAAGCACTTTTGGTCAGCGCTGCTGCCTCAACTAAACATGACAGTGATGATGTGTGGAGAAGAGCAGGAAGTGGGCTGAGGGCTCTGAGATGGTGGTCAGATAGGTCTGCATCAGACCGTCGCCCACACAGAGCTGCTCTCACGTGTTTAGGTTCAGTAAAAGCCGAGGGCCCACAGGTATTTTTATACAGAAAATAATGCTGTATTTTTGTATAGAGTTGAAGATAGTATTTATTTTTGTAGTTTTTAGCCAACCAAGGCTCCTGTCATGGCCTCTGCCTTCACATCAGCATCTCCTCCACTTCACTGCCGACACACGGATCAGGAGAGAAGCTACAAAGACTATTGACGTGATTTTGCACAAACCTGATAGACTGCATGAGTTGAAACATGTTGGGTGTAAGTCTGCCAAGAGAACTGAGGGGTGAGGGGCGTCTCCTCGCTGAGCTGAAATCAAAGCCTGGGGAGGTGAGGAGGAACCGTCATGGAGAACAGAGGAGCTGGACGCTCCCTGGAATCTGCTGCTAGAGGAAAAATAAGTCCCAGCTTCGTCTTTAAATAAATGGAAAGAAAATACCACAAAAATGTAACATTGGGTTAAAATGATGTTTTTTTTCCCCTGTTCTTTGCTGCTACATTTTGGTTGTTTTTTATACATTTAATGACAATATACTGCCATACTAGCTTTGAATCTTCTCGTAGAAAACTGTTTTTTCTTGTAGTCCAAGTGATTAGTTTCTTTGTAATTACACAATGATTTTCCGTACTATTCCAAAAACGAGGACACATTCTGACAACGTGTAGAATTGCTTTGATCCACGATACCTCAACCGACAGATGAGACGTGGCTCTGACTGGTAGGTGTGTGTAAAGTTCTAGTGTGTGCTGTCCTGCTCCTTGGCTGCGTGGAACCCGTGGCAGAACCCAGCGAGCACGGGGCGTCTTCGATACTGGTGCCGTAGCAGGAAACGGGACGTGTGTAACTCTGTTGAGTGTGAAGCTGTCTCTCTGAAAGAGACTTGATCCCCCATTTTTAGGCCCATGGTGGCCTTCACTTCTTCTCCCCTTTCATTATATTTATAAAATACAAAAAAGTTTTTTCTTCTTCATCTCAGACTGTCAGTGAGTTTATTTGTACGTAGATTGAGTGTCACGCTCTGTAAGCCATAGACCGTTTTGATTCTGTTCCCTGTTTGTATTTCATGCTGACATGTATTCATGTGTCCACTACACAATAAAGCCTGAACTAGACGGAGATGAGGTGGCATCGGCTCAGGTTTTTGTCCTCAGATACGGAACTCAAACCAGACGAGTGTGAGAGTTGCAGCTGAACGTTTTTTCAGTGCCTCGTTTGTCTTCTGGGGTGTCGTGGTAAAAATGTTGGGGACAGAGCCCTGAGCGTTCCAGCTTTCTTCTGGCTGCTCCCTTCAGGGGTCTCCACAGTGGAGCGTCTGCCTCCACCTCACCCTTCATCTTCCTCTGGAACACCAACCCTCTCCATGTCCTCCTTCACTACATCCATCAATCTTCTCTGTGGCTCAAGTACGTTCATTTTGTCTTCTTTTAATTATCTTTTGTTCTTATTAAAGACAAGAACAGAAAGGAGATGTCTTTACCTTCTAACATGTTTCGACTGTACACTGCAGCCTTTGTCAGGAGAGTCAGCTGATTGCTGCCAGGTGACATTTATCAGCTGATTTTCGTAGGCGGGGCCAGCTCAGCAGACCTGTCAGATCCACCGAGGCTGCAGTGTACAGTCGAAACATGTTAAGAAGGTAAATAAATCTTTCTTGTCTTTAATAAGAACAAAAGATAAATAATCTTCTCTGTGGTCTTCCTCTTTTCCTCCTGCCTTGCAGCTCCATCTTCAACATCCTTTGTCCAGTATCTCCACCATCCCCCCTCTGCACATGTCCAAACCATCTCAGACTTGCCTCTCTTACTTTGTCTCCAAATCGGTCAACCTGAGCTGTCCCTCCGATATACTCATTTGTAATCTTGTCCCTCCTAGTCACTCCCAGTGAGAATCTTAACATCTTCAACTCTGCCACCTCCAGCTCCACCTCCTGTCTTTTTGTCAGCGCCACCGTCTCCAAACCATACATTATAGCAGGTCTCACTGCCGTCTTGTAAATCTTCCCTTTCACTCTAGCTGCTACCTTTCTGTCACAAATCACCCCGACACTCGTCTCCACCCTGCCTGCACTCCTGCCAATTTCCTTAAAAACGCTTAAAAATAACATACCCAAAGTAAATCAAAAGCTGTTCTTCAACCCATATCCAGATACACCGTCAGTAGTACTGACACAGAGGAAGTAAAGTCTAAACATTACAGCTGGTAGAAGTGACTCAGCTTTGTAGAAGCAACTGAGCATTACGTATGGGAGAGGCACGGGCCTTATAGAGGGTGTGTGTGACAAACCCAGGCCAGTCAGGTATGGTTAAGCTCAATGGCTACACGACACATCCATAATCACCATACTCAGCTGCAACTGGCTCATTTTGCTGGCGTTAGCTGTGGGGCCGGTCCTTCATGCTAAGTAGTCACTCATTGAGTATTGAAGGCTGTGAAAACACAAAGGAAGAGCCTATTGTGTCAAATGAGGTGTCAATCAATCTAGACTGTTACGTACATCTTTCGGGCTTCTGTTTATGTCACTAGCTCTATGGGAAATGTAGTTTTTATAGCACGTAAAAAAGCAGGAAGTTAGCTGGCTGGATTTCTAGGAATGCTGTGATTTTATGGACAGTTTTCCCAGTAGTCATCTAGATGAGCAATACATCTTACCCAGATGGATCTGTTGGGCCTTTTGCAATAAACGGGACCATATTTGTTGGTCTATCATTAATTACAGGACTGCAAAAAAGCTTCATTGGTGACTAAATGCTATGTTGCTATGCTGTGCTAGCTCGTTTGATGCTCTGTTTATTAATTCCAGCATTATGATTGCATCTCAGATCTGTTTTAATATCCAAATAGATGGATAGGAGATGAAGGATCTCATCTCTGTTGTTTGCAGATGATGTTGTCCTGTTGGCTTCATCCAGCAATGACCTACAGCTCTTGCTGGGACGGTTTGCTGCTGAGTGTGAAGCGGCTGGGATGAGAATCAGCACCTCCAAGTCCGAGTCCATGGCCCTCAGCCGGAAAAAGGTGGATTGTCCTCTCTGGGTTGGGGACAGGCTCCTGCCCCAAGTGGAGGAGTTTAAGTATCTTGGGGTCTTATTCACGAGTGAGGGGAGAATGGAGCGAGAGATCGACAGACGGATTGGAGCAGCATCTGCAGTGATGCAGACGTTGTACCGGTCTGTTGTGGTGAAGAGGGAGCTTAGTTCTAAGGCAAAGCTGTCGATTTACCAGTCAATCTACGTTCCTACTCTCACCTATGATCACGAGCTTTGGGTAATGACTGAAAGAACGAGATCGTGGATACAAGCGGCTGAAATGAGCTTTCTCCATAGGATTGCTGGACTCACCCTCAGAGATAGGGTGAGGAACTCAGTCATCTGGGAGAGGCTCAGAGTAGAACCGCTGCTCCTCCACATTGAAAGGAGTCAGTTGAGGTGGTATGGGCATCTGATCAGGATGCCTCCTGGACGCCTCCCACTTGAGGTGTTTCAGGCACGTCCCACTGGGAGGAGACCCCGGGGCAGACCCAGGACTCGGTGGAGAGACTATGTCTCCCAGCTGGTCTGGGAACGCCTTGGTCTCCCCTCTGAAGAGCTGGAGCAGGTGGCTGGGAGAGGGAAGTCTGGGCTTCTCTGCTTGAACTGCTGCCTCCGCGACCCGGACCTCCGGAAAAGCGCTAGAAGATGGATGGATGGATGGATAGATGAAGTTCTAAGCTTTCAGATGATGTAAAGCATGACTGTCCATTCCAAACATGTTTACCAAACTTCACCGTGTGGCAGCAGAAATATTAAAACAGAAAGTGAAGGGGTTATCACACACCACTGATCAGTCCACAGAGCTTCAGATGAGGCTCCCAAAAACATCTTGAAGAATAATTCAAGAGGCAGCAGAACTCCTTGCAAACATGCATTTATTAATAAAAGTAGTGCATCAGATTTATATAGCACTTTTCATAGACACTCAAAGATACTTTACAAGATACATTATTCATTGACTCCACAGACACTGATAGTGGTAAGCTACTCCTGTAGCCACAGCTGCCCTGGGGCAGACTGACAGAAACGTGGCTGCCAATCCACACCAATGGCCTCTCTGACCACAACCAAACATTTATACACGTTCATACCCAGTGTCACGGACGCTGGAGGCAAGGTGGGTAAAGTGTCTTGCCTAAGGACACAACGGCAGGATGGCTGGGGAGCGTGGGATTCAAACTGCCAACCATCTGGTTATTGGACAACACACTCCTGAGCCACTGCCCCCTTCCCCCAAGTACAGTAGCAGACAAACAGAAAACAAAACACAGGGAGTCCCACTCCCGGGAAGGGAGAACTGAACACTGCAGTCTGGGTAGCCCCATAAGCCACATTTCCACTATATAGTTCTGCGCTACTCTTTTCTTTTCTTTTCTACTTGTTTCTCCCGCGGCTGCGCCTCCATCACAACCGCGGAAAGCCGAGAATTGCTGGGGTGGGCGGGATCGAGGTGGCGCTACACTGCTGACGTATAAAGGACGAGACTGACTCCTCAACAACACAGAAAAAAATAGCGGATTACGAGCGGAGGATTTCCACGGTTTTTAACACAATGAATGTCTTTAACGAGACAAGAGAATTTTACAGGAGAAGACGACGTGGATTGAGACAACACACGTTGGAGCAGGAGAGGAGAATAGCGGTTGCCCAGGAGGAATCTGAAGCAGCTGCATATGAAGCAGAGATCATTTCATTTGTTCAGTGTTCATGTGCATACATATGTCAAATGTCTTTTTTAAATAAAATGTTGTGCACTTTTAAACTACGTCGCCTCTGTTGTTCAAAACGGTTAAATGTTAACAGACGGTTAATTAAATGCTGAAACACCGGGATAATTTAAAATTATGCAGAAGCTTAATCCTAAACCCCTTTAACTTACCAAATAATTTATAATATTATAAAAAAGCCAATCCAAATCTAGGCCCATTTTGTGTATTGTGTAATAATGATACACTGATGATAAACTGACTTCCCAAAAAAAGCAGCAGCTAGACAACGCACTTTTGGTTTGATGGAATTGCCAATTGACCTTGGAATTATATGTGGAAACTTGTTATACTTCCAGTTAACTTTAACTTACAAAATAATTAAAAATATTATAAAAAAGCCAATCCAAATCTAGGCCCATTTTTTGTATTGTGTATCATTTGAGTATCATTTTTCCCATCTATTGTTATTTATAAGGGTTATCTGTTCAGTGGTGGCTAATTACACACTAAAACAACGTAGAAATGACTCAAAAAAAAAATGCTGCAGCTAGACAACTCACTTTTGGTTTGATGGAATTGCCAATGAACCTAGAAATTTTATGATGAAACTTTTTTTAATCCTACTAAATACACTGACATTGTCACACTGCCAACACCAAATTATAATTTTCTTTTTCAAACCAAAGATCACTATGGATCTATTGAATCACAATAGCATAGGTTTATCATATTCATGTCAACGTTTACAACATCGAAAATGTTATATTTGGGTTTACATGTATGGGTATTTTCGCTTTATATTATACTAGACTGCTTATAATTTATTGGAATTCTCAGAATTTGGAATGCCGATAGAACATTCAATTCACATGTACTTACCTTTTACCCAATTCGACTTTTACCTTTATCAGTGTCTACTGCTGAATGTAAATTACACCTGTGCAACTGCTTACAATTTTACTTAAAAACTGTACCCAATGTAGAGCAATGGATACAGCAGTGGTAATATTTATTAAATTTAACAATAACAATTACATTACCATTAAAAATCTTGACACCTTTATGGCTGAACAGCAGGATTAGGGTCATATGAGGCAATGGAATGTGTATGTAATTATTCGCCTTTATCATCCAGTGTTATAATATACAAACCACACTTTTATCCAAAAGACTAACATTTTATTACATTACAAATATTCCCAAAACATGTCAACAAATGGGGAGCTTTCAGTACTTCGACCAGACTGCCAAAATGGTTTCGGAAGGCTCCGTGGAAGGAAGCCGTCTCTGTCAGCTCATCCCTTCTTAATGCGGCTAACTGCAGGTGTCTTTCACGCTGTTCGTGCTGCCGTTGATGCTGTTCGAGCATCCTTTCACGGATCCGCATCTCCTCAGCATGATTCTGGGCTATCACTGATGCAAGGTCTGCAATGTTGTTGGAACTTTTCAGCTTGCCTATATGAAAGACAGAAGTTATTGTATTTAGATAACACCGGATCAAAACATGTCAGAAAAAATATTATGGAATTAAACTGTTGAAAGCCTGTGGTGGGATGCTTCGTTGCTGTATTTAAGCTCAACTGTCATGTTGCTGCCCCTCAGTAGAGTGGACTTTAGAAACTTCTGTGGTGATGTGGTTAGGCCCCCCTTCATTTCAAAAAGGATTAATTGTAAAACGTATTTTGATTTAATGGGTTATTTTTAAAAGAATTTCTTTGTACTGTGGCCTCATAAATCAGAATGGGTTAATAGTGTTAGCTGACTTGAAGAATTTCAATCAAGCATTTTGATTTGAAGTCGGTACATGCGCTCCTTTTTTTTTGTGAAAATACAACAGTATTTCCACCACCAACACACCTATAACACTGGGCCACTGTGGCTATGAACACCCCTGAATCTAGTATTTTTATAAACGTAGAAAGACATTTTTAAATTCCTTGTTATGCGTCTATAGAAAACATTCACATATAAAAACAACCGGGTGGTAATTTTCAGTTTGTTGTGCCTTACCAGCACTTGACTGGGAGATGCCAGGGCAGTCCAGTGAGGCGGACCCAAGGGATTTGAAAACTGTGTATAGAAGGAAAAAAACACACAATAAAGCTCACAAACAAAGTGCAACATGTACCGCAAACACAAAACTTTTTAACCAGAATACAATAAGCTTACGTCAGCGTTTTGTTCACGTGAATACTGAAATAAAAGCGCGATTCTTTATTCTTTATTCTTTATGAAAAAAACTGCCCATTAGTTAAAAAAAAGCTTAAACACAAATTTGCTGACAAACCATGGTTAACCAAAGGACTACAAAAGGTGTGTAAAAAGAAAAATTTATTATATAAAGCTTTCATAAAGAAAAGGACAAAAGAAGCAGAGCAGCGGTATAAAACATACAAAAATAAGTTAACATATATAATAAGATGCAGTAAAAGAGACTATTACAGTAAAGAACTGGAAAAAAAACAAAGACAATATTAAAAATACATGAACAATAATCAACAGTATCCTTGGAAATAAAAGCAGAAATACCAGCTACCCAACTAATATTCCAAAAAATAATAAATCGACTCCGAGTGTGAATATAGCTTCACCTGCAGATGAATTTAATAACTTTTTTGTTAACATTGGACCTAATCTGGCCCGAGAAATACCCACTACGGCGCCTACAGGTGATACAATATGCAATAACACTGCTGTAAAAGACTCCATCTTCATAAAGAACACAGACGAAAGAGAGGTCATTGAAATTGTTAAATCGTTCAAAAGTAAAACATCTACTGACTGCGATGGTATTGACATGCTACTAGTCAAAACTGTTATCGAATGCATAGTAAAACCACTGACGTATATCTGTAACCTGTCTCTCCAATCAGGTATATTTCCCAATGCAATGAAAATAGCTAAAGTAATTCTGATATACAAGACAGGCGACAGAGGGGAACTCTCCAACTACAGACCAATTTCACTATTACCACAATTTTCCAAGATACTTGAAAAAATATTCTATGAGAGAATTGACAACTTCATACTGAAGAATAATTTATTGTGTGAGCAGCAATATGGGTTCAGACACAAGAGGACAACAGCATATGCCCTAATGGAATTCACAGAAAAAATATCAACAGCCATTGAAAATAAAGAGTATTCAGTTGGAGTATTCCTGGATCTTAAAAAAGCATTTGATACAGTAGATCACAATCTATTATTAAAGAAACTACAAAATTGTGGTATCAGAGGGGTAGCACTGTCCTGGTTAAGTAGTTACTTAAAGAATAGATATCAGTATGTATGTGTTAGCAACAAAAACTCAGAGTTACTGAAGGTCACCTGTGGAGTCCCACAGGGTTCAGTTTTGGGACCATTATTATTCAATATGTATATAAATGATATATGTAAAGTTTCAGAAAAAATGGACTTAATATTGTTTGCCGATGACACTAACCTGCTATGCAGTGGAAACAATTTGGAACAACTTCTGGATACACTCGGAAAGGAATTAGGAAAGCTGAAACTGTGGTTTGATTCAAACAAATTAACGCTCAATTTAAGCAAGACAAAATTTATAGTCTTTAACAACCATCACAACTACCCAGTACCCAAACTCAGTGTAAATGGTGTAGAGATTGAAAGGGTATCTGAAACTAAATTCCTTGGAGTAATAATTGATAACAAACTGTGTTGGAAGCCACATATTAATTATATAAAAGGTAAAGTATCCAAATCAATTGCAATATTACACAGAGTGAAATATTTGCTGAATCAACCCACACTATACACCTTGTATCATTCATTAATACTCCCATACATGACATATTATACTGAAGTATGGGGAAATACATATAAAACAAACATATATCCACTCTTTATGCTTCAAAAGAGAGCTATTAGAATTATTGTGGTAGACTGCAAGTCTAAAATAGAACATTACTGGCACATGCCTCTAGGGGGAACTACCTGTATTGTTCAGCACTACTATTAAGGGGACATATTAGAATAAGAGTGTGAAAAACCCCGCGCAGAATCCATGTTCAGTCTTATTATGTGTGTTGCAGAATAAACGGCAGAGTTAGCCAAAGAAATAACTCAAGTGTGATCATTGCTACACGGTAGGATATCACACAATTGGCGACGAGGATTAAAAGAAAAAAATCAGCGGCGAGAAACAGAGAACATTGCAAGTGTGGCGAACTCAAGTGACTCCAGTAGTTCGAGTGCAAGTTCAGAGGAGGAAAAACGAGGTTTCCCCACCACGACGAGCAATGGCGGCTGTAATCGGAACGGTAACCCCTTTTGATAACTCGACTCAGTCATGGGAAGAATATAGTGAAATGTTGGACTTTTTCTTCCAAGCTAATGACATTGAGGAGCCAGACAAAAGGAAGGCTGTACTGTTGAGTGGAGTTGGTGCAACTACTTACAGCTTGTTGAGAAATTTAATAAGCCCTGCATTACCGAAAGATAAAACGTACGACCAGCTTACTGCTGAGCTTCAGAAGCACTTCAGCCCCAAACCGAGTGAAATCGTGCAACGATTCAAATTTAATTCACGCATAAGGAGGAACACTGAGTCCATAGCAGAGTATGTGGCAGAATTGAGGAAATTAACACTGCACTGTGATTACAAAGACTCATTGGAAGAAATGTTAAGAGACAGACTTGTGTGTGGAGTGAATGATGACCGAATGCAACGGCGACTTTTATCTGAAACAAAACTCACTTTTGCAAAGGCTTTGGAATTATGCCAAGCGATGGAAACAGCATCTAAAGATGTGAGAGAGATGCAAGGGAAGCTAACAGAGGACACAGCAACGCATGTTCGTGTGCCTAAGACCCAAGTAGGTGTCCACAAAGTGTTGACTGACAAAACTCAGCACAAATTCCCCAGTTGTTATCGCTGCAAAGGCCAGCACAATGCCGCCGAGTGCAAATTTGCCACTGAGCTGTGTCATAATTGTGGCAAGCGAGGGCACATTAAGAAAGCATGTAGAATAAAGGTGGACAGCGCACAGGTGCTGAAAGCAACAGTTAATGGGCAAAAGTATGAAAACAAGGGCCCAGGAAAGGAACAGCAAGCGAATCAACTGAGAGGGGAGGGAGAAAGTGATACAGAAGACATGGATTTTCACACAATTTACAACACGTCAGAGGAGCTGACCAAGGTAGCGCCCATCACGCGTACCATGAATGTTAATGGAATGAAAGTAACATTTGAAGTTGATACAGGCTGTGGAGTAACCATATTAAGTAAACAGCAATATACACAACTGTGGAAGAAAACAGACACAGCAGAATTAAATCCCTGTTCATTAAAATTAAAAACATACACAGGAGAGAAGCTAGACGTGCTAGGCATGGCACAAGTGAAGGTGCAGCACGAAAACAAAGAAAAGGACTTACCTGTAGTAGTAGTTGGGAGCGAAGGACCAAATCTACTAGGGCGAAGTTGGCTACAAGAACTGGCCATGATGGATCAGTTGGTGAATAAAGTGGAATCTCAGCCCAAATTGCAGCTGGAGGAGATCCTCGAAAGACACGCTGAGGTGTTCAAAGAAGGCTTAGGACAGGTAAAAGGTGTCACTGCAAAGATTAATGTGGACAAGGAGGCCCAACCACGATTCTGCAAACCCCGACCGGTACCCTATGCAGTCAAGCCACTGGTTGAAAGCGAGCTACAGAGGCTGCTGGATGACAAGATCATTGAGCCAGTGCAGGTTGCAGAATGGGCGGCGCCCATAGTCCCAGTGAGAAAGCCGGATGGCTCCATTAGAATATGTGGAGATTACAAACTCACTGTCAATCGAGCATCACGGGTGGATCAGTATCCAATTCCTAAAGTGGAGGACCTCTTCGCACAGCTGAATGGCGGCCGACACTTCACGAAATTAGACATGAGTCACGCCTACCAACAAGTAGTCCTGGAAGAAGAATCAAGAAAGTATGTAACCATCAATACACACAAAGGCTTATATACCTACACACGCTTACCATTTGGAGTAGCTTCCAGTCCTGCTATATTCCAGAGAACTATGGAGGGCATCCTAGGTGGAATTCCGAATGTTGCCGTTTATTTGGATGACATCCTTTGTACAGGACCAAATGAACAAGAACATCTGAAAACGCTGAAGGAAGTGCTTCAACGGTTGGAGAAAAGCGGTCTGAGGTTGAAAAGAAGCAAGTGTGAGTTCATGGGAAAAGAGGTGGTGTTCCTAGGCCACAAGATCAACGCCAGTGGTCTACACCCTCTAACAGACAAAGTGGAAGCCATTGCGGAGGCGCCTGAGCCACAAAATGTTACTGAGTTAAAAGCCTACCTGGGCTTGTTGAACTATTACCATAGGTTCCTCCCAAAGCTCTCCACGCTGCTGGCACCACTACATACCTTACTTAAGAAGGAAGAAAAATGGTCATGGGGGGTCAAGCAGCAGAAGGTGTTTGAAGAGTCCAAAGCGCTACTTCAGTCCTGTAGTGTGTTAGTGCACTATGATTCAAACAAACCACTCATCCTGGCGTGTGACGCATCACCCTACGGTGTGGGTGCTGTACTCTCTCATCGTATGGAGGATGGCTCAGAGAGACCCATAGGGTTCGTCTCAAGAACTCTTAGTGCAGCTGAGAAAAACTACTCCCAGCTAGACAAGGAGGGCCTTGCAGTAGTATTTGGTGTAAAAAAATTCCACAAATACCTGTACGGGAGACAGTTCGCTATAGTGACTGACCACAAGCCACTAATTTCACTGTTCAGTGAAATGAGAGCCATACCCCAGATGACATCTCAGAGAATTCAGAGATGGGCCGTTACATTAGCAGCGTATGAGTACACCATCGTTTACAAAGCCGGACGGGACCATACGAATGCTGACGCGATGAGTAGGCTACCCTTGGATGGAGGAAGAGACAGCACGCCTGAGGAGGAGGAGAGAGTGCTATTGTTTGAAGATATTGGCGTGCCCCTGGTGAACGCACAACAAATAAAGAAGTGGACAGACAAAGACCCTGTTCTAGCAAGAGTGCGAGAATACATCTTGCGAGGATGGCCGAAGATGAACAGTCCTGAGTTCATTCCCTATGCCAGACGACAGGATGAGCTCAGCACCCAGGAAGGTTGTATCCTGTGGGGAGGACGCGTGGTTGTTCCACCACCTGGTAGGAATGCCTTACTGCAACAACTACACCAAGCACACCCTGGCATCACTCGCATGAAAGCGTTGGCGAGGAGCTACATGTGGTGGCCCAACATGGATGCAGAGGTGGAGGCGCTTGTGAAGTCATGTGCGGCATGCCAGGAGAACAGGAACAGTCCTCCAGCAGCCCCACTACATCCCTGGGAAGTTCCAGATAAACCATGGAGAAGAATTCACATTGACTACGCAGGTCCATGGATGGGAAGAATGTTCCTGATCATAGTTGACGCATACTCAAAGTGGATCGATGCATATTCTGTGAGTAGCTCTACTTCTACTGTTACCATTGAATGTCTTAGAAAGAGTTTCAGCCAACATGGGCTACCTGAAATCATAGTATCAGATAACGGTACATGTTTTACGAGTGAACAGTTCCAAGAGTTTTCTGAAAAGAATGGCATACGTCACATCACGACTGCGCCATACCATCCTTCTTCTAACGGCTTAGCCGAGAGGGCCGTGCAGACGTTCAAGTCACTCATGAAAAAGATGACAGGAGACTCTATTGAAACCCGAATGTCGAGAGCTCTGTTCAGCTATCGAATAACACCCCAATCTACAACTGGCAAGTCACCAGCTGAGCTGTTGTGTGGAAGGAAGTTGAGGTCAACATTTGACTTAATACATCCAGACTTCAGAAACAAAGTGCATGATAAACAAGAGAAACAAAAAGGTTATCATGACATGCATGCTAGAGAGAGAATACTGAGAGAAGGAGACGTGGTCTACACCCGCAACTTTGGCTCAGGACCAGCCTGGGTACCAGGAGAAATAACAGAAAAGACAGGCCCTGTGTCATTCAAGGTGACATTAGGTCATGGACAAGTGGTGAGGCGACACATCGACCAAGTTCGTGGTAGGAGCTCCATTCCCCTGCCGATGGCACCAGAGGTGTTGTCTGACACCCATCCTGAGGAGAGCATCAACGAACCACCACTTCAGGTGAAACCTGAGGTAACCGTCTCTGCAGATTCTACGGGCAGCACTGCAGCAGCCGAAACAGTGGAGCAGTCTGAGTCTTCACCTGCAGTTGGCTCACCCGCCGTGAGAAGATCTCAGCGAGCTAGGAAAGCTCCAGACTACTTGAAGGACTATACTTAGTCAGTAGTGAGTTCCCCAGCCACAGGACAAGAATGCGTCCTGGAACCTCACTGGGATGCGGTAGTCAAACCAAATCCCCAGTTAGACTGTTATGTGTGTTATACATGTGAAAAAAAAAAAAAAAAAAAAAAGAAAGAAATTATGTGTATGACACATGTGTTTAAGAAATTAAAAAGTAACTGTGATAGTTCAGGGTTAAATTGGAGTTCCAGGATGTCTAGTAATTGGCTAGTGTAATTAAGAGTAGTTTAATCTAGAGGGGAGGGATGTGGTAGACTGCAAGTCTAAAATAGAACATTACTGGCACATGCCTCTAGGGGGAACTACCTGTATTGTTCAGCACTACTATTAAGGGGACATATTAGAATAAGAGTGTGAAAAACCCCGCGCAGAATCCATGTTCAGTCATATTATGTGTGTTGCAGAATAAACGGCAGAGTTAGCCAAAGAAATAACTCAAGTGTGATCATTGCTACACGGTAGGATATCACAATTATCAACAAAGCTGCTTACAGGGAACCAACAAACCCACTTTTTCTTAAATTAAAAGCTCTCAAGTTGAAAGATCTGGTTGACTTTAAAACTGCAGTAATAATGTTTAAAGTGAAGAATTTATCACTGCCCGCAAATATCCAAAAGTTGTTCCAAACAAGGGAGAAACGATATCATTTCAGAGGAACATGTATATTTCAAAAGCCTACAGTGAGAACAACCACCAAGCAACACTGTATTTCAGTGCAAGGTGTCAGATTATGGAACGATTTTGGACCTGAATTAAAATCATGTACAAAGCTTGGACAATTTAAACAAAAACTAAAGGAAGAAATACTCCAAACATATTTACAAGATGACATGTAAACTCACATAAGGATTGACATTTCCAGCCTGTGTTGTGTTATAGCTTAGTTTTTCTTTTTTCTCTGTGACACTATGTCTTAGATTTGTTTTTGAATAGTAACCGCTTAACTTAGACTAGCTCAGTTTTCTTTTTCTCTCAGTCACATTTTGTCTTAGCCTTGTTTTAAATTGTAATCGCTCTTGTCTTGTTTTCTCTTTTTTCTCCTTTGAATTCTTGGATGGAATATGGGTGGGCAATATAAGCTGCGGCTTCAGCCATCACCCATTTCGGATAACTCACGTGGAATTGTATAGTAGAAGGAGTCTTTGTCTAATTTGACCTTGTTGTTATATTATACAGTTTCTTTTAACCTGTAATGTACTATCCGAAATAAAATAAATTCATTCATTCATTCTATCCGAAATAAAATAAATTCATTCATTCATTCATTCATTCATTCTGCAGCTTGATGCCAGGTAGCAGCAAGGTACAGAGGTAGCTAGCTATTAGCGGGCTAGCCATCACCACAATTGCCCACAATCAAACAACTTTCTTTATTGCTAAAATAAAGTGCGCTTTTGACCGAAAGGCAAGAAGACGGACAATAACAAAACAACACTCACCGTCACCGTTTTCCAATTCCGTGGCCGTGTCGAGTCCAAATAGCAGGCCGGACACTTCCTGGTATATTTTTTCATTGCAAGTTGCCCCACCAACTCGCTCTGGATGTAGTCATCGGCTACGAGGGACAGAAAAGTCCGCACCTCCTCGTTTGTTCATGGAATAAACTTGCGCGTGGACATCGTTATATGAAAACACAATTTTGAATCCAGTCACCGCGGTTACTCGCTGAAATTACAAATGGCGGACGTGTAGCTTCAACAGAAAACTAACGGACGCGTTTGGTGACGTTACGCCCTGACCAATCAGCGTTTAGCAGTCGATTGACGTCAATTCACACCTCGCTTTTCGCTCGCTTGTACCCTGCCTCTGAACAGGCACGAAAATCGTAACGGTTAAACCGTGAGGACTTGGGTGGAAATGGCGAAAAACCGAAACAAGTAAAAAAAAGTAAAGCCCAGGCGATACTGGTGGAAATGGGGCTTTAGAGACCAATCTGAAGCTGACCCTGTGTGGCTCATCCAAGGTCAAGGTCTCACTTCAGCTGTGCATTTGTAGGCCAGTGGAATGTAGGAATCATATACATCATATTTTACCCCATTTTTCACATAATCTACTGTAATCATCGTTTACCATTTCAATTTAATCTGGGTTTCTTAATTTCATTCTAAATGTTATTTTGTGGCAGTCAGAGGTGCATTTCCACAGCAGGAACTACACTCCCTTCCAAGTCTTGAAACAGTGAGGCCAGTTTCTTTATTTTTGGTGTAGACTGAAAACAGCTGGGTTTGAATCACATGAATAGGAGACAAGAGGTGCAGGTGTTTACATCTGGACCTGACACACAACTTAGAAGACATTTTTAGGTGAGCAGCAGTTCTGGAACATGTGACTGTCAGGTGTGTCCATGATTATTCCAACCATAAACGCTGCTCAATGTCTACTCAGTTTCAGATTTGGGTTTTGCCTGTGCAGACTGTGCTCATAGTTAGAGGCAGTATGTGATTTGGGCTGGGGGGGGGGCATCCCCCCATTCATAGGCATCAATCATGGGAGGACAGGGGGCACATTTCCCTGTAACCTGGCAGAACGAGAACTGTCCCCCAATATCACCATAAACCTTTTTAAATCATGCTACATAACTGAAGAAAATTAATTTGAAGCACCAATCCTAAGCAGAAATGCAAAAACTTATAAATTTACAACTTTTTTCTCATAAATTTACATTTTTTTCCTCTAAATAAAAAAACCCCAGAAAATTAATGTGAAAAAAGTGGCAAATTTACAAGAAAAAGGTCACAATTTGATTAAGTTTCAGCTTTACAACAAAAAAGTAGCAAATTTATGAGGAAAAAAACTGCAACTTCATAAGAACAAAGTGGCAGATTTAAAAGAACAAAGTGGTGTGGAAGTTGTGTTCAATGACGAGACTTGAGTTTATTCCTCAGGTTCGGCTTTATTGCAGAACACAATCATCCAACATTCTCAAAAAGCAAGAAGAGGCAGAATCATGTTACATCACATTCTTATACCTCCGGGGGATTAAGAACTCAAGTCACATGGTGCTTCTGCAAACATTTAATCACAATGCAAGTCTCTGAAGATTCACCATTGTCTCTTATTCTTTGATGTTCTGGGGATCCCCCCCAGGGCCTCCTCTCTGGGACAAGGGTCCGACTTCACACCTCCTCGACATCTCCTGTCGGCCCCCGTCGATCCAGACTCTTTGTTCCTCCAGATGTGAAGCCCTAATCCACATAAGCCATACATTTGTGGGAGATATGAACCAAACATATGTGCCACATGACCCCCCCCAAACGTCTGCATGGGACAAATAAGTGCATAACATAAAAAACATTACCACATAACCAACAATCAATCCCCCAATCTCTTAGGTCTTAACTTCCTGCCGAATCTGCTGTAGGCCGGCTTCACTGTGTCTGCAGCGTCTCCTCGCACCTGGGGATTAGATTTGTTAGCACATCTCTGTGGGAGCTCTGGAGCATGCCTTCTCGGTAGCCTGCCCCGGTGGGGGGCTTTCATCAACTGCACGCGTTCATCAGCCAGAACAAAAGCAGGCTTGAGTCTGTTTATGCAAATTAGCTCCCTTCTGCCCCCCCAAATCTAGCAAAAAATGCTTCTCATTTTTTTCCAGCACCCTGAACGGTCCATCGTAAGGTGGTCTCAGCCCTGGGCGTTGTGCATCATGTCTAACAAAAACAAACTGCGTTTTTTAAAGCCTCTGGCACAAAAACGCGTGGAAAACTGTGATGCACTGGGCCAGGCAGCGTATTTGATCCTGTGCCGCTCTGCAACAGCTGAGCGGGGGGGCAATTTGGCGCAGGATTTTCCAGAAGAAATTCCCCCGGCAAACGGAGAGGTTGTGCGAAAACTAACTCTGCTGGGGAGGCCTGCAAATCCTCCTTAGGTGCAGAACGCAACCCCAATAAAACCCATGGCAGTTTGTCCACCCAATTTGTATCCGTGAGTGATGCTCTGAGGGCTGCTTTCAATGACCTATGAAAGCGTTCACATAAACCGTTGGCCTGCGGGTTATACGCGGTAGTGCGGTGAACCTTCACCCCTAAGCTGCGGGCCATAGACGACCACAGTTCGGAAACAAATTGAGGGCCTCTGTCGGACGTTATGTCCGACGGGACTCCAAAACGCGCGACCCAAGTTGTTAAAAACGCGCGCGCAACCTCTTCCGCCGTTGTTGACGCCAGAGGTACCGCTTCTGGCCAACGCGTGGTGCGGTCCACCATCGTCAAAAGGTGTGTGTGTCCCTGAGACGAGGGAAGCGGACCCACCAGATCAACATGCACATGATCGAACCGCTTAGCCGGGATGTGAAAAGGCTCCAAAGGGGCCCTCGTGTGCTTGTGTATCTTAGCCCTCTGGCACGCTACACAAGCTGCTGCCCATTCCTTGACCTGTTTGCGCAACCCCAGCCAGACAAATTTCTCCTCCACCATCTTGATTGATGCGCGCACCCCCGGGTGCGCCAGCGAATGGACCGAGTCAAAAACGCGGCGGCGCCACGCGGCTGGAACCACGGGACGAGGCCGTCCTGTGGAGACATCGCATATTAAGGGGGGCATACCTATTTACTGCACCCTGTACTCCAGCCTTAACCCTGTTGGTCCAGACTGGAGCGCGCACACATCCGCGTCACCAACCTGCTCTGCAGCCATGTCTGCATAATCCAAACCCACGTGGACCGGGGCTGCGCGCGCTCCCGCGTCACTGCCCTGGCCCACAGCCACCGAGTCTGCCCCCACGTGGCCTGGCGTTGCCACAGCACGTGAGAGACAGTCTGCCACTACATTGTGTTTACCTGCGACATGCTGGATATCGGTGGTGAACTCCGATATTGCGGCTAGCTGTCTTTGCTGTCGGCCTGACCAAGGTTCTGAGATCTTGGCCATCGCAAAAGTTAACGGTTTGTGGTCCACGAAAGCAGTGAAACGACGCCCTTCCAGCCAGAACTGGAAATGGCGGATGGCCAAGTGTAGGGCTAAAAGCTCCCTGTCAAACGCGCTGTATTTACGCTCGTTATCGCGCAAGGATTTGCTGATTGCTGGGGTCTTTCTGCAACTGTGGGGGTTCCCCCCTACAGTTGATAGTGCTATGAGATGACTGTTGTTGTGAAATGGCGCTATATAAATAAAGTTGAATTGAATTGAATTAAAGAACGCGAGAGGCTGCCAGGTCCCTGCCACACACTGCTCAATGACTGCCCCCACCGCTAGATCAGAAGCGTCGGTGGTGAGCGCCAAACGGGCTGTTGGAACCGGGTGCACTAACAAAACGGCTCTTGCAAGGGCTGATTTGACCTGGGAGAAAGCGCGCTCCCGCTCCGGAGACCATTTGTAGGAAACTCGAAATTAAGAGACTGAATGATTTTTCAGTATTGGTTTATTCCATCTCAAGTCCTACAGCTCCTCTCTCAGTCAGGGAATGAAGAGGGCGAGCTGAGATAAACCACATACCTTTATACTGTTACATCAGACACAAATAACATTCACATCAAACACAGAATTCCATTCATAACTAATCCTCCTATTGTCCTCTCGGCTTCTCTGTCTGACCTTAAGAGTCAGACAGTCTCTTCAGGTTCACTCTCAGATCTTCTCACTTCTCCTCTAGTCCGCAGGGGGTCCAGAATCAATGTCTGTTTGAGGTGTGATGTCAATACACACTGCGAGCTCAAAGTTCCCTCATGTCTGGGTCTCTGCCAAGGAATATGTGAGCTACATAATGTTACGCCACACCATTCGACCTTATTCGTGGGTTTTTGTTTTTTTAGTGCCGTGTACAGTGGCTGCATGAGCCGCGCTGTGCTCGGAAGGAACCGGTTGTAAAAATTAACCATTCCTAGAAACTCCTGCAGCGCTTTTATCGTTTGAGGTCGGGGGAAATCTGTTATTGCGCACACTTTCTCAGGCAGGGGAACCGCTCCTTCCGGCGAAACGCGATGCCCCAAAAAATCGATTTGCGCCACCCCGAACTGGCACTTCGCTGGGTTAATTATCAACCCGTGCTCTGCCAGTCTCCGAAAAACCGCTGTGAGGTGGTTTTCGTGTTCGTCTTCGGACGTGCTGGCTACCAATATGTCGTCTAAATAGACGAACACGAAAGGCAGGTCGCGTAAAACTGCATCCATCATGCGTTGGAAAGTTTGCGCGGCGCCCTTTAACCCAAACAGCATGCGCAAAAACTCAAAAAGCCCAAACGGAGTTATTACCGCGGTTTTGGGAATATCCTGCGCACGCACGGGGACTTGATGGTAGCCGCGCACCAAGTCTATTTTAGAAAAAATGCGCGCCCCCGCCAAATGAACTGAAAAATCCTGGATGTGCGGAATCGGGTAGCGGTCATGTGCTGAGATGTTGTTCAACCTGCGGAAATCGCCACAGGGTCGCCAAGAGCCATCAGCCTTTGGGACCATGTGTAACGGTGAAGCCCAGGGGCTGTTCGAGCGTCTAATTATGCCCAGTTTTTCCAGGTTGGCAAATTCCTCGCGCGCTATTGCCAGTTTAGCTGAGTCCAAGCGCCGGGCTTTTGCAAAAACGGGTGGCCCAGTGGTGGTGATAAAATGCTCCACCCCGTGTTTGGCCACTGTCGCCGAAAACTTTGGGACTGTGAGTGCTGGAAAGTGAGTGAGCAGAGCATGAAACTTACCACCCGCAGCTGTGACATTGGCGTGTGCAGTCGGCGGGGCCACCCGAGCTGTGCAGGGGATAGAATGAAAAGACATTAACCAGACGTCTATTAGCAAGATCAACCAATAAACCATGTGAGCACAAAAAATCAGCCCCTAACATGTTAAAACTGACTGCCGCTACAATAAAGGTCCACTCAAATGAACGGCCCTGTAAGGACAAAAGCATAGTCCTCTCACCGAATGTCTTAATCGCTGAGCCATTCGCTGCTGATACTGACACCCAGGGAGCTTTAGACGGCATCAGCCGTTCCGCGTAGGTAGTCGTGACGAAACTCAGCTGGGAGCCCGTGTCCACGAGGAATTGTTTCCCCGAGTGTGCATCTGTCAGGTAAAGCAGCTTGTTTTCTTCTCCGAGGGACGCAGCTGCTACCGGCCCCCGGTCTTGGCGTTTCCCTGACGCTTGAAGCAGCACGGTGGGAGACATCTGTGTGCCCTCTCCGCAAAACGGCGGTGGTAGAAGCACAGGCCGTCTTCAGCTCTGCGCTGCCTGACGCCTGTCGCTGCCGCCATCGGTTCGTCTGGCGCCGCCACCACTGGCTCCAAACCATCTCCGGGTGCCGCCCTCTGCTCAGCTGCCGCGGCCGAAACCGCGCTCCGCTTGTGGGCGTCGACGAGTCGCTGCGCCTCCTTGCTGAGCCCATAGTAGTCCCGCTTGGCCAATCGGGGTGAGTCTGCCAGGGTCACTGTCACTGCTGGCGGCAGAGTTCGGAGGAAAAGGTGGGCGAAAATAAACTCGCCATCCTCGGAGTCTTTCAGTCTCAGCATCTTCACCATCAGGTCCACCGGTCTGTCGTTCTCCGACTCCGTCAGCGCTAGGAGCCCCTCTGCTCGCTGTTGCACCGAGGGGGTGAAATGGCTGATCAGCGCCTCCTTCAATGCGTCATACTTGTCGGTGTCCGGTGGGTGGTTAACCAGGTCTTCCACCCTCTGGACCGTGTGACTGTCCAGCTTCGCTACCACATGGTAGAACCTCGTTTCATCCTTTGAGATTCTCTGGAGGTTGAACTGCGCCTCGACCGCGCTAAACCAGGAGCGCGGGCTGTGCTGCCAGAAATCGGGCAGCCGGAGCGTGGAGGCAGCCATAAGGCTGGCCTCTGATGAGCTCCGCTCGGGAGAATTCTCCCTGCTCATTCTTTGTCGTGGGTCACCAGTGTGGAAGTTGTGTTCAATGACGAGACTTGAGTTTATTTCTCAGGTTCGGCTTTATTGCAGAACACAATCATCCAACATTCTCAAAAAGCAAGAAGAGGCAGAATCATGTTACATCACATTCTTATACCTCCGGGGGATTAAGAACTCAAGTCACATGGTGTTTCTGCAAACATTTAATCACAATGCAAGTCTCTGAAGATTCACCATTGTCTCTTATTCTCTGCTGTTCCGGGGATCCCCCCAGGGCCTCCTCTCTGGGACAAGGGTCCGACTTCACACCTCCTCGACATCTCCTGTCGGCCCCCGTCGATCCAGACTCTTTGTTCCTCCAGACGTGAAGCCCCAATCCACATAAGCCATACATTTGTGGGAGATATGAACCAGACATATGTGCCACAGTGGCAGATTTATATGAAATGTTCCAAATTTGTATCTTTTTTTTTAACATTTAGCATTCACGCTTCAAAGTCTTCTGTAACATATTAAAGGTTTATAATGATATTGGGGAGGGGGACAATTCTGTTTTTTCCAGGTTGGGGGGAATTTACGCCCATGTTTTATACAACATTTCCACAGCAGTTTATTAAATGTCAGCAACAGAGGACAAAACGTGTTGATTGTTGTTTCACTGATTATTTTGCCCAGAAAATGGACCCAGTAAACTGTTGCTAAGCACCTCAATAAGAATATAAACAGGAACAGGCCTATCGTCATTTCACACACATGTAATCAAATTAAATATTGTCCAGTGCAGAAGTCAGTGCTTCTCATACCGGTCACCTGTTAACTAGGTCTGTGAGTCATCGTGGCATCACAATGGTGGCTAGCTAGCATGCTAATGATTTGTCTTTGGCACATTTTGCTCACTTTTTCTTGCCATTTTCAGATGAAATAAAGAGTCCATCACCACAAAGGTATTGTGGTTTGTTAGCAGAAACAATAAATCCCGATTGGGTGCATGTGCATGCAGCGACCGGCAGCTGGTGAAAAAGTCCGTCATCTGTGTGTCTTGTTTTTATGTACTTTAATGTGTTTTTACGAAATCCTCTGTGTCGTTTCTGTCCTGGAGTGTTTGTGGACTGTAGGGTGAAGAGCTCCCTGGTTCCATCAACATGGACTACCTCCCCTTTTTTGCACTGCTGCTAATTCTCCTCCGGCTCTTTGTCTCTGAGGTAAACGCGTTCGGCATCATGGCGGGCAGAATACATTATTCCAGGGACATGTTGCTGCATTTAAACATGGTTGATGCAGCGTCTGGGATTGAGCCTAAGCCGCAACTGCCGGACTTTATTTTGAGAGACGGACACAGCGGTGAAAAGAGAGACGGGAGAGACGGCAGAAGGAAACATGGAAGGCGTGGAGGAGTGAAATTGCGCCTGAGAAGACGTCAGTTTGGTAACATTCCTCTTCCTTCTATGATTTTTGGGAACGGTCTCTGAGGAACAAGGTGGATGAAATTCAAGGCAATGTACGCTACCAGAAGGACTTTAAGAACTGCTGTGTCATGGCGTTCACCGAATCTTGGCTTACTGCGCATGACCGAGATGCAGACCTGTGGATTGACGGCTTTGGAGCCCCACTGCGCTCGGATCGGCAGGAAGAGGTAACGGGGAAACGTCAGGGGGGCGGCGTATGTTTATACATTAATAAGCAGTACTGCACATCTGTCACGGTCAGAGAGCGCATCTGTACACCCGATGTGGAGCTGCTGTCTGTGTCACTACGGCCCTTTTATTTGCCTCACGAGTTCCCCCAGCTTTTCATCACAACCGTGTACATTCACCCAAGGGCAGACGCTGACTCCGCCTCCAGCACCATCTTTGATGTGATCCAGCGACTGCAATCAATTTCTCCAGAGGCGCCAAACTTCATTCTTGGGGATTTTAACCATGTTTCTTTAAAGAAGACACTTAAAAACTTTTATCAGTATGTCTCCTGCCCAACCAGGTGAAAAAAGACATTGGACCTGTGCTATGGATCCATAGAGAGGGCCTATAAATCACTCCCCCTTCCTCCTTTAGGATCCTCAGATCACAACTGTGTTCATTTGCTGCCCACATATAAAACTGCTCTCAGAAGAGGCAAGGTGGAGACCAGAGACACTGATGTGTGGACAGAAGATTCAGTGCACAGCCTCCAGGAATGCTTTGACTGTACAGACTGGGAGATGTTCACACTGGCCTGCGGGGATGATTTGGACTCTTTGGTGGATGTCACATGCTCATACATGGCTTTCTGTAAAAATAAGATTGTTCCACGTAAACGTGTCAAAATATATCCCAACAACAAGCCATGGGTTACAAAATCAGTTAAATCCTGCTTACAGAGGAAAGCACTTGCCTTCAAACAGGGGTCTGTTTCTGAGCTACAGGTTGCCACAAAAGAGCTGAAATCCGAAATTTTAAGAGCAAAACAGAATTATAAATCAGAATTGGAAAGCAAGATGGCAGCAAAGAAACTTGGTTCAGCCTGGGCCACTATGAAAACTATTGCAGGCCTTCAGAGCATAGAGCGCAGTAATCATGTGTTTTTAGATGGTTTTAGTTCAGACACAGAGCTGGCTAATGCTCTTAATTGTTTTTATGGTCGTTTTGACTCCTTTGATTTTAGCACAGAAATCCAAGATTTGAAACAGAAACTCAAAGACAATCAGCACTTTAATATTGAGGTGCAGGATGTTAAAAGGGAGTTCTGTGCTGTAAAAGTGAACAAATGTCAGGGCCCTGATAATATATGTGGGTGCTTGGTAAAGTCCTGTGCACATGAACTGAGTCCTATATTTCATTACATTTCCAATAAGTCCTTACAGACACAACATGTGCCTAAGATCTGGAAAGATAAGATAAGATAAGATAAGATAAGCCTTTATTAGTCCCACAACGGGGAAATTCCAGGATTGCAACAGCACAGGGATAGCAACACTCAGAGCAACAATCAGAAGGCAAGAAAAAAAAACAAACAAACAAAAAAAAAAACAAGCAAGCAAGAGCAGCTAATATACATATGTACGTATTACTATAAAATATATATATATACACACACACACAGACACACAGTGCAGAGCATTGTAGCTGGATGGAATAAATATATGAATATATGAACACACAGTGCAGAGCATTGTAGCTAGATGGAATAAATATGTAAATATATAAACACCCACAGTACGGAGCAATGTAGAAGAAGCCATGGTTGTTCCCGTTCCAAAATCCAGCTGTCCTAAAACGGTAAACGACTTTAGACCAGTTGCTTTGACTTCAATTTTAATGAAAATTTTTGAAAAACTGGTCAGATGTGAGGTCCTAAGGCAGACTGAGCATGCATTGGATCCTCTGCAGTTTGCCTATAGGCCTCACAGAGGAGTGGAGGATGCCACTGTCACTCTGTTTAACATGCTTTTTAAACATCTGGATTTTAATGGGACACACGCCAGACTTTTATTTGTGGGCTTTTCCTCCGCCTTTAATACAATCCAACCTCATATCTTAGTTGAAAGGCTCCTGCAACAATTTGATTTGAGCAATAATCTGGTGGGTTGGATTCTGGATTTCTTAACCAACAGGATGCAGAGAGTAAGGGTCAATGGTACATTGTCTGACCTAAAGTGCTCTTCTACTGGCTCTCCTCAGGGGTGTGTGTTGTCACCACTACTCTTCATCCTGTACACAAACATGTGTCGGAGCAGACATGACAACAGACACATTATAAAGTATGCTGATGATTCAGTTATTGTCACATCTTGCCGCTCATCAGCGGCGCCAGCTGCACGCACACCTGCGCCTCGTCAGCGGCGAGGGATTTAAGCCACCTCGCCCTGGGCTTTGGCCTGAAGCCGTCTGTTCTCATCGGCTACTCTTGCTGCAAGGAGCCCCCTTCATCAAGCAAGATCGCAAGTAAGCATCCCTTACCTTCTTCTTCCAGTTCTCCTCCCCTGTGCACAGGTGGATTCCCCGGCGGCGGACTACGTTCCCCAGCCATCTCCTCCTCGCTGCTGCTTCAGGCGCTCCAGGTTGCTGTCTACCGGGCTACGCCCTTGCTACGCCAGTCACCTGCCCGAACCAAGTAAGCCAGTAGCCATTATCTCATCTCCTGTGTTGGTGTGGTGCCCGTTACCCTTCTCCCTCTGCTTCTCCCATAGGGTTGTCCGGCTGTACGGTTTCCTGTTCCCGTGCCTGACGCAGACGCCACCACCAATACATTACCATCTCACATACACGCACTCAGACACACTTGTTGTTAATAAAGCTATTGAATCTACCCTGAGCCTGCGTGTGTGTCTCCTGAGCCGTGCATTATGTTAGTACGGCTTCAGCAGAGCGGCTTGGCAGACAGCGGGCTCGCACGCCGTCTTTCCACCCTCGAGGCTCGGGTGGATCTAATAGCCCATCAACAACAGGTGATTTTAACCCAATTGTATACTATAACTAACCGATTGGACCGCTTGGACCCCCAACAGCCGTTCCCCCCGGCTCGTCAGGGTGGCGCGGCTCCTGCTGCTCCAGCGGCCATTCAGCCAGCTCCGGCGGCACCGGCACGGCTCACACCCATTCCGACCCCCGCCCGCTTTAGCTGTGAGCTCGGTGGAGCGCGGGGGTTTATCATGCAGCGTGAGTCTGTGTTTCACCGTGTGCCCGGAGATTTTCCACCAGACCACAGCCGAATTGGCTACATAGGGAATCTCCTGGAGGGAAGAGCGCTTACCTGGGCTTACGCCGTAATGGCGAAGCCCAGTTACGCCACCCTCACCTATGGCCAATTCGTGAGACTGTTTCTGGAAGTGTTCGATCATGCGCGTACAGAGAGCGTTCAGGTCGATCGTCTTCTCTGCCTTCAGCAGGGAAGCCAGTCGGCAGCTGACTACACGATCGACTTCCGGGTCGCTGCGGAGGAGGTTGGCTGGGGCGAACGATCGCTCTGCGGCATCTTCCTTCACAGTCTCAGTGCTGGTCTGAGGGATGAACTGGCTGGACGGGATATCCCGGAGACGTTAGTGGAGCTAATTTCCCTAGCCATCAGCTTGGATAACAGGCTGCGCGAGCGGGCCTCGGAGCGGAAGTTGTCTTCTCGCCCTCGAGGTGCCTCGTCGCGCCTGTCCCAAGCTCGCCCCCTGGCGTTGCCGTCACCGTCGTACTCCGAGGAGTCAGAGCCGATGGTGACAGGCTGGACAAAGCTCCCCCCAGCGGAGAAGCAACGCCGCCGTGAGTTAGGTCTCTGTATGTATTGCGGAGACAGCCAACACACGGTGGAGCTTTGTCCACAGAAGCCAAACGGGGAGGTCCGCGAGTTACTGTAGGGGGCCTCGCGGACGCTAATCGGTTAACTCCCCTCACTCAATTGACGCTGCCCATTCGTTTCTGTCATAACTCCACAGGGCACCTCACCCATGCACTGGTGAATTCAGGCGCGGAGGGCAGCTTTATTTCACAGAGCCTGGCAACCCGATTGGCCATCCGTTGCCATACCCTCAAGACTCCTCTCGCCCTAGTAAATCTCTCCCGTGTTTCCCTGGGAAAAGTAACACACCAGACCATCCCTGTCCCTGTTATTATTTCTGGAAATCATCGGGAGGAGATCACCTTCTACGTCCTACCTAACTCAGTATCTCCCGTCATCCTCGGATACCCCTGGCTCCGCCTCCACAGCCCTGTCCTGGACTGGAGGTCTGGCAGAGTGTCCGCCTGGAGCTCCTTCTGCATGAGCACCTGCCTCCAATCCGCTGCCTGTGCCCCGTCCTCGCCTTCAACTCCCAAGGACGCCGCGCCTCCGGATCTCACCCTGGTGCCATCGGAGTTTCACGACCTGGGTATGGTATTCAGCAAATCCAAGGCGATGTCTCTTCCCCCGCACAGGCCCTATGACTGTGCTATAAACATCCGCCAGGGGGCACCCTTACCCTCGGGGCGACTCTACAGCCTGTCTGCGCCGGAGAAGGAGGCTATGAATTCTTATCTCAAGGAATCGCTGAGTGCTGGAATCATCCGTCCCTCGTCATCACCATTAGGCGCTGGGTTCTTCTTCGTGGGCAAGAAGGACGGCTCCCTCCGTCCTTGTATTGACTATCACGCCCTGAATGACATCACGGAGAAGGACCGCTACACCTTGCCCCTAATGGACACCGCCTTCCACTCCCTCCAGGGGGCGACTTGGTTCACCAAGCTGGATCTTCGTAGCGCATACCACCTCGTCCGGATCCGGGAGGGAGACGAGTGGAAGACAGCCTTCCGTACCCCGAACGGCCATTTCGAGTACCTGGTTATGCCGTTCGAGTTGACCAACGCTCCAGCCGTCTTTCAGCGCCTTATAAATGACGTCCTCCGGGACTTCATTGGCCTGTTTGTGTTCATCTACCTGGATGACATCCTCATCTTCTCCAGATGCAGGGACGAGCACCGGGTCCATGTGAGACGGGTCCTCCAGAGGCTGCTGGAGAACCGGTTATATGTCAAGGCTGAGAAGTGTGAGTTTTACGCTAAGACTACGTCCTTCCTCGGGTTCGTCATCTCCCACGACCAGGTGCTTCTGGACTCAGCGAAGGTGAAAGCGGTGGTGGAATGGCCCACTCCTACGTCAAGGAAACAGGTACAACAGTTTATTGGGTTTGCCAACTTCTACCGCCGCTTTGTCCCGAACTTTGGTACCATTGTCGGCCCTCTGACCCGCCTCACGTCTCCTAAGGTCCCGTTCCGGTGGACTGAAGAGACCGCAGCTACTTTCCAGGCGCTGAAGGCGGAGTTCTCCTCCTCCCGGGTCCTCAGCCAAGTCGATCCCTCGCTGCAATGCATCGTGGAGGTGGATGCTTCGGACACGGGGGTGGGAGCGGTGTTATCTCAGCGGTCACCTGACGATGGGATCAAACGGCCCTGCGCCTTCATCTCTTGGCACTTGTCCCCGGCGGAACGAAATTACGACGTGGGGGACAGAGAGCTCCTCGCCATCAAGCTCGCGCTGCAGGAGTGGCGTCACTGGCTAGAGGGGGCGGCCCTGCCGTTCGTGGTTCTAACCGACCACAAGAACTTGGAGTATTTAAGATCTGCCAAGCGTCTGAATGCCCGCCAGGCGCGTTGGTCCTTGTTCTTCGCCAGGTTCTGCTTCAACATCACCTTTAGGCCTGGCTCCAAGAACGGCCTGCCTGACGCCCTCTCTAGGCAATTTGCCCCTGAGGCGTCTGAGGACGCAGCCCACACCATCTTGCCCAGGTCGTGCATCGTGGGAGCCGTCACTTGGGACATTGAAAGTAAGATCCGGAAGGCGCAGGAATCGGAACCAGACCCTGGCGGCGGACCGGAGGGGAGGCTTTTTGTGCCGTCCACGGTCCAGGGGGAGGTCACCCACTGGCTGCACACATCTAAGCTCACCTGCCACCCTGGTTCCTCCCGGATGATTGACTTACTTCAACGATCCTTCTGGTGGCCGGGCCTGCGGAAGGATGCTGCCTGCTACGCCCGGGCCTGCCCCGTCTGCGCCACCAGTAAATCAGGTAATGCCCCTCCAGCGGGCCTGCTCCAGCCCCTGCCCGTTCCTGGCAGGCCCTGGTCGCATATCGCCCTGGACTTCGTCACCGGTCTCCCGGTCTCTAACACCTTCGACACAGTCCTGACCATTGTAGATCGTTTCTCCAAGGCTGCTCACTTCATCCCATTACGAGGGCTTCCATCTGCCTTGGAGACGGCGGACCTCCTTATCCAGCACGTGGTCAGGCTGCATGGGATTCCGGTAGACGTGGTCTCGGACCGGGGCCCCCAGTTTTCCTCAGAGGTTTGGAGGTCCTTCTGCAACGCCCTGGGAGCCAAGGTAAGCCTCTCCTCCGGCCATCACCCCCAATCCAACGGGCAGTGTGAGCGGACCAATCAGGAGCTGGAGGCTGCGCTCCGCTGCGTCACAACATCCAAGCCTGCGTCCTGGAGCACTCATCTCGCCTGGGTGGAGTACGCCCATAATACTGCCCGCTCTTCTGCCACTGGGATGTCCCCATTTAAGGCGTCCCTGGGCTACGACCCCCCTCTGTTCCCTACGCAGGAGAGTGAGGTAACTGTCCCCTCAGTTCGGGCGCACCTCAGGCGGTGCCGCTCCATCTGGGCGTCGGCGCGCAATGCGCTTTTACGCACGGCGGAGCGCAACAAGTCTATGGCGGACCGGCACAGAAGACCTGCCCCAGCCTACCAGGTAGGCCAACGTGTCTACGTGTCTACCCAGGACGTCGTTTTAAAGGGTGAGAGGAGGAAGTTGGCACAGCGTTTTATGGGCCCATACCCCATCACCAGGATTATCAACCCGGTGGCTGTGCGTGTGGCTATTCCCCCCTCCCTCCGCATCCATCCCACCTTCCACGTTTCCAAGGTGAAGCTGGCAGTCTCCGACCCCCTTTGCCCTCCCCCTGCTGCGCAGCCCGGGCCCCGGATGATTGATGGTCATCCGGCCTGGCCAGTCTCTTCCATCCTGAACTCCCGGCGCTGGGGTCGCGGGTTACAGTACTTAGTGGATTGGGAGGGCTATGGACCTGAACATAGGCAACGGGTGCCCTCGTCGTTTGTGTTGGATCCATCTCTCATCACTGAGTTCCACCGAGCGCACCCGGAGAAACCATCGCCAGGAGGCGCTGCTAGAGGGGGGAGTACTGTCACATCTCGCCGCTCATCAGCGGAGCCAGCTACACGCACACCTGCGCCTCGTCAGCGGTGAGGGATTTAAGCGGCCTCGCCCTGGGCTTCGGCCTGAAGCCGTCTGTTCTCATCGGCTACTCTTGCTGCAAGGAACCCCCTTCATCAAGCAAGATCGCAAGTAAGCATCCCTTACCTTCTTCTTCCAGTTCTCCTCCCCTGTGCACAGGTGGATTCCCCGGCGGCGGACTACGTTCCCCAGCCATCTCCTCCTCACTGCTGCTTCAGGCGCTCCAGGTTGCTGTCTACCAGGCTACGCCCTTGCTACGCCAGTCACCTGCCCGAGCCAAGTATGCCAGTAGCCAATATCTCATCTCCTGTGTTGGTGTGGTGCCCGTTACCCTTCTCCCTCTGCTTCTCCCATAGGGTTGTCCGGCTGTACGGTTTCCTGTTCCCGTGCCTGACGCAGACGCCACCACCAATACATTACCATCTCACATACACGCACTCAGACACACTTGTTGTTAATAAAGCTATTGAATCTACCCTGAGCCTGCGTGCGTGTCTCCTGAGCTGTGCATTATGTCAGTTATTGTCAGTCTCCTCCAGGATGGTGAGAGTGGCCACGGCCCAGTAGTTGATGATTTTGTTCACTGGTGTGAGGATTCCTACCTGCAGCTGAATACGACAAAAACTAAAGATATGATTATTGACTTTAGGAGGAAAACTCCCAGGCACAAAGTCACTGTACTAAAAGGCCAGACCACCGAATGTGTACAATCCTACAAATATCTTGGGACGATTATTGATAGTAATTTAAACTTTGAAGAGAACTGTGAAAGGGTGTGCAAAAAGGGTCAGCAACATTTGCATTGTTTGAGGAAACTTGCACGCTTCCAAGTTGACCGAACCATAATGACAATGTTTTATCGGGCTTTTATTGAATCCGTTTTATCCTTTTCTTTAGTGTCATGGTTTGGTCAGATAAAACTGAAACAGGAAATCCTTGGATCAGGTAGTTAGATGGTCCAGTCGTTTGCTTGGTGAGTCACAGCTGAGCCTGACATCCCTGTACACCAGACAAGTACAGAGGATGGCTGCCTCCATTTTAAATGATGACTCCCACCCTTTGCACTGCAACTTTCAGCTTCTTCCCTCAAGATGGAGGTTTGCTGTCCCAAAAAGTAAAACCCAGCGCTACAAAAACAGCTTTGTTCCTGCTGCTGTCAAAGAGTTGAACAAGCTGTAACAATATATTGCACGTAATTTAGGTACATATTTATTAACTCCATTTTATATTTACTTACTTTTGTAGGATGTCACTTGGGTTCTAAATATTTTATTGGGTTTTAGACCTTTGAGTTTTTAACCTCTTTGACTAGTTTTTACTTTTTAATATGACCCTTCTCTCTTATCTCTGGTTTTTCTCTCATCTCTTTGTCTTTATACCCTGATTGGTGGAGCCTTGAGTATTTTTATCATGTTTATAGTCAGCTTCATGTGTGCCTGTGTTTGTGTTCATGTTGAATGTAATTGTGGCTTGTAAATATGGATGTCACCAGACTGCAAAACAAATCTACCTACGGGGTACAAATAAAGGAACCTGAACCTGAACCTGAACCTCCATCCATCCATCCATCTTCTACCGCTTTTCTGGAGGTCCGGGTCGCGGAGGCAGCAGTTCAAGCAGAGAAGCCCAGACTTCCCTCTCCCCAGCCACCTGCTCCAGCTCTTCAGAGGGGATACGAAGGCGTTCCCAGACCAGCTGGGAGACTTGAACCTGAAATCCAACTCTAGCTTGTCTGTTTTTTTTTATTATAAGAAGCAACTGACAGACTTGACAGTAAATAACAGCTAGTAATTAACAGTTGCTAGAACACCTTTGAAGTGATGCATGTCCAGTGAAATGTTGGACTGTGATTATCAGGGAATATATAATAACTCCTGGTGCGGCGGCATGAAATAAGGCGGCGTCGTTGGAGGTTTTAAGTAGAGTTTATTATATCAGACCGCCGTCACGGGATCCCTCTCCAGCCCACGTGTATGCAGGCTGGATAGGGATCCTCTGGCTCTCGGAGGAGGAGGGACACAGGCTGTGTCCTGCAGCAGAGGTGTGTGTGAGAGAGAGAGCATGGATTTCAGTCAGCTTAAATACCAGTTACAAACAATGGATCAAAGACATTCACAGCAGTCAATCTGGGCATTTGCATATCAGAGGTACAGACAGGATGCATGAACACAATGCATGGGTGGCGCATTAACCTCACAGCAGTAGAATGCATAAATGGCTGATTAGATCACAGCATGCAGCGGAAAAACCCAGGAGTAGCGAGTTGTCTGTCCTTAGTCTGTTTGTGGGGGTTTTCCCAAACCGCCACACTGGAATCCTTATTGTCCAACCAAACTGATTAGTTGGAACTAACTGTTGTATAAAACAATATATAATTAACTGCATATTTTTCTATAATTAATTGTGATTAATTACTGAACTTGTGTAAGTCAATGAAAAAGTATACTTTTGAACTTTTAATTCCATTTTAATTCTTTCAACATAACAGTGGTGTGAAAAAGTGTTTTCACCCTTCCTGATTTCTCATATTTTTGTATGCTTGTCACACTTACATGTTTCAGATCATCAAACAAATTTAAATATTGGACAAAGATAACACAAGTAAACACAAACTGTAGTTTTTAAATGAAGGTGTTTATTATTAAGGGGAAAAAAATCCACACATCTTTGGAAAGCTGAGTTCAATTTCTTGAGCCACACCCAGAACTGATTACTACCACACCTATTCTCAGTCAAGAAATCACTAAAATAGGACCTGCCTGAAAAAGTGAAGTAGACCAAAAGATCCTCAAAAGCTAGACATCATGCTGCAATCCAAAGAAATTCAGGAACAAATGAGAAACAAAGTAACTGAGCTCTATCAGTTTGGAAAAGGTTATAAAACCATTTCTAAAGCTTTGGGACTCCAGCAAACCACAGTGAGAGCCATTATCCACAAATGGAACAGTGGTGAACCTTCCCAGGAGTGGCCACCCAACCAAAATTACTCCCAAGAGCGCAGTGACGACTCATCCAAGAGGTCACAAAAGACCCCACAACAACATCCAAAGAACTGCAGGCCTCAGTTGCCTCAGTTAAGGTCAGTGTTAATGACTCCACCATAAGAAAGAGACTGGGCAAAAATGGCCTGCATGGCAGAGTTCCAAGACAAAAACCACTGCTGAGCAAAAAGAACATAAAGGCTCGTCTCAGCTTTGCCAGAAAACATCTTGATGATCCCCAAGACTTTTGGGAAAATACTGTAACGTGCTGCTCGACATGGCGACGTCCCACCGGGAGATTCGAACTCACGCCTCCCGCTCCGGAGTCCCGCACCCTACCTGTGTCGCCAATAGGGTCAACCCACTTGGCAAGCCAAGTAGGGTGCTCATATTGAGTTCGCTACACTACTCCCCTCTGGTTCTCGACATCGTCCCGATGTCAGCGCCCCATTACTGCTTTGGACAGGAGATCCCACTTCTGACACCAGTGTGACGTTTGTAGGGTTCACACAAAAAGACAATGGAGCAGATGGCTCTGATCAACCAGATTTATTTTGTACACCCCAACCCCCCAACTTCCAACTTATTACACAGAGCCGGGGAGGTCATTCTCACAGACCTCTGTTTACATCACGGTTACACACACATGATACATCTTGCCCTAATCCTGCTAAACACTGCTGGGCCATTATAATGCAGTTATAATGACACAGCAGTATAACTCAGAAGTAACACATTTAACACACACAGTAACGTTTCAAACTGGCAAAGCATGCTGGGAAATCCCTGGCTCCCTTAAAATGGCCCCGACGTTACACTGCCCCCCCCTGGACTGGTTTCTGTCCCCAGAAAATTCAAAGTCCACTTTCAGAAATCCAACGCGAGTCAGCCCGGTGCCAGGGCGGCATGCACGGGCCATCTGAGTCTCGGTCAGAGCATCTGGTTGGGGTAGGGTTCCGGTTTGGCCATCAGCGGGCGGATGGACACATCTGACAGCCTCTGTAGGACCACGCACAGTCCCTTCCCTGGCAGCGGGAGTCCCAGGCCCGCTCCGGCCGACTCCCACCGCTGCCAGTTCTTCCAGGCGGCCGCTGGCCCGCATCCATGCGTCCAGCCTTTGCCGCTCCTGGAAAGTGGCCGCATCTTCGTCCTGCTCGCTCCGCTGCGTCGCTCCTGCGCCTCTGTGACGTCATCTGCCGGGGGAAGCATCTGCAGGAGGCGGCTTTTTCCCCGTCCATGCCACCTCGCTCTAATTTAACGTCGGCGAGGGGCCAGTTTGTCGTGCGCTGTGTGCGGGGCGGTACCATGCCATGTACCCTGGCTCTGTGCAGCGGAAGCCGTCCTTCCTCGCGTCGCCACGGCTGTTTCCTTCGTGCACGCGCTGCTGTGATCTGCCGCAGCTCCTCCTCCACTCGCTCTCAGCGCGGTAGCCAACTCGACCTGGGCCAGGCGGTCATCCGACAGGTTCTCGCCGTTGTAGCGGGGAATCTTGGCCCGCTGCTGGATGGATGAGACTGTCATCTCCCGGTCGATTGCCACTCCTAATTGCTCTGGAATCGCCAGCCCGTCCTGCCCTGAAAAGGGCGGGAAACGGGGCTGGTTTGCTCTGCTCCGTCCATCGCAGCGAAGCTCTCCAGGGGCCGGCGTCTCAGCTCTATACTCCGTTCCCGGCTGAGCGATGAATCGCTCCGGCTGCTGTACCTCCGCCTGGATCCTCATCTCGCTCCATATCCCACTTCTGACACCAGTGTAACGTGCTGCTCGACATGGCGACGTCCCACCGGGAGATTCGAACTCACGCCTCCCGCTCCGGAGTCCCGCACCCTACCTGTGTCGCCAATAGGGTCAACCCACTTGGCAAGCCAAGTAGGGTGCTCATATTGAGTTCGCTACACTACTCCCCTCTGGTTCTCGACATCGTCCCGATGTCAGCGCCCCATTACTGCTTTGGACAGGAGATCCCACTTCTGACACCAGTGTAACGTGCTGCTCGACATGGCGACGTCCCACCGGGAGATTCGAACTCACGCCTCCCGCTCCGGAGTCCCGCACCCTACCTGTGTCGCCAATAGGGTCAACCCACTTGGCAAGCCAAGTAGGGTGCTCATATTGAGTTCGCTACAATACTCTGTGGACTGATGAGACAAAAGTTGAACTTTTTTGAAGGTGTGTGTCCCATTACATCTGGTGTAAATGTAACACAGCATTTCAGAAAACAAACATCATACCAACAGTAAAATATGGTGGTGGTAGTGTGATGGTCCAGGGCAGTTTTACTGCTTCAGGACCTGGAAGACTTGCTGTGGTAAATGGAACCATGAATTCTGCTGTCTACCAAAAAATCCTGAAGGAGAATGTCCAGCCATCTGTTCGTGACCTCAAGCTGAAGCGCACTTGAGTTCTGCAGCAGGACAATGATCCAACACACACCAGCAAGTCCACGTGTGAATGGCTTAAGAAAAACAAAATGAAGACTCTGGAGTGGCCTAGTCAAAGTCCTGATCTGAATCCAATCGAGATGCTGTGGCATGACCTTAAAAAGGTGGTTCAAACTCGAAAACCCTCCAGTGTGGCTGAATTACAACAATTCTGCAAAGGAGAGTGGGCTAAAATTCTTCCACAGCGCTGTAAAAGACTCATTGCCAGTTATCGCAAATGCTTGATTGCAGTTGTTGCTGATAAGGGTGGCCCAACCAGTTATTAGGTTTAGGGGGCAATCACTTTTTCCACACAGGGCTATGTAAGTTTGGATTTTTTTTTTTTTACCCTTAATCATAAACATCCATCCATCTTCTACCGCTTAATCCTTTCGGGTCGCGGGGGGGCTGGAGCCTATCCCAGCATCTTTGGGCGAGAGGCAGGGTCCACCCTGGACAGATCGCCAGTCCATCGCAGGGCCAACACAGAGAGACAGACAACCATTCACTCTCACATCCATACCTAAGGACAATTTAGAATCCCCAGTTTTTGATGCCAATTAACCTAACTTGCATGTTTTTGGCATGTGGGAGGAAACCGGAGTACCCAGAGTAAACCCACGCAGACACGGGGAGAACATGCAAACTCCACACAGAAGGGTCACCGATGGTCTGGGGGTGGGATCGAACCCACGATGGTCAAGGGTGGAATCGATCCCATGACCTTCTTGCTGTGCTGCCACTGTGCTAACCACTGCGCCACCGTGCTGCCAATAAACACCTTCATTTCGTGTAATCATAAACACCTTCATTTAAAAACTGCATTTTGTGTTTACTTGTGTTATCTTTGTCTAATATTTAAATTTGTTTGATCTGAAACATTTAAGTGTGACAACATACAAAAAAACAAGAAATCAGGAAGGGGGCAAACACTTTTTCACACCACTGTGCCAGTGACTCTCATATTCAACAAAAATACTGCTCCAGTAACATTAAACACTTGATAATTATGGATGAATATTCAATTGAAACAATTTTTTTTTATCACAGTTTGTAATATTCTTTTTCAGTTCTTTACAATGAGGGAGTTGATTTCTCTGCAAAAGTACCATTTTTAATATTGTCACATTTCCTGTTTTATTTTCAAACAGTCAAAGAGAAAGTGAGTGCTTCTACTTAAGTTCATTTTCCTAATTATCTCAACCCTTTAACCCCTTGAACTCTGGTCAATTTCCCTAAAAACGCCAAAAAATAACGTACCCAAAGTAAATCAAAAGCTGTTCTTCAACCCTTTGCAGCATCTTCATGGGGTTGGTCTCATTTAAAAGAAAACACTTTGAATTTTTTGGCAAAACAGTCATAATCTCTCTAAGTGCTCCGGCCACTGAGTAACAGTCATCTAAACATAGTGAACTTGAAGAAAATAAATTTGGCCTGGGTGTTTTTTGGATACAAATGCTTGCAAATAACACACAGCTTCAGATCCGGGCTGGAAAATGCAACAGAAATGTAGAACCAAGTGTTATCCAGCTGAGGTCAGAATTTTGTAACAATACCACAAAAAATGAATATATTACACAGCTTTTTCCTCAGGTTGTTCCCAGGTGTTTTTGAACTGTGCCAAATTGTGCCAAATGGCACAGTTTGGAAAAACGTCTGTAACTTTGGAATGATTCAATATAGAAGCTTCATCTTGGGCTCTAATGAAAGGTGACACTCAGGGCTGTGTGTGTGTGTGTGGGGGGGGGGGGGTTGTTTATTCATTCATGAATGAATGAATGAACAAACAAGCCCCCACACACAAAGAAGCATGCCATGTAAAAAATGTGGCTTTTTTTTTTTTTACAAGAAAAAATAACCTACAGTGCACTAAAAATTATACTAAAATATCTGTAATGTAGAGGATAACACCCCCCCCCCCCCCGCTACTGAGGACGGACATCGCCCATTGCTACATGATGGACCACGGGGACAGTGCGCCGCAGTCTACTACGCACAGTTGTACTAAAATATCTGCAATAATATCGGCAATCTGCTACAGAAGAGAAGCGGGGGAGGGGGGGGGCTTCACGGTCCGGACGCGGTGCACGGGTCGCCGAGGTCCGTCATGTGGCGATGACTCACAGTTGTAATTTACCGATCGGTCAAAAGTCATTTTGATTACAATTTTCAGTGATAAAGAATAATTTAGCTTATAACACTTACCTGTCCATAACAGCAGTGTTGCTGGCGAACTTCTCTTCCTCATTGTCAGACGAACATGACGCTGGTCCGCTTGTTACGGACTCGTGGTTCTGGTCACGCGACCCGGTCAAGCCATGATTCCATTATTGCGGTTTTGTGCTTCCATGATTGCGGTTTTGGCGAACGATTTTTCCAAACAAATAAGAACAGTAGTAAGAAAAAAAGACTGGTGAATGCCTGTCACCCAGCGGCTTACACAAAACAGATTTTACGCACGGGACGCATGCTTTCAATTGTCGAAGTTCTCTGCTTCAATTGGCTCGCTGTATTTGCAGCCATTGGTAGGCGGGTCCTTCTTGCTAGGTTTTCAGTCATTGGTTCTTCAAGGTTTCAGAAACCCAATTCAAGGCTCTTATTAGTCGAATGAGAGGTCAATCAAATCTAAACCAATCAAAGCACTCCTTTGGCTTTCTGTTCACGGCTGTGTCTGTAGTGGAAGAACGGAAATGCAGGTGTCTTTTTTTCAGTGCGCCCTAGGATGCAGAGATGTGACCGCCCGCGGTATCCCGGAGTGCAAGAGGTTAAAGAACAAACAGAGCAGTTCTTAATTGACTTCCAGATCTTCTGACCTTAATGGTGAACTAGAAGCTTCTATTCAGTTTTTAAAAATGAGGCAGCTGGTCTTCAACCAAATTCAAGTTCATTTCTATTCACTTTAAATTGGGGTGTGTGTTTTTCTTTTCAGACTTTTGAGCAAACAGCCCTAATCAACACCTGTCAGGTGTGTGTATGTATGTGTCTGTGCTTTAAGTGGGGTTTGTGCACACAGGATGAAGTCACTCCGAGTACCGGAGCATCAATTTAGTGTGGTGTAAATTTAACACTGAGCAACAAGACTTACCCTTGTTTTAAGCCAAGCCAGCTGCTGAGACAAACCAGTCATCGACACTGTCAGGTCACTCCCTGACAGTCAGTCCCATGAACCTTCTAATTTATAATAATGTTGACACCTGTGGTCACTGGAACATGAAGCTACTTGGAGATGGTCCTATAGCCTTTACCTTTAACAGGGTTATCTATTATCTTCTTTCTGAGCTCCTCAGACAGCTCTTTGCTTTGCTTTCTCTGGTGCATGTTCAGTGTGAACCACACCATGATACCAAACTACACAGTAGCACATCTTTCACATTAAATAGTCACAATGGCTGATGACAAGCTTGAAGGCACCTGTGATGTTTAAGATAACTGGCTAGCAATGCCGCACAATATTAAATTAAGGACACCAGCTTTTCTGTTCGTATCATTTTAATTTGCAAAACCTCAAAACTGAGACCTCTGTGCAGGCCATGTCCAGTGACAAAAGCTCAAATTTTTCATAGCTTTTAGTCACACATCCCTTAAGAGTCTGCTGACGGAGTCTAAGATCAACACAATAAAAATTCTGAGATGCTCTTTCAATCCAAGATGGCCGACTTCCTGTTGGATTTAGGCTATTTTGTTCATCTTAGTGAGTTGTACATGTGGATCAAAATAATTATTTCACAGTCGTCGTTAATGAGACCATTAACCTCTGTATTTTTCACCAGTCCTGACAGGTGAGCAGCAAAGTTTCTGAGTATGATAAAACCTGCCACAACAGTGACTGTTCAGGAGAAAACCACAAAACCCATCAAACAGAGCTACTTCAGCAGAAAAAAATGCTCCACAAAGATTTATTTAATAAGATTTACTGTTTAGAATAATGGCAAAATGATGAAATGTTTATCTGAGCAAATTAAAGCTAAAACTATGCATATGTATCCTGTAATAAATTCCTAATCATGTGAAGAAGCAGCAAATTAGAATTGAAGACAGTGATTTCATATCTGATTTTTTAATCAAATAAAATTATAACTTCACCAAAATAACTCGTCAGACACACTCATTTAAGCTACAGTCACAAATACCCTTACCAACGGCTGAGAACAGCGTGCGACCGAGTTCTGGACCATTTCATACGGCCTTCTTAAGGTGGCTGTAGGAGAATCCAGCATTCGTAGACGGTAGGTTCGTGGCCAGGTCGATGGTCTGGTCCAAGATTTCTATGAGCACCCCATGAAAACCCTTCATCGTAGGGTGGCCGTACAAATACCACAGGAACAACGTAAGAAGTATGCAAGATATTGGCAGTAAGTATGCCTCAAGAACAGCTTAAGTTGTTCTTGAGGGCCCCTTACAGCGGTCGTAGGAAATGCTGTACAATCCCCGTTTGTACAGATTCGTACAGTGGGCGTAAGGCAGTAGTGAGGCGCTCATAAAGCGGAAGTAAGTCATTCATGCGACATTTGTGCCGACAAAATGTGTCAAAAGCCGTAAGATCTTCATACCAACAACCTGAGAGTGCCGTGAGTTGCACAAAAATTTTCATGAGATGGCAGTAAGTATGACGTAGGAAGATCCCAAGGTACCCTTACGAAGAACGCAAGAACTCTAGAGCCATCGTACACAGAAAAGCACCTCATTTCTCAACAATGCCTCAAGTTGCTCTTGCGAATTGAAGAGCAGCCATAAGAAAATATGCCCCCCTCCACGAATGTCTGCGAACTCCAGAATTTGTCAGAACTGGGAGATTCTTAGGAATCTATTGTTTGTAAGAATCTTTGTGACTGTTGCTAAGCAACTAGCTCATCTAACCAGCTGGTTTTAATGTAGAACCACCGAATGTCAGTTTTCTGTAGAAGTATGTGTGATAATTGTGAGTATGGGAACACTGTGGTGTAGAGTACGCTGATATTTTAACAGAATCGAGCTCCAAAACCTTCACACACAATTCACCCCAGAAATCAGCCAGAGGATGACCAAAGCATTTTCCCTTCATCAAACAGTTCTCTGCAGCAAAGTTACTTCTCAGAGCACAGGTGCAGTGGTGTCCTTGTGTTCATGTTCTTCAGTCAGTGTTCCTCATCACCACCCAGATCGACTCAGAACTCACACAGAAGAAATCAGCAGTCATGTCACGCAGCCACGTATCAATAAAATGGTTATGAGAGCCGTGTATCAGCTGGTCCTAGCCACCACTGATTCTAGGGCAGCCCAGTGATTGGACCTCAGCTCTGACTGGTTCATGAGTCAGACTCCAACAAATCCACCAATCAGCCGCTGTTCATGTGTGCCAGTTTGGCTGAGGAGCAGCTTGGCCTCCATCCTGGACCCTCCTGAAGCTTCTCGAGGGCAGGGTCAGAATGAAGTCCCCTCAGCAGTTCTTACGTAATCCCTAAAGTCAGCGGGGATGCCGAGCATGGAGCAGACCTGCAGGAAGAGCACAGCAGAGACACGGGACTCTTGTGAGGAGACGTGCTACAGTCATAACACAGGTGACCACACATTAGATGACTCATCAGTTTTAGAGGCCAAAGGGTACGTCTCGACCAGGGCTCTGCTACCTTTGCCAACCAAAGAGCCATTTTTCTCGTCTCCAACTAAAAGAGAAGCAGCTCAGGGTCGCAACAGATATCTGACCTTTGAAATAAAGATTAAGCTGCTTATAAAGTTTTTTTGTATACATAGCTCTGAATATTATGTGGCATTAATGAATTCATACTACAACAGTGGAAAAAACTGTCATGCTTTATATACTGCTTCATTCATGTGTTTATATATTTATATATCTACATATTATTCCATCTAGCTACATTGCTCCGCACTGTGTGTGTTTATATACTTGCATATTTATTCCACCTAGCTGCAATGCTCCGTACTGTGGGTGTTTATATATTTACATATTTATTCCATCCAGCTACAATGCTCTGCACTGTGTGTCTGTGTGTGTGTGTATATATATATATTTTATAGTAATACGTACATATGTATATTAGCTGCTCTTGCTTGCTTGTTTTTTTTGTTTTTTTTTTTTTCTTGCCTTCTGATTGTTGCTCTGAGTGTTGCTATCCCTGTGCTGTTGCAATCCTGGAATTTCCCCGTTGTGGGACTAATAAAGGCTTATCTTATCTTATCTTATCTTATCTTAAAATGATTACAAATGTATTACAAATTATTTTGTGCTAAAAAATAATGTGAATATAATAATAATGGAAATATCTGACCATATTTTTGTATTATTTTAATTATCAGCACATTCATAAATTGTTTAAATCTGAAAATATCATCCATCTTCTACTTTCAACAGTGATCACAGCTTTAGTTTCCGATATTTTAATAAATTAGAGATAAAAGTTTTATTTAGAAGAAGCTACTTTTCACCCTTTTTACGTGTCCTTATAATGCTCCTGATCCAGATGGATTAATACAATATAAATCTGTCTCCTTCACCTGTTCTCCAGACTCTCAATTTGACAACTAGTGGACTGGTTGTCTAATATTATGTATTTTGTAATAAAACAAAAAGAATTCTAATCTTCTCCTTCCTCCGGCTGCTCCCTTCAGGGGTCTCCACAGTGGATCATCTGCCTCCATCTCCCTCTATCCCTTCATCTTCCTCCGTAACACCAACCCTCTCCATGTCCTCCTTCACTACATCCATCAATCTTCTGTGGTCTTCCTCTTTTCCTCCTGCCTGGCAGCTCCATCTTCAACATCCTTTGTCCAGTATCTCCACTATCCCTCCTCTGCACATCAAAACCATGTCAGCCTTGCCTCTCTTACTTTGTCTCCAAACTGCTCAATCTGGGCTGTCCCTCTGATATACTCATTTCTAATCTTGTCCATCCTAGCCACTCCCAGTGAAAAGCATCTTCAACTCTCCCACCTGCAGCTCCATCTCCTGTCTTTTTGTCAGTGCCACCGTCTCCAAACCATACATCACAGCAGGTCTCACTATCATCTTGTAAATCTTCCCTTTCACTCTTGCTGCTACCTTTCTGTCACAAATCCCCCCTGACACTCGTCTCCACCCACTCCACCCTGCCTGCACTCTCTTCTTCGCCTCTTGTGTGCATTTTCCATGGCTTTGGATGGTTGACCTCAGGTATTTAAACTCATCTACTTTCACTGTCTACTCCTTCCATCTTCACCGTTACACCTGCCTCCCTCTCATTCACACTCATGTACAATGCTGTAAAAAAGTATTTGCCCCCTTCCTGATTTCTTTCATTCATTCATCTTCTTCTGCTTAATCCTTTTCGGGTAGTGGGGGGGGGCTCGATCCTATCCCAGCGTCTTTGGGCGAGAGGCAGGGTCCACCCTGGACAGATCGCCAGTCCATCACAGGGCCAACACACAGAGACAGACAACTATTTACTCTCAGTCATACCTAAGGACAATTTAGAATCCCCAGTTGATGCCAATTAACCTAACCTGCATGTTTTTGGCATGTGGGAGGAAACCGGAGAAATCCCGGAGTAAACCCACGCAGACACGGGGAGAACATGCAAACTCCACACAGATCACTGCTGGTTGGGGGCTGGGATCAAACCCAGGATCCCCCGGTCAAGGGTGAGTTGCTGTGCTGCTGCAGTGCTAACCACTCCTCCACTTATATTTTGCATATTTGTTACACTTGTTTCAGATCATCAAACAAGTTTTAATATTAGACAAAGATAACCTGAGTAAATATAAAATGCAGTTCTTAGATGATGATTTCATTTATTAAGGGAAAAAAGCCATCCAAACCTATGAGAAAAAGTAATTGCCCCCTAAACCTAATAACTGGTTGTGCCACCACTGGTGCCAACAACTGGCAGTGAGTCTTTGACATGGCTGTTGAGGAAGTTTGACCCACTCTTCTGTGCAGAATTCACACTGGAGGGCTTCATGAACTGATGGCCTGACATTCTCCTTCTTCTTGGTAGAGAGCAGAGCTCATGGTTCTGTCAATTACGGCAAGTTGTCCAGGTCCTGAAGCAGCAAAGCAGCCCCAGACCATGACGCTACCACCACCACATTTGACTCAATGGTTTTTTTTAATGAAATTCTGTGTTAGTTTTATGCCAGATAAAACAGGACACGTCTTCCAAAAAGTTCAACTTTTGTCCCTTCAGTCCCCAGAATATTTTCCCAAAAGTATTGAGAATCATCTAGATGTTTTCTGGCAAATGTGAGACGAGTCTTTGTGTTCTCACAAAGAACACAAAGACTGTGGCACAGGTGTAGTGTGGCCAACTACTGATCAGAGGGTCAGATGTCCGATTCCCACTCTGTCTAAGTGTCCTTGAGCAAGACACTGAACCCCCAGTTGCTCCTGGTGGGTCAGGCCAGCACCTGCGCATGGCAGCTCCGCCATCATCAGTGTATGAATGTGTGTGTGAATGCATGAATAGCAGGATCTGAAAAACACTTGGGTCATCTATGACCAAAGCACTCAGCATCAGCTCAAGGCTCCTCAACTCCTGCACAGACCAGCTGTGTGGGATCGTGGAGCCCATCTTCAGTCTGAGCTTGAAGCTGGGGAGGGTGCCACAGCTGTGGAAAACATCCTGTGTGGTACCCGTACCGGAGACCCCTCACCCCAAGGACCTGAACAGCTACAGACCAGTGGCTCTAACATCACACCTAACGAAGACCCTGGAGATGCTGCTCCTCGCCCACCTCTGCCCCCTGGTGGGACCAGCGATGGATTCACTTCAGTTTGCCGACCAGCATGGCATCAGGGTGGAGGATGCAGTGGACTTCCTCCTACATCAGTCCCTGTCCCACCTGGAGAAGACTGGGAGCACTGTGAGGATCATGTTTTTTGATTTCTCCAGTGCTTTCAACACCATCCAACCAGTGATCCTGAGGGACAAGCTGCTGTGTGCTCCTGTCATCATGGATCCTGGACTACCTCACAAACCAACCACAGTTTGTGAGAACCCAGGACTGTGTGTCTGACAACATCATCTGCAGTACGGGGGCCCCCAGGGAACAGTTCTGGCCCCCTTCTGTTTCACCCGCTACACTGCTATCTCCAGAAGTTCTCTGACGACTCTGCGATCGTCAGCCTCATCTCTGATGGGGATGATGCGGAATACAGAGGACATATCCAGGACTTCGTGGACTGGTACCTATGGAACTGCCTCCAGATCAATGCGAGGAAAACTAAGGAACTGGTGGTGGACTGCTGCAGGTGAGGACAACCCCCCACAGCACCAGTAAACATCCAGGGAACAGACATTGACATGGTGACATCCTACAACTACCTGGGTGTTCACCTGAACAATAAACTGGACTGGTCACACAACACCAACGTGCTCTATAAGAAGGGGCAGCACAGGCTGTTCCTCCTGAGGAGACTCAGGTCTTTTGGAGTGCAAGGGGCACTCCTGAAGACCTTCTATGATTCGATGGTGGCATCAGCCATCACATTTGGAGTGGACTGCTGGCATCACGGCAGCTGACAGGAAGAGCCTGAACAGGCAGATCAAAAAAGCTAGCTCTGTTCTGGGACAACGTCTCGACCCAGTGGAGGAGATAGGAGAGAGGAGGATGGTGGCTAAGCTGTCATCTCTGCTGGAGTCCAAGTCCTACCCCATGCAGGACACGCTGAACACACTGAGGAGCTCATTTAGCGGTAGGCTGTGCCATCCTAGGTGCACGACGGAGAGGTTCCGCAGGTCCTTCCTACTTACGGCTGTCAAAACCTAACCAGGGCTGCTCGTGGACGTCATATTAAACGTACTAAACGTAACAACTTTGCACAATTGAGATCGTCCCCTCTAATACACAACTAGGACAATAATCATTACTAAGGGTGGCAACAACAAATGTGAAATATACTGTCTGGATACATATTCGTATTCTGCAGGGTAATTTAAAAAACCATAATGCTGTTTATTCCATATAGATGCAATGCTCCTGCACTGTGTATATATCTGTGTACATACGTATATTCATCTACTGCTTTGGCTAACCATCCATCCATCCATCTTCTTCCCCTTAATCCTTTTCGGTTCACGGTGGTGGTGGTGGGGGGGGGGGTTCTGGAGCCTATCCCAGCATCTTTGGGTGAGTTCCTATTATCTTATTTACTACTGCTCTGAGTGCTGCTGTCCAGTCCCTCCAGGATGTTGTGGGATGTTTTTATGATTGTTGAGGGCCAAAAAGCCTGAATTTGCAGGAGCTTTTTTAAAAAGTTGCGATAAAAGTTGCAATGTTTAAAGAGTGTTTTCTGCACTAAAAGTTGTGGGAAGAATTCCAAATTTTAAAGCAAATGCTTTTTTTTCCAGTTTACTGCAGTGATATTCTATATAACAATACAAGAAAAGCACAGGATTGTCAAAAATTTCTTATTGTAGTGATTTGCAAATTAAGCAGAAACTTCTGCTATACAGAAAAACTCTTGTGCAACAACAAATACAAACATTAACACAATATCCAATACAACAGCTAAACTGCATTGAATGCATGAGAAAGAGTAGAGATTTGGAAATTATTGGCAACACCTTCATTTGAAAACTCCCTAAAGTCCCCAACCACTCGGTACCGAGCAGAGAGGAAAAAATAAATTATTCTGTTGCTCTGTATTGGCTATAGGAGTCTGTGTTTTATGGAAAAAAAAATACAGAGAATATTCTCTCTCTTTCCATTCCTACCTGTCTGCTCCATGTTGGTCTTCACACACACACACATCTTTCATTTACAATGGGACAGCGAGGGGGAGTGGGGGGGTGGATGGGTGGGTGCGTTTGTCCATCCAGAGTCCACAGCGGAGATTGAGTTTTAAAGCTCATTGACCAGATGTAGTAATGATTTTACCTCTAAAGCTGTTCAAACACTCGCTGTAGCGGAGTGCACTCTTCTCATGCGCGGACCCGCGATGGGCTGCTTTTGAGGCGGGCGCACGTTTTTCAGCACAAACCCAGCGCTTCGCACATGCAGTCAGGACGGAGACGTGGTGAGGCGTCCACGGGCAGGCTGGGGGAGACGGAGGAAGGGACGGTGTTGAAAACCTCACGGGTGACTGGTTTATTTTTATATCACACACTCTGTTTGCAGATGTGTTCCGTTACTCACTGTAAACTATAAATTCACTACTCACTGTAAACATGGAAGTGAACACGGTGCAACGATGCATTTGACTGGTTAGACTGAGCGTTTCAGCGCCAGTTAGACAAATCTGATTGGTGAAATTGGCGGAAGTTGACGAGGATTGGCCAAAATTGCAGGAAAATTACGGTCATTGGACAAAGTTGCAAGGTCGTGCAATAGTTGCACTGATTGGCTGATTTCGCTTGAACGTCGCGAGATCCTGGAGGGACTGGCTATCGCTTTGCTGCTGTAATCCTGGAATTTCCCCATTGTGGGATTAATAAAGGCTTATCTTATCTTATGAGAAAAAGCGCTATATAAGTGAACACCACTTACCATTCTTTTTGTCCAGCAACAGTTTTTGTCTTGGAACTCTCCCATGGATGCCATTTTTGCCCAGTCTCTTTCTTATTGTTCCATCATGGACCAGTGTCCAAACTGAGGCAAGTGAGGCCTGCAGTTCTTTGGATGTTGTTCTAGGTTTTTGTTTCTCATCTGATCTTGAATTTCTTTAGATTAGATTCTTAGAAATTCTTTAGATCACAGTGGGATGTGTTGCTTTTTGAGATCTTTTAGCCTACTTCAGGTTGTCAGACAGATTCTATTTAAGTGATTTCTTGATTCAACAAGTCTGGTCGTAATCAAGCTTGGGTGTAGCTAGTGAAACTGAACTTAGCTTTCCAAAAAATATGGTTAGTCACAGTTAATTTATGATGTAACAAGAGGGACAATTATTTTTTCACAAAGGGCCAGGTAGGTCTGGATAGTTTTTTTTTTCCTTTAATAAATGAAATCACCGGTCAACACCCAGCGGTGCACCGACAAACTTGCTGCACCGGAGCTGCAGCGAGTTTCTCACAGCTTCCATTGTTTGCCGCATAAGTTATGAACCCTGTTTAAATTACGAGACCACAGGGTCCTAAAAATATTTCCATTAATACCGCATATTGCGGTGTTGAGCTGTCCACCGTCACTGCAGGGGAAATTCCTCTACTGCGACAGCCCTTGCTCTGAGCATCACCTTTGTTCTTGAAAATTGGTACCAAAATACTTCTTCTCCACTCCTCAGGCATCCTCTCACTCTCCAAGACTGTGTTAAACAATCTGGTTAAAAAGTCCGCTGCCATCTCTCCTAAACATCTCCATACCTCCACAGGTATGTCATCTGGACCAACCACCTTTCCATTCTTCATCCTCTTCAAAGCTGCCCTCACTTCCGCCTTGCTAATCCTCAGGACTTCCTTGTTCACCATCTTTCCTTCATTCATCCCCTTCTTTCTCTCTCATTTTCTTTATTCATCAGCTCTTCAAAGTTCTCCTTCCACCTTCTCAATTAATCTTAGTCTCATTTTTTACATCATAAAAACCTGGCATTGGAACAGGGGTGTGCAGACTTTTATATCCACTGTATAACTGCAGGGAGCCACATGGGGACTGAAGGGCCACATGTGGCCCCAGGGCCACGGGTTGTCAACCCTGGTCTGGGTGAGGAAACCTACAGTCAGACCCTCAGTCATTCAGCCCATGTGTGTGTGAGTGTGTATGTGTCTGCTGTGTGTCTTTATGCACCGTCATCTTCACCTGTCCCTTCTGGAGATGAAGTTGGGGCACCTGTGAACATGATGCCACCAGCCTTCTCTACCAGGCCCAGTCCAGTCCACTCCTGAACAATGTCCTCCCATTTCTTCTGTTTTCCTCTGACTGTCCCTTGCTGGACGGTTTCTTCAAGGCCCGATGAGTGGGACATTTGTCCATGAAATTTCAGCTTGCACTTTATCATGGTGAGGTCCTGTTGCTTCGTGGACCTTTCCTACAGACCTTGTCATCTGTCACCTGATCTGTGTAGTACATGTCCAGGATCTTCCTACAGCTCCTCATTTCGGTTGTCAGAATTCTCTTGTGGAGCTCTGCAGTGAGCGTCCTGGTTTCACAGACATACAGGAATACTGGCAGGACAGCGGAGTGCATCAGGTGGATCCTGGAACACAGACTGACGCTCTTGTCTCTCCATATGGTTTGGAGCTTTGCAAGCATGGTTGCTGGTGTGCAATCCTTGCCACACCTTCAGGTTTTGAACCTTCATCAGATCTGATGGAACTGAGGTTTAAAGGGCTTCCCTGTCTCTAGTTTGATTTCCGAGGTGTTGCTCTGGGGGTCATTTGTCATGAGCTTGGTCTTTTCTCCATGGCGAATGCAGAGGAAGCTTCATCCAGATGTTCAACCAAGTTGGCTAGCTCATCTTCACTCCCGCCAAGATCATTGATATCATCAGCAAAACGGGGGTTTGTGATGGTTTGGCATCTTCCATGATCCTCTCCAGGAAGACGTTAAAGAGGGTGGGAGAGAGAAGACAACCCTGAGGTACTCCAACAGTGGTGAGAAACCAGCTGCCTTTGTTGTCATTCAGTAGAACATCACTTGAGGTCTTGTCGTGCACCCATACTCTGTTGAAGGCCTTCTTTAAGTTGACAAATACATGACGGAGATCTTGTTGGTGCTAGAAGTACCGTTCAAAATCTGCTTGGTTGGTGTTCCTCCCTTCTCTGAAACCTGCTTGCTCTTCAGCAGTGATAGCGTCTGCCTCTGGTTTCAGCCTGTTTATGAACATCTTCAGCATCACTTTGCTTGGGTGACTAATCAAGCTGATGGTAGATGTTGCACCACTGAAGGTTTCCTTCTTCAGGCAGTGTGATGATCAGTGACTGTGTCCAAGAAGTTGGCCAGATGTTGTTCCAGATGGCAGTAAAAGTAGTAATCATGGCCTCTCCTCCTTCAGGTATGTTGTTGATTCCCGATTCTCCTTATACATGTGACTTACAGTATCTCACAAAAATGAGTGCACCCCTCACATTTTTTGTAAATATTTTATTATATCTATTCATGGGACAACACTGAAGATATGACACTTTGATATAATGTAAAGTAGTCAGTGTACAGCTTGTATAACAGTGTAAATTTACTGTCCCCTCAAAATAACTCAACACACAGCCATTAATGTCTAAACCGCTGGCAACAAAAGTGAGTACACCCCTAAGTGAAACCATCCACATTGTGCCCAAAGTGTCAATATTTTGTGTGGCCACCATTATTTTCCAGCACTGCCTTAACTCTCTTGGGCATGGAGTTCACTAGAGCTTCACAGGTTGTCACTGGAATCCTCTTCCACTCCTCCATGATGACATCACAGAACTGGTGGATGTTAGAGACCTTGTGCTCCGCCATCTTCTGTTTGAGGATGCCCCACAGATGCTCAATAGGGTTTAGGTCTGGAGACATGCTTGGCCAGTCCATCACCTTTACCCTCAGTTTCTTTAGCAAGGCAGTGGTCGTGTTTGGGGTCATTATCATGATGGAATACTGCCCTGCGGCCCAGTTTCCAAAGGGAGGGGATCATGTTCTGCTTCAGTATGTCACAGTACATGTTGGCATTCATGGTTCCCTCAATGAACTGTAGCTCCCCAGTGCTGGCAGCACTCATGCAGCCCCAAACCATGACACTCCCACCACCATGCTGGACTGTAGGCAAGACACACTTGTCTTTGTACTCCTCACCTGGTTGCTGCCACCCATGCCTGACACCATCTGAACCAAATAAGTTCATCTTGGTGTCATCAGACCACAGGACATGATTCCAGTAATCCATGTCTTTAGTCTGCTTGTCTTCAGCGAACTGTTTTCAGGCTTTCTTGTGCATCCTCTTAAAAAGGAGCTTCCTTCTGGGATGACAGCCATGCAGACCAATTTGATGCAGTGTAATGTAACTGTAACTTGAATGTAACTGTGGTTTGTAAATATGGATGTCACCTGACTGCAAAACAAATCTACCTACAGGTACAAATAAAGTAACCTGAACCTGAAGTGTGCGGCATATGGTCTGAGCACTGACAGGCTGACCCCCCCACCCCTTCAACCTCTGCAGCAACTCTGGCAGCACTCACATGTCTGTTTTCAAAAGACAACCTCTGGATATGACGCTGAGCACATGCACTCAACTTCTTTGGTCAAACATGGTGAGGCCTGTTCTGAGTGGAACCTGTCCTGTTAAACCGCTGTATGGTCTTGGCCACCGTACTGCAGCTCAGTTTCAGGGTGTTGGTAATCTTCTTATAGTCTAGGCCATATTTATGTAGAACAACAATTCTTTATTTCAGATCCTCAGAGAGTTCTTTGCCATGAGGTGCCATGTTGAACTTCCAGTGACCAGTATGAGACAGTGAGAGAGTGATAACACCAAATTTAACACACCTGCTCCCCATTCACACCTGAGACCTTGTAACACTAACGAGCTACATGACACCAGGGAAGGAAAATGCTAATTGGGCACAATTTAGAATTTTCACTTAGGGGTGTACTCACTTTTGTTGCCAGTGGCTTAGACATTAATGGTTGTGTGTTGAGTTATTTTGAGGGGACAGCAACTTTACACTGTTAAACAAGCTGTACACTGACTACTTTACATTGTATCAAAGTGTCATATCTTCAGTGTTGTCCCATGAAAAGGTATAATAAAATATTTACAAAAATGTGAGGGGTGTCCTGACTTTTGTGAGACTAGTGCATACCGTGCATGCCCATAGAAACCAAGTATAAGCAAGTATTTCTGCATGCCTGTAGAAAGTTATTGTTACCATGGCAACAGTAACCATGGTGATGCTTCCCTTTGATCTTTGACATGGTTACCATGGCAACAGTAACCATGGTGAAACCTGCCTTTGATCTATGATGTTATCACTCGTTCAGTGATGCCTGCCTTTAATCTTTGATGATCTATTTGCCTAGCAACGGTAACCATGGCAACATCTGTGGGTCTATGATGTCATAGTTATGAAAGCCCAAAGCTCCCTATGGACGTTCATTAAAGATTTCCACTCCTATACTTTCGCATCCCTCAATTTCAGCCTCGGAGGGATGCACATCCTCGTAACCTCAGCAAACCACTTATAAAATTGGAGGCCAGTCCGACAAACGGTTCGGGAGATATGTGCGGAACACACAGACAGACAGAGATTTTTTGCATTATAATATGACTAGTGCATACCCGTGCATGCCGTAGAAAGCAAGCGTTAAGTAAGCATTTCTGCATGCCTGTAGAAAGTTATTGTTACCATGGGAACAGTAACCATGGTGATGCCTGCCTTTGATCTTTGACGTCACCACTCGTTTAGTGATGCCTGCCTTTATTCTTTGATGATGTCATAGCAAGTCCTATGATGTTATAGCTATGCTGTAGCTAGGGGAACTCTTTAATGAATGCCCATAGGAGAGCTAGCCCTCCTAAACTTCCGTATATCCAGGCCGAAATTTGGGCATGCACACCCTCGTGACCTCAGCAAAGCACGTATGAAATGTGAGGCCGGGCCGACAAATGGTTCGGGAGATATGCGCAGAGCAGATAGACAAACAGAGATTTCTTAAATTAATAGATAGATACTGTAAATGAAGTCTTTATTAAACTGCGTCTGAAACTAGAATGCACTCAGCTGAGATGCAGACCCATGCCTTTTGCAACCTGATAGCTTTAGAACCCTGAATTTTGACATTTTGACCCCAAAAGTATAACAATAGGTAGCAGTTCCCAGGTCAACCTGTGGACCAAGTTTGGTGGCCGAAGCCTCATTCCCTGTCGAGTGCCAGCAGACATAACCGGCTGCAGACAACACGGCTCATCGGCGTGGGCAGCAACACAGCTCCATCCTTTTCTTCAATCAAAAATGTCAGTCCATGTGTCCCATCTCCAGAGGGATGTGTGATACCTGTCTGAATTTGGCCCGCAGCTTCTCCATGTGCTCCTGCAGCTGCGCAGACTGTGGATCATGGAGAGGACAGGTGTGGACCAGGACCAGCAGAGCATCCAGGGCCTTCACGCGCTTCCTGTTGGCACACATGGATGAGTAAATTACAGCTGCACCAACACTCTGATGCCAAAACTGCTTCATTTAAATACAATGTAGGCACATACAGAAAAAAAAAATACAGTATTGTTTTTCATAATCTGATTCCTAAAGGTCATTTTATTTTTAAAGCCTTTCACTGAATATTTAAAGAATTTTTTTTCCATGATTATGGCTTATCATTCATGGAAATATGAAATCCAGAATCTCAATATTTTAGAATATTTCATTTTAAGTTAAAGCAAATTACTATTCAAACAGTGTATGAATGGAAACCTGACGAAGAAAAAAGTGTGGTAGAAAAAGGTGCAAGAACAGAGATGACCGCAGCCTCCAGAGGACTGTCAAGAAAAGTTGATTCAAGAAATTGTGTGCGTGTGTGTGTGGGGGGGGGGGGGGCTTCACCAGAACTCAGAAGTCAGGACTGGACTAAGTCTGGTGCCGCAGCATCTACAACCACCACACACAGGTGGTCCTGTTCCTGATACCAAACCACTCCTGAACCAGAGACAACATCAGAAGTGTCTTGACTGGACTGGTGCTCAGTAGAGGTGTGGAAGATTCTCAGTTCTGAGCTGGATCCCAATGTGGACCTCTGCATCGATGTTCCTCATAGTTGTCAAGTTATGGCAGAGCATATAAAACTGCTAATTTTTTAACTGCATCATGGTGAACAGAAGAAGAGATCATCAGCAGGTGATAAAGACACAACTGATGTTTGAAAGTGAAGGGCTGCATACATTTTGGATTTTATGAACTGGACAATAAAAGATGTTCCACAAATACGAGACACCCATGTAACACAACAAACCAGAGGAACCACGGTAACGTCCCCATCTGGAGACAACACCAACCCTGAAGAAGATGCTGGGCTCAGCCAAGAAAAGAAACATGATGTCACAATAACAATCCACAGACATGAATTTCTGTTTATTACCAATATAACCTTTGGAATTAAACTTGAAAATGAATAAATGTTTACGTGCTTTATCACAGTCGTATTTATATTTGCACTGTTGGTCAAAGGCTCCTTTAAAGTCCACCAAGGCATGATTTCAGAAGAAGTCCTGGAAGACACTAGAGTGGCCATCTCAGTCACCTGACCTGAACCCCACTGAAAATCTCTGGTGGGATTTGAAAAAGTTGGTTGCAGCACACAAACCCAAGATTGTTAGTGAACTGGAGGTCTGTGTCCATGAGGAATGGACTAAGATTGCTCAGGACGCTGGAGAAGCTGGTGTCTAGCTATGCATCATGTCTGCAGTAGGTCATAACAGCTAAAGGGTGCTCTACTAAGCACTAAAGATGCTTGTCATGAAGGGGTTGAATAATTTTGAGACTGCAGTAGTCATTAAATGTGACACTTTGCATTGAATTTGGAGAAACCACTGGTAATAAAGATGGAGGACAAGCTGCAACAGAGCGACATCGGCGGGGTCTGGAGAAACCTTAAAACCATTTCTGGGCTCCAGAATACCTCCTCCCAGGCCACGGGGGGGGGGGGGAGTGGGTGAACAATCTGAACCTGTTTTTTAGTAGGTTTGACCAACCGCCCTCCCCCCGACTGCACATCAACCACTGCTGCCTCTAAAGTCATCGAGACCTGCTGTCCACACCCCACTCCACCAACACCCCCCCCCCCCCCCCCCCACTCCCAGCACACAGCCCCCCAACCTGACCCTCACTAAGATCCAGGTGAGGACAGAGGTGAGGAAGCTCAAGGCGAGGAAGGCGTCGGGACCGGACGGCATCAGCGCAAAGCTCCTCAAGTCCTGCACAGACCAGCTGTGTGGGATTGTGGAGCACATCTTCAATCTGAGCCTGAAGCTGGGGAGGGTACCACAGTTGTGGAAAACATCTTGTGTGGTACCTGTACCAAAGACTTCCCACCCCAAAGACCTGAACAGCTACAGACCAGTGGCCCTGACGTCTCACATGATCAAGACCCTGGAGAGACTGCTCCTTGCTCACCTCCGCCCCCTGGTGGGACCAGCGATGGATCCACTCCAGTTCGCCTACCAGCATGGCATTGGGGTGGAGGATGCAGTGATCTTCCTCCTTCACCGTTCCCTGTCCCACCTGGAGAAGCCCGGGAACACGGTGAGGATCATGTTCTTTGACTTCTCCAGTGCTTTCAACACCATCCAACCGATGATCCTGAAGGACAAGCTGCTGTGCACAGGGGTGGACCAGCACCTGTCATCATGGATCCTGGACTACCTCACTAACCGGCCACAATTTGTGAGAACCTGGGACTGTGTGTCCAACACGATCATCAGCAGCACGGGGGCCCCCAGGGAACGGTTTTGGCTCCCTTCCTGTTCACCCTTTATACTGCGGACTTCTCACACAACACAACACACTGCCATCTACAGAAGTTCTCTGACGACTCTGCGATCGTCGGCCTCACCTTCAACGGAGATGAAGCTGAGTACAGAGGACTTATCCAGGACTTCGTGGACTGGTGCCATCAGAACTGCCTCCAGATCAACGTGAGGAAAACTAAGGAGCTGGTGGTGGACTGCCGCAGGCAAGGACAACCCCTCACAGCACCAGTAAACATCCAGGGAACAGACATTGAGATGGTGACATCCTACAAGTACCTGGGTGTTCATTTGAACAATAAACTAGACTGGTCACACAATACTGATGCACTCTACAAGAAGGGACAGCGCAGGCTGTTCCTGCTGAGGAGACTCAGGTCTTTTGGTGTACAAGGAGCGCTGCTGAAGACATTCTATGACACGGTGGTGGCATCAGCCATCACTTTTGGAGTGGTCTGCTGGGGCAGTGGCATTACAGCAGCCAATAGGAAGAGACTGAACAAACTGATCAAGAAGGCTAGCTCTGTTCTGGGGCAGCGCCTTGACCCGGTGGAGGAGATAGGAGAGAGAAGGACGGTGGCTAAACTGTCATCTCTGCTGGAGTCCGAGTCCCACCCTATGCAGGACATACTGAATGCCCTGAGGAGCTCATTTAGCAGCAGACTACATCATCCTAGGTGCGCGACCAAGAGGTTTCGCAGGTCTTTCCTACCTTCGGCTGTCAGACTGTACAACCTAAGCAGGGCTGCTCACAGAGATAGCAAAAAAAAAACATGACGACCTAATAGTATTGAATGCAAAAGACACAATAGACTTACACAGTGGTCCCCTCCAGTATACAACTAGGACAATATCAGTCACTACGGAGGGTGAGAATATGTATGGGTACATATTCATACTATGTAGGGTAACTAAGTAGACGGTTATGCTGTTTATTCCATGTAGCTATAATGCTCCGCACTGTGTATACTGTATATATTTATGTGTACATACTGTATGTATATTCACTGCTCTTATTTCCTTATCTTCTAAATTTTTGTTCTGAGTGTTGCTATCCCTGTGCTGTTGCAATCCTGGAATTTCCCCATTGTGGGACTAATAAAGGCTTATCTTATCTTAATATTAGTTGTGTTGAGCTATTAAAATTGTTCTTGTTTCATTTGTTTATTCCAACCAGCTGCTAGTTTGGATATTTTGCCAATCAACCTCATTTGCAGTGGAGGTTGCATCATTTAGATTACAAATGTACTTATACGTATGTACTGTGTCAGAGAATTTGACTGTCGCTATAGTACAGACAGTTACTAGTAGTCCACGCCTGTTTCCATCCTTCTGTACCTTTGTTCCTGACTGATGAAGTCATGTGGACGAATGGTTAAATGTTTCAGAAGTAAGGCTGCATGTCCACCAAACATGTTTTTTGTCACCCGACCGCCCTGAACGTCTTTATTTCAGTGTTTGTGCGCTGTGCTGTGGAAAAAAAAAGTGAGTGCCCTGTATTGCAGCAACAGCTTGTCACTCACAGCTCAGCACTTGCACTTTTCCTATGGTCAGACTTTCTACTGACTTTTTAACAGCAGTCTCTAAATAACAATGGACAGGAAACGTTTTGTAGCATTGGTAGCAGGTCTGGATGCAAAATATAAAATGACACAAAAAACAGGGATCTGAGAACAGACTGTATCGGCGTCCTATGTCCCGCCCTTCCTCAATTCTGATTGGCTGCTTAGAAACGTCTAACACTGATGAGCTCAGCTGCAGTCTGAGAAGTTGAAATTTTTTCAGCTCTGAGCGCCATGACAAAAAGCGGCCATTGCCAAGAGCGTTTCAGTGCTGAGGGCGCTCAGTGCTGTAAACGCTGGACTACAAAGAGAGTGGATAGAAAATAGCTGCCCAGAGCTGAAAAAACACGTTTGGGGGACATGCAGCCTAAACATACGAGACTGAGCTTTTGTCCAGGAAAACAGTCTGAACTTAGACTGAAGGGGCATCAAAATTACTAATAAAAATGCTGAAAATTTCAGAGGAAAAGAAAAGTGACATTCATGAGAAGCAATGATGCAGCAGCTCATTCTGGTCTGATGGAAGCACCATAAGAGAGATCAGATCTCCTGACCTTTGACCTGGAGCACAGCAGAGATGTGGACCCACCTGAGAATCACTGTGTGTGAGTTTGGTGAGCATCAAGGCAATTGCCCAAGAGGAGTAGTGATTCCTGTTAAATGGATGGACTGATAGATGCTACAGCATCACATCAGGCCGTTTCAGCTCTGCTGGGATGAGCTAAAAACCTGCCTACATTTCCTCTGAAGGCTCCAGAATGTCTTGTTTCCTGGTTTTTAATTTAAATCATCAGAAATGCTCTTACACAGGCTGGTAAATCCTCAGTAACAGAGAGAGGAAAAGTTGCTGAAGAAGGAAGGAAAGAGCAGGAGCAGATTTAGAGGGACAAAACTTGGTTCATTTAACCTTCAGTTACCGGAGTGGTGGCTCAGTTGGTAGAGCACCCGCCCCACACCCGGGAGGCAGGGGTTCAAATCCCGGCCGGGTCATGCCAAAGACCATATAAAAGTGGAACTTCCTGCCATCCAGCTTGGTGCTCAGCAATAATGGAATGGAGGAAGGAAATCTGTGGCGGCGCCTTGCATGGCAGCGGCCCTCTGATTCTGCACTGGGGTGTGTGTGATTAACACAGTAGATAGGTAAAACACAATCTCGTTCTACTGTACATGATTGGTTGTACAGTTGAATGACAATAAGGGTGATTTAATTTAATTTAATTAATTAAAGACAGCTCTAGTGACTACATCCGATTGCAAAAACTGAAAAGGAAGAGTAAAGAACAAACCTCAATTTAACATCCGGGTTATGATGAAGGAGACACTTCCACGTGACAGCAAAACCGTAGTAGAAGGACCTCTGTCAGAGAGACAAACCAACCAGTGAACAGCAGCATATGCCAGGATCATACTACTGTACTGAGACACCTTCTCTTCTATGGATGTGCAGCAAACCGGCTGGCCCTGACCTAGCAGACCTAACGGAACACGGTGCTGTCCTCATCAGTCTGGATGAAATGATGCAAGCTGCTGAAGATTAAAACTGGAGATGATCAACCACCTGATCTGTGCAGCATCACGGAAGCTAGCAGGAAAGCTTACAGAAAACTAATGGGAAGCTAATGGGATGCAAACAGGAAGCTCACAGAAAGCTAACGGAAGCTAATGGGATGCTAATGGTAACTAATGGGATGCGAACAGGAACTTCACGGGAAGCTAATGGGAAGCTAATGGTAACTAATGGGACGCGAACAGGAACCTCACGGGAAGCTAATGGGAAGTTCATGGGAAGCTAACAGAAAGCTAATGGGAAGCAAACAGGAAGCTCATGGGACGCAAAAGGGAAGCTAACAGAAAGCTAACGGAAGCTAATGGGATGCCAACAAGAAGCTAATGGGAAGCTAACAGAAGCTAATGGGATGCTAACAGGAACCTCATGGGAAGCTAACAGAAAGCTAATGGGAAGCTAATGGTAACTAATGGGACGCGAACAGGAACCTCACGGGAAGCTAACAGGAAGCTAATGGGAAGTTCATGGGAAGCTAACAGAAAGCTAACGGGAAGCAAACAGGAAGCTCATGGGACGCAAAAGGGAAGCTAACAGAAAGCTAACGGAAGCTAATGGGAAGCTAACAGAAGCTAATGGGATGCTAACAGGAACCTCATGGGAAGCTAACAGAAAGCTAATGGGAAGCTAATGGTAACTAATGGGACGCGAACAGGAACGTCACGGGAAGCTAACAGGAAGCTAATGGGAAGCTAACAGAAAGCTAATGGGAAGCAAATAAGCTCACGGGACGCAAACAGGAAGCTAATAGAAAGCTAACAGGAAGCTAACGGAAGCTAATGGGATGCCAACAGGAAGCTAACAGAAGCTAATGGGATGCTAACAGGAACCTCACGGGAAGCTAACAGGAAGCTCAAGGGAAGCTCATGAGAAGCTAACAGGAAGCTCACGGGATGCAAACGGGAAGCTAATGGGACGCTAACAGGAAGCTAATGGGAAGCTTATGGGAAGCTAACAGAAAGCTAACGGAAGCTAATGGGACGATAACAGGAACCTCATGGGAAGCTAACAGAAGCTAATGGGATGCTAACAGGAACCTCACGGGAAGCTAACAGGAAGCTCAAGGGAAGCTCATGGGAAGCTAACAGAAAGCTAACGGAAGCTAATGGGACGATAACAGGAACCTCACGGGAAGCTAACAGGAAGTTAATGGAAGCTCATGGGAAGCTAACAGAAAACTATTGGAAGCTAATGGGATGCTAACAGGAATCTAACGGGAAGCTAACAGAAAGTATGTGTATGCGTGGGTTTACCCTGGGATTTCTCCGGTTTCCTCCCACATGCCAAAAACATGTAGGTTAGGTTAATTGGAGACTCTAAAGTGGCCCTAGGTGTGAATGTGTGTGTGAAGGGTTAAGGGATAGCGCCGTATCGTGGCTGCTTCATCCATCCAGGTGGTGGATGACCCTCAATTTCCCCTCAGGGGATCAATAAAGTATACTAAATCTAAAATCTAAATCTAAGCTCAAGGGAAGCTCACGGGAAGCTAACAGGAAGCTAATGGGAAGCTCAAGAGAAGCTAATGGGAGGCTTTAAACTATTTCAGTTGGGTTATAATCTTTGTTTCTCTGTCTCCCTGGCAGCAATGATGGAATAGATAAAACAAAAAAAACAACCACACAGGACGTCAGCCACCTTATTTTCCAAATCTGTATTTGGCCCAAATGTAGTTTGTTATCATGGTGACCTACAAAAACATCTCCTAAAGGGTTTTTCTTAAAATACTAGAATGATCAAAAACCCAATAAAACTCATAAGACTCAGTAACGATCACAGTAGTCGAGCCAGGATGTGACCCAGAAAGAGACTCAGGAGTTCCCTCACCTCAGAGGACAGACAGGCCCCGTGAGAGGCCCCGTGTTTGCGGCCATCCCGCAGTCCCTGCTGCGTCCCCTTTTTAAAGCCCTCCTGGAACCCTTGTCCTCGGAACCTGGAACACAGACAATCATGTTTTACAGTGGATAGAAAACATGGAAGCAGCTGTTAAAACGTTGGTCTTTGTGATGTAAAGCAGGCCGTCGATGACAGAGCAGCTCATTCCAGCCTGATGACATCAACGTGAGGGTGCTCACATCCTGACCTTTGACCTTCAGCACAACCTGGCTTCAGACCCACCTGAGGATCACTGTGTGTGAGGAGTCGTGATTCCTCTGAAATGTGGACAGATGGACAAAGGACGCTGCAGCATCACATTAGCTCCTGTCAGATCAATCATTTTTATAACTGGGTTCTTCCATCTTTTTGGACCCCAGAGGAGTTGTATTGACCCGTCTCTTTTAACGTTGCTTCTTTGTGTGTGGCTGTGGTGCAGGTCTAGTGTGGCCAACTACTGACCAGAGGGTCAGAGGTTGGATTCCCGCTCTGTCTGCAGTCTGCATGTCCAAGTGTCCTTGAGCAAGACCCTGAACCCCAGCTGGTCCTGGTGGGTCAGGCCAGCGCCGGTGCATGGCAGCTCCACCACCATCAGTGTGTGGATGGGTGCAGCAGGATCTGTAAAGAGCTTTGGTCAACTAGAGATGAGGAAAACGTGCTTTATAAGTGAACGCCATTCACCATAATAGCATGTCTTTTTAGCTGCAGTACAAAGAAAATATAAAGCAACTCCACAGTAAATTCAGATGAATCATTAAGTTTATACCCTGACGGAAAAAAAACAAGTGAGTCCATCAGAACTCCTGGACCAGTGAGACCCATACATCAGCCCATACATGGAGGGCACGCTCATGATGTTACAGATGAGTAATCCTGGCAGTTACCATAGTTACACAGCACTGAGTGGCATAAATGCATGTCAGCATTAGTGTGTAAGCAGTAAAGCACAGAAACATTCATTCATTCATTCATCTTCTACCACTTAATCCTTTTCGGGTCGTGGGGGGGCTGGAGCCTATCCCAGCATCTTTGGGTGAGAGGCAGGGTCCACCCTGGACAGATCGCCAGTCCATCGCAGGGCAACACAGAGAGACAGACAACCATTCACTCTCACAGTCACACCTAAGGACAATTTAGAATCCCCAGTTTGATGCCAGTTAACCTAACTTGCATGTTTTTGGCCTGTGGGAGGAAACCGGAGAAATCCCGGAGTAAACCCACACAGACACGGGGAGAACATGCAAACTCCACACAGATCACTGTTGGTCAGAGGCTGGGATCGAACCCAGGATTCCCCGGCCAAGGGTGAGTTGCTGTGCTGCTGCAGTGCTAACCACTCCGCCACCGTGCCGCCCAGCACAGAAACATGTGGCTCATATTCAGTCCCAGTAGAACAGAGGGGCGGCTGGTGTTGTGGACAAACGAGGGATTATATGACTTGCTGTTTCTCAAGGAGACCTGTCTTTCAGTGGGTGACTTACTCCATCCTCCCGACTGTCTATTCTTCAACTTCCATCGGACAGCCGGTGGGGGTGGAGGTGGGGTAGCGACGGTTTTTAAATTACGATTCCAGTGTTGACGAGCACTGATGGACTCTTTCTCCAACTCTGAGGCACAGACATTTGTTGTGAACTTGAATTCCCCCGTCATGTGTGCTTTGATTTATCGTCTTCCAAAATTCACCAAAGGCTTTTCTGGCTCTATGGTGGGAGTTACTTTTAGCTACGATGGTTTGTTGCTTGTAGGTGATTTATTTCTGCATCTTGTCAGGTCTTTTAATCTCTCTTTGGCACAAACTGGCCCAACACACACACAGGGACACACACTGGACCTTGTTATCCTTCAATTTTGATGCGTGTATCACTGACATCTGTAACACTGCTGTTTCTGACCTTTCTGATGGCTGAGCTTCTGCATCGCTGCCTTGATCTCAGGTGAAATTGTGCACCCTGGCTTGCCAAGTGCACACAATTAACCTTGTAACTGTCAGAGAGACAGTTTTTTCATGGTAAAGTTGTGTGTTCTTGTAATTTTCTAGGTTAATAAAATTGTTTATATGAGGGTTGCGGGTCACATGACGGGGATAAAAGGGCGTGACGGAGGCATTATGGGAGAAGGAAATGGAGGCAGCCACAGATGCCCTGGGACTGCCATCACCTGCACCCGGTTCAAGAGGTGCAAATGGTTTGTGTTTATCATTTGGAATTGCACAATTTGTTTCTGCAACCTGTCTAAATATTGTGATGCAAACGGACATTTTACTGGACTGTATTAATGTCTTTGTCATTATGCTGGCACACTTGGGATCTGAGTATTGCTTGGTGGGGGGACTGTCTATGGACTGGAAGGAAAGAGTTTATACCACTTTTTCAAGACCAATACCGATACTGTGACTTTGAGTAACAGCTGATACCGATCCGATACCGATCCAAACCCGATACCGTCTTGCTTATTTAAAACAACAGAAGTACAGAACATACTTTGTTAATCACTAGTTGCATTTTGTACACATATAAAAACAACAATTTTACAAAGAATACAGTATATTACAAATTTGACTCAGTTCACCAACGCTGCTGCTTTTTTTATTTTAAACTTTGCAACATTGGCAGCATTTCACTGGTCAGAACCATGTAAACGTGCATTCTGAAGTTTTAAGTACAAGTTTACACAAAACTTTGAAGATGAGTATTTAAATAACATTCAGATGAAATTCAAAGTGCCGCTTTATGCATGAAGTAAAAAATGCTGTAGATCTGAAAATAAAGGAACTAAACCTTTAAGTTGTATTTTTGTCATCCATTATCATAAGTATTCTCCTGGTCCTCACTTTATTTAGTAGTTATGATATTATTCTCTGTACATATTTAGATTTTAGGTTTGCTCTTATTTTGAAGTCATTCCTGTTCCATTTCCTGTTCCTGTAGCCTTGCAGCCTCTGGGATTAATAAGGTACACAAAATACAAAAAAAAATAATTGCTATTTATGTTTCTGTCACCTACCTCTCCTCAACTGTACTCCCTGAAAGGTACGCTCCAGTCTGGTTTTTACTTTCGGTTTCGTTTTTTTTTTTTTAGGTTTCACTTTTAGCACCCAGCCTCCTGAGCTGGAAAAACAGCGGCTGCTGCTGCGGGACCCGCGTCTTTCTGCTCGGTTCTTGACACAATTCAGTATAATCCTTTGCCATGATATTTTTGCAAGTGTTTTATCAAGTTAGTGGTGTAAAACTGTTAATTAAATTTAATTAAATGAAATCACCCTTATTGTCATTCAACCGTACAACCAATCATGTACAGTAGAACGCGATTGTGCTGCTACCACACAGCAACATACTGAGGCGAGTCTCACAGACAGACTCCAGTGATGTGACGCTCGTTGCCTCTGATTACAGAAGCCCTGCGCAGCGCGGCTGAGAACAGGATCGTGCCTTCATTTTAATATTATTAATGTATCGGATTAGTAAATTACTTTTATTCCTTACCGATACCGATCCAGCCATTTTGCCTGGATCGGACCCGATACCGATACTGCGGATTGGATTGGCTCATCCCTAATAATTACCTCAATGGTTTCGTGTTATTGTTGGTTGCTTGGCCGCACCAGAGAAAACGAGTGGTTGAATAAAGCTTTGGAAAAACAACTGTATCAAACGCAGCCTTTATTCAGGGAACCAGTGCAGCTACAGTAAAAATGTTTAAGCCTGTGGACAGGCGCCAACAGTCCAGAGTGGAGACGTCTAGCCTGTAAAGACGACTGCCGGTCCAGGAAGAGGCCTGATCACTGAGGTGTCCTGTAGCCAGAGGAATAATGTCGGAAGAAAGGCCCATCAATCCAAGTTCACTGGAGAAACTGGATTGGCACCTCCTGACACAGAGTTGCTGCAGTTGACGCTACTTTGCCACAAGAGGGCACCATTTACCTGTGGATGCTACAGTTCTGCAAGTATCCTTTCAATAGGCTTCAGAGTGCAGATGGAACACTGCGGATTTAAGCTGAAGGAGGCAGCTGTACAAGGAAGCGGCTTGACAGATAGTTTCAGGCTTGACTTTGCTGTCCCCATAAGGTACGGACATGTGTAAAATAACTGAAATGGATATTGCTGAAGCTTAAAGGAAAGCAACTGTTGAAAATTCTGTTTTTGTTGGGAAATGTGTTTATGTAATTGTGCTTCTGTTAATGAGTTGCACTGCTATCAATGTTTAATGGTATTACAATCTGAGAGTTCATTTAACCCCTTGAACTCTGTGAATTCTGCGGGCGGTCACGTCTCTGCAACTTAGTGCGTCTCAGTGTGCACTGAAAAAAAAAAGCTGTATTTCCAGTCTTCCAGTACAGACACAGCCTTGTTACAACCTGAGAAAAAAGCTGTGTAATATATTCATTTTTTGTGGTATTTTTACAAAATTTTGACCTGAGCTTGAAAACACTTGGCTCTACATTTCTGTTGTGTTTTCCAGCCCGGATCTGACAGCTGTATGTTATTTGCAAGTATTTGTATCTAAAAAAAACACCCAGGCGAACTTTCTTGTTACTCAGTGGCAGGAGCACTTTAGAGAGATTATGACTGTTTTGCCAAAAAATTCAGAGTGTTTTCTTTTAAATGAGACTAACCCCATGAAGATGCTGCAAAGGGTTGAAGAACAGCTTTTGATTTACTTTGGGTATGTTATTTTTAGGCGTTTTTAGGGAAGTTGAACAGAGTTCAACAGGTTAAAAGAGAATGGAGAGGTCATATGAGAGTAAATAGTAGTTAAGTGCATTAACAGAATAAGATAACTACCTGAACTATATACATTTTAATAGAAGCCGATAAAACAGTGCATCTTCTAAAGGTACAATGTCAGTCCATGGTGGAATGAATGAATGAATGAATGAATGAATGAATGAATTTAATTCGGATAGTACAGTACAGGTTAAAAGAAACTGTATAATATAACAACAAGGTCAAATTAGACAAAGACTCCTCCTACTCTACAATTCCACGTGAGTTATCCGAAATGGGTGATGGCTGAAGCCGCAGCTTATATTGCCCACCCATATTCCATCCAAGAATTCAAAAGAGAAAAAAGAGAAAACAAGACAAGAGCGATTACAATTTAAAACAAGGCTAAGACAAAATGTGACTGAGAGAAAAAGAAAACTGAGCTAGTCTAAGTTAAGCGGTTACTATTCAAAAACAAATCTAAGACAAAATGTCAGAGAAAAAAAAAAAAAAAAACTAAGCTATAACACAACACAGGCTGGAAATGTCAATCCTTATGTGAGTTTACATGTCGTCTTGTAAATATGTTTGGAGTATTTCTTCCTTTAGTTTTTGTTTAAATTGTCCAAGCGTTGTACATGATTTTAATTCAGGTCCATAATCGTTCCATAATCTGACTCCTTGCACTGAAATACAGTGTTGCTTGGTGGTTGTTCTCACTGTAGGCTTTTGAAATATACATGTTCCTCTGAAGTGATATCGTTTCTCCCTTGTTTGGAACAACTTTTGGATATTTGCGGGCAGTGATAAATTCTTCACTTTGAACATTATTATTGCGGTTTTAAAGTCAACCAGATCTTTCAACTTGAGAGTTTTTTGTTTAAGAACAAGTGGGTTTGTTGGTTCCCTGTAAGCTGCTTTGTTTATTATTCTAATAGATCTCTTCTGAAGCATAAAGAGTGGATATATGTTTGTTTTGTATGTATTTCCCCGTACTTCATTACAATATGTCATGTATGGGAGTATTAATGAATGATACGAGGTGTATAGTGTGGGTTGATTCAGCAAATATTTCACTCTGTGTAGTATTGCAATTGATTTGGATACTTTACCTTTAATATAATTAATATGTGATTTCCAACACAGTTTATTATCAATTATTACTCCAAGGAATTTAGTTTCAGATACCCTTTCAATCTCTACACCATTTACACTGAGTTTGGGTACTGGGTTGTTGTGATGGTTGTTAAAGACTATAAATTTTGTCTTACTTAAATTGAGCGTTAATTTGTTTGAATCAAACCACAGTTTCAGCTTTCCTAATTCCTTTCCGAGTGTATCCAGAAGTTGTTCCAAATTGTTTCCACTGCATAGCAGATTAGTGTCATAGGCAAACAATATTAAGTCCATTTTTTCTGAAACTTTACATAAATCGTTTATATACATATTGAATAATAATGGTCCCAAAACTGAACCCTGTGGAACTCCACAGATGACCTTCAGTAACTCTGAGTTTTTGTTGCTAACACATACATACTGATATCTATTCTTTAAGTAACTACTTAACCAGGACAGTGCTACCCCTCTAATACCACAATTTTGTAGTTTCTTTAATAATAAATTGTGATCTACTGTATCAAATGCTTTTTTAAGATCTAGGAATACTCCAACTGAATACTCTTTATTTTCAATGGCTGTTGATATTTTTTCTGTAAATTCCATTGGGGCATGTGCAGTTGTCCTCTTGTGTCTGAACCCATATTGCTGCTCACACAATAAATCATTCTTCAGTATGAAGTTGTCAATTCTCTCATAGAATATTTTTTCAAGTATCTTGGAAAATTGCGGTAATAGTGAAATTGGTCTATAGTTTGAGAATTCCCCTCTGTCGCCCATCTTGTATATCGGAATTACTTTAGCTATTTTCATTGCATTGGGAAATATACCTGATTGGAGAGACAGGTTACAGATATACGTCAGTGGTTTTACTATGCATTCGATAACAGTTTTGACTAATAGCATGTCAATACCATCACAGTCCGTAGATGTTTTACTTTTGAACGATTTAACAATTTTAATGACCTCTCTGGTGGAGTGGGCGCATGCGCACGCAGCGACCAGCAGCTTGATGATATAGTGCGTGTGTGCGTGTGTGTGTTTTTTGTACTTTTTTACGTTTTTAGAAAATCCTCTGTGTCCTTTCTGCCCTGGAGCGTTGGTGGAATATATGGCGAACAGCTCCCTGGTATCTGCAACATGGATTTCCTCTCATATCTCGCACTGCTGCTTTCTGTGTTCTGGCTCTTTGTCTCTGAGGTAAACGCGTTCGGCTCCATGGCGAGCAGAATAGCGGGCAGAATACAATATTCCAGGGACGTGTTGCTGCGCTTTAACACAGCTGGTGTAGAGTCTCTGATTGCGCCCAAATTTCAGCTGCCGGACTTTATTTTGAGAGACGGTCACAGCGGTGAAAAAAGAAGCGGCAGGAGGAAGCATGGAAGACGTGGAGGTGTGAAATTGCGCCTTAGGAGACGTCAGTTTGGTAACATTCCTCTTCCTTCGATCATTTTTGGGAATGCACAGTCTGTGAGAAACAAGGTGGAGGAAATTCAAGGCAATGTACGTTACCAGAAGGATTTTAAGAACGGCTGCGTCATGGCTTTCACTGAATCTTGGCTTACTGCGCATGATCGAGATGCAGACCTGTGGATTGACGGCTTTGGAGCTCCGCTGCGCTCGGATCGGCAGGAAGAGGTAACTGGGAAGCGTCAGAGGGGCGGAGTATGTTTATACATTAATAAGCAGTACTGCACATCTGTCACGGTCAGAGAGCGCATCTGTACACCCCATGTGGAGCTGCTGTCTGTGTCACTACGTCCCTTTTATTTGCCTCGAGAGTTTCCCCAACTTTTTATCACAGTTGTGTACATTCATCCGAGGGCAGACGCTGACTCCGCCTCCAGCACCATCTCTGATGTGGTGCAGCGGCTGCAGTCAATTTCTCCAGAGGCGCCAAACTTCATTCTTGGGGATTTTAACCATGTTTCTTTAAAGAAGACACTTAAAAACTTTCATCAGTATGTCTCCTGCCCAACCAGGCGAAAAAAGACATTGGACCTGTGCTATGGATCCATAGAGAGGGCCTATAAATCACTCCCCCTTCCTCAGATCACAACTGTGTTCATTTGCTGCCCACATATAAAACTGCTCTCAGAAGAGGCAAAGTGGAGACCAGAGACATTGATGTGTGGACAGAAGATTCAGAGCACAGCCTCCAGGAATGCTTTGACTGTACAGACTGGAAGATGTTCATAATGGCCTGCGGGGATGATTTGGACTCTCTGGCTGAGCTCACATGCTCATACATGGCTTACTGTCAAAATAAGTTTGTTCCATGTAAACGTGTCAAAATATATCCCAACAACAAACCATGGGTTACTAAATCAGTTAAATCCTGCTTACAGAGGAAAGCTCTTGCCTTTAAACAGGGGTCTGTTTCTGAGCTACAGGTTGCCACCAAGGAGCTGAAGGCCGAAATTTTAAGAGCAAAACAGAATTATAAATCAGAATTGGAAAGCAAGATGGCAGCAAATAAACTTGGTTCGGCCTGGGCCAGTATGAAAACTATTGCAGGCCTTCAGAGCACAGAGCGCAGTAATCGTGTGTTTTTAGATGGTTTTAATTCAGACACAGAGCTGGCTAATGCTCTTAATTGTTTTTATGGTCGTTTTGACTCCTTTGATTTTAGCACAGAAATCCAAGATTTGAAACAGAAACTCAAAGACAATCAGCACTTTAATATTGAGATGCAGGATGTTGAAAGGGAGTTCCGCGCTGTAAAAGTGAACAAAAGTCAGGGCCCTGATAATATATGTGGACGCCTGGTAAAGTCCTGTGCACATGAACTGAGTCCTATATTTTATTACATTTTCAATAAGTCCTTACAGACACAACATTTGCCTAAGATCTGGAAAGATGCCGTGGTTGTTCCCGTTCCAAAATCCAGCTTTCCTAAAATGGTAAACGACTTTAGACCAGTTGCTTTGACTTCAATTTTAATGAACATTTTTGAAAAACTGGTCAGATGTGAGGTCCTAAGGCAGACTGAGCATGCATTGGATCCTCTGCAGTTTGCCTATAGGCCTCACAGAGGAGTGGAGGATGCCACTGTCACTCTGTTTAACATGCTTTTTAAACATCTGGATTTTAATGGGACACACGCCAGGCTTTTATTTGTGGACTTTTCTTCTGCCTTTAATACAATCCAACCTCATATTTTAGTTGAAAGGCTCCTGCAACAATTTGATTTAAGCAATAATCTGGTGGGTTGGATTCCGGATTTCTTAACCAACAGGACGCAGAGAGTAAGGGTCAATGGTACATTGTCTGACCTAAAGTGCTCTTCTACTGGCTCTCCTCAGGGGTGTGTGTTGTCACCACTACTCTTCATCCTGTACACAAACATGTGTTGGAGCAGACATGACAACAGACACATTATAAAGTATGCTGATGACTCAGTCATTGTCAGTCTCCTCCAGGATGGTGAGAGTGGCCACGGCCCAGTAGTTGATGACTTTGTTCACTGGTGTGAGGATTCCTACCTGCAGCTGAATACAACAAAAACAAAAGATATGATTATTGACTTTAGGAGGAAAACTCCCAGGCACAAAGTCACCGTACTAAAAGGCCAGACCACCGAATGTGTACAATCCTACAAATATCTTGGCACGATTATTGATAGTTATTTAAACTTTGAAGTGAACTGTGAAAGGGTGTGCAAAAAAGGGTCAGCAACATTTGCATTGTTTGAGGAAACTTGCACGCTTCCAAATTGACCGAACCATAATGACTATGTTCTATCGGGCTTTTATTGAATCTGTTTTATCCTTTTCTTTAATGTCATGGTTTGGTCAGATAAAACTGAAACAGAGGAAATCCTTGGATCAGGTAGTCAGATGGTCCAGTCGTTTGCTTGGTGAGTCACAGCTGAGCCTGACATCCCTGTACACCAGACAAGTACAGAGGATGGCCGACTCGATTTTAAATGATGACTCCCACCCTTTGCACTGCAACTTTCAGCTTCTTCCCTCCAGACGGAGGTTTGCTGTCCCAAAAAGTAGAACCCAGCGCTACAAAAACAGCTTTGTCCCTGCTGCTGTCAAAGAGTTGAACAAGCTATAAAAATTATATTGTACATATTTTATATTTACCTATTTTGTAAGATGTGTGCCTGTGTTTGTGTCTATGTTGAATGTAATTAGTGGCTTGTAAATATGGATGTCACCAACTGCAAAACAAATCTACCTACGGGTACAAATAAAGTAACCTGAACCTGAACCTGAATCTCTCTTTCATCTGTGTTCTTAATGAAGATGGAGTCTTTTACAGCAGTGTTATTGCATATTGTATCACTTGTAGGCACCGTAGTGGGTATTTCTCGGGCCAGTTTAGGTCCAATGTTAACAAAAAAATTATTAAATTCATCTGCAGGTGAAGCTATATTCACACTCTGAGTCGTTTTATTATTTTTTGGAATATTAGTTGGGTAGCTTGTATTTCTGCTTTTATTTCCAAGGATACTGTTGAGTATTGTCCATGTATTTTTAATATTGTCTTTGTTTTTCTCTAGTTCTTTACTGTAATAGTCTCTTTTACTACATCTTATTATATATGTTAACTTATTTTTGTATGTTTTATACCGCTGCTCTGCTTCTATTGTCCTTTTCTTTAGGAAAGCTTTATATAATAAATTTTTCTTTTTACACGCCTTTTGTAGTCCTTTGGTTAACCATGGCTTATCAGCAAATTTGTGTTTAAGCTTTTTTATTACTAATGGGCAGTTTTTTTCATAAAGAGTGGTTACAATGTTTATAAATGTGTCATAGGCTTCATTTACATCTGATACATAGACTTCTGTCCAGTCTTGCTTCAGCAAGTCCTCTTTAAGAGAACTGATTGCATTTGGTGATTTGTATCTGAACGATTTTGAAATTTTTTCTGTATTGGCCCCCGTGTGGCCATGGATAAGTGCAAAGATTGGCAAGTGGTCACTTATATCATTTATCAATAATCCACTTTCTATTTTCTTGTCGATAACATTGACAAACAGGTTGTCAATAAGTGTAGCAGAGTGAACTGTGATTCTACTGGGATGTGTTATTGTGGGATATAGACTCATGCTGTACATAGAGTTCATGAACTCTGTAACTACATTTTGTTGATGTGGATTAAGTAGGTCAATATTGAAATCTCCACAAATTGCTACCATTTTCTTACTAGTAATATTATTGTACAGCTCGACTAATTTATCTCTGAATGTCTCAATGCAAGTTCCCGGTGTTCAATATATGCAGCTTATGATTAGATTTTTTGTTTTATCTTGGTCAATCTCAACAGTAACACATTCCAAGATCCCTGGTAGTGCAAAGGACATTTCATTTACAAGCTTACACCTATACAGGTCATCAATATACAGTGCAACACCACCACCCTTTTTTTGAGATCTGTTAACATAAAACATCTGATATCCCTCTATTGCCATCAGGGCAGCCTGCTCTTCATTAAGCCAGGTTTCAGAGACTGCAATAGCTGTGAATTTTCTGTCTAGCTGTTTTAAATAGTCCTGAATCTGTGGAAAGTTTTTGTTAAGACTTCTGCTATTGAAGTGTATTATTGACAGTTTACCATCTAATTGCACTTGACTTTTGAATTGCTTTTCAGTGTAATATTCACAGTGGTTGTGAATATTATTGAAAAAGTGGTTATCAGGATCAATATCATTCTCCATCTCTTGTGGTTTATGTTCAGCATAGTGGCATATTTTCAGAGTTTGAGTTTCCTCACTCTGTGTCAAATGACTTCCTCCAGCTGGGGATAATTGATGTCTACTCGAGTCGGTCATAAGTTTTTGTTTATTTTGCTTATTTTTTTTAAAGTACTTTGGCATGATGTATCAAAAAAACTATTCTTATCGTGTGTATGAATATGGATTATCATTGACTCATAATTTTTTTAATCGGTGTTCATCTGTATTTATTCAAGTCAGTAGCATCTCTGATCATTATACTCCTTGCTTGCTCAGGTGTTCCATTTAGTTTAATCCAAATTCTACAATTTCTTGTCCAGGTTGCCTGTATCTTATTTTGTTTTTTCAGCATCCGTGCCTGCCGTGCTAATTCAGCGTTTTTTTTTGTCAGGTGTTCGTTTACGTAAACTTGAGTTTCCTTTAGCTTTCTGGCCTGCCTCAGTATGTCATTCTTTACCCTTCTGTTCACAAAGCGCATCACAATTGATTTCTTTGTTTTGTTATCTTTCTTCGGTAGAGCATAACAGGCTGAGATTGCATTGGCTTCTACCTTAATGTCTCTATTATTAAGGAACTGAAGCACTTGATTTTCTAAGGACACTGATTCACTCATATTCACTATGGAAAACAACATAGTGATAATTTAAGTGACCAAATTGAGTGTTCTCAAGTGGAGTTAACAAAGCTAAGACAACAGTTAAAAACTCAAACCGGTGATGTTGAAAAAGAAAGACTAGAGTTGCTCATAGGTGATCTTTGTGCTAAAATAGAGACACTTGAAGTCACAGCCACAGAGCTTAACTCCACCACATTAAAGGGAGTACAAGTTAGAAAATCTTCACGCGAGAGAAAATTAACCCCAAAAATGCTACAGTTAAAGCAACAAGAGACTTATAAAAGGGAAAATAAATTTATCAAGCTGGATAAAAGCTGCAAAGGGCAAGTTAAAGCTGCTCGCAATAAACTTAAAGGTGAATGCTCTGACTGAGACCTAACAGATATGATGGATGCTGTTGAGGGGCTAGAGACGCAAATTAGGGAACTTTATCTAAACATCCGATCTCAATTAGCTCCTTCTACTGATATCAAGAGAAAAATGGACTCCTGTGCAGCTGTGACAAAGGACTTGGTGGGGCTGTTGAATGTACGCACGAGTGAAGTGGGACAAGATGAGTTTGATGTTCAGGCAGAAAATGCAAGACTTTACATGGTGCTTGATACAGAATATGCCCAATCAATATTTGGGACTACAATCTGTAGACCCACTGTTCACAGCCACAATTCAAGAGTGTCATCAGAAAGGCAAGGTATCACAGTAAAAAGAGCAGAGTACATGGCAGAATTGGCTGCAAAAGAGGCAGAAATCCAAATGGAAGAGGCAATTGCTGCACAAAGGCAAGAACTTAAAAGACTGGAGAATCAAAGAGATCTTCACATAATTGCAGCAAAGCTAAAGATGTACTCTGAAGCAGACTCAGATGACCTCGGTAATAGAAATAAAACAATGAATAAAAATGCTGCCGCCATAAATCCACAATATTTTCTATACCTGAAATGCCTTCCAGAGTACAGGGTAAAGATGTTCTACTGTTACTAATCTGTCTAAACTCCTTCCAAAAATCTGTGACATTCTTATCTAACAATTTCTTGGCCAAGGAATTCTCATTCAGTTCTCATTAGCTGCTCATTTTTAGAAATATAACCAATAGCATACTTAAACTTTGCATTCGTACATTTCTTCATCTCAAATTCTGGCCCTTGTCTGGGTCTCCCAGCCACCACCCACGCTTTATATGCTTCCCGAGCTTCAGAATAAGGCACAGCTACAGCCTCAGTCCAGCCAGGTCTTACATTATGTGTCTTACGTATCTTCCTATAATAAGGCTTACTGTCCTTATACAGGGAGTTAACTATAGCATCGTACATACTACAAAGGTCTTTCTTATGCTCAACAAAGCTACAGTTCACATCGTTGCACATTACAGCATCTCTAGGAAGACATACTTTACTCAAGGATTTATCTGTACGGACACAGTATTCTACAATTTCTTCCTTAGAAAGAGTGTCCCAGTCTAATTTTTCCACCTCATCCTGACTGACATTCTGACAAAGTGCAGGTAGACAGTCAACATTAATTATCATCTCAAAAGGTATATGATCAGACATTGATAACCCATAATAAATACTTATGCCACCCAAAGAGGCATGTGCATCACCAGTACCGATGCAATGGTCCAGCCAGGACGTAGTGTGCCAAGCCTCACTTATATAGGTACAACTATCAGAAGGCATTAACACCTTACTTGACAAAATTAAGTTATTTTCATAACAAAAATGATACATATGTTTTGCAAATAAGGAGTCAGTGTCAGATACTGTATGTCCACATTCAAGTCCCCTATAATAAAAATACAAGTACTATTATAATCTTGCATATAAGAATTAATAAAAGCAAGCTTATTTAAATATTCATCCTCATTCTGTTGACATTCAAAGGGTGTATATACATTAATAATGAGAAATTCATTTAATTCAATATTAGACTCGATGGGGTTTTCTCAGAAAGTAGGAAATTCTACCCATTATCTCCACCACACGTTGAACCTTGTTCTGACATATTTTCTAGAAATAGAAAATCTTGTAGTGTCTCCTCATAACCCTGTACTGTCAGACCATTATCTGTTAACCTTTGATTTTACTATTTCTGACTATTTGGCTCCTAAAGAAAAATATTACGACAGTAGATGCCTCTCAGATGATGTTGTTACCAAATCTATGCAGATTGTTTCCTCTATGCCATGTGTCAACACAACAGAGATAAGCTATAGACAGCTTGCTTCTTCTGTAATTGATAGCATGGTAGATAGTGTTACAGCTTCTCTGCATCAGACTCTAGACATGTTGGCCCCTTTGAAAACGAAAAAGTCTAATCAGAGATTTCTAACTCCTTGGTTCAACACAGAAACTCGTAGCTTAGAACAGAAGACTCGTCAATTAGAAAGAAAATGGTGCTCCACTAATTTAGATGAAATCTATTTAGCTTGGCGAAATCATTCATAAAAAAATCTCTTAGAAAAGCTAGAACAAGTTATTATTCTGCATTAATAGAAGAGAACAAGAATAATCCCAGGTTTCTTTTCAGCACTGTAGCCAGGTTGACAAAGAGTCGGGACTCTGTCAATCCTAGCATTCCCTTAGAGATTACTAGTTAGGACTTTATGAACTTTTTCAATAATAAAATTTCATCTATCAGATATAAAAATCAATCAGATTCTTCCCACCGTTATCTTAAATACAGTAACTACTACAACTCCTTCAATTGATATCTGTTTGGATGAATTTACTCCAATTGACCTTTTAGAGTTAGATAAAATAATATCCTCATCCAGGCCTTCAACTTGTCTTTTAGACCCTATTCCTACCAGGTTATTTAAAGAAGTCTTCCCATTTATTAGTAGCTCTATTCTTCAAATAATCAATTCTTCATTAACATTAGGCCATGTACCGCAGGCTTTTAAAACTGCTGTAATTAAAGCCTTACTCAAAAAGCCAACGCTGGATCCAGGAGTTTTAGCTAACTATAGACCAATCTCTAATCTGCCTTTCATTTCAAAAATCTTAGAAAAAGTTGTTGCTACGCAATTATTTGACCACTTGCAGGGAAATGGTTTATTTGAAGAGTTTCAATCTGATTTTAGAATCCATCGTAGTACTGAAACAGCCTTAGTGAAGATCACTAATGACTTCCTTATAGCATCTGATAATGGACTTGTTTCTATACTTGTCCTTTTAGACCTTAGTGCAGCTTTTGATACTATCAATCATAATATTCTAATTGATAAATTAGAACACTATGTTGGACTTAATGGAACTTCATTGCAGAGGTTTAGATCTTATTTATCTAATAGGTTCCAGTTTGTTCATGTAAATAATGAGTTTTCTTTCAATTCAAAACACAGTCATGGAGTTCCACAGGGATCTGTGCTAGGCCCTACTCTTTTTAGTTGATATATGCTTCTGTTAGGCAACATTATTAGAAAGCACTGTATACATTTTCATTGTTATGCAGATGACACACAATTATACCTGTCAATGAAGCCAGATGATAGTAATCAATTAGCCAAATTAGAGGCATGTCTTAATAAAATCAAAGCTTGGATGAATTGTAATTCCCTGTTATTAAATTAAGATAGTTTGGATGTGGTTACTCTTTCTCTTAATAGCTCTGTGAGGAACCATGGAGTTATTTTTGATCAAGATCTGTCTTTCAATTCACATATTAAATTTGTTTCTAAGACTGCCTTCTATCATTTGCGTAACATTGCCAAGATTAGGAGCATTTTGAGAGTGATACTGAGAAACTGATCCACGCTTTTGTTAGCTCTAGATTAGATTATTGTAATTCTTTATTATCAGGTTGTCCTAAAACATCTTTAAAAAGTCTTCAGTTGATCCAAAATGCTGCAGCAAGAGTTTTAACAGGTACTAGAAAGAGAGATCATATTTCTCCGGTTCTGGCCTCCCTTCATTGGCTTCCCATAGAGTTTAGAATTAAGTTTAAAATCCTCCTTCTTACTTACAAAGCTCTAAACAATCAGGCCCCTTTTTATTTAAAAGATCTGATACTACCCTAATATCCTAACAGAGCACTACACTCCCAAAATGCTGGATTACTTGTAATACCTAGAATCTCCGAAAGTACAATGGGAGGCAGAGCCTTCAGTTATCAAGCTCCTCTCCTGTGGAACCAGCTGCCAATCTGGATTCGGGAGTTGGACTCAATCTCTGTTTTTAAGAACAGCGTTAAAACCTTCCTTTTTGATATAGCCTACAATTAGGGAGGGATCATGTGTCCCTGAACCCTCCCTTAGTTATGCTGCTAATAGGTTTAGTCAGCCGGGGGACCTCCAATAATGCACTGGGCTTCACTCCTTTCTTCACTCTCAATGAAATTTTTTTTTTTTGCTGGTCATTAACATCTGTTTGTTCTTTCCCACAGATTGAGTCCCCATCGTGCTGTTTGCTCTCTACATGTCTGTTCTTTTCTTCTTCTCTATCCCCTCACCCCCCAGCCAGTCGCAGCAGATGACTGCCCCTCCCTGAGCCTGGTTCTGTTGGAGGTTTCTTCCTGTTAAAAGGGAGTTTTTCCTCTCCACTGTTGCCAAGCGCTTGCTCACAGGGGATCGCCTGATTACTGGGGTCTTTCTGCAATTGTGGGGGTTCCCCCTACAGTTGAAAGTGCTATGAGATGACTGCTGTTGTGAAATGGTGCTATATAAATAAAGCTGAACTGAATTGAAGGTACATCTTTTTGGAGCAGCATCCTCTCCTGGCTACGAAAATTATGGGATGAAGTATCTTGCAAGTCAAAATGAAAAGGATTATCCTGAAGCAGCCAAATTCATCAAAAGGAACTTCTATGTTGATGATGGCCTCATCAGTGTAGAGTCAGTTAACATAGCCATCAAACTAGTGAGAGAAGCACAAAGTTTGTGTGCAAAAGGTAAATTACACCTCCATAAATTTATCTCGAATAACAGAGAGGTTTTGGAGTCAATCCCTTCAAGTGAGAGAGCTGGTGGAGCTCAGGATGTGGATCTGTTATGGACTCCCAGTTCAGACTGTGTTAGGAGTTAAGTGGAGTGCAGACAGTGACACATTTTCCTTTAACCTGTTGAACTCTGGGATTCCACGGGCGGTCACGTCTCTGCGTCATAGTGCGTCTCAGTGCGCACTGAAAAAAAAAAAGCTGCATTTCTGTTCTTCCAGTACAGACACAGCCACGAACAGAAAGCCAAAGGAGTGTTTGATTGGTTTAGATTTGATTGACCTCTCATTCGACTAATAAGAGCCTTGAATTGGGTTTCTGAAACCTTGAAGAACCAATGACTGAAAACCTAGCAAGAAGGACCTGCCTACTAACGACCGCGAATACAACGAGCCAATTGAAGTAGAGAAATTCAACGATTGCAACGCGTGCGTCGCCGTGCGTAAAATCTTTTTTGTCAGCCGCTGGGTGACACACATTGAGACCTGTGTGTAACGGTAGCGTTAGCCAGTCTCAGCCGTTAGCCAGTCTTTTTTTATTACTACTGTTCTTATTTGTTTTGAAAAATGGTTCGCAAAAACCGCAATCATGGAAGCGGAGATGGTTTGACCGGGTCAGGTGACCAGAACCACGAGTCCGTAACAACTGGACCAGCTTCATGTTCGTCTGACAATGAGGAACAGATGTTCGCCAACGACACTGCTGTTGTGGACAGGTAAGTGTTATAAGCTAAATTACTCTTTATCATTGAAAATAGTAATAAAAATGACTTTTGACCGATCGGTAATTACAACGGTCCGTCATGGCCACAAGTTTTTTTGTGCGCCGAGCTCCTCTGTAGCGGGGGGGGGGGGGGAGTTATTATCCTCTACATTGCAGATATTTTAGTATAATTTTTATTGCACTGTAGGTTATTTTTTCTTGTAAAAAAAGGCCACACATCTTTTACGTGGCATGTTTCTTTGTGTGTGGGGGGCTTGTTTGTTCATTCATTCATTCATTCATGAACAAACAACCCCTCCCCCCCACACACACACAGCCCTGAGTGTTGCCTTTCATTAGAGCCCAAGATGAAGCTTCTATGTTCAAGCATTCAAAAGTTATAGACGTTTTTCCAAACTGTGCCATTTGGCACAGTTTGGCACAGTTCAAAAACGCCTGGGAACAATCTGAGAAAAAAGCTGTGTAGTATATTCATTTTTTGTGGTATTGTTACAAAATTTTGACCTCAGCTGGATAACGGTTCTACATTTCTGTTGCATTTTCCAGCCAGTTTCTGACAGCTGTGTGTTATTTGCAAGCATTTGTGTCTAAAAAAAACACCCAGGCGAACTTTATTTTCTTCAAATTCAGTATGTTTAGATGACTGTTACTCAGTGGCACGAGCACTTTGAGAGATTATGACTGTTTTGCTAAAAAAATTCAGAGTGTTTTCTTTTAAATGAGACCAACCCCATGAAGATGCTGCAAAGGGTTGAAGAACAGCTTTTGATTTACTTTGGGCATGTTATTTTTAGGCGTTTTTAGGGAAATTGACCAGAGTTCAAGGGGTTAAAGTCTCCCTGGACGAGAAACCACCAACAAGGCGGGGTATTCTCTCAACTGTGGCCTCAGTGTTCGATCCGCTTGGTTTCTTAGCTCCATTCCTTTTGCAGGGAAAGAGAATCCTCCAGGAAATGTGTCAAAGGGGCATTGGCTGGGATGAACCATTGGCTGAAGAATTGAAGCCACGATGGCAAAACTGTCTGTATGATTTAAATAATCTGCAAAATCTTCAGATTCCAAGATGTTTCATTCATGAAAACCTAGGGAAGGTACAGAGAGTTGAACTGCATCATTTTTCAGATGCCAGCAGCAATGGTTACGGTCAGTGTTTGTACATCAGAATTGTGAGTGAAGAGAAAGTGCACTGTTCTTTAATCATAGGTAAAGCAAGGGTTGCACCCACAAAGGTTGTAACAATACCAAGACTAGAGTTAACAGCTGCAGTCACCTCCTCAGCTATCAGCAAGATGCTCAAAGAAGAGCTTGAGCTTAAAATTGACCAAGAGTACTTTTGGACTGATTCACAGGTAGTTTTAGGCTACATAAAAAATGATGCACGAAAATTCCATGTTTTCGTGGCGAATCGAGTTCAACCAATCAGAGACACGACTAAGCCAGCACAGTGGTTTTATACTGATACCTCTGAAAATCCAGCAGATCATGCTTCCAGAGGCCTCAATGTGGCAGAGTTGATTAGCTCTAATTGGCTTACTGGTCCCAAATTCTTTTGGGAAAGAGAGGTTGACACACCAGATTCAACTCCACAGCTCTGCGTAGGTGCCCCTGAAGTCAAAATGATACAAGTACTGCAAACAGATGTAGCAACACAGGCTAACTTTTTGAAGAGATTCAAGCGATTCTCGAAATGGCACACAGTACTGAATGTTGTTGCACAGATACAGAGACTTAGGGAAAGGAGGTCAGAAATACAGTAATCCATCCATTCTTCAGCATCCCATCCATAAATTAGTCGTACTTGTAGAAAATTAAGATCTCTTCTAAGGTAATCTGCAAAAACACATATACTGTATGCAATGGTTTCGAAACATTTTAAAGAATTCAAGAGAACATGTTAAGATATTTGTGTTTTGAAAATTACTAGATTTATTCAACTATTGCATAAGGTTATCATAAATCGTAGTAATATGGTGGGAGTGTAACTGTCAGAGATAGTTTATTCATGGTAAAGTTGTAAGTGTGTTCTTGTAATTTACTTGGTTAATAAAATTGTTTATGTGAGGGTTGCGGGTCACATGACGAGGATAGAAGGGCGTGACTGAGGCATTATGGGAGAGTGAAATGGAGGCAGCCACAGATGCCCTGGGACTGCCATCACCTGCACCCGGTTCAAGAGGCGCAAATGGTTTGCGTTTATCATTTGGAATTGCACAATTTGTTTCTGCAACCTGTCTAAATATTGTGATGCAAACAGACATTTTACTGGACTGTATTAATGTCTTTGTCATTATGCTGGCACATTTGGGATCTGAGTATTGCTTGGTGGGGGGACTGTCTATGGACTGGAAGGAAAGGGCTGCACGGTGGCGCAGTGGTTAGCACTGCGGCAGCACAGTTTACCCTTGGCCGGGGGATCGTGGGATCGTGGGTTCGATCCCAGCCCCTGACCAACAGTGATCTGTGTGGAGTTTGCATGTTCTCCCCGTGTCTGCGTGGGTTTACCCCGGGATTTCTCCGGTTTCCTCCCACATGCCAAAAACATACAGGTTAGGTTAATTGGAGACTCTAAAGTGGCACTTGGTGTGAATGTGTGTGAATGGTTAAAAGGGATGGCGCCGTATTGTGGCTGCTTCATCCATCCAGGTGGTGAATGACCCTTAATTTCTGTAAAGCGTCTTTGAGTGTCTATGATAAAGCGCTATATAAATCTGATGCATTGATTGATTGATTGAAAGAGTTTTATTTGTAATCTTTTGTGTTTTTGTAGTTTTCATGGCGTTATAATTACCTCAATGGTTTTGTGTCATCGTTAGTTGTTTGTCCGCACCAGAGAAAATGAGTGGTTGAATAAGCTTTGGAAAAACACCTGTATGAAACGCAGCCTTTACTCAGGGAACCAGTGCAGCTACAAACCCTTTAACAGCATCTCTGTCCTCTTCAGCTTTTAATAACTCCATGCTAAACACACAGGATTTTTTCTGTTATTTCAGCCCTGATGAATTTTTAAACCTTTTTAATTCTTCGTGTGCTGATTTACTGGGCACGGTGGCTGCTGTTAGGATTACACAGCCTAAACCAGTGACGGAGCCGTGGCTGAACAATGCGACTCATGCTCTCAGACGAACCTGTAGACGTGCTGAAAGAACATGGAAGGAGGACTGTCTCCAAGTCTCCCTAGACATCCTAACAAACAGCTTATTAGAGTATCTGGGAGCTATTAAAGCTGCAAAAGCCCAGTTTTTATCAAACCTTGTTTTAAGTAATAGCCACAAACCTGATATTCTTTTAAACAGCCTTAACTCTCTTTTAAACCGGTGCCATGTTAACTGCATTGTGCCTTCACCTGCACTTCATGAAAAATTTCTTGTTTTCTAAAGAAAAGATTTCTGTTATCAGGGCTTCCGTGTCTCCTCCTGCCATGCATGTCACTGCTTCTCCTGTATGTTCTGCTGCTTTTGAGAACTTTGAGCAGGTGTCCCTTTCCTCATCAACAGAAACAGTTCAGCATTTAAGAACTTCTTAGTGCCCCTTAGACAGCATCCCTTCTCATCTCTTTAACTATGTTTTTAAAACCATTGGGCCTTGTATTGTGGACCTGATTAATTCCTCTCTGATGTCTGGTTGTGTTCCTCCTGCCCTCAAACATGCTGTAGTGCACCCACTCATCAAAAAGAACAATCTTGGAGGACTTCCGGTCTGGACACCATGGTGATAGCAGCTTAACGCTGAAGCTCCCAGACCCGATCCAGGAAAATACCTTGAAAATCAGATTTAACGGATTTTTGGAAGAGTGAAAATCAAAAGACAAAGTCATCATGCCTAAAGGAAAACAGAAGAAATCGACATTTACCAGGCCAGGACACGCATCGGCCGGAGAATCTGATCCGGAGGATTTCCATTCAGAAGACGAGGAGCTGAATGAAGCTAGCAAAAAGGTTAGCTTAAAAATGGTACTTAAAGAATTAAGACAATTTCACCGAGAGTGTTAGGCCGAATTTCGTGAAATCAAAGACAAAATAAAAAGGACAAACAGCAGAGTGGACCAGGCCGAGGACCAAATCGTGGAAGCAGAGGAAAGAATAAAAGGGCTGGAAGATACCGTGCTGGAACTACACAAAAGACAGTCAAGACTGGAGGCTAAGCTAACCAACCAAGAAGGAAGACTAAGAACAGACAACATAAGAATTCATGGTCTGAAAGAAGGAGTCGAGGATGGTTTCACCACAATGGCGGCATGCGTGGAATCCTTATTGAGAGAAAAGTTGGATATTCCCCAAACCACCAACTTGAAGATAGAAAGGGCGCACCATACATTAGCCCCTAGGCCGGCGGCGGAAGCGCCACCAAGATCGGTGGTGGTGAAGTTCTCCAACTCCAGAATAAAAGAAGAGGTTGTAAGACTGGCTTGGCAGAAAAAAGGATTTATGCACCAAGAGAGAAAGGTTTTTGTGGAACACGATTACGCTCCGGAAGTCCTTAAAAAGCATCGTGAATACAACGACGCTAAAAAGGTATTACGAGAGAAAAAACTGTGCTTTCAGACGCCATTTCCGGCGAAGCTGCGGGTTTTTTACGGTGATGAGACGTGTCTCTGCAACTCGGCGGAAGAAGCAACCACGGATATGACGAGAAGAGGGCTCCCGGTAACGGTGTATAAACCCGCAGCAGACCCGATCGAAAGACTCAAGGCTCAAACGTGGTCCACACAGAGACCCTCAAAATCCACGGGCCAGCAGCGGGAAACCCAGCGCCAGAGCTATAAGGAAAAACTGGCCATTTACAGGAGGGAATAACAATATTTTTAGTCAATCTGCACATCCAGCCCCCCTCCTACAAGGTAACAAACATTAAAGGAGATGCAGAATCAGCAAGTGGTAAAACATTTCATGGAACAGACATAAGATTAGAAACAAATAAGTCTTTAAAAAAAAAAAAAAGAAAAAAGAAAAACTTGTTAAAATAGAAATGTGACAATGAACCACATGATCTCTCCACACTAACAAATACTGTATTAACGTGACTGTTTGCTGTGATGGTGGTGGGAGGTTGCGCACAATTTCATAGGGTATAGGCATAAAAAAAAAAAAAATCATTACAAGTTCGGATTGGGATCTGAAATTCACGTTAAAAACATGGGACAACTTACGGGGGTAAGAGAGGGCCCTCAGCCCGTAACAGAGTTTGAGGAATTTCCCTCACAGCCAACACACCATCAAGGCTCTTCTAAGGTCACTAAAAAGACCTCAGCTCAGGAAGATCTTTTGTCAGTTTTTTGTTTTAAAGTTTTATATACTATGTTCTTAATGTTTTTTTATGTTTTTAATGTTCTTTCAGTTTCTGAGTAGCATAAAAGAGGGCCACCACACTGTTATACTAAATAAGACAATACAATGGAGAAACAGGGTGTAACCAAAATAATCTCATAATGTAAAAGGGATCCTGAATCCAGTTAAAAGATCCAAGATTCTAGGCAAAATGAAAAAAGACAAAGCAGGAATAATATTTTTACAGGAAACCCGGTGCAGGAAACTCGGTGCTGCACGGTGGGACAGTGGTTAGCACTGTGGCAGCACAGTTTTACCCTCGGCCAGGGATCGCGGGAACCGTGAGATCGTGGGTTCGATCCCAGCTCCTGGCCAACAGTGATCTGTGTGGAGTTTGCATGTTCTCCCCGTGTTTGCGTGGGTTTACTCCGGGATTTCTCCGGTTTCCTCCCACATGCCAAAAACATGCAGGTTAGGGAGTTAAGGGGCGCTTCCGCACACAGCGACCGGCAGCTGGTGGCTTATCACCAGACTGCAAAACAAATCTACCTACGGGTACAAAATAAGTAATAAAAAAAAAAACTAAAAAAAAAAAACCACCTAACAGATGTGGAGCACACTAAACTTAATAGACAAGGGTTTAAACTGATCTCTACATCTTCATATAAGTCAGGGAGGAGAAGGGGGGTAGCGACATTGATCTCAACCAAAATTATATTTGAAAAAAAATCAGAACACAAAGATAAAGAAGGGAGATACAGTATGGTACTTGGTCGGCTAGAGGGAGAAGATATCACCCTGCTGAATGTATATGCACCTCCAGGGGGTAACTGGAAATTTTATAAAAATGTATTTGACCTAATGATAACTAAAGTAAACTATAACTAAACTATATATCACGGACACACAGATCGCCCCAAAGGTCTCCCGAGTCGGCGGACGGAGCCACTGTTTACAGCAGGAGACGATACAGCAGGGAAGAGCTAGCTAGCACTCAACCGCCACCCGGTGCTAACGGAGAAACTCGACATACCGAGGAACTGTAGCGAAAACGACGCGGGTGCCGGGCTGGAGTTTAGGCGGCGTGCAAGAAATATAAGACAGAATAATAAAGAGCGATGGCAAGAACCAAGCAGACCGCCCGTAAATCTACTGGAGGAAAAAGCCCCCCAGGAAGCAGCTAGCCACCAAGGCTGCTCGGAAAAAGTGCTCCGGCCACCGGCGGAGTGAAGAAGTCTCACCGTTACAGGTCCGGTACCGTGGCTCTGAGAGAGATCCGTCGCTACCAGAAATCCACGGAGCTGCTCATCCGTAAGCTGCCCTTCCAGCGCCTGGTGAGGGAGATCGCTCAGGACTTCAAGACCGACCTGCGCTTCCTGAGCTCCGCCGTCATGGCTCTGCACGAGGCCAGCGAGGCCTACCTGGTGGGTCTCTTCGTGGACACCAACCTGTGCGCCATCTACGCCAAGAGGGTCACCATCATGCCCAAAGACATCCAGCTGGCCCGCCACATCCGCGGAGAGAGAGCTTAGACTTTCTGCTGCACATTCACCAACCACAATGCTCCGCACTGTGTCTATTTATATATATATATATATATATATATATATATATATATATATATATATATAGAGTAATATGTACATATGTATACTAGCTGTTCTTGTTTTTTCTTGCCTTCTGATTGTTGCTCTGAGTGTTGCTATCCCTGTGCTGTTGCAATCCTGGAATTTCACCATTGTGGGACTAATAAAGGCTTATCTTGTCAGACTGTCAGACATGTCAGACTGTACAACCTAAGCAGGGCTGCTCGCAGAGATAGCAAAAAAGACGTGACAACCTAATAGTTTTTTGAATGCAAAAGATGCAATAGACTTACACAATGGTCCCCTCCGGCATACAACTAGGAACATACCGGTCGCTATGGAGGGTGAGAATATGTATGGGCACATAATCATACCATGTAGGATAACTAAGTAGACGGTTATGCTGTTTCATCCCATCTAGCAACAATGCTCTGCACTGTGTGTGTATATATATATATATATATATATATATATATATATATATATATATATATATATATATATATATATATATATATATATATATATTTAGAGTAATATGTACATATGTATATTAGCTGCTCTTGCTTTTTTTTCTTGCCTTCTGATTGTTGCTCTGAGTGTTGCTATCCCTGTGCTGTTGCAATCCTGGAATTTCCCCGTTGTGGGACTAATAAAGGCTCATCTTATCTTATCTTATCTTAAAGCCCAAGGTTTAGTGATATGTGGTGGAGACTTCAATCTAAGACTGAATCCATACTGGGATGCATCAGGTAATCCTCCACATCAAAATAACACTCAAAGTAGAAAAACTTGGATGCTACTAAAAAAAATGGGAATCTGTGACGTGTGGAGGGAATTCCACCCCAGTGTAAAAGATTATACATTTTACTCAGCACCACATTCATCTTACTCAAGGATTGACTATTTTTTTATGTTTAATAGAGACATTGGAAGAGTAAAAACATGTAAAATAGGACTGATGGATCTCTCTGACCACAGTCCGATCTATATGGACTTAAGTATCCAAAAATACACAAATAATACATTTTCTTGGAGGTTAAATTCAAATTCAAATGGTTCCAAGGTTGTCATAGCCAGGAGCGGCACTGGGGTTAAGCTCCCACTGCTCTTAAAATGCTCCTTACGGCGTGCGTCTCGAAAAGCCTCTGACAACTAAGTCCAACTCCTAGCCTGCCCGTGTGGTTTAGTCTCTAAGCCCGACGGAACTGCTTTTACTAATAGGAGAAGGAGCGAGGGCGGATCTCTGGCGCCTTAAAACCAGATGCTTCGGGTAGATGGTGGCTCGTCAACCTGAGAAGGTAGCCCATCTAGGGGAAGGTAAACCCTGATTTCAAACCTCTGCTGCCTTGCGGCACACCCGGTCACGGGAAAGGCTTCGGGAGTCAACCCTGAGGAAAAATCCGGAGTCGGAGCCCCTAAGGCATTTCTATGTTGTGCTCAACATCGTTCTGGCAGCTCCTGCAACGGCGCTGGTGCCAAACTGTAGCAGCCCTGCTGTTCCTTTGGATTCATCAGTGACGTGGAGAGGGGGGACATGCTGCATGGGCAACATCTTGTCCTCCATATTTTCCTGCCCAGGCTTGAATCCTACCAACGCCCAACGCTGGAAGGTAGAACACCGACAACGAAATTCAAATGTCCTGAAAGGTCCACTGAAAGATGAACTGGAATCAGATATTCTCAGATATTTGGAAGAAAACGATAATGGAGAAGTATCCCCTTTAATACTGCATGTTCTCCCCGTGTCTGCGTGGGTTTACTCCGGGCACTCCGGTTTCCTCCCACATGCCAAAAACATGCAAGTTAGGTTAATTGGCATCAAAACTGGGGATTCTAAATTGTCCTTAGGTATGGATGTGAGAGTGAATGGTTGTCTGTCTCTCTGTGTTGGCCCTGTGATGGACTGGCGATCTGTCCAGGGTGTACCCTGCCTCTCGCCCAAAGATGCTGGGATAGGCTCCAGCCCCCCCGCGACCCGAAAGGATTAAGCGGTAGAAGATGGATGGATGGGACGCATGCAAAGCTATAATAAGGGGAAAGATTATTGCAAAACTGACAATCCCAAAGAAAGTGAGACAAGAAAAACTAACCACATTAGAGTCAGAACTTAAGAACCTAGAAAAAGAACACAAAGACAACACTCATTCTAATGACTCGCTCAAAATTAAGGAAATTAAAAAAACAAATAAATGAGATCTACACAATAGAAATCCAGAAGAAACTTACATTTCTGAAACAAAAATACTATGAAGCAGGCAGCAAATCGGCAAAATTACTAGCCTATAAACTGAGGAAACAACAAACGGAGAGAGCAATCTACAAAATCAGAGACCCAGTATCAAAGGAAATAAAATTCAGAATTCAGGATATTCTTAAAAGCTTCGAGAACTACTACAAGAACTTGTACTACCTCAAAAAACATAAAAACTCATCCGAGGCATTCCTAAACACATTAAACGTTCCCCAACTTACTGAGTCACAAAATAAAACACTACTGTCAGAAATACATCCTAAAGAATTGGAAAAAGCAATTATGAAACTTAAAGCTAACAAATCCCCAGGAGCAGATGGCTATACAGCAGAATGGTACAAAACCTTTAAACAGCAACTATCTCCTCTCCTCCTGAAAACATTTAATTATGTCCTCCACACAGGGGAAATCCCCCCCTCCTGGAGAGAAGGGGTCATTGCAGTCATACCTAAACCTGAAAAGGATAAACTAGAATGCTCCAACTACAGACCAATCAGTGTATTAAATCAGGACTATAAGCTTTTTACCACTATCCTTGCCAAAAGGTTAGAAAATATACTGACAGACTTAATTCATTTAGACCAAACAGGTTTTATAAGACAAAGACAGACACAAGACAACATTAGACGCACTTTACACATAATTCATCATATAAAAAAATATAACTTAAATGCAGTCATACAGGGATTAGATGCTGAAAAAGCATTTGATTCGGTTGACTGGTCTTTCCTATATAGAATCTTATCCAGTTTCAATTTTCGTAACAACTTCATTAGAACTATCCAGGCATTATATAAAAAACCAACAGCTAAAATAAGGATTAACGGTAAATTATCATCATCTTTTGAACTGGAAAGAGGATGTCGTCAGGGCTGCCCCTTGTCTCCACTGCTCTTTGCAATCTTCATAGAACCTCTGAGCCAATGGGTAAGACAAAATCAAAAAATTCAAGGTATTACACTTGGTCAGAAGGAACATAAAATAGCACTCTTTGCTGATGACATTTTAATATACCTGGGGCAGCCAGACACCTCTTTTCCAGAACTAATCTCAGTTTTTTCAGAGTATGGAGATTTATCGGGGTACAAATTAAACATGCATAAAACCCAAGTTTTAACATTCAACTATGACCCAAATCAATATTTACGAAGCAAACTCAAAACTAACTGGGAGATGGAATCTACGAAATATCTGGGGATCAATATCCCGAAACAACTCAACAAAATTATATCACTCAACTATAATCCACTGGTGGCAAAAATAAAATCTGATCTAGCAAGATGGAATATGATACCATTCTTGGGTACTGCACAAAGAATTGAAGCAGTCAAAATGAATATATTTCCACGTCTTCTATATCTTTTCCAAACAGTACCGGTAGAACCTCCCAAAAAAACATGGCAGGAGCTGGACAGAAGGATCTCAAGATTCATATGGCAGGGCAAGAGACCTAGAATCAGATATAGAACCTTACAGCTAAACAAAGACAAAGGTGGGCTCGCGCTGCCAAATATCAGGGACTATTTTAAAGCCGCACAAATTAAAACTTTAGTAGAGATATGTAACCCAGTCTACACTGCACAATGGAAGGAGATCGAATGCCAAATAACAAGTGACATCCCCCTACAGGCGATAATAGGGAACAATGCCTTACCTAAACTTTTGAATAACACTAACCCGTGGATAGGGACCCCGCTAAAAATTTGGTTTAAGATAGTCAGAGAGAATCAAACTAAAGAACCCTATCGATTACTGCAATGGATTGCCTATGATCAGGACTTTACTCCTAATAAAACAGACACTAGATTTAAAAAGTGGAAAGAGAACGGACTGATAAAATATTATGATTTTTTTAAAGGGCAAATTTTAAGAAGTTTTGAAGATTTGAAAAAACAAGGTCTAACTAGAAAAGCACTCGGAGAGCGCAGACCTCCGCCAAGCGCCACAATTCCCCCCATACAGTGTTTGTGTGTACGTTTTCAGATTCCTTGAGCATGTAAGCATATGACTAGCAATTGGATTCACAATGATTATTTGTTTATTTGACAGGGACAGTGCAATAAACACACAATTAATCAATGACAATCAATCTGATAGTGATAGGATTAGTGGTTCAGTAGTAAAAGCATTGCCTCCTTGGCGGAGGTAATAAACGAAAGTGTTGCTGTTGTGTTCATCTCCTCCACTGACGGATGCAAATTGGGTAGACAGGTTGCCGTGGGTTTTATATTATATTGTAACGTGCTGCTCGACATGGCGACGTCCCACCGGGAGGTTCGAACTCACGCCTCCCGCTCCGGAGTCCCGCACTCTACCTGTGTCGCCAATAGGGTCAACCCACTTGGCAAGCCAAGTAGGGTGCTCATATTGAGTTTGCTACAATATTATTTTTTGGGGGGTTGCGCTCCACGGCAAACGAGAATTTAGAAGCTTCGCCGGCAGAGAGCTCGTTTTTGCGCAGCGCCTATGGCTGGCCGGGGAATTTCTGCCAAAGAATCCGTCGGCGGACAGCTGCCCTTTTGAGGTTTTGCAGTTGCGCGCAAACACAGGCACGCTGGCGGGCCCAGGCCAGCAGTGTTTTCCGCGTCCTTTTGTGCCTAAAACGTTGAAGAACGCAGAGTTTGTGTTGCAGACACGACAACCAGCGCCCTCCATTGCGCCTGCGCACATGTTGAAAATGGCTGTATGTCACAGTGTTGAATGAAAAATGCTTTAAAAAATTCCTGTATCCAGACGGTGAACCGGATCACCCCCAAAATTTAATCAGTTCTTCCTTGTACCATTTCCAACAACGCCTGAAAGTTTCATGGAAATCCGTCCAAGATTTTTTGAGTTATCTTGCTAACCAACAGACAGACAGACAGACAGACAGACAGACAAACAAACACACAGACAAACCCCGGCAAAAACATAACCTCCTCCTGGCCTTTTCGGCCTGGCGGAGGTAATAAATCAAGACCTTTACAGGTTCTTTCAGCTTAGACACCACATAAACAATATACTTAAAAAGGAGGATTTGGAAAGGGCCCAGTTAGGTGTTCTGAAGGTCTTCTTAATGGCATATAAAGGGATCCCAGGGATCAGATACATTTCTAAAATATACCAAGGTCTTCAAGACTTAAAAGGAGACAACACATCATATATAAAAGAGAGATGGGAAAAAGAGGGGAATTTCACTTTACAACTGGAAATATGGGAAAAGCTAAATAAACAACAATGGAAAAGTACCTCATCCCTGCAGTGGAGAGAATTTGGATGGAAAAATTTGGTAAGATTTTTCAGAACACCTGCACAAAACAAATTTACTTGTAAGGGGTTGAACTGTTGGCGCTTGTGTGGTGAAAAGACTGCAAATCATTTTCATGTGTTTTGGTCATGCCCAGTTATCCACCAATATTGGACCAATGTACAGACAATATTGGGGAAAATATTCAAAATAACAGTTCCCTTTTCTTTTGTAACTTTGTATTTGAGTTTACTACTGGACTCACTGGAAAGACGAGGAGATAAATACTTATTCAGTGTTTTAATATTGGCAAGTAAAAAAGCCCTAACTAAAAAATGGATGTTGAAGGACTGTCCTACACCTGAAGATTGGATTAACGTGATTCAAGACATTTACTCGATGGAAAAGTTGACATTCGCACTGAGACAGGACATGGATGGGTTCATGAACTTTTGGCAACCCTGGATCGCATATGTGTCTTCCATTAGATCTAATCTTTGACAAATACCATTTCAATAATGGCTCCGCTCTTTGTTCCAACACTACTCAGATGCTCTTTTATTTATTTATTTATTACTTTTTTGTTTTTTGCTCTTTTGTTTTGTTTTTTCTTGTTTTTTTTGTTCTTTCTTTAATTTCTCTTTTTCTTTCACTTAAAAAAGGGTGTTGTAATAATTATTCTTCCAATGTTGTCAAAAAACAAAAAAAGGGAACATGTGATGAAAATGTAAACAATGCAATGCTGTAATGACATGTATACCCTTTACAAAAACTTAAAGAAAAAAAAAAAAGAAAAAAAAAAGAACAATCTTGATTCTTCTGTTCTTTCCAGTTTTAGGCCCATTTCTAAGCTCCCTTTTTTATCAAGGATTTTGGAAAAGAAAGTTTATAATCAGCTTCAGTCGTACCTGGAGTTAAACGGCATTACTAAGAAGTTCCAGTCTGGTTTTAAATGTCACGGCACAGAAACAGCCCTTTTAAGAGATTTTAACGATTTGCTGGTAACTCTGCTGTCCTGTTGCTCCTAGATCTATCTGCTGCCTTTCACACAGTCGACTATAATATTCTGTTATCGCCTCTTGACTTGTGTGTTGGTATTAAAGGCACAGCTTTAAATTGGTTTAGGTCTTATTTAAGTGATAGTAGTTTCTCTGTCCATTTAGGTGAACACTCCTCAACTGTGTCCCCACTTAATTGTGGGGTACCACAGGGTTCCATTTTGGGACCAATTCTTTTTTCATTATATATGCTTCCCTTGGGCGCTATTTTTGAAAAATACATTTCATTTCATTGCTTTGCAGATGACTTACAAATATACTGTATCTTCCAATAAAAAGTCATTCTTCCGTTGAGGCACTGTTGAACTGTCTAAGGGATGTGCAAGCGTGGATGGAGAATAACTTCCTCAGCCTGAACAGCAATAAGAGAGAAATTATTCTCTTTGGACAGCAGGATCTATTAGATGGGTTCAACAGTGTTATTGGCCTGCTAGCCTCTTATTGCCACCCAGTTACTAAGAACCTTGGAATTATTTTTGACTGTTCCTTTAAGTTTGAAAAACAGATTAGCTCTGTTGTTCAGAAAAGCTTTTTTCAGCTAAGACTTCTAAGCAAGGTGAAGGCCTACCTCCCTGTTCATGATTTTGAGAGAGCCATTCATGCCTTCATTACCTCCAGTTCAGATTATTGTAACTCTTTATATGCTGGTCTTGATCAGTCATCCCTACATCGTCTACAGGCTGTACAGAATACAGCAGCCCGTCTTTTGACTGGAAAGAAGTGGTGTGATCACATAACTCCAGTACGCTTCTCTACATTGGCTTCCCATCTATTTTAGAATTCAGTTTAAAGTTTTATTGCTTGTTTTTAAATGTCTTAATGGTACGGCCCCATCTTATCTCTCTGAACTATTAACAGCCTCATATTCCATCCAGAGCACTGAGATCTACAAATCAGCTGCTCTTAAATATTCCAAAATCTTGACTTAAAAGTAGAAGTGATGGAACATTTTTAGTGGTGGGTCCAAATCTATGGAACAGCTCGCCTTTTCACATAAGAGCTGCTCCCTCTCAATCGTTTTAAAACACTTTTGAAAACTCATTTATTTTCCCTGGCTTTCACTTCCAGCTAGTGATGTTATGCTTGACACCGCCTCGAGCAATATAACGCAGAAGTGTCGTGAGCAGAGTGCCAACCACTGTGTCAACATGCCCACAGTCACGTGACCGTAGCAAGTGAGGCCTCGTTATGTCGGTCACATCACGTGACTTGAGGGCTCGCAGGAAGTTTGAGAGGGAATTAGTTTTTTTACTTGCTTTGTATTGTTTGTTCCTGCCATCCAATTCTGAATAGACCTCGGACGGCCAAATGCTCGAAAAAAAAAGTACTGAGATTTTTTTCAGGCTTTTCTTTACTCAGGTGCAGTTCTGACAGTCAGTCACCAGATGGCAGTCATTATTTTATGTTTCATAACTGTCACTCATGAAGTTATTGTCTCACAGTTGCTCGCCGTTTCATGATTTCTCGGTTTTAACATCACTACTCCCAGCTGAGCAGAATATCTTAGTTTTTATTGTCGTAGTTTATTTTATTTATTTGCTTATTTTATTATTTTTATTTGGTTTTATTACAATGGTTTTTTTTTTTTACATTTTTATTGCATATTTTTAGTCTGGATTGTAACCTGTGTGGCTGTTTTTTAATATTTTATGTGTATAAGGTGTAGAGTACTTTGGTCAGCTGCAGCTGTTTTAAATATGCTATAGAAATAAGTTCTGACTTCACTTGACTAAATAAATGAATAAACGCTCAGCACAGTCTGTGCACGTGTGATATAAACTGAATTTTATTTTAAGCAAAAAAACAAACTACTCCATGTTCTGCTGTGGTTTTTGTGTTTTACTGCATCCAAACTAAAGGATCCTGTGTTTTTGCCCCTCCGTGCTGTAACTATGGAAACGGCCCACAGCTGTGTTGCGGTGCACGCCTCTGTCACGACTGCAGCTTCATGCAATCAAGGCTCATGTCAGGTTTGTATAAATAACGACATTTTACAGCCAGAAAAGAACAAGAATCAGTGAAGCTAAACTGTTAACCAGGTAGACCAGGCTAGCTGAGGCTCAGTTGCCGCGGTGATGGAAGGAGAACACCGCCTCATCCTGAGAACCATGGGTGTAATTTATGGGGGGACGGGGGAGTTCCAACCCCCCCAAAAAATCAAATCCATCTAATATAACCTCCCCAATAATCATATAATTATTATTAATACAAAATATCTACAAGTGAGTGAAGAAGTTGTCGCTTTTTCATTTGCAAGCAACGAAAATTAACCTTTCTAATGATCAAACAACGTACCCCGTTCCCTGCACACTCGCACACTAAAGTTACGCCCTTGCTGAGAACTGAGTGAAGACCTAAGTGACCTGGATCTGAGAAACGCTCCAGACGTCATTAAACATGTCTTCCTTATTATTTCTACATTTTTTTCTAGTCTCTAATTTCAACTATTAAGCTTCCGTAAATATCGCGCCTTTACCATCTCCTTTAGTTTGCCAGAGTTCTGCGTTTTCCTCTGAATCCTCCATTTGGGGATTTTTTTGTCCTTACCCTACATAAGTGCAGGTTAGTTAGTTAGTTAATAGTCCTTCCTTCATTACACCGCAGTCCAGGGTCCGTCGATCGCGAAAAGACGATCAAGCCCGCCACGGTTTAATGTATCATGCGCGTCTATTCCAGACATTACGGTAGAGGCGAAAAACGAACTCTTGTAACTGTTTTCTTTTTTATTCAAAGTGCTTTATTGACAATTTTCAAAGTACAAATAAGTTTTGCCATAAACAAAAATGATAAACCAACAGGGCACAAAAAACTGAACAAAGGAGCAAACAGCCTTCAGCAGGAGAAAAGGGGGACAGAAGGGAGAAAAGAGAGAAATGAGGAGACGATCGGCGTCTCTATTAGGGATGGGCATTCGGTGAAATTTTCTTCACCGATCGTCGGGAGAATTAATGATTAATAATCGGTTAATCATTAACATTTTTAGGTACGTAACAAGGCAGGTAGACTACATTAGAACATCAGGAATCAGCACGGAGAGCCCTCTCTCTGTTCTCGTGTTGGCTTGGCTCGGGAATCTTGCAAGCTGATTGGCCGAGACGTTTTACCCAGCTTCTGTCCCTGCCAAGCGGCCACCCAACAAACGAAGACCGCATTCATTGCTCTATCGCTCGTGTTACTTAGTCTAGCCGCGCAGAACTTTTTGCTGTTCTCTTGTGCCATTTTGTGCGAAATAGTCTTCCCGTCGAGCCACTACGCCGCCTCCTGCAGCTTCCCTCGACGTGTGTACACCGAATCTTCATGACCTTCTCAATAAAGTGTCTGAATAAAAAAAAAAGAATCTTCACGACCGCCATTACTCAGCGCGCAACCACTGTTGGCGGTTTCTTCGCGTAATAAGGGTGTTCCATGGACCCTGTCGATGAGGTATATTTGTATGCTGCATTGCAGTGATTGCAGTACACCTGGTCATTTTTTAAATTGAAATGGTCCCACGCAACACTTTGCCGTAACCGCTTCATGATTTGGCGATTGCCCTACGGAAGCCCGCATGTATCAACTGAGGCACGCCAGGGTACGGCGATGGTGTAATGTTGCCCCCTGGTGCCCAAATTTTGCCATTGCATTGTTTGAGGACGGCCGTGCACTAGGCCTAATAACGTCGGATTGTTTAAAAAAAAAAAAAACGGTTTGTCGACGAAAATGAACTTCCTCGGTGAAATTCTTAATGATCAATTATCGGTTAATCGGTAAATTATGCCCATCCCTAGTCTCTATCCATGAATAATGCAGGCCTGATTAAAGCAGACGCTTCACAGGTCCAAGAGAACTGAAAACGAGTTTATTTTTAACAAGTTTTAGTGATTTACAAAATAAAAAGACGTCATTTTGCCAGTGGGTTAAAAAAAATCCACATTTATGAATAAAATGTTTACAAATTAAAATCAAATTGTTGCTCATAAATTCTAGTTTCTTGTTTTCAGTTTAATGCGAGCAGCATGGTGGCGTCTGCTGACGCAGCAGTGATGCTGCTGCAGTGAAGCCAACCTCACACATCCGTCCCAAAACCGCCCACAGCCTCACAGAAAAACACAAATGTTCCACACTGAGGCAGGAGACGGAACCGTGTGGAACCGACGGAACGCTCGCAACCGTATGGAAGCGGCTCAAGTGTCGGGGGTTTAATTTCCTCTGGTTTCAACCTCAGTAAAATCATTTGCTGAGTGGCTCACTAGATGATCTCAGTGGGCTGTTGCTCACAGTGATGAGTGCGGTGAGTGTGGCGCGTTTTGACGGAACTTTACTGTCAGAATTGTTAGAAAATTACAAAGTCCATAAAATCTGTAGAGTGGTTAACGTCCTCATATTTGGATCCTCACAGAATCATTTCCTTTACAGCTCACAGAAGAATTCCAATGGATTAGCGTTCAGGTTATTTTATCAGGTTCAAAGTTTAAGAAATTAGCCAGTTGGTATTAATGATTTCATTGATTTTGGCTCACATTTATTAATGACTTTGATGGTAAATGTTTTTGAAAATGCATGAGATTCATAGTGTAGGTCAGTCTGAACAATAATCCACTGGAATTCCTCTGTGACCTCTGCAGGAAACCATTTTATGAGGGTTCAAAGTTTAAGAAATGAGCCAATCGGTATAGATCATTTCATGCATTTTGGTTTTCATTTTTTCATAATTTTGACAGTAAATTTTTTTGACAGTGCATCAAAATAGTAGCACACATCACTGAACACTAATTCATTAGAATTACTCTGTGATCTCTATAGGAAATGATTTCATAAGTGTTCACAGTTTAAGTAGACAATTGATATTGATCATTTCATGGATTTTGGCTATAACTTATTAATAATTTTGACAGTAATTTTTTTTGAAAATGCCTCCTACTCACAGTGTAGGTCAGTCTGAACACTAATACATTGGAATGATTCTGTGACCTCTAAAGGAAATGATTTTATGATGGTTCAAAGTTCAAGAAGTTCGTGTATACCTGTGCATGCCTGCCTTTGAACTTTGACATGGTTACCATGGCAACAGTAACCATGGTGAAACCTGCCTTTGATCTTTGATGATGCCGTAGCGAGTCCTGAGATCGTGACACACAGACAGACACAGATTTTGTGGAATTATAGAGTCAGCATTGATCATTTCATGGATTTGGCTTTAATTTAGAAATAATTTTGACAGTCATTTTTTTAAATGCATCACACTCGTAGCGTAGGTCAGTCTGAACACTACTTTGGAATTCTTCTGTGAGCTGTAAAGGAAATGATTCTGTGAGGATCCAAATATGAGGACGTTAACCACTCTACAGATTTTATGGACTTTGTAATTTTCTAACAATTCTGACAGTAAAGTTCCGTCAAAACGCGCCACACTCACCGCACTCATCACTGTGAGCAACAGCCCACTGAGATCATCTAGTGAGCCACTCAGCAAATGATTTTACTGAGGTTGAAACCAGAGGAAATTAAACCCCCGACACACGAGCTGCTTCCATACGGTTGTGAGTGTTCCGTCGGTTCCACACGGTTCCGTCTCCTGTCTCAGTGTGGAACATTTGTGTTTTTCTGTGAGGCTGTGGGCGGTTTTGGGACGGATGTGTGAGGTTGGCTTCACTGCAGCAGCATCACTGCTGCGTCAGCAGACGCCACCATGCTGCTCGCATTAAACTGAAAACAAGAAACTAGAATTTATGAGCAACAATTTGATTTTAATTTGTAAACATTTTATTCATAAATGTTGATTTTTTTAAACCACTGGCAAAATGACGTCTTTTTATTTTGTAAATCACTAAAATTTGTTAAAAATCAACTGGTTTTCAGTTCTACTGGACCTGTGAAGCGTCTGCTTTAATCAGGCCTGCATTATTCATGTATGGGTGCAGTCGGGCATTCAGGCATTTGGCCTACTTCCGGTTAGCAACCCACATGGCAACGCCGTACTAGGTGAAAACAATTCAGTGGCGACCTAGTCCCAGGCAGCTGCCGTGACCCAGTCAAGCTTGTCCAGCCCGTCGTAGTGCATTATATTCAGCTCATCACGTCCTATATCAGGTAATTGAGTGATATTGTGTTAGTTTAATTAGTCGCCACTTGATGGGTCACGTTTTGAAAATGCTAGCCGCCGACACAAGCCTCTCTGTATTGTAAACAGAGACGGACATTTCGTCTATGGAAATGCATGACTGATTCCCTTTTTACTCAACAATACAGACCTCTCTATGTGCAGTCAGCCTGACTAATTTAACTGTAGACTGTAGTAAATAGTGCAACAAAGGGGCTGGCCATTAATGAAAGAGGTGACAAATACGCTTTCGCCGTATTTTAATACGGGGAAAATGCAATTTTAGCAAATACGGGCATATTGCCATTTCTGTACGCCAAAAAGAAAAATATACAAGAAAAGAGAAACACCTCGTGTGACTCCCACAGCGAGCTGGCAGAGCGCTCAGCGTGAGCAATTACTGATCGTTATAGAAGCGCCTCGCACCTTCTGCGGCTCCGGAACAGAGAGGAATCCCGGCGCCAGTAATGCTGCGCCTGATATGTGTGACTAATGCAAATGTATATGCTTTCCTGCTGTCTACTGTGGTGCTAATGTGCCATGCATGCATTAGCCGGGTATGTAAGTTGACTGTCTGCATGAAGCACCCTTTTAAACTTCACTCGTGTCCGCCTGCACTTATTTTGATCCAACACAAGCGCACCTGAGCAGTGTTTAGCATCAGTGAACATTTTCTTGTTTAATTATTTCTTTTAAGAATTACTCCTGTGCTGCCCTGATATTTAATGGATTGGTCATGTTACCCATAGGGGCCTTTCCTTAAAAACATTCAAAACATGTAAGAGGGTTAATCATGTTAATATGGGTCGAAGCAAATATGCTTACCAGGGGCGTCGATCAAGTAGCTGTACACGTCCGGCCACTGCACAGCTGGCCACCTGGTCGGGTCATTAAGCCATTTTCCGGCTGGTAGCTTGTATGGGCAATCTGTCAGTCCACTTGCTGTCAGCTTCTCCAGGTAACGTAGCCTGGCTGACTCATCAAGCTTTTCTACGTAGTCACAGGCCATGACAAAAAGTCAAAACACTGCACTCGACAATGCTTGGTAACAGGTTTGTTTTCACTGAGTTAAGATGGCGGCGATGATTCCATTCAGTAACCAGCAGGCTGCAGACAGAACACCCAGATGCTCTTCTCCTCATCTCAGGCAATTTCAACCATGTTTCACTGTCTCCCATTCTACCCACGTTCACCCAGTATGTCACATGCCACACTAGAGACAATAAAACACTGGACTTATTCTACGCAAACACTAAGGAGGCGTACACCTCATCACAACTACCCCCACTCGGGAGATCGGATCACAACTTGGTTCATCTCCGGCCGGTGTACAAACCCCTAGTGCACAGACAACCTCCGGCCATGCACACTGTGGAGTTATGGTCTGAGGAGACAATGGACACTCTAAAGGACTGTTTTGAAGCCACCGCCTGGAAGCAGCTCTGTGATCCACATGGTGAGGACATCGATGGCCTCATTCACACCTTCACGGGCTACCTCAGCTTCTGTGTGGACAAATCCGTTCCCACCAAGACCATACGGCGTCACTCAAACAACAAACCCTGGATCAACCCTGAGAAAAAAACACTTCTGAGAGAGAAGAAGAGGATCTTCAGGTCGGGGAACAGGGAGATGCTGAAGTCCGTACAGAGGGAGCTGAGGAGAAAGATCAGAGAAGGCAAGGACAGCTTCAGGAAGAAGATGGAGGACAAGCTGCAACAGAGCGACATCAGCGGGGTCTGGAGAAACCTCAAAACCATCTCGGGGCTCCAGAATACCTCCCCCCAGGCCACGGGGGGCAGGGAGTGGGCGAACAACCTGAATCTGTTTTTCAATAGATTTGACCAACCGCCCTCCCCCCTGACTGCACAACAACCACTGCTGCCTCTAAAGACATCAGGTCCTGCTGCCCACTCCCCACTCCACCGACACCCTCCCCACTCCCAACACACAGCCCCCCATCCTGACCCTGACCAAGACCCAGGTGAGGACGGAGCTGAGGAAGATCAAGGCGAGGAAGGCGTCGGGACCGGACGGCATCAGCGCAAAGCTCCTCAAGTCCTGTGCAGACCAGCTGTGTGGGATTGTGACGTATATCTTCAACATGAGCCTGAAACTGGGGAGGGTACCACAGCTGTGGAAAACATCTTGTGTGTTACCTGTACCAAAAACTTCCCACCCCAAAGACCTGAACAGCTACAGACCGGTGGCCTTGACGTCCCACTTGATGAAGACCCTGGAGAGACTGCTCCTTGCTCATCTCCGCCCCCTGGTGGAACCAGCGATAGATCCACTCCAGTTCGCCTACCAGCATGGCATTGGGGTGGAGGATGCGGTGATCTTCCTCCTTCACCGTTCTCTGTCCCACCTGGAGAAGCCCGGGAATATGGTGAGGATCATGTTCTTTGACTTCTCCAGTGCTTTCAACACCATCCAACCGATGATCCTGAAGGACAAGCTGCTGTGCGCAGGGGTGGACCAGCACCTGTCATCATGGATCCTGGACTACCTCACGAACCGGCCTCAGTTTGTGAGAACCCGGGACTGTGTTTCCGACACGATCATCAGTAGCACGGGGGCCCCCCAGGGAACGGTTTTGGCTCCCTTCCTGTTCACTCTTTATACTGCGGACTTCTCACACAACACAACACACTGCCATCTACAGAAGTTCTCTGATGACTCTGCGATCGTTGGCCTCGTCTCCAACGGAGATGAAGCTGAGTACAGAGGACTTATCCAGGACTTTGTGGACTGGTGCCATCGGAACTGCCTCCAGATCAACGCGAGGAAAACTAAGGAGCTGGTGGTGGACTGCCGCAGGCATGGGCAGCCCCTCACAGTACCAGTAAACATCCAGGGAACAGACATTGAGATGGTGACATCCTATAAGTACCTGGGTATTCATCTGAACAATAAACTAGACTGGTCACACAATACTGACGCACTCTACAAGAAGGGACAGTGCAGGCTGTTCCTGCTGAGGAGACTCAGGTCTTTTGGTGTACAAGGGGCGCTGCTGAAGACATTCTACGACACGGTGGTGGCATCAGCCATCACTTTTGGAGTGGTCTGCTGGGGCAGTGGCATTACTGCAGCCAATAGGAAGAGACTGAACAAACTGATCAAGAAAGCTAGCTCTGTCCTGGGGCAACGCCTTGATCCGGTGGAGGAGATAGGAGAGAGAAGGATGGTGGCTAAACTGTCATCTCTGCTGGAGTCCGAGTTCCACCCTATGCAGGACATACTGAATGCACTGAGGAGCTCATTTAGCAGCAGACTACATCATCCCAGGTGCACAACCGAGAGGTTTCGTAGGTCCTTCCTACCAACGGCTGTCAGACTGTACAACCTAAGCAGGGCTGCTCGCAGAGATAGCAAAAAGACGTAACAAACTAATAGTTTTTTGAATGCAAAAGATGCAATAGACTTATACAATGGTCCCCTCCGGCATACAACTAGGAACATACCGGTCGCTATGGAGGGTGAGAATATGTATGGGCACATAATCATACCATGTAGGATAACTAAGTAGACGGTTATGCTGTTTCATCCCACCTAGCAACAATGCTCTGCACTGTGTGTGTTTATATATTTACATATTTATTCCATCTAGCTACAATGCTCTGCACTGTGTCTGTGTGTGTGTGTATATACTGTATATATCTTATAGTAATATGTACATATGTATATTAGCTGCTCTTGCTTGCTTGTTTTTTTTCTTGCCTTCTGATTGTTGCTCTGAGTGTTGCTATCCCTGTGCTGTTGCTATCCTGGAATTTCCCCGTTGTGGGACTAATAAAGGCTTATCTTATCTTATCTTATGTGCTACTAACAGGAAGTGACGTAGCCCCGACTGCGCCCTATCGTCTCCTCATTTCTCTCTTTTCTCCCTTCTGTCCCCCTTCTCTCCTGCTGAAGGCTGTTTGCTCCTTTGTTCAGTGTTTTGTGCCCTGTTGGTTTATCATTTTTGTTTATGGAAAAACTTATTTGTACTTTGAAAATTGTCAATAAAGCACTTTGAATAAAAAAGAAAAAAGTTACAAGAGTTTGTTTTCGCCTCTACCGTAATGTCTGGAATAGACGCGCATGATACGTTAAACCGCGGCGGGCTTGATCGTGTTTTCGCGATCCACGGACCCTGGACTGCGGCCACGCGGCCGTTCCCTCTTGCGGTTTGTTTACAACCGCCCATTCTACCAACCCAGGATGCACTGCGTTTTGTCACGTGGGCTGGGCAGCTCACAGGCTGTTTGGTTCTCCCTATAGCTATGGTTCTCCCAGCAGAACGTCAGCGGTTGCGGTTAAACGGAGCGGATCCTGTGATCCCGGGTCTCATACGGAGCTTCACCCACACCACCCCGGTCCCCGGTACCGCTCACCTCTCCTCCGCCAACACGATGCTGTCAAACAACTCTCCCCCCAGCTCTCCGTCAGCCATCTTTTCTGAGCGCAGATTCTCCACCGGAAACACATCGTGGTTTCCGTTATCCAGCCCAGGTGTGCTGCCCCCTGCAGGCCGGAGGTCACCACGGCAGCGGTACTGACTCGGTCCAGAACAGAACGTGAGTCAGAAACCCAGGAGAAGATTGCACAGTCCAAACTGAACCGCCATTCATGTGTCCTGATGGACCAGTGTGGGGGCGGCAGAGGCTCAGGAGGCAGAGCAGTCGTCCAATAACCACAGGGTTGGTGGTTGAATGAATGAATGAATTTATTTCGGATAATACAGTACAGGTTAAAAGAAACTGTATAATATAACAACAAGGTCAAATTAGACAAAGACTCCTCCTACTATACAATTCCACGTGAGTTATCTGAAATGGGTGATGGCTGAAGCCGCAGCTTATATTGCCCACCCATATTCCATCCAAGAATTCAAAAGAGAAAAAAGAGAAAACAAGACAAGAGCGATTACAATTTAAAACAAAGCTAAGACAAAGTGTGACTGAGAGAAAAAAAAGGAAAACTAAGCTACAACACAACACAGGCTGGAAATGTCAATCCTTATGTGATTTTACATGTCGTCTTGTAAATATGTTTGGAGTATTTCTTCCTTTGGTTTTTGTTTAAATTGTCCAAGCGTTGTACATGATTTTAATTCAGGTCCATAATCGTTCCATAATCTGACTCCTTGCACTGAAATACAGTGTTGCTTGGTGGTTGTTCTCACTGTAGGCTTTTGAAATATCCATGTTCCTCTGAAATGATATTGTTTCTCCCTTATTTGGAACAACTTTTGGATATTTGCGGGCAGTGATAAATTCTTCACTTTGAACATTATTATTGCGGTTTTAAAGTCAATCAGATCTTTCAACTTGAGAGTTTTTTGTTTAAGAAAAAGTGGGTTTGTTGGTTCCCTGTAAGCAGCTTTGTTTATTATTCTAATAGCTCTCTTTTGAAGCATAAAGAGTGGATATATGTTTGTTTTATATGTATTTCCCCAGACTTCATTACAATATGTCATGTATGGGAGTATTAATGAATGATACAAGGTGTATAGTGTGGGTTGATTCAGCAAATATTTCACTCTGTGTAATATTGCAATTGATTTGGATACTTTACCTTTAATATAATTAATATGTGGCTTCCAACACAGTTTGTTATCAATTATTACTCCAAGGAATTTAGTTTCGGATACCCTTTCAATCTCTACACCATTTACACTGAGTTTGGGTACTGGGTAGTTGTGATGGTTGTTAAAGACTATAAATTTTCTCTTACTTAAATTGAGCGTTAATTTGTTTGAATCAAACCACAGTTTAAGCTTTCCTAATTCCTTTCCGAGTGTATCCAGAAGTTGTTCCAAATTGTTTCCACTGCATAGCAGATTAGTGTCATCGGCAAACAATATTAAGTCCATTTTTTCTGAAACTTTACATATGTCGTTTATATACATATTGAATAATAATGGTCCCAAAACTGAACCCTGTGGGACTCCACAGGTGACCTTCAGCAACTCTGAGTTTTTGTTGCTAACACATACATACTGATATCTATTCTTTAAGTAACTACTTAACCAGGACAGTGCTACCAATCCAGGACAACCAGGACAGTGCTACCAGGACAGTGCTACCAAGTTCAAATCCCGCTCTCCCCAGATATCCTGCCGTTGTGTCCCTGGGCAAGACACTTGACCCCCAGTTGCTCCTGGTGGGTCTGGAAGCACCATGTTAGGCGGCATGCTGCCGTCAGTGTGTGGATAGCAGGATGTGCAGCGCTTTGGTTGTCAGCAGGTGAGAACGACAGGCTGTAGAAGTGAAGGCCGTCTACCGTTTACCGTTCACTGGACACACACGCCGTCAATGCTCCAATCAGGGAGGACGGGGGCCACAACTGCCCCCCCAGTGTCATCAGGACCCGTTCGGTCATCATCCACAACTTAGTAAAACACACTGAGCACCGACGCTCAGCACACATGCAACACAATGACTGGGGGGGATTTGCCACTTTTCTTATACATTTGCAGTTTTGTTCTCGTTAATTTGCAGGGTTTTTCTAGTTAATTTGAAACTTCTTTAATGTAAATTTATGTTCTTTATCTCATTAATTTACAATTTTTTTCTCATTAATTTGCAACAATTTTGAACTTTTCTTTTGTAAACTTGCAACTTTTTCATGTAAATTTGCAACTTTGTCAACAATTTGCAACTTTTTTCATGCAACTTTTTTCATGCTTTTCTCATTAATTTGCAATAATTTTACACATTTTTTTCTTGCAGATTTACAATTTTTCCCCCCTCACTTTTTCCTACATAAATTTGCAACTTTTTTCTCTTTAACTTCCAACAGTTTTGGACATTTTTTCTTGTAGATTTGTGACTTTTTCCTCACTTTTTTCACATAAATCTGCAACTTTTTTCATGAATTTTCAAAAATTTTAAACATTTTTCCTTGTACATTTGAAACAGTTATATACATTTGCAAGGTTTGGCACTGATTTGCAATTTTTTCTTATTAATTTGCAACAATTTTGGACAATTTTTTTCTTGTAAATTTATGACTTTTTTCCTCACTTTTCTCTCACATAAATTTGCAACTTTTTCTCATTGATTTCCAACTTTTTTCTTATTAAGTTGCAACCATTTTGGACATTTTTTCTTGTAAATGTGTGACTTTTCCTCACTTTTTCATGTAAATTTGAAAATTTTTTTGCGTTAATTTGCAACAATTTTTTTTTTACTTTTTTTCTACTAAATTTGTGACTTCCTCACTTTTTCACATAAAGTTGCAACTTTTTTTTGTTAAGTTGCAACAATTTGGTATTTTTCCTTGTAAATTTGCAAGTTTTCATATAAATTTGCAAAATTTTCTCATTGATTTACAACTTTTTTCTTATTAATTTGCAACAATTTTGGACATTTTTTCTTGTAAATTTATGACTTTTTTCCTCACTTTTCTCTCACATAAATTTGCAGCTTTTTCTCATTGATTTCCAACTTTTTTCTTATTAAGCTGCAACCATTTTGGACATTTTTTCTTGTAAATGTGTGACTTTTCCTCACTTTTTCATGTAAATTTGAAACTTTTTTTGCGTTAATTTGCAACAATTTTTTTTTAACTTTTTTTCTACTAAATTTGTGACTTCCTCACTTTTTCACATAAATTTGCAACTTTTTTTTGTTAAGTTGCAACAATTTGGACATTTTTCCTTGTAAATTTGCAAGTTTTCATATAAATTTGCAAAATTTTCTCATTGATTTACAACTTTTTTCTTATTAATTTGTAACAATTTTGGACATTTTTTCTTGTAAATTTGTGACTTTTCCTCACCTTTTTCATGTCAATTTGCAGCTTTTTTGTCATTTGCATCTTTTTGTCATTAATTTGCAACAATTTGGGACTTTTTTCTTGCAAATGTGTGACTTCTTTCCTCTTTTTCCCACATATTGTTGCTCTGAGTGTTGCTATCCCTGTGCTGTTGCAATCCTGGAATTTCCCCATTGTGGGACTAATAAAGGCTTATCTTATCTTATACACTTCCAACTTTTTTCTCATTAATTTACAGCAATTTAAGACATTTTTTCTTCTAAATTGGTGACTTTACTCCTCTCTTTTTCCTCACATAAATTTTCAACTTTTTTCCGATTAATTTGCAACAATTTTAGAAATCTTTTTTCACGTAAATTTTCAATTTGTTTCTCATTAATTTGCAACAATTGTGCACTTTTTTTTTGTAAATTTGCAACATTTTCTTGTAAATGTGGGACTTTTTTCTCTTGTAAATTTCAGAATGTTCACATGGATGGGTTGGCAACCCGTGGCTCCGGAGCCACATGTGGCCCTTCAGCCCCAGTGCAGTCCCTGCAGTTGCATCTCAAAAGACACGGAAATTAGTGAAAGTCATTTTAATTATTTTATTATTCAAATTAATGTTTATTAGATACATTTCTCAGTGGAAGTACATACTTTCATGAATGTAAATATATATTGTTTTAAATATACAGTGGGGTAAAAAAGTATTTAGTCAGCCACCAATTGTTCAAGTTCTCCCACTTAAAAGATGAGAGAGGTCTCCAATTTTCATCATAGGTATACCTCAACTATGAGAGACAAAATGAGAAAAAAAAAATCCAGAAAATCGCATTGAAGGATTTTTAATGAATTAATTGGTAAATTCCTCGGTAAAATAAGTATTTGGTCAATAACAAAAGTTCATCTCAGTACTTTGTTATATACCCTTTGTTGGCAATGACAGAGGTCAAACGTTTTCTGTAAGTCTTCACAAGGTTTTCACACACTGTTGCTGGTATTTTGGCCCATTCCTCCATGCAGATCTCCTCTAGAGCAGTGATGTTTTGGGGCTGTCACTGGGCAACACGGACTTTCAACTCCCTCCAAAGATTTTCTATGGGGTTGAGATCTGGAGACTGGCTAGGCCACTCCAGGACCTTGACATGCTTCTTACAAAGCCACTCCTTCATTACCCGGGCGGTATGTTTGGGATCATTGTCATGCTGAAAGACCCAGCCACGTTTCATCTTCAATGCCGTTGCTGATGGAAGGAGGTTTTCACTCAAAATCTCACGATACATGGCCCCACTCATTCTTTCCTTTACACGGATCAGTCGTCCTGGTCCCTTTGCAGAAAAACAGCCCCAAAGTATGATGTTTCCACCCCCATGCTTCACAGTAGGTATGGTGTTCTTTCTCCTCCAAACACGACAAGTTGAGTTTTTACCAAAAAGTTCTATTTTGGTTTCATCTGACCATATGACATTCTCCCAATCCTCTTCTGGATCACCCAAATGCTCTCTAGCAAACTTCAGACGGGCCTGGACATGTACTGGCTTAAGCAGGGGGACACATCTGGCACTGCAGGATTTGAGTCCATGGCGGCGTACTGTGTTACTGATGTAGCCTTGGTTACTTTGGTCCCAGCTCTCTGCAGGTCATTCACTAGGTCCCCTCGTGTGGTTCTGGGATTTTTGCTCACCGTTCTCGTGATCATTTTGACCTCACGGGGTGAGCTCTTGCGTGGAGCCCCAAATCGAGGGAGATTATCAGTGGTCTTTATGGCTGTGTTGTGAGACATGTATATGTTGGACACTGCATATGTGATTTAACCACGATGAAGGAGAGCCAGCCCCCTGCGGTGCGGAGCCACAGAGCCTGGACCCCCTGCGGAGGACAGGGGACAGAAGACTTCCTGACCACTGAGGCTCGGGAAGAGAGAAGGGGGAGTTATGTAAATAAAAGGCTAATGAATGTGAATAAAGAGACTTTGATATAGATGTGTGATTTCCCCCGCGAGGGAAATGGTTTGATGTGAGAAGGTTTAAATGAGAGAACTTTGGTGTGTTCACCCTCTTTGTTCGCTGCTCAAGAATAAGAGCAGACAGTGGAATGATTTCTTGAATAAACTGAAATGAAAGACAATTCGGTTTCGTTATTCAAGTCTCCCCACATTGGTGACTGACGACGTTGAGAATGAACGAAGAAATTCTCAGGGTCCCGGACTCACAGCGCTCAGAGCTGGCGAGCGCAGTGGCCGTTAAGCTGCCTGATTTCTGGCAGGATAACCCACGGTCGTGGTTTCTGCAAGCAGAGTCGCAGTTCGCGCTCGCAGGAGTAACGGTGGATGACACTAAGTTCCACCATGTCATCGCTAAACTGGACAACAGCACAGCTCGGTGCGTGCAAAGCTTGGTGGAGCAGCCACCCGCGACCGACAGGTACAGCAAGCTGAAATCCACCCTCATCAAGTTTTTCACCCCCTCGGCTGAAGTGAGGGCGAGGAGGATCCTGTCTTTGCTAGACCAAGGTGGACACAGGCCGAGCGCCCTGATGGAGGAGATGATACAGCTGAGAGGGTTGGACAACGATGATTTCATTTTTCAGTTCATCTTCCTCTCCAACCTCCCGGCGCATGCGAGAAGCAAGCTGGCCGGCAAAAAGTGTCACACCCTGGAGGAGTTCCGGGAGCTGGCCCAGGAGGCAGACGGGATCCTGGACGCCTGCGGCGGGCAAGCAACCACAGCAGCGACCCGAGACAGCGGGGAGCCAGAGGCGGCAGAACCAGACTGGCCGACGATGGCGGCAACACGGCCGCGACGAGGGGGAGCCAATAGCCCGGCGACAGAGGCGCGGGCACGACACAGCGGAGGAGAAGATCTCTGCTTTTACCATCGGAGGTTCGCAGAGAAGGCACGCAGGTGTGTGCCGCCCTGCATCTTCAGGAGTTCGGGAAACGGCAAGACCGGGGGTCGCTAGCAGCTTCGACCCTCGGAGAACGCAACAAGCTGCTCTACATCACGGATGCGCGCTCCGGACGAGTGTTCCTCATTGACACCGGAGCACAAGTGAGCTTCATCACCCCAACATACGCGGACCGGGTAGCTGGACCCCACGGTGACGGAGCTACAGCGGCAAATGGCTCGAACATCAACACCTACGGGAGAAGGACCTTGCCTTTATGCTTACATGGCCGCACATATGAATGGACTTTTGTAATAGCGGCGGTGAGTTTCAACATGTTGGGCGCGGATTTTTTGTGTTCACACAATCTGTTAGTTGATCTTGCTAATAGACGGCTGGTAAATGCACTCTCTTTTTACTCTCTCCCCTGTTCAGCTCGAGTGTCCCCGCCACCAGTACAGACCCACGTCGCTACAGCAGGTGGTAAGTTTCACACACTCCTCACCCAATTTCCAGCGCTCACTGTGCCCACTTTTTCAGCGACGGTCGCGAAGCACGGGGTGAAACACTTCATCCCCACTTCTGGTCCTCCCGTTTTTGCAAAAGCTCGGCGCTTGGATGCAGTTAAGCTCGCCATTGCGCGCGAGGAGTTCGCCAGCCTGGAGAGGCTGGGCATCGTTCGTAGGTCGAAGAGCCCGTGGGCTTCGCCGCTGCACATGGTACCGAAAGCCGATGGCTCCTGGAGACCGTGCGGGGATTACCGCAGGCTAAACAACGCTACGGCACACGATCGTTATCCCATCCCGCACATTCAGGATTTTTCGGTGCACCTGGCGGGGGCGCGCATTTTTTCAAAGATTGATCTAGTTCGCGGCTATCACCAAGTCCCGGTCCAACCGGAGGACATTCCTAAAACAGCGGTAATAACCCCGTTCGGACTTTTCGAATTTTTACGCATGCCGTTTGGTCTCAAAGGGGCGGCGCAAACATTTCAGCGGATGATGGATGCCGTGTTACGCGATCTCCCTTTCGTGTTTGTGTACCTCGACGACATTTTGGTCGCGAGTACTTCAGAGGACGAACACGAAATGCACCTCACAGCAGTTTTTAGGAGGCTGGGAGAGCACGGCTTAATAGTTAACCCAGCCAAGTGCCAGTTCGGCGTTGAGCGGATTGATTTTTTGGGTCACCGCGTCTCCCCGGAGGGAGCGGTTCCGTTACCAGAGAAAGTACGCGCGGTAGCGGATTTTCCCCGTCCACAAACGGTCAAATCACTACAGGAATTCTTGGGGATGGTGAATTTTTATAACCGGTTCCTGCCCCACGCAGCTCAAATCATGCAACCGTTATATGCCGCGCTCAAAAAACAAAAGCCGACCCAGGCGGTCGAATGGTCCCCGGAGCGGGAGCGCGCGTTCACAGAGGTTAAAAAAGCCTTGGCTGACGCTGCGCTCCTGGCCCACCCAGACCCTGCAGCACGTATCGCGCTGACGACAGACGCTTCAGATTTAGCCATAGGGGCCGTTATTGAGCAACAGGTAGCCGGAGTTTGGCAGCCTTTGGCTTTCTTTAGCAAATCTTTAAGCGCGGCTGAGCGAAAATACAGCGCGTTTGACAGAGAACTGTTGGCGCTGCATTTGGCTATTCGTCATTTCCAGTTCTGGCTGGAAGGACGGTGCTTCACCGCTTATGTGGACCACAAGCCGCTCACATACGCCATGGCCAAAATTTCAGATCCGTGGTCCGGCAGGCAGCAGAGGCAGCTGGCCGCAATCTCGGAATTTACCACTGACATTAGGCACGTCGCGGGCAAATTCAATGTAGTAGCGGATTGTCTCTCACGCGCGTTCACGACCCCGACACGCGCAGAGGCAGAACGGGCCACCGTGACCGCGCCGCAGGAGAGCGGCACGGTGGCACGCGCAGCCCCGGTGCACGTGGGTATAGATTACGCAGCCATGGCAGCGGACCAGGGGGCGGACGCAGACGTGCGCGCGCTCCAGTCTGGACCAACAGGGTTGAGGCTGGAGAGCAAGTGTTTACAAACCGGTATGCCCCCCCTGATCTGCGACATGTCGACGGGGCGCCCGCGTCCGGTGGTTCCGGCCACGTGGCGCCGCCGTGTTTTTGACTCGGTCCACTCACTGGCGCACCCGGGGGTGCGCGCGTCGGTGAAACTAGTGGCGGAAAAGTTTGTTTGGCCGTGCCTGCGCAAGCACGTGAAGGAATGGGCAAAAACCTGCATTTCCTGTCAACGGGCCAAAATTCACAGGCACACAAGAGCCCCGTTAGAACCGTTCCGCATTCCGGCCAGAAGGTTCGACCATGTGCACGTCGACCTTGTGGGCCCCCTACCGGCATCACAGGGGTTCACGTATCTTTTGACAATGGTGGACCGCACCACACGTTGGCCGGAAGTGGTCCCACTTGCGACGACCACGGCCGCGGAGGTGGCTCGCGTTTTTTTAACGGCTTGGGTGGCGCGCTTCGGGGTTCCGTCGGACATTACGTCCGATAGAGGACCGCAATTCATCTCTGAGCTGTGGTCAGCGATGGCCAACGGCTTAGGAGCCAAAATTCACCGCACTACGGCTTACCACCCTCAGGCTAATGGTTTATGCGAGCGTTTTCATAGGTCTTTGAAGGCAGCACTCAGAGCGTCGCTCACGGATGCAGATTGGGTAAATAAACTCCCTTGGGTTTTATTAGGGTTGCGTTCTGCGCCTAAAGAGGACTTAGACGCCTCCCCAGCGGAGCTGGTATTCGCACAAACTCTGAGGCTGCCGGGCGAGTTTTTACCAGAGCACCCAGAGCCCCCACCTCTCTCTGCTCTGGGACCGTTAGTTGGCACGGGGGCAGACACGCTCCCGGGTCCGGTTCATCACGCTTTTCCACGAGTTTTCGTCCCCAAGGCTTTGAAAAATGCCGATTTCGTTTTTGTCAGGCGCGAAGCCCTTAAAGCAACGCTCAAACCACCTTACGAAGGGCCATTTCGAGTGCTGGAGGCAGGTGATAAGCAATTTGTGCTAGATTTTGGGGACAGAAAAGAGACAGTCAGTATTGACAGACTAAAACCTGCTTTTGTCATGAAGGACGTGTCTGTACCGGTCGCGGTGGCGCCTCGACGAGGCAGGCCCCCGCAGAGGGCAATTAACCACTCTCTTCCTCAGTCAACAGACCCGGAGCAGAACAGCACCGCAGGCAAGGCGGGGCCAACGCACAGCAGATTCGGCAGACGGCTGAAGCCCAAGCGGCGCACAGACTGAATGTTGGTGTTGATTATTCAGTAGTGAGTAAGGTGCTATTAAATTTTGGGAATTAGTCTGTTCTTCATCGTTTGGGGGGGGGTTATATGGCTGTGTTGTGAGACATGTATATGTTGGACACTGCATATGTGATTTAACCACGATGAAGGAGAGCCAGCCCCCTGCGGTGCGGAGCCACAGAGCCTGGACCCCCTGCGGAGGACAGGGGACAGAAGACTTCCTGACCACTGAGGCTCGGGAAGAGAGAAGGGGGAGTTATGTAAATAAAAGGCTAATGAATGTGAATAAAGAGACTTTGATATAGATGTGTGATTTCCCCCGCGAGGGAAATGGTTTGATGTGAGAAGGTTTAAATGAGAGAACTTTGGTGTGTTCACCCTCTTTGTTCGCTGCTCAAGAATAAGAGCAGACAGTGGAATGATTTCTTGAATAAACTGAAATGAAAGACAATTCGGTTTCGTTATTCAAGTCTCCCCACAGTCTTGTATTTTCTAATAATTGCTCCCACACTTGATTTCTTCACACCAAGCTGCTTACCTATTGCAGATTCAGTCTTCCCAGCCTGGTGCAGGTCTACAATTTTGTTTCTGGTGTCCTTTGACAGCTCTTTGGTCTTGGCCATAGTGGAGTTTGGAGTCTGACTGTTTGAGGTTGTGGACAGGTGTCTTTTATACTGATAATGAGTTCAAACAGGTGCCATTAATATAGGTAACGAGGACAGAGGAGCCTCTTAAAGAAGAAGTTACAGGTCTGTGAGAGCCAGAAATCTGGCTTGTTTGTAGGTGACCAAATACTTATTTTACTGAGGAATTTACCAATTAATTCATTAAAAATCCTTCAATGTGATTTTCTGGATTTTTTTTTCTCATTTTGTCTCTCATAGTTGAGGTATACCTATGATGAAAATTGGAGACCTCTCTCATCTTTTAAGTGGGAGAACTTGCACAATTGGTGGCTGACTAAATACTGTAACGTCGGGGCCATGTTAAGGGGGGCAGGGATTTCCCAGCATGCTTTGCCAGTTGAAAACGTTACTGTGTGTGTGTATTAAATGTGTTATTACTGAGTTATACTGCTGTGTCATTATAACTGCGTTATAATGACCCAGCAGTGTTTAGCAGGATTAGGGCAAGATGTATCATGTGTGTGTAACCATGATTGAAACGGAGGTCTGGGAGAATGACCTCCCCTCCTCTCTGTGCTCAGAAGTAGGTTGGGGGTCGGGTGTGTGTAAATAAAGCCTGTTCATCACAACCATCTTGCTCCATTTTCTTTGTGTGAACCTTGCAAACGTCACAATACTTTTTTGCCCCACTGTATCTGTTATATTGTCAACCATGTGACACAGCCGACAGAGGCTCACACACATTCTCTGAGTGAGCCTCTCTGCTGCACAGAGACCAGCAGCTTCCTGCTTCTCCTTCCCACCCTAGGTGAGACATGAACAGATCCAGAAAAAGTAAAATCACAGAGGAAAATAGAGTCTAATTCTGTGTGGACAGATTCATTTGCATTCATTCAATTCAATTCAATTCAACTTTATTTATATAGCGCCATTTCACAACAACAGTCATCTCATAGCACTTTCAACTGTAGTGGAAACCCCCACAGTTGCAGAAAGACCCCAGCAATCAGGTGATCCCCTGTGAGCAGCACCTGGCGACGGTGGAGAGGAAAAACTCCCTTTTAACAGAAAGAAGCCTCCAGCAGAACCAGGCTCAGGGAGGGGCAGTCATCTGCTGTGACTGGCTGGGGAGGGTGGGGGGATAGAGAAGATGAAAAGAACAGACATGTAGAGAGCAAACAGCATGATGGGGACTCAATCTATGGGAGAGAACAAACAAATGTAAATGACCAGCAAATATATATGAATGAATGAATGAATGAATGAATGAATGAATTTTATTTATTTCGGATAGTACAGTACAGGTTAAAAGAAACTGTATAATATAACAACAAGGTCAAATTAGACAAAGACTCCTTCTACTATACAATTCCACGTGAGTTATCCGAAATGGGTGATGGCTGAAGCCGCAGCTTATATTGCCCACCCATATTCCATCCAAGAATTCAAAGGAGAAAAAAGAGAAAACAAGACAAGAGCGATTACAATTTAAAACAAGGCTAAGACAAAATGTGACTGAGAGAAAAAGAAAACTGAGCTAGTCTAAGTTAAGCGGTTACTATTCAAAAACAAATCTAAGACATAGTGTCACAGAGAAAAAAAGAAAAAAAAAAACTAAGCTACAACACAACACAGGCTGGATATGACAATCCTTATGTGAGTTTACATGTCGTCTTGTAAATATGTTTGGAGTATTTCTTCCTTTAGTTTTTGTTTAAATTGTCCAAGCGTTGTACATGATTTTAATTCAGGTCCAAAATCGTTCCATAATCAGACTCCTTGCACTGAAACACAGTGTTGCTTGGTGGTTGTTCTCACTGTAGGCTTTTGAAATATCCATGTTCCTCTGAAATGATATCGTTTCTCCCTTGTTTGGAACAACTTTTGGATATCTGCGGGCAGTGATAGATTCTTCACTTTGAACATTATTATTGCAGTTTTAAAGTCAATCAGATCTTTCAACTTGAGAGTTTTTTGTTTAAGAAAAAGTGGGTTTGTTGGTTCCCTGTAAGCTGCTTTGTTTATTATTCTAATAGCTCTCTTTTGAAGCATAAAGAGTGGATATATGTTTGTTTTATATGTATTTCCCCATACTTCATTACAATATGTCATGTATGGGAGTATTAATGAATGATACAAGGTGTATAGTGTGGGTTGATTCAGCAAATTTTTCACTCTGTGTAATATTGCAATTGATTTGGATACTTTACCTTTTATATAATTAATATGTGGCTTCCAACACAGTTTGTTATCAATTATTACTCCAAGGAATTTAGTTTCGGATACCCTTTCAATCTCTACACCATTTACACTGAGTTTGGGTACTGGGTAGTTGTGATGGTTGTTAAAGACTATAAATTTTGTCTTGCTTAAATTGAGCGTTAATTTGTTTGAATCAAACCACAGTTTAAGCTTTCCTAATTCCTTTCCGAGTGTATCCAAAAGTTGTTCCAAATTGTTTCCACTGCATAGCAGATTAGTGTCATCAGCAAACAATATTAAGTCCATTTTTTCTGAAACTTTACATATATCATTTATATACATATTAAATAATAATGGTCCCAAAACTGAACCCTGTGGGACTCCACAGGTGACCTTCAGTAACTCTGAGTTTTTGCTGTTAACACATGCAAACTGATATCTATTCTTTAAGTAACTTCTTAACCAGGACAGTGCTACCCCTCTGATACCACAATTTTGTAGTTTCTTTAATAATAGATTGTGATCTACTGTATCAAATGCTTTTTTAAGATCCAGGAATACTCCAACTGAATACTCTTTATTTTCAATGGCTGTTGATATTTTTTCTGTAAATTCCATTAAGGCATATGCTGTTGTCCTTTTGTGTCTGAACCCATATTGCTGCTCACACAATAAATCATTCTTCAGTATGAAGTTGTCAATTCTCTCATAGAATATTTTTTCAAGTATCTTGGAAAATTGTGGTAATAGTGAAATTGGTCTGTAGTTGGAGAGTTCCCCTCTGTCGCCTGTCTTGTAAATCGGAATTACTTTAGCTATTTTCATTGCATTGGGAAATATACCTGATTGGAGAGACAGGTTACAGATATACGTCAGTGGTTTTACTATGCATTCGATAACAGTTTTGACTAGTAGCATGTCAATACCATCGCAGTCAGTAGATGTTTTACTTTTGAACGATTTAACAATTTCAATGACCTCTCTTTCGTCTGTGTTCTTTATGAAGATGGAGTCTTTTACAGCAGTGTTATTGCATATTGTATCACCTGTAGGCGCCGTAGTGGGTATTTCTCGGGCCAGTTTAGGTCCAATGTTAACAAAAAAATTATTAAATTCATCTGCAGGTGAAGCTATATTCATATTCGGAGTCGATTTATTATTTTTTGGAATATTAGTTGGGTAGCTAGTATTTCTGCTTTTATTTCCAAGGATACTGTTGATTATTGTCCATGTATTTTTAATATTGTCTTTGTTTTTCTCCAGTTCTTTACTGTAATAGTCTCTTTTACTACATCTTATTATATATGTTAACTTATTTTTGTATGTTTTATACCGCTGCTCTGCTTCTTTTGTCCTTTTTTTTATGAAAGCTTTATATAATAAATTTTTCTTTTTACACGCCTTTTGTAGTCCTTTGGTTAACCATGGTTTGTCAGCAAATTTGTGTTTAAGCTTTTTTTTAACTAATGGGCAGTTTTTTTCATAAAGAGTGGTTACAATGTTTATAAATGTGTCATAGGCTTCATTTACATCTGATACATAGACTTCTGTCCAGTCTTGCTTCAGCAAGTCCTCTTTAAAAGAACTGATTGCGTTTGGTGATTTGTGTCTGAACGATTTTGAGATTTTTTCTGGGTTGGGCCCCGTGTGGCCATGGATAAGTGCAAAGATTGGCAAATGGTCACTTATATCATTTATCAATAATCCACTTTCTATTTTCTTATCGAGAACATTGACAAACAGGTTGTCAATAAGTGTAGCAGAATGAACTGTGATTCTACTGGGATGTGTTATTGTGGGATATAGACTCATGCTGTACATAGAGTTCATGAACTCTGTGACTACATTTTGTTGATGTGGATTAAGTAGGTCAATATTGAAATCTCCACAAATTGCTACCATTTTCTTACTAGTAATATTATTGTACAGCTCGACTAATTTATCTCTGAATGTCTCAATGCAAGTTCCCGGCGTTCTGTATATGCAGCTTATGATTAGATTTTTTGTTTTGTCTAGGTCAATCTCAACAGTAACACATTCCAAAATCCCTGGTAGTGCTGAGGACATTTCATTTACAAGCTTACATCTATATAGGTCATCAATATACAGTGCAACACCACCACCCTTTTTTTGAGATCTGTTAATATAAAACATCTGATATCCCTCTATTGCCATCAGGGGAGCCTGATCTTCATTAAGCCAGGTTTCCGAGACTGCAATAGCTGTGAATTTTCTGTTTAGCTGTTTTAAATAGTCCTGAATCTGTGAGAAGTTTTTGTTAAGACTTCTGCTATTGAAGTGTATTATTGACAGTTTACCATCTAATTGCACTTGACTTTTGAATTGCTTTTCAGTGTAATATTCACAGTGGTTATGAATATTATTGAAAAAGTGGTTATCAGGATCAATATCATTCTCCATCTCTTGTGGTTTATGTTCAGCATAATGGCATATTTTTAGAGTTTGAGTTTCCTCACTCTGTGTTTCATAGTCAGTGTTCATTTGTGTTTATCTAAGTCAGTAGCATCTCTGATCATTATACTTTTTGCTTGCTCAGGTGTTCCATTTAGTTTAATCCAAATTCTACAATTTCTTGTCCAGGTTGACTGTATCTTATTTTGTTTTTTTAGCATCCGTGCCTGCCGTGCTAATTCAGCGTTTGTTTTTTTTTTGTCAGGTGTTCATTTAGGTAAACTTGAGTTTCCTTTAGTTTTTTGGCCTGCCTCAGTATGTCATTTTTCACCCTCCTGTATATATATATATATATATATATATATATATATATATATATATATATATATATATTCTTCATTGAGAATGAAGAAAGGAGTGAGGCCCAGTGCATTACTGGAGGTCCCCCGGCTGACTAAACCTATTAGCAGCATAACTAAGGGAGGGTTCAGAAACACATGATCCCTCCCTAATTGTAGGCTATATCAAAAAGGTAGGTTTTAACCCTATTCTTAAAAACAGAGATCGAGTCTGACTCCTGAATCCAGATTGGCAGCTGGTTCCACAGGAGAGGAGCTTGATAACTGAAGGCTCTGCCCCCCATTGTACTTTTGGAGATTCTAGGTATTACAAGTAATCCTGCATTTTGGGAGCATAGTGCTCTGTTAGGATAATACGGTAGTATCAGATCTTTTAAATAAAAAGGGGCCTGATTGTTTAGAGCTTTGTAAGTGAGAAGAAGGATTTTAAACTTAATTCTAAACTCTATGGGAAGCCAATGAAGGGAGACTAGAACCGGAGAGATATGATCTGTCTTTCTAGTACCTGTTAAAACTTTTGCTGCAGCATTTTGGATCAGCTGAAGACTTTTTAAAGATGTTTTAGGACAACCTGATAATAAAGAGTTACAATAATCTAATCTAGAGCTAACAAAAGCGTGGATCAGTTTCTCAGCATCACTCTGAGACAAGATGCTCCTAATCTTGGCAATATTACACAAATGATAGAAGGCAGTCTTAGAAATGAATTTAATATGTGAATTGAAAAACAGATCTTGATCAAAAATAACTCCAAGGTTCCTCACAGAGCTATTAAGAGAGAGTAACCACATCCAAACTAAAAGTTTGATTTGGAAAGGTATTTCTAAGGTTTTTGAACCAACAAGAATGACTTCAGTCTTATCTGAATTTAATAACAGGAAATTACAAGTTATCCGAGCTTTGATTTCCTTAAGACAGGCTTCTAACTTGGCTAATTGATTACTATCATCTGGCTTCATTGACAGGTATAATTGTGTGTCATCTGCATAACAATGAAAATGTATACAGTGCTTTCTAATAATGTTGCCTAACGGAAGCATATATGAACTAAAAAGAGTAGGGCCTAGCACAGATCCCTGTGGAACTCCATGACTGAGCTTTGAGTTGAAAGAAAACTTAATATTGACATGAACAAACTGGAACCTATCAGATAAATAAGATCTAAACCACTGCAACGAAGTTCCATTAAGTCCAACATAGTGTTCTAATCTATCAAGTAGAATATTATGATCAATAGTATCAAAAGCTGCACTAAGGTCTAAAAGGACAAGTACAGAAACAAGTCCATTATCAGATGCGATCAGGAGGTCATTAGTGACCTTCACTAAGGCTGTTTCAGTACTATGATGGATTCTAAACCCAGATTGAAACTCTTCAAATAAACCATTTCCCTGCAAGTGATCAAATAACTGCGTAGCAACAACTTTTTCTAAGATTTTTGAAATGAAATGCAGATTAGAGATTGGTCTATAGTTAGTAAAACTCCTGGATCCAGCGTTGTCTTTTTGAGTAAGGGTTTAATTACAGCCGTTTTAAAAGCCTGCGGTACATGGCCTAAAGTTAATGAAGAATTAATTATTTGAAGAATAAAGAATAAAGCTACCAATAAATGGGAAAACTTGAATGAATGAATGAATTTATTTGGTAATAAAATAAACATACATACAATACAATAAGAACACACAAAAGAACAACCGAAAGGGTGTAGGCTGAAGCTAGTGCATATCAATCAATCAATCAATGCATCAGATTTATATAGCGCTTTATCATAGACACTCAAAGACGCTTTACAGAAATTGAGGGTCATCCACCACCTGGATGGATGAAGCAGCCACAATACGGTGCCATCCCTTTAACCATTCACACACACATTCACACCAAGGGCCACTTTAGAGTCTCCAATTAACCTAACCTGCATGTTTTTGGCATGTGGGAGGAAACCGGAGAAATCCCGGGGTAAACCCACGCATACACGGGGAAAACATGCAAACTCCACACAGATCACTGTTGGTCGGGGGCTGGGATCGAACCCATGATCCCCACGATCCCCCGGCCAAGGGTAAACTGTGCTGCCGCAGTGCTAACCACTGCGCCACCGTGCAGCCCAATATATAGTGCCTACCCGTTACAATTTTAAAATCAATAACATAAAACTTTAAGTCATACCCAAAATCAACAAAGAAAATCAACAAGTAGACAAAAAAACAAACAAAAAACCTTTAACCCCTTGACGCCTGAATTTCCAACTGTGAACAAATTTTTTTTAATTTTTTTTTTTTTTCATAATTGAAAATCGTTGTTTTTTTGTTTTTTGTTTCTTTTTTTTTTGGATTGATGCGAATTCGTGACAATAGGTGTCAAGGGGTTAAGTTACACACGTGAACAAAATTGTTGGTCCCCCTCTGTTAATGAAAGAAAAACCCACAATGGTCACAGAAATAACTTGAATCTGACAAAAGTGGTAATAAATAAAAATTCTATGAAAATTAACCAATGAAAATCAGACAATGCTTTTGAATTGTGGTTCAACAGAATTATTTTAAAAAACAAACTCTTGAAACAGGCCTGGACAAAAATGATGGTACCCCTAGAAAAGATTGAAAATAATGTGACCGTAGGGACATGTTCAACCAAGATGTGTCCTCTAATTAACATCACAGGTGTCTACAAACTTGTAATCAGTCAGTCGGCCTATTTAAAGGGTGACAAGTAGTCACTGTGCTGTTTGGTGACATGGTGTGTACCACACTAAACATGGACCAGAGGAAGCAAAGGAGAGAGTTGTCTCAGGAGATTAGAAAGAGAATTATAGACAAGCATGTTAAAGGTAAAGGCTATGAGACCATCTCCAAGCAGCTTGATGTTCCTGTGACTACAGTTGCACATATTGTTCAGAAATTTACGATCCACGGAACTGTAGCCAACCTCCCTGGACGTGGCCGCAGGAGGAGACGGATAATACAAACAGTAACAAAAGAGCCCAGAACAACCTCTAAACACATTCATGATGAACTCCAAGGTCAAGGTACATCAGTGTCAGATCGCACCATCCGTCGTTGTTTGAGCCAAAGTGGACTTCATGGGAGACGACCAAGGAGGACACCACTGTTGAAAACAAATCATAAAAAAGCCAGACTGGAATTTGCCAAACTGCATGTGGACAAGCCACAAAGCTTCTGGGAGAATGTCCTATGGACAGACGAGACAAAAATGGAACTTTTTGGCAAGGCACATCAGCTCTATGTTCACAGACACAAAAATGAAGCATACCAAGAAAAGAACACTGTCCCTACTGTGAAACATGGAGGAGGTTCTGTTATGTTCTGGGGCGGCTTTGCTGCACCTGGCACAAGGTGTCTTGAATCTGTGCAGGGTACAATGAAATCTCAAGACTATCAAGGTATTCTAGAGAGAAATGTACTGCCCAGTTTCAGACAGCTTGGTCTCAGTCGCAGGTCATGGGTCTTGCAACAGGATAACGACCCAAAACACACAGCTAAAAACACCCAAGAATGGCTAAGAGCGAAACACTGGACTATTCTAAAGTGGCCTTCTATGAGCCCTGATCTAAATCCTATTGAACATGTGTGGAAGGAGCTGAAACATGCCGTCTGGAGAAGGCACCCTTCAAACCTGAGGCAACTGGAGCAGTTTGCTCATGAGGAGTGGGCCACAATACCTGCTGAGAGGTGCAGAAGTCTCATTGACAGTTACAGAAATCGTTTGATTGCAGTGATTGCCTCAAAAGGTTGTGCAGCAAAATATTAAGTTAAGGGTACCATCATTTTTGTCCAGGCCTGTTTCATGAGTTTGTTTTTTAAAATAATTCTGTTGAACCACAATTCAAAAGCCTTGTCTGATTAATTTTCATAGAATTTTTATTTATTACCACTTTTGTCAGATTCAAGTTATTTCATTTTATTATTTTTCATTTTATTTTATTTTATTATGTTATGTTATTTTATTTTATTTTCATTTTTATTTATTTAAGAGTATGTAATTGAATGAATATTGAATACTTCTTTAAAAAACCTGGTAGGAATAGGGTCTAAAAGACAAGTTGAAGGCTTGGACGAGGAAATTATTTTATCTAACTCTAAAAGGTCAATTGGAGTAAACTGATCCAAACAAATGTCAGTTGAAGAAGTTGTAGTAGTTACTGTATTTAAGTTAACGGTGGGAAGAATCTGACTGATTTTATCTCTGATAGATGAAATTTTATGATTGAAAAAGTTCATAAAGTCCTGACTAGTAAGCTCTAAGGGAATGCTAGGATTGACAGAGTCCTGACTCTTTGTCAACCTGGCTACAGTACTGAAAAGAAACCTGGGATTATTCTTGTTCTCTTCTATTAATGCAGAATAATAACTTGTTCTAGCTTTTCTAAGAGATTTTTTATAAATTAAAAGATGATTTCGCCAAGCTAAATAGATTTCATCTAAATTAGTGGAGCGCCATTTTCTTTCTAACTGACGAGTCTTCTGTTTTAAGCTACGAGTTTCTGTGTTCAACCAAGGAGTTAGAAATCTCTGATTAGACTTTTTCTTTTTTAAGAAATCATTCATGTATGGTTGTTATGGTCTCGGCGGACTCTGGACATCATCGACTGTTGCCGGGAGGCCCGCCTCCAAAGCGATCTGATGGAGTACCACAGATTAAACCATCTACACAATGTGGCCATTGGAGAGGACAAAGAGAGGTACTGGTCAGAGGAAGCTGGTGCCTGGAGTCAGTGGACAGAAATAACATGAGCCGCATGTTCACTATGCTCCATCAAGCACGCAATGGCCCACACACCAAGACAGCCCAGGTGAAAAACATCAACAGTAATCTCATTACCACTGAGACAGACTGCCTCGACCGCTGGAAAGAGCACTTCAATCATCTCCTGCATCATCCTCCTGTTTCCGTTGACCCCAATCTCTAAGCCACTGCCAATGCCACTGCTTCCTGTGATTCCTGCAGGACCGATCTAGTCACCCCCAAAGAAGTCGCGGCTGCCCTGACCAAGATAAACAACAGGAAAGCCCCTGGAATGTGTACTATAATCACCGAAATGCTGAAGGTGGGTGGAAATTGCACAATCCAGTGGCTCACCCACATCATGTCACCCCATCAATCATATTTGGGTGACAGAGCAGCTCCCCAGTGACTGGAGCAGGGGCATCATCCTCCCCTTCTGGTAGGGAAAGGACGACAAACTCATCTGCAGCAATCACAGAGGCATCACCCTTACCTTTCTGGTAAGCTCTTCACCAGGATCCTCCTCACTCATGCCCTTTTAGCCATCAGAGGCAGCCATCGCCCTTAGCAGGCAGGCTTCATTCCCAACCGCTCAAACTCAGATCACATCTCTGCTGTTCACCTATTAATAGAGAAGGCGTATGAATTCTGCAAGGACCACCATCTCTACATAGTCTTTATAGATCTTAAGGCTGCCTTCAACATCGTGGACCACGCTTCGCTTTGGAGTATCCTGTAGACCCTTGGAGCCCCACCCAAGATTGTAGCCCTGTTTAAGCGGTTCTACAGCAGCTTGGAGAGCTGTGTCCATGTGAACAGAAAGGAGGCTGGTTGGTTTCCCATCAACAGCAGGGTCCGACAGGGTTGTGTGGCCGCTCCTGATCTCTTCAATTGTGTCATAGACTATCTGATGACCAAGGTCTGTGAGCAGGTCCCTGGCATGCAGTTTGGCAACTACCATCTAGCTGACCTTTAATATGCTGATGGCACCATCCTGTTCAGCCCATTCTACAGTCAGCTGAGAGATGCTCTAGTTGTCTATCATGAAGAGGCAGCAAAGTTGGGCCTTCAGGTGAGCTGGATGAAGACTAAGCTAATGCATGTTGGTGACAGACCAGACCAGCTCTTTTCACTTCCGCCTTCCAAAGAGAGCAGACGCCTTTCTCTTCTCTCTTGCTCTGTCTTATCTCCTTCTCCCCAAACTAACTGGATCCCAGCTCGCTGTCGTCTGTCTGCGTCTTTACTGCTGATTATCGAAAGAAATTATGGAATTAATAAGCTGGGCTTTGAACGCAATTGACACTGTCTTTTCAACAAGGAAAAGTGCCCCGGGGGAGGTTGTTTGCCCCGCAGGAACGGCTGCTGCGGGCTATTTACGGGAGACAAGTAATTGGAAACTCTTGTGCCTGACTGATCTTTTTATCGAAGATGTAGAAGATTTGTACGTCTTCGTAGTAATGGTGATTGGGATCGTTCTGATTAGATCTGGGATTGTCCTGGTGTACCGCAAATTGTGGAAGATGGATACAACCTATCAAAATGCTGGCCAGGTGAGGTGCATCCATCAAATTGAAAAAATGGAGAGGACCCTGATAGCGACAAATGGAGAACTGTCTCGGAAGGTGGATTACATCATGATTACGCTCAGGACCATCCACGATGGACTCAACGCCCAGCAATGAAGGATTAAGTACTGAATCTGCAAGAGAATATAAAGTCTTTTCCTCTCTGTGATCAGTACTATTCGACTTAATCTGACTCCCTCACAAAAATCCTCCTGATCATCTGCAGTCTTTGTTTTCAAAACATTGAGCTCATGGCCTTCGGACAGGCAGCTGCATGGCCAAGGACAATGCTAGCAGCCAGACAAAACATCTCCTGCCAAAGAGTCCTTGTTGTTCTTAACTGATACAACACCTACTTCCAACATTACACTCATACTGATTCACAAACTGATGATCAAGATGATTCACTCACTGCTCTCTTTGTGTCCTGTGAACTTTTTTGGTCTGCTGATTGTGCATTGAGGGCTTTTTTTTCTTTGTAATCATAATATTGATCACATATGACCACTATTCTGAAATCAATGATTTTTTTGCTCCTTCCTATTGTATTATTTCCAATGCTTCCTGTACCCTCCTGTTGGCAGGCGTGTTTCAGATGCAGCCGTGTCACCGGAAATGCAGGGCGTTTTCTGTGTCAAGTCAAATCCCTCGTATGTTATCAGTGATCTGTTATCAGTATCTGTTAATGTACTTGGCAATAAATCTTTTCTGAGTTCTGAGTTCTTTTCTGAGCTCCCGTTACAGCTTGGGAATGATGCTGTCGAGTTTGTCAATTCCTTTGTGTATCTGGGCTCCACAGTGACCAACAACAGGGACATCAAAGTAGAGATCAACAGGTTGATCTTTGCTTTGATGTCCCTGGCTCACTGGAACAGCCTTGCAGGCACTATGGAATCCTCTCTGGCACCACCATTCAGTCTCCCGAAAGACAAAGCTCCGTATATACAATGCGTCAGTCCTCTCCATGCTTCTCTATGGGTCAGAGACATGGCCACTGAATAAGACTCTGGCCTCGAAAGTGGATGGGCTTGATAGTCGGGCCCTCACAACCATCGAGAACATCAGGTGGCAGAGGAGGAAAGGGGTATCACTCATCAAACGTTGTTTTGACCGGTGACCTTTAACTTGACACGCCTGACTTGCCCATGATCTGACCTATGTAATTAAAGGGGAATTATCTCTAATGACGTAGAGATTAATGTGGGGAGCGAATGTCAATTATATACGGATTAAAAATGACCCGACCTGACCCGTGACCTGACTCGTCTAACAAATTAATTTTCTATGGAATTAGTGTGGGAATGGAATGTTAATTATATTTCCCAAATGCTTTTTCCCATTTCAAGCCAAACAAGTCAGGCTGAATGAGAAGGCGCTTAAACACACACACACACACACACACACACACACACACACACACACACACACACACACACACACATTGATACACAGGTGCTGGTCTGACCCACAGGGAGCAAAGACTGTTTCTTCAAATTAGATTTTCACAAAAGTGTAGCGGTGTAGGAGCTTGGGTGAGTCGGCAGACAGCGTCCCAGTCAGGATGCAGAGAATAGAGAGAGGTGGACAATAGCAAGGAGATCATGGGGAGTTTGGCAGAAAGAAGGAGCTGTGGGGGGTCAAGGGTGAATGTATTGTGATGTGAAATGTCGTGGAGATGTGAGACAGGTTCAGGTTCCTTTATTTGTACCCGTAGGTAGATTTGTTTTGCAGTCTGGTGACATCCATATTTACAAACCACAATTACATTCAACATAAACACAAACACAGGCACACATGAAGCTGACTATAAACATGATAAAAATACTCAAGGCTCCATCAATCAGGGTATAAAGACAAAGAGATGAGAGAGAAACCAGAGATAAGAGAGAAGGGTCATATTAAAAAGTTGAAGACTAGTCAAAGAGGTTAAAAACTCAAAGGTCTAAAACTCAATAAAAGATTTAGAACCTAAATAAAATCCTACAAAAATAAGTAAATATAAGATGGGGTTAATAAATAGGTACCTAAATTATGTGCACTATATTGTTACAACTTGTTCAACTCTTTGACAGCAGCAGGAACAAAGCTGTTTTTGTAGCGCTGGGTTTTGCTTTTTGGGACAGCAAACCTCCGTCTTGAGGGAAGAAGCTGAAAGTGGCAGTGCAAAGGGTGGGAGTCATCATTTAAAATGGAGGTAGCAATCCTCTGTACCTGTCTGGTGTACAGGGATGTCAGGCTCAGCTGTGACTCACCAAGCAAACGACTGGACCATCTAACTACCTGATCCAAGGATTTCCTCTGTTTCAGTTTTATCTGACCAAACCATGACACTAAAGAAAAGGATAAAACAGATTCAATAAAAGCCCGATAAAACATTGTCATTATGGTTCGGTCAATTTGGAAGCGTGCAAGTTTTCTCAGGCAATGCAAATGTTGCATTGCAAAGATGAGCTGTGGATATAAAAGGAGAAGCTGTGCTTAGCTGTTTATGCTTTTTGTGTATGACTGATGGGAGAATGTAATAAACTTCGTCTGCTTGTAACCTTGCCTCCTCATTTCACACTCTCCACACTGGTGACCCTGGACGTATGATGGAACACGAGGCAGGAACCCTGGAGTCGGCCTGAACGGGAACCCCCAGCAACGCGTGCGCTGTTTCAGTCAAGTTACCGGACTTTTGGCAGCACAACCCGCGCTCTTGGTTCCACCACACCGAGGCTCAGTTCGCCCTCCGGGGAATAACGGCAGATGAAACCAAGTTTTACTACGTGGTTGCAGCGCTGGACGCTCGCACAGCCCAACAGGTAGCGAGCCTGCTCGACCAGCCCCCAGCCCACAACAGATATGAAGCTCTCAAGACGGCGCTGACCCAACGCTACATGCTCTCAGACTGCGAGAGAGCAGAGAGGCTCCTGAGGCGTTCCGAGTTGGGAGATGGTTCGGCTGTCGATCTGATGGAGAAGATGTTGGCGTTCATGGGCACGGATGACGGGCATTTCCTGTTTGCCCACCTTTTCCTCCGGAATCTCCCAACAGAGGCGAGAGTGGTTCTGGCTAATTCACCGTCGCTGGCCGTGCGTGACTACCGTGCGCTAGCCCAGGAGGCAGACCGGATCATCCTCACCACCAGAGCCCTCACAGTCAACGCGGCTGCTAAACTGGCCATAGCGCGTGAGGAGTTTGCCAACCTGGAAAGGCTGGGCATCATCAGGCGTTCGAACAGCCCATGGGCATCCCCGCTACACATGGTCCCTAAGGCTGAGGGGTCGTGACGACCGTGTGGGGATTTGAGCAGGTTGAATAACGCCACAGCACACGACCGCTACCCGATTCCCCACATTCAGGATTTTTCCATTCACCTCGCCGGAGAACGCATTTTTTTCTAAAATAGACCTGGTCCGCAGTTACCACCAGGTCCCAGTGCGCGCGGAGGACATACCCAAAACAGCGGTAATAACTCCGTTCGGCTTGTTCCAGTTCCTGCACAAGCCATTCGGATTAAAAGGAGCGGCACAGACGTTCCAGCACACGATGGACGCGGTGCTGCGCGATCTCCCGTTTGTGTTCGTCTACCTGGATGATATCCTGGTAGCCAGTGCATCTGAGGACGAACACGTAACCCACCTCAGGACGGTTTTCCAGAGGTTGGAGGAGCACGGGTTAATAATCAACCCGGCGAAGTGCCAGTTCGGCGTGATGCAGATTGATTTTCTGGGGCACCGCATCTCACCGGAGGGAGCGATACCCTTGCCCGATAAGGTGCGTGCTGTAGCGAATTTTCCCCGGCCTCAGACGGTCAGGGCACTGCAAGAATTTTTGGGGATGGTTAACTTTTATAACCGTTTCCTCCCCCACCCAGCTCAACTCATGCAGCCATTGTTCGCCGCACTCAAGAGATGGAAACCCGCAGATGGAGTCGAATGGACTCCGGAGCGAGAGCAGGCGTTCTCTAAGGTTAGAACAGCCTTGGCAAACGCCGCACTGTTGGCGCACCCAGACCCAGTGGCCTGGATAGCGCTCACCACCGACGCCTCGGACGTGGCCATAGGGGCCGTCGTGGAGCAACGTGTCACCGGTTCTTGGCAGCCGCTCGCTTTTTTCAGCAGGGCTTTGCGCGGCAGTGAGTGTAAATACAGCGCGTTCGACAGAGAGTTACTGGCGCTCCACCTGGCCATACGCCACTTCCAGTTCTGGCTGAAAGGGCGCAACTTCACCGCGTTTGTGGACCACAAGCCGCTGACGTTCGCGATGGCCAAGGTTTCGGAACCTTGGTCGGGCCGGCAGCAGAGACAGCTGGCCGCGATCTCGGAGGTTACGACCAATATTCAGCATGTGTCAGGTAAACTGAATGTGGTGACGGACTGCCTCTCGCGCGCGGTGGTGGCCCCGGTCTGTGTAGGGATAGATTATACAGCCATGGCCGCAGAGCAGGTTGGCGATACAGACGTGCACGTGCTCCAGTCTGGACCAACAGGGTTAAGGCTGGAGAGCAGAGTACTGCAAGACGGCAGCGCCCCCCCCCCCCAATCTGCGACGTCTCCACGGGATGCCTGCGCCCGGTGGTCCCGGTCGTGTGGCACCGCCGCGTGTTCGAGTCAGTTCATGCTCTGGCGCACCCAGGAGTGCGCGCGTCAGTCAGAATGGTGGGAGTGAAATTTGTGTGGCCAGGCCTGCGCAAACAAGTGAAAGAGTGGGCTGCAGCCTGTGTAGCGTGCCAACAAGCCAAAGTACACAGACACACAAAGGCTCCTTTGGAGCCATTTAGTATACCGGCTAAAAGATTCAACCACGTTCACGTGGACCTTGTGGGCCCCCTCCCGCCGTCGCAGGGGTGCACGCACCTCCTGACAGTGGTGGACTGCACCACACGCTGGCCAGAAGCAGTCCCGCTGGCGGCAACCACGTCTGCGGACGTGGCGCGCACTTTTTTGACAACATAGGTGGCGCGTTTTGGAATCCCGTCGGACATCACGTCCAATAGGGGCCCTCAGTTTGTTTCCGACCTGTGGTCCGCGATGGCCCACAGCCTGGGTGTCGCAATTCATCGCACAACCGCGTACAATCTACAGGCCAATGGGTTATGCAAGCGTTTTCATAGGTCACTGAAAGCGGCGCTCAGGGCTTCGCTTACGGATGCAAATTGGGTAGACCGGTTGCCGTGGGCTTTATTGGGGTTGCGTTCCGCACCAAAAGAGGATTTGGAGGCTCCCCCGGCAGAGCTGGTTTTTTCTCAGCCACTGCGCCTGCCCGGGGAATTTTTGCCAGATAATCCCACGCCAGACAACTGCCCGTCTCAGCGTTTACAGCAGAGTGCAGACACAGGCACGCTGCCCAGCCCGGCCCACCACTGTTTACCACGCGCTTTCGTGCCGAAAACTTTGAAGAACACGGGGTCCGTGTTCGTCAGGCACGATGCCCATCGCTCTCCATTGCGCCCACCCTATGATGGCCCGTTCAGAGTGCTGGAAACAGGGGACAAACATTTTTTGTTAGATTTTGGAGGGGGTCGGGAGAAAATATGCATAGACAGACTTAAGCCCGCCTTTGTGGTGGCGGACGAGCAAGTGCTGCTGGCTCGGGCCCCTCGGCGTGGAAGAATCCCATGGAGAGCTCCCCAGGCAAACGATTCACCAGGACAGCCACACGGGCAAAGTGGAGTCCCCCCCCCTCGCCACGGCCCACCCGCAGTCAGACACACCTCCAGCAGCCCCCCACCAGCACAGAAACCCCGGTTACAGCAGATGTGGGAGGAGACTGAAGCCCAAAAGGCATGTGGACTGAAACTCTGTCTGGGGCGGCGGCGGGGGGGGGGGGGGGTGTTGGAGCTTGAGTGAGTCGGCAGATAGCGTCCCAGTCAGGATGCAGAGAATAGAGAGAGGTGGACAATAGCAAGGAGATCGTAGGGAGTTTGGCAGGAAGAAGGAGCTGTGGGGGGTCAAGGGTGACTGTATTGTGATGTGAAATCGTGGAGATGTGAGACGAGCTGTGGATATAAAAGGAGAAGCTGTGCTTAGCTGTTTATGCTTTTTGTGTATGACTGATGGGAGAGTGTAATAAACTTCGTCTGCTCGTAACCTTGTGTAATAATACCGTAATACACACAGGGTACAGGGGGTAATTGGGTAACACCCACTACCACCTGCGCTCGCCAAATTTTTGTGTGTAACCCTTACTAACACCCACTCACCCTACTCACTTTAGGTGTAGTACCCTTTTTGGTAGTATTGTGTTATGGCAATGTAGTTACCTTAACTTTTCTACCTGGGCAGAGGGATAATTGGGCCAGGTCAGACCGACTCTGGGTTCGTAGGAGCCTGGGAGGTGCAACAACAGATGACACATACACAGTGTATGGAACTTGCAACTATGTATATTATTTACAAATATGTGCACATAAATAAATACACAGCGCGATAAACACAATCCATAAATTCCAACTTATATTTACAAAATTCACAGTCCTGCTGTTTCAGTTCCAGGTGACCAGTGGGGTCACCTCTAGCAGTTCCTAGGATTCGGGCTTCGGCTCACCATCCAGATCTGGAGAATCCACAGTCTTGAGAATCCAGCACAAAAAAACCCCTTGTGGCACATATGTCTGGTTCATATTTCCCACAAGAGTGTGGCACATATGTCTGGTTCATATCTCCCACAAATGTATGGCTTATGTGGATTGGGGCTTCACATCTGGAGGAACAAAGAGTCTGGATCGACGGGGGCCGACAGGAGATGTCGAGGAGGTGTGAAGTCGGACCCTTGTCTCAGAGAGGAGGCCCTGGGGGGATCCCCGGAACATCAGAGAATAAGAGACAATGGTGAATCTTCAGAGACTTGCATTGTGATTAAATGTTTGCAGAAACACCATGTGACTTGAGTTCTTAATCCCCCGGAGGTATAAGAATGTGATGTAACATGATTCTGCCTCTTCTTTCGATTTGAGAATGTTGGATGATTGTGTTCTGCAATAAAGCCGAACCTGAGGAATAAACTCAGTCTCATCATTGAACACAACTTCCACACTGGTGACCCATGACAAAGAATGAGCAGGGAGAATTCTCCCGAGCGGAGCTCATCAGAGGCCAGCCCGATGGCTGCCTCCACGCTCCGGCTGCCCGATTTCTGGCAGCACAGCCCGCGCTCCTGGTTTAGCGCGGTCGAGGCGCAGTTCAACCTCCGGAGAATCTCAAAGGATGAAATGAGGTTCTACCATGTGGTAGCGAAGCTGGACAGTCACACGGTCCAGAGGGTGGAAGACCTGGTTAACCACCCACCGGACACCGACAAGTACGGCGCATTGAAGGAGGCGCTGATCAGCCATTTCACCCCCTCGGTGCAACAGCGAGCAGAGGGGCTCCTAGCGTTGATGGAGTTGGAGAACGACAGACCGGTGGACCTGATGGTGAAGATGCTGAGACTGAAAGACTCCGAGGATGGCGAGTTTATTTTCGCCCACCTTTTCCTCCGGACTCTGCCGCCAGCAGTGAGAGTGACCCTGGCAGACTCACCCCGATTGGCCAAGTGGGACTACCATGGGCTCAGCAAGGAGGCGCAGTGACTCTTCGACGCCCACAAGCGGAGCGCGGTTTCGGCCGCGGCAGCTGAGCAGAGGACGGCGCCCGGAGATGGTTGGGAGCCAGTGGTGGCGGCGCCAGACGAACCGACTACGGCGGCGACAGGCGTCAGGCGACGCGGCAGTCAGCACCAAGCGACACGGAGCGGACGATGCCCGGCGCTTCTACCACCGCCGTTTTGCGGAGAGGGCACACAGATGTCTCCCACCGTGCCGATTCAAGCATCAGGGAAATGCCAAGACCGGGGGCCGGTAGCAGTTGCGTCCCTCGGAGAAGAAAACAAGCTGCTTTACCTGACAGATGCACACTCGGGGAAACAATTCCTCGTGGACACGGGCTCCCAGCTGAGCTTCGTCACGCCTACCTACGCGGAACGGCTAATGCCGTCTAAAGCTCCCTGGGTGTCAGTATCAGCAGCGAATGGCTCAGCGATCAAGACATTCGGTGAGAGGACCATGCTTCTGTCCTTACAGGGCCGTTCATTTGAGTGGACCTTTATTGTAGCGGCAGTCAGTTTTAACATGTTAGGGGCTGATTTTTTGTGCTCACATGGTTTATTGGTTGATCTTGCTAATAGACGTCTGGTTAATGTCTTTTCATTCTATCCCCTGCACAGCTCGGGTGGCCCCGCCGACTGCACACGCCAACGTCACAGCTGCGAGTGGTAAGTTTCATGCTCTGCTCACTCACTTTCCAGCACTCACAGTCCCAAAGTTTTCGGCGACAGTGGCCAAACACGGGGTGGAGCATTTTATCAAAACCACTGGGCCGCCCGTGTTTGCAAAAGCCCGGCGCTTGGACTCAGCTAAACTGGCAATAGCGCGCGAGGAATTTGCCAACCTGGAAAAACTGGGCATAATTAGACGCTTGAACAGCCCCTGGGCTTCACCGTTACACATGGTCCCAAAGGCTGATGGCTCGTGGCGACCTTGTGGCGATTTCCGCAGGTTGAACAACGTCTCGGCACACGACCGCTACCCGATTCCGCACATCCAGGATTTTTCCGTTCATGTGGCGGGGGCGTGCATTTTTTCTAAAATAGACTTGGTGTGCGGCTACCATCAAGTCCCCGTGCGCGCGCAGGATATTCCCCAAACCGCGGTAATAACTCCGTTTGGGCTTTTTGAGTTTTTGCGCATGCTGTTTGGGTTAAAGGGCGCCGCGCAAACTTTCCAACGCATGATGGATGCAGTTTTACGCGACCTGCCTTTCGTGTTCGTCTATTTAGATGACATATTGGTAGCCAGCACGTCCGAAGACGAACATGAAACCCACCTCACAGCAGTTTTTTGGAGACTGGCAGAGCACGGGTTGATAATTAACCGAGCGAAGTGCCAGTTCGGGGTGGCGCAAATCGATTTTTTGGGGCATCGCGTTTCGCCAGAAGGAGCGGTTCCCCTGCCTGAGAAAGTGCGCGCAATAACAGATTTTCCCCGACCTCAAATGATAAAAGCGCTACAGGAGTTTCTAGGAATGGTTAATTTTTACAACCGGCTCCTTCCGAGCGCAGCGCGGCTCATGCAGCCACTGTACACGGCACTAAAAAAACAACATCCCACGAATAAGGTCGAATGGTCTCCAGAGCGGGAGCACGCTTTCTCCCAGGTCAAATCAGCCCTTGCAAGCGCCGTTTTGTTAGCGCACCCGATTCCAACAGCCCGTTTGGCACTCACCACCGACGCTTCTGATCTAGTGGTGGGGGCAGTCATTGAACAGTGTGTGGCAGGGACCTGGCAGCCGCTCGCGTTCTTTAGCAAATCCTTGCGCGATAACGAGCGTAAATACAGCGCGTTTGACAGGGAGCTTTTAGCCCTACACTTGGCCATCTGCCATTTCCAGTTCTGGCTGGAAGGGCATCGTTTCACCGCTTTCGTGGACCACAAACCGTTAACGTTTGCGATGGCCAAGATCTCAGAACCTTGGTCAGGCCAACAGCAAAGACAGCTAGCCGCAATATCGGAGTTCACCACCGATATCCAGCATGTCGCAGGTAAACACAATGTAGTGGCAGACTGTCTCTCACGTGCTGTGGCAACGCCAGGCCACGTGGGGGCAGACTCGGTGGCTGTGGGCCAGGGCAGTGATGCAGGAGCGCGTGCAGCCCCGGTCCACGTGGGTTTGGATTATGCAGACATGGCTGCAGAGCAGGTTGGTGATGCGGATGTGCGTGCGCTCCAGTCTGGACCAACAGGGTTAAGGCTGGAGCACAGGGTGCAGCAAATAGGTATGCCCCCCTTAATATGCGATGTCTCCACGGGACGCTGCGTGGCGCCGCCGCGTTTTTGACTTGGTCCATTCGCTGGCGCACCCGGGGGTGCGCGCATCGATCAAGATGGTGGGGGAGAAATTTGTCTGGCTGGGGTTGCGCAAACAGGTCAAGGAATGGGCAGCAGCTTGTGTAGCGTGCCAGAGGGCTAAAATACACAAGCACACGAGGGCTCCTTTGGAGCCTTTTCACATCCCGGCTAAGCGTTTTGATCATGTGCATGTTGATCTGGTGGGCCCGCTTCCCTCGTCTCAAGGGCACACACACCTTTTGATGATGGTGGACTGCACCACGCGTTGGCCGGAAGCGGTACCTCTGGCGTCAACAACGGCGAAAGAGGTTGCACGCGCATTTTTAACAACTTGGGTCGCGCGTTTTGGAGTTCCGTCGGACATAACGTCCGACAGAGGCCCTCAATTTTTTTCCGAACTGTGGTCGTCTATGGCCTGCAGCTTAGGGGTGAAGGTACACCGCACTACCGCGTATAACCCGCAGGCCAACGGTTTATGTGAACGCTTTCATAGGTCATTGAAAGCAGCCCTCAGAGCATCGCTCACAGATACAAATTGGGTGGACAAACTGCCATGGGTTTTATTGGGGTTGCGTTCTGCACCTAAGGAGGATTTGCAGGCCTCCCCAGCGGAGTTAGTTTTCGCACAACCTCTCCGTTTGCCGGGGGAATTTCTTCCGGAAAATCCTGCACCAAATTGTCCCCCTGCTCAGCTGTTGCAGAGCGGCACAGGATCAAACACGCTGCCTGGCCCAGTGCATCACAGCTTTCCACGCGTTTTTGTGCCAGAGGCTTTAAAAAACGCAGAGTTTGTTTTTGTTAGACATGATGCACAACGCCCAGGGCTGTGTCCGCCTTACGATGGACCGTTCAGGGTGCTGGAAAAAAATGAGAAGCATTTCTTGCTAGATTTGGGGGGCAGAAGGGAGCTAATTTGCATAAACAGACTCAAGCCCGCTTTTGTTCTGGCTGATGAACACGTGCAGTTGGCGAAAGCCCCCCGCCGGGGCAGGCCACCGAGAAGGCATGCTCCAGAGCTCCCACAGAGATGTGCTAACAAATCTAATCCCCAGGTGCGAGGAGGCGCTGCAGACGCAGCGAAGCCGGCTTACAGCAGATTCGGCAGGAAGTTAAGACCTAAGAGATTGGGGGATTGATTGTTGGTTATGTGGTAATGTCTTTTATGTTATGCATTTACGAGTATGTTTGTCCCATGCAGACGTTTGGGGGGGTCATGTGGCACATATGTTTGGTTCATATTTCCCACAAGAGTGTGGCACATATGTCTGGTTCATATCTCCCACAAATGTATGTCTTATGTGGATTGGGGCTTCACGTCTGGAGGAACAAAGAGTCTGGATCGACGGGGGCCGACAGGAGATGTCGAGGAGGTGTGAAGGCGGACCCTTGTCTCAGAGAGGAGGCCCTGGGGGGATCCCCGGAACATCAGAGAATAAGAGACAATGGTGAATCTTCAGAGACTTGCATTGTGATTAAATGTTTGCAGAAGCACCATGTGACTTGAGTTCTTAATCCCCCGGAGGTATAAGAATGTGATGTGACATGATTCTGCCTCTTCTTTCGATTTGAGAATGTTGGATGATTGTGTTCTGCAATAAAGCCGAACCTGAGGAATAAACTCAGTCTCATCATTGAACACAACTTCCACACCCTAACCTATAAAATAGGTCAAAACACAATGAGCTTAATCTACAATCTAAGTCAAGTGCATTGGAAAGCACTTGACAAGAGAAAAAAAAACAGAAAAGTGTGCTAGCACAACAATTTATCACAAATTGACACACTAAACACACATAAATCACAGATACATCATTCACCATTAAATAACAATTAATGACAAGGAAAATGGGGCCATTCCTAACAGTCACAGCTCTGAAAAATGCCTTTTTCTGATAAAAAAAAAACTAGCCAAAAATTAGCATTGGCGGTTAGCATGCTAAGCTAGCGATTAGCATTCCCATACACAATGAATGGATAGCACTCACCATGCTAAGTGGCTCGTGCGTCAGGGGTTCCCGCGCTCAAGGGCGTCGACAGCCTTTGTATCCCAATCTTAAAATTTAATAAATGGGGCATTAGAATTTGCTAATACAGCAATGTCTCAATGCGTGTATTAATTTAGGCTTACCAATCTCGAATTTTCTCCAAGGCAAAGACTGTTATCAGCACGCTAGCTCACCGTCTCTGTGAGTGATCGTCTCTCTTGGTCGGTGCCTTCTGCTGTGTCTGACAGCGTTCTGTGGATTACGCACAGACCGAGGGAGAGAGTGCGTGACCCCATTGGCTGGCGTGACCCAGCAACGGCACAGCCATTGGTTGCTCAAAATACCAATACACATACCAGGAATTTCATCAGAACGTTCTAGAAAATGTTCCGAACCATCTACGAATACACATCTATCTAAATATTCATACTCAAATCATCCATTCCCATTGTGAAATGAATGTCCCCCCTTCTTCTTAAAGCGGTATCGACATTCATAATTCTAGTCACGTTTTTACACTGGGTTACACTATCCCCCCTTAGAATCATGCAAGTCCCTTTGCATGGGATTAGCTAAATGGTACTGACGGGAGAACTAGTGTTCATGGGAATAATCTTAGGATCTGGCTCTTAAGGCTCTGGTTAAAGCCAGGTTTAGTCCTTGAAACAGGGACTGGGCAACAGTTATGAGAGGGTTTCCCAACTGACTATACTGTAGTCTTTCTGGCTGGGAGGTTGTCCTCTCAGAACGTCTCACAGTCTGTGGGACTTCTTTTTCAGGTTCTTTTTCTTCCACAGGTTCATCACAGGTACTTTCATCAGGTGAGTTGGTTTCACTTTCAGTTCCATTCTCATTGTTTGATGGTTCCACATTTGTTTCAGTTTCCTCCAGGTTTCCATCATTCGGTAAGTTGTCACATCCAGGTGAATTGTCATTTCCAGGCAAGTTGTCACATCCAGGTGAAGTGGCATTTTCTATTTGGTTGTCATTCTCAGGTAAATGAGTTTCAGCCGGAATGTCTCCTTTAAAGAATGTCTTTGGATGGGGAATTTCATAAACTCGAGTGAGCTTTATGGGCGTTTGGATTGGTTCTTCTCTGTACCAATAGACATCTTCATTTTCCGGTTCTAAATTCTCACTTTCCTCACTTTGTTCAGGTGACTGTCTTGTCTTAGGTTTGCGGACATGTTTTGACTGGACAGGTTCTTCTTCAACAGGGGCAAGAAAACCACAGGGAAGCAAGAGGTCGCGGTGAACGGTGCGAACAGGACCATCTTTTGTCTCAGGTTTTATGGTGTAAACAGGCAAGTCACCTGCTTGGCTCACCACAATGTGGATTTCAGCTTCCCACCTGTCTGCTAGTTCGTGCTTGCCTCTGCGGCGGACTGCATGTACCAAAACTCTGTCGCCTGGTTCTAGTTTTGAGGGTTTCACTCGCATATCAAATCTTGTTTTGTTTCTTTCAGCCATCTTGTTAGCGTTTTCTGTTGCTAGTTTGTAGCTTTCTTGTAGAGTTGTCTTCAGTTTTTCAATGTACTGGGAATGTGACTTGAAACTTTTGATGTGAAATGGGAGCCCAAATGCAAGGTTGATGGGCAATCTCGACTAACAACTGAACATTAACTCACACGGGGCAAAACCAGTAGTGTCATTCTTCGTACAATTGTACGCATGTACAAGTGGTTTCACATAGTTGTGCCAATGAGATTTGTTCTTTTCCTCCAGAGTACCCAGCATGCTCAATAACGTTCTATTGAAACGTTCTACCGGGTTACCTCTGGGATGATAGGGTGTCGTCCGGATTTTGCAAATGCCCATGATTTTGCAAAGTTCTTTTATGATATGGGACTCAAAATCGGGACCTTGATCACTATGTAGCCGTTCGGGTGTCCCGTAGTGGACTACAAAGTTGTCCCAAAGTGCCTTTGCAACGGTCTGAGCTTTCCAAGATGGCGCCCACAGCGGTCGATATGGTGCTTCGCTGCGCTCTTTGTTTGTTTTTGTTTGTCAATTGTGTGTCTGCTTGCACTTATACCCGTGAAGAACTTTTAAATATCAGGACTTTGACCCCCACGGACCTCCTCCCAGTTTTTCTAGCCCCTGCCGCCGATCTGGTTTATTGTTTGGCTCGGAAAGTGAGACGGCGGAAGAGAGGTAGACGAGCGGGCGCTCTCGTACGACTTCGCAGGAGAGGCTCGCGAACGGCGCTGCCTGGCATATTTCTGTCCAATACCAACTCTCTCTCTAACAAGGTGGATGAACTGAGACTGCTGATGCGTTTTAAGGACCTCGCCTCCTCAGCTGTCCTCTGCTTTACTGAGACCTGGCTCCGGGAAAATATACCGGACAGCGCGCTGCGCCTCGACGGCTTCCAGCTCTTCCGTGCTGATCGTGACACAGAGCTTTCCGGCAAGACCACAGGAGGCAGTGTCTGCTTCTACATCAACTGTAGCTGGTGCTCTGATGTAACGGAAATTTCCAAACACTGTTCTCCTGCCTTGGAATTTCTTGTTATCAACTGCAAGCCTTTTTATTCCCCACGGGAGTTTGCTTCTTTTATACTGATCGCTGTGTACGCCCCTCCCGACGCGGACACGCGCGAAGCTCAGCGCGTGCTCGCGGATCACATTCAACACACAGAGCGGAGTTTTCCAGACTCGCTGATTATTGTGGCTGGCGACTTTAATCAGTGCAATCTGAGCCACGATCTCCCCCGCTACAAACAGTTTATTAAATGCCCCACCAGAGGATTAAACACACTGGATCACTGTTACACCACAGTGAAAGACGCATATCGCGCTGTCCCTCGAGCTGCGCTGGGATTATCTGATCACGTGACGGTTCACCTCATTCCCACATACAGACAGAGATTGAAGCTCACTAAACCTGTTGTGAGCACTACGAAGATACGGACCAGTGATGCTGAGGAGAAGCTGGAAACGTGCATGGAAATATCTGACTGGGGCATGCTTAAAGGAGCCACGCATGATCTGGATGAGTACACGGACACTGTGAACTCATATATCCACTTTTGTGAAGAGAACATTCTTCCATCACGCACCAGGGTGAGTTACTCTAATGACAAACCCTGGTTCACAGCTAAGCTCAGACAGATCAGGAAGGAGAAGGAAGCAGCGCTGAAAAGTGGAGACAGGGACTGCTACAGGGAGGTTAAATACCGGTTTAACAGAGAGCTGAAGAGGGCTAAATCTGTGTACTCAGAGAGACTCCAGCAGCAGTTCACTGCTAATGATTCGGCTTCCGTGTGGAGAGGACTGAGGCAGATCACCAACTATCGGCCTCAGGCTCCTAAAGGTCAGGATGACAAAGCCCTTTGTCAGAGACTGTCCCAACACTATGCCCGTTTTGACACCTCGTCATCTGTGTCCAACTCCCCCCCTCCCTCCAGCTCCACAGCCTCCACATTCCCTACTTCATTTAAGGCACCCCCCCCCCCCACCTCCCCCCCTCCCCTTGTCATCAGTGAGCAGGATGTGCTCAAACAGTTCTCCAGACTGAACCCGCGCAAGGCCCCCGGCCCAGACGGCGTGTCTCCCTCCACCCTGAGACTCTGTGCGAAACAGCTGGCTCCTGTATTCACAGACATTTTTAACACCTCCCTTAAGTTATGCCACGTGCCGTCCTGCCTCAAATCCTCCACCATCATCCCTGTCCCCAAGAAGCCACGGATCACTGGACTTAATGACTACAGACCTGTAGCGCTCACCTCTGTAGTCATGAAGTCCTTTGAGCGCCTGGTCCTGTCCCACCTCAAGTCCATCACCACCCCTCTCCTGGACCCGCTGCAGTTTGCCTACCGAGCCAACAGGTTTGTAGACGATGCAGTCAACCTGGCCCTCCACTCCATCCTGCAGCACCTGGACTCCCCGGGAACCTACGCCAGGATCCTGTTTGTGGACTTCAGCTCCGCATTCAACACCATCCGCCCCGCTCTGCTCCGGGACAAGCTGTCCCTGCTCAACGTGCCTGACTCCCTCTGCAGGTGGATCATCGACTTCCTGACGGACCGGAGGCAGCATGTGCGGCTGGGAAAGACTGTCTCAGACTATACTAGCATCAGCACCGGATCACCCCAGGGCTGTGTACTTTCCCCCCTACTCTTCTCCCTTTACACCAACTCCTGCACCTCCAGCCACCAGTCTGTCAAGTTGATCAAGTTTGCGGACGACACCACCCTCATCGGGCTCATCTCCAACGGCGACGAGTCCGCCTACAGGAGAGAGGTGGCCCAGCTGGCGTCCTGGTGCAGCAATAACAACCTGCAGCTGAACGCTCTGAAGACAGTGGAGATGATTGTAGACTTCAGGAAAGTCACTACTCCTCTGCCCCCCCTCACCCTCTCAGGCTCTCCCATCACCACTGCTGATTCCTTCCGCTTCCTAGGCACTACCATCACCAGGGACCTCAAATGGGAGCTGACCATCAGCTCACTCATCAAAAAAGCCCAGCAGAGGATGTTCTTCCTGCGGCAGCTGAGGAAGCTCAAGCTACCCACCAAGATGTTAGTGCAGTTCTACACAGCCATCATCGAGTCCATCCTCACCACCTCCATAACCGTGTGGTACGCAGGAGCCACTGCCAGGGACAGACTAAGGCTGCAGCGCGTCGTGCGCACTGCTGAGAAGGTGATCGGCTGCAAGCTCCCATCTCTCCAGGATCTGTACATCTCCAGGACCCGGAGGCGTGCTGGCCGGATCATAGCCGATCCCTCACACCCTGGTCATGTACTGTTTGCCCCCCTCCCCTCTGGTAGAAGACTTCGGTCCATCCAGACTAAAACCTCCCGTCACATAAACAGCTTCTTCCCCTCTGCCATTAGACTGCTGAACACTAAGTGACTCTCGTGCACCATGTACAGCAGCTCAACCAGACTCATGTCAATCATCACTGTTTTCTTCCTGCATTACCGACTGCACTATATAGTTCTCCACAGTATCTGCTGCTGGCTAATATATATTTTAACTGTTGACCAGTATCACTTAATCTTATCCTACACTTTATTACATGTATAGTTTATTTCTCTTATCTTATCATGTTTAATGTTGCAGCATTGTACCGAGACAAATTCCTAGTTTGTGTACTACATGAACAATGGCAATAAACCTGATTCTGATTCTGATTCTGATTCTGATTCTGATTCTGATTCTGATTGCTGGTCGGGATGGCTATAGCTTATTTCGTGAAAAGATCAGTTAAAACGAGCACATCCTTTGTGTTGCTTTGATTGGGCTCAGTGGACAGGAAATCCATACAGACAAGTTCAAGCGGTTGGGTGGACTTGATGTTGACAAGCGGAGCAGCTCGTTCTGGAGCGGTTTTACGTCTTAGGCAGCGATTACATGTCTTGATCTTCTTTTCAATATCTGTTGCCATGCGAGGCCAATAGAACCTTGTTCTGGCGAGATCCAAAGTACGCTCTGTGCCTAAATGGCCCATGTCACAGTGGAGGCTTTGAAAGACTGAATCGTGGAGTTGTTCAGGTAAGACGAGATGGTAAGTAACATTTCCTCCATCTTGACGAGTGCGGTAGAGGATGTTATTGCACATTTCAAGTTGACTGAGCTCTCGGAGTAACAAGTTGATGTCAGGAAGTTCAGTTCGTACCATTGGTGGAACTTTTAGCCCAGTTTCAATTTGTGCAATCACTTCTCTTTAACAGGGGTCAGTTCTTTGTTCGTTTTTGATCTGTTCAGGAGTCATGTGGGGTACAACTGGAAGACCACCACAGCCATCTTCATTGGCATAGCCATCTGGAATAGCGGCTACAGAGAGGGCTAATGAGTGAACCAAAGGGAAGATGTTGTCTGGAGAGCTACAGACAAGGTGTTTTTCACATATGGCAGACACTACCTCGGAACTTAAACTGCTTTCAGGAAGAGACAAGTGAGTTTGAGTGAACTGCTGTATGCAGTCAAACTCCTTTTGGGACACTGCGTCATTGAGTAACTCGCCATGTGGCCGTCTAGAGAGGCCATCTGCATCTGAGTTAAGCTTGCCTGCTCTGTATTGGAACTTAAAGTTAAACGTTGACAGAGCAGCTAGCCACCTATAACTCAGGACATCCATCTTAGCAGTAGTCAAAATGTACGTCAGGGGGTTACTGTCTGTCATGACAGTAAAATGATTGCCATATAAATAGTCTGCGAACTTCTCCGTTACTGCCCACTTTAGAGCTAAAAATTCTAATTTATGGGCGGGGTGACGGGACTCACTTCTAGACAACCCCCGGCTTACATAAGCTATGACCCTAGTCTGGCCCTCCTGCTCTTGATAGAGGGCGGCGCCAAGCCCTGTAGTGCTGGCGTCAGTATGGAGGGTATATGGCAACTGAGGGTCAGCGAAACCCAGGACAGGCGCAGTACTGAGCTTTTCAATGATGGTTTTGAATGCAAGATCACAGGAAGAAGTCCATCGCTCGCCAAACAGTGTCTTTGGGTCGTGGTACTGGACAGGCTTAGCTTTGGGCTTTGTGCTTTTCCGCAAAGGAGGGTAGCCTGCTGTTAAGTCAGTGAGGGGCTTAACGATGCTGGAATAGCTCTTAATGAATCGCCTATAGTACCCTGAAAAGCCTAAGAATGAGCGGAGCTGTTTGAGATCACGGGGCACAGGCCAGGCACTTAGGGCTTTCACTTTTTCGGGGTCGGTCTCAACTCCTTTACTGGACACAATGTGACCGAGGTATCTGACAGAAGTTTGAAAAAATCTACATTTCTCAGGGAAGAGTTTAAGCCCGTACTCTTTTAGGCGATTAAGAACTTTCATTAAGCGAGCCTCATGTTCTTTGGGCGTCTTGGAGAATACAATGATGTCATCGAGGAACACAATCACCTCATGCAGATTCATGTCGCCCATTCATTTCTCCATGAGGCATTGGAACGTGCTGGGGGTGTTTGTAATGCCTTGGGGCATTCTATTGAATTCCCAAAAGCCCATGGGACATACAAACGCCGTCTTTGGTTTGTCCAGCTCCTCTATCTCAATTTGGTAATACCTCGACTTTAAATCGAGGACGGAGAACCACTGCGAACCAGTCAAGGTGGAAAACGTTTCCTCCAAGTTGGGGAGAGCGTAAGCATCTTTTACAGTGTGCATGTTAAGCTTCCTGTAATCAATACAAAGGCGGACATCGCCATTCTTCTTTCGCACCACTACAATAGGCAAAGAAAATGGGGAAGTAGACTCTCTTATCACGCCTGCTTGTTGGAGTTCTTTGAGATGCTTATGGACCGCTTCCATGTCATTTAGATGTATGGGACGTGCTCTGTGTTTGAACGGTGTTTCATCTGATAATTTGATTGTGTGTTTCACTTGATCCGTTTTGCCAAAGTCAAGATCATTTTGTGCAAATACTTCGGGCATTTGACTGAGTCTTTCTGTTAGGCGCTCTTTCCATTCAGCGCTAATGGGGGAAGAGTCAAAGTTGAACTTCAGAGTGGACTTTTGTTCAGTTTTGGACTTTGTAACTTTCACTGAGTGTTCTTGCGATAGGACTCGTTGATATGCACAGATTTCTCCAATGACACATTTCTGAGGGATTGTCAAGTCATGTTCCGATTCATTGGTGAGTATAACTGGAACAAGGTAAGGTGCTCTTTCAGGTAAGTCTATGGGGCATGGTTTTACTAGGATACCACCAGGTAAGGCTGACATTAACGGATGTTCTAACAAGACAGATTTTTCACTGTTGCCGGCTGACACAGCTACAGCGCCATCTAGAACAACTGTTTGGCCTGCAGGAACTAACTGTGGCTCTTTGTTGTGCATGGTCACTAAACCAAGGCTAGTATCTTTGGACTGTCTGTGCCATAGCTCAAGGACTTTTAACACTGCCTTATAACCAAGTGACATGGTTGGATGCAGTTCAGAACATGCATCAGAGTACAGCTCGTAAAGGACATCTAATGTGTTTGTCCCTATTAACACTAAGGACTGATCAGCTGCACATACATCAGGAACCACTAAGGCAAGTGTTGGCACTTCGGCTTCAATACCAAGAAAGTCTTTTGGGAAAGTGACATGCATTTCAATGTAGCCTAAATAAGGTACACTCTGAACGTTAGCTCCCTCCACTTCAAACAGCTCAAAAAGTGGCTTAATCTCATGGTTGGATAAGTACTGTCTGTAATAGGACTCAGGGACAGTAGTCACCTGGGAGCCTGTATCTAACAAACAGCTCACAGTACAGCCATTCACTTTCACTTGTGCTGTACTTTTCGTACCAATTAGACCATTAGGAAAGTTAAAGGGGTCTGTTTTGGAGTGTGACTTCAGGTTAGCACGTGTCTTGAATGGAGCTTTTGTTTTGGGACGGGTCATCTCTGAACTAGCCTCTGTTTGTCCCGCAGCAGGCGTAGACTTCAGTTTAAAAGAAGATTGGGGGTTCTGACTGTCCCAAATCTGTCTTTTTACTCTTAGTTCTTTGCGTTTTGCAGCCACAAGCGCAGGGTTTGGCTCTGGCTCACAAGTGGCTACAATATGCCCATCTTCACCACAGCGGAAGCAATACCATGGTCTGGGCCTAGTACTGGGACGGCTGGACGAAGGTAAGTTTTCAGGTTTGGCATGGTCAGGTTTTTTATTTCCAGACTTCTTAGTTCAGTCTTTCTTCGGTGGTGCTTGTTTCTTTTGTTTCACGACAGAAGCTAATTGGCTTTTTAGATCAGCGACTTGCTTTTTCAGTTCTTTCAGACTGTCAGACTCTACTTCACTGTTTGCACTTGTTTCGGTGACTGTTTGTTCGTAGGAAGCTGCTTTTGGTTTTGTGGCGCCCAAGTGTTTTTTCATGCGGGTGTTTTTAACTTCTTGTCTGTTTTCAACAGTGCGAAGGTGAAGCAATAACTCTGCATATGCAGGTGGATGTTTATCTTTTAGTTCCAGCTGTAGCTCTTTTAGCAGATTATCATCCCAACAGCCTCTGTTAAACTGCTTGAGAAGCTGTTTGTTCACTTCCTGTGGCTCTAGACCACCTCTACGCACTGTGAGATTGAGCGCCACCTGCAAACGATGCAGATATGCAGAGGGTTTTTCTCCATAATCTTGGAAAGTGTTCATGAATCGCACAAGCAGTTCCTCACCGTCTTCAACAGTCCTGAAAGCTGAGTCCAAAAGCTTAAGATAGTCGGCAGAGGTGGCTTCAGGCCCAAGAGGGCGAATAACATCAGACGCAGGAGCAAGAAGACTTTCAAAGATCTTGTGAGATTTTTCCAAGTCAGACAAAGAAGTATCTTCCATCATCAAGTCAACATGTGAACGCCACATTTCATAATCAGTTTCAGTATATGGTCTTGGCGTTTTGCCAGAGAAAGCTCTGATTCTCCAAGAGGAATGGGCGTTTGATGGCTTCTCTGCATTTTTAATGACATGCTCGACTACGATTTTCTGAACCTTGGGTGGGTTAAAATCAGCTGGGCTCAACATTTGAGGTGTCTAGTTTGGTCTAAGAGGGCTTTGGAAGAGTGCTTGAGTGGTTTTAGCGGTGCGAGGCACTTCAACTTGGAGTGGAGGAGAGACTCCACTTTGTGTGGGTTCTACAATAAGGGAAGCAGGATCAACGTCAGCAGAGACCGTTTCAGCTGTCTCAGCAGCTTCAATAGACTTCCCTATTTTGGACATGACCTCCCGTAACACCTCTTCAAAACCTTTTCCACTTAGCTTAGCTAAACCCCTCAGATTGCCAAGATAAGCCTCAGTAACACTGCCCCCTACAGTTTTAGTGTAGACATCGGTTAGAGTTTGAATGCAGTACTTAATCTCAGGATTGTCAGTGGATGGAAAGGAGCACGGCAACGTAGGTGCTAATGCTTCAATGCTTAATTCAGACTCGAACTCTACATTATGACTTTTGTCAAAGTCAGATGAGTTATCATTAATGCTAAGCACCCTACGGATAGTGCCATGTTGCTCTAAAAACTCAAAAATGTGTCTCTTTCTTTATCAACAACACCACTGACAATGACTGCATTACGGATTTTAACACCATATTTTTGTCATGACCCGAGCACTATGCCTTGGTGCTCGGGTTATTCTTGTCAGTGTTTGACAGCGGCGTTATGATTCTAGCTCTCCGAGCTCTTATTGTGATAGTGCTCGGGGAGGCTTCCACCCAGCTGTCAAATCCTCAACAGCTGTGCTGCATTTGTGGTCGTTAGCGCTCAGGCTACTTTAACCTGCGCTGGCGGCCGCATCGGCGCAGCAGTGTCTGTTAACTCTCCGTCACGCTACGGATGCTTAGTAGTAGTAGATTAGTTTATTTGACAGGGACAGTGCAATAAACATAGACAATTAATCAAAGACAATCAATCTGATGTGTTGCACATAGAGTGTATAGCTATTAGCTAATTTGCAACTCTTGTCCCTGGATGGGCTTTAGAAAAAAGAATCAAGATAAAAAATATACACAATAACCACATACATCAATGCAGAAAAATTATAAATACACAATTATAAATATTATAAATATTATAAATACACAAATATAACAGCCTGACTCACATCTTAGGATTTATTCCTACCACGTTTGCTTGGTTTGACTGTCGTGCCCCTGGACTAGTAAGTGTGCTGTATAGCCTTACCCCTCCCGGTGTGTATCGATCTTTGTGTGTCTCTGCCTTAGCAGCCGGTGTTATTATTATCACCAACCTCGTCTGTCTGTACTTGATTGTCTCCTCCTCTGGACCTGTAGAGCTGTTTAGCCTATGCTTCCTGTTGTGAGTAGACTCAAGTGTCAGTGTCTCAGCAGCTTGTGTTGTCACTATTCTCATCATTAATAAAACTCTCACTAAACTCTCTGGTGACTGTGTGGCATCTTATGGTGGCTCGCGAGAGCCACCTGTGACAATTTTTCCACGAAATCCATTTTGACAGTATATAAACTGATTGGTCAGGGGTCAAAACAGAGTCCACTACTGTTGTGCAACGCTCCAGGCTCCTGGCTGGGCTCGCCATCCAGATCTGGAGAATCCACCATCTTGAGAATCCAGCACAAAAAAACCCCCTAACCTATGAAATAGGTCAGAACACAACGAGCTTAATCTACAATCTAAGTCAAGTGCATTGGAAAGCACTTGACAAAAGAAAAAAAAAAAACAGAAACGTGTGCTAGCACAACAATTTATCACAAATTGACACACTAAACACATAAATCACAGATAGATCATTCACCACTGAATAACAATTAAGGGCAAGGAAAATGGGGCCATTCCTAACCGTCACAGCTCTGAAAAATGCCTTTTTCTGATAAAAAAAACTATCCGAAAATTAGCATCGGCGGTTAGCATGCTAAGCTAGCGACTAGCATTCCCATACACAATGAATGGATAGCACTCACCATGCTAAGTGGCTCGTGCATCAGGGGTTTCCGCGCTCAACGGCGTCGACAGCCTTTGTATCCCAATCTTAAAATTTAATAAATGGGGCGTTAGAATTTGCTAATACAGCAATGTCTCATTGCATGTATTAATTTAGGCTTACCAATCTCGAATTTTCTCCAAGGCAAAGACTGTTATCAGCACGCTAGCTCACCGTCTCTGTGAGTGATCGTCTCTCTTGGTCGGTGCCTTCCGCTGTGTCTGACAGCGTTCTGTGGATTACGCACAGACCGAGGGAGAGAGAGTGCGTGACCCCATTGGCTGGCGCGACCCAGCAACGGCACAGCCATTGGTTGCTCAAAATACCAACACACATGCCAGGAACTTCATCAGAACATTCTAGAAAATGTTCCTAACCATCTACGAATACACATCTATCTAAATATTCATACTCAAATCATCCATTCCCATTGTGAAAAGAATGTCCCCCCTTCTTCTTAAAGCGGTATCGACATTCATAATTGTAGTCACATTTTTACACTGGGTTACACTTGCCTCCTCATTTCCCACTCTCCACAGCATCAACTTTTTGGATTTTCCTGAGCACATTCTGATAAGGGTTTAGAGGCAGACTGACCTGAGGAATTCATGTCAGGCTCCTCCAGCAGCCCGCAAAACATCTGGCTCATCCCCTTGTCCTGCTCTGCCCATCACACAAGATGTGGAATGTTTATAGTTTGTTGGCTTTTTTCCTACAGAAAAAAATATTGCATAAACAGCTGATGTGTTTAACTTTTCAAACAACTAAATACTTAAATAAGAAAAGACCATTCTCTTAGCTAAACAGAGAGGAATATTTCCCTCTCTCAGGCTCTGGAACTGAACACCAATCATATCAGCTTTCCTAAAGCTCTGAGTTCCACAGATGTCGAATGTCACTGTTGGGGCCTGACCAAAGCTATCGGTTTACTCAGATCTTAGGTCATTCCCAAAAGCATCTTTAAATCCATCCCCCTCTACCGGGGTCTGCCCTGTGTAACACAAGCTATCACTTGTATGTGGAGAATCAGCAACCCCCCCCCCCCCCACACACACACACACACACGAAGGAAGGGATCTTACAAAAGCGATTCTACCAAGACCGGAGCTATTGTTTTTACTCCGTGGTTCATTCACATTCAGAATACTTGCTTTCTACAAACATGGACTAGTCTCCACAAATTACAGAAAAAGTAGTCCAGACTCACGCAAGATCGACAGACGTTGAGAAACATGGGGGAAGTCAGTTTTTCTGCAAACTTTTTCTTTGCCAGCAACTCAAATGTCACGAGATTTGCGTTCAAAGACTTCAAACTTAATGGCCACATTAAAATAGTGATACTGCGGCGGCATGAAATAAAGCGGTGTTGTTGGAGGTTTAAAGTAGAGTTTTATTATCATACCGCCGTCACGAGCTCCGCTCCCGGCGCCGTGCTTGAGCGCCGAGAGCGAGCCCACGGCTCTCAGAGAAGGAGAGGAGGAGAGGCGGGCACAAAGCTTGTGCCCTACCCTTGCATGATCAGAGTGAGAGAGAGAGAGAGAGAGAGTTTGCGTTACAGAGTTGCAGCATATATACTCGACCACAACAATACATCAAGGGCATAACCCAGCAGTTGGTATGATCAAAGAGATAACAGAACAGGCATAAGACATTTGCATTTGAGAGACATATTGATCTCAGTCCCTAGGTCACAGTGAGGACAGGACGCATAAGCACAATGCATGAAAGGCAACCATTAACATCACAGAAGTGAGCCAGACAAAACGTGTCTGCCTGTAGACATTAATACACATTACACTGTTCTGTTATTTGCTCTAGCCGAGCGCTGTGTTTGACCAGTCTTTTTGTGGAGATTTACCTCAAAGCACATCTACATATGTAAGATGACAAGATGCATGAACACTTTAACTTCACGGCTGTAAACGCAGCATGCAGCGGGAAAACCCAGGAGTGCGAGCTGACTGTCTCTGTGTTCTGTCTGTGTGTTGTGGGGGTTTAATCAAACCGCTACACTGCTCCCCCCCCAGAGGGAAACGGTAGGGGACCGTGACCTCGATGTTGCAGTCCGGGCAGCGAGCAGGGAAAAGCTCTGTGCAGGAGGGGGGGGGGGGTAGTACATGCTGACCGGGCGCGGAAAAATCGTTCCAGTCGCGCCAAAAGTGTTTGCTGCTCCGCGATGTCCCGTCTGAACATGCAGAGATCAGAAGAAGAAAAATTAGTCTCTGGCTCCTCTCGTGGCCATGAAGAAAAGCAGGAGCGGCTGTAAGAAGAAAAAATAAACAAAAGCAGAGGGACTGGCGTGTTGGCTTTAGGTGCAGAAGCAACCTCAAAGCCCCCGGGAACAGCTGATGGCCGAAATCCCTTTGTGCCGTGGCTAAGACCATTAAAAAAATCCAGTGGCGAGCTGCGTGCTTGCTTCAGGTGAACGAGCAGCCCTGAAGGTTCTGTGAGCAGCGGCGGAGGACGATGGCGGTCTCTGGAGCCGTTACTTGTCCCGTGCGTGATGCGCCGTCCTCGTAACTCCCCGATGCGTGCGCGGGGGTTCCGTGCGTGGGTGGGCCGTTGGAGAGGAGAACCAGGATGCAGAAAGTTGGTGGAGATTGGCGCAGACGGCGCCGATAAAAATCCAGGTTGAGCTGTGGCTGTAGATTGGCCATGGTGCGTTGGAGCGGTGAGAGGAAATAGACGATCTTTTGTCCCTCAGGCTCGTGCAGATGCGTTGGAGCGGCAGGAGGGAATAGACGATCTTTTGTTCCTCAGGCTCGGGCGTGGTGCGTTCAGGTCCACGCGTTGCGTTCTCCGCCGGCCCTGGAGGACGCCGTCGTGGAGAAGGGACGAGGTGCCGCGCTCTCGTGTGAAGGAACTGCGAGCGCGGCCGGTCCAGCGTGGATGAGCAGATCTCAGACGTGCAGATCTCATCCTGAAGAACGAGTCACCAGTGCAGCTGTCCAGCTCAGAAGGTTGCTTTCGCACAAAACGTGTGCGTGTTCAAGGGGTCACCAGTGCGGCAGCATGAAATAAAGCGGTGTTGTTGGAGGTTTAAAGTAGAGTTTTATTATCATACCGCCGTCACGAGCTCCGCTCCCGGTGCCGTGCATGAGCGCCGAGAGCGAGCCCATGGCTCTCAGAGAAGGAGAGGAGGAGAGCCGGGCACAAAGCTTGTGCCCTACCCTTGCAGGATCAGAGTGAGAGAGAGAGAGAGAGAGAGAGAGAGAGTTTGCGTTACAGAGTTGCAGCATATATACTCGACCACAACAATACATCAAGGGCATAACCCAGCAGTTGGTATGATCAAAGAGATAACAGAACAGGCATAAGACATTTGCATTTGAGAGACATATTGATCTCAGTCCCTAGGTCACAGTGAGGACAGGACGCATAAGCACAATGCATGAAAGGCAACCATTAACATCACAGAAGTGAGCCAGATGAAACGCGTCTGCCTGTAGACATAAATACACATTACACTGTTCTGTTATTTGCTCTAGCCGAGCGCTGTGTTTGACCAGTCTTTTTGTGGAGATTTACCTCAAAGCACATCTACATATGTAAGATGACAAGATGCATGAACACTTTAACTTCACGGCTGTAAACGCAGCATGCAGCGGGAAAACCCAGGAGTGCGAGCTGACTGTCTCTGTGTTCTGTCTGTGTGTTGTGGGGGTTTAATCAAACCGCTACAATACTTTATTTTTCCAGAGAATATTAAAACAGTCTTTAGACTTTAGAGTCTGTGCTTTCTTAGCTTCAATCGGCTACTTGTTTTTTCATGTGCTTTTATTTGTGTATTTGTAGCAAATGCAGCTGTTACTGGGGGAATACGGTGGAAGTGATAATAAAAGTTCGGTGCAGCAAGATTTCATTTATTTGTTTATTGCCTCTCAAGCATCGTATTTAATAAACTTCCCTCTGAGATTTGTATAGTCAGCTGGGACACGAGAGTAAGCTCGCCACAGTCAGAGTCACTATGATGGTTCAATATTAATATATATGTGAGAAAAAAGTCACAAAAACTTCTCTGCACAATGGTATTTTTTATCTCTGTATTAACAAATTACATGTTTGCACGGTGTTGATACAAACTCTGACTTTGAAACCAGTAGTTATATTCACACAATCCTGCTTCATTAGTTTGAAAAGTCTGTTCAATATCCGTATACTGGAATTACCATAAAACCTCACCGATGTCAAAATCTACCTCAAAATGTTGCCTCAATTCAGATGAAACTGCTTACTATTTTAAAAAAAAATTCAATTTAATTTTTGGTGACATTACCCCCTCATATATAACCATTTTATATTTTCTGCAGAATATTCTGTGTTATATCTACACAGCTGTACAAACCAATAAATAAACAGTTGTTTTTGTATGTTATTGTTATTTTTTTTTAATTTTGTCTGTATTATGAGGAGTATGAACAAATAAAATGGAATTGTGGGGGGCATGGTGTGGGACTTCTCCACCCAGAGAAGGCAGCTGGGGAAGGGGAGACAATGGACAGAAAGAGGAGGTTTCACCGGGGGGTATCAGACGGGACAGTAAGGACTATGTGCCCCCCGGGGAGAGGAGTAACTGTGAGAGCCGCTGCAAGAAGGGTGTGAGAGCGGTTCCGGTGTTATATCATGTTAATGTGCCACACAGGCTTGGTTCTAAACAACAATGTATTATGGCCGGAAGTCCCAGGTCTCAATGCATGGTATTAAAGATATAAAAGAGGAATGCATAGAGACCCGGGTGGTCTTTTACTGAACTGTATGTTGGAGATGGAATAAAGTTTCTGTGTCGTCCAGCTCGTTGCCTTGCCTGCTTCCTTTCTCCACATTGGTGACCCTAAGACATGCCATGGAAAGCAAGCCGAGCACCGCTCCGGAGACTACCTGGAGGGAGAGCACCAGCGCTATGTGTGCTTTCTCAGTCAAGCTCCCAGACTTCTGGCTTCACAACCTGACCATGTGGTTCTTGCACATAGAAGCCCAGTTTCCAGGGATAACAACTGACGATACCAAGTATTACTATGTTGTCGCTGCGCTGGATGCGCATGCCACACAACAGGTGACGAGCCTGCTCCAGGAGTCGCTGGCCCAAGGAAAATATGAAGCACTCAAGAAGATGCTTCTCCAGCACTATACCCTTTCTGACAGTGAGAGGGCAGAGAGGCTTCTAACACATTTGGAGTTAGGGGACAGATCAGCAGTGGAGCTCATGGAGAGCATGTTGGTGCTGAGGGGTAAGGACAATGAATCTTTCCTGTTCACCCACTTGTTCCTCAGGAACCTACTGGCTACAGCAAGGGCGATCCTGGCCAACTTGCTGCGGCTGGTTGCTAAGGACTGCCATGCCCTGGCACAGGAAGCGGACCACATCATTTTGGCAACCAGAACTCTCAGTGTGCAGACAGTGGCACTGGCATCCATGAGGGACTCCAGCGAGGTCGAGGAGCCATTCGTGGTAGCCGGGACAGACCACCAGGAGACAAAGGAATGGGGCGATCTGTTTTTATCATCACCGTTTCAGCTCAAATGCCCAACGCTGCCTGTTGCCATGCCAATTTAAGAAGCCAGGAAGATGGCATGTTTGGAATTCAGTGGCAGCTGTAACCGATGGCGACAGGAACAGACTTCTTTATGTTACGGACACACGTTCGGAGAGACAGTTTTTGGTGGACTCCAGCTCCCAGAAGAGCGTCATCCTACCGGTCAACGCAGACAGGGTGGCAGGAGGCAGTGGTCCTGAGCTCACGGCCGCCAACGACTCCACCATCAGGACATTTGGCAAGCGGACACTGAAGATATGCTTACACGGACGTAACTTTCAGTGGGACTTTGTGATAGCTGCATGCTCCGGCCCCATTTTAGGCACAGATTTTTTATGTGCTTATGGGTTGTTAGTTGATGTTGCTAATACAAGATTAGTGGATGCTGTCTCTTTTACCTCACTGCCCTGTACAGCTTGGAGAGCTGGGTCGACAACACTGGCTAACATTATAGCTCCAGGGGGTAAGTACCAACATTTGCTCACACAGTTCCCAGCACTCTCGACTTTTTCAGCTACAGTAATGAAACATGGAGTCGAACACTTTATAACGACAAAAGGCCCGCCAGTGTTCGTGCGACCTCGGCGCTTGGATGCAGCTAAACTGGCCAGCGCGAGAGAGGAGTTTGCCAACTTAGAGCAGTTTGATATTGTCAGATGCTCCAACAGCCCGTGGGCATTCCCGCTACACATGGTGCCTAAAGCCAACGAGTCGTGGCAACCGTGCGGTGATTTCTGGTGCTTGAAAAACGCCACGGAACACGATCGTTATCCCATTCCGCACATCCACGATTTTTCCGTGCAACTGGCCAAGGCACGTGTTTTTTCGAAAGTGGATTTTGTCCGCGGATACCATCAGGTCCCGGTGCATGCGGAAGATGTTCCAAAAACAGAGGTAATAACTCCTTTCAGCCTTCTTCAGTTTTTACACATGGCGTTCAGATTAAAAGGCGCGACGCAGATTTTCCAGAGGATGATGGATGCAGTGCTTCACAACTTGTCCTTTGTTTTTGTCTACGTAGATGACATTCTGGTAGCTAGCGTGTATGAGGAGGAGCACATCGCCAATCTCAAGACAGTTTTCCAGAGGTTGGAGGCGCACAGGCTGATAGTTAACCCGATGAAGTGCCAGTTCGGTGTGCCAGTGATTGATTTTTTGGGCCACCGCATTTCGCCGGAGGGTGTGATTCCGTTACCGGATAAGGTGCATGCTGTGTCGGACTTTCTGCATCCGCAGACCATGAGAACACTACAGAAGCTTTTGGGAATGGTTAATTTTTATAACCGTTTCCTTTCCCAGGCAGCCAAGCTGATGCAGCCATTGTATGCCGCGCTTAAAAAAAAGAAGCCCATGGAAACTATCGACTGGACTCCTGAGCGAGTCAAGGCTTTTACAAATGTCAAAACAGCACTTGCGGATGCCACTTTGCGAGCCGACCCGGATCCTTCTGCACGGATAGCGCTCACTACCGACGCATCTGATGTTGCCATAGGGGCAGTGGTGGAGCAGTACGTCTCAGGTTCGTGGCAGCCGCTCGCATTTTTCAGCCGAACTTTGCGTGACGACAAACACAAATACAGCATGTTCAATAGAGAATTGCTGGCTCTCCACCTGCCGATGCACCATTTCCAGTTTTGGCTAGAGGGGCACGAGTTCACTGCATTTGTGGACCATAAACCGCTTGTAACCCTTGCCTTATGTTAATTAGGTAAGGGAAATTATTAAGTGTAGACCAGTTGCTAGGTTCGTAAGGGTTACAATAGGGAATTAAAATGAGTGTGGAATGAAATAGCTGGAGGCAAGAAATGAGCAATAATGGTTGTTATTTGTAGAGATAAAGTGAACAATATATACAAACAATTTACAACTATACAAATATAACAACGGCCGGCATGAAATAAAACCCCAAAAATGTCCTACTGAGCTCAGTGTTTGTTTGTCCTTTTGGTTTAGTCATTTGACCAGTCAAGATACCTTGTGTCTCCAGACTCAGGTTTCTTTTCCTCTTTTAAAGTGGCGGCTTGAGTTGCTACCACTTCAAATTTTGTGCACTGGAGAGAGGAAGGATGCTCTTCAATCGAGATCTTGGTCAGATCTCGGTTCAGTCTCGGTTCAGTCTCGGGTCAGGCTCGCCATCTCCATTCGGAGAGAATCCAGGATCCAGAAGGTTCTTGATCGGCAACCAAAAAAAACCTAGCCTGCACAACAATAATGGTATTATTGTTTACAGCTAGAGTAATTCGTTTTCCAATCTCTTCTTATATAACACCATAGCTTAGCGTTTAAATTCTTCTCTCATATTACTATTATTACAATCCAGTAATACAGTAAGATCTTACAATTCACATCTTACATCTTAAATGCATGTGTTCTTTTTCTCACAGTCTCTCTGGTAGTACATGAAATACTTTGTTTCTCATGTAACCAATTAAATGAATTTCTCTTTTTATCTCTACATCATTTAACCATGAAATTATGATTAATCCCTTTTAACCTTGTCTTTGTAAATCATGAAATGAAATGCAACTAATCTATCACATAACCAGGGAATATACTGTCCCATTACTTCCAATATTCCCTTTTAAATTGGTAAAACTCTGTCTGAGCTACTGGGTTTAGCATAACCTATGAATTTACATAGGAGACCAACACCATGTGCTTTTAACATCAAACTACACATTACATTCGACAGAAATAGTGCATAAGAACTAAAAGTACTTCAGCATACTGTTGAGAACTGAAATCACATTTAGGAAAACCATACAGACACAAAAATAGCCTTTTCCATTGCTTTTAAACAAAAAAAAAAAAAAAATCCACTCGCGATTAGCATTAGCATGAATTGTTTAGTACACACTCGGTTTCACTCACCAAGATGAGGTATCAGTGTGAACACAGCAAAAGTCACAGCCTCACGGCCTCTCAAGCTCGTGCTCCCATCAACTTAGGATAATAAAGGTTTCAAATTAGTGTTAGGACAGTGTTTAGATTCATTTACAGCATCTTTCTAAATTAAACTCACCAAGAAGAGGTATCAGTGTGAACCAGACCGTCCACAGCCTCTCTCGTCCGCTCTCAGATCATAAAAGACCGAAACCTGAGTGCGCGCCTGCTGCCTCTGCTCGGAAGGCGGGGCTAATATCGCTCTTAACGAATGAAAAGACCACAATCGCCCAAGGTGACCATGAAACGGGAATTTAAAAGTTGTATAATGAGGCTCACACTTCCTCTTCCCAAAATAATCATTTTTCAAAATAAAATCACACAATTGTATTAATACAATTGACATCTGAGAAAAAACGGGGTCATTTTCTCAGCTGGGTTACACCCTTCCCCACTAAATATCATGCACGTCCTGTTGCATGTGTAACCAAGACTGTCCATCGTCAGTATTGGTTGAGTTGTAATGTGATCATTTTCAGTATTGTCTCCATCCGGTATCATTTATGGTCGGAACTACGACGGTATCTGGTCGTCTTCGAACCTCCAACTTTCGTTTCTCTTTTGGCTTTGTACTGAGTGGTAGCAAGAGAAGCAAATCAGGAAAAGTTGGGGGATTTGTTCGTTTTTGTTTTAACTGGAGTGCAGTTAAAAGGGAATCATCCCAACAACCTCGACAAAATTGTGTGACAAGAAGCCTGTCAAAATCCTGGCTTGAAGCACCACCGCGCTTCACAGTGTGAGTCAAGGCTAGTTGAAGACGTTGTAGATATGATGAGGGTTTCTCACCTGTGTTTTGGAAGGTGTTAAGAAACTTGGCGTAAAGCTCTCCGCCATCTTGAACTGTACCATAAGCAGAATCTAACAGCTGAAGGTACTCTGATGGTGAGCTGCTGGGGTTCAAATACTTGACTACATCAGCTGCTGGGGGTAAAAGAGACTCAAAGATCTTTCGGGATTGTTGCAATTTGGACATAGCAGGATCAGTCAAGATTAATTCTACACTGGAGCGCCAAGTGTCATAATCTAGCTCATAAGTTGGTCGGAGGTCTTTGCCAGAAAAAGCTCCAAGCTTTTGTGAAAACGGCTGCACGGAAAAGTCTTCCCTTTTTACAATGTGCTCAACCACCACACGTTGCACTTCTGGGGGATTTAAATCATATGCAGAAATGGTGGGCATACTTCAAGCTGGGGTGCTTGCAGTGTGATTTGACTGGTTAGTTGGTTGTGCACCTTGAATACTGGACTCAGCTGCAGAAGGCTGAGGTTGAGGTTCATCCAAGAAAGCTTCAGGTAAGTTATCAGGTAACTTAACTTGCTCTGATTGATCATTTTCAGATTCTTTGATTGCCTCAGAAATCTGTGAGATCATGTCTTTCAGGACATCTGCAAAATCTCTGCCCCTCATCTTCGCTAGGTTTTTAATGTCAGTGAGATATAACTTGGTCATATCGCTCCCTACACGGTGCGTATAAACACTGGCAAGAGATTGTATCATATCTGGCTCCACTATCAGATACATGAGTACATGGCAATGGGTCAAGAGCTTCAAAAGCAATACCCGAATGATACTCAAAAATAGCACTCTGGGAAAACTCAGACTTGCTATCTGCTACTGTTATGACTCTTGAAATCGATCCATACCGTTTCAAAAACTCAGTCACTTCATCAAGTTGCTCATCTCCAGCGATTTCACTCACTATCACTGCATTTGGAATTTTCACAGATTCACGTTCAACAATATCCATTTTGGGTATGTTACAGGCTTGAAATAATGTAAGGGAGAGAAGAAAAAGGCTCCTGGCTGGGCTCGCCACTTCTTATTGTAACCCTTGCCTTATGTTAACTAGGTAAGGGAAATTATTAAGTGTAGACCAGTTGCTAGGTTTGTAAGGGTTACAATAGGGAATTAAAATGAGTGTGGAATGAAATAGCTGGAGGCAAGAAATGAGCAATAATGGTTGTTATTTGTAGAGATAAAGCGAACAATATATACAAACAATTTACAACTATACAAATATAACAACGGCCGGCATGAAATAAAACCCCAAAAATGTCCTACTGAGCTCAGTGTTTGTTTGTCCTTTTGGTTTAGTCATTTGACCAGTCAAGATACCTTGTGTCTCCAGACTCAGGTTTCTTTTCCTCTTTTAAAGTGGCGGCTTGAGTTGCTACCACTTCAAATTTTGTGCACTGGAGAGAGGAAGGATGCTCTTCAATCGAGATCTGGGTCAGATCTCGGTTCAGTCTCGGTTCAGTCTCGGGTCAGGCTCGCCATCTCCATTCGGAGAGAATCCAGGATCCAGAAGGTTCTTGATCGGCAACCAAAAAAAACCTAGCCTGCACAACAATAATGGTATTATTGTTTACAGCTAGAGTAATTCGTTTTCCAATCTCTTCTTATATAACACCATAGCTTAGCGTTTAAATTCTTCTCTCATATTACTATTATTACAATCCAGTAATACAGTAAGATCTTACAATTCACATCTTACATCTTAAATGCATGTGTTCTTTTTCTCACAGTCTCTCTGGTAGTACATGAAATACTTTGTTTCTCATGTAACCAATTAAATGAATTTCTCTTTTTATCTCTACATCATTTAACCATGAAATTATGATTAATCCCTTTTAACCTTGTCTTTGTAAATCATGAAATGAAATGCAACTAATCTATCACATAACCAGGGAATATACTGTCCCATTACTTCCAATATTCCCTTTTAAATTGGTAAAACTCTGTCTGAGCTACTGGGTTTAGCATAACCTATGAATTTACATAGGAGACCAACACCATGTGCTTTTAACATCAAACTACACATTACATTCGACAGAAATAGTGCATAAGAACTAAAAGTACTTCAGCATACTGTTGAGAACTGAAATCACATTTAGGAAAACCATACAGACACAAAAATAGCCTTTTCCATTGCTTTTAAACAAACAAACAAAAAAAATCCACTCGCGATTAGCATTAGCATGTATTGTTTAGTACACACTCGGTTTCACTCACCAAGATGAGGTATCAGTGTGAACACAGCAAAAGTCACAGCCTCACGGCCTCTCAAGCTCGTGCTCCCATCAACTTAGGATAATAAAGGTTTCAAATTAGTGTTAGGACAGTGTTTAGATTCATTTACAGCATCTTTCTAAATTAAACTCACCAAGAAGAGGTATCAGTGTGAACCAGACCGTCCACAGCCTCTCTCGTCCGCTCTCAGATCGTAAAAGACCGAAACCCGAATGCGCGCCTGCTGCCTCTGCTCGGAAGGCGGGGCTAATATCGCTCTTAACGAATGAAAAGACCACAATCGCCCAAGGTGATCATGAAACGGGAATTTAAAAGTTGTATAACGAGGCTCACACTTCCTCTTCCCAAAATAATTGTTTTTCAAAATAAAATCACACAATTGTATTAATACAATTGACATCTGAGGAAAAAAAGGGGTCATTTTCTCAGCTGGGTTACACGCTGACATACACTACCGTTCAAAAGTTTGGGGTCACCCAGACAATTATTTTGTGTTTTCCATGAAAAGTCACACTTATTTACCACCATGAGTTGTAAAATGAATAGAAAATATAGTCAAGACATTGACAAGGTTAGAAATAATGATTTGTATTTGAAATAATAATTTTTTCCAGATACTCAACCTGCTCAAAGGAAGGTCAGTTTTATAGCTTCTCTAACCAGCTAAACTGTTTTCAGCTGTGCTAACATGATTGCACAAGGATTTTCTAATCATCCATTAGCCTTCTGACGCAATGAGCAAACACATTGTACCATTAGAACACTGGAGTGATAGTTGCTGGAAATGGGCCTCTATACACCTATGTAGATATTGCACCAAAAACCAGACATTTGCAGCTAGAATAGTCATTTACCACATTAGCAATGTATATTAGATATTAGTGTGTATTTCTGATTAGTTTAAAGTTATCTTCATTGAAAAAAAACAGTGCTTTTCTTTCAAAAATAAGGTAATTTCTAAGTGACCCCAAACTTTTGAACGGTAGTGTATGCATTGTTCAAGGTCTCTGAACCATGGTCGGCTCGGCAGCAATGGCATTTGGCTGCGATTTCGGAGTTTACTACCAACATTCACACATTGCCGGTAAGCTCAACGCCGTGGCTGATTGTCTGTCATGCGCGTTAGTCTCCCTGGTCTACATGGGAATAGATTTCCCTGCAATAGCCGCAGAGCAAGCTGGGGATGCGGACATTTGCGCGCTCCAGTTTGTGCCCACTGGGTTAAGGCTGGAGAGCAGGGTGGTGCAAGAGGGGTGCCCTCCCTTGCTCTGCGACGTCTCCACTGGTGGCCCACGGCTGATGGTTCTGAGCTCTTGGCGCCGTCGCATTTTTGAGTCAGTCCACTCCCTTTCGCATCCGGGAGTGCACGCTTTGGTGAAGGTAGTGGGGGCGAAATTCGTCTGGCCGCGCTTGCGCAAGGATGTGAAAGAGTGGGCTGCAGCTTGCGTCGCATGCCAGTGGGCCAAAGTGCACAAGCACACCAGAGCCCTCCTTGAGCCATTCCAAATTCCGGTCAGGAGGTTCAACCACATCCACATAGATTTGGTGGGACCCTCCAGCCGTTGCAAGGTTTCATACACCTTTTAACAATCGTGGACCGCACCATGCACTGGCCTGAAGTGATCCTGCTGGCTTCTACCACATCCACAGAAGTGGCTCATGCTTTTTTGTTGGTTTGGGTTGCGCGATTCGGATCCCTGTCTGACATCCCTTCTGACAGGGGTCCACAATTCATTTCGGAACCCTGGTCCACGATGACCCAGAGCCTGGGAGTAAAAATTCAACCCACTACCACATACAACCCCCAGGCTAACGGGTTATGCAATCATTTTCATAAGTCACTTAAAGCAGCGCTCAGCTTTGTTCACAGATACAAATTGGGTCAACTGCCTGCCCTGGGTTCTTTTAGGGTTGCGATCCACACCTAAGGAGGATTTGGCAGCCTCCCCAGCAGAACTTGTTTTTTCTCAGCTGCTGCGGATCCACAGAGAGTTTTTGCTGGAAAACCCCTCACCTGAGGCTGATCCGCCCGCGCAATTTTTGCACAGTACAGAGGCTTTTAACATACCAGGCCCAGCCCACCATTGTTTTCCCTGCACCTTTGTCCCAAAAAGCTTGCAGAATGCAAGTTTTGTTTTTGTCAGGCACGATGTGCACCGGACCCCGCTGTGCCCACAGTACAACGGACTGTTCAGGTTGTTGGAACCTGGGGCAAACCATTTTGTGTTAGACTTGGGGGGACGTAGGGAGACCGTCTGCATCGACAGGCTTAAGCCCACTTTTATGTTGGCAGACGAGCAGGTGATGTTGGCCCAAGCTCCCCGGCGTGGACGCCCACCATTGGTAGCTCCGCAAGTTGGTGATCCCTCGGCAGGGACCTGCGCTCGCGAAGCTGATGTGTTTTCTCCCCCTCCTTTTTTTCCTCCACTGACTGACGTGCCCTCCTGTACACCGTGGCAGCAGGGCGGTTCGACCGGATCGGCGACCCCCCGCTACTGCCACTATGGGTGCCGGCTCAAGCACAAAGGACGAGGGGGTTAGTGCTCTTTCTGGGTGTTCGGGGGGGGCTATGTGGGGACATGATGTGGGACTTCTCCACCCAGAGAAGGCAGCTGGGGAAGGGGGGACAATGGACAGAAAGAGGAGGTGTCACCGGTGGGTATCAGATGGGACAGTAAGGACTATGTGCCCCCCAGGAAGAGGAGTAACTGTGAGAGCCGCTGCAAGAAGAAGGGTGTGAGAGCGGTGCCGGCGTTATGTCATGTTAACGTACCGCACAGGCTTGGTTCTAAACCACAATGTCTTATGGCTGGAAGCTCTGGGTCTCAGTGCATGGTATTAAAGATATGAACAAAGAATGCACAGAGACCCGGGAGCCCTTCTACTGTGCTGTATGTTGGAGATGGAATAAAGTTTCTGTGTCATCCAGCTCGTTGCCTCTCCTGCTTCCTTTCTCCACAGAGTGATATTAAATTCTCAAGTGTGAAACAAAGCAAAACTTGCAACTTAACGCAAATATCTATCACAGCACACAGTAGCGATAGACAGTAGTGATGCCCAACAGATTGGGCATCATGTTTATAGTTTGTTTTTTCCTACAGAAATAAATATTGCATAACCGACTTTGTCTCTACCTTTAAATACCAGGGCTCAACAATTTCTCAGACTGGTGACCTAAGGCCTGAAGTTGTCTATAAATTGGTTAAAAATCCTTCTGCTTGAAGAATTGTGTTACTGACACATTTTGGCTCCGAGAAAAACACAAATTGAATTCTGAAAATATCGGTTTAACTAGTATAAGCTTTAAACAACTAAAAATGAACACTTTAACGGATCAACATCTTGGCTCTTTCAAAAAGTACTTCCCTCTATGTATTTATCAACTTAAAATACATCAGTTCTATGTGCACTGTTTAATAATTTTCAAATCTCGCACCACCAACAACCCCTTCCCTCCTTCCCTCCCCTCAGCAGCATCATAACAGTATCTTCCGGGGTCAGAAGGCCGCTTACATCTTCCCGTGTTGGTCGACCATTCAAACAGTATTGTGTTATTTAGAAGCTTATTTTTCACTCTACAGTCGGTAAATGTAAAAGCGATTGATCAATAAATCAGACTAAAATAATTTGAGGACAAATATTCACGAATTACCCCAACGGTTTCCACACATGACTTAGTTGGTTATATTTAGTGAGTTTAAGTTTATTTGGTTTGGTTTCATAACACATAAAAAATATAAGAAACGGCATCCAGACAGTAAAACATTGCACACAATGTTGACCAACGGGTAAATTATTTTATTCAATTTATTTCAATACTTTTATCATTTGCAAATGTATTTACAGCCGCAAATTCTAATTGAAAAAAAAATTATCTTTAAAAAAATAAGACGATGACTTTTGCCTTCTTTTCTGAGTGTCTAAGTCCACATTATTCATGGGTAGGCAGAAAGCTGAAGAGTATTTATTGACTTTTAACAAAGCATTTGACGCATTACATCATACCATTTTACCGTCTACATTAGAAAAATGTGGTATAAGAACCCACCCATCTACACAACGAACGCAGGGTCATTCTATCCAATGAACGGAGAGGGAGAGTCCTCCCCTATAACTGTCTACAGGCGGGCCCCTACTGTCAACCAATGAAATTACAGGTGTAGCGTGTGAAAATTGGATAAATAAGTAGCCCAAAATTGGAAAAATTAAACAATCTTCGGGAAAAAGACCGAGGCCGAGCAATCGTCATCTGATCAGCGAGACATCTGTCTCCACCTTGCTACAGAGTGCTCCGGGATTAGCGCCGAAAAAGAGAATGTTGTATCTGTGGCACATCCAGACCCTCGCAACCAGGAGTCTTCAGGAGGAATGGCAATTAGAAGCCGGAGGTAGATGAGGTTATGTGTTCAACTATGCAAGTAGCAAACTGTGTTTTTACCACTTGGATGAAGGAAAAACTTTTGGCCCGCTCTCCAGAAAAGCCACACTTTTGGCCATGGACTGGAGCGTTCTGCAAAACATGATTTACCCTAATCTGAAAACAAGCGATGTACATCGCCAATAGATGTGGGTGGAAGATGAGCCTGCTAGAAAAGACCAACAGACCCAGACGCCTGTGCGAGTGAAAGAAGAGCAACTACCGGTATTCATTACCGAAAGAGTGTTGGCTAGTAGTGTTTGGGAAATAAAGGCGTACCGATCTGATAGGTGGTACTTCCGAGCCAATCGTCAGCTATCAACGTGTGATGCCCCATGCAATGACAAATTTATCTTGCAGTATTTCAATTCCGAATGCGGTGTGTTCCAGACAGCGTTACGCCTGCCTACAATGGTGTGGGTCAAAATGGTTGATGAGAAAGGAGAAAAGCTGAAGGCTCTCTTCATTTCCAGCCGTACCACAAGAAATGTGGTCATGGTGAAAAAAACCCTAGCTTTTCCAGACGATGCCACCCCCACGACCTTCCGCGCCTAATCCTGCCCTTCTAACGATTTAAAAAGAAGACCGCCGACCACCCATCTTGCCCCAAACCAAAATGGAGGCAAACCCACGTGTGACCTCCAAGGGTGTTTTGAACAAGACCCTTGGGAAAAATTATCGTCTCTGAAAATATTGAGCGAGGATGACTGTCCACCTTCACAAACACGTTCCCTGGATACCAAGGGTCCTCCTGAACCATCTTCACCCACCCTCCCTTCTGCAAAGGACCCGATCCATTCTACGGATGCTGAAGAATATGCCCCTGACCCTCCACATGGTTCTCCCTCTACAGTCCTCGACGTGGTTTTTGAGGAAGATGATCCAATATACACGGCGGATCATCTACCTCCAATGTTTCTGAATATAGTAAAATTTGGGTTGATAAGATTTCTGGATGTTATTTCAGCAAATACAGAGAAGAAATATGCGGCAGTTGTCAGATCAACCACTTTGATCAAAACCAACATGATTGCCCGGTGGAGTCCGAGTATTTCTTTCTGACTCACTTTAAAGAGATCACAAAAAGACTGCGGAACAGGCGCTTCATTCCAGTGCCCCAGAGACTCACCGAATTAAACTACATGTATATTTGTATACAAGTGTACGTCGGAATTACAGAGGCTTTCCTTCACGAACTTAGACAAACACTGTGCATCACCCCCAAGATTTCTGACATTTCAGAAACGCTGTTTGTGGGCAATCAGAAGATGGCTCTTCATTTGCAAAGAGCTGAGGACTATTGGCAGGGTCGTCTGGATGGTGAGAACTTTTGGGAGGAGGATTTTGTGGGCGATTCTGACAACGAGAAGAGCTGTGATATGGACGGTGATACAGACTCAGATATCGATTCTGACACAGAGTGGGGGAAAAAAACTGATGCTGAAATGTAATAAAATGCTTTTTTTAATTAAATCTGCATGCTTTTAATTAAACTATCTTTGTTCCACAACAAATTGGCTGCTGGGATGATATAAAAAAGGCCTGTACATTGCAACGTGTATCGCTGTATAATTTGCTTTAAGGTAGTGGTTTTTTTCACTCGAATGCATGGAGAATGTAGATATGTGTAAAAAAATGTGTTTTACAGAATTGGAGTTTTTTGTTTTTGTCTCACCTTTACTGTGATTGTAAGAACAAAATAAATCTGTTCCATTTACTGAAGTGTGGATTACTTTTTTTGAGCCAAATGATTCAAAAATGAATAAATAGTTGAGAGTTTTGTCGTTTCTTAGGCCTTGTCTTTTATTAAGCTGCAAATTGGTACACCCTATAGGGTGGATCTTGTCGGTGTTGAACTGAGCCGTTGAATTTCTGCAAATGCCTTGTGACTCACTTTTCACTTTTGATGATAATATTGATTTAATTAAATCAAGGGTTTTATATAGTTGCTCTAAAGGGCTACAAAACCGATTACAAGATGCTCAAAAGTAAATCGGAGCCGAGTCTGCCCGGTGGAAAGAAAAATCAGTTGTCTACAACCAACCCGATACCTGCTACAAGGCAGCACGGTGGCGCAGTGGTTAGCACAGTGGCAGCAAAGCAAGAAGGTCATGGGATCGATTCCACCCTTGACCATCGTGGGTTTGATCCCACCCCCAGACCATCGGTGACCCTTCTGTGTGGAGTTTGCATGTTCTCCCCGTGTCTGCGTGGGTTTACTCCGGGCACTCCGGTTTCCTCCCACATGCCAAAAACATGCAAGTTAGGTTAATTGGCATCAAAACTGGGGATTCTAAATTGTCCTTAGGTATGGATGTGAGAGTGAATGGTTGTCTGTCTCTCTGTGTTGGCCCTGCGATGGACTGGCAATCTGTCCAGGGTGGACCCTGCCTCTCGCCCAAAGATGCTGGGATAGGCTCCAGCCCCCCCGCAACCCAAAAGGATTAAGCGGTAGAAGATGGATGGATGGATGGATGGATGGATGGCTATTCATGAAATAATATTGTGTTTATGGTTTGGATCACATTAGAGTTGTCAAAAGGTTAAGTTTAATGTTTATTTGAAAGGGACATCAGTACAAATGTAAGTATGCAGGATTTACCAATGGAGACGGGTGTCTCGCTAATCAGATGAAGATGAAGATCGCTCGGCCTCTTAGTCATGGTGAGTCTTTTTCCCGAAGATTGAGTAATTTTTCCAATTTCGGGCTACTTATTTATCCGATTTTCACACCCTACATCTGTAATTTCATTGGTTGAGAGTAGGGGTTGCCTGTAGACCGTTATAGGGGAGGACTCTCCCTCTCTGTTCATTGGATAGAATGACCCTGCGTTCGTTGTGTAGATGGGTGGGTTCTTATACCACATTTTTCTAATGTAGACGGTAAAATGGTATGATCTAATGAGTCAAATGCTTTTTTAAAATACTCTTTAGCTCTCTACCTACCCACAAGTAATGTGGACTTAGACACTCAGAAAAGAAAGTAAAAGTCATCGCCTTATTTTTTTTAAAGACAAAGTTTTTTTTTCAATTAGAATTTGCGGCTGTAAATAAATTTGCAAATGATAAAATTTTGAAATAAATTGAATAAAATAATTTACCCAATGGTAAATATTGTGTACAATGTTTTACCCTCCAGATGCCGTTTCTTATATTTTTTATGTGTTATGAAACCAAACCGAATAAACTTAAACTCACTAAATATAACCAACTAACTCGTGTGTGGAAACTGTTGTGGTGAATCGTGAATATTTGTCCTCAGCTCACTTTAGTCTGATTTATTGCTCAATCGCTTTTACATTTATCGACTGTAGAGTGAAAAGTATTGTTTGGATCATTGAGAAAAAAACTGAATGGAATGTTAAAAGATGTCTGTTTTCAGAAAAAAAAAAGCATTTAAATAACTAGAGATACTGTTTGAATGACCGACCAACACGGAAAGATGTAAGTGGCCTTCTGACCGCGGGAGACACGGTTATGATGCTGCTGAGGGGAGGGAGGGAGGGAAGGGGTTGTTAGTGGTGCAAGATTTGAAAATTATTAAACAGCGCACATAGAATTGATGTATTTTAAGTTGATAAATACATAGAGGGAAGTACTTTTTGAAAGAGCCAAGATGTTGATCCGTTAAAGTGTTCATTTTTAGTTGTTTAAAGCTTATACTAGTTAAACCGATATTTTCAGAATTCAGTTTGTGTTCTTCTCGGAGCCAAAATGTGTCGGTAATGTGGCTTATATTAATCATATATTCCATATCTACATATGTATAGACATATTAGAATGTTTAGTGATTACATATGTGGAATGACCTCACGCCTCAGAACAGGACAAGAGGTCTCAACCGCCAGCGAGGATCAAAGAACAGACGGAGTCGCAGCGGTGGAGACCGGATCGATCTCCCTGACCACCCAGGGTCAGGTGGAGGAGACGGAGGACAATGGAGGGGGGATTATGTTAATGCAGGATGTCAGCTTTGATATGCAATGTCTTTTGTTGAGTGTGGGTGTAAGTATGAAGGTCTGACTGCGTTCGACCTCTTATTCTGCTTCTGCACCGAGATGAGACATGTTAGGGAGGTGAAGCTGATATTAAACTTTGGTTTATAAAATCATATCTCTTCTTCATTTCTAACTCCCTACACTGGTGACCAGACGTGAGGATGGAACAGAGACGTTCTCCTGCGATCAACTCATCAGAGTCAACCCAGGCAAGCGCCGGCGCCCATGCAGACAGGGGAACGGATGGAAGACGTTCCCCCACGGCAGAAGAGAGGGCTCAACCGAGCACCATCCCCAGCCCCACCGTGAGAGCAGAAGAAAGACGCTCTCACCCGATGGACACATCACGGACGGCCCACACAAGCGCCGTCACCGTCAAGCTGCCAGAATTCTGGCAAGAAGACCCGAGCTCGTGGTTCCAGCAAGCTGAGGCTCAGTTTGCACTGGCGGGCATAACGGCGGATGAGACGAAATTTTATCACATCGTCGCCAAACTCGATGCTGCCACGTCAAGATGTGCGCGGAGCATAATCCAACAGCCGCCCGCCCATGACAAATACAAAGAACTTAAGACGACCATTGTCAAGAACTTCGTCCCCTCAGCCGAGGAGAAAGCAGAGAAGATCCTGGCGATCTACGGCCACAGAGGATGCAGACCCAAGGCCCTCATGGAGGACATGCTGCAGCTTAAGGAAGAGGACAATGACAACTTCCTCTTCCAACATATTTTCCTCAGCACTCTGCCACCACACATGAGAGGGACGCTGGTCAACATGCGGTGCAGCACCCAGCAGGACTTCCACGCGCTGGCCCGAGAAGCGCAGCGGCTCATCAACGCCTGCGGTGAACAGATGGCCACAGCAGCATCCGCAGATCTCAGCGCGGAAGCCCAGAGCAGCGGAGAACCACAGACAACCGAGCGGAGCCCGCCCACCATGGCGGCAACACGACCAAGGCGCAGTAGGCGGAACGACATCTGCTATTACCACCACCGTTTCACCGAGAGGGCGTACAAATGCGTGCCCCCCTGCAAATTCAAAAGTTTGGGAAACGCCAAAGCCGAGAAACCGTTAACAGTCGCGGCTCTCGGCGAGAAAAATGAGCTACTTTATGTGACTGACGGACACACCGGGAGACAGTTCCTGATCGACACCGGAGCTCAGCTGAGCTTTATCACCCCTTCCCACGCAGACCGGGCCATGGGTTCCCGGGGAAATGGAGCAATGGCAGCCAACGGCTCGATCATCGACACTTTCGGTGAAAGGAACCTGCCTCTTTGCATCCACGGCCGCAACTATAGATGGACATTTATTGTAGCGGTGGTGAGTTTTAACTTGCTGGGCGCTGATTTTTTGTGTGCACATGGGTTGTTAGTCGATCTAGCAAATAGGCTCTTGGTTAATGCACTGTCATTTTCTTCTATCCCCTGCTCAGCTCGAGTTTCTCCACTGCCCGTGCAGGCCAGCGTCACAACAGCAGGAGGTAAGTTTGACCAACTCCTCACCCAATTTCCAGCACTCACAGTTCCAAAATTTTCAGCAACAGTAGCGAAACACGGGGTTGAACACTTCATCCCCACAACAGGCACACCCGTGTTCGCCAAAGCTCGGCGCTTAGACGCGACCAAGCTCGCCATAGCACGGGACAAGTTTACCACCCTCGAAAAATTAGGCATTATTAGATGCTCGAAAAGCCCCTGGGCATCGCCACTCCACATGGTCCCGAAAACCGACGGTTCTTGGAGACCTTGTGGCAATTACCGCAGATTAAACAATGCGACAGCGCATGACCGCTACCCAATTCCTCACATCCAAGATTTTTCACTACATCTGGCGGGTGCGTGCATTTTTTCTAAAATAGACCTGGTCCGCGGCTATCACCAAGTCCCCGTTCGAGCGGAAGACATTCCTTAAACGGCTGTAATAACCCCTTTCGGTCTTTTTGAATTTTTGCAGATGCCGTTCGGCCTCAAAGGCGCTGCTCAAACCTTTCAGCGTATGATGGACGCGGTATTACGCGACCTCCCCTTCGTGTTCGTCTACTTCGACGATATGCTGGTAGTCAGCTCGTCTGAGGAAGAACACGAACAACACCTCACTACAGTTTTTCAGAGACTAGAAGAGCACGGGTTAATAATCAATCCAGCCAAATGCAAATTCGGCGTGTCACAAATTGATTTTTTGGGACACAGAGTTTCACCGAAGGGGGCAGTCCCATTGCCAGACAAAGTCCGCGCAGTAAAAAATTTTCCACGACCACAAATGGTCAAATCACTGCAAGAATTTTTGGGAATGGTGAATTTTTGCAACCGTTTCCTCCCCCGCGCAGCTCAACTCATGCAGCCCCTGTATGCTGCGCTCAGAAAACAAAAGCCTTCCAACGCAGTCGAATGGACCCCGGAGCGCGAACACACCTTCGCGGAAGTAAAAAGTGCTCTAGCGAATGCCACATTGTTGGTTCACCCCGATCCCTCGGCCCGCATAGCGTTAACCACAGACGCTTCAGACCTGGCCATAGGGGCAGTCGTGGAACAACATGTTGGCGGAACCTGGCAACCTTTAGCATTTTTTAGCAAATCTTTAAACCAAACCGAGCGTAAATACAGCACTTTTGACAGGGAGCTGCTAGCGCTTCATTTATCCATCCGCCACTTCCAGTTCTGGTTAGAAGGGCGGCGCTTCACGGCTTTTGTAGACCACAAACCGCTCACTTTTGCGATGGCTAAAATTTCAGAACCATGGTCAGGCAGGCAACAAAGACAGCTAGCTGCAATTTCAGAGTTCACCACAGACATTCGACATGTGGCAGGCAAACTTAACGTGGTAGCAGACTGCCTCTCTCGCGCTGTGACATCACCAGAGCACGAGGAGACAGATTATACTACCTCAGCCGCAGAACTCTTCGCCAACGCGGAAGCGTACGTGGCCCCAATTCACGTAGGGATAGATTACGCAGCCATGGCAGAGGAACAAAACAGTGACGCGGACGTGCGCGCGCTCCTGTCTGGACCAACAGGGTTAAGACTGGAGGAAAGGGGTTTACGGGACGGTGTACCCCCCCTAATCTGCGACATCTCAACTGACCGACCTCGCCCGGTAGTCCCAGCTGCATGGTGCCGCCGCATTTTCAACTTGGTTCACTCCCTCGCGCACCCAGAGGTGCGCGCCTCGGTCAAAATGGTCGCGGAAAAGTTTGTTTGGCCGGGCCTGTGCAAAAATGTAAAGGAATGGGCAAAAACTTGCATGTCTTGTCAGCGCGCTAAAATACACAAACACACAAAAGCCCCTCTAGAGCCTTTTCAAATCCCAGCCAGAAGGTTTGACCACGTTCATGTCGACCTCGTGGGACCACTACCTTTGTCTCAGGGTTTCACACACCTGTTAACAATGATAGACCGTACTACGTGCTGGCCTGAGGCGGTCCCTCTGGTGTCAACCACAGCTGCGGAAGTCGCTCGCGTTTTTTTGACAAACTGGGTGGCACGTTTCGGTGTCCCATCGGACATCACGTCCGATAGGGGGCCTCAATTTGTCTCAGAGCTTTGGTCAGCCATGGCCAGCAGCTTAGGGGCGACAATTCACCGCACCACCGCTTATCACCCTCAGGCTAATGGGTTATGCAAGCGTTTTCACAGATCTTTAAAGGCCGCCCTCAGGGACTCACTAACGGATACAAATTGGGTGAATAAACTTCCTTGGGTTTTATTGGGGTTGCGTTCAGCGCCTAAAGAGGATCTAGATGCCTCCCCAGCAGAATTAGTTTTTGAACAACCTCTCAGACTCCCAGGTGAGTTTTTACCAGAGAACCCAGAGCCTGGGCATCTTCCAGCCCTGAGGCCTTTAGGCAGCACCCGACACTCTCCCCGGACCGGCACATCACTCTTTTCCACGGGTTTTTGTCCCCCAAGCTTTAAAAAACGCCGAGTTCATTTTTGTTAGGCATGAAGCTTAAAAATCAACCCTCCGTCCACCATACGACGGACCATTCAGAGTGCTGGAACCTGGTGATAAGCATTTTGTGCTTGATTTAGGGGACAGAAAAGAAACAGTCAGCATTGACAGACTTAAACCTGCCTTCTTGTTGAGAGACGAACCTGCACGGGTGGTGAGAGCACCTCGGCGGGGTAGACCCCCCAAGAAAAAAAACTCAGCCCCCCTGCAGGGAACAAATAACCACTCTCCTCCCCAAGCTGCAGATTCCTTACAGGAGGGTCCCACCAGGACGCCAAAGCGGACCTACAGCAGATTCGGGAGAAGATTAAAACCCAGACGGCACAGGGACTGATGCAAATTAACCAAGAGTTGTTAACTATGTTATCAGATTATGCCGTGACAGTTTTAAGGCTGATTTGTGATATTACTACACTGTTATGGTTACCACTGAATTCTCTACAGGAACATGACTGCTGGAAAGATTCTTCCTTGTTTTCCCTGTCAAGAGGTTTAACAGTATAATATGTCATAGAGATTATCTTAAACTGTTAAATTAATTTGATTGTCCTTTTCTTAGTCGTTTGGGGGGGGCTGTGGCTTATATTAATCATATATTCCATATCTACATATGTATAGACATATTAGAATGTTTAGTGATTACATATGTGGAATGACCTCACGCCTCAGAACAGGACAAGAGGTCTCAACCGCCAGCGAAGATCAAAGAGCAGACGGAGTCGCAGTGGTGGAGACCAGATCAATATCCCTGACCACCCAGGGTCAGGTGGAGGAGACGGAGGACAATGGAGGGGGGATTAAGTTAATGCGGGATGTCAGCTTTGATATGCAATGTCTTTTGTTGAGTGTGGGTATAAGTATGAAGGTCTGACTGCGCTCGACCTCTTATTCTGCTTCTGCACCGAGATGAGACATGTTAGGGAGGTGAAGCTGATAATAAACTTTGGTTTATAAAATCATATCGCTTCTTCATTTCTAACTCCCTACAAGTAACACAATTCTTCAAGCAGAAGGATTTTTAACCAATTTATAGACAACCTCAGGCCTTAGGTCACCAGTCTGAGAAATTGCTGAGCCCTGGTATTTAAAGGTAGAGACAAAGTCGGTTATGCAATATTTATATCTGTAGGAAAAAAACAATAAACTATAAACATGATGCCCAGTCTGTTGGGCATCACTACTGTCTATCGCTACTGTGTGCTGTGATAGATATTTGCGTTAAGTTGCAAGTTTTGCTTTGTTTCACACTTGAGAATTTAATATCACTCCATTTTATTTGTTCATACTCCTCATAATACAGACAAAATCAAAAAAAAAAATAATAAGAACATACAAAAACAACTGTTTATTCATTGGTTTGTACAGCTGTGTAGATATAACACAGAATATTCTGCGGAAAATATAAAATGGTTATATATGAGGGGGTAATGTCACCACAAATTAAATTGACCTTTTTAAAAAAGTAAACAGTTTCATCTGGATTGAGGCAAGATTTTGAGGTAGATTTTGACATTGGTGAGGTTTTATGGTAATTCCAGTATACAGATATTGAACAGACTTTTCAAACTAATGAAACAGGATTGTGTGAATATAACTACTGGTTACTCTCGTGTCCCAGCTGACTATCCAAATCTCAGAGGGAAGTTTATTAAATACGATGCTTGAGAGGCAATAAACAAATAAATGAAATCTTGCTGCACCGAACTTTTATTATCACTTCCACCGTATTCCCCCAGTAACAACTGCGTTTGCTACAAATACACAAATAAAACCACATGAAAAAACAAGTAGCCGATTGAAGCTGAGAAAGCACAGACTCTAAAGTCTAAAGACTGTTTTAATATTCTCTGGAAAAATAAAGTATCACTATTTTAATGTGGCCATTAAGTTTGAAGTCTTTGAACGCAAATCTCATGACATTTGAGTTGCTGGCAAAGAAAAAGTTTGCAGAAAAACTGACTTCCCCCATGTTTCTCAACGTCTGTCGATCCTGCGTGAGTCTGGACTACTTTTTCTGTAATTTGTGGAGACAAGTCCATGTCTGTAGAAAGCAAGTATTCTGAATGTGAATGAACCACGGAGTAAAAACTAGCTCAGGTCTTGGTAGAATCTCTGTTGTAAGATCCCTTTCTTCATGTGTGTGTGTGTGTGTGTATGTGTGTGTGGGGGTGTTAACAGAGGCTTTTGGGAATGACCTAACATCTGAGTAAACCGATAGCTTTGGTCTGGCCCCCACAGTCACATTTGACTTCTGTGGAACTCACAGCTTTAGGAAAGCTGATATCATCGGTGTTCAGTTCCAGAGCCTGAGAGAGGGAAATATTCCTGTCTCTTTAGCTAAGAGAATGGTCTTTTCTTATTTAAGTATTTAATTGTTTGAAAATTCGTTCCAAGGTTGTCATAGCCAGGAGTGGCACTGGGGTTAAGCTCCCAGTGCTCATAAAATGCTCCTTATGGCGTGTGTCTCGAAAAGCCTCTGACAACTAAGTCCAACTCCTAGCCTGCCCGTGTGGTTTAGTCTCTAAGCCCGGCAGAACTGCTTTTACTAATAGGAGAAGGGGCGAGGGCGGATCTCTGGTGCCTTAAAACCAGATGCTTCGGGTAGATGGTGGCTCGTCAACCTAGGAAGGTAGCCCATCTAGGGGAAGGTAAACCCTGATTTCAAATCTCCGCTGCCTTGCGGCACACCCGGTCATGGGAAAGGCTTCGGGAGTCAACTGTGAGGAAAAATCCGGAGTCGGAGCCCCTAAGGCAGTTCTCTGTTGTGCTCAACATCGTTCTGGCAGCTCCTACAACGGTGCTGGTGCCAAACTATAGCAGCCCTGCTGTTCCTTTGGATTCATCAGTGACGTGGAGAGGGGGGACATGCTGCATGGGCAACATCTTGTCCTGCATATCTTCCTGCCCAGGCTTGAATCCTACCAATGCCCAACGCTGGAAGGTAGAACACCGGATCACTGGAGAGGACACTCCAGCTTCGCCTTTGGCGTAGACAAAACACGGGGAATGACAGTTACCGGTTATAAGCCACCACTCAATTGGTGTAGAGCGCGACGCCAGGAGTTGTTCCCGACGGTGGGAGGGATCATCGGATCTCACTGGACAGCTACTGCCCGCCTCAAGCTGGGCAGCCCCCAGCCAATAAGGTGTTGTCCCGCCACAGCTTGCTTTCCTCATTGGGTGCATGGGGATGAGGACAAGTCCGAACAGCAGGCTGAGAACCTTTGCACCAGGCAAGACAAAAAAACAAAAGAGACCAACTCTAAAACTGGGAACTTGGAACGTCCGCACTATGATGACAGGACTCGCTGCTAACCTCAAGGACATCAACGACACCAGGAAGACTGCCATCATCAATAATGAGCTGAAGAGACTGGAAGTGGATATTGCCACTCTCCAGGAAACATGGTTGGCTGATGCAGGCACACTGAGAGAGAATGACTACACGTTCTACTGGCAGGGAAAGGGCAGTGACGAACACAGGGAACACGGAGTGGGCGTCGCAGTGAAGAACACCTTGCTGAAGATGGTGGAACCGGGCAGCAATGGCTCTGCACGACTCCTCACCCTCCGCCTCAACACCACTCAAGGCCCAGTCACCCTCGTCAGTGTGTATGCCCCAACACTGACAGCCACACCAGAGGCAAAAGACGAGTTCTACGAGAATCTCGCAACAACTGTCAGGATCATCCCCAACTCTGAACAACTCATTCTCCTTGATCCGATGGAGGAGATAGGAGAGAGAAGGACGGTGGCTAAACTGTCATCTCTGCTGGAGTCCGAGTTCCACCCTATGCAGGACATACTGGATGCACTGAGGAGCTCATTTAGCAGCAGACTACATCATCCCAGGTGCACAACCGAGAGGTTTCGTAGGTCCTTCCTACCAACGGCTGTCAGACTGTACAACCTAAGCAGGGCTGCTCGCAGAGATAGCAAAAAGACGTAACAAACTAATAGTTTTTTGAATGCAAAAGATGCAATAGACTTACACAATGGTCCCCTCCGGCATACAACTAGGAACATACCGGTCGCTATGGAGGGTGAGAATATGTATGGGCACATAATCATACCATGTAGGATAACTAAGTAGACGGTTATGCTGTTGCATCCCATCTAGCTACAATGCTCCGCACTGTGTTTTTATATATCTACATATTATTCCATCTAGCTACATTGCTCCGCACTGTGTGTGTTTATATACTTGCATATTTATTCCACCTAGCTGCAATGCTCCGTACTGTGGGTGTTTATATATTTACATATTTATTCCATCTAGCTACAATGCTCTGCACTGTGTGTTCATATACTCATATATTTATTCCATCCAGCTACAATGCTCTGCACTGTGTGTCTGTGTGTGTGTGTATATATTTATTTTATAGTAATATGTACATATGTATATTAGCTGCTCTTGCTTGCTTGTTTTTTTCTTGCCTTCTGATTGTTGCTCTGAGTGTTGCTATCCCTGTGCTGTTGCAATCCTGGAATTTCCCCGTTGTGGGACTAATAAAGGCTTATCTTATCTTATCTTATCTTATCCTTGGAGACTTCAATGCCAGAGTGGGTGCTGACCACGACTCCTGGCCCTCCTGTCTTGGACCATTTGGTGTGGGCAGAATGAACGACAACAGACAGCGGCTGCTCGAGTTCTGCACATATCACGATCTGTGCATCACAAACTCGTTCTTCAAGACCAAGCCCCAACACAAGGTTTCCTGGCGACATCCACGCTCAAAGCACTGGCACCAGCTGGACTTGATCCTGACTGGGCGCACCTCACTGAAGAACGTGCTAATCACCCGTTCGTTCCAGAGTGCAGATTGTGACACAGACCATTCATTGGTGTGTTGCAAGGTCAAGCTGCAGCTGAAGAAATTCCATCGTGCTAGACAGCCTGGAAAGACACGGATTGACACCAGCAAGATGGCCCAACCAGAACTTGTTGAGCGGTTTGCCTCCACCTTTGAGAAAGAACTTGGTGTACCACAAGAAGGAGAATCTGCAAAGCAGAAGTGGGAAGAGCTGCGAAACACCATCCACCGCACAGCCTTGGCTACCTTTGGGAGGAAGACCTCGAAGTCACAGGACTGGTTTGATGCCAAGCTGACCGAGATGACCCCCGTCATTGAAGCCAAGCGCTCAGCACTTGCTGAGTACAAGAAGTACCCAAACGAGAAGAATCTCCAGATTCTCAGGGCTGCGAGAAGCAAAGTTCAGCAGACTGCTCGGCGCTGTGCCAACGAGTACTGGACTCAGCTCAGCCAAGACATTCAAACCGCTGCCATAACAGGGAACATCCGTGGTAAATACCGGTCGCTATGGAGGGTGAGAATATGTATGGGCACATAATCATACCATGTAGGATAACTAAGTAGACGGTTGTGCTGTTTCATCCCATCTAGTAACAATGCTCTGCACTGTGTGTGTTTATATATTTACATATTTATTCCATCTAGCTACAATGCTCAGCACTGGGTGTGTTTATATTTTTATATTTATATATCTATATATTTATTCCATCTAGCTACAATGCTCCGCACTGTATGTTTATATATCTACATATTATTCCATCTAGCTACAATGCTCCGCACTGTGTGTGTTTATTTATTTACATATTTATTCCACCTAGCTGCAATGCTCCGCACTGTGTTTATATACTCATATATTTATTCCATCCAGCTACAATGCTCTGCACTGTGTGTCTGTGTATATATATATATATATATATATATATATATAGTATATATTTATAGTAATATGTACATATGTATATTAGCTGCTCTTGCTTTTTTTTCTTGCCTTCTGATTGTTGCTCTGAGTATTGCTATCCCTGTGCTGTTGCAATCCTGGAATTTTCCCATTGTGGGACTAATAAAGACTTATCTTATCTTATCTTATCTTATCTTATCTTATCTTATCTTATCTTATCTTATGTACGATGGCATCAAGAAAGCACTTGGTCCGGCTCAGAGCAAGATGGCCCCCCTCAAATCCTCCACTGGGGAGATGATCACAGAAAAGAACAAGCAGATGGAGAGACGGGTAGAACACTACTCCGACCTCTACTCCAGACAGAACACCGTGACACCGTCAGCCCTTGATGCCATCGACTACCTGCCATCCATGGACGAACTTGACGCTGAGCCAACCATCGACGAACTCAGCAAGGCCATTGATAGCTTGGCCGCTGGCAAGGCACCCGGCAACGACGGCATACCCCCCGACCTGATCAAGCACTGCAAGACCGCCCTACTGCTGCCATTGCATGACGTCCTCTGCCAGTGCTGGAAGGAAGGTGCCATACCACAGGACATGAGGGTTGCCAAGATCATCACCCTCTACAAAAACAAAGAGGAGAGAAGCGACTGCAACAACTACAGGGGCATCTCCCTCCTCAAAACATCTCCTGCCAAAGAGACTTTGTTGTTCTTAACTGATACAACACCTACACTCAACACTACACCCACACTGACTCAAAAACTGATGAAAAAGATCACTCATTCACTGCTCTCTTTGTGTCCTTGTGTACATTCTTGTCTGCTAACTGTGCATTGAGGGCTTTTTTTCTTGTAATCATAATATTGATCATATATGACCGGTATTCTGACAATCAATGGTTTTTTGCTCTTTCCTATTGTGTTATCCTTTTCCTCCCTATGCATCCTGTACCCATCTGATGACAGGCGAGTTTTTCAGACGCTGCCGCGTCACCGGAAATGCAGGTCATTTTCTGTGTCAAGTCAAATCCCTCGTATGTTATCAGTTGTTTACTGTTAATGTATTTGGCAATAAATCTTTTCTGAGTTCTGAGTTCAGCGTTGTTGGCAAAGTCTACGCACGAGTTGTTCTCGTTCATTTACAGAAGCTTGCTGAATGTGTCTACCCCGAGTCTCAGTGTGGCTTCCGCGCTGAGCGATCGATGGTAGACATGATATTCTCCATCCGCCAACTCCAGGAGAAATGCAGAGAACAGAACATGCCCCTGTACGTCGCCTTCATCGACCTCACCAAAGCGTTCGATCTGGTCAGCAGAGAGGGCCTTTTCAAGATCCTGCCAAAGATAGGATGCCCACCAAAGTTGCAAAGCCTCATCGAATCGTTTCACATCAACATGCAGGGGTTAGTGCAGCACGATGGAAACATCTCAGAGCCATTCAACATACGCAGCGGAGTGAAACAGGGCTGTGTACTTGAGCCAACCCTCTTTGGGATTTTCTTTGCTATGCTCCTGAGGCATGCCTTCAGCACAGCAACAGAGGGAACCTACCTGCACACAAGATCTGCACGGTGGCGCAGTGGTTTAGCACTGTGGCAGCACAGTTTTACCCTCGGCCAGGGGATCGCGGGGATCATGAGATCGTGGGTTCGATCCCAGCCCCCGACCAACAGTGAGCTGTGTGGAGTTTGCATGTTCTCCCCGTGTTGCGTGGGTTTACTCCGGGATTTCTCCGGTTTCCTCCTGCGTACCAAAAACATGTAGGTTTAGGGCGCTCGCGTACGCAGCGACCGGCAGCCGGTGGCTTGTCACCAGACTGCAAACCAAATCTACCTACGGGTACAAATAAGTAACAAAAAAAAAAAAAAAAAAAAAAAGATCTGATGGCAGACTTTTCAACCTCGCCCGCCTGAAAGCCAGAACCAAAGTACGCGAGGCTCTAATCAGAGACATGCTGTTCGCAGATGACGCTGCAGTCGCAACCCACACACAGCAGGAGCTTCAGACCCTGATGGACCGCTTCTCCCAGGCATGCAAGGACTTTGGGCTTACCATCAGCCTGAAGAAGACTAACGTCTTGGCGCAAGGCACGGAAGCACCACCAACCATCACCATCGACGACTACGAGCTGGAGGTCGTGAATCAGTTCATGTACCTGGGGTCCACGATCAGCAACAACCTCTCCCTTGATACAGAGATCAACAAGAGGATTGGAAAATCAGCCTTCACACTCGCTCGCCTCACCACACGAGTGTGGGAGAATCCCAAACTCTCTGTCAAGACGAAGATGGCAGTGTACAACGCCTGCGTCATCAGCACACTGCTCTATGAGAGTGAGACGTGGACAACATATGCCCGGAAGGAAAAGAGACTGAACTCCTTCCACTTGCACTGCATTCGCCACATCCTGGACATATCCTGGCAGGACAAAGTGCCCAACACAGAAGTTTTGTCCCACGCCGGCCTTCCCTCCATGTTCACTCTACTCAGGCAGCGCAGACTCCGCTGGCTAGGCCACGTTCACCGTATGGAGGATGGCAGAATCCCCAAAGACGTCTTCTATGGAGAACTGGCAACTGGCAGGAGAGACGTTGGCCACCCACAGCTGCGCTTTAGAGACGTCTGCAAGAGAGACATGAAGGCCCTGGAGATCAACACAGAGTGCTGGGAGGCCCTTGCAACAGACCGCTCCAAATGGAGAGGCACCCTGACCAGACAGCTCAAGGTGGGTGAAGAGAGACTCACTGCTGCAGCAGATGAAAAAAGGACCCGCAGGAAGAACCGCCACAGACCCAGCAGCACGGAGACCACCCACAAGTGCGACCTGTGTGACAGGGACTGCCATTCGCGCATCAGCCTGTTCAGCCACAGGCGGTGCTGTTCCAGCAGAGTAGACGTTTAGGATTCTCTTCCATGGTCATCATAGACCGACGGAGGCCGACGAATGTTTGAAAATTTAAACGCATCAACTGTTTATGTCATTTTTTTTTTCGGGATTAAAAAAGCCGACAAACTGTAAACATTCCACATCTTGTGTGATGTGACAGAGCAGGACAAGGGGATGAGCCGGATGTGTTGCGGGCTGCTGGAAGAGCCTGACATGAATTCCTCAGGTCAGTCTGCCTCTAAACCCTTATCAGAATGTGCTCAGGAAAATCCAAAAAGTTGATGCTACACTTTTGTGCAAATCTAATTTGAAGAAACAGTCTTTGCTCCCTGTGGGTCAGACCAGCACCTGTGTATCAATGTGTGAATGTGTGTGTGTGTGTGTGTGTGTGTGTGTGTGTGTGTGTGTGTGTGTGTGTGTGTGTGTGTTTAAGCGCCTTCTCGTTCAGCCTGACTTGTTCAGCTTGAAATGGGAAAAATTGCTTGGGAAATATAATTAACATTCCATTCAAACACTAATCCCATTGAAAATGAATTTGTTAGATGAGTCAGGTCACTTGTCAGGTCGGGTCATTTTTAATCCATATATAACTGACATTTGATCCCCACACTAATCCCCATGTAATTGGAGATAATCCCCATTTAATTACATAGGTCAGGTCAGGGGTAGGTCAGGGGGCATGTTGGGTCAAAGGTCACCTGTCAAAACAAAGTTTGATGAGCGTTCCCCCTTTTTTCCTGGTGGTCCCAGCACGCTTCTAATGATGCACTCCAAGCCTGCACACATCAGCCTGCAGCATCCCACCTTATTACACAGCGGCATATCCGCTGGTTTGCTATTTCATCCGCCTCCCACCAGAACACCCAACAAAAGCCATCCTAATGTTTGACCTAAGGGCCTCAGGGTGGAAAAGACCTCGGGGCAAGCCATGCACCAGATGGTTTGATGTGGTTGAGAGACACCTCTGACAGCTCAGAGTCACTGTTGACGATGCAGAGGAGCTTGCCCAAAACCGGCAAAGTTGGCACACACTGGTTAACCTGATTGGCTCTACACATAGTGATGGCTACCCAGCCCTCACCCCGCAGGAGTAGTAAGTAGTAAGTAGTATGGTTGTTATGTGGAGAGAATGTCTCCACAACAATGCAAACAAGGAGAAAAACGACCACCTCATCAGTGTCTACAGGTCCATAAAAAGTTTTAAATGTGATTATCTAAAACCAACGCATTAATTATCCTCAAAAATGAGAAACAATCCTTGGATTCCTGCTCAATAACCTTTTAATCACCATGCGCTATAAATGCTGGATTCACAGACATGACCGAAGTCTGAATTAGTGTACATTTATTTTCAACTCAATACTTGCTGAGTTATGTCAAAATAAAAGCCCTTTATAGGGATTCAGTTTTAAGAATGGTTGTCAATTATGTGCTTTTATTGTGAAATGCAGTCAACTGTATATAATTGCCTAAAATAAGACCGACAGCCAACAGTTTTCCCTCATAATTTATAAATAAAGAACAGCGATGTAAAGGTGAGCCTGTGGAGGATGGAATCAGACGAGACAGTGAGCTGAACGACACAGAACTTTATTCATCCTCCAACACAGAAAACAGGATCCTGGGGTCTCGAGGCGATCTCCTTTTATACATCTTTATTCCTGCCCTGAGACCCAGAGTATGAGTCAATAGCATACAGTACACAAAGCATGTCTGAGACATTAACATATTAACATACAGGACACAGAGCACTACTTATTATCATCTATCGCTCCTCGGTGAACTCTGGTGTGACTCCTGTCACAGCGGGGGCACCGGCTCCTCTTTGTTACATCTAAAAAAACCCAGCGCCACAGCGCATCTATCTGCTTCCTCTTCCTTCTTCATCATTGAGTCCTCTTATCCATCTCCCCCCCGGCCTTCGGTTCTGCGTGGAGAAGTCCCTAATATGTGCCACCATACAGCCCCCACTCCCCCAAACACCCAGAAAGGGCCCTAATCCTGTGGTCCTTTGGGCTTGAGCCGGTGCCTGTAGCGGCTGTAGCGGGGAAAGGCTGGTCTGGCCAAAGCGCTCTCCTGGCGAAGTGTGTGGGAGGGGACGTTGGTCTGTAGAGGGGAAGAGGGTGGGGAGGGAACAGGGTTAGTTTCGCGAGCACAGTTCTCAGCAGGGGAACACCAACTTGTGGAACCACCGTAGGTGGGCATCTGCACCGGGGACCTTGAGCCAGCACCACCTGTTCGTCTGCCAACCAATAAGCATGCTTAAGCCTGTCAATGCAGATGGTTTCCTTACGCCCCCCAAGTCTAACACAAAATACTTTGCCCCAGTTTCCAGTACTCTGAACGGGCCATCATATGGCGGGTGCAGCAGGGTTCTGTGTGCATCGTGCCAGACAAAAATTAACTTGGAGCTCTGTAAGCTCTTTGGAACGAAGGTGTGGGGAAAACAATGGTACGCCGGGCCCCAGCACGTTAGCAGCCCCAGTACTGTAAAAAAATTGCATGGGCTGATCGGTCCTGGGTGCGGGGTTTTCAGGCAAAAATTCTCTGGGGATCCGCAATGGCTGAGAAAAAATGAGTTCTGCTGGGGAGGCTGTCAGATCCTGCACAGGTGCAGAGCGCAACCCTAATAGAACCCAAGGCAGGTGGTCGACCCAATTTACATCCTTCAGTGAGGCTCTGCGCGCTGCTTTAAGTGACCTATGAAAACATTTGCATAACCCATTAACCTGGGGGTTGTACGCGGTGGTGCGGTGGGTTTTGACCCCCAGACTATTGGCCATCGTGGACCAGATCTCTGAAACAAATTGCGGGCCCTTGTTGGAAATGAACCGTGCAACCCAAGAAGACTAAAAAGCGCGAGCAACCTCAGCAGACGTGGTGGAAGCCAGCAGGACCACTTCAGGCTAATGCGTGGTGTGGCCCCTGATTGTCAAAAGGCGTGTGAAACCTTGCAACAGCGGAATGGGGGCCACCAAATCCATGTGGACGTGGTCAAACCTCCTGGCAGGAATTTGAAAGGGCTTGAGGAAGGGAGGGAGCTTGGAATGACCATGTGTGGGCGGTCGGTGGAGACGTCGCAGAGCAAGGGGGGCACCCTTCTTGTACCACCCTCCTCTTCAGTTTTAACCCAGTAGGCGCAGACTGGAGTGTGCAAATGTCTGCATCCCTGGTTTGCTCCGTGGCCATGGCGGGGAAATCTATTCCCATGTAGACTGGGGAGACTAACAAGCGCGACAGGCAGTCAGCCATGACATTAAACTTACCAGCTACATGTTGAATGTTGGTAGTGAAATCCGAGATCGTGGCCAAGTGCCATTGCTGCTGAGCCGACCATGGTTCAGAGACTTTTGACACGGCATATGTAAGTGGTTTATGATAAACGAAGGCGGTGAACTCGCCCCTCTCCAGCCAAAACTGGAAAGGGCGCGTCGCCAGGTGGACAGCCAACAATTCTTGGTCAAACGTGCTGTATTTGCGTTCGTTGTCATGCAAAGTATGGCTGAAAAACGCGAGTGGCTACCATGAACCAGAGACGTACAGCTCCACCACTGCCCCTATGGCAATGTCAGACACATCTGTGGTGAGTACTATCCGTGCTGACTGGGTGGTGTAGAATAGCAAAGCTGCATTAGCCCACCTGAGGCCGCAGGTGAAGACGTGGCTGGACCCTCTTCACTTTGCATATCAGCCCCATTTAGGAGTTGAAGATGCTGTCATCTACCTGCTGCAATGAGCCTATCTGCACCTGGATGGCGGAGGAGACACTGTGAGAATCACTTTTTTTGATTTCTCCAGTGCCTTTAACACCATCCAGTCACTGCTGCTGATGGGGGTCAACAGCTCTGTGATCTCCTGGATTACTGACTGCCTGACAGGCAAGACACAGTTTGTCTGGCTGGGCAGTGTCTTGTCTGGAGTGGTGGCAAGTGATATGGGAGCTCCACAGGGGACTGTGCTCTCTCCTTTTCTCTTCACCTTATACACCACTGACTCTCAGTACAACACTGAGTCATGCCACCTGCAGAAATTCTCTGATGACTCAGCTGTTGTTGGGTGTATAAGAGGGGGAGAGGAGGGGGAGTACAGGGCACTGGTAGACAGATTTGTGGAGTGGACAGAACAGAATCACCTGAGACTGAATGTCAGCAAGACCAGAGAGATGGTGATTGACTTCAGGAAGAAGAGGACGCCTTCTCAGCCATTGCAGATTGGAGGGGGGGGATGTATATATGTACAAATATCTGGGTGTCATGATCAGCAACAGGTTCAACTGGAGATCCAACACCGATGCTGCAGACAAGAAGGGGATGAGCAGACTCTACTTCCTGAGGAAGCTGAGATCCTTCAACATGTGTAGCAGGATGCTGGAACTTTTCTACCAGACCGTTGTCACCAGTGCCATCTTCTTTGCTGCTGTCTGTTGGGGTAGCAGTATCAGGGCCAGAGATACCAACAGACTTGACAAGATTATCAAGAAGGCTGGTTCTGTAATTGGTCTCAGATTTGAGACCTTTGAGACAGCGGTGGAGAGGAGAAAACTAAAGAAACTGTGATCTATCACAGACAATCCTGATCACCCCCTCCACCACCCATTGTGTTTATATATGTATATATTTACTCCATCTAGCAACAATGCTCCACACTGTGTCTGTTTATATATTCATATATTTATTCAATCTAGCAACAATGCTCCGCACTGTGTTTATATATTCATATATTTATTCCATCAAGCTACAATGCTCCGCACTGTGTTTATATATTCATATATTTATTCCATCTAGCTACAATGCTCCGCACTGTGTGTGTTTATATATCTACATATTTATTCCATCTAGCTACAATGCTCCGCACTGTGTTTATATACTCATATATTTATTCCATCCAGCTACAATACTCCGCACTGTGTGTCTATATATATATATATTTATACTGTATGTACATATGTATACTCGCTGCTCTTGTTTTTTCTTGCCTTCTGATTGTTGCTCTGAGTGTTGCTATCCCTGTGCTGTTGCAATCCTGGAATTTCCCCATTGTGGGACTAATAAAGGCTTATCTTATCTTATCTTATCTTATCTTACCTTATCTTATCTTACCACACACTGGACAGACACCGGAGCACTTTCTCGAACAGACTGCTACAGCTTCGATGTGGAACGGCCAGGTACAGGAAGTCTTTCCTGCCGCGTGGTATTTCACTGTACAATAACTCACAATGATGTTGTATTTTGGTCATAGCTACGCTGCCACACTGCACCTTACAGTCTAACTGGTATCTCACATTTCACTCTGCTCCTGATAGTCCTGCATTGTGCAGCGGGTATGAGTCATGTATTTATACGGGTCATCATATATTAAGCTATGATGTATATAGGTTTTTATAGTAGTGTTAGTTTTACTTTCCATGGGTAATCACTTTGTCTGTCATGTGTGTGTTTCTATCATTTGGTTGTCTACAGTCATACTGCTGTTACACTGTAATTTCCCAGTTTTGGATCAATAAAGTACATCTATCTATCTATCTATCTATCTATCTATCTATCTATCTATCTATCTATCTATCTATCTACTTTTAGATTTGATTGGCGGTTGCGAGCACTGTTTTGGAGTTTGTGAAAGCCTGGACCCACTAGGGGGTCCAGTCAATGCTTTCTGCAGGCTTCTTTTTTTTTGAGCGCACCATACAGTGGTTGCAGCAGCTGGGCTGCCCAGGGCAGGAAACGGTTGTAAAATTGACGATTCCCAAAAATTCCTCATCATCTGTGGATGCAGAAAATCTGACACCACACGCATTTTATCTGGCAGTGGAATCATGCCCTCTGGTGAGATGTTGTGGCCCAAAAAATCAATCACCGGCATCCCAAACTAGCACTTTGCCAGGTTAACAATAAGCCCTTGCGCTTCCAACCGCTGGAAGACTTGTTTGAGATGGGCGAGGTGCTCCTTCTCTGATGTGCTAGCCACCAAAATGTCGTCTAAGTAGACAAAAATGAATGGCAGGTCACGGAGCACCGCGTCCATCATTCTTTGGAAAGTTTGCGCTGCTCCCTTTAACCCGAATGGCATGCGTAAAAACTCAAACAGGTCAAAAGAAGTTATTACCACTCTTTTCGGAACGTCTTCAGCGCGCACTGGAACCTCATGGTAACTGCGGACTAGGTCCACTTTTGATAAAATGCGTGTCCCGGCTAAGTGTACGGAAAAATCCTGGATGTTTGGGATGGGATACCAGTCGTATTCCGTGGTGTTGTTCAAGTGTCGGAAATCACCGCATGGCCGCCACGACCCATCGGCCTTGGGAACCATGTGCAGCGGAGATGCCCACGGGCTGTTGGAGCGCCTAACAATAAGTTAGCAAACTCTTCGTGCACGCTGGCTAGTTTAACTGCTTCTTGGTGACAAGGGCGCGTGAACACTGGCGGACCTTTCATTGCGATGAAATGCTCGACATCATGTTTGGTTACCATAGTGGAAAAGGTGGGAAACGTGAGTGCTAGAAACTCGGAAAGCAAACACTGGTACTTACCCCCTGGAGCTAGAACATTAGCATGTGTTGGTGGCACAACTCCCCAAGCTGTGCAGGGCAAGAAGGAAAAAGAGGTCGCATCCACTAAACGTCTGTTGGCAACATCGACTAACAGTCTATAAGCACATACAAAATCTGTTATGATCGGGTGAGCGCACTCCCCCTCCCGTCCTGTGGGAGTGTCCCCAGCTCCGCAGGTAATCAAGACACCTGTGTGAGTGGATGCACCTGCTGTCTCCTCGCTGCCAGTGCTTTAAAGGACCAGTGTGTGAACACTCCAGCGCTGGCTCGTTGGGTATACTGCCATACTGAAACTAAGTAAGTAAAAGTGTTTAGTGTCTTGGAACCCAGAGAAATAACTGTCTCTCTCTTTCTCCTTCCCAGGTTGCTGCCATCTCTGTGGTGTGTCCTTGGGGTTTTGTTGTGTGCTCACCTGCTCCTTCATCTTCATCAGCTTCTCTCCTGATCGCCTGCTCCACCCGGTCAGACTTCCACCAAGCCTTCTCTCCTGCAACATCTGCTCCTATTCATCCTAGCCTTCCTGGGTTCCTTGATGGGCTCTCTGCTCTCACTCGTAAGAATTCCTTAAGATTTATTATTACCTGCCTCCCTCCTTGCTCAAATCTGCTCTCGTCTCTCCCATTACAGGCTGGGTGCTCCTCTGGCGAGTGAGGTGTTTTTCCGCTACATTTGCATCATCCTTTTCAATAAAATTGCATTTAAACTTTGCCTCTCAGTGTTGTGTGTTCTCCCTGGTGTAGCATCTTGCACGTGGCTGATTTTGCTAGTAATCATGACAGAACGTGCCAGCCATGAATTTGGCTTAGCAGGTGCTACATCAGCGGAACACTCCACCCTTTTCTGCCTCGACGCTACGGAGAGGCCGATGGCTGTGCTGACTGAACAGCTGCAGACCATTACACAGCAGCTGAGCACGGTCACTGAACATAGATAGATAGATAGATAGATAGATACTTTATTTTGAACAAAAAAGTATAACAAAAACAAAACAAATGACAAATGCAATAAAGTAACAGTATACAGTGTTCGAAAGGGAGAAGGAAGAAGTGAACACTTATTAATTCCATCTCCTCTTTTCCATAAATACATTCATGTGAATTATATACAAATTACCACATTTAAGACCCCAAGTAAACAATTAACTATATTTTGTACATATCAACATTAACACTCATCCATCCCAACATACATACAGTCCATACATCAAAACCAGCCCCAAACAATACAGATATACATAGTTAGTTGGGAGTTGATTATTAATTGCCCTGTACATTACTTGTGCTGTCTTAAATTTAACTAAATCAATGAACTTTATGACATGTGACTTTAAAAACAACAAATTGGTATGGTCTCTATATCCTGCATTGTTTATTATCCTTATAGCTCTTTTTTGTAATGTGCATATTGACTGCAGGTTGGTCTTGTAGGTGTTTCCCCAGACTTCTACACAGTAGTTAAGATAAGGTAGAAACAGTGAATTGTACAATAAGGCCAATGATTTATAGTCCAAGATGTGTCTTGTCTTCCCCAGTATGCCTATACATTTTGCCAACTTGGCCCGGATGTGACTGATGAGAGGTTTTCAGCAGATTTTATTGTCTAGCGTCACCCCCAGAAACTTATTTTCCTGTACTGTTTCTATTCTGGTATCATCTATCGTTACCATTATTTCATGATTTATTTTATAATTTCCAAACAACATAATCTTTGGGGTTTTTTTAGATTTAGAGATAATTTATTTTTGTTGAACCACTGCGTTAACTTTTTCATTTCAGTTGTGACCACCTCTAAAACCTGCTGCAAATTCTCACCAGTGCAAAGCATATTTGTGTCATCCGCAAACAAAATAAATTTCAGAATTTTTGATACTTGGCATATGTCATTTATATACAAAATAAAGAGTTTGGGTCCCAAAACTGACCCCTGGGGCACACCACAAGGGATGTTCATGAAGGCTGATTTGTGCTCACCAATTTGTACAAATTGTTGTCTGTTACTTAAATAACTTTCCACCCAACTCAGTCCGACCCCTCTTATCCCATACCTTTCCAGTTTCCTTAGTAGTATTCTGTGGTCAATGGTGTCAAAAGCTTACTTTAAATCTATAAATACTCCTACAGCAAACTTTTTTTATCTATACAACTAGCAATTTCTTCTATAAGTTCGATCAGTGCCAAAGATGTAGATTTATCTGCTCTAAAACCATACTGGCTGTCTGTAAGGAGGTTGTGTTTTTCAGTGAAATCATCCAGTCTCTTAGTGAAGATTTTTTCAAGTATTTTGGAGAATTGTGAGAGTAAAGAGACTGGCCTGTAATTTGTGAAGCGATGACTGTCTCCTGTTTTGTATAGAGGTATTACTTTTGCTATTTTCATTTTGTCTGGAAATGTACCAGTTTGAAATGACAGGTTACAGATGTGGGTGAGTGGCTTAACAATTCCTTCAATTACTTTTTTCACTATTGTCATGTCAATTTCATTCCAGTCCGTTGATTTTTTGTTCTTAAATTTACTCACAGTCTCGATGATTTCCTTTTCAGTAACTGCACCCAAAAAGATTGTGTTTGGATTTCTATCTTCTATTTCATTTACAGAACCACTGTAGTTTGTTTTTGGTGTCACTATTGATTTTGCTAATTCAGGACCAACGTTTACAAAAAATTTATTGAAACCACTGACCACATCCTCCATATTATTTATCAAATTGCCATTTTCAATAAAATATTCTGGATAATTAGCATTCTTAGGTCAATTACTAATAATCCCATTGAGTACTTGCCGTATTCCTCTTAAGTTATTTTTATTATCCTCTAATATTCTGTTGTAATATTCTTTCTTACAGGTCCTCATTATATTAGTGAGCTTATTTTTATATCTTTTATATTTGATCTCAGCCTCCACCATTCTGCATTTAATGAATTGTTTATATAATGTATTCTTGTTTTTACATGCATTTATTAACCCTTTGGTGACCCAAGGAATATTTTTTTGTTGTTGTCTGTCACTGTATTGTTTTATAGGACAGTTTTTATTGTACAATGATTGAAATATTTGTAAAAAATTATCATATGCTTCATTTATGTCATTTTCATCATAAACTATCTTCCAATTTTGTATTAATAATTCCTTTGTCAGTAAATACATAGATTCTTTGGTTCTTGTTCTTTTATATTTAATATTTTTGGTATACTTTTTCTTCCTATAATCACATTGATAGACAACAAAAATCGTCAGGTGGTCACTGATATCATTCAATAAAAGCCCACTCCTGATATTATTTTCCATAATGTTTGTGAATATGTTATCTATTAGTGTGGCACTGTGTGACGTGATTCTGTTAGGTCCGGTAATTGTTGGATGTAAGCCCATACTGTACATTGAGAAAAATGTCAAAGATTTCTAAGAAAAAAGTTGAAAATTTATTGTAAAAGTCACAAATTTATGTCGGAAAAAGCTTACAGATCTGTGAGAAAAGTGAAAAAATTTACAGGAACAAAACTTACAAATTTATGAGGAAAAAAGCTGCAAATTTGTGAGAAAAACATTGCAATTTTTTTTTTTTTTTTTGCATTTTTGCTTAGAATTGGGAGTTCAAAGTCATTTTATCATTTCTATAACAAGACAGGCTTTAGAAAGGTGTATGATGATATGGGGGGTGATTCTCTCAGGTTGGGGGGTAGCCATTCAGCCTATTTAGTACACAGACAACCTCCGGCCATGCGCACAGTGAAGTTATGGTCTGAGGAGGCAATGGACGCTCTAAAGGACTGCTTTGAAACCACTGCCTGGGAGCAGCTCTGCGATCCACATGGTGAGGACATCGATGGCCTCACTCACACCATCACGGACTACATCAGCTTCTGTGTGGACAACACCGTACCCACCAAGACCATACGGTGTTGCTCAAACAACAAACCCTGGATCAACCCTGAGATAAAAACACTTCTGAGAGAGAAGAAGAGGATCTTCATGTCGGGGAACAGGGAGATGCTGAAGTCCGTACAGAGGCAGCTGAGGAGGAAGATCAGAGAAGGCAAGGACAGCTTCAGTAAGAAGATGGAGGACAAACTGCAACAGAGCGACATCGGTGGGGTCTGGAGAAACCTTAAAACCATCTCTGGGCTCCAGAATACCTCCTCCCAGGCCACGGGGCCAGGGAGTGGGCGAACAATCTAAACCTGTTTTTTAATAGGTTTGACACCCCCCCCCCCCTCGACTGCACAACAACCACTGCTGCCTCTACAGTCATCGAGACCTGCTGTCCACACCCCACTCCACCAACACCCCACCACTCCCAGCACACAGCCCCCCAACCTGACCCTCACTAAGACCCAGGTGAGGACGGAGCTGAGGAAGATCAAGGTGAGGAAGGCCTCGGGTCTGGACTGCATCAGCGCGAAGCTCCTCAAGTCCTGTGCAGACCAGCTGTGTGGGATTGTGGAGCACATCTTCAACCTGAGTCTGAAGCTGGGGAGGGTACCACAGTTGTGGAAAATATCTTGTGTGGTACCTGTACCAAAAACTTCCCACCCCAAAGACCTGAACAGCTACAGACCAGTGGCCCTGACGTCTCACATGATGAAGACCCTGGAGAGACCGCTCCTTGCTCACCTCCGCCCCCTGGTGGGACAAGCGATGGATCCACTCCAGTTCGTCTACCAGCATGGCATTGGGGTGGAGGATGCAGTGATCTTCCTCCTTCAGTCCCACCTGGAGAAGCCCGGGAATGCGGTGAGGATCATGTTCTTTGACTTCTCCAGTGCTTTCAACACCATCCAACCGATGATCCTGAAGGACAAGCGACTGTGCGCAGGGGTGGACCAGCACCTGTCATCATGGATCCTGGACTACCTCACTAACCGGCCACAGTTTGTGAGAACCCGGGATTGTGTGTCCGACACAATCATCGGCAGCACGGGGGCCCCCCAGGGAACGGTTTTGGCTCCCTTCCTGTTCACTCTTTATACTGCGGACTTCTTACACAACACAACACACTGCCATCTACAGAAGTTCTCTGACGACTCTGCGATCGTCGGCCTCATCTCCAACAGAGATGAAGCTGAGTACAGAGGACTTATCCAGGACTTAGTGGACTGGTGCCATCGGAACTGCCTCCAGATCAACGCGAGGAAAACTAAGGAGCTGGTGGTGGACTGCCGCAGGCAAGGACAACCCCTCACAGCACCAGTAAATATACAGGGAACAGACATTGAGATGGTGACATCCTACAAGTACCTGGGTGTTCATCTGAACAATAAACTAGACTGGTCACACAATACAGACGCACTCTACAAGAAGGGGCAGCACAGGCTGTTCCTACTGAGGAGACTCAGGTCTTTTGGTGTACAAGGGGCGCTGCTGAAGACATTCTATGACACGGTGGTGGCATCAGCCATCACTTTTGGAGTGGTCTGCTGGGGTAACGGCATTACAGCAGCCGATAGGAAGAGACTGAACAAACTGATCAAGAAAGCTAGCTCTGTCCTGGGGCAGCGCCTTGACCCAGTGGAGGAGATAGGAGAGAGAAGGATGGTGGTTAAACTGTCATCCCTGCTGGAGTCTGTGTCCCACCCTATGCAGGACATACTGAATGCACTGAGGAGCTCATTTAGCGGTGCACGACTGAGAGGTTTCGCAGGTCTATTCTACCTTCGGCTGTCAGACTATATAACCTAAGCAGGGCTGCTTGCAGAGATAGCAAAAAAACATGACGACCTAATAGTATTGAATGCAAAAGACGCAACAGACTTACACAAATGGTCCCCTCCAGTATACAACTAGGACAATATCAGTCACTATGGAGGGTGACAATATGTATGGGTACATATTCATACTATGTAGGATAACTAAATGAACAGTTATGCTGTTTATTCCATCTAGCTACAATGCTCCACACTGTGTATATATATTTATATATACTGCTCAAAAAAATAAAGGGAACACTTTGAAAGCACATCAGATTTTAATGGGAAAAAATAAGCTGGATATTGAAATTGTGGCAGGCTAGTCCAGCTTACTCAGATTAAAGGAACACTTTTTAATCTGAGTAAGATGGACTAGCCTGCCACAATTTCAATATCCAGCTTATTTTTTCCCATTAAAAACTGATGTGTTTTCAAAGTGTTCCCTTTATTTTTTTGAGCAGTATATTTATGTGTACATATGTATATTCACTGCTCTTATTTTCTTATCTTCTAAATTATTGCTCTGAGTGTTGCTATCCCTGTGCTGTTGCAATCCTGGAATTTCCCCGTTGTGGGACTAATAAAGGTTTATCTTATCTTATCTTATTTAAAAGGAAAAACATGCGACTGTGTAACTGAGATAGCAAAGGAGAGAACTGTCTGAGGAGCTCAGAAAGAGACCATAGAGAACCATGTTAAATGTAAAGGCTACAGGACCATCTGCAAACAGCTTCATGTTCCTGTGATCGCAGCTGATGATATTATTATTAACAAGAAGGTCCATGGGACTTTTAAAGTGTCACACTGAAAAAAACGTTGACAGCAGAGGGTGCTGTAAGACTGGCGGAAGCACGGACACAGGTTTGTAGTAGGCATGGCTTATCAGCAGAAATCAGTAGTGATGTTGGGTAAAAAAAAAACAGCCTGACAGCTCCAAGTCCACAGCCGGGTCACCACAGATGTGTTGTTTTCACTGCAGCAGCTGCATAAACACAGCTGGAAGGTCTGGATGAAGGACCAAAATCATGACCGCAAATTAATCAAGTTCTGCAAACAGTCCTCAGAGCAAATACTTTGTGGGGGCAGTGAAAGCAGACCAGAGTCATGTGTCCACAACATGAGGGGCTTTTCTTTTTCACCCTTTACACTCTGAGAGAAACAAACACAAAACACATGGTGACATGATCAGGACATTGCGGCCATGCTCTGTAACTCTCAGTGAGACTTTTGCACCTGTCCACAGGTATTTTGGTCCACTGCTCCAGCTGTCTTAGGTTTGAAGGCTGTCTTCTCCAGACTCGTTCCACAGATGTTCAACAGGATTTAGACCAGGGCTCACAGAAGACCCCTTCACAATAGTCCAGTTTTTGTTCTAATCCATTCTTGGGCGTTTTGGCTCGTTATCCTGTTGGAGAACCCATGACCTGTGACTGAGATCAAGCTTTCTGACACTGGGCAGCACATTTTGCTCCAGGATGCCTTGAAAGTTGAGATTTGATTGTTCCCTACACAGCTTCAAGACACCCTGTGGCAGAAGCAGAAAAGCAGCCTCAGAACATAACAGAGCCTCCTCCATGTTTACGTAGCGCTGATGTGACTGGCCCAAAAGCTCCTGTTTTGTCTCATCAGCCCAAAGAACAACTCCCAGAAGCTTTGGGGCTTATCAGCATGCGACTGGCTGTTTTTAATGTTTTTCTGTCAGTAGTGGAGCCCTCCTGGTCTCATTCCATGGAGTCCATTATTGTTCAAAATGTGACCTATGGTGTGATTAGAAGGTAACGTACCTTGACCTTCAACTTGAATGATTTTGGATGGTTTCTTACAACATACACTATTCTTCTGATCAGCCCAGGGTTGCATTTCCTCCTGCGTCCATGTCCTGGGGGGTTGGCTACAGCCCTTCTAATATTTGATGATGTTGACAACTGTGGACACAGTATGGAATGAATGGCTGATGAAAAGCTTGAAGACATCTGCGATGTTAATTCCAGGACACGCCTTAGGTTAACATGTCCCTGTGGTCACATTATTTTACATCTTTTCTCAGGTATCATCATTTTGGTCAAGGCCAGTTTCATTAGTTTTTTTTTTTTTTTTTAAACTAGTACAGTGCCTGGTCACGTGAACATATAAGGTGTTGTTCAGTCCTAGAATTCTGGTCACATGACCATATAAAGTGTTGTTCAGTTCCTGCTGAACTGAATAACACCTTATAAGGAGTTGTTCAGAAGTCCTTATAAGAACTCTTTATAAGGCGTTAAGAACACAGACACACTATACTCTGATTTGAGTTCACGTGACCATATAAGGAGTTGTTCAGTACAACACCTAATAAGGAGTTTGGCTGCATGTCCACCAAACACGTTTTTTGTTGCCTTCCCGCCCTGAATGTCTTTTTTTTCAGCGTTTGTGCACTGTGCTCTGGAAAAAAAAATGTCTGTGACCTGTATCCCAGCAATAGCTTGTCACTCACAGCTCAGCACTTCCACGTTTCCTATGGTCAGACTTTCTACTGATTTTTTTTAATAGCAGTCTCTAAATAACAATGGACAAGAAACATATTCTAGCATTGGTAGCAGCTCTGGATGCAAAATATGATGACACTGAAAACAGGAGTCTGAGTACAGACTGTACCGGTGTCCTATGTCCCATTCTTCCTTATTCTGACTGGCTGCTTAGAAAGCTCTGACACTGACGATTTCACCTGTAATTTGAAAAGTTGAAAATGTTTCAGCTCCAAGCGTCCTGAGCACTGCGACAAAAAGCGGCCACCGCCGAGAGCGTAGACGCTGGACTAAATAGAGAATGAATAAAAAATAGTTGCCCACAGTGGAAAAAACACGTTTGGTGGACATGCAGCCGTATACTTGTATGTGCTAGGAGTTATTCAGGACTCCTTATAAGACCTCCTTATGTAAGCAGTTGTTCTTATTTGGTCACATGACCGACCAACAGTGATCTGTGTGGAGTTTGCATGTTCTCCCCGTGTCTGCGTGGGTTTTCTCTGGGATTCCTCCAATTTCCTTCCACATGCCAAAAACATGCAAGTTAGGTTAATTGGCATCAAAGTGGGGATTCTAAATTGTCCTTAGGTATGACTGTGAGAGTGAATCATTGTCTGTCAGCCTCTCTGTGTTGCCCTGCGATGGATTGGTGATCTGTCCAGGGTGTACCCTGCCTCTCGCCCAAAGATGCTGGGATAGGCTCCAGCCCCCCCCACGACGCAAAAAGGATTAAGCAGAAGAAGATGGTTGGATGGACCATGTAAGGACTTCCTGCTGGGGCCTTTTTAGGAAGACCCTGTTCTGGAGCTCAGCTAGGGCCCATATTTTTAAGATTTTATCCCACCAGCCTCCAGAGTCTGCCCTATGAATTTCAGCCACCAACTCCTTTTCCACCTCTGTGTTTATTTAATAGCTCCCCTATGGATGTTCAATAAAGATTTCTCTTCCTAAACTTCCACATATCTGGAGAGGCTGAAATTTACAGGGGTTATTTGGGCTTAATATCATAGCCATAAATCCAAATTTTCAGCCTCCAAATCCCAGTGGTTATACCTTTTCTACCGCTGTGTTCATTTAGCTCCCCTATGGACGTTCAATAAAGATTTTCTCTCCTAAACTTCCACATATCCGGGGAGGCTGAAATTTGGGGATTCACACCCTTGTAACCTCTGCAAAGTATGCATCAAATCTGAGGTCAGTCTGACAAACGGTTAGAGAGATATGGGAGGAACAGACAGAATAACAGACAGAGAGAGAATCCTTGCATTATAATATGGTGATTCTGTTGAATCAAATTTCAAAAGCAAGGCCTGATTGTCATTTTTAAACTTTCAGAAAATGCTTCTTTATTATTATGTTTGTCAGGTTCAAGGTATTTCAATGACCACTGTGTGATTTTCTTTCTTTTAACGGAACGGTACCAACAAATTTGTCTGTGTCCGTACCAGTCTGCTGTCCCTCATTTTCAGGCTCTGGTATGTTCTGAGGCTCCATTCAGGTTTAGTTTTCTATAGTGTCATTAGTGTCTGTGGTGGTCTGATGGTCCGCCAGAGCAGTCTGTGTGAGTCTGCTCCACCATATGTGACGTGCTGTGATGTTTTGATCCCAGGCACGTGTGGACTCAGAATCTCTGGCAGGACTCCAGAACCACACAGCTGTGCAAATGACAGCTGCACCACGCAACACTGAAGCTGAAGTGAAGGGGGGGGGGGGAGTCAAGTGTAATGTTTTTAGAAAAATAAATTAATTAACTGACATTGCCTGTTGAACATAACAGAATTTAGAAAGGAGTTAATTGATGTGTAGAAGGTTGGAGAACCTGAACCTTTCTCAGCTCCTTTAGAACCAGCTCCCTGTTTGTTTCAGCAGGTGTGATGAGCTACATTTACTCAGCTGGACTTAAACAACCTTTTCATGACAAAACTGTACTAACACAGCAATAAACTATCCACATAAATTAATGCTCAGTTCTTCATTTCAGCCTCCCTGATCTTCAGAGTGGGAACAACTGTACCGTCATTAAACAGTGCTGTGGAGCTCCGTTTCTCTGCACACGTGTTTGTTGAGCAGCAGATCCACTCTTATTTTCACAAAGGTTTTTAAAAGCACAGTTACTTGTAAATGTCCAGCTGTGCTTTGATGTCTTGGTTAGACAAACCCAGTCTGGCTTCAAGTACCAACTCGATCAGCTGCAAACAACAGGCATCCCCAACAAAATAATGTGCGGTGTGTTATGTCCATAATGTAGGAAGGAAGAGTGAGTCTCACCTCGGTTAACAAGGGTTTATTATATACAACTATGTACAGAGGCTTACGGCACTCTCCTGCTGGCCAGGTGGCTCCACGACCAAAGAGGCAGAGCCTCTTCCGCCCACTCTTTTATACCCTGGGCGGCATCACCACCAGAAACCGGTAGTAGCCACCCCGGTCTATCCCATGACCAACCTGGCCGCCATCTTTGTAATACCAGCCTATTTACACACATAACATTTTTCCCCCTCATAAAAACACCAAGCACACAAATAACCCACCCAAATTTATCACCTGACACACACACTAATCCAAAAATATGTACAGAAAATAAACAACCACCTCTCCACTCACACAACTAAGGCTGAGGGGCTGGGTAGGCTGAGAGTTACTCCTCGCTGCGACCTCGTCAAACCTCCGTCACACCTGTGTCTAAGACTGGGCTCCCGTTCGTATTCTTCATCGTCTTTGTAAGTCTATTCCTTCTGAGTCTGTTATCCTGTGTCCATAGTCACAGTCGTGCTTTCGCCCCTCATGGCTGTTATTTTGTCATTCATGTCTTTTTGTTAATAAAATATGCAAACTCATCGGCTGGCTTTCGGCGTCTTATTGATGGCTTGTGAGGGCCATCGTTGACAGGAACAGGAGAATACACAAACAAATAATATTAGGCCATGTTTCTAACTGAAAGTGATCCCTTTAAACACATTAAAATACATGCAATAAAGCACAAGACAATTCCTATAGGCGGCCCCCCCAAACCAACTCCCACCCCACAATGGGCACACAGAGTAAAAACGCATAAAAGGGGCAACACAAATAAAACAATCCAATTAAACCAAATTCCAATAAATACTTAAAATCCAACCAATACCAGTCACACCAGCCAGGCAAACTCTAGAAAAATGCTAATGTACATTCACACAGAGAAGCCATCGGCCAGGCTAATTAAACCCCAAATTCAACACAATTTACCAGGGTCGAACACATCTTACCCCCCAAAATTGGGCACATTAAACAATATTTCAATAAAATTTCTTTCAAAATAGCACATACCTTTGTACATAGATGAGCCCCACTGGTCAGAACAACACACACAGAAAATATACTATACAAAGAGCTCAAATTTCTCAAATTCCCTTACTTTCTTTTTTTTTTTTTTTAATTTACCGGGTTACCAAATAGGAAAACCAACATAAAACATGGACTGAAGAAACAACACAAACATGCAAAATAAAACCCTCAGTCCCCGGATAGATCCCTTTCAAGGGGTCTCCATCTCTTCACATCAGGGCTCCTGCTGCGCCGTCTCCTCTCCACCTCCGGTAGCCGCAGATCCCTCAGGTGTTTCCAGACATGGATAGACCTGCGCCCAACTTCCTCCATCCGACCAGGCTCCACCTGGAACCACCTCTGGTTGTCCTGCTGTTCGCGTGGACTATGATCTCTGCATACTTGAGCATCAACCTTGGACTTCGAAGGAGCCCACTTCCTTTTCATCAGATCGCCAGTCCTGCGACTGGCCCCCAACTCCAGCTGCTCCGACACGCGGGCGCTCCTGGGTCTCCTCTTGGTAGGTCATCGCTGGGAGCACTTTACTATAACCACGCTCTGCGGTCTAGCCCCGTTTTCTCCCAGTGTTGGCACCTCGTCCTGATGAGCCTCATCGGGGGTCCTGTTGTGCCATCCAGCACCCTGATCCAGGGCAGCCTGTGTGATGGCATCCGGTCCATCCCGAGAGGTCTCCGCGTGGCGCGGTGTGTGCACTCCAAAATTCACATTGACCATCCAGTCTGAATCCCACACCTCAGCGCCCTCCAAGGCAGGTACAGGTCGGCCCCACAGTCCACATCCAGACCATTCTTCACCGGAGACGTTCACACTCCCGTGTCCACTAAGAGCGGGACCTCAACTCCATCCAACGTGACGTTGCACCCAATTCTCCCTGTCGTCTCCAGGGAGACAGTGTGCTCAACTGTCGGAGTCTTCTGCGCAGCACCTGAATCTCTCCCACGGCTCCTTTGTACGAAGTTTTCGCACACCCTGGCAAAATGGTTTAAAAGACCGCATTTGCCACAATGCTTTCCTTTCACCGGGCACACTCTGGACTTATAGCGGTGCTCAGTGGACCCACATCCATAACATTTTGGCATACCAGGGGCAGACCTTATCCTGACCACGGAGGCAAAATCCTCCTCTCCGCACTCGTCATCACAAGGGTCCAGATGCAGTGCCTCAGCGCAAGACACATTCTTCTCTAGAGGGGCCCCTTCAGTTAGGCCCCTCGCAATGGTCTCTGCTGCCTCGTACTGCTGGGCGAGCTCAACATCCTCCACTAACATCATCTCTCCTGGGTGAATCAACAACCTGGACCTGGCCACCGTGCAACAAACATGCTCTGCCAACTGGTCCCGAATCATCTCATCCTCCAGGGTCCCAAATCTGCATTCCCTCGCCAGCTCTCGGAGGTCCTCCACGAATCTTTGCACAGGCTCTCCCAACCGCTGGTGGCGCTGTCAAAATTGAATGCGTTGCACAATGATGTTCTCCGGCGCCTTAAAATAGCGTGCCATTAGCTGCACCACATTGTCAAAACTGTCCGCTCCTCCCAAATTCTCAAGAATCCTCTGCCCTTCCATTCCTAAATTATGTACTAACACAGCTCGTGCACAGAGCTTCTCCATATCTCCCAAACCCAGTGCAACAAGATAGTTGGTAAAGGCAGTGAACCACCAAGGCCATGGCATGAGCGGCTCGCCCGGAGCCTCGAGGAATGGCCAAAAGCTAGCAATAGAGCGTTCCATTACCGCTTTTACCTCGTCGCCATTTGTTATGTCCATAATGTAGGAAGGAAGAATGAGTCTCACGTCAGTTAACAGGGGTTTATTATATACAATACACAACTATGCACAGAGGCTTACGGTACTCTCCTGCTGGCAAGGTGGCTCCACGACGAAAGAGGCAGAGCCTCTTCCGCCCGTTCTTTTATACCCTGGGCGGTGTCACCACCGGAAACCGGTAGTAGCCACCCTGGTCTATCCCATGACCAACCCGGCCGCCATCTTTGTAATACCAACCTATTTACATACATAACACAGTGCTCCTCGGAGCCTGTAATCTAATGATACCACTCGTAGCTGCTAATATGGAAGTGGCGGACACACCCTTTCCCCACCTGAGACAGGCCTGCTAGCTTAGGGGTTGGCTGACCTCTCTTCACAATGACCAGCTTTTCTTGAAAAATCCATCATTTTTTAAAATATCAGCGATAATCATTTTGCACTCCCTTGTCAGCCATTGTGGGAGGAAAAACAGCTATTATATTTAAACAAATATATTGTAGCTGCTTAAACAAGTTGTTGCACGCACATTTTGCCAGCTACCACAACAGCTCACATACGTCTGCCCTATGTCTGCATAAGTTTGCATCTGGAATGCATCTTACAGAGGTGGTTTGCATAATGTCAAGACTGTTGCATAGTGTATATACAGTTGGGCAAAAAAGTATTTAGTCAGCCACCAATTGTGCAAGTTCTCCCGCTTAAAAGATGAGAGAGGTCTCCAATTTTCATCATAGGTATACCTCAACTATGAGAGACAAAATGAGAAAAAAAAAATCCAGAAAATCACATTAAAGGATTTTTAATGAATTAAATGGTAAATTACTCAGTAAAATAAGTATTTGGTCACCTACAAACAAGCAAGATTTCTGGCTCTCACAGACCTGTAACTTCTTCTTTAAGAGGCCCCTCTGTCCTCCACTCGTTACCTGTATTAATGGCACCTGTTTGAACTCGTTATCAGTATAAAAGACACCTGTCCACAACCTCAAACAGTCAGATTCCAAACCCCAGTATGGCCAAGACCAAAGAGCTGTCAAAGGACACCAGAAACAAAATTGTAGACCTGCACCAGGCTGTGAAGACTGAATCTGCAATAGGTAAGCAGCTTGGTGTGAAGAAATCAACTGTGGGAGCAATTATTAGCCCAAGTGTGCAGGCTGGAGCGGGGATCCTGTGACGGCGGTGTGATTTAATAAACTCTACTTAAAACTCTCAGTTCGCAGTTTATTATTATTTTGCCGCCGCACCAATGATGGTTTTGTATGACTCTATAACCCTCAGAAGCTCCTGTGGTGTTTGGACTTGATGACTTGCCGTAGATGGTGTGATGACATGGGGAGCTCACCGTGGGGATACAGCGCAAATATTCTGTATATAGTTAATTGTGCGCTGAATAAAGGAACGTGCGGTCAACATTTGCTGTCTGCACCTCATTCTTAAACGTAACAGTCCCAGCATTTAAAAAAATCCCTAAAAACCCATCTGTTCAACGCTGCATTCACTTATTGAGACTTTTTTCCTCCCCATGTAAAGCGTCTTTGAGTGTCTTAAAAAGTGCTATATAAGTATAAAGTATTATTATTATTATTATTATTATTATTATTATTATTATTATTACCTCCGCCAAGGAGGTTATGTTTTCATCAGCGTTGGTTTGTTTGTCTGTCTGTTTGTTAGCAAGATAACTGAAAAAGTTATGGACGGATTTTGATGAAATTTTCAGTGTGTGTAATGTCACGGGGAACAGATGATTACATTTTGGTGATGATCTGAGAGTATATCTCCACCAAGGGCTTTGTTTGTATTTGTGCAGCAGGATTACACAAAAACTACTGGATGGATTTGGATGAAATTTTCACCACAGGTGGTTCTTGGGCTACAGAGGAACCCATTACATTTTGGTGATGATCTAAGAATGCATACCTCAGCCAAGGCTCTTATCTTCTCACAGTGTGTTAGCAACACTGATGGACAGACTTTGATGCCATTTTCACCACAAGTGGCTATTGACCTACACACAAACCCATTACATTTTGGAGGTGATCCATGGCAAACGGAAAGAGCCTTGGCGGAGGTATGCGCTCTATAAGTGCTTTTCTAGTTATTATTATTACACAGGGTTACAAAAATAATTTTTTTGTAAGTTGTCTGTGTTTTTGCAACTGATTTAAGTCAATTTTGCACCGCTGAATCTGAAAATGACATCTGTTTCCCTCGATCAGGTGCTAAATAAAAACCTGTACTTAGTACTAACTTAGTACTGTGCATGTAAGTACATGTAAATTGAATATTATGTCATCAGTGTTCAAAATTCAGAGAATTTTAAGACATAAAAAAGAATTTTGCATCATATAAAGTGAAAATACCTGTACATGTAAACAAAAATGTATAAAACAACATGTGGTCATAGTTCAAAAAGTTGACCTGATTGAGCAAAACCAATGTGATTTTTGGATTCAGCACATCAAAGTTGTCCTAAATCAGCTAAAAAATCTTAGACAATTAATTTGGTGTTGACCAGTGTTATCATCATCAACGAACTGTGGAGTTCACAGACATTTGTGGAGAGGGGCATAGTTTTTTATGGCTGCCTTTCAATTCACAAGAGCAACTTGAGGCTTTCTTGAGAAATGAGGTACTTGTCTGTCATACGATGGCCCTAGAGTTCTTACTTTCTTTGTAAGGGTGCCTTGGGACCTTCTTATGGCATACTTACTGCCATCTTACAAAAATTTTTGTGTAACCCACAGCACTCTCAAGTTGTTGGTTGGAAGATCTTACAGCTTTTGGCACACTTTGTCAGCACAAATGTCACATGAATGACATACTTCCACCTTATGAGTGCCTTACTACCGCTTTACATACGCTGTACGAATCTCCATATGATCAGGGATCTGTACGGCATTTCCTATGACTGCTGTAAGGGGCCCTCACGAACAACTTAAGGTGTTCTTGAGACATACTTACTGCAACATCTTGCATAGTTCTTACATTGTTCCTACGACATTCGTATGCCCTGTGTATGCCCTGTGATGAGGGTTTTTTTTTTTGTGGGGTTTTCATACAAATCTTTGAAAAAGACCATTGCCCTTTCCATGAACTTACGGTCTATGTTCCAATCTATCCAACTATCTAGGTTCCAAGGTTGTCATAGCCAGGAGCGGCACTGGGGTTAAGCTCCTAGTGCTCATAAAATGCTCCTTACGGCGTGCGTCTCGAAAAGCCTCTGACAACTAAGTCCAACTCCTAGCCTGCCCGTGTGGTTTAGTCTCTAAGCCCGGCGGAACTGCTTCTACTAATAGGAGAAGGGGTGAGGGCGGATCTCTGGCGCCTTAAAACCAGATGCTTCGGGTAGATGGTGGCTCGTCAACCTGGGAAGGTAGCCCATCTAGGGGAAGGTAAACCCTGATTTCAAACCTCCACTGCCTTGTGGCACACCCGGTCACGGGAAAGGCTTCGGGAGTCAACCCTGAGGAAAAATCCGGAGTCGGAGCCCCCAAGGCAGTTCTCTGTTGTGCTCAACATCGTTCTGGCAGCTCCTGCGACGACGCTGGTGCCAAACTATAGCAGCCCTGCTGTTCCTTTGGATTCATCAGTGACGTGGAGAGGGGGGACATGCTGCATGGGTAACATCTTGTCCTCCATGTTTTCCTGCCCAGGCTTGAATCCTACCAACGCCCAACGCTGGAAGGTAGAACACCGGTGTGCATCGGCCTGTTCAGCCACAGGCGGTGCTGTTCCAGCAGAGTAGACGTTTAGGATTCTCTTCTATGGTCATCATAGACCGACGGAGGCCGACGACGGTCTATGAATAGTGTATTCTCCTATGGCCGCCTTAAGAAGGCTGTAAGAAATGGTCCAAAAATTATTTGTACAGTGTTTGCAGCCATTTGTAAGGGTATTTATGACTGTAGCTAAAAACATTAAAGCCCTAATATTGACAGACCAGTAGTCTAAATGTCTGAATACAGACAGTCTCAGCCCCCAGTAGACCTCAACTTTAGCAGATGGACCTTAGAACTTCTATGATTTTTATCATTCCAAACCTAAGATAAAATAGTAAAGTCTAGGTCTTTTAAAAAAGCAGATGTGAGAAAAATAGGAGGATTCTGATACAGATACAGAATCCTGGGATGACAGGACATCTGGATTGATGGGCAGATGGCAAATTCTCCAGTTGTCCCTTGATATTTTGTTTGAGTTTTGGAACTAGTTCTGTAAAGTTTAACTTAAATAGTAACTTGGGGCCTTCGGGTGTTTTGCAGCCCAAATACTATAACTATAATTGTCTTTTATTATCTTGAATGGAACATTATCCAAAAAACCTGGTGTAGTACTGGGTTATGGTTTGTCCCACATGGTATGAAATTTGAAACTACATCGGTACCATAGCTAAAACAAACAAAAAGAGGTGCAGAAAATTACACGACTGTCATAGGAAATTATTAAAATGAACACTGTAAAAATGAAAGCACCAAAGGTGCAGATGGCTCGGTACCAGAGCCTTGGCAGAGGTATGTGTTCTCGGATCGTCACCAAAATGTTATGGGTTCCTTTCTAGCCCAAGGACCACTTCTGGTAAAAATTTCATCCAAATCCATCTAGTGGTTTTGGAGTATTCTTGCTAACACACTGTGACAAGATAAGAGCCTTGGTGGAGGTATGCGTTTTCAGATCATCACCAAAATGTTATGAGTTCCTCTCTAGCCCAAGGACCACCTCTGGTAAAAATTTCATCCAAAGCTACCCAGCAGTTTTGGAGTACACGCATGTGTGGTGAAAATAATCTACAGTTCACATGCCCATACTGTTGGTGGCACCCAAGAGCCATCAAAGTTGATTTGAACAGCTGCAATTCAAACAAAAGAAGTGCACGGTGGCAGACCTTTTAACTAACTAACTAACTAACTAACTAACTAACCTGCACTTATATAGCGCTTTTCTAGTCACAAAGACCACTCAAAGCACTTTCATTAATACTAACCCTCTATTCTAAGGGCCTATAGGAAACAAATATCTAGGGACAATTTAGAACAGCCAATTAACCTAACATGCATGTTTTTGGCATGTGGGAGGAAACCGGAGAAATCCCGAAGTAAACCCACGCAACACGGGGAGAACATGCAAACTCCACACAGATCACTGTTGGTCGGGGGCTGGGATCGAACCCACGATCCCACGATCCCCACAATCCCCCGGCCAAGGGTAAACTGTGCTGCCGCAGTGCTAACCACTGCGCCACCGTGCACCGTTTTAAATGGTGGAAGCGATGAAGGTACATGAATACAATGACAATCAAGACGAACAGAAGCTTTTTCTGTTTAGTGGCAGAGGAAGAAATCAGACGGGCAAAAAGATGGACGTTTGTTCATCCAGTATTGGTGGATTACTCAGTACTTCCCTCAGGCAGGAGTTTCCATGCACATGCACAGTACCGTTCCATTGTGTCAGGTTTCACCAGGCAGAGACCCAAAAGCAACACAGATGGAGACACAGATAGTGAACAATAATCTTTATTACATTTACTTGTGATTGTGAAATAGTACAGTGACGATCTGGCAACCCTGTGGGAAGGAGCAGAGACAGGGGTTAGAATGCTGAATGATAATATTGTGTTATTTATGTTGATTTATGCTTACAGGCTCTTCCACAGTGACGGCGGAAACAATGTGGAGAATCCTCCAAACTGGGAAGCTGGTTGGCAAAGGTGAGGGCATCAGTGATGCAGCTGGGGAAGCACTGTGTGGGGAAGAGGGGACAAAGCTGGCCAGGCCTGGGAGAAGGGGACAGAGGAATCAGGAGCAGGGAACACAATGTTGGTAAGTCAATTCATTTTGTTGAGGGGTGAAGGGAAGGGAGTGTGCACAGTCCAACTATCCAAATCCAGTCCGTAATCCAAATCCAAAATCCAAGGCAACAGTAGTCAGAGTACGGCAGGGAGAACGGGGCAAACAAGGTCCAAAACGTTACTCAGGCAGCAGGGTCTAAAGGGAGCAGAGGTCAGACACAGCAGGCACGGCAAAAGCACAGTTATTCAGGCCGGAGTGTAATCAGGCTGTGAGTCTATGCGACCAGACAGAGCAATGAAAGAACACTCCCTTATAACGGGTAACCCAAATTGGTAGCAGGTGTGCTCAGGGCTGCAGGAGAGTGCCAATTAAGGAAAGAGGGAGAGGCACTCAGAGCAGACAGAAACCGTTACAGTACGTCCCCCACGAACGCCTCCTGCTGTAACATAGGGTTTGTCAGGATGGCGGTGGTAAAAATCAGTGATGAGGGAGTCATCCATAATAAAGGACCTAGGGATCCATGATCGTTCCTCCAGACCATAGCCCTTCCTGTCGACCAAGAATTTGATCTCACACCCCCTGCAGCAGGCATCCAGGATGCGTGTCACTGTGTAGACCAGACTCCCATCAATCATCTTCAGTGGTGAAGGTGGTTTGGATGGGGGGCAGAGCAAACTGGCAAAGACAGGCTTGATGTGGGAGATGTGAATGAGGAATGGACACGGAGTGCAGCAGGTAGGTTCAGCTTGACAGATGAGGGGTTGATGATAGCTGAAATAGTGAATACGCCGACTAACCGAGGAGCCAGCTTCCTGGAATCTGTCTTAAGCAAAGGTTCTTTGTGGAGAGCCACACTCTTTGACCAACTTGACTTTAAAACTGCAGTAATAATGTTCAAAGTGAAGAATTTATCACTGCCCGCAAATATCCAAAAGTTGTTCCAAACAAGGGAGAAACGATATCATTTCAGAGGAACATGTATATTTCAAAAGCCTACAGTGAGAACAACCACCAAGCAACACTGTGTTTCAGTGCAAGGAGTCAGATTATGGAACGATTTTGGACCTGAATTAAAATCATGTACAACGCTTGGACAATTTAAACAAAAACTAAAGGAAGAAATACTCCAAACATATTTACAAGACGACATGTAAACTCACATAAGGATTGACATTTCCAGCCTGTGTTGTGTTGTAGCTTAGTTTTTCTTTTTTTGTTTTTCTTTTCTTTTTTTCTCTGTGACATTTTGTCTTAGCTTTGTTTTGAATTGTAATCGCTCTTGTCTTGTTTTCTCTTTTTTCTTTTGAATTCTTGGATGGAATATGGGTGGGCAATATAAGCTGCGGCTTCAGCCATCACCCATTTCGGATAACTCACGTGGAATTGTATAGAAGAAAGAGTCTTTGTCTAATTTGACCTTGTTGTTATATTATACAGTTTCTTTTAACCTGTACTGTATTATCCGAAATAAATTCATTCATTCATTCATAAATTCATTCATTCATTCATTCATTCAACTTGATACCCAGGAGCAGGGCGCCTGCGCTTATTTGCTCACTTCGAGTTTTCCTCCGCCGATCGCAGCAGTGCCACCTTGGTGTTTCTCTCGAAGTGCTTACAGAGTGCAATATGGGCCGCAATGGATGGAACTGCCACCTCCTCCTCACTGATGGAGAGGAGTGGGGGGTTGTAACCCAGGGAGGCCTCGAAAGGAAAGAAACAAGTAACAGCAGAGGTGGATGAATTGTGGGCATACTCCACCCACAGTAGAAAAGTGCTCCAGGCAGAGGGTTCCGAAGCCATGATTGCAGCATAACATGGCCTCCATCTACTGCGGTCAGACATGATATCTGTGGGGATGCCATGCAGCCTGACAACATGCAAAGACAGGAGTTTGGCCATATCCAAGGCCAATGGAAGCTTCGTTAAAGGCACAAAGTGTGGTACCTTGAAGAACCTGTCAATGATGGTGAGGATAACAGAGTGCCTCTTGGACAGTGGCAACCCTGTAACAAAATCCAGAGCAATGTTAGACCAAGACCAGCTAGGGATGGGGAGGGGCTGGAGCAGGCTGGCAGAAGAGGAGGAGGGGGTCTTTCCTGTGGAACACTGGGGGCAGGCTCTAACAAAATTGTGGCCATCCTTGGCCATAGAGGGCCACCAGAAGGTGTGACGAAGTGAAGAAAGGGTCCTGGCTACCCCCGGGTGACAGGTGAACTTGGCTGTGTACATCCAGTGAGTGACCTCACCCTTCACTGCCCCAGGAACAAAAAGGCTACCCTGCAGTGCCCCCCCCCCCGAGTCTAGGTCGGTTACCTGAGCCTCTCTGACATGTCCCTCAATCTCTCACAAAACCATTCCCAGCTCTACTCTCTCGGGCAGGATGGTCTCTTCACCCAAGCCGGCCGGGTCAACTGTGAACCTGTGGGAAAGGGCATCGGGCTTAATGTTCTTTGACCCTGGTCTATAGGTGAGGGGAAAATAAAACTTCCCAAAAAAACAAGGCCCATCAGGCTTGGCGGGGGTTGAGCTGGTTTGTAGAGCTAAACTTTTATGGTCAGTCCAAACCATGAAGGGTAGAGTAGAACCCTCCAGCCAGTGACACTCCTCTAAGGCCAGTTTTACCGTGAGCAACTCTCGATCGCCGATGTTATAATTTCTCTCGGCTGGGGACAAACACCGAGAGAAATATGCACAAGGGTGCAACTTATTGTCGACGACCGAGCGCTGCAAGAGAACAGCCTCCACCCCAATATCAGATGCATCTACCTCCACAATAAACTGCCGGGCAAGGTCCGGCTGGAGTAGGATGGGAGACTTAGTGAAGTAGCGCTTTAACAAGAGGAAAGCCTTGTTAGCTTCAGGTGTCCAGTGAAAAGGGAGCTTGGTGGAGGTGAGGGTGGTGAGTGGGTGGGCAATGGAACTGTAATTTCTTATGAAGTGCCAGTTAAAATTGGGGAAACCCAGAAACTGCTGAAGCTGCTTCCGAGTGGAGGGAATAGGCCAGTGACAGCTTTGTTTTTCTTGGGATCGGTGCCAATCTGGCCCATGGGCATTATGAACCCCAGAAAAGTAGTGGTGGTGGTGTGGAATTCACACTTCTCTGCCTTTACATAGAGTTGATTCTCCAACAAGTGCTGCAAGACTACCCGAGCATGAACCTTGTGCTCTGCTAGTGATCAAGAGAATATTATAATAATAGTAAGTTTAGTTATAGAGCATTTTTCACAGAGTCACAAAGTGCTTAACATGATAAAAAAAACAAAGCAAATGCGGCGGATGATATAAAATAATAAGCAGCGATGCTGTAGGTTTTAAGGAGAGTTTAATTATATCATCCAGCCATCACGAGCTCCGCTCCCGGCGCTGTGCATGCACGCCGGGAGCGAGCCCAGCGGCTCTCTGAGAAGAGGGACACAAAGTCTGTGTCCAGCAGCAGCAGTTGCAGAAGTGGGAATGAGAGGCTGTGTTACAGAACCTGTGCAGTATTTATACCAAACTCAAACAATACATCAAAGCAGATTCACAGCAGTTGGTCTGATCAAAGGGACTGCAGAATAGGCATGAGACATTTGCATTTGTAAGACCTACATAACAATAGGCAGATGCAGCCTCTGCTCCGGCTTGCAGGACAAAGAGGTTACAAGGCACATCTACATATTGATCTCAGCCTCTAGGTCACAGTAAGGACAGGACGCATGAACACTATAAATGAATGGCACATTACATCACAATACATGAATGGCACATTGCATCACAATACATGCGTGGCACATTACATCTCAATAGTGCAGCGGGAAAAACCAAGGAGTGCGAGCTGACTGTCTCTGTGTTCTGTCTCTGTGTTGTGGGGGGTTGAATCAACCCGCTACACTGCTCCCCCCCAGAGGGCACGGTAGGGGACCGTGACCTCGATGTTGCAGTTTGGGCAGCGAGCAGGGAAAAACTCTGTGCAGGAGGTGGGGGAGGGGGGGGGGGTAGCAAATGCTGACCGGGCGCGGGAAAACCGTTCGAGTCGCGCCAAAAGTGTTTGCTGCTCCGCGATGTCCCATCTGAACATGCAGAGATCAGAAGAAGAAAAATTTGTCTCTGACTCCTCCCGTGGCCATGAAGAAAAGCAGGAGTGGCTGTAAGAAAAAAAAAAAAAGAAACAAAAGCAGAGGGACTGGCGTGTTGGCTTTAGGTGCAGGAGCAACCCCAAAGCGCCCGCGGGAACAGTTGATGGCTGAATTCCCCTTGTGTGCCGTGGCTAAGACCATAAAATCCAGTGAACAAGCTGCGGGCCTCAGGTGTACAAGCAAGCCTGAAGGGCCAGTGTGCAGCAGAAGTAAGGCGGTCAGTGAAGCCATTATTGCCCCGTGCATGGTGTGCCGTCCTCGTAACTCCCCGGTGCGCGCGCGGGGGTTCCGTGCTTGGGTGGGCTGCTGGAGTGACGAGTCAGAGTGCAGAATCTTGGTGGGGATCGGCGCAGACGGCGCCGATAAAATCCAGGTTGAGCTGTGGCTGCAGATTGGCCATGGTGCGTTGGAGCGGTGAGAGGAAATAGACGATCTTTTGTCCCTCAGGCTCGTGCAGATGCGTTGGAGCGGTGGGAGGGAATAGACGATCTTTGTTCCTCAGGCTCGGGTAGATGAGTAGGCTCGCTGAGCGGGAGGAGTAGCGGTGAGAGGGAAAAAACGTTCTGTGTCCCTCGGCTGGTCCAGCGTGGACGTCCCGATCTCAGGCGAGGGTCGCGCCATGACGTCTTCTGCAGTTTTCCCGGTCATGGTTGATGTCCGGAGAACGGCTCGCCTGTGTTGGCTCCGTGTCGAGGTCTCCCTGAAGCCGAAGGGAGAGCAGCTCATCAGGCTGTTGTGTTGGCTGGCAGCGTGTTTTTTTCAGCGTCGGTTCGCCAGCGTGGCCGTCCAAATCAGAAGGCTGCGTCGCACAAAGCGTGTGCGTCTTCAAGGGGTCACCATTGCGGCGGATGATAAAAAATAATAAGCGATGATGCTGTAGGTTTTAAGGAGAGTTTAATTATATCATCCAGCCGTCACGAGCTCTGCTCCCGGCGCTGTGCATGCACACCGGGAGCGAGCCCAGCGGCTCTCTGAGAAGAGGGACACAAAGTCTCTGTCCAGCAGCAGCAGTTGCAGAAGTGGGAATGAGAGGCTGTGTTACAGAACCTGTGCAGTATTTATACCAAACTCAAACAATACATCAAAGCAGATTCACAGCAGTTGGTCTGATCAAAGGGACTGCAGAACAGGCATGAGACATTTGCATTTGTAAGACCTACATAACAATAGGCAGATGCAGCCTCTGCTCCAGCTGCAGGACAAAGAGGTTACAAGGCACATCTACATATTGATCTCAGCCTCTAGGTCACAGTAAGGACAGGACGCATGAACACTATAAATGAATGGCACATTACATCACAATACATGAATGGCACATTTCATCACAATACATGCATGGCACATTACATCTCAGTAGTGCAGTGGGAAAAACCAAGGAGTGCGAGCTGACTGTCTCTGTGTTCTGTCTCTGTGTTGTGGGGGGTTGAATCAACCCGCTACACAAATAAAAATACAAGCACATAAGACAATAAAAAACAAAGAAGACAGCAAAAGCACATAAAAATACAATCAACACACAGTTCATTAAAAAGCCAGGCTAAAAAGATGGGTCTTTAGTTGCTTCTTAAAAACATCAATGGAAGGTGCAGATCTAAGTTCAAAAGGTAAAGAGTTCCAAAGTCTGGGAGCAACAGCAGCAAAGGCTCTATCACCTTTGGTTCTGAGCCTAGTTCTAGGAACTACCAGTAGGTTCTAATTAGAACACCTGAGAGACCTGCCGGGATGGTGCAGATGGAGCAAGTCACTAATATAAGAAGACACCTCTTCATGAATGGCTTTGTAAGTAAGAACAAGAACTTTAAAATCAACTCTATAATTTATAGGAAGCCAATGCAAGGAGGCCAAAATGGGAGTGATATGACAGAATCTACTGGACTTAGTCAGTAATCTAGCAGCAGAATTCTGGACCAACTGTAGGCGATGTAAAGAGGATTTACTATGGCATGTAAAAAGAGCATTACAGTAGTCCAAACGTGAAAAAACAAAGGCATGAATAATAGTTTCTAACTGACTGTAAGAAACCAATGACCTAATTTTGGAGATATTCCTAAGATGGAAAAACCAACTCCGGGTGAGAGATTTGACATGCTGATCAAAATTCATTGATTGGTCAAAAAATACACCAAGATTTTTTAGATTAGACCGTACATTAGAGCTTAATGAACCAATGTGATTAACCATCTTAGGAATTAGATTATCAGGTGCTACAATAAGGACTTCAGTTTTGTCGGCATTAAGTTGCAAAAAGCTATTAGACATGCAGTCCTTAATAGCAGACAGACAATCATGAATAATTTTTAAATTGTCATCATGGTTAGGTTTAAAAGAGAAAAACAACTGTAAATCATCAGCGTAGCAGTGATAGGACACACCTTTAAATTTGCTCATGATAGACCCAAGAGGCAGCATATACAGGACAAATAAAAGTGGACCCAGAATAGAACCCTGATGCACCCCACAAGTTAAAGGAACAGAGTTGGATGAATAAGAGCCAACAGCCACGGAAAAACTCGTACCAGAAAGGTAGGAGGAAAACTAATCCAGGGCTTTTCCAGAAACCCCTACCCAATCTCTAAGCCTTTGTAACAAGATACAATGATCAACAGTATCAAATGCTGCAGTAAGAGCCAACAACACCAAAACGGAGCAATTACCAGAGTCTGATGACATTAAAATATCATTTGACATCATGAGAAGAGCGGTCTCTGTTGAGTGTTTCTGACGAAAACCTGACTGAAATTTGTCAAAAATATTGTGTTCAACCAGAAAGTCAGTGAGCTGCTTGGCAACAACTTTTTCTAAAAGCTTAGAAACAAGAGGAGGCTTAGAAATTGGTCTGAAGTTTTGAAAAACAAATGGATCAAGGTTAGGTTTTTTAAAAAGTGGCTGCACAACTGGATGTTTAAAATATGAGGGTACACAACCAGATTCAAGTGAACTGTTAATGATACTAACCAAAGATGTACCCACTGAGCCAATTACCTCTTTTAACATTGAGGTAGGCAAAATATCTGAAGGACAGGAGGAGGAATTCATGGAGCTTTCCAACACTAACAAATCCTCAAAAGAAATTGTGGTAAAATGACTTAAAAAGGCATGTCTGTTAGGACAATCAAGGATTAGGGGAGAGGAATGAATAAAACCAGCCCTAACAGCAGTAACCTTGTCAACAAAGAAGGAAAGAAACTTGTTACAGTCATTAATTGAATAAACAGGAGGAGCAGAACAGACAGGATTAACTATACTGTCAGTTGTGCTGAAGAGGATCTTTGGATTGTTACTACTGGAGGAGATGATTTTGGAAAAATAGGAAGTCCATTAGAATGTCATCCAAGTAGACGAAGATGAGTGAGCCCAGGAAATCCCGTAAGACGTCATTAATCATGCGCTGGAAGACTGCGAGGGCGTTGATGAGGCCGAAGGGCATTACATAATACTCGAAATGTCCGCTGGGGGTGCAGACCTCCGTCTTCCGCTCATCGCCCTCCCGTATGCAAATAAGGTGGTAGGCGTTCCGAAGGTCCAATTTGGTGTAAACAGTGTACCCCTAGAATTGGTTGAACGTCAAATTGATTAAGGGTAGAGCATATTTGTCCTTGATAGTGATATTATTTAATTCCCGGTAATCAATACAAGGGCATAGTGAGCTGTCTTTCTTGCCCACATAAAAGAAACCCGCACCCATAGCAGATGAGGAGGGGTGAATGATTCCAGCATTGAGTTCCCTTTCAGCAGCACACAAACTGTATAGGCGGCTGGAGGGCAGTCAGGCCCCTGGCTGAAGCTCGATGGCGCAATCATATGGGTGATGAGGGGGCAGAGACAAAACCTTCACTTTGCTAAAAACTGGGGCTAGGTCATAATAACCTGGAGGGACAGTGGATAAGTCAGGCGTCTCAGGCACAGAAGTCTGAATCTTAATAGACGAGGAACTGGCCGCGGAGCAAAGACAGGTGGAAAGGCAGAAGGAGCTCCATGAAACCACCACGCCTTTTTGCCAATCAATAACTGGGTTATGGAGTCTCAACCAGGGGAACCTGAGCACAATGGGGGAGGTGAATACTGGGAGAACCAGGAAGACTAAATGTTCATGATGGTTGCTCAATGCTAGCAGAGGAAGAGGAACTGGTCTGTTTAGGTCTGTTTAGTGACTTGGGACAGGGGCTCACCAGAGAGAGTAATTATTTGTAGGGACTCGGGTAATCTGGTGCATCATATTTTTAAACTGGGTTGCCAGATGTTCAAAAATGACGCTCTGCCTGGCTCCGGAGTCATTGAGAGCGGAGCCCACATATTCAGCTGACTCGAGCAACAACCGAATAGGTAAAGAAACAGGGTTTAAAGAGAGGTTGGAATCTGTGCCCACCAGGCCCCCCACAGCGACTGATGGGCTTTGACTTTTAGCTTCACCGGGAAGAAAGCAGTGACATGACCGGTTCCACCGCAATACAGACAAAGCACTACCTCGTAGCACCACTGCCACTCAGCATGAGCAATCTTAGATCAACCCACTGCCATTGGGTCAGGCGCTTTGGAGGAGGAGGCAGGCGGAGGAACGTGCAGGCAACGGTAGCTGGGAAGGGACAGCACGAGGAGTGGAACAGGGAACCAACTGCTGCTTCTTAGACCGCTGGCGAAGCCTATTATCGAGTTTGACTACCAGGGAGATTGTCTAGGGACCTAAGCTTATCTCAGAGTCGGGCCAGCTCGTCGTGCAATATGGTGTTCAAACCACAGGGAAAAACTAAGGGGAGGGTGAGGTCATCCCACACCGCCTCTGCCGCAAGAACTCTACAGCATGCTTCGCCGCAGTCCTTGCCCCTTGACGGAACTCCATGAGCCTCACGGAAGCGCTTCCCTCCTGGTCAGAGTGGTCAAACACCCACAGAAAATCACTCGTGAACCGTTCATAAGTGTATGAATGATAATCAGGACCCTGAACTGTAGCTTGTGCCCAGGAGAGGGCACACCCATCTAATAGGCTGGCTAGGTAACTGTTCTTGCTACTTTCAGTTGGAAAGTCACTTGGAGTACTATGAAAAGCTAGCTGTCACTGGAACAGGAACACACGAGCCACCCCCAGTCGACCACTAAAGCGGGATGGTATAGAAAACAGCGGAGGATTGCCCGGGCGGCCAGTCAGAGGCGCTGTCACAGGTGAAGGAGCGGAAGCAGCAAGAGTGAGGTTCTGCACCGCCTCCTCTAATTTGGCAATGTACTCCATCTGCTTAGCCATTTCATTAAGTACGACCTGATTTTGGTGAGCAGTTTGTTCTTGTTGTTGCTCGAGTGCATTTAGTAGGGCCAACGATGTGTCCATCCTTGTCACTGGATCTGAATGCTGGTCATGCACTGTCAGGTTTCACCAGGCAGAGACGCAAAAGTAGCGAGGATGGAGACACAGATAGTGAACAATAATCTTTATTATAATCACTTGTGATTGTGAAATAGTGCAGTGAGGATCTGGAACCCTGGGGGAAGGAGCAGAGACGGGGTAACAATGCTGAATGATAATATTGTGTTATTTATGTTGATTTATGCTTACAGGCTCTTCCACAGAGATGGCGGAAACAGTGTGGAGAATCCTCCGAGCTGGGAAACTGGTTGACAAAGGTGAGAGTGTCAGTGATGCAGCTGGGGAAGCACTATGTAGGGAAGAGGGGAGCAGACTGGCCAGGCCTGGGAGAAGAGGACAGGGGAATCAGGAACAGTGAACACAACGTTGGTAAGTCAATTCATTTTGTTGAGGGGTGAAGGGAAGGGAGTGTGCACAGTCCAACTATCCAAATCCAGTCTATAATCCAAATCCAAAATCCAAGGCAACAGTAGTCAGAGTACAGCAGGGAGAATGGGGCAAACAAGGTCCAAATGTCAGGCAGGCAGCAGGGTCTAAAGGGAGCAGAGGTCAAACACAGCAGGCACGGCAAAAGCACAGTTATTCAGGCCGGAGTGTGATCAGGCTGGGAGTCTACATGATCAGGCAGAGCAATGGAAGAACCTCCCTTATAAAGGGTAACCCAAATTGGCAGCAGGTGTGCTCAGGACTGCAGGAGAGTGCCAATTAAGGAAAGGGGGAGAGGCACTCAGAGCAGACAGAAACCCTTACACATTGACAGTAAATGTGAGCTATTTTCATGTTCATTTCAAAAACAAAGCTTTTTTTTATTTTTGAATTCTGGCAAATTAAAAGTCAAGAAAACATGGTGATACAATGATAAAAGCCTTTAGTTCCACTTTATTTTGACCGGGCGAACTGAAACAGAGAGGCGGACAGACAGACAGACAGATACAACAAGGCATAAGAAAACAAACAAGCAAATTAGTTTGGAAAAAACATGCAGAATTTCCTAAATTCACTTCTTGAGATAAGGGCATAGTGGGAGTAGACTGCTCCTCTGACCCTTGGTGGCCCCGCACCTTTCAGCTGAAACTCCTACAACACGTCAAACCACAACAGTTTCTGGATTTTTTGTCCTGATGAACAGCGGCGAAAGTAAATATTGAACATGTCAGGATTTTTCTCATTAAACAAGACCTGAGATTTTCACCAGATATCAATTAGAACCCAAGTAATCCATCCATACAAAGAAACCAAGGCAACTGTGTTCACAAAACAAGTTATATTTAATAAAGTGGAATGACACTGGGAATAAGTATTGAACACATAAAGAAAAAGAGGTGCAAAAAAGCATAGAAAGCCAAGAAACCAGCTGAAATCCATCAGAATTTAGGAAGCTATCTCATCACCATCAGTACAAATTAATTTCAGATAAGTTAAGATAAGATAAGATTTGGAAGCGGCTTTGGGTTTGGCTTTGTGTTTGGATTTGGAAGCGGCTTAAATGTGCTATTGTCACCACTTTTCAACAAGAACCGGGCCAAGGGGGAGCCCAAGAATTGGAACCTGCTGAGTGTATGATTTGACTGGAGATGCTGAAGACATCTATTGGCTATGATCACAGGATTTCTATTTTTGGCTCTGGAGTTTCCTGGTGTTTCAGAAATTGAGGAAGGTGGAGAGCTGTTCAAAATGCAGATCCAGGCAAGCTCCTTCACCAATTCGACCAGTTGGTGAGTGCACGAGGCGGCATGGTGAACTGAATGGTGATTCAGATGGTGGAATACGTCTTGAAGTCGCCAGTGCTCTCCAGAGAATGTTAAAGTTTAAGCCTGTACATGGAAATTATGAAGCACAGAACTGCACGGGTGAGGAAAATTCTATTCTCTGAGTGCACTGTGCAGATTTGACCTTGTCTTTGATGCCCTGTTTACATTCCTCCTCGATGAAGATAAGCGGAAGGAGCGGCTCTGCTAACCCAAACAATCGACACAATCGCTGTTGTTTCAACAGACTGGACTCTTCAAGGACAGTGTACCATGTGTCTTCAACTGCCACCTGCAAGCAAGAGAGAGAGACTCTGGACTTGCTTATAGATCACATGATTAACATCCATCCACTGCCAGGAGGCGCCCTCTGCTGTTCACTAGCGATTGACACACCCACACTACACCGCATACAACATTACAGGACTGATACACTGATATATAAATATACACTGACTCTCTCAACTCTTGTTTTGTGTGATCTATTGTCTGCTAATTTATATGTGCATTAGAGAGTTTTTTTTCTAGGTAATCACAATTTTGGTCATATAATGAGCTTTATTTTGATTAACAATGCTTTTTTCTCTCTGCCCATTGTGTTTCCCTACCCCCCCTTCCCCCCTCCCCCTCTTTACCCCCCACTGTATGACAGGCGCCTTGCATGGCTGCCGCGTCATCGGGATGCGCTTATCTAGCGCGCCCAATGTCAAGTCAAATTCCTCGTATGTTTACTTGTGTTTCCTTGTAAACGTGCTTGGCAATAAAGTTCATTCTGATTCTGATTCTGATAAGATAAGATAAGATAAGCCTTTCTTAGTCCCACAATGAGGAAATTCCAGGATTATAGCAGCAAAGGGATAGCAGTACTCAGAGCAATTGTCATCAATGCCCCTCTGGGGCAGAAAGACAAACCCACTCCCTTAACTGCAGTAGTGACATTTATTAACAGAAAAAACATAACAGTCCAAAAATAACTATGCTGACAAATACAAAAGATGCAAACAAGAATAACTTACACAGATAGGACTCTCCAGAGCTGAGGACACTCTGGAGAAGATGAGGGGAAGACTGTCCAAAAGAGAGTAGTCCAGTCTAAACACAATTGAGACTACTGCACTGATGGAGGAAAACGGCAGTCTATAAATAGTGGGGGAAATAACGAGCGGCAGGTGTGAACGGGCAGGTGACCTAATTTCCAACTGATCGCAGCTGGGAAGGCTGGAAGGCAGATAGCGAACAGCTGGTGGAGTGTGCCTGGAAGATGAGGAGGGAGCTTGTGCTACAGAACAGAAAATTGACCAATATACATATACAGAAAACTAACAAAATCAGACTCACAGATAAACAATACTAGAAATAAAGTGAGGGTCTGAGCTCAGTAACAAATAAGAGCTCAGACACATGACAGAGCCCCCCTTCAAAGGGTGGACCCCAGACACCCCAAGATAACACCAAGAAAAACCCCACCCACCACACCCCAGAGAAGGAGTACAGCAAAACAACACCCCGGGTGGAAGGTGGGTTAACAGGCTAAGGAGGGAAAACACAACCTAGCTCATAACCCACATCTGTGCCCAGTCAGATCCCCAAGGTCCCAGAGCTCCAGGGTTCAAGTTGCCGACCAAACTTCCAGGCCAGCCGGACGGCCAGGTGGAATGAGTCAGATGGCCTGACTGAGAAAATAGACCACCCAGCCCAATGACAGGGGTCCTGTCTTTCAGGCAGCCGGCCAGAGTTCTTAAGCCACCAGGATAGGAGGAGTGATCCAGGGGGCGGCTCCCCCACCGGAAGGGCCATTGGCAGGAAGCAGGTCCGGAGGCGGGGGATCACCACGGTGTCTAGTGGCGGAGGAAGGGGGACCATGACGGTGTCCCGCAGAGGAGGAAGAGAAACCCCGACGGCGTCTGGCAGAGGAGAAAAGGCCTCGGCGTCCTCAGGCTGGCTGGCAGCACCCTCGCTGGCCCCGGCTTGGGACACAGTAGCAGTAGCTCCAGGCTGGAGCACTGCAGCACCCGCGGTGGCTCTGGGCTGGAGCTCTGCAGCACCCTTGGTGGCTCTGGGCTGGAGCACTGCAGCACCCTTGGTGGACCCCGGCTGGGCCAATGCTGTACCCTCGGTGGACCCATATTGGGCCAATGCTGCACCATCTGTGGATCCCAGGTTGGGGGGTAATACGCATGGCGGGCCCATACTGGAGCGCAGCACCCACGTTGGGTTAACACTGGGGTGCAGCAGCCACGAGGGTCCTCGACTGGGACATAGCACCCATGGATACTTAAGCCAAGGAGGGGGAATCCAGATGACGGCCTCGGGCAAAGAGGAAGCTGCACCCGTGGTAGACCCAGCCTGGGCCAAAGCTGCACCCACGGAGGTTCCGGGCTGGGATGGAACATCCATGATGACCTCAATGTGGAGAGCTGGGCCCACAACATCATCAGGTGGTGAGCCAGGATCCATGGAGGCATCTGGCAGTGGTGTATTTTCTCTGGCAACCCTGAGAGAAGGCTCAGGAAAGACAGGGAGGAAAACATGGTTAGGGTCGCTGGCAGCGGCAGAGTCCGGTGAGGTGAGCTCATGTGCAGCTGATGGTTGCACCCGACTCTCCTCACCAAAGCAAGGCAAGATTTCTCCAACACAGACATGAGAAAAACAAAGGAGATCACTTGCCTGAGCTTGAGCTCCACCGCCACCCAGGACTCCGTCGATCCAAATGATGATGACGCCTCGGACCCGGTCTCCAGGAAGTCCAGCTCCGGTTCCCACTCACCACAGCAGGCATGATGGTGATAGCAGTCATGTCTTCCCCAGGCGAAGGAACCCACGCTGGTGGCTTGTCCGGCATGGCAGCTGGGGATCAGCTCACCGCTGGTACAGGAATTGGGTTCTCCCGGACCTCCGGCAACTCCCGCGTCCGGCATTTCAGCTCAAGGACCGCAGGAGAGAACACAGAGAGGGCTAATGAGCAGTTTATGACAGCAGCAGGTGGGGAGAGCTCAGGGGGATTACTTTTCCTGAGCCTTCCTACCAGGAATCAGGCAAGACATTTCATTATGAATTGAAGTAAAATGAAATAAAGCTTGCCTGTTTTCCTGGATCTTGATGTTATCTGCTTCTGCGTGTGGAGCGTTGTCCCTCTCTCTGTGGCTAAGGTGAGCTTTGGCCCCTCTGTGGATTGTAGAAGAGCTGAGTCACAGAGATGGGCGTAGCCGGGGAACCAACAGATGACCTCTCAGCAGCTGGAGAGCACATCGGGGGGACAGGAATTGCAGCAGCTGTGGAGAGAGAGGGGGCTGATGGAACAGTCGGCAAAAGAGAAGAAGAGGAACAAACTGCTGCGGGAATTGTCGGGCCTGCCGTTCCATTCCGACGGTCCAGAATGGGACGGCGCTGTCACTGCGGACCTGCTGGAGAAGGTGAGAAGGAGACTGATGTCATTGGTGGAAGTTGAGGAAGGGAGAGTCTCTGCACTCGGGGATGGAAGCGAACGCTGGGTTTAATTTCCAGCAAATTGGCAACTCCCCCCCAGCACAGCTTCTCGTCTTTAGGGGATGAACAGTAACAAGCCCCTATTGCCATGTCCTCGATCATGGAGACAAATTCTAGCTCATCCCTACTCCACTTCCTCCTCCTCCGGGCTGATTCACCTGCTGAATCCATGTCAGCTCCGATGAGCAGGTAAGTAAAAAAACACAAAAAGGTTATAAAATGCCCTACTGCAGAAGCTGGGTTCAAATCTGGCAGCAGTCTACTGTCATGAACGCCCCTCTGGAGCAGAAAGACAAACCCATGCACTTAACTGCAGCAGTGACATTTATTAACAGAAGAAAACAAAACAATCCAAAAATAACTGTACTGACAAATACAAAAAATGCAAACAAGAACAACTTACACAGATAGGACTCTCCAGAGCTGAGGACACTCTGGAGAAGAGGAGGGGGAGACTGTCCAAAGGAGAGTTGTCATGGGCAGCGGGAGCATGCCCCTCCCATCCTGCCTCACATTCACTAACTCATCACGACACCTGAGGCAGAAGACACATCTGCACCCTCTCATCAGCCAGTGTACTTAAGGAGGCTCTCTCCACGCAGTCAGTGCTGGCTCGTCTGGGTTGCTGCCACTGTGTAGGTGTGTCTCTTGGACTACGCGCGCTCTCCTGCCACATCTTCCCTGGTGGTTCTTGGTTACCCGTGGCTCCACAGGCATAACCCCATGATCAACTGGGACAAAAATACTATCTCTGACTGGAGCCCGTTTTGTTTGGCCTACTGTATGCGTTCAGCGGAGTGTTCCCCATCTCTGTCTGTCTCCCTCTCCCCGGCCGAGCCGCCAGACCTCAGTCTTGTTCCCCGGGCATATCACCATCTTGCTGAGGTCTTTAGCAAATCAAGAGTGCTGTCGCTGTCACCTCACCGCTTTCATGATTGTGCTATCGACCTCATCCCGGGGGCAAGGCTGCTGTCCAGCCGGCTATATAGCATTTCTGGCCTGTAGAGGGAGGCGATGTTGCAGTATGTTAAGGAATCGCTGAACGCTGGCCTTATTCAGCCATCTTTGGCTCTACTCGGAACCGGATTCTTCACTGTTGGGAAGAAGGATGGCTCGCTGTGCCCGTGTATCAACTACCAGGAGCTCAACACTATTACCATTAAAGATATGTACCCTTTGCCTTTGATCAATTCAGCGTTTGAGCTTCTTCAGCGCTCACGGGTGTTCACCAATTAGACGTTAGGAACAGTTATCATCTGGTCCGCATTCGCGAGGGCGATGAATGGAAGACAGCTTTTAAAACACACCAGGGGCAATTCGAGTACTTAATGATGCCATTCGGGCTCACTAAAGGCCCTTTTCCACTTGGGTCAGTTTGGCACAGTTTGGTACGGTTTGGCACCCTTTGTCTGCTTTTCCATTCGGCACCCGATGTCCTAACAGTTCTGCTTTTTTGGAACTGTGCCAGTTTTATCAGCCCCTATCGAGAGCTGGTCCGAAGGGTACCGGCACTGTTACGTCAACCCACTGCTGGCCACTGATTGGTCCGGGCGTAGCGTCATGAGAGTGGGCGTTACGCTGACTTTCCAGAATCGCTGGCTGGCGGCCATTTGCAATTTTTCGTCCTTGAGCCCACAAACAGGTGATATTATAAACAACAACAATAGAATGGCTTAACGGAAATCAGCAGAAATCAACACCGCGGTCCAGCAGAGTTTCCTGTGCGTTTCGGCTGATGAGAGAATGCAGAGGGAAGCAGACTGAGCTTGCAGTGGGGAGCACAAGCAGACGCACTAGAAAATAGACGGAGACGCACCAGGAATTAGACCTAGCCACCTGAATTGAATTGAATGTACGGCTGCGATGCACCCAACTTCAGCAGTTGAAGTCGTGATATTGTGATATACAGGACGGTGAGTGATGTGATATTCATGTTTTACGTTATTTTTTCCAGCAGTGGAAAGTTCACTTAGGACAGACGAAAACTTAATCGTGTTTAAACGATGACCTAGCTTAATGCTATGTCCGTCCTTGTATGTTGCTTTTTTGTGTTGACAATATCTGATGAAATAGTTAGTTGTAATCCTGGTTAAAAGGTGTTTTTCTTTTTTACATGTTGCACTTTCGTGCTGAGTATGTACTTAATTGGTGTGTATTTCATTGTAGAGTCCAAACAGGATCTGCTCAGAATGGTGACGTTTTGACACCAATGTATTGTGACAGGTAAACAACACATCATATTTATAGTCAGATCTTTTGCTTTTTAAGTTAAAGTATAGTTAAAGTGCCAAATTTAAAGTAGCACAATTTCCACTTAATATGAAAGGGACTGAACTGAGATTTATTTGTGTCAATATTAATTACAGAGTAATTGAAAATGAATGGCACATCCAATAATGGCCACCATAAAATAAACTGCTTGTTTATTTATTTTTATCAGATCATTTCTGTGATCCTTTATGAGTTATAGTCATAATAGTGTATCTTGCACTTCGGGGAATGGGAGATGTTCAGTCACCATTAGAATTTAGTTTATATGTGTAGTCTATAGTATTTCTAAACTCATGCAGTAAAAGAACCCATTACAAATATTTGAGACCCATTGTAGTGCTTCCTTTTATATTTTAGCAATACAAACACAAAACACCACCCACACCTGAAACCAGGGCGACACAGCGGTGGATAAACTTTTATTGATAACGTTATTTCACACCATCACAACAACTCAGTATCTAAACTCAGTGTAAATGGTGTAGAGATTGAAAGGGTATCCAAAATTAAAATCCTTGAATGAATGAATGAATGAATGAATCTTTATTTCGGATAGATTAAAAGTAGAGATTAAAAAAGAAACAGAATAATATAACAAAGGGGAAAGAAAATCCAACAAGGTCATATTAGACAATAACTCCTCTGATTATACAGTTCAACATAAGTTATCCGAAATGGGTGATGGCTGAAGCCGCAGCTTATATTGCCCACCCATATTCCATCCAAGAATTCAAAAGAAAAAACAAAACAAGAGCGATTACAATTCAGAACGAAGCTAAGACAAAATGTGACCAAAAAAAACTAAGCAACAACACAACACAGACTGGATATGACAATCCTTATGTGATTTTACATGTCATCTTGTATATATGTTTGGAGTATTTCTTCCTTTAGTTTTTGTTTAAATTGTCCAAGCGTTGTACATGATTTTAATTCAGGTCCAAAATCGTTCCACAGTCTGACTCCTTGCACTGAAACACAGTGTTGCTTGGTGGTTGTTCTCACTGAAGGTTTTTGAAATATACATGTTCCTCTGAAGTGATATTGTTTCTCCCTTATTTGGAACAACTTTTGGATATTTGCGGGCAGTGATAGATTCTTCACTCTAAACATTATTATTGCAGTTTTAAAGTTAACCAGATCTTTCAACTTGAGAGCTTTTAATTTAAGAAAAAGTGGGTTTGTTGGTTCCCTGTAAGCAGCTTTGTTTATTATTCTAATAGCTCTCTTCTGAAGCATAAAGACTGGATATACAGTATGTTTGTTTTATATGTATTTCCCCATACTTCAGTACAATATGTCATGTATGAGAGTATTAATGAATGATACAAGGTATATACTGTGGGTTGATTCAGCAAATATTTCACTCTGTGCAATATTGTGATTGATTTGGATATTTTACCTTTAATATAATTAATATGTGACTTCCAACACAGTTTATTATCAATTATTACTCCAAGAAATTTAGTTTCAGATACCATTTCAATCTCTACACCATTTAACTGAGTTTAGATACTAAGTTGTTGTGATGGTTGTTAAAAACTATAAATTTTGTCTTACTTAAATTGAGCGTTAATTTGTTTGAATCAAACCACAGTTTAAGCTTTCCTAATTCCTTTCCGAGTGTATCCAAAAGTTGTTCCAAATTGCTTCCACTGCATAATAAATTAGTGTCATCGGCAAACAATATTAAATCCATTTTTTCCGAAACTTTACATATATCATTTATATACATATTGAATAACATTGGCCCCAAAACGGAACCCTGTGGGACTCCACAGGTAACCTTCAGTAACTGTGAGTTTTTGTTACCAACACATCCATACTGATATCTATTCTTTAAGTAACTACATAACCAGGACAGTGCTACTCCCCTAATACCACAATTTTGTAGTTTCTTTAATAATAAATTATGATCCACTGTATCAAATGCTTTTTTAAGATCCAGGAATACCCCAGCTGAATACTCTTTATTTTCTTAAGATTTGAATTTTATTGGGTTTTCAATTTAGAAAATAAAACAAAAAACAAACAAACAAGCAAAAAAAAAAATAAAACATCAAGAACGAATATACCCAGTGAGAGGATAAGATATTCCAGTTCCATCCTAGCACTCCTAAGATGATTGGCTTAATCTACAATACCTATAAAGGTGAGATAGGATCCCCACTTATTGTAAAAGCTGTCCATCCTGTCCAAAAGTTTATATGAAAGGCGTTCTAGTGCAGCTAGCTTGCCCAGCTCCCTGAGCCACTGAGCTACGGGTGGGGCAGAGGAAGATTTCCAATAGGAGGTAATTAACTTTCGGCCCACCATCAAAGCAGTCTGAATCCACTCGGCATCAGAGATTGGGTCCTGAATAGTTGATGGATCCCCAAGGACAAAAAGTCTCTGAGTGAAAGGCACTTCTTGCTTGACAATTGTCATAATATGTCTATGGATCTCCAACCAAAAGTCCTGTATTTCTGGACAACTCCAGATTATATGGATAAGTGTACCCTCCCCCTGTAGACATCTCCAACAGCTTGATGAATGTATAAGATTTGCTCTAAACATTTTATGGGGTGTCCAGTAGAATCAATTCAAATTTTAAATTGAACAAGTCTGGTTTTCAACTCCCTAGACACTTTCTTCCCATTCCTTAGAATATTTGCCCATTCAGCATCAGTAAATCGTGAATTCAGATTTTTTTCCCATGCCTGTTTGAGGGATGAAAAATCTTTATTTGAGCTCTTAAGGAGCTTTGAATAAAAATTTGAGGCTTTACATCTTTTACCACAGGAACTCAATGCCTGGGTGAACCAATCTGCCTCAGGAGGAGGGGTAGTTGTAGATCCAAAGACTTGACACAGCAAATGTCGAAGTTGTACATATTTCCAGAACTGATTCTGTGGTAGTCCATACTGTGCCCGTAGATCATCAAATGATTTGAGAGCTCCCCCTTCATATAGATCTTTTAGCATCAAGATGTCCTTTTTCACCCAGATTTTTGAAATAAATGGAGATTTTCCAATGTGGAGACTTGGGTTAAGCCAAATAGAAGCCATAGAATGAAGATGAGAGCTAAACCCTAGTATAGAAGCAACCCTCTTCCAAACGTATTGTAAAAAGGATACCATAGGATGCGACTGAAATTCAGAAGGAAGTTTGATTGTGATTAGATGTACTAAGGGAAGATGGCTGCTCAGATAACTCTCCAAATGAAACCAAGGGGGAGCTCTCTCAGGGGGGAGAGCCCAATGAATCAAATGTCTAAGACTAAAAGCATAATGATATAAAAGTAGATTTGGGACCCCCAAACCTCCTGAATCTGTAGCCTTTTGTAGTCTTTTCAACTTTAATCTAGGGCGCTTACCATTCCATAAAAACTTATTGCATAGCCTATCAAATTGCCGAAAATAACCAACTGGGATCCTAAGAGGAAGGGATTGTAGAAGGTAATTAAATCAGGGTGCACAAATCATCTTGATAACATTGACTTTGCCCCAAAGAGACAAAAAAAGGGGCGACCACCTCTCTATGTCTATTTTAAATTTTTCGAGCAAAGGCTCAAAATTAATCTGAATCAGATCCGATAAAGTATGAGGAAACAGGATGCCAAGATATTTAATTCCTAATTTTGGCCAACAAAAGTCTGTATTTTGACCAAATGTAAACAGTGTTTTAGGGCAATAAGGTGTTAGGGGGAGAGCTTCTAATTTTATCCAGTTAACTCTATAACCAGACAGACGTGAAAATTGGTTAATAATTTTAAGGAGAGCTGGAATTGATTTTTGAGGTTGTGTAATCAGTACCAATGCGTCATCAGCATACAACATTATCTTATGGGTACTGCCATGGACCTGAATACCTGGAAAGTTGCCGTCTTTGCGTATAGCTACAGCTAATGGTTCTAATGCCAAAGCGAAAAGCAGGGGACTTAAAGGGCAGCCCTGGCGCGTACCCCTATAGAGTCTAAAAGGCTGTGATGTAACTCGATTTGATGTCACTGAAGCTCTAGGTTCATTATATAGTAATTTAATCCAGGAAAGAAACTTTGAACCAAAACCAAAAGTCTCTAGAGTAGCAAAAAGATACTGCCACTCAACCCTGTCAAATGCTTTTTCAGCATCCAGGGAGAGGGCTGCTACTGGAGAGAGGTGTGCAAGTGAGGGATCATTTTGAACTGACCATATGATATCAATAAATCGCCTAATATTGTCTGCCGCACCCCTGGAACGAATAAAACCCACCTGATCAGGATTTATAAGAGATATCATTACTTTATCTAATCTTAATGCCAAAATTTGGGAGAGAATTTTCCAGTCACCGTTTATAAGACTAATTGGTCTATAATTCTTGCAATCTAACGGGTCTTTATTGCTTTTTAAAATAAGCGAGATTAAAGCCTCTGTTAAAGAAGGAGGCAGACGGCCTTGTTCAAAAGATTCCGCAAACATTTCTAAAAGTAAAGGGGAAAGCTCATCAACACAGGCCCTGTAAAATTCTACAGTGAATCCATCAGGGCCCGGTGCTTTTCCAGTCGGAAGGCTCTTAATAACTTTCACAATTTCATCTTTAGTAATTGGGGCGTCAAGCAGGTCTATTTGTTCCTTCGTTAGGGAGGGCAAAGACAGGGAAGACAAAAATGCATAGATCTCTTGAGAGCCAGCCTCCATTTCAGAAGAATAAAGCGAAGTGTAAAATTCTCTGAAAGCACCATTAATTTCATTTAAGTCTGACACCAGAGTACCATCCTGTGTCCTAATAGCAGATATAGTACACTGAGCTTCTTTCATTTTAATATATCTAGCCAGCATTTTGCCAGCTTTATCCCCCTCCTCGAATTGTTTATGCCTAAGGCGAAATAGGGAAAATTCAGCTCATACTTAAGTTTCACAAGGGGTGACAAATTTACTAAATTTGTGTCCTGTTTGAATGCAGTCTCTGATATAGTTATTCTCCTCTCCAAATCAATCTGTTTAGCAATGTTAGCTTTCTTTTTAAAAGATGCATATTGAATAATATGAACCCTGATAAATGCCTTAAAGGCCTCCCAAGCAACACTGGCAGAGGGAGCAGAATCCCAGTTTGTCTCGAGATATAAGGAGATTTCTGCTTTCAAAGAGGACACAAAATCTGGATTAAGATGAAGACTTGAATTAAGCCTCCATCTAGAATTTTTTTTAACTGACAAGGCGGAATCATATGTAAAAAAACAGGGGCATGATCTGATAGTATTATGCTACCAATGGAGCTCGAATTTACAGAGAAGACAGAGGATTTTGACATTAGAAAATAATCAATCCTGGAAAACACATTATGAGCAGTGGAATAAAAAGTGTAATCCCTTGTGGACGGATTAAAAAGCCGCCAAACATCTACCAAACCAATTGCATTGCACATGTCTTTCAATGTAGAGCCAGATTTAGATGAACGCTGTGAGGGGGTGGTCCAATCTAAAATGTTGTCCATGACCTGGTTAAAATCTCCACCTACTAAAATGGGATAATTACCCATTTAGCTTAGTTTATGTTCAAGTTGTGCAAAAAATGCACAATCAACTATATTTGGTGCATAAACATTAGCGAGTATCATCTTATGGCCCTGAATTTCCATAAGGATTATAAGGAGTCGTCCATCATCATCACTAACCTCTTTTAGACACTTGAACTGCAAATGTTTATGAATAAGGATTGCCACCCCCCTGCTCTGACTATGACCGCAAGATGCAAACCCATGGCCCACCCAGTCCCGACAGAGTTTTTTAGATTCTGTATTAGTGAGGTGGGTCTCCTGAAGCAATGCTACATCCACTTTTTTTGATTTAATAAACGCCAAAATTTTTTTCCTCTTAATTGGGTGGTTAAGACCTTTAACATTCCAAGTAATAAGGTTAAAAAAAGCTCTGACAATTAGCCGACCTCATAAACAGTACATATTACCATCCAAAATATCCAGCAATTCTCTACCAAAAACTTCCTCATTGGGTAAAAGATAAACACAATAAAAGTTGAAAATACAAAAAAAAGAAACGAAAACCACTTAATCATAGAGTAACATAAACGGTGACCTAGAACCAATGTCACCCATCGGTGCACAAGAACAGCACCAACCAAAAAAAAATAAATAAAAAACTCTAAGACCGTGACTGTGAACAGTGCAACAAACTTAGGGAGAGCCGCAACATTGCAGCAGCCTCATGCACACAGATAATAAAGCGTGGGCAATAACTTTTATAAATTTTTATGTTCGGTTGTTAACAAAAAGAAAAATGAAGGCTTACATTAATACTGCATCAAATCCTCGGTCAAAAATATAAACATATAGCATGTATTCATACCATTGTTCATCAATGTCTCACGGTAGTGAAAGAATCAGGTTCAGTGCTTTCTTAGGATCAGTGAACTCCTGTTTTCCACTTGCCAACTTCACAACGAGAACTGCAGGATACCTGAGAGAGAATGCAGTTTTCTTCTGGTGCAGCAGGTGTTTCCATTGCTTGAACGCCGCCCTCATCTCAGATACTCGTCTGGAATAATCCAGAAAAATCAGAATCAGAATCAGAATCAGATTTATTGCTATTGTTCATGTAGTACACAAACTAGGAATTTGTCTTGGTGCAATGCTGCAACATTAAACGTGAAAAAATAAAAGATAGAAATAAAAACTATACATGCAATAAAATGTAGAATATGAATGAGTAATACTAGTCAAAGCAATTTTAAATATATTAGCGAGTAGCAGATATTGTGGAGAACCACATAGTGCAGTCGGTAATGCAAAAAGAAAACAGTGAATTGACATGAGTCTGGTTGAGCTGCTGTACATAGTGCACGAGAGTCAATAAGTCACTTAGTGTTCAGCAGTCTGATGGTAGAGGGGAAGAAGCTGTTCATGTGACGGGAGGTTTTAGTCTGAATGGACCGAAGTCTTCTACCTGAGGGGAGGGGGGCAAACAGTACGTGACCAGGGTGTGAAGGATCGGCTATGATCCGGCCTGCACGCCTCCGGGTCCTGGAGATGTACAGATCCTGGAGAGATGGGAGCTTGCAGCCGATCACCTTCTCAGCAGTGCGCACGACGCGCTGCAGCCTTAGTCTGTCCCTGGCAGTGGCTCCTGCGTACCACACGGTGATGGAGGTGGTGAGGATGGACTCGATGATGGCCATGTAGAACTGCACTAACATCTTGGTAGGTAGTTTGAGCTTCCTCAGCTGCCGCAGGAAGAACATCCTCTGCTGGGCCTTTTTGATGAGGGAGCTGATGGTCAGCTCCCACTTGAGGTCCCGGGTGATGGTGGTGCCCAGGAAGCAGAAGGAATCTGCAGTGGTGATGGGAGAGCCTGTGAGGGTAAGGGGGGGCAGAGGGGTTGTGACTTAATGTAATGTGATGACCATTCCAATCCAGCTTTCCCATCCCGCGCGCTGCCTCCACAATACGCTCTCTATCCTGGAAGTGCATAAGTCGAATCAGTATAGCCGTGGGTGGCTGGCTGACCACCCTTTTTTGAGATCTGTTAATATGAAACATCTGATATCCCTCTATTGCCATCAGGGGAGCCTGTTCTTCATTAAGCCAAGTTTCAGAGACTGCGATAGCTGTAAATTTTCTGTCTAGCTGTTTTAAATAGTCCTGAATCTGTGGAAAGTTTTTGTTAAGACTTCTGCTGTTGAAGTGTATTATTGATAGTTTACCATCTAGTTGCACTGGACTTTTGAATTGCTTTTCAGTGTAATATTCACAATGATTATGAATATTATTGAAAAAGTGGTTATCAGGATCAATATCATTCTCCATCTCTTGTAGTTTATGTTCAACATAATGGCATATTTTCAGAGTTTGAATTTCCTCACTCTGTGTCAAATGACTTCCTCCAACTGGGGATAATTGATGTCTACTCAAGTCAGTCGTAAGTTTTTTTGTTTGTTTTGTTTAGTTTTTTTTTAAGTACATTGACATGGTATGTCAAAAGAACTATTCTTGTCGTGTGTGTGGATATGGATTATCATAGTCTCTTAATTTTCTTAATCAGTGTTCATGAGTGTTGCTATCCCTGTGCCATTGCAATCCTGCAATTTCTCCATTGTGGGACTAATAAAGGCTTATCTTATCTTATCTATATTTATTTAAGTCAGTAAGATCTCTGATTATTATACTCTTTGCTTCCTCAGGTGTTCCATTTAGTTTGATCCAAACTCTACAATTTCTTGTCCATGTTGCCTGTATCTTACTTTGTCTTTTCAGCATCCGTGCTTGCCGTGCTATTTCAGCATTAGTTTTTGTTAGGTGTTCATTTAGGTAAACTTGTGTTCCCCGGAGCTTTCTGGCCTGCCTCAGTAAGTCATTCTTTACCCTTCTGTTCACAAAGCGCATCACAATTGATTTATTTGTTTTATTATCCTTTCTGGGTAAAGCATGACAGGCTGAAATTGCATTTGCTTCAACCTTTATATCTCTACTATCAAGGAACTGAAGCACCTGGTTTTCCAGGGAGACTGATTCACTTGCGGGAGCCTCCTCACCTCTTATTCCTGCTATAGCATGAGCATATGATTGATATTTAATGTCTAGTCCACTTATAATTAGATCATCTATACGAGAACATTGTTCAAGATCCTCGACGCGTCGCTCCAAGTCTGCAATTTTTTTGTCTTTTTCCTTAATTGTTAATTTTAATTATTGGACTTCTTCCGTTAGCCCCAATATTTTAACCTGTTGACTAGCCACTTTGGTCAGTTCTTCTGACATGAAGTTCAGAGATTTTTTGATCTCTTCCATTTCCTCCTTCTTTGGTGGCATTTTTACTGACCTGTTGATAGTAAAACAATCTCTGCTGGTGTCGCCGGTATCTGAGCCGACCGACCTCGAATCCAGCTGGGCCTCAGCTAGCCCCCTCTGCTGCTAGTCCCCCTGCAATTGAGCTCCTGTCCAGCCGGGGTACCGGCAGCAACTCCACCGAGTCCCGCCGCCCACCGCCACTGTAGTTGAGCTCCGATCCTGCTCCTGTCCAGCTGGGGTCCCAGTAGTTCCTCCGCTGAGCCCCGTCTCCTACCATCGCTGTACTTGAACTCCGATCCGGTTCCCGTCCAACTGTTGCCTCGGTTAGTTCCTCCGGTGAGCCCCAATCACCGGGGACAGAGTCGCTTTTTTGTGTCGGTGTTAGGTGCTACGACTAGCTATGGTGTTAGCTATAGCGATAGTGTTAGCTTAGCAAACGCTTCGGGTAAAGCGAAGAAGCGAACCACGAAAAGAAACGCTAATCAGTTTACTCACAGAGCCCGGTGAAAGGCGAATAAAGGGGTATTTCAACCAAGGTGGAAATTCAGCCTGTGCGTGTGCGTCACAAATGTTGATCAGATATTCGCTGTTGGTTAGTTATTTTAGTGGCAAAATCAGCAACTTTGTCTCAGCACTGAAAAAGTATGACCATCCTTGACATAATGCACGGCTCAGGAGACGCACACACACAGGCTTAGAGTAGTTCAAAGAGTTTATTAACAGCAGGAGTGAATGAGTGCGTGTCTGTGGGATGTAAATGTGTTGGTGATGGCGTCTGCTTCAGGCACAGAGGCAGGTGACCGTACAGCCGAGCAACCCTATGGAGAGAGCACAGGGAGAGGGTGACGGGCATACACCAACACAGGAGGGATTTATGGCGAGAGAAGGACTTACTTGGTTTGTCAGGACAGCTGGCACAACAAGGGGGCGAAGCCCGGAAGACAGCCACCTGGAGAGCTCCGTACAGCAGCGAGGATTGGGCGATGGAGTGGAGATGTCCGCCGCCGGGAAATCCACCTGTGCACAGGGGAGCAGACTGAAGAAGAGAGGTAAGCGATCTTCTTACCAAAATGATGATGCTGAAGAGAAGTATGCTCACAACGGTGAGGGACGAAGTCTGACGGCTTCAGGCCGAGCCTCCGGGCGAGACGGCTTTTATCCCTCGCCGCTGATGAGGGTCAGGTGCGTGAACAGGTGGCGCCGCTGATGAATGGCGCGGCGTGACAGTACTCCCCCCTCTAGCAGCGCCTCCTGGTGATGGCTTATCCGGGTGCGCTCGGTGGAAGTCCGCGATGAGCGATGGGTCCAACACAAACGACGGGGGCACCCATTGTCGATGCTCGGGCCCATAGCCCTCCCAGTCCACCAAGTATTGCAACCCACGACCCCGGCGCCGGGAGTCCAGGATGGAGGAGACGGACCAGGCCGGATGGCCACCAATCATCCGGGGCGCGGGTTGCGCTGCAGGAGGAGGGCAAAGGGGGTCAGTGACTGCCAGTTTTACCTTCGACACGTGGAAAGTGGGATGGATGCGGAGGGAGGGGGGAATAGCCACGCGCACAGCCACCGGGTTGATGATCCGGATGATGGGAAAGGGACCCATGAATCGCTGTGCCAGCTTCCTCCTCTCGCCTTTTAATGTGACGTCCTGGGTAGACACATACACTAGTTGCCCAACTCTGTACGCCGGGGCAGGTCGTCTGTGCCGGTCCGCCACGGTCCTGTTGCGCTCCGCTGTGCGTAAAAGCGCATGACGCGCGGCAGCCCAGGTGGAGCGGAACTGCCTAAGGTGCGCCCTAACAGAGGGGACAGTTACCTCGCTCTCCTGCGCTGGAAACAGTGGGGGGTCGTAACCCAGGGACGCCTTGAAGGGGGACATCCCCGTTGCAGAAGAGCGGGCGGTGTTGTGGGCATACTCCACCCAGGCGAGATGGTTGCTCCAGGACGTCGGCTTGGATCTGGTAACACAGCGGAGCGCAGCCTCCAGCTCCTGATTGGTCCTCTCACACTGCCCGTTAGACTGGGGGTGATGGCCGGAGGAGAGGCTCACCTTGGCTCCGATGGCGTTACAAAAAGATTTCCAAACCTCGGATGAAAATTGGGGGCCCCGGTCCGAGACCACGTCCACCGGAATCCCGTGCAGCCTGACCACGTGTTGGACGAGGAGGCCCGCCGTCTCCAGGGCGGTAGGGAGACCTCGCAGGGGGACGAAGTGTGCCGCCTTGGAGAAACGGTCCACGATGGTCAGGACGGTGTCAAAAGAGTTGGAAACGGGGAGTCCGGTGACGAAATCCAGCGCGATGTGCGACCAGGGCCTGCCGGGGACGGGCAGAGGCTGGAGCAGACCCGCTGGAGGGGCATTTCCCGACTTGCTGGTGGCACAGATTGGGCAAGCCCGGGCGTAGCGGGCTGCATCCCTCCGCAGGCCTGGCCACCAAAAGGACCGTTGGAGGAGGCTGATCATCCGAGAGGTGCCGGGATGACAGGTGAGCCGGGAGGTGTGGAGCCAGTGGATGACCTCTCCTCGGACCGCAGATGGAACGAACAGTCTTCCCTCCGGTCCGCCGCCAGGATCAGGTTCCACCTCCTGCGCCTTCCGGATCTTGTCCTCAATGTCCCAAGAGACAGCTCCCACGACGCACGACCTGGGCAGGATAGTGTGGGGCATTTCCTCAGCCTCCACGGGGGTGAACTGTCTAGAGAGGGCGTCAGGCAGGCCGTTCTTGGAGCCTGGCCTGGAGGTGATTGAAAAGCGGAACCTGGCAAAGAACAGAGACCAGCGCGCCTGGCGGGCATTCAGGCGCTTGGCAGATCGTAGGTACTCTAGGTTCTTATGGTCCGTCAGGACCACAAACGGCAGGTCCGCCCCCTCTAGCCAGTGGCGCCACTCCTGTAGGGCGAGTTTGATGGCCAGGAGCTCTCTGTCCCCCACATCGTAGTTCCTCTCCGCCGGGGACAGGCGCCGGGAGAAGAAGGCACACGGTCGCTTGGCGCCATCGTCCGGTGATCGTTGGGATAACACTGCTCCCACTCCCGTGTCCAATGCGTCCACCTCCACAATGCACTGCAGCGCGGGGTCGACCTGGCGAAGGACCCGGGAGGAGGAGAACTCCGCCTTCAGCGCTTTAAAGGCAGCATCGACCTCTTCAGTCCACCGGAACGGGACCTTCGGGGACGTGAGGCGGGTCAGCGGTCCGACGATCCAGCTGAAATTCGGGACAAAGCGGCGGTAAAAATTGGCGAAGCCAACAAACTGTTGCACCTGCTTCCGGGATGCGGGAGTAGGCCACTCCACCACCGCCTTCACCTTCTCTGGGTCTGGGAGCACCTGGTCTTGGGCGATGATGAATCCCAGGAAGGATGTGGTCCTAGCGTAGAACTCGCATTTCTCAGCCTTCACGTACAGACGATTCTCCAGCAGTCTTTGGAGGACCCGCCTCACATGGACCTGGTGCTCGTCTCTGGACCTGGAGAAGATCAGAATGTCGTCCAGGTAGACGAACACGAAGAGGCCGATGAAATCCCGGAGGACGTCATTAATGAGACGCTGAAAGACGGCAGGAGCGTTGGTCAACCCGAACGGCATGACGAGATACTCAAAGTGGCCGTTCGGGGTACGGAAGGCTGTTTTCCATTCATCTCCCTCCCGGATCCGGACGAGGTGGTAAGCGCTGCGTAGATCCAGCTTGGTAAACCAGGTCGCCCCCTGGAGGGAGTGGAAGGCAGTGTCCATGAGGGGCAGGGTGTAACAGTCCCTCTCAGTGATGTCATTAAGCGCTCGGTAGTCTATGCAGGGACGGAGGGAACCGTCCTTTTTCCCGACAAAGAAAAACCCTGCCCCCACGGGTGACGACGATGGGCGAATAATCCCAGCGCTCAGTGATTCCTTTAGGTACGTATTCATTGTCTCCTTCTCCGGCGCCGACAGGCTGTAGAGCCGACCAGATGGCAGGGGAGCCCCCTGGCGGAGATTGATGGCACAGTCATATGGTCGATGCGGGGGAAGAGACATAGCTTTCGATTTACTGAATACCATACCCAGGTCGTGAAATTCTGGAGGCACCAGCGACAGGTCCAGAGGTGCTGTATCCGCCACAGGAGGAGCCGCGGACGGGGAGCAGGCAGCGGACTGAAGGCAGGTGCCCATGCAGAAGGTACTCCATGCCGACACCCCAGCTGACCTCCAGTCCAGGACAGGGTTGTGGAGGCGTAGCCAGGGGTACCCCAGGATGACGGGCGACACAGAGTTGGGCAGGACGTAGAAAACCATCTCCTCCCGGTGGTTCCCTGAGATGATGACTGGGACAGGAATGGTTTGATGGGTAACTCTCCCAAGGGAGGCACGGGAGAGATGGACCAGGGAGATGGGGTGTTTGAGTGCCTGACAGCGGATGCCCAATCGGGTTGCCAGGCCTTGTGAAATGAAGCTGCCTTCTGCGCCCGAATCCACCAGTGCGTGGGTGAGGTGCCCAGTCGGATTGTGGCAGAAACGGATGGGCAGCTTCAATTGGGTGAGGGGACTTTGCCGATTGACGTCCGCGAGGCCCCCTACAGTGACTCGCGGACCCCGCCGTTTGGCTTTTGTGGGCAAAGCTCTACCGTGTGTTGACTGTCTCCACAATACATGCAGAGACCCAACTCACGGCGGCGCTGTCTCTCTGCTGAGGAGAGCTTTGCCCAGCCCGTCACCATTGGCTCCGACTCCTCGGGGCACGATGGTGGCGGCGTCGCCAGGGGGCGAGCTTGGGGCAGGCGTAGCGGGACTCCCCGAGGGTGAGAAGCAGACGGCTTCCGTCCTGAGGAGCGCTCGCGCAGCCTGTTGTCCAAGCTGATTGCCAGTGAGGTTAGCTCCGCTAGCGTTCCGGGGATATCCCGTCCAGCCAGTTCATCCCTCAGATCACTATTGAGGCTGCGGAGAAACAGGCCGCAGAGGGAGCGCTCCTCCCAGCCCAATTCCTCCGCCGCTACCCGGTATTCGATGGCATAATCCGCGACCAACCGGTTTCCCTGCTGGAGAGCGAGAAGCCGATCGACCTGGACCGCCTCAGAACGAGAATGATCGAACACCTCCAGGAAGCGCCTCACGAACTCGGCATAGGTGAGGGTGGCATAACTGGGTCTCGCCATAATAGCGTAGGCCCAAGTTAAAGCGCGCCCCTCCAGGAGGTTCCCAATGTAGCCGATTCGGCTGTGATCTGAGGGGAAGTCTCCGGGCACACGGTCAAACACGGGCTCGCACTGCATCACAAACCCCCGCGCTCCGCTGAGCTTTCCGCTAAAGCGAGCGGGGGTCGGAATTGGTGTGAGTCGGGCCGGTGCCACCGGAGCTGGCTGGACGGCCACCGGAACAGCAGGAGCTGCGCCACCCTGAGGAGCCGGGGGGAACGGCTGCTGGGGGTCCAGGCGGTCCAATCGGCCAGTGATAGTGATCAATTGATTCAGGATAACCTGCTGTTGATAAGCTATTTGATCCACTCTAGCCTCGAGAGTGGTAAGCCGGTGTGCGAGCCCGCCGTCCGCCGAGCCGCTCTGCTGAAGCCGTACTGACATAACGCACGGCTCAGGAGACGCACACACACAGGCTTAGAGTAGTTCAAAGAGTTTATTAACAGCAGGAGTGAATGAGTGCGTGTCTGCGGGATGTAAATGTGTTGGTGATGGCGTCTGCTTCAGGCACAGAGGCAGGTGACCGTACAGCCGAGCAACCCTATGGAGAGAGCACAGGGAGAGGGTGACGGGCATACACCAACACAGGAGGGATTTATGGCGAGAGAAGGACTTACTTGGTTTGTCAGGACAGCTGGCACAACAAGGGGGCGAAGCCCGGAAGACAGCCACCTGGAGAGCTCTGTACAGCAGCGAGGATTGGGCGATGGAGTGGAGATGTCCGCCGCCGGGGAATCCACCTGTGCACAGGGGAGCAGACTGAAGAAGAGAGGTAAGCGATCTTCTTACCAAAATGATGATGCTGAAGAGAAGTATGCTCACAACGGTGAGGGACGAAGTCTGACGGCTTCAGGCCGAGCCTCCGGGCGAGACGGCTTTTATCCCTCGCCGCTGATGAGGGTCAGGTGCGTGAACAGGTGGCGCCGCTGATGAATGGCGCGGCGTGACAATCCTGGCCGCCATCTTCTCTTCATCATTATCATCCTTGGCATAATAATCAATAAAAAACTGCTGGAAGTCACATTAATTATATTAAAGGCAAAATATGCAAATCAATCGCAATACTGCACAGAGTGAAAAATTTGCTGAATCAACCCACACTATAGACTTTGTATCATTCATTAATACTCCCATACATGACATCCATCCATCCATCTTCTACCACTTTTCCGGAGGTCCGGGTCGCAGAGGCAGCAGTTCAAGCAGAGAAGCCCAGACTTCCCTCTCCCCAGCCACCTACTCCAGCTCTTCAGAGAGGATACCAATACCCATACATGACATATTGTACTGAAGTATGGGGAAATACATATAAAACATATTTCCAGTCATTATGCTTCAGAAGAGAGCTATTAGAATAATAAGCAAAGCTGCTTACAGGGAACCAACAAACCCACTTTTTCTTAAATTTAAAGCTCTCAGGTTTAAAGATCTGGTTGCCTTTAAAACTGCAGTAATAATGTTTAAAGTGAAGAATCTATCACTGCCCGCAAATATCCAAAAGTTGTTCCAAATAAGGGAGAAACAATATCATTTCAGAGGAACATGTATATTTCAAAAACCTTCAGTGAGAACAACCACCAAGCAACACTGTGTTTCAGTGCAAGGAGTCAGATTATGGAACACTTTTGGACCTGAATTAAATTCATGTACAACGCTTGGACAATTTAAACAAAAACTAAATAAGATAAATAAAGTACAATCAATAAATTTATTAAATGCAGAACAGTGGAAGCTGAGATCAAATATAAAAGATATAAAAATAAGCTTACTAATATAATGAGGACCTGTAAGAAAGAATATTACAACAGAATATTAGAGGATAATAAAAATAAGAGGAATACGGCAAGTACTCAATGGGATTATTAGTAATCGACCTAAGAATACTAATTATCCAGAATATTTTATTGAAAATGGCAATTTGATAAATAATATGGGGGATGTGGTCAGTGGTTTCAATAAATTTTTTGTAAACGTTGGTCCTGAATTAGCAAAATCAATAGTGACATCAGAAACAAACTACAGTGGTTCTGTGAATGAAATAGAAGATAGAAATCCAAACACAATCTTTTTGGGTGCAGTTACTGAAAAGGAAATTATCGAGACTGAGTAAATTTAAGAACAAAAAATCAACGGACTGGAATGAAATTGACATGACAATAGTGAAAAAAGTAATTGAAGGAATTGTTAAGCCACTCACCCACATCTGTAACCTGTCATTTCAAACTGGTAAATTTCCAGACAAAATGAAAATAGCAAAAGTAATATCTCTATACAAAACAGGAGACAGTCATCGTTTCACAAATTACAGGCCAGTCTCTTTACTCTCACAATTCTCCAAAATACTTGAAAAAATCTTCACTAAGAGACTGAATGATTTCATTCAAAAACACAACCTCCTTACAGATAGCCAGTATGGTTTTAGAGCAGATAAATCTACATCTTTGGCACTGATCAAACTTATAGAAGAAATTACTAGTTGTATAGATAAAAAAAAGTTTGCTGTAGGAGTATTTATAGATTTAAAGAAAGCTTTTGACACCATTGACCACAGAATACTACTAAGGAAACTGGAAAGGTATGGGATAAGAGGGGTCGGACTGAGTTGGGTGGAAAGTTATTTAAGTAACAGACAACAATTTGTACAAATTGGTGAGCACAAATCACCCTTCATGGACATCACTTGTGGTGTGCCCCAGGGGTCAGTTTTGGGACCCAAACTCTTTATTTTGTATATAAATGACATATGCCAAGTATCAAAAATTCTGAAATTTATTTTGTTTGCGGATGACACAAATATCCTTTGCACTGGTGAGAATTTGCAGCAGGTTTTAGAGGTGGTCACAACTGAAATGAAAAAGTTAACGCAGTGCCATCCATCCATCCATCCATCTTCTACCGCTTTTCCGGAGGTCCGGGTCGCGGAGGCAGCAGTTCAAGCAGAGAAGCCCAGACTTCCCTCTCCCCAGCCACCTGCTCCAGCTCTTCAGAGGGGATACCAAGGCGTTCCCAGACTAGCTGGGAGACATAGTCTCTCCACCGAGTCCTGGGTCTGCCCCGGGGTCTCCTCCCAGTGGGACGTGCCTGAAACACCTCAAGTGGGAGGCGTCCAGGAGGCATCCTAATCAGATGCCCATACCACCTCAACTGACTCCTTTCAATGTGGAGGAGCAGCGGTTCTACTCTGAGCCTCTCCCGGATGACTGAGCTCCTCACCCTATCTCTGAGGGTGAGTCCAGCAATCCTACGGAGAAAGCTCATTTCAGCCGCTTGTATCCGCGATCTCGTTCTTTCGGTCATTACCCAAAGCTCGTGACCATAGGTGAGAGTAGGAACGTAGATTGACTGGTAAATCGACAGCTTTGCCTTAGAACTAAGCTCCCTCTTCACCACAACAGACCGGTACAACGTCCGCATCACTGCAGATGCTGCTCCAATCCGTCTGTCGATCTCTCGCTCCATTTTCCCCTCACTCGTGAACAAGACCCCAAGATACTTAAACTCCTCCACTTGGGGCAGGAGCCTGTCCCCAACCCGGAGAGGACAATCCACCTTTTTCCGGCTGAGGACCATGGACTCGGACTTGGAGGTGCTGATTCTCATCCCAGCCGCTTCACACTCAGCGGCAAACCGTCCCAGCAAGAGCTGTAGGTCATTGCTGGATGAAGCCAACAGGACAACATCATCTGCAAACAACAGAGATGAGATCCTGTGGTCACCAAGCATGACACCCTCCATTCCCTGGCTGCGCCTAGAAATCCTGTCCATAAAAATTATGAACAGGACCGGTGACAAAGGGCAGCCCTGGCGGAGTCCAACTCTCACTGGGAATGACTCCGACCGAGTGTTGGCAATGCGAACTAAACTCTCACAACGGTCGTACAGAGACCGAATAGCTCGTAACAACAAGCCCGATACCCCATACTCCCGAAGCACCCCCCACAAAAATCCACAAGGGACGCGGTCAAATGCCTTCTCCAAGTCCACAAAGCACATGTAAACTGGTTGGGCAAACTCCCACGAACCCTCAAGAATTCTCGAGAGGGTAAAGAGCTGGTCCGATGTGCCACGGCCAGGACGAAAACCACATTGCTCCTCCTGAATCCGAGGTTCGACCAACGGCCGGACTCTCCTCTCCAGTACCTTGGCATAGACCTTCCCAGGGAGGCTGAGGAGTGTGATCCCTCTAAAGTTGGAGCACACCCTCCGGTCCCCTTTTTTGAAGAGAGGAACCACCACCCCGGTTTGCCATGCCAAAGGCACTGCCCCCGACCTCCACGCAATGTTGCAGAGGCGTGTCAACCATGACAACCCAACAACATCCAGGGCCTTGAGGTACTCGGGGCGAATCTCGTCCACCCCCGGGGCCCGGCCACCAAGGAGATTTTTAACCACCTTGGCGACCTCAGCCCCTGTGATAAGCGAGTCATCCCCCTCGTCCCCAAACCCTGCTTCCTCTGTGGAAGGCGTATCAGTGGGATTGAGGAGATCCTCGAAGTATTCCTTCCACCGCCCGACGATATCCCCAGTTGAAGTCAACAGTGTCCCATCCGCACCATACACAGTGTGGACGGGGAGCTGCTTTCCCCTCCTGAGCCGCCGAACAGTTTGCCAGAATCTCTTTGAAGCCGACCGAAAGTCTTGTTCCATGGCCTCACCGAACTCCTCCCATACCCGGGTTTTTGCTTCAGCAACCACCCGAGCTGCACTCCGCTTGGCCTGCCGGTACACCTCAGCTGCTTCGGGAGTCCCACAAGCCAACCAAGCTTGATAGGACTCCTTCTTCAGCTTAATGGCCCCCCTCACCACTGGTGTCCACCACTTGGTTCGGGGGTTGCCACCACGAGATGCACCGACCACCTTGCGGCCGCAGCTCTGGGCTGCCGCTTCAACAACAGAGGTGGAGAACATGGCCCATTCAGACTCCATGTCTCCAGACTCCCTCGGAATGTGGTTGAAGTTCTTCCGGAGGTGGGAGTTGAAGACCTCCCGGACAGGGGCCTCAGCCAGACGCTCCCAGCACACCCTCACTATACGTTTGGGTCTACCAGGTCTGAATGGCTTCCTCCCCTGCCATCGGATCCAACTCACCACCAGGTGGTGATCAGTTGACAGCTCTGCACCTCTCTTTACTCGGGTGTCCAAGACATACGGTCGCAGGTCTGATGATACGATAACAAAATCGATCATCGACCTGCGGCCTAGGGTGTCCTGGTGCCAGGTGCACATATGGACACCCTTATGCTTGAACATGGTGTTCGTTATAGACAGACTGTGGTTAGCACAGAAGTCCAATAACTGAACACCACTCGGGTTCAGATCGGGCAGGCCGTTCCTCCCAATCACCCCCCTCCAGGTTTCACTGTCGTTGCCCACGTGCGCATTGAAGTCCCCCAGTAGGACAATGGAGTCTCCAGGAGGAGCACCCTCCAGCACCCCAGTCACAGACTCCAAAAAGGGTGGGTACTCTGAAACATCATTTGGTGCATAGGCACAAATGATGGTCAGGACCCGTTTCCCAACCCGAAGGCGCAGGGAAGCAACCCTTTCGTCCACCGGGGAAAACTCCAATATAGAGGCAGCAAGGTGGGGCGATACAAGAATACCTACCCCTGCTCGTCGCCTCTCGCCCGGGGCAACTCCAGAAAAGGCCAAGCTCCAGCCCCTCTCCAGGAGACTGGTTCCGGAACCGGAGCTGTGTGTTGAGGTGAGGCCGACTATATCTAGCCGGTATCGCTCAATCTCGTACACCAGCTCAGGCTCCTTCCCCACCAGAGAGGTGACATTCCACGTACCAAAAGCCAGTTTAGAAAGCTTGGGATCAGTCCGCCAAGGTCTCCGCCTTTGACTGCCACCTAATCCACATAGCACCGGACTTCCATGATCCCTCCTGCAGGTGGTGAACCTACTGGAGGGCGGACCCATGTAACTCCTTCGGGCTGAGCCCGGCCGGGTCCCATGGGTGGAAACCCGGCCACCAGACGCTAGCCTTCGAGCCCCTCCCCCAGGCCTGGCTCCAGGGTGGGGCCCCGGTAACCCCATACCGGGCGGGGTACACTGAATCCTTGATATACAATTTATCATGAGAGTCTGTTGGATCGTTCTTCGTCTGGCCCTTCACCCAGGACCAGTTTGTCTTGGGAGACCCTATCAGAGGCAAATTGCCCCGGACAACATAGCTCCTGGGATCACTGGGGCACGCAAACCCCCCCACCACGATAAGGTGACGATCCATGGTTAACGCAGTGGTTCAACAAAAATAAATTATCTCTAAATCTAAAAAAAAACCAAAGATTATGTTGTTTGGAAATTATAAATCATGAAATAATGGTAACGATAGATCAAATCAAAATCAAATCAAACTTTATTGTCATATTGCTGTACATGCAACTGTAGTGCAGGCAAGATGAAATTGCGTTTCTCTCGGCATCCATATAAATAGAAGCAGTATGATTTAAGACACACTCCCACATAGCTCCACTCCCCACCCCCACCCCCCCATCCATTCACACATCCCTGAGACATACTTGGGGGGAAAAAAAACCAACAAAAAACTAACTAACTATAATATACAAATAATATACAAAATGTCCGTAGGTGCAGTAGTGTGTATGAGAGATTCCAGGTCAACTGTTCAGCATCCTGACAGCTTGTGGAAGGAAGCTGTTGATCAGTCTGGTGGTTCTGCCTCTGATGCTCCGGAATCGTTTACCAGATGGAAGAAGTTCAAAGTGTTTATGCAGAGGGTGAGAACGGTCCTTGACAATGTTCAGTGCCCTGCTCCTACAACGATGACACCAGAATAGAAACAGTACAGGAAAATAAGTTTCTGGGGGTGACGCTAGACAATAAAATCTGCTGGAAACCTCACATCAGTCACATCCGGGCCAAGTTGGCAAAATGTATAGGCATACTGGGGAAAACAAGACACATCTTGGACTATAAATCATTGGTCTTACTGTACAATTCACTGTTTTTACCTTATCTTAACTGCTGTGTAGAAGTCTGGGGAAACACCTACAAGACCAACCTACAGTCAATATGCACATTACAAAAAAGAGCTATAAGGATAATAAATAATGTAGGATATAGAGACCATACCAATTCGTTGTTTTTAAAGTCACATGTCATAAAGTTCATCGATTTAGTTAAATTTAAGACAGCACAAGTAATGTACAGGGCAATTAATAATCAACTCCCAACTAATATACAAAAAATATTTAAAAAAAGAGACAATGATCATAATTTGTGAGGAGACTTAAACTTTACAAAACCCAAGATACGAACAACCAAGAAAATTCTGTGCATATCTGTCTGTGGGGTGGATTTGTGGAACAGTCTGGAGCCGGAACTGAAACTATGTACAAACAGAAATCAATTCAAAAAGAGGTATAAACATTATTTGCTGAAAGGATATATGTTAGAAGGGTAGTATTTATATGTACGATTCACTATGCTCACTCTGGGACACTATGGAATGGTGGGTGGGACAGCACTGTGTATATCTGTGTTGTTTGAGGCTGGTTTTGATGTATGGACATCATTGTATGTTAGAATGGATGGGTGTTAATGTTGATATGTAAAAAATACAGTAAATTGTTTACTTGGGGTCTTAAAGGTGGTAATTTGTATATAATTCACACGGGTGTATTTATGGAAAAGAGGAGATGGAATTAATAAGTGTTCACTTCTTCCTTCTCCCTTTCGAACAGTGTATACTGTTACTTTATTGCATTTGTCATTTGTTTTGTTTTTGTTATACTTTTCTGTTCAAAATAAAGTATCTATCTATCTATTTATCTATCTATCTATCTATCTATCTATCTAAATAAAGTACATCTATCTATCTATCTAAAGGAAGAAATACTCCAAACATACACACGTGGACAAAATTGTTGGTACCCCTCTGTTAATGAAAGAAAAACCCACAATGGTCACAGCACAGTGACTACTTGTCACCCTTTAAATAGGCCGACTGACTGATTACAAATTTGTAGACACCTGTGATGTTAATTAGAGGACACATCTTGGTTGGACATGTCCCTATAGTCACATTATTTTCAATCTTTTCTAGGGGTGCCATCATTTTTGTCCAAGCCTGTTTCATGAGTTTGTTTTTTAAAATAATTCTATTGAACCACAATTCAAAAGCATTGTCTGATTTTCATTGGTTAATTTTCATAGAATTTTTATTTATTACCACTTTTGTGAGATTCAAGTTATTTCTGTGACCATTGCGGGTTTTTTTTTCATTAACAGAGGGGTACCAACAATTTTGTCCACGGCTGTATATACAAAACGACATGTAAAATCACACAAGGATTATCATATCCAGTTTGTGTTGTGCTGTTGCTTAGTTTTTGTCACGTTTTGTCTTGGCTTTGTTCTGATTTGTAATCACTCTTATTTTATTTTATTTTTGAATTCTTAGCTGGAACATGGGTGGGTAATATAAGCTGCGGCTTCAGCCATCACCCATTTCAGATAAGTTATGTTGAATTGTATAATCCGAGGGGTTGCTGTTTAATTTGACCGTATTGGATTTTTTTCCCCCTTTGTTCTATTATTCTGTTCCTTTCTTTTAATCTAACCTATCTGAAATAAAGATTCATTCATTCATTCATTTTGCAAATATGTTTTAAACTTGCTTTAATTATCCACCACCCATTTCTGTCTTTCATCTAGGCAAGAGGAAAACGATCCACCCAAACCAGACCTTGCCTCACTATTTACAGAGATGCAGGCTGAAGATCTGCTGAACCAGGACCAGAACCAGGACCAGTACGAGGGGCCGATCCAGCTGCTGCTCAGTGAGGCAGCGTGGCCGGCGTGTGTGACCCATTCCAGTTTCTTTTTTTTTTTTACAGTTTGAATTTTGCACATTCTAAATAATCCGTAATTTGCTGCTGATTGGAATAAACAATTTAGTGATTTATATATTTGCATCATGATTTTCTATTTTGTCTGTTAAGACATCGGTGGGAAAAGAGTCAACAGTACGAACCATTTATCAGTGACTTTGAAAATAATAGCTCATTTTTAAGAAAAGTAACCAAAACAATTATTTGCTGAAGACTGTAAAACAAAATAGAGACATCTGCAAAAGTGCAAAGATTTATTGTCAAAATTCCCAGGACAATACTACATGAATACATGTATAGTTCACTATTGATGCAGAGAATATATACAGTATTTATACAGTATCTACATGTAGTCAGCAATACTCAATACAATGTATTTCCAGTTAATCCACGTATTTCTCCATGTAACCTTGTGACTGCATTATTTTAATTACTTTTAATCCTAGATCCATTTGTTTTTGCTTAAAATGCATCATAATTGTTAAATATATCTTATGCCTAACTCAGTACTGTTTACCTGTTGAAATATATATTTAACGGCTCATATGCTACAATATGGCACCTGATCCATGTTTTGCCACAACACCACTCGCTGGAGCAGATAAATTCCATGACGTCCCAACAGTCTCTCCATGATTTTGACACAGATCAGAGCAATTTGTTGCACAGGAAGTTAACTCACAGAGCCGTCTGATTACTTACCCCAGGACCTTTAAAGTGTTTAGATAAAATTTGGTTACATCAGGTGTGTGCTGGGAATGTCTGGCTGAGGCCTCTGTCCGGGAGGGCTTCAATGCCCACCTCCGCAAGAACTTTGACCACATTCTGAGGGAGTCTGGAGACATGGCGTCTGAATGGGTCATATTCTCCACCTCCATTGTTGAAGTGGCTGCCCAGAGCTGTGGCTGCAAGGTCGCTGGAGCATTTCGTGGCGGCAACCCCCGAACCAGGTGGTGGACACCAGTGATGAGGGGGGCCATTAAGCTGAAGGAGTCCTATCAAGCTTGGTTGGCTTTTGGGACTCCCGAAGCAGCTGAGGTCTACCTGCAGGACAAGTGGAGCGCAGCTCTGGTGGTCGCTGAAGCAAAAACACGGGTGTGGGAGGAGTTTAGTGAGGCCATGGAATGAGACTTTCAGTCTGCCTCAAAGAGATTCTGGCAAACTGTACGGCAGCTCAGGAGGGGGAAGCAGCTCCCTGTCCACATTATGTATGGTGCGGATGGGGTGGTAGAAGGAATACTTCGAGGATCTCCTCAATCCCACTGACACGCCTTCTACAGAGGAAGAAGGGCTTGTGGACGAGGGGGATGACTGTTGGTTAAGAAGTTCCTTGGTTGCCAGGCCTCGGGGTGGATGATATTCAGCCTGAGTACCTCAAAGCCCTGGATGTTTTAGGGCTGTCATGATTGGCACACCTCTGCAACATTGAATGGAGGTCGGGGACAGTGCCTTTGGCATGGCAAACCAGGATGGTGGTTCCTCTCTTCAAGAAAAGAGACTGGAGGGTGCGCTTCAACTTTAGAGGGATCACAATCCTCAGCCTCCCTGGGAAGGTCTTCACCAAGGTACTGGACAGGAGAGTCCGGCTGTTGGTTGAACCTCGGATTCAGGAGTAGCAATGTGTTTTTTGTCCTGGCTGTGGCACATCAGACCAACTCTATACCCTCTCAAGAATCCTCGAGGGAGTTTGCCCAACCAGTTTACATGTGTTTTGTGGACTTGAGAAGGCATTTGACCATGTCACTCGTGGTTTTTTGTGGGGGTGCTTTGGGAATATGGGGTATCAGCCTTGTTGTTACAAGCTATCTGGTCTCTATACAACCATTGTGAGAGTTTGGTTTGTATTGCCAACACTCAGTTGGTCTCATTCCAAGTGAGAGTTGGACTCCATCAGGCTACCCTTTGTCAACGATTCTGTTCATAATTTTTATGGACAGGATTTCTAGGTGCAGCCAGGGAATGGGGGGTGTCATGCTTGGTTACCACAGGATCTCATCTCTGTTGTTTGCAGATGATGTTGTTTGATGATGCTAAGGGGCGCATGTGCACACAGCAACCGGCAGCGGGTGAAAAAAGTTCAACGTCTGTGTCTCTGTTTTTATGCACTTTAATGTGTTTTAACGTAATTATCTGTATCGTTTTTGTCCTTGAATGTTTGTGGACTATATAACAAAGAGCTCCCTGGTTCCATCAGTATGGATTTCATTTCTTTCTTACTGGCTCTTTGTCTTGGAGGGAAGCACGATCGCGATCACGTCGGGAAGAATACAGTATTCCAGAGAAATGTTACTGCATTTAAACATAGATAATGCAGCATCTGTGTTTGAGTCTGTGCCGCAACTGCCGGACTTTATTTTAAGAGATTTTCATGGACACAGCGATGAAAAGAGAGACACAAGGAGGAAACGCAGAAAGCGTGGAGGCGTAAGATTAAACCTGAGAAAGCATCAGCTTAACCACATTCCTCTTCCTTCCATTATTATGGGGAACGTACAATCCCTGAGAAATAAAGTGGATGAAATTAAAGGAAATTGTCATATGGGCGAGACGCCGTGTTATCCGGCGCTCAGGCCATATTCCTCCTCAGCCCAGCTCTTATTGTGACAGCGTCTCAGCGGGCTCTCAGCTGTCAACCTCTACGGGACGGCTGGAGCCCAATTACCTTTCATCAGCTGAGGTGCTCTCAACCAGTATAAAAGGGAGCAGCTCCGATCATTCAGGGCTGTGACCTCGCACTATTATCCACGCTCTTCTCCGGCATGGGTAAGGCTGGAACCCCTTCGTCTGGCGCCAGCCACCCGCTCGTCATTCAGCATCGTGTGTAAGTGTTTACCCTTGTGTCATCGTTTGTGTTTTGGCCCCACGAGGCCCTGTTCCTTTGTTCCTTTCCCTTATAACAATAAACATTGCAAACTCACTGGTCTGTCCTTGGCTCTCATTGTATGGCTCACAGAGCCATACATAACAGTAGGTCACAGCCAAGTGAGTTGTCGGCGGCCGTGAGTTTAGCAGTATTGGACTGTTGCTCTTATCTGTCTGGGTACCATTGCTGAAGCATGCCATCGTGGAGGTCCCGCACTCAGAGTCCGAGTGATGTCCTCGCAGACGCCCTCGAGTGCGTGGATGAAATCCTTAACACCGCCTCCCTCCTCGAATTCAGCAGCGACGTGCACCAGTACCTGGACCAAGCTGAGGAGGTCCTCGACTATCTTCCCCACTTTGCCGACCATCCTGAGGTGAGCGCGAGGAGGTTGGACATTGCTGCACAGCGCAAGATACTCCGCGGGCTGGAAGGAAATCCCGGCAGGAAGCCGAAGAGGAGGAGACGCCATCCCTCGCTTTGGGATCCCGCTCCTGCCTCCGTTCTGGCCCGGGAATTCGCACCATCCAGAGGTCTTTCCCCATTCAGCACGACGTCACTCGGGATTCCCCCGGAGGAGCTGCAGCTGACAGCAATCAAGGTCCGGGACCGAGTGGCTGCTGCTCGCTCCACTGTGCATCCCTCTATAATCATTAAGCATGTGACGGCGGCAGTTAGACTGGTGGAGAGGAATCCAGGGCTGCGTGATTTCCCCAAGTTCGACGCCCTCCTCGCCTCTGTCTCTGCACAGGAGCGGCGATTTCCGGGTCTCACCTTCGCTTCGCCCCCTGCAAGTAGCCGTCGTCACACTGCCTGTCCACCTCAGCACGAATCCCATCCGGATCCAGTTCCGGGCCGCTGCAAGGTCTCAATCCCCCACACAGCTGTTACTCCTGTGCCTCATCAGAGGGGAAATCCCGCAGCCTCGTCTCCCGAGCCATCTTCCCCTGCTGTTACGTCAGCGTTCCGGGCCTGGCTCATCTCGGCTGTCGCCCCCTCCTCCTCGACGCATTCCCCGGCTGCTGTGTGCACCCAGAGTCCTGACCTGGCGAGCTCCGTCCCGGAATCATCACGTGCGGCTCCCCGACATCCTCCCAGGGGGTCCTTCGTTACCGTCCGGCGGGGAAAGGGAGGAGCAACGTCCGTCACAGCGGTCACCACCCAGCCTCCAGGAGACAGGCAAGTCCCAGTTTATTCATCCACTTACTGTGATTTGCTTGGTCAGACTCCTGGAGTGGAGTTCGGGGTTCACAGCTCCCCGAGCTCCCACCGCCTGCTGTGGCTGTAATTATTAACCCCGCATCCTCTGTGTCTCCCTCCGCTGAGCGGTCCTCGATGCCAGGCCAACGTCGTGGGATGAGGAGGGGGCCTGCGGTTCTGGAGAGCCTTGTTCTGGTTCCGCAGCTACGCCGTGGGCGGAGGAGGAGAGCGGACTGCAGCGTGGAGCCTGTGCCGATGACGAAGCATCCCCGGGTCTCCACGGAGGGGCGGTCCGGTCCAGCGGGACGAGGTTCTCCTGCCACCACGCCGTGTGGGCCATCGGCGTGGGCACCGGTGCCGGAGGACTCGCAAGCTGCACATACCATCATGCCTGCTGCGGAGCCCGACGCAGCTGAGTGGGAGCCTGAAGACGACTTCCTGACGCTTGAACCTGAATCTTCGCAGTCCTGGACGGCGTCAGAACCCGAGATCAGGCAAGTGCTCTACTTTATCTTTCTTCTTCTCATTTTAGAGCATTTTAGCCTGTCTCTAGGGGAGATGAGCCGGGTGCAGCCGGGTGCAGCCGTCTGCTGCGTCTGAGCTTGTCTCGCCGGGTTCTGGCACTGCCAGTGATCCTGATCCCGGTTCTTTTCTCTCTCCTGAGCCTTCTCTCAGGGTCGCCGGCGAGGAGCTGCTATCGCCCGCGGTGCCAGAGGTTCCTGGTTTGGGATTGGTGGTTGGTTCTGGTGCGGCGCTGACCCAATCGGGGTCCGACGTAGGTTCTACCAAGACCCAATCGGGGTCCGTCGCGGGTGCTGCACCAGTGATATCCAGGTCCGGTGAGGGAGCTGCAGATCCCCTGCCATCGGACATTGGACCGGCTCATCGTCTCCTTCCCCTTATTCGTCGTCATCTGAGTCACCCTCATCTTCCCCCCAAGCTTTCTCCACCAGGGCCCATATGGACCTCTCACTTTAGGCCCGGCTTGCCCTCATTATCTTCCCCCACAGGGAAGCCATTGCCCCTCTCTCCCCTTCGGGCCTGGTGGCTGAGCGATGCGGGTCGGCCGCCAGAGGGACTGCCGTGCCCACTCGGCTCTTTGGTGCGGCTGCCCGACCCATTGGACTTCCTGTTCGGCGATCTGGTTCGGCCACCCGAGAGACTGTGTTTTCTGGCCTGGGATTCGGGTAGGCCGCCGGAACTTTTCCCTTCACCCCTGTTGGCGGTTTGGACGCTGGGTGCGGGGAGACTCCTCGAACTGAATTTTCTCTGCTGTGCTTAGTCTTTGTGTTTTTGGATGGGTGCAGCCATGTGATCCTTTGTAATTGCTTCGCGTCTAGCGTGGTTTTTTTTTCTTTCTTCCCCTCCTGTTTGGGGGATGCCTGTACTTATTAGATTTCGGATTAGGAGTCTTTTCTCTCATTTTATGGTCTCCTGGGTTGTCTTCCTTTGAATTTGTCTGTACATTATTATTCTTGACTGTGGAGTATTGTGGTTTTTTCCTGTGCCTCAGTCTCTGTTATTGCCACATTTATCCTCTGCCTAGTAGCGTTTTTTTTTTTTCTGTCCGTCCGTATATTGTTGTCTATGGAGTATTGTGGTTTTTTCCTGTACCTCATTCTCTGCTATTGCCACGTTATCCTCTGCCTAAGTAGTGTTTTTTTTTCTTCTGTCCTCATGTTGTTGTCTATGGAGTATTGTGTGGTTTTTTTTTTCCCCTCATACTCTGTATTGTTTCATTGTTGATTGCTGATGTTTTTCCTTTTTCTGATTCTCTCCCTCCTGGCCTGCGCCCCATCTGCCCACCCTAGGTGGTGGTGGTGGTGGGGGGGCTTGGGTGTTACTTGCCGTTCAGAGCCCGGCCGTGGGGGGGGGGGGCTGTGTCATATGGGCGAGACGCCGTGTTATCCGGCGCTCAGGCCATATTCCTCCTCAGCGCAGCTCTTATTGTGACAGCATCTCAGCGGGCTCTCAGCTGTCAAGCTCTATGGGACGGCTGGAGCCGAATTACCTCTCATCAGCTGAGGCACTGTCAACCGGTATAAAAGGGAGCAGCTCCAATCATTCGGGGCTGTGACCTCGCACTATTATCCACGCTCTTCTCCGGCGTGGGTAAGGCTGGAACCCCTTCGTCTGGCGCCAGCCACCCACTCGTCATTCAGCATTGTGTGTAAGTGTCTACCCTTGTGTCATCGTTTTTGTTTTGGCCCCACGAGGCCCTGTTCCTTTGTTCCTTTCCCTTATAACGATAAACATCGCAAACTCACTGGTCTGTCCTTGGCTCTCATTGTATGGCTCGCAGAGCCATACGTAACAGAAATGTACGATATCAGAAGGATTTCAAGAACTGCTGTGTCATGGCTTACACGGAGATGTGGCTTACGGCGCATGACCGAAGACCCAGACCTGTGGATTGACGGCTTTGGAGCCCCACTTCGCTCGGATCGGCAGGAAGAGGTAACGGGGAAACGTCAGAGGGGAGGCGTATGTTTATATATTAATAAACAGTACTGTACATTTGTCACGGTCAAAGAGCGCATCTGTACACCAGATGTGGAGCTTCTGTCCGTGTCACTACGCCCCTTTTGTCTGCTCCGCGAGTTCCCCCGACTTTTCATAATGACTGTGTACATTCACCCGAGGGCAGATGCTGCCTCCGCCTCCAGCACCGTCTTTGATGTGGTACAGCAGCTGCAGTCGATTTCCCCAGAGGCTCCAAATTTCATCCTTGAGGATTTTAACCATGTGTCTCTAAAGAAGACACTTAAAAACTTTTATCAGTATGTCTCCTGCCCAACCAGGCGAAAAAAGACATTGGACCTGTGCTACAGATCCATAGAGAGGGCCTATAAATCTCTTCCCCTTCTTCCTTTAGGATCCTCAGATCACAACTGTGTACATTTGCTGCCCACATATAAAGCTGCTCTCAGAAGAGACAAGGTGAAGACCAGAGACATAGACGTGTGGACAGAGGATTCAGTGCACTGCCTCCAGGAATGCTTTAACTGTACGGACTGGGAGGTATTCACTCTCACCTGCGGAGAAGATTTGGACTCTTTAGTGGACGTGACATGCTCATGCATGGCTTTCTGCAGAGACATGATCATTCCACGTAAACGTGTCAAAATATATCCCAACAACAAGCCATGTGTTACAAAATCAGTTAAATCCTGCTTACAGAGGAAAGCACTTGCCTTTAAACAGGGGTCTGTTTCTGACCTGCAAGTTGCCACAAAAGAGCTGAAGGCCAAAATTTTAAGAGCAAAACAGAATTATAAATCAGAGTTGGAAAGCAAGATGGCAACAAAGAAACTTGGTTCACCCTGGGCCATTATGAAAACTATTGCAGGCCTTCAGAGCACAGAGCGCAGTAATCGTGTGTTTTTAGATGGTTTTAATTCAGACAAGAAAAAAGGAATTGAACTTTGGCAAAAAAAAAAAAAAAGATGGGATGAAGATCATAAAGGTAGATACTATTACAAAATACCCTTTTTGTAATAGTATATTACAATAGTAATATTACAATTACAATACAATTACAATTACAATAGTAATTTCAAAATTGCCACTATCTCTACTGTAAACACGGGTGTATTGTTGGAGAGTCTTTTTGCGATGGTCACTTTAAACTCTGGAATGTATACTCCAACTCCAACAGAGCTGTCTTTGTTCTTTGAACCGTCAGTATAGAGCTGTAAGAAGTTATAGTATAAGTTATAGCACATCAGCTCTAGGTTCATAGACGCAAAAATGAAGCATATCAAGAAAAGAACACTGTCCCTACTGTGAAACATGGAGGAGGTTCTGTTATGTTCTGGGGCTGCTTTGCTGCATCTGGCACAGGGTGTCTTGAATCTGTACAGGGTACAATGAAATCTCAAGACTATCAAGGTATTCTAGAGAGAAATGTGCTGCCCAGTGTCAGACAGCTTGGTCTCAGTCACAGGTCATGGGTCTTGCAACAGGATAATGACCCAAAACACACAGCTAAAAATTGAACAGCTACAGACCAGTGGCCCTGACATCCCACATGATGAAGACCCTGGAGAGACTGCTCCTTGCTCACCTCCGCCCCCTGGTGGGACCAGCGATGGATCCACTCCAATTTGCCTACCAGCATGGCATTGGGGTGGAGGATGCGGTGATCTTCCTCCTTCACCGTTCTCTGTCCCACCTGGAGAAGCCCGGGAATATGGTGAGGATCATGTTCTTTGACTTCTCCAGTGCTTTCAACGCCATGCAACCGATGATCCTGAGGGACAAGCTGCTGTGCGCAGGGGTGGACCAGCACCTGTCATCATGGATCCTGGACTACCTCACTAACCGGCCTCAGTTTGTGAGAACCCGGGACTGTGTGTCCGACACGATCATCGGCAGCACGGGGGCCCCCCAGGGAACAGTTTTGGCTCCCTTCCTGTTCACCCTTTATACTGCGGACTTCTCACACAACACAACACACTGCCATCTACAGAAGTTCTCTGATGACTCTGCGATCGTTGGTCTCATCTCCAGCGGAGATGAAGCTGAGTACAGAGGACTTATCCAGGACTTCGTGGACTGGTGCCATCGGAACTGCCTCCAGATCAATGCGAGGAAAACTAAGGAGCTGGTGGTGGACTGCCGCAGGCAAGGACAACCCCTCACAGCACCAGTAAACATACAGGGAACAGACATTGACATGGTGACATCCTACAAGTACCTGAGTGTTCATCTGAACAATAAACTAGACTGGTCACACAATACTGACGCACTCTACAAGAAGGGACAGTGCAGACTGTTCCTACTGAAGAGACTCAGGTCTTTTGGTGTACAAGGGGCGCTGCTGAACTAACTAACTAACTAACTAACCTGCACTTATATAGCGCTTTTCTAGTCACAAAGACCACTCAAAGCGCTTTCATTAATACTAACCCTCTATTCTAAGGGCCTATAGGAAACAGATCTCTAGGGACAATTTAGAACAGCCAATTAACCTAACATGCATGTTTTTGGCATGTGGGAGGAAACCGGAGAAATCCCGGAGTAAACCCACGCAACACGGGGAGAACATGCAAACTCCACACAGATCACTGTTGGTCGGGGGCTGGGATCGAACCCACGATCCCACGATCCCCACAATCCCCTGGCCAAGGGTAAACTGTGCTGCCGCAGTGCTAACCACTGCGCCACCGTGCAGCTGAAGACATTCTATGACACGGTGGTGGCATCAGCCATCACTTTTGGAGTGGTCTGCTGGGGCAGTGGCATTACAGCAGCCGATAGGAAGAGACTGAACAAACCGATCAAGAAAGCTAGCTCTGTCCTGGGGCAGCGCCTTGACCCAGTGGAGGAGATGGGAGAGAGAAGGATGGTGGCTAAACTGTCATCTCTGCTGGAGTCCGAGTCCCACCCTATGCAGGACATACTGAATGCACTGAGGAGCTCATTTAGCAGCAGACTACATCATCCTAGGTGCACAACCGAGAGGTTTCGCAGGTCCTTCCTACCAACGGCTGTCAGACTGTACAACCTAAGCAGGGCTGCTCGCAGAGATAGCAAAAAAACGTGACAACCTAATAGTATTGAATGCAAAAGACGCAATAGACTTACACAATGGTCCCCTATAACTAAGTAGACGGTTATGCTGTTTCATTCCATCTAGCTACAATGCTCTGCACTGTGTGTTTATATATTTATATGTACATATGTATACTCGCTGCTCTTGTTTTTTCTTGCCTTCTGATTGTTGCTCTGAGTGTTGCTATCCCTGTGCTGTTGCAATCCTGGAATTTCCCCATTGTGGGACTAATAAAGGCTTATCTTATCTTATCTTATCTTATCTTAAAAACACCCAAGAATGGCTAAGAGCGAAACATTGGACTATTCTAAAGTGGCCTTCTATGAGCCCTGATCTAAATCCTATTGATCATCTGTGGAAGGAGCTGAAACATGCCGTCTGGAGAAGGCATCCTTCAAACCTGAGACAACTGGAGCAGTTTGCTCATGAGGAGTGGGCCAAAGTACCTGCTGAGAGGTGCAGAAGTCTCATTGACAGTTACAGAAATCGTTTGATTGCAGTGATTGCCTCAAAAGGTTGTGCAACAAAATATTAAGTTAAGGATACTGTGGAGGAAAAAATAGTCCACAGCGCGGCAGAAGGGAGAGACAGTCCATTCATGTCAGGTCACCAGTGTGGAGGAACGTAATAAGTGCAGGCGGACATGACAAGCTGAAGGTTAAAGGGTGTTTTATTCCTCCATCACGAGACTCACTCAGCGCTCTGTTTGTGCGCTGTGAGTGAGCTCTGAGTGCATTCTGAATGCGTTGCCAGTCAGCTTTGAGTGAGCACATTTATACAGACAAGAGAGAATGCATGGCACATTTACATAACAGTCAACACATATCAATTGCTTGATTACTGGCGCCGGAATTCCTCTCTATGCTCCGGGGATGTATAACAATAGGACAAAAGAGAATGCAAGGCACATTTACATATTGATATCAGTCCATACATATCAATCGCATGATTAACTGGTTGTCCCCCCAGGGGCTCTCTGTCCGTATGCCAATTGTTCTGTTTCCTGCTCAAGTTGAGTGCTCTGAATGTCCAAGTAGATTGTGGTGGGTCACCACAATACCATCATTTTTGTCCAGGCCTGTTTCATGAGCCTGTTCCCTAAAATAATTCTGTTGAACCACAATTCAAAAGCATCGTCCGATCTTCACTGGCCAATCCTCATAGACTTTCCATTTACTACCACTCCTGTCAGACTCAAGCCATCTCCATGACCATTGTGGGCCCCTCCCTCACCAACAGAGGGATGCCAACAATTTTGTCCACGTGTGTATGAGTGAAGTTGGTGTTAAAACAAGCATTTACCTCAGGAACTTTTTTTGAAATTTAATGAATGATGAATTTAATAACTTTTTTGTTAACATTGGTCCTAATTTGGCTCCAGAAATACCCATTACGGTGCCTACAGGTGATACAATAAGCAAAAACACTGCTATAAAAGACTCCATTTTCATAAAGAACACAGACGAGAGAGAGGTCATTGAAATTGTTAAATCGTTTAAAAGTAAAACATCTATGGACTGTGATGGTATTGACATGTTCTTAGTCAAAACTATTATTGAATGCTTAGTGAAACCACTGACGTATATCTGTAACCTGCCTCTCCAACTTTAGCTTTATATAATAAATTTTTCTTTTTACACGCCTTTTGTAGTCCTTTGGTTAACCGTGGCTTATCGACAAATTTATGTTTTAGCTTTTTTTTTACTAATGGACATTTTTTTTCATAAAGAGTGGTTACAATGTTCATAAATGTGTCATAGGCTTCATTTACATCTGATACATAGACTTTTGTCCAGTCTTGCTTCAGCAGGTCTTCTTTAAAAGAACTGATTGCATTTTGTGATTTGTATCTGAAAGATTTTAAAGTTTTTTCTGTATTGGTCCCCGTGTGGCCATGGATAAGTGCAAAGGTTGGCAAATGGTCACTTATATCATTTATCAGTTATCCACTTTCTATTTTCTTATCAATAATATTAACAAACAGGTTGTCAATAAGTGTAGCAGTGTGAACTGTGATTCTACTGGGATGTGTTATTGTGGGATATAGACTCATGCTGTACATAGAATTCATGAACTCTGTAATTACATTTTGTTGAAATGGATTTAGTAAATCAATATTGAAATCTCTGTATGACTGTGAGAGTGAATGGTTGTCTGTCTCTCTGTGTTGGCCCTGCGACGGACTGGCGATCTGTCCAGGGTGTACCCTGCCTCTCGCCCAAAGATGCTGGGATAGGCTCCAGCCCCCCCGCGACCTGAAAAGGATTAAGCGGAAGAAGATGAATGAATGAATATTGAAATCTCCACAAAGTACAACCATTTTCTTACTAGTAATATTATTGTACAGCTCAACTAATTTATCTCTGAATGTCTCAATGCAAGTTCCCGGCATTCTATATATACAACTTATAATTAGATTTTTTGTTTTATCTTGGTCAGTCTCAACAGTAACACACTCCAGAATCCCTGGTAGGGATTCTGGACATTCCATTTAGAAAAGGACATTCCAAAGGACATTCCATTTACAAGTTTACACCTATACAGGTCATCAATATACAGTGCAACACCACCACCCTTTTTTTGAGATCTGTTAATATGAAACATCTGATATCCCTCTATTGCCATCAGGGGAGCCTGTTCTTCATTAAGCCAGGTTTCAGAGACTGCGATGGCTGTAAATTTTCTGTCTAGCTGTTTTAAATAGTCCTGAATCTGTGGAAAGTTTTTGTTAAGACTTCTGCTGTTGAAGTGTATTATTGACAGTTTACCATCTAGTTGTGCCCTTCAGAGGTAAAGTGGGCTATCCCACATGTAGGTCAAAAATGAGTTAATTGTACTACACTAATTGTTAAGGGTCTATCATTTTCTTAAACTGCCTAGCTCTGCATAAAACGTATTGTGCTGCCCTCTATTGAGAGTAAATGAAATCATTCTCATTAATTTGGTGAAACTATTGAGAGGTAAAGTGGGCTATCCCACATTCCATGCTCGGTATCACACACGTTGTGGCCTATTCCGACTCATGTGGGGGACAAAATAGAAACTACAAGATGGCATTGATGTGGATGCACATAGTGAACACACTGAACATAGATCTCGTTGATCACAAAATGCTTGTAACGGGTCACAGCTACCTGCCCAATGACCAAGACTTTGGGTTAATAGAAAAAGCCAAGAGGAAGAAACAGCATGTGTTTGTGCCAGATGAGTGGTACGATGTAGTCAGGCAGTCAAAACGGAAGGAACCCCTGTTCAATGTAGTTCCCATGACATCGGCCTTGTTTCACAGTACTAGACCATTGGAAGAGGCTACTGTAAACAGAAAACTGGATGAAGAAAACAATAAGGTCGAATGGTTGAAAATACAATGGATGCAGTTTCGTAAAGCAGATCCTGGTGTGACGTTTTATAAAACTACTTGTGATGCCGAGTTCCCTTTCCAAAGTGTCAACTTCAAACAAAAGAGAGCACTCAGGGGAAGACCTCCAAAGATCATTCAAAACATCACAGACCTTCCTTTACTGTATCCAAATGGGAGGCCGCTGAAGAGAGCCAAACTCGAAGATATCCAATCATTGTTGAAGTATGTGCCGCTTGTTCATCATCCATTTTACGAAACTTTGAAATCAACACAGGAGGGTGGAGGTCACGACAGCTCAAGTGACACCGAGTCAGACTAGACATTGACAATAAATTGGTAGGACATAAGCTTGTCCTATTAAACTTGTTTTTACTCTTCAATAACTGTATTTCTGATGTTTTGATAAGAGTTACATGTTGACTTTCTCAGTTAGAAGAAAACTGTTGGTTTGATTTTCATATAGAAATTTTTGCGAATAAGCGAGGACACAAACAACACTGTTTATGTTCTAATTATTGGAAAGTCCGGTATACAACTAGGAAAATACTGGTAGCTACGGAGGGTGACAATATGTATGGGTACATAATCATACCATATAGGATAAGTAAGTAGACGGTTTGCAGTCTGGTGACAAGCCACCGGCTGCTGGTCGCTGCGTGCGCGAGCGCCCTAAACCTACATGTTTTTGGTATGCGGGAGGAAACCGGAGAAATCCCAGAGTAAACCCACGCAACACGGGGAGAACATGCAAACTCCACACAGCTCACTGTTGGTCGGGGGCTGGGATCGAACCCACGATCTCATGATCTCCGCGATCCCCCGGCCGAGGGTAAACTGTGCTGCCGCAGTGCTAAACCACTGCGCCACCATGCAGTCCCACCATGCAGTCCCAGAATAAATATATATATTTATATATTTATTCCATCTAGCGACAATGCTCCGCACTGTGTGTTTATATATTTACATATCTATTCATCTAGCTACAATGCTCCGCAATGTGTGTTTATATATCTATATATTTATTCCATCTAGCTACAATGCTCCGCACCGTGTGTCTATGTTTATATGTACATATGTATACTCGCTGCTCTTGTTTTTTCTTCCCTTCTGATTGTTGCTCTGAGTGTTGCTATCCCTGTGCTGTTGCAATCCTGGAATTTCCCCATTGTGGGACTAATAAAGGCTTATCTTATCTTATCTTATATTAAAAGAACGAGATCGCAGATACAAGCGGCTGAAATGAGCTTTCTTTGTAGGATTGCTGGACTCACCCTTAGAGGTAGGGTGAGGTGCTCAGTCATCCGGGAGAGGCTCAGAGTAGAACCGCTGCTTCTCCACATTGGAAGGAGCCAGTTGAGGTGGTATGGGCATCTGATCAGGATGCCTCCTGGACACCTCCTACTTGAGGTGTTTCAGGCACGTCTCACTGGGAGGAGACCCCGGGGCAGACCCAGGACTCGCTGGAGAGACTACATCTCCCAGTTGGTTTGTGAACACCTTAGTATCCTTTCTGAAGAGCTGGAGCAGGTGGCTGGGGAGAGGGAAGTCTGGGTTTCTCTGCTTGAACTGCTGCCTCCGCAACCCGGACCTCTGGAAAAGCGGTAGAAGATGGATGGATGGATGGATGGATGGATCCTTGATAATAACCTGTTGCCATCTGCCAAGATGCTGAAGATGAAACAAGGGTGGACATTTCAACAAGACAATGATACCAAACGACAGCCAAAGAAACTCTCAACTGGTTCCAGAAAAGGAAAATAAAGCTGCTAGAATGGCCCAGTAAGTCACCTGACCTGAATCCAATTGAGAATCTATGGAACAAACTGAAGATCAGCGCTCATAAAAGACACCCTTGGAAGCTTCAAGATTTGAATACAGTTTTTGTGGAAGAATGGGCTAAAATCACTCCTGAGCAATGCCTGTGCCTAGTTTCTCCATACAGGAGGCAACCGGAAGCTGTTCTTACCAACAAAGGGTTTTCTAATAAATATTAAATGAATTTCACCAAGCGTGTTCAATATTTATACCATGTGTCATTCCATCCATCCATCCATCTTCTTCCGCTTAATCCTTTTCGGGTCGCGGGGGGCTGGAGTCTATCCCAGCATCTTTGGGCGAGAGGCAGGGTCCGCCCTGGACAGATCGCCAGTCCATCGCAGGGCAACACAGAGAGACAGACAACCATTCACTCTCACAGTCATACCTAAGGACAATTTAGAATCCCCAGTTTGATGCCGATTAACCAAACCTGCATGTTTTTTGGCATGTGGGAGGCAACCGGAGAAATCCCGGAGTAAACCCACGCAGGCACGGGGAGAACATGCAAACTCCACACAGATCACTGTTGGTCGGAGGCTGGGATCGAACCCAGGATCCTCCGGCCAAGGGTGAGTTGCTGTGCTGTGGCATGTGTCATTCCACTTTATTAAATATAACTTGTTTCATGAACACAGTAGCCTTGATTTCTTTGTATGTATGGATTACTTGGGTTGTTACTGATATCTGGTGAAAATCTCAGGCAAATGGCTGCATCAAAAATATGTTTAATGAGAAAAATGTTAATGTGTTCAATACTTATTTTCCTTGCTGTAGATGTGTGTTGTTATTCTAAACCTTTATTATAAATCACGTGTGTAATATGCTGGGCACAGGTGAACCCTAAGGAGAAGCACTGCTTGGGATGGTGTGTGTGTAACTATCAAAGATGAGGGGCCCTGCTGGCACCCTGCTAACAGGGGTAGGAACCTTTCTTTGTGGAGTTTTCAAGTTCTCCCTGTGTTGCGTGGGTTTACTCTGGGTGTTCCGGTTTCCTCCCACAATAAAAAGACATGCATGTTAGGTTAATTGGTGATTCTAAATTGTCCCTAGGTATCTGTCTTCAATAGGTCCTTAGAATACAGGATTCGTCCTAGTGAAGTGCTTTGATCTTTGAGAATAGAAAAGCACTATACAGTGATCCCTCACTTATCGCGGTTAATGGGTTCCAGAACCGACCGCGAAAAGTGAAAAACCGCGAAGTAGCGTCACCTCAATGACGTCATCCATAAACAATACGTACGTTCATTCTCTCACTCTCATATGATACGTGTGTGTGTGTACGTGTACATACATACGTAGATCTAAACAAAGTGTACATAAATATGTTTTTAGAACTCTTTTATTCTTATAACAAGATACGTAACTCAAGATGAAAATGATTTACTGCACAGGTTAATGAGAGCTTTACTGCTCCTCAGGTGACGCCTCATCGTGAGGTGCTGGAGGCGCAGGATCAGCGAGGGCAGCTTCCGATAGAGCTGAAGCTGCAGGAGGCGGCGTAGTGCCTTGACGGGAAGACTATTTCGCACAAAATGGCACAAGAGAACAGCAAAAAGTTCCACGCGGCGAGACTAAGTAACACGAGTGATAAAAAGCAATGAATGCGGTCTTTCTTCCCTTCATGGGTGCTCGGCAGGGAGAGGAGGTGGGTGAGACGTCTCGGCCAATCAGCTTGCGGGGTGAAACGTCTCGGCCAATCAGCTTGCGAGATTTCCGAGCCCAGCCAACACGACAACAGCGAACAGAGAGTTGTGCTGCTCTCCGTGTTGACACGTGATGGTCTAATGTAGTCTCCCTGCCTTCAGCTAGCGCCCGCCCATTATTTCTCAATTTTGAATTTTTGATGAATATTTTTGAAAAATCCGCGATGCACTGAGGGCGCGAAAGGTGAAGCGCGAAGTAGCGAGGGATCACTGTATACTCTAAGTACAGGTCCTTATCCCTTATCCTTATCCCTGTTGAGCTGGTTGTATGAGACTGTGTGTGCTCTATGGGCAGTACAACGATGGGTACTACCGTGGATCTTAGCCGAGTTCCTCCTTACCTGCTAGAGCACAACCTAGTGTGGAGCAGTGCTGGTGTCTTGGCTGCTCTCCACCAAAGGAACAGAATTCCCATAAATGCACTGCTCATGTTGCATGCAAATGCAATTTTACCTTACAGTCAATCTGACCATCCTTCTCTTAATGACAGAAACGTAATTCCATCATTTGAAAGAAATAGGTCAATAGAGTAATTGGATGACAGTGGACCATGTGGGGGAACAATTCCCTGCAGAACAACACGGGGCAATTTGCAAGTGCTGTAACATTTGTGAACGATTTGTTCAGATGTACTATTTGCTCTGGTCTGGTTCAATTCAATTCAATTCAATTCAACTTTATTTATATAGCGCCATTTCACAACAGCAGTCATCTCATAGCACTATCAACTGTAGGGGGGAACCCCCACAGTTGCAGAAAGACCCCAGCAATCAGGCGATCCCCTGTGAGCAAGCACTTGGCGACAGTGGAGAGGAAAAAACCCCTTTTAACAGGAAGAAACCTCCAGCAGAACCAGGCTCAGGGAGGGGCAGTCATCTGCTGCGACTGGCTGGGGGGTGAGGGGATAGAGAAGAAGAAAAGAACAGACATGTAGAGAGCAAACAGCATGATGGGGACTCAATCTATGGGAGAGAACAAACAGATGTTAATGACCAGCAAAAAAAAAAAATATTTCATTGAGAGTGAAGAAAGGAGTGAGGCCCAGTGCAATATTGGAGGTCCCCTGGCTGACTAAACCTATTAGCAGCATAACTAAGGGAGGGTTCAGAAACACATGATCCCTCCCTAATTGTAGGCTATATCAAAAAGGTAGGTTTTAGCCCTATTCTTAAAAACAGAGATCGAGTCTGACTCCCGAATCCAGATTGGCAGCTGGTTCCACAGGAGAGGAGCTTGATAACTGAAGGCTCTGCCTCCCATTGTACGTTTGGAGATTCTAGGTATTACAAGTAATCCTGCATTTTGGGAGCGTAGTGCTCTGTTAGGATAATACGGTAGTATCAGATCTTTTAAATAAAAAGGAGCCTGATTGTTTAAAGCTTTGTAAGTAAGAAGAAGGATTTTAAACTTAATTCTAAACTCTATGGGAAGCCAATGAAGGGAGGCCAGAACCGGAGAGATATGATCTCTCTTTCTAGTACCTGTTAAAACTCTTGCTAACTAACTAACTAACTAACCTGCACTTATATAGCGCTTTTCAAGTCACAAAGACCACTCAAAGCACTTTCATTAATACTAACCTTCTATTCTAAGGGCCTATAGGAAACAGATATCTAGGGACAATTTAGAACAGCCAATTAACCTAACATGCATGTTTTTGGCATGTGGGAGGAAACCGGAGAAATCCCGGGGTAAACCCACGCAACACGGGGAGAACATGCAAACTCCACACAGATCACTGTTGGTCGGGGGCTGGGATCGAACCCACGATCCCACGATCCCCACAATCCCCCGGCCAAGGGTAAACTGTGCTGCCGCAGTGCTAACCACTGCGCCACCGTGCAGCCGGTGGCGCTGTGGTTGCTGCAGCATTTTGGATCAGCTGAAGACTTTTTAAAGATGTTTTAGGACAGCCTGATAATAAAGAATTACAATAATCTAATCTCGAGCTAACAAAAGCGTAGATCAGTTTCTCAGCATCACTCTGAGACAAGATGCTCCTAATCTTGGCAATATTACGCAAATGATAGAAGGCAGTCTTAGAAACAAATTTAATATGTGAATTGAAGGACAGATCTTGATCAAAAATAATTCCAAGGTTCCTCACAGAGCTATTAAGAGAAAGAGGGTTAGGGTTAGGGTTTATGGTAAGGTTCCATTCTTATTTGTCCCAACTATCCTTTTATGTGGCTGTTTCCCATTTTAGGTCTTCTTCCACTTCTTTCAATTCTCTCATTTTTTTTCATGGCGCCGTAAGGAGAGGCGACCATATCAGCAGCAGCTCTCTCGTCTTTGTGTTTTTATTAGCTTATTCTTGTACTGTATATAGTATGTCTCTTTTCATCAGGGATCGGTAGGAAGACTTGAACTAATGACTGGACCAAGTTTTTTCTATTTTAGTTCTGGTCTTTCTTTTATTTTTCTTCGTCGGGGCAATGGAGAACAATATAAGTGGGGGTGAATGCATTGTTTACACATGTGACCAGTTGATTGCACTGAGGAGACCAGCACTGCTGCCTGGAGTGAAGCCCCTCATCCCACATAAGCTTGACAGGAGACGCCGCACGCGAAGGGCTGGAGCCAAGGTGAGGAGTTGGAGGAGGAGGAAGCATAAGCTAGAGGTACTGATGTTCATCACGGGTAGCGTGAGATTGCTGGGCAGCAAGGCAGATGAGCTCACAGGGCTGGTCAGGACGCAAAGGGAATATTGTGAGTGTGGTATCATGTGTTGTACAGAAACGTGGTTACACTCACAGATCCCGGACAGCAACATAGCGATACCTGGTTTTAAAACTATCTGTTGGGACAGGGACGTTATAAGTAGCAGGAACAGGAGGGGAGGAGGAATGGCACTTTTTGTGAATGAAAGGTGGTGTAATCCCAGACACATTTATGTGGAGGAAAGGTGCTGCAGCCCGGACATTGACCTGCTGGCTGTGAGTATGTGACCTTATTATATGCCGTGAGAGTTCACGTGTGCCATTGTGATTACTGGTTATGTCCCTCCATCAGCTGATGCAGTGGTGACCTGTAACGTCGTCAGCTCCACTACTGCCACATTACTGGCACAGCACCCTTATGCATTTATGGCCTTCACGGGTGAGTTTAACCACGTCTCACTGGGCAAAACACTACCACACTTCCACCAGTTTGCTGACTGTCTCACCAGGGAAAATAAAAGACTGGATTTACTGGACTGTATGCCAATGCCAGAGATGCATACAGTACCACAGCTCTATCTCCCCTTGGCAGATCAGATCACAACCTGGTCCTGTTATCACCCAAGTACGTTCCTCTTGTGCAAAGGCAGCCTACTTATGCACGGACTGTGAGGAGGTGGACGAAGGAAGCCGTTGATGCGCTACAGGAGTGGTTCGAGAGGACGGACTGGGGCTTACTCTGTGAACCACATGAGGTGGACATAGACAATATGACCAACAGCATCACAGAATACATCAGATTCTGTGAAAACACAGCCATGCCAGTTCAGACCGTGCACTGTTTCCTCGACAACAAATCATGGATCACCAGTGACCTGAAAGCACTTCTTAACAAGAAGAAGAGATGGTTTTGGTCTAGAGACAGGGAAGAACTGAGGAGAGTGCAGGATGAACTGAGAGAGATGCTGAAGAGGTGTAAAGACAGTTACACGAGGAAGTTGGAGGATAAACTCCAGCAGAGCAATATGAATAATGTCTGGACGGGAATGAAACAAATCACTGGGTGTAAGGGGAGAGATATACAGACATCGGGGAGCCTTGAGAGAGCTGATGAGCTGAATCTGTTATTTAATAAGTTCAACTCACCGTCTGTCACCCCCACAACACAGCCAGACCCCAACATACCAATCCCTCCCCCCCGTTCAGCACCTCTCTCTCTCTCTCTCTCTCTCTCTCTCTTTCTCTCTCTCTGTCTCCTCCACCCCACCCCCACCCCCGGAACACCAACGGGGGGGGGGGGGGTTGACAGCTCTGTGATCTCCTGGATTACTGACTACCCGACAGGCAGCTTCCCCCCCTCCCCCCACATCACTGTGACTACAGACCAGGTTAAGAAACAGCTGGAGAGACTCAGCGGAAGGCTGAGGGCCCTGATGGCATTTCTGCTAGGATCCTGAGGACCTGTGCCAACCAGCTAGCTCCGGAACTGAAACACCTGTACAACCTGAGCCTGAGTCTGGAGAGAGTACCGGTGCTGTGGAAGACGTCCTGCCTCGTTCCTGTCCCCAAGAAGTCATCTCCATCTGACCTGAATGACTATTGACCAGTTGCCCTCACATCTCATGTGATGAAGGTTCTGGAGAGACTGGTCTTAGCCCACCTGAGGCTGCAGGTGAAGACATGGCTGGACCCTCTGCAGTTGGCATATCAGGCCCATTTAGGAGTTGAAGATGCAATCATCTACCTGCTGCAACAAGCCCATCTGCACCTGGATGGCGGAGGAGATACTGTGAGAATCACATTCTTTGATTTCTCCAGTGCCTTTAACACCATCCAGCCACTGCTGCTGGGTGAGAAGCTGCAGGGGATGGGGGTCAACTGCTCTGTTATCTCCTGGATTACTGATTACCTGACAGGCAGGGCACAGTTTGTCCAGCTGGGCAGTGTCTTGTCTGATATGGTGATTTGTGATACAGGCACTCCACAGGGGACTGTGCTCTCTCCTTTTCTCTTCACCTTATACACCACTGACTTTCAGTACAACACTGAGTCATGTCACCTGCAGAAATTATCTGATGACTCAGCTGTTGTGGGGTGTATAAGAGGGGGAGAGGAGGGGGAGTACAGGGAACTGGTAGACAGATTTGTGGAGTGGACCGAGCAGAATCACCTGAGGCTGAATGTCAGCAAGACCAGAGAGATGGTGACTGACTTCAGGAAGAAGAGGACATCTTCACAGCCATTGCGGATAAGGGGGGAGGATGTGTAGGTAGTGAAGGACTACAAATACCCAGGTGTGATGATCAGCAATGGACTGGACTGGAAATCTTACCTCGATGCTGCATACAAGAAGGGGATGAGCAGACTCTTCTTCCTGAGGAGGCTGAGATCCTTCAACGTGTACAACAGGATGCTGGAGCTTTTCTACCAGGCCATTGTCGCCAGCGCTATCTTCTTCCTGCTGTCTGTTGGGGTAGCAGTATCAGAGTGAGTGATACCAACAGACTTGACAAGATTATCAAGAGGGCTGGCTTTGAAACTGGTCTCAGGCTGGAGACCTTTGTGACTGTGCTGGAGAGAAGAACATTGAACAAACTGCGATCCATCACAGAAAGTCCTGATTACCACCTCCACCACACACTGGACAGACAGTGGAGCACTTTCTCCAGCAGAGTGCTACAGTTTCGCTGCAAAACGGTTAGGTACAGGAAATCTTTCCTGCCACATGCCATTTCACTGTACAATAACTCTCTCTGGTGTTGAATTCTAGTCATAACTATGCTACCATACTGCACCTTGCAGAGCTCTTTATGCTTCAAAAGAGAGCTATTAGAATAATAAACAAAGCAGCTTACAGGGAACCAACAAACCCACTTTTTCTTAAATTAAAAGCTCTCAAGTTGAAAGATCTGGTTGACTTTATAACTGCAGTAATAATGTTTAAAGTGAAGACTCTATCACTGCCCGCAAATATCCAAAAGTTGTTCCAAATAAGGGAGAAACAATATCATTTCAGAGGAACATGTATATTTCAAAATCCTTCAGTGAGAACTACCACCAAGCAACACTGTGTTTCAGTGCAAGGAGTCAGATTATGGAACGATTTTGGACCTGAATTAAAATCATGTACAACGCTTGGACAATTTAAACAAAAACTAAAGGAAGAAATACTCCAAACATATATACAAGATGACATGTAAAATCACATAAGGATTGTCATATCCAGTCTGCGTTGTGTTGTAGCTTAGTTTTTTTGTCACATTTTGTCTTAGCTTTGTTCTGAATTGTAATCGCTCTGGTTTTGTTTTTCTTTTAAGATAAGATAAGATAAGATAAGATAAGCCTTTATTAGTCCCACAACGGGGAAATTCCAGGATTGCAACAGCACAGGGATAGCAACACTCAGAGCAACAATCAGAAGGCAAGAAAAAAAAACAAGCAAGCAAGAGCAGCTAATAAACATATGTACGTATTACTATAAAATATATATATATACACACACACACAGACACACAGTGCAGAGCATTGTAGCTGGATGGAATAATATATGAATATATGAACACACAGTGCAGAGCATTGTAGCTAGATGGAATAAATATGTAAATATATAAACACCCACAGTACGGAGCATTGCAGCTAGGTGGAATAAATATGCAAGTATATAAACACACACAGTGCGGAGCAATGTAGCTAGATGGAATAACATGTAGATATATAAATATATAAACACCCACAGTACGGAGCATTGCAGCTAGACGGAACAAATATGCAAATATATAAACACACACAGTGCAGAGCATTGCCGCTAGATGGAATGAAACAGCATAACCGTCTACCCAGCTATCCTGCATGGTATGATTATGTGCCCATACACACTCTCACCCTCCATAGCGACCGGCATGCTCCTAGTTGTATGCCGGAGAGGACCACTGTGTAAGTCTATTGCATCTTCTGCATTCAAAAAACTATTAGTTTGTTACGTCTTTTTTGCTATCTCTGCGAGCAGCCCTGCTTAGGTTGTACAGTCTGACAGCCGTTGGTAGGAAGGACCTACGAAACCTCTCGGTTGTGCACCTGGGATGATGTAGTCTGCTGCTAAATGAGCTCCTCAGTGCATTCAGTATGTCCTGCATAGGGTGGAACTCGGACTCCAGCAGAGATGACAGTTTAGCCACCGTCCTTCTCTCTCCTATCTCCTCCATCGGATCAAGGCGCTGCCCCAGGACAGAGCTAGCTTTCTTAATCAGTTTGTTCAGTCTCTTCCTATCGGCTGCAGTAATGCCACTGCCCCAGCAGACCACTCCAAAAGTGATGGCTGATGCCACCACCGTGTCATAGAATGACTTCAGCAGCGCCCCTTGTACACCAAAAGACCTGAGTCTCCTCAGCAGGAACAGCCTGCGCTGTCCCTTCTTGTAGAGTGCATCAGTATTGTGTGACCAGTCTAGTTTATTGTTCAGATGAATACCCAGGTACTTATAGGATGTCACCATCTCGATGTCTGTTCCCTGTATATTTACTGGTACTGTGAGGGGCTGCCCATGCCTGCGGCAGTCCACCACCAGCTCCTTAGTTTTCCTCGCGTTGATCTGGAGGCAGTTCCGATGGCACCAGTCCACGAAGTCCTGGATAAGCCCTCTGTACTCAGCTTCATCTCCATTGGAGATGAGGCCAACGATCGCAGAGTCATCAGAGAACTTCTGTAGATGGCAGTGTGTTGTGTTGTGTGAGAAGTCCGCAGTATAAAGAGTGAACAGGAAGGGAGCCAGCACCGTTCCCTGGGGGGCCCCCGTGCTACTGATGATCGTGTCGGACACACAGTCCCGGGTTCTCACAAACTGAGGCCGGTTCGTGAGGTAGTCCAGGATCCATGATGACAGGTGCTGGTCCACCCCTGCGCGCAGCAGCTTGTCCTTCAGGATCATCGGTTGGATGGTGTTGAAAGCACTGGAGAAGTCAAAGAACATGATCCTCACCATATTCCCGGGCTTCTCCAGGTGGGACAGAGAACGGTGAAGGAGGAAGATCACCGCATCCTCCACCCCAATGCCATGCTGGTAGGCGAACTGGAGTGGATCCATCGCTGGTTCCACCAGGGGGCGGAGGTGAGCAAGGAGCAGTCTCTCCAGGGTCTTCATCAAGTGGGACGTCAAGGCCACCGGTCTGTAGCTGTTCAGGTCTTTGGGGTGGGAAGTTTTTGGTACAGGTACCACACAAGATGTTTTCCACAGCTGTGGTACCCTCCCCAGTTTCAGGCTCATGTTGAAGATATACGTCACAATCCCACACAGCTGGTCTGCACAGGACTTGAGGAGCTTTGCGCTGATGCCGTCCGGTCCCGGCGCCTTCCTCGCCTTGATCTTCCTCAGCTCCGTCCTCACCAGGGTCCTGGTCAGGGTCAGGATGGGGGGCTGTGTGTTGGGAGTGGGGGGGTGTTGGTAGAGTGGGGAGTGGGCAGCAGGACTTGATTTCTTTAGAGGCAGCAGTGGTTGTTGTGCAGTCAGGGGGGAGGGCGGTTGGTCAAATCTATTGAAAAACAGATTCAGGTTGTTCGCCCACTCCCTGCCCCCTGTGGCCTGGGGGGAGGTATTCTGGAGCCCCGAGATGGTTTTGAGGTTTCTCCAGACCCCGCTGATGTCGCTCTGTTGCAGCTTGTCCTCCATCTTCTTCCTGAAGCTGTCCTTGCCTTCTCTGATCTTTCTCCTCAGCTCCCTCTGTACGGACTTCAGCATCTCCCTGTTCCCTGACCTGAAGATCCTCTTCTTCTCTCTCAGAAGTGTTTTGAATTCTTGGATGGAAGAATCTCCTCTCCTCCTCACTTGATACTGATCCCAGCTTGCTGTGTCCTGTCTGTGTCCCGCTCTTCTTCTGCTGAATCTCGATCCAAACGGAAATTATGGAAATTATGGAATTGTGGGCTTTAATGCTATTGACAGCACTTTTTAACAGAAAATCGAGCCAGGGGGAGCCCAAGTGGAGAGACTCATGGAACAATTGGAACTCATGTGTCTGCGTGATTCGACTGAAGGTGTAGAAGACATCTACCTGTTTTGGCATGATCACAGGATTTCTGCTGTTTGGCTCTGGAGTTTTCCTAGTGTATCGTAAATTATAGAAGTTGGACGAGCTAATCAAAATGCGGACCCGGCGTAGCTCCCTCAACAAATTCGACCAGAATGATTTTAAAGCCTGTGTATGGAAATTATGAAGCACAGAATCGCATGAGCGATGAAAATTCTATGCTCTGAGTGAATTGTGCTTATTTGACCTTGTTTCGGAGCCCTGAAGATCTCATTCCTCCTGGAGGAAGATAAGGCCAAGTTTTGGCTTGGCTTCTCCCTAACATAAACAACTGACGTGCAGTAATCTGAACTCTCAAGGACAGCGTCATGTGACTGGCATGGAATTTACCATCGGACATGCACTGAGAGTTTGAACTCTTGTGGACATGCTATCTATGTTTAAGACACTAAAGACATAACATCTAAACGTTGCTGAGGGAGGATTTTTGCTGTTCACCAGTAACTGATACACACACTGCATACAACTTTACATGACTGATACACAAATACTGACTATACACATACACTGTCTCTCTCAACTTGTGCTTTGTTAATATGCGATCTGTATTGTCTGCTAATTGTGCATTAGAGGGTTTTTTTTCTATGTGATCACAATCTTGCTCATACGAGCTTTATTTTGATAAACTATGTTTTTTCTCTCTGCCTATTGTGTCATCCCCCCCTCCCCCTCTTTACCCCCCACTGTTTTGATGAGGCGCCTTGCATGGCTGTCGTGTCATTAGCAAGCGCTTATCGAGCGCACCTAATGTCAAGTCAAATTCCTCGTATGTTTTTAACATGCTTGGCAATAAAGCTCATTCTGATTCTGATTCTGATTCTGAATATGGGTGGTCAATATAAGCTGCGGCTTCAGCCATCACCCATTTCGGATAACTTATGTTGAAATGTATAATCAGAAGAGTTATTGTCTAATTTAACCTTGTTGGATTTTCTTTCCCCCTTTGTTATATTATTCTGTTTCTTTTAATCTGTACTTTTAATCTATCCGAAATAAAGATTCATTCATTCATTCATTCAATAGGTGCCTCACATTTCACCTTGCACCAATAGTCCTGCATTGTACAGCGAATACGATTCATCTATAAATATGGGTCACCATCTATTCATCTATGATGTATATAAGCTATTTAGACAGTTTTACTTTCCTGTTACGACCCGAGCGCGGGGTTCTGATCGCGCTTGGGCTGAGTTCAACTCGCTGCCGGCCTTGACAGCTGTGGGCTGTATTCTGGTCTCACCGGGCTCTTATTGTGAAGGTGCTCGGTGGGGCTTCCGCCTGTCAAGGCTGGTCAGCTGTGTGTCATTACTGCTCGTTAGTGTTCGCCTTCAAAAAGCGAGCACTAGCGACAATAATGTTGCAGGAGTATTGTCAACATCTCGTCAGTTATGGTCTACACCTCGTCAAGCTTTGTCTGAGCTTCATTAGACCTTCATGTCAGGTTTGTGATTTGCCATGTCTCAGTTTAGCTCGTAGTGGCTGGGGTCAGCCCTGCGAGCCCATGTATTGATTTGTGTGTTTTTGCCGAGAGCGGCTCACAGTCTTGTCCTGTCTCATCTTGTGTGATTAATAAACCATCATCGCAAAACTCACTGGTGGACTCTTGGCGTCTCATGGTGATCCGCGAGGATCACCGCATGACAGTATACTCCTGCCAGGACGTCTGAACGGAGACGCCACACCGAGACGCCTTTCACCGTGAGTTTTTGCAGTATTGGACAATTGTTCTTCCCTGTCTGGGTGTCAACTGCTGGGGAAAATGACATCATTCAGGAGCCGCGGTCGGCGTCTGAACCGCAAGCTGGCGGACGCTCTGGAGTATGTAGATGGAGCACTCCTCGCCGCAACTTTTGACGACAACCCCGATGACATGCGCTGGCATCTGGAAGTTGCTGAGTATCTCCTGGACAACCTTCCTCTCAGAATCAGAATCAGAATCAGAATCAGATTTATTGCCATTGTTCATGTAGTACACAGATTAGGAATTTGTCTCGGTGCAATGCTGCAACATTAAACATGATAAAATAAAAGAAATAAGAAACTATACATGCAAAAAAGTGTAGAATAAGAATGAGTAATACTAGTCAAAGCAGTTTTTAAATATATTAGCGAGCAGCAGATATTGTGGAGTACCACATAGTGCAGTCGGTAATGCAAAAAGAAAACAGTGATGATTGACATGAGTCTGGTTGAGCTGCTGTACATAGTGCACAAGAGTCAATAAGTCACTTAGTGTTCAGCAGTCTGATGGCAGAGGGGAAGAAGCTGTTCATGTGACGGGAGGTTTTAGTCTGAATGGACCGAAGTCTTCTACCTGAGGGGAGGGGGCAAACAGTACGTGACCAGGGTCTGAAGGATCGGCTATGATCCGGCCTGCATGCCTCCGGGTCCTGGAGATGTACAGGTCCTGGAGAGATGGGAGCTTGCAGCCAATCACCTTCTCAGCAGCGCGCATGACGCGCTGCAGCCTTAGTCTGTCCCTGGCAGTGGCTCCTGCGTACCACACGGTTATGGAGGTGGTGAGGATGGACTTGATGATGGCTGTGTAGAACTGCACTAACATCTTGGTGGGTAGCTTGAGCTTCCTCAGCTGCCGCAGGAAGAACATCCTCTGCTGGGCCTTTTTGATGAGGGAGCTGATGGTCGGCTCCCACTTGAGGTCCCGGGTGATGGTGGTGCCCAGGAAGCGGAAGGAATCTGCAGTGGTGATGGGAGAGCCTGTGAGGGTGAGGGGGGGCAGAGGGGTTGTGACTTTCCTGAAGTCCACAATCATCTCCACTGTCTTCAGAGCGTTCAGCTGCAGGTTGTTGTGGCTGCACCAGGACGCCAGCTGGGCCACCTCTCTCCTGTAGATGGACTCGTCGCTGTTGGAGATGAGCCCGATGAGGGTGGTGTCATCCGCAAACTTGATCAGCTTGACAGACTGGTGGCTGGAGGTGCAGGAGTTGGTATAAAGGAAGAAGAGTAGGGGGGAAAGTACACAGCCCTGGGGTGATCCGGTGCTGATGCTAACAGAGTCTGAGACAGTCTTTCCCAGCCGCACATGCTGCCTCCGGTCCGTCAGGAAGTCGGTGATCCACCTGCAGAGGGAGTCAGGCACGTTGAGCAGGGACAGCTTGTCCCGGAGCAGAGCGGGGCGGATGGTGTTGAATGCAGAGCTGAAGTCCACAAACAGGATCCTGGCGTAGGTTCCCGGGGAGTCCAGGTGCTGCAGGATGGAGTGGAGGGCCAGGTTGACTGCGTCGTCCACAGACCTGTTGGCTCGGTAGGTAAACTGCAGCGGGTCCAGGAGGGGAGTGGTGATGGACTTGAGGTGGGGCAGGACCAGGCGCTCAAAGGACTTCATGACTACAGAGGTGAGCGCTACAGGTCTCTCCTCTACGACGATCACCCAGAGGTGGTGACGAGGAGAGATGAACTCGCTATGCAGCACGAGATACTCCGTGGGCTGGAGGAGAAAAGAAGCAGGAAGCAGAGGAGGAGGCATCCTCGCTCCCCGCGTTGGAGTCCCATTCCTGTCCCGGAACCGGTCCAGGAGTTCACGCCGTCTGGGGGCCGACGACGACGTCGGTGCAACGGCCCAAGTATTCCTCAGCAGAATCCCCGGCTGGACCCGCTGCCGGCGAAGCCCGTCAGCGAACCTCTGAGAGCGGCTCCACCTCGTCCATCCAGGGGGCCCTCTGTCGCCATCCAGCGGGGAGAAGGAGGAACAACGTCCCCTGCAGCAGGAACCATCTCTTCCCTGGGAGAAAGGCAAATGCATGATAATTCATTACATCTTGGTTATAATCTGCCTTGTCTGACTCCTGGGGGTGGACTTCAGGGTTCGCAGTCCACCCAGCTCCTTCCACCTGCTGTAGCGAAAAGGACTAAACCTGCTTCCTCTGTGTCCCCCCCGGTTGAGCGGTCCGCGACACCAGGCCTACGTCGTTGGATGAGGAGGGGGCCTGCAGTGCTGGAAAGCCTGGATCCGGCCCTGCAGTCACGTCGTGGACTGAGGAGAAAAGGGAACTGCGGCCCAGAGCCTGAGCTGACGAAGAAGCGTCCCTGGGTCTCCTCGCCGGAGTGGTCCGAGCCAGTGGGTCAAGGGTCCCCTGCCCCCACGCCATATGGGTCATCGGCGTGGACAGCAGCTTGGGAGGAACCTCAGGCTGCAAATGACATCCTGCCAGCTGCGGAGCCCGATGCAGCTGAGTTCGAGCCTGCTGACGAGAGTCGCCGCCCTGAACCTGGATCGTCGGAGTCCTGGGTGGCAACAGAACCCGAGTGCAGGCAAGTGCTCCCTCTTTTGTCTCTGTCCCCTGTGTTGAAGCATTTTTGCCTGCCTCTCGGGGAGGCGAGTGAGGAGCAGCCGCCTGCTGCGCCCGAGCTCGTCTCGCTGCGTTCTGTTGCTACCGGTGATTCTGATCCCGGTTTTCTTGTTTCTGAGCCTTGTTGCAGTGTTGCCACCGTGGAACGAGTCGGAGTCACTGGGTTGGAGGTCCCAGGTTTGGGGGTGGAGATCGTCAGCGGAGCTGCACCGACCCAGTCTGGGGCCATCGTGGAGGCTGCTGTGGCCCAATCGGGGTCCGACGGGGGTGCATCAGAGGCCCAATCGGGTCCGACGTGGGTGTACTGGAGGCCCAATCGCGGTCCGCCGCAGGTGCAGTTCTGGCCCAATCGGGGTCCGACTTGGGTGCGTCAGAGGCCCAATCAGGGTCCACCGCGGGTACGGATGTGGCCCAATCGGGGTCCAACGTGGGTGCACCGGAGGCTCGATCGGGGTCCACCGCGGGTGCGGTTCTGGCCCAATCGGGGCCCGATGTGGGTGCAGCTGGGACCGAATTGGGGTCCAGCGGAGGTGCAGCGCCAGCGTGGTCCACAGACGGGGGAGGAGCTGCAGACCTTTCACCGTCAAACGGATTACAGGCTCATCCTGGTCATCTGTCCCCTCTGAGTCACCGCCCCTGTGCATCGTCGCTGGGGGCCGTGGGGGCTCCTGTTCGCTCGACCCGGCTCTCCCGAGTTTTGTCCTCGTCAGGGAGGCCGCCGTGGGCTGTTTTTCCCCAGGACTGGTGGCTGAGGGACACGGGTCGGCCGCCTGAGGAACTGTTTCGCCGGTTCGGCACCTCGGGTCAGCCACCCGACCTGTTGTGTGTCTTCGGGCGACCTGGTTCGACCACCGGAGGAGCGGACGTGCTGGGCATTGGACTCTGGTGAGCCGCCTAGTCATGCTCCAGCTCCTAAGCCCACCCGTCGGCTGTTGGACGCGGGGAGACCACCTGAACTGTTCCTGTGGCGCTTGGTCTCCGCTGGTCAGCATAAACTGTCAGGGGGTAGTGGTTTTCTGGGTTAATCTGTCACGGTGATTGTTCTGTCTTTTTTTTTTCCTTGTCCTTGCTGTTCTGTGTATTTTGTGTTTTGGGTTATGTCTTGCAGTTGTCCTAGCATGTGTTATGTGGCCTTGTTTTTCCTCTGTATTTTGTCTGATCTTTTTGAATATTTGGTATCTTGTCTTAGTCTCGTGTTTAGTATTTCTGATCCGGTAGTTCTGTTTTTTTTTTTTTGTTTTTCCCCATGTGCATTTTCTTGATTTAATCTGAGTAGTTTTTCTGGTCATTGTCCTGTATGTCGTTTTTTCTCGTCTCTGTTTTGTCTTTGGGTTTGGTCTCTCTCCCTCCGCTCCTACCCCCGGCCACCCACCCTGGGGGGTGGGGGGGGGCAGGGTGGTCCTTGGGGCGTTCTGAGCCCGCCCGTGGAGGGAGGGTACTGTTACGACCCGAGCGCTGGGTTGTGATCGTGCTCGGGCTGAGTTCAACTCGCTGCCGGCCTTGACAGATGTGGGCTGTATTCTGGTCTCACCGAGCTCTTATTGTGAAGGTGCTCGGTGGGGCTTCCGCCTGTCAAGGCTGGTCAGCTGTGTGTCATTACTGCTCATTAGTGTTCGCCTTCAAAAAGCGAGCACTAGCGACAGTAATGTTGCAGGAGTATTGTCAACATCTCGTCAGTTATGGTCTACACCTCGTCAAGCTTTGTCTGAGCTTCATTAGACCTTCATGTCAGGTTTGTGATTTGCCATGTCTCAGTTTAGCTCGTAGTGGCTGGGGTCAGCCCTGCGAGCCCATGTATTGATTTGTGTGTTTTTGCTGAGAGCAGCTCACAGTCTTGTCCTGTCTCGTCTTGTGTGATTAATAAACCATCATCGCAAAACTCACTGGTGGACTCTTGGCGTCTCATGGTGATCCGCGAGGATCACCGCATGACATTTCCATGGGTAATCCCTTTGTCTATCTATTTTGCTGTGTGTGCTTCTGTTGTTTTGGTCGTCTACTGTCATGCTGCTGTTACACTGTAATTTCCCAGTTTCAGATCAATAAAGTACATCTATCTATCTATCTATCTATCTATCTATCTATCTATCTATCTATCTATCGATCTGGTGTGAAACAAGGTTGTGTTTTGGGCCCTCTGTTGTTTGTTTTATATCTACTTCCTCTTCAGAACATTATGAGCACTTTTAATGACACTTCTTATCAGTATTATGCAGATATATTCAGTTCTACTTCTCCTCAAAGCCACAAGATGTTTCTAAACTGCAGATTCTGCATGAGTGTTTAGACTTTATTAAAAGTTGGATGGCAGTCAATTTTCTCCAACTGAATAATGATAAAACAGAAGTCATTATGTATTCCTAACAGAGTTGGACCTAGGATAATGGAAACTCTTGGTTCCCTGGCTAATTTTGCTAAATCTAGTATCAGAAACCCTGGGGTGACATTTAATTCAGCGTTTACCTTGGACACTCATGTTAAATTGCTGGTCTGTTCTTGTTTTTGTCACCTAAGAAATATTGCCACATTGAGCTCCATGTTGTCATGCTCTGAACTGGAGATTGTTGTTCATGCTTTTATTTCTTCACAATTGGATTATTGTCACTCTGATCACCTGTCTCAGCAAAGCCTCCTTAGAATGTCGGCAGCCTGTTCAGAATGCTGCTGCAAGGCTTTTGACTAATCATTATGACAATATCACATCTGCATACAAACTGATTTGTGCCTTCACCCCTCCCATCAGCAAAACAGCCGAATCAGGATGGTCCCTTGTTTTTATAGCAAGTGGTTCTATTGCTATAGTGAAAAGCTCCAGTGAAAGTAGGCAGTCCTGGAACTTAGCAATATAAAGAAAACACAGCTTATGTATTTCCATTAGTTAGAACAGAATTAATGGAATAGAATAGAACACTTAGGGCTTATTCTAATTTCACCCAATATATGAATGAGCTACCAAATTCAAGTCTATATCAGGATTCAAACATACAGTGTGGTCCACATATCAGTCCCTCCAGGATTTCATGGGATATTTTTGATTGTTGCTGCCCAAATAGCGTGAATTTGTGGCAGCTTTTTTTAAAATTAGTGATAAAAGTTTGCAATGTTTTGAGAGGTTTTTTTTGCACTTAAAGTTGTGGGAAGAATTACAAATTTTAAAGCAGATGTTTGTTTGTTTTTTTTTCCAGAGTTTACTGCAATGATATTCTATAAAACACCACAAAAAAAGCACAGGATTGTCAAAAATTTCTTATTAAACAGTGATTTGTAAATTAAGTAGAAACTTTGGCTATCCAGAAAAACTCTTGTGCAACAGCAAATACAGACTTTAACACAATATCCATTATAACAGCTATATTGCATTGAATGCATGTTAAAGTGTAGAGATTTTGAAATTATTGTGGGAACTGATGAGATGAAAAGTTACAGGGAAAAATCCAGACATTTACAAGGAAAAAGTTGAAAATTTATGAGAAAAAAGTTGAAAAGTTATGAGAAAAAAGTTGAAAAGTTATGAGAAAAAAATGTGGATTTATGAGGAAAAAAGTTATAATTTTAAGAGAAAAAAAGCTGAAAATGTATGAAGAAAAAAGTTTCAGATTTCTGAGAACAAAAGCCACAAATTTATTTGAAAAAAGATGAAACTATACAGGAAAAAAAATCTGAAATTTAGGAGGAAAAAGCTGAACGTTTATGAAAACAATGTTGAAATTTTACAGGAAAAAAGTTGAAAATTTATGAGAAAAAGTTAAAATTCATGAGAAAAGTTCAAAATTAAAAGGAAAAAGATGAAAATTCATGAGGAAGAAAGTCCCAGATTTATGAGAAAAGTCACAAATTTATTTGAAAAAAGTGGCATGAGCTGAGAGCTGGAGGCTTTTGCCAGGCTCGGTCTCATGCTTTATGCTTTTTGGGTTTCTGTATTTGTGTACTGTTTGTCATTTTCCTGTTTGTGTTCTAGTTTTGTTACACTTTTATTTTTTATTAATTTATATTTATATTTTAGTCTGCTTGGATTGATATTTTATTTTTTTATATCTTCACTGTTGCTCTGTTGCTGGTTGACAGCTGTCAGTGGTGTGGTGCTCTGTGTGGGCAAGAAGTACCCAAACGAGAAGAATCTCCAGATTCTCAGGGTTGCGAGAAGCAAAGTTCAGCAGACTGCTCGGCGCTGTGCCAACAAGTACTGGACTCAGCTCAGCCAAGACATTCAAACCGCTGCCATAACAGGGAACATCTGTGGTATGTACGATGGCATCAAGAAAGCACTTGGTCCGGCTCAGAGCAAGACGGCCCCCCTCAAATCCTCCACTGGGGAGATGATTACAGAAAAGAACAAGCAGATGGAGAGATGGGTGGAACACTACTCCGACCTCTACTCCAGACAGAACACCGTGACACCATCAGCCCTTGATGCCATCGATTGTCTGCCATCCATGGACGAACTTGACGCCGAGCCAACCATCGATGAACTCAGCAAGACCATTGACAGCTTGGCCGCTGGCAAGGCACCCGGCAATGACGGCATACCCCCCGACCTGATCAAGCACTGCAAGACCGCCCTACTGCTGCCATTGCATGACGTCCTCTGCCAGTGCTGGAAGGAAGGTGCCGTACCACAGGACATGAGGGACGCCAAGATCATCACCCTCTACAAAAACAAAGGGGAGAGAAGTGACTGCAACAACTACAGGGGCATCTCCCTCCTCAGCGTTGTTGGCAAAGTCTACGCACGAGTTGTTCTCGTTCATCTACAGAAGCTTGCTGAACGCGTCTACCCCGAGTCTCAGTGTGGCTTCCACGCTGAGCGATCGACGGTAGACATGATATTCTCCATCCGCTAACTCCAGGAGAAATGCAGAGAAAAGAACATGCCCCTGTACATCGCCTTCATCAACCTCACCAAAGCGTTCGATCTGGTCAGCAGAGAGGGCCTTTTCAAGATCCTGCCAAAGATAGGATGCCCACCAAAGTTGCAAAGCCTCATCGAATCGTTTCACACCAACATGCAGGGGATAGTGCAGCACGACGACAACGTCTCAGAGCCATTCAACATACGCAGCGGAGTGAAACAGGGCTGTGTACTTGCGCCAACCCTCTTTGGGATTTTCTTTGCTATGCTCCTGAGACATGCCTTCAGCACAGCAACAGAGGGAATCTACCTGCACACAAGATCTGACGGCAGGCTTTTCAACCTCGCCCGCCTGAAAGCCAGAACCAAAGTACGTGAGGCTCTAATCAGAGACATGCTGTTCGCAGACGACACTGCAGTCGCGACCCACACACAGCAGGAGCTTCAGACCCTGATGGACCGCTTCTCCCAGGCATGCAAGGACTTCGGGCTTACCATCAGCCTGAAGAAGACTAACGTCTTGGCGCAAGGCACGAAAGCACCACCAACCATCACCATCGACGACTACGAGCTGGAGGTCGTGAATCAGTTCACATACCTGGGGTCCACGATCAGCAGCAACCTCTCCCTTGATACAGAGATCGACAAGAGGATTGGAAAATCAGCCTCCACACTCGCTCGCCTCACCACGAGTGTGGGAGAATCCCAAACTCTCTGTCAAGACAAAGATGGCAGTGTACAACGCCTGCGTCATCAGCACACTGCTCTATGGGAGTGAGATGTGGACAACATACGCCCGGCAGGAAAAGAGACTGGACTCCTTCCACTTGCGCTGCATTTGCTGTATCCTGGACATATCCTGGCAGGACAAAGTGCCCAACACAGAAGTTCTGTCCCGCACCGGCCTTCCCACCATGTTCACTCTACTCAGGCAGTGCAGGTTCTGCTGGCTAGGCCACGTTCACCGTATGGAGGATGGCAGAATCCCCAAAGACGTCCTCTATGGAGAACTGGCGACTGGCAGGAGAGACGTTGGCCGCCCACAGCTGCGCTTTAGAGATGTCTACAAGAGAGACATGAAGGCCCTGGAGATCAACACAGAGCGCTGGGAGGACCTTGCAACAGACCGCTCCAAATGGAGAGGCACCCTGACCAGACAGCTCAAGGCGGGTGAAGAGAGACTGACTGCTGCAGCAGATGAAAAAAGGACCCACAGGAAGAACCGCCACAGCTCCAGCAGCACGGAGACCACCCACAAGTTCAACCTGTGTGACAGGGACTGCCATTCGCGCATCGGCCTGTTCAGCCACAGGCGGTGCTGTTCCAGCAGAGTAGACGTTTAGGATTCTCTTCCATGGTCATCATAGACCGACGGAGGCCAACGGGTCCTGAGCAGGGTTTGTTTCATTCCCTCCTGGCCTGCTCCCCCCACCACCCTCCCACAGTGGGTTATTGTTGTGCTGTGGTGCACATATGTAGTTTCACGGGCTCACATGTGTATGACTGTTCATATGCTCTCATGTATATTCCTGTGTGCTTATTTTGGCTTCACGTCTGAAGAGGAACAAAAGGTCTGGACCTCCTAGGATGAGGGAGTTGGCCTTTTGATATGCAAAGAGATGGACATGAATGATTCCCTGACCACCCAGGTTGGGGTGGAAGCGAGAGGAACTGCAGGGGGGATGCATTGTGTTTGGGATTTAAAGACAATGGGATTTTGTACTTTGATGTCAGGGGTATAAGACTGGCAGATATTGGGGGTTTTTTCCTCCTTCTGCTCTTGAATGTTGGAGAGTGTGTTGTGAATAAAATGGAACCTGAGAAATAACTCTGCCTCATCCTTTCCACACAATCTCCACTGCTCCTATTTGGAGGGGAGGGGTCCTTCTTTTTCTTTTGATGTTACCCTGTGGTGTCTGGTCTTCACCCCTTGGGAGGGGGGCTCTGTCCTGAACTGAGAGCTGGAGGTTTCCGCCAGGCTCTGTCTCATGGACCGCCAATCAAATCTAAAAGAAGAAGAAGAACTTTTATTTTGTATGAATTTATATTTATATTTTAGTCTGCTTAGATTGATATTTTACTCTTTATATCTTCACTGTTGTTCTGTTGCTGGTTGACAGCTGTCAGTGGCGTGGTGCTCCGTGTGGGCGTTACCCTGTCAGCTGTCAGCTCTGGTTCACTCCTCTCTCATTGCCCCCAGCTGGTCCTAATGATATTTTATTGCTTTCTCCTGCCGGCTCAGATTACCCACACCTGTCATGGATTATGTAAATGGTTTTTGATCCTATTTAAGGGCTGTATTTTCATTTTCTCATCGCCGCAGTGTTGGTTGTATTCACCTTGTCTCCACCAGAGCCCTGCCCTGCTCTGGTGTGTTTTATCTGTAAGTTTTCTCCCTCATTTGTATTTTGTGCACCGTGTTGAACTTTATGTTTGTTGCCTTTTTTCAATAAATTGCCCAAACTCACAGTTCAGCGTGTGGGTCTCACTTTCCTGCCCCGTAGGACAATTCATGACAAAAAGATGAAAATTTATAGGAAAAAAAATCAAAAATTTTTGAGAAAAATTTAAAAAATTCTGAGAAAAAAGATGAAAAGCTATAAGATAAGATAAGATAAGCCTTTATTAGTCCCACAATGGGGAAATTCCAGGATTGTAGCAGCACGGGGATAGCAGCTCTCAGAGCAATCATAAATAAGATGATAAGATAAGAACTGGTTAGCCGTGGGCTGCACGGTGGTGCAGTGGTTTAGCACTGTGGCAGCACAGTTTTACCCTCGGCTGGGGGGCCGCGGGGATCATGAGATCGTGGGTTCGATCCCAGCCCCCGACCAACAGTGAGCTGTGTGGAGTTTGCATGTTCTCCCCGTGTTGTGCGGGTTTACTCCGGGATTTCTCCGGTTTCCTCCCGCACACCAAAAACATGTAGGTTTAGGGCGCTCGCGCACGCAGCGACCAGCAGCCGGGGGCTTGTCACCAGACTGCAAACCAAATCTACCTACGGGTACAAATAAGTAACAAAAAAAAAAAAAGCAGTAATGAATATACATATGTACACAGATATATACACAGTGCAGGAGCATTGCATCTATATGCTATTGTGGAGAAGTGTGGAAGGACGAGGCTGAGTTTATTTCTCAAGTCCGGTTTTATTCACATTCTCCAACATCCAAAAACAGAAAGAGAAAGGAATCCCCCAACATCTGTCCCTTTAATACCCCAGGACATCAAAGCACACAGACACATTGTCTCTTAATCCCAAATCACAATGCATCCCCCTCCAGGTCTTCTCGTCTCCACCTAAAGTCCTGGTGATTAGGAAATCTCTCAAGGCCATCTCTCTGCATACAAAAGGCCAGACTTCACATCCTCCTGTTACCCCTAGGAGGTTCAGTCCTTTTGTTCCTCTGAGACGTGAAGCATACAATAAGCATACAGTAATACACATGTGAAGCATATGAAACCCACATATGTGCACCACATGACCCCCCCCCCCCAAACATCTAAGATGGAACAACATAACCACAGATTGCATGTCATAATAAAATTACTACATATCAGTCCACGTGCTGCTTGGGCCTCAGCCTTCTCCCGTATTTGATGTAAGCAGGCTGTACCACTTCCACGGCGTCTTCCTGTTGTGGAGCTGTTGCCTGGGGATGAGAACTGTTAGTCAACCTCTGTGGGTGTTCTGGGGAATGCTCTCTAGTGGGTCTGCCGCACCGAGGAGCCTCTCTGCTCGCTCCTCCACTGAGGGGGTGAAGTAACGGATGAGTGCAGCCTTCAACGTGCTGTACTTGTCGCTGTCCGGCGGGTGGTTGATCAGGCTCTCCACTCGCTGGGCTGTGTGGTTGTCCAGCTTTGCCACCACATGGTAGAACTTTGTGGCATCTACCGAGATCCTCCGGAGGTGGAACTGTGCCTCGACTGCACTAAACCAGGAGCACGGATTGTTTGGCCAGAAGTCCAGTAGCTGAACTGTGGCTGCATTCGTTTGGCTGGCTCCTGACGAGTCTGGCTCGGGAGATTCGTCTCTGCTCATGATACCTCTTAGGGTCACCAGTGTGGAGAAGTGTGGAAGGACGAGGCTGAGTTTATTTCTCAAGTCCGGTTTTATTCACATTCACATTCTCCAACATCCAAAAACAGGAAGAGAGTGAATCCCCCAACATCTGTCCCTTAAATACCCCAGGACATCAAAGCACACAGTCACATTGTCTTTTAATCCCAAATACAATGCATCCCCCTCCAGGTCTTCTCGTCTCCACCTAAAGTCCTGGTGGTCAGGAAATCTCTCAAGGCCATCTCTCTGCATACAAAAGGCCAGACTTCACATCCTCCTGTTACCCCTAGGAGGTTCAGACCTTTTGTTCCTCTGAGACGTGAAGCATACAATAAGCATACAGTAATACACATGTGAAGCATATGAAACCCACATACGTGCACCACAGTATCAACATTACAGTTTGTTAAGTTACCCTGCAGAATATGAATGTGTACCCAGACAGTATATTTCACATTTGAATCAACAGTGCTGTTGCCACCCTCAGTAATGATCAGTATTGTCTTAGTTGTGTAATTGTAGGAGACGTTCTCTACTGTGCAAAGTTGTTATATTTAGTACATTCAATACAACCTCTACAAGCAGCCCTGGTTAGGTTATAAAGTCTGACAGCCGTAGGTAGGAAGGACCTGTGGAACCTCTCCATCGTGCATCTAGGATACCACAGCCTACTGCTAAATGAGCTCCTCAGTGCGTTCAGTATGTCCTGCATGGGGTGGGACTCGGCCTCCAGCAGAGATGACAGCTTAGCCACCATCCTCCTATCTCCTATCTCCTCCACTGGGTGGAGGCATCACCCCAGAACAGAGCTAGCTTTGTTGATCAGTCTGTTCAGTCTCTTCCTGTTGGCTGCCGTGATGCTGCTGCCCCAGCAGACCACTCCAACTGTGATGGCTGATGCCACCACTGAATCGCAGAATGTCTTCAGCAGCGCCCCTTGCACTCCAAAAGACCTGAGCCTCCTCAGTAGGAACAGCCTGCGCTGCCCCTTCTTGTAGAGCGCGTTGGTGTTGTGTGACCAGTCTAGTTTATTGTTCAGGTGAACAATAAGGTACTTGTAAGATGTCACCATCTCATCTTTTGAGAAAACATTTGTAGATTTATGAGGGAAAATGTTACAAATTTATGAGAAAAAAGTTGAAAATTTAAAGGAAATGTCACTAATTTATGTAGAAAAAGTTAAGATCTGTGAGAAAAGTTGAAAATTTACAGGAATAAAACTTGCAAATGACAAAAAAAAAAGATCACAAATTTGTGAGAAAAAAATTGCATTTTTTTTTACATTTCTGCTTAGAATTGAGAGTTCACAGTCATTTTATCATTTCTATAACACGATAGGCTTTAGAAAGGTGTATGATGATATGGGGGGGGGGGGGTGATTCTCTCAGGTTGGGGGGTAGCCAATCAGCTTATTTAAAAGGAAAAACATGCGACTGTGTAACTGAGATAGCAAAGGAGAGAACTGTCTGAGGAGCTCAGAAAGAGACCATAGAGAACCATGTTAAATGTAAAGGCTACAGGACCATCTGCAAACAGCTTCATGTTCCTGTGATCACAGCTGATGATATTATTATTAACAAGAAGGTCCATGGGACCTTGGGACTTTTAAAGTGTCACACTGAAAAAAACGTTGACAGCAGAGGGTGCTGTAAGACTGGCGGAAGCACGGACACAGGTTTGTAGTAGGCATGGCTTATCAGCAGAAATCAGAAGTGATGATGGGTGAAAAAAAACAGCCTGACAGCTCCAAGTCCACAGCCGGGTCACCACAGATGTGTTGTTTTCACTGCAGCAGCTGCATAAACACAGCTGGAAGGTCTGGATGAAGGACCAAAATCATGACCGCAAATTAATCAAGTTCTGCAAACAGTCCTCAGAGCAAATACTTTGTGGGGGAAGTGAAAGCAGACCAGAGTCATGTGTCCACAACATGAGGGGCTTTTCTTTTTCACCCTTTACACTCTGTGTCATGAACCCCTGTGCGCCATTACACAGCGCACGAGGGAGAGAATGAAAAACCCAGTCGCAGGAGTAGAGAGTGCCGTGTTTATTAAAGTTTACCAACGTAACAGATCCAACTTTCACCAAATACAGTTCACTCAACACACAGTGTATGGAGAGGTGTAATGCCAGAGTTGGCCTCCAAGGTTACAGGGCGCCTGCCGACTACTCAGCAGCCTGGTGAATATGAAGCCTGGTGCTACAGGGCTGCGTAATGCACAACACAGGAAAGGCGAGCAGCCTAATGCTGCAGGCCTGCTAGCACAGGAGAGAGGCTAAGAACACTTACAGGTCTGGAGTTAAATCGGAGCGAGCCGTGCAGTCCGGAGGCAGAGAGAGAAAAGTGGACCAGCCGTAACACCAAGGTATGGATCGTCTTGAAGTGTCCGGCTGGGTAAAGCGCTGGGAGTGAATGAACATGCGCAGAGGAACACGCTGCTGCGTATGAAGGGGAGTGTCCCGACAATCTCCTTCCTCAGCAGTCGCCAACAAATACTCCAAACGCTGATGAGGAAAGAGATTGCCGGTGTGAATGCGTGGCCAGAACCGATTGGAAACAGGTGTGTGAGAGTGCATGTGAATGAGAGTGAATGGAGCGTGAGTATGTGTGTGTGTGTGTGTGTGTGTGTGACCCAGTGAGTACAGCTGACGGAGCTTGACAGGACGAGGGGGCGTGCCTGAGCTGTCAGGAGGAAGCTAGGTCAAAGCATAACCATAAGTCAGAATTGGGTTGGCCTCCAACCCGGATTCATGACACTCTGAGAGAAACAAACACAAAACACATGGTGACATGATCAGGACATTGCGGCCATGCACTGTAACTCTCAGTGAGACTTTTGCACCTGTCCACAGGTATTTTGGTCCACTGCTCCAGCTGTCTCAGGTTTGAAGGCTGTCTCCTCCAGACTCGTTCCACAGATGTTCAACAGGATTTAGACCAGGGCTCACAGAAGACCCCTTCACAATAGTCCAGTTTTTGTTCTAATCCATTCTTGGGCGTTTTGGCTCGTTATCCTGTTGGAGAACCCATGACCTGTGACTGAGATCAAGCTTTCTGACACTGGGCAGCACATTTTGCTCCAGAATGCCTTGAAAGTTGAGATTTGATTGTTCCCTACACAGCTTCAAGACACCCTGTGGCAGAAGCAGAAAAGCAGCCTCAGAACATAACAGAGCCTCCTCCATGTTTCACAGTAGGTACAGTGTTCCTTTTTTTGTATTTTTCTTTCTGTAAACATATAGCTGATGTGACTGGCCCAAAAGCTCCAGTTTTGTTTCATCATTCCAAAGGACATCCTCCCAGAAACGTTGGGGCTTGTCAGCATGCATTTTCATCTGTTTTTAACATTTTTCTGTCAGTAGTGGAGCCCTCCTGGTCTCATTCCATGGAGTCCATTATTGTTCAAATGTGATCTATGGTGTGATTAGAAAGTAACATACCTTGACCTGCAGCTTAAATTATTTTGGATGGTTTCTTAAAACACACACAATTCTTCTGATCAGCCCAGGGTTGCATTTCCTTCTGCGTCTGTAGAGGGTTGGAAATAGTTAATAGTTATGTAAGAGGTGAAAAAGACATTTGGATAAGAAAATTTAAGAAAAACAGGTACCCCTACAATTTTATGTTATTCCTTAATTGTTTATTTTTCTACAATGCATTTGTAATCCACCTGGTTCCATTATAACTCATGTGAGTTGAGTGCAGTTCCATACGCTGACCAATAGATGGCGCATGTCGCACAGTGATAGAGAGTAGACTCACGCACTGGAGTACGAAGAATAAAACTCCTTGTGTGAAATAACGAAACGTGTTCTGCTGATTCTCTATCACAGGTTGGTAAATACTAATAATTCAAGAGTGCAATATAAACTGTAAGAGTCCTAGGATGTCCGAGATTATATTGTGATACATGTGAGGCGAAAAGCGGGTTTGTAAGGGTATTTCTGTTAAAGCTGATGTGTTGTTGTATAAGCTAACCTGCTAATGTTAATGATCGAGTGTATGGGACGTACCACAACAGTGAAATCCGCCCACATTAAAAACCATTTGCTTACTTTATTTAAAGACAGTTATGAAACGGTTTTCATACAGTACGACATTTACTGGTTTGATTTGTCACCAAGTGTGCACATTTCGGGTGTATTACCGAATACCAGGAATACTATTGTAAGTGTGTTAGGTACACAGTGGCCAGGTCAGTGAATTGTTAAGAATAACACCACATGCTGTACATTTATGACAGTGCTTAAAATGATTAATGTAAATGTAAGTTCATGGGTTATTGTTTAAAATATAAACATTTGAACAAGTTAAAAGCTATATACATGGGAAGGAGATAAAACCAATAATTCATTCCATGTTAGAGTAATTTGTTAAGAATGTTAAGTATACAGTTAATGTCAAATCGGAAATTGTGATAAATGGACATGATTGTGTTTTGTTTAATGGTGATGTGATCAGACAAGAGAGAAACTATGGACTTTGATAGTAAATACTAGTCAGTTGATGTTGGTCATGTGAACGACTTGAAAGAAGAATAAAACTCCTTGTGTGAAATAACGAAACGTGTTCTGCTGATTCTCTATCACAGGTTGGAGAGTTAACTTCCACATGCACGTTTCCTCCTCCTGGGCCGCTACCCAGGGGAGCAACACGTCCATGTCCTGGGAGGTTGGCTATTTCTTCTTCTTCTTCTTTATTCCCATGCCAATGACGTTTGGTGTAGGGTGGCACCTATCTCCATTTTGAGACCCTAGGCCACACAGCTACTGTAGGTAGTGAAAGCTACAGTGAGGGGTCAGTCCCCTGGCAGCTCTGCGTGCTAACTTTCCTTTCCCTGTTCTTTAATGCTGAGCACCAAGCTAGACGATGGGAAGTACCATTTTTACCTGGTATTTGGTATGACCTGGCCGGGATTTGAAACCTGGCCTCCAAGTTGTGAGGCAGATGCTCTACCAACTAGGCTACCACTCCAGAGGTTGGCTACAATCCTAATATTTAATGATGTTGACAACTGTGGACACAGTATGGCATGAATGGCTGATGAAAGGCTTGAAGACACCTGTGATGTTAATTCCAGGACACACCTTAGGTAAACATGTCCCTGTGGTCACATTATTTTCCATCTTTTCTAGGGTATCATCATTTTGGTCAAGGCCAGTTTCATGTCTGCGCCAGTTAATAACGACGGACGTCCCTTGGCTGCAGTGGAGCTCCCTAGCTTAGGGCGGCCTGCTAGCGGTCCTCCTCAGCAGCGAGGAGACTGGGTGGGTGACGGTGAGAAGGAAGCCTAGCCGCAAAGCCCCAGTTAACCACTAACCTGTTCATGTTTCTAATCGCTTTTCCCCACTCAGCAACTCACCCGCTGAGGAAAAAACTCTGACCCCTGGCGACTCTGTAGTCAGAAACGTGAACCTAGAGACTCCAGCGGCCATAGTCAAATGCATTCCTGGAGCCAGAGCAGGTGACATCGAGTCAAATTTGAAAATGCTGGCTAAAAGTAACTGTAAATACTCCACAATTGTTATTCACGCTGGCATTAATGACATCCGTCTCCGGCAGTCGGAAGTCATGAAACTTAATGTAGAATCGGTGTGTGACTTTGCAAAAACAATGTCTGCCTCTGTAGTATTCTCTGGGCCCCTCCCCAATCTGACCAGTGATGACATGTTTAGCCGCTCGTCATCCTTCAACCGCTGTCTGTCTGTGTGGTGTCCTGCAAACAACGTGGGCTATATAGACAATTGGAGCTCATTTTGGGGAAAACCTGGTCTTATTAGACGAGACGGTGTCCATCCCACTTTGGATGGTGCGTCTCATTTATCTAACAATCTGGCATCTTTTTTATCCAAATTTCCAAATCCTTGAAAAATCAGAGTTGGGACCAGGAAGCAGAGTCGTAGTCTTACACGCCTCTCTGCAGCTCCTCTTCATCCGCCACCCCTCAACTGAGCCCCTGTCTTCCCCATCAGAGAATCGTTGTCTGCTCCCTCCAAAGTAAATAAAAATATAATGTATAAGCATCCCAAAGTGATTAAACAAAAAGTTGGTAAAACTCAAATAAAGCATGAAGCCTCTAAATTGAATGATTTGGCCTCTGTTCCTCCTCATAATTTAAAAATTAAATGTGGTTTATTAAATATTAGGTCTCTAACTCCCAAGTCTCTGTTAGTCCATGATCTGTTAATTGATCATCAGATTGATTTAATTTCCCTTACAGAGACTTGGTTAGGACAAGAGGATTATGTTGGTTTAAATGAATCAACTCCCTCTGGTTATTTAAACTGTCAAAATCCCAGAAGTTCTGGTCGTGGAGGAGGAGTAGCAACAATTTACCATTCCAAATTACTAGTTAATGTAAAGCAAAAAACATGTTATAATTCCTTTGAGGGCCTGGTCTTCAGTGTTGGGCATTTTAGCAATTTTAGGCTAAACACAATTTTATTTGCCATAGTTTATCGTTCTCCATCAACCTACTCAGAGTTTTTATCCGAATTTTCCAAATGCTTAGCTGATTTAGTGCTGAAATCAGATCGAATAATTATAGTAGGGGACTTTAATATACATGTGGATGTAGATAGTGACTGCCTTAATTTGGCATTTAATTCAATATTAGACTTGATGGGGTTTTCTCAGAAAGTAGGAAATTCTACTCATTACCTCCATCATACATTGGACCTTATTCTGACATATGGCATAGAAATAAAAAATCTTGTAGTGTCTCCTCATAACCCTGTACTGTCAGACCATTGTCTGTTAACCTTTGATTTTACTATTTCTGACTATTTGGTTCCTGAGGAAAAATATTACTAAAGTAGATGCCTCTCAGATGATGTTGTTACCAAATTTATGCAGATTGTTTCCTCTATGCCATGTGTCAACACAACGGAAATAAGCTATAGACAGCTTGCTCCTTCTGTAATTGATAGCATGGTAGATAGTGTTACAGCTTCTCTGCATCAGAACCGGCCACAGTTTGCAATCGGCCACAGTTTGTGAGAACCCGGGATTGTGTGTCCGACACGATCATCGGCAGCACGGGGGCCCCCCAGGGTTTGGTTTTGGCTTCCTTACTGTTCACCCTTTATACTGCGGACTTCTCACACAACACAACACACTGTCATCTACAGAAGTTCTCTGACGACTCTGCGATCGTCGGCCTCATCTCCAACGGAGACCTGGGTGTTCATTTGAACAATAAACTAGACTGGTCACACAATACTGACGCACTCTACAAGAAGAGACAGCGCAGGCTGTTCCTACTGAGGAGGCTCAGGTCTTTTGGTGTACAAGGGGCACTGCTGAAGACATTCTACGACACGGTGGTGGCATCAGCCATCACTTTTGGAGTGGTCTGCTGGGGCAACGGCATTACAGCAGCCGATAGGAAGAGACTGACCAAACTAATCAAGAAAGCTAGCTCTGTCATAGGGCAGCACCTTGACCCAGTGGAGGAGATAGGAGAGAGAAGGATGGTGGCTAAACTGTCATCTCTGCTGGAGTCCGAGTCCCACCCTATACAGGACATACTGGACGTACTGAGGAGCTCATTTAGCAGTAGACTACATCACCCTAGATGCGTGACCGAGAGGTTTCGCAGGTCCTTCCTACCTACGGCTGTCAGACTGTATAACCTAAGCAGGGCTGCTCACAGAGATAGCAAAAAAAAGTGACGACCTAAAAGTATTGAATGCAAAAGACAACAGACTTACACAATTGGTCCCCTCCAGTATACAACTAGGACAATATCAGTCACTATGGAGGGTGACAATATGTATGGGTATATATTCATACCATGAAGGGTAACTAAATAGACGGTTATGCTGTTTAGTCCATCTAGCTACAATGCTCTGCACTGTGTATATATATTTATGTGTGCATATGTATATCCACTGCTCTTATTTTCTTATCTTCTAAATTATTGCTCTGAGTGTTGCTATCCCTGTGCTGTTGCAATCCTGGAATTTCCCCATTGTGGGACTAATAAAGGCTTATCTTATCTTATCTTATCTTATCAGACTCTAGACATGGTGGCCCCTTTAAAAAAGAAAAAGTCTAATCAGAGATTTCTAACTCCTTGGTTCAACACAGAAACTCGTAGCTTAAAACAGAAGACTCGTCAATTAGAAAGAAAATGGCGCTCCACTAATTTAGATGAAATCTATTTAGCTTGGAGAAATCATCTTTTAATTTATAAAAATTCTCTGAGAAAAGCTAGAACGAGTTATTATTCTGCATTAGTAGAAGAGAACAAGAATAATCCCAGGTTTCTTTTCAGCACTGTAGCCAGGCTGACAAAGAGTCAGGACTCTGTCAATCCTAGCATTCCCTTAGAGCTTACTAGTCAGGACTTTAGGAACTTTTTCAATAATAAAATTTCATCAATCAGAATTAAAATCAGTCAGATTCTTCCCACCGTTAACTTAAATACAGTAACTACTACAACTCCTTCAATTGACATCTGTTTTGGATGAGTTTACTCCAAATGAACTTTTAGAGTTAGACAAAATAGTTTCCTCATCCAAGCCTTCAACTTGTCTTTTAGACCCTATTCCTACCAGGTTATTTAAAGAAGTCTTCCCACTTATTGGTAGCTTTATTCTTCAAATAATCAATTCTTCATTAACTTTAGCCCATGTACCGCAGGCTTTTAAAATGGCTGTAATTAAACCCTTGCTCAGAAAGCCAATGCTGGGTCCAGGAGTTTTAGCTAACTATAGACCAATCTCTAATCTGCTTTTCATTTCAAAAATCTTAGAAAGAGTTGCTGCTACGCAATTATTTGACCACTTGCAGAGAAAGATTTGAAGAGTTTCAATCTGGGTTTAGAATCCATCATAGTACTGAAACAGCCTTAGTGAAGGTCACTAACAACCTCCTGATCGCATCTGATAATGGACTTTGCCGCATCTGATAATGGACTTCTTTCTGTACTTGTCCTTTTAGACCTTAGTGCAGCTTTTGATACTATCGATCATAATATTCTACTTGATAGATTAGAACACTATGTTGGACTTAATGGAACTTTGTTGCAGTGGTTTAGATCTTATTTATCTGATAGGTTCCAGTTTGTTCATGTCAATAGTGAGTTTTCTTTCAACTCAAAGCTCAGTCATGGAGTTCCACAGGGATCTGTGCTAGGCCCTACTCTTTTTAGTTCATACGGTGGGGCAAAAAAGTATTTAGTCAGCCACCAATTGTGCAAGGTCTCCCCCTTAAAAGATGAGAGAGGTCTCCAATTTTCATCATAGGTATACCTCAACTATGAGAGACAAAATGAGAAAAAAAAATACAGAAAATCACATTGAATGATTTTTAATGAATTAATTGATAAATTCCTCGGTAAAATAAGTATTTGGTCAATAACAAACGTTCATCTCAATACTTTGTTATGTACCCTTCGTTGGCAATGACAGAGGTCAAACGTTTTCTGTAAGTCTTCACAAGGTTTTCACACACTGTTGCTGGTATTTTGGCCCATTCCTCCATGCAGATCTCCTCTAGAGCAGTGATGTTTTGGGGCTGTTGCTGGGCAACATGGACTTTCAACTCCCTCCAAAGATTTTCTATGGGGTTGAGATCTGCAGACTGGCTAGGCCACTCCAGGACCTTGAAATGCTTCTTACGAAGCCACTCCTTCGTTGCCCAGGCGGTGTGTTTGGGATCATTGTCATGCTGAAATATCCAGCCACTTTTCATCTTCAATGCCCTTGCTGATGGAAGGAGGTTTTCACTCAAAATCTCACGATACATGGCCCCATTCATTCTTTCCTTTACACGGATCAGTCGTCCTGGTCCTTTTGCAGAAAAACAGCCCCAAAGCATGATGTTTCCACACCCATGCTTCACAGTTGGTATGGTGTTCTTTCTCCTCCAAACACGACAAGTTGAGTTTTTACCAAAAAGTTCTATTTTGGTTTCATCTGACCATATGACATTCTCCCAATCCTCTTCTGGATCATCCAAATGCTCTCTAGCAAACTTCAGGCGGGCCTGGACATGTACTGGCTTAAGCAGGGGGACACGTCTGGCACTGCAGGATTTGAGTCCCTGGCGGCGTAGTATGTTACTGATGTAGCCTGTGTTACTTTGGCCCCAGCTCTCTGCAGGTCATTCACTAGATCCCCCCGTGTGGTTCTGGGATTTATGCTCACCGTTCTCATGATCATTTTGACCCCACGGGTTGAGATCTGGTTGGTTAATGAGGAATCTTGACTCCCAAGTCTGGATTATGTAGTCGTCGTCAGCCTCCATCGGTCTATGATGACCATGGAAGAGAATCCTAAACGTCTACTCTGCTGGAACAGCACCGCCTGTGGCTGAACAGGCCGATGCACACCGGTGTTCTACCTTCCAGCGTTGAGCGTTGGTAAGATTCAAGCCTGGGCAGGAAGATATGGAGGACAAGATGTTACCCATGCAGCATGTCCCCCCTCTCCACGTCACTGATGAATCCAAAGGAACAGCAGGGCTGCTATAGTTTGGCACCAGCGCCGTCGCAGGAGCTGCCAGAACGATGTTGAGCACAACAGAGAACTGCCTTAGGGGCTCCGACTCCGGATTTTTCCACAGGGTTGACTCCCAAAGGCTTTCCCGTGACCGGGTGTGCCGCAAGGCAGCGGAGGTTTGAAATCAGGGTTTACCTTCCCCTAGATGGGCTACCTTCCCGGGTTGACGAGCCACCATCTACCTGAAGCATCTGGTTTTAAGGCGCCAGAGATCCGCCCTTGCCCCTTCTCCTATTAGTAAAAGCAGTTCCGCCGGGCTTAGAGACTAAACCACACGGGCAGGCTAGGAGTTGGACTTAGTTGTCAGAGGCTTTTCGAGACGCATGCTGTAAGGAGCATTTTATGAGCACTGGGAGCTTAACCCCAGTGCCGCTCCTGGCTATGACAACCTTGGAACCAAGTCTGGACTATATCAACCATAAACCTGTCATTTGGGGCATTCCTTTGCCAAAGAGCAAAAAAGGGAGAATGACTGAGAGAAGGAGAAAGTCTTGGAGAAGGGATTAACTTCCACTTTATGGCCGATGAGTTGTGTTACAACTCTGGTCCTTGGGTGAGAGAAGCAGTTCATTGTAGAGGAGCTTGAAATAACGAGGCGATGTGATTCATAAACCAAAGTTTATTATCAGCTCCTCTAACAAGTCTCATCTAGGTGCAGCAGCAGAATAAGTAAGAGAGTGAACACCTTCGGCTCTACAAACTTATACTTGCACATAAGCAGGGCCTTGGATGCTCTTTAATCTTCACTGGCGGTTGAGACTCTTTGTCCTGTTCTGAGGTGTAAAGTCGCCTTACATATGTAATCACCAAACACTCTCACATGCTTAAACATATGTTGGTTATGGAATATATGATTAATATAGACCACAGCCCCCCCCCCCCCAAATGACTAAGAAAAGGACAATAGAAAAATTCACAGTTTAAGATAATTATTATGACATACTAACTGCTACATCTCTTGCCACAGAAGAAACTTTCCAGCAGCCATGCTCCTAAGAGAGTTCAGTGGTAATCATAACAGCATAGTAAAATCACAAGTCAGTCCTAAACTGTTACAGCACAATTAGTGAACAACTGTTGAGTAGTTTGCATCAGTCCCTGTGCTGTCTGGGTTTCAATCTTCTCCCGAATCTGCTGTGGGTCCGCTTGGGCGTCCTGCTGGGACCTTCCTGTAAGGAATCTGCAGCTTGGGAAGGAGAGTGATTATTTGTTCCCTGCAGGGGAGTCTTTTCTCTTGGGGGGTCTACCCCGCCGAGGTGCTCTCCCCAACCGTGCAGGCTCGTCTCTCAACAAGAAGGCAGGTTTAAGTCTGTCAATGCTGACTGTTTCTTTTCTATCCCCAAAATCAAGCACAAAGTGTTTATCACCAGGTTCCAGCACTCTGAATGGCCCATCGTATGGTGGGCGGAAAGTTGGTTTTAAAGCTTCGTGCCTAACAAAAACGAATTCAGTGTTTTTCAAAGCTTGGGGGACAAAAACCCGTGGAAAAGAGTGATGTGCCAGTCCGGGGAGAGAGTCCGGTCCGTTGCTGCCTAAAAACCTCGGGGCTGGAAAATGCCCTGGCTCTGGGTTCTCTGGTAAAAATTCACCTGGGAGCCTGAGAGGTTGTGCAAAAACTAATTCTGCTGGAGAGGCATCTAGATCCTCTTTGGGCACAGCACGCAACCCCAATAAAACCCAGGGAAGTTTATTTACCCAATTTGTATCCGTTAGTGAGGCTCTGAGAGCGGCCTTTAAAGATCTGTGAAAACACTCGCATAACCCATTAGCCTGAGGGTGATAAGCGGTGGTGCGGTGAATTGTTGCCCCTAAGCTGCTGGACATGGCTGACCAAAGCTCCGAGACAAATTGAGGCCCCCTATCGGACGTGATGTCCGATGGGACGCCGAAACGTGCCACCCAGTTTGTCAAAAAAAACACGAGCGACTTCCTCCACTGTGGTTGAAGCCAGAGGGACTGCCTCTGGCCAGCGCGTGGTGCGGTCTATCATTGTTAGCAGGTGTGTGAAACCTTGGGAGGAAGGTAGTGGCCCCACGAGGTCGACATGAACGTGGTCGAACCTTCTAGCAGGGATTGGAAAAGGCTCCAGAGGGGCTTTTGTGTGTTTGTGTACTTTGGCGCGCTGACAAGAAATGCAAGTCTTTGCCCATTCTTTTACGTTTTTGCGCAGGCCAGGCCACACAAACTTTTCGGCGACCATTTTAACTGAAGCGCGCACACCTGGGTGCGCGAGGGAGTGAATCGAGTCGAAAATACGGCGGCGCCATGCAGCTGGAACTAACGGGCGAGGTCGGCCGGTTGAGATGTCGCATATTGGGGGGGCACGCCGTCACGTAGACCCCTTTTCTCCAGCCTTAACCCTGTTGGTCCAGACAGGAGTGCGTGCACGTCCACGTCACTACTTTGTTCCTCTGCCATGGCTGCATAATCTATCCCTGCATGGATTGGGGCCACGTATGTGTCCGCGTTGGCGAAGAGTTCCGCGGCTGAGGTAGTATAATCTGTCTCCTCGCGCTCTGGCGATGTCACAGCGCGAGAGAGGCAGTCTGCTACCACGTTAAGTTTGCCTGCCACATGTCGAATGTCTGTGGTGAACTCTGAAATCGCAGCTAGCTGTCTTTGTTGCCTGCCTGACCACGGTTCGGAAATTTTAGCCATAGCAAAGGTGAGCGGTTTGTGGTCTACAAAAGCCGTAAAACGCCGCCCCTCTAACCAAAACTGGAAGTGGCGGATGGATAAATGGAGCGCTAGTAGCTCTCTGTCAAAAGTGCTGTATTTACGCTCAGTTTGGTTTAGCGATTTGCTGAAGAATGCCAAAGGTTGCCAGATTCCGCCGACATGTTGTTCTACAACTGCCCCTATGGCCAGGTCTGAAGCGTCTGTGGTTAGCGCAATGCGGGCCGAGGGATCGGGGTAAACCAACAATGTGGCATTAGCTAGGGCGCTTTTTACTTCCGCAAAGGCGCGTTCGCGCTCCGGGGTCCATTCGACCGCGTTGGAAGGTTTTTGTTTTCTGAGCGCGTCATATAGGAGCTGCATGAGCTGAGCTGCGTGGGGGAGGAAGCGGTTGTAAAAATTAACCATGCCCAAAAATTCCTGCAGCGATTTGACCGTTTGTGGCCGTGGGAAACTTTTTATCGCGTGAACTTTGTCTGGAAGTGGGACAGCCCCCTTCGGAGAAACTCTGTGTCCTAAAAAATCAATTTGTGACACGCCGAATTTGCATTTGGCTGGATTGATTCCATGCTCTCCTAGTCTCTGAAAAACCATAGTGAGATGCTGCTCGTGTTCTTCCTCAGACGAGCTGGCTACCAGCATATCGTCGAGGTAGACGAACACGAAAGGGAGGTCACGTAATACCGCGTCCATCATCCGCTGAAAGGTTTGAGCAGCGCCTTTGAGGACGAAAGGCATCCACAAAAATTCAAAAAGACCGAAGGGGGTTATTACAGCTGTTTTAGGAATGTCCTCTGCTCGAACTGGGACTTGATGATAACCGCGGACCAGGTCTATTTTTGAAAAAATGCGCGCACCCGCCAGATGTAGTGAAAAATCTTGAATGTGAGGAATTGGGTAGCGGTCATGCGCTGTCGCATTGTTTAATCTGCGGTAATCGTCGCACGGTCTCCAAGAACCGTCGGATTTCGGAACCATGTGAAGTGGTGAGGCCCAGGGGCTTTTCGAGCGTCTGATAATGCCTAATTTTTCAAGGGTGGTGAACTTGTCCCGAGCTATGGCGAGCTTGGTCGCATCTAAGCGCCGAGCTTTGGCGAATACAGGTGGGCCCGTTGTGGGAATAAAGTGTTCGACCCCGTGTTTAGCCACTGTGGCTGAGAATTTGGGAATTGTGAGTGCTGGAAATTCGGTGAGGAGTTGATCAAACTTACCTCCTGCTGTGGTGACGCTAGCCTGCACGGGTGGTGGAGAAAGTCGAGCTGAGCAGGGAATAGAAGCAAAGGACAGTGCATTAACCAAGCGTCTGTTTGCTAGATCAACTAATAACCCACGTGCACACAAAAAATCTGCGCCCAACAAGTTAAAACTCACCGCCACTACAACAAATGTCCATCTGTAGTTGCGGCTGTGGATGCAGAGGGGCAGGCTCTTTTCGCCAAAAGTGTCGATGATGGAGCCGTTGGCTGCCACCGCTCCATTGCCCCGGGGGCCCATGGCCCGGTCTGCTTGGGAGGGCATGACAAAACTTAGTTGAGCTCCCGTGTCGATAAGGAACCGCTTGCCGGTGTGTCCATCCGTCACATATAAAAGCTTGCTTTTTTCGCCGAGAACCGCCGCTGTTAACGGCTCTCTGCTTTGGCGTTTTCCCGAAATTGTGAATTTGCAGGGGGGAACGCATTTGTAAGCCTTCTCGGCGAAGCGGTGGTGGTAATAACAAACGTCGCTCCGTCTGTTACGTCCTGGCCGTGTCGCTGTCACCGTGGGCTGATTCTGCTCGGTGATTTGTGGCTCCTCATGGCTCCGGACATCAGCGTTGAGGTCTGTGGATGCTGCAGTGGGTGTCTGCTCCTTGCAGGCGTTGACGAGCCGTTGAGCTTCGTGAGCCAGCGTGTGGAAGTCTTGCTGGGTGCTGCATCGCATGTTGGCCAGCGTCCCTCTCATGTGTGGCGGCAGCGTACTGAGGAATATGAAATGGAAGAGGAAGCTGTCATTGTCCTCTTCTTTAAGTTGCAGCAAGTCCTCCATGAGGGCCTTGGGTCTGTTTCCTCTGTGGCCGTAGACCGCCAGGATCCTCTCGGCTCTCTCCTCAGCTGAGGGGACGTAATTTGCCACGATGGTCGCTTTCAGTTCTTTATATTTGTCTTGGGCCGGCGGCCGTTGGATTATGCTCCGCGCACATCTCGAAGTGGCGGCGTTGAGTTTGGCGACGATGTGATAGAACTTTGTATCGTCAGCCATGATGCCCGCAAGTGTAAACTGGGCTTCAGCTTGCTGAAACCACGAGGCGGGGTCTTCCTGCCAGAAGTCCGGCAGGTTGACGGTGACGGCGTTTGTGTGGACCATCACTGATGTGTCCGCAGGGTGAGAGTGCCTTGCTTCGGATCTCTCCGCGGCGCTGGTGCTCGGTTGAGCCCTCTCTATCACTTCTGCCGTGGGGGAACGTCGTCCATCTGTTCCCCTGTCTGCATGGGCACCGGCGTCTGCCTGGGTCGCCACAGATGAGTCGATCGCGGGGGAACACCTCTGGTCCATCTCGCGTCAGGGTCACCAGTGTAGAGGAGCTTGAAATAACGAGGCGATGTGATTCATAAACCAAAGTTTATTATCAGCTCCTCTAACAAGTCTCATCTAGGTGCAGCAGCAGAAGAAGTAAGAGAGCGAACACCTTCGGCTCTACGAACTTATACTTGCACATAACAAAAGACATGCATATCAAAGGCTGACATCCCTCATTATCTTAATCCCCCCATTGTCTTCGTACTCCTCCTCCTGGCCCTGGGGGGTCAGAGCAGCCCATCCGGTCTCCACCGCAGTGCCTTGGATGCTCTTTAATCTTCACTGGCGGTTGAGACTCTTTGTCCTGTTCTGAGGTGTGAAGTCGCCTTACATATGTAATCACCAAACACTCTCACATGCTTAAACATATGTTGGTTATGGAATATATGATTAATATAGACCACATCATTACCAAATTTATGGGTGAAACAATTTCTTTAAAGTGAAGAGTGATTTTATAATACGGAACCAATGGGGTTGACGCTACACTGGAGAGATCTGAAAATGGCTGTGCGCCGACACTTCCCATCCAACCTGATGGAGCTTGAGAGGTGCTGCAAAGAGGAATGGGCCAAACTGCCCCACGATAGGTGTATCAAGCTTGTAGGATCATATTCAAAAAGACTTGAGGTTGTAACTGCTGCCAAAGGTGCATCAACTAAGTACTGAGCAAAGGCTGTGAATACTTATGTACATGTGATTTCTTAGTTTTTTATTTTTTAATAAATTTGCAAAAATCTAAAAAAAAACAACTTTTTTCACATTGTCATTATAGGGTATTATGTGTAGAATTTTGAGAGAAAAATTGAATCTGTTTTGCAATAAGGCTGTAACATAAAATGTGGAAAAAGTGAAGTGACGTGAATACTTTCTGGATGCACTGTATATAGCAATTTTTCTTATCTCTAGATGACCAAAGCACTTTACAGATCTTGCTATCCACCCATTCACACACATTCACACACTGATGATGGCAGAGCTGCCATACACAGGCACTGGCCTGACCCATGGGTCAGTGTCTTGCTCAAGGACACTTCGACATGCACACTGCAGACAGAGCGGGAATCAAACCCCTGACCCTCCGATCAATAGTCAGCCACACTACGCCTGTGCCACAGTCATGAACGATGGAACAGCCTTAGAGCTGTATTGCACAGAAAAACTGACCGTCCCTACCATACCGATTCTGGTGTGGCTGTAGCCGAATAGGTCCTCCGCATCAGCTGCGATGGTTTTCCAAGGGAACAGATTTCTGACCATAGATATGCTCAGAAGGGACCTCGAGGCCGCCATATCCAGCAACAGTGGCATGCCGACGCCATCCAGCGCCACCATGCATCATCTGAACGGCCAGTTTTTGGCACCCATTGAGTGAATGGTGGCTAAGTCTGGTGAGCAGGCTGTTGAGTCTGTGAAGATTGAGTGACAGACCCTGGCAAAATGGTTTAGCTTCCTGCAGCGGTAGCATTTCACCCCTCTGGCTCGGCAAGCGGGTGATTGAGTCTGATGTCTAGATGAACCACAGTCATTACAGTGCAAGCACTCACCTGCGTTGTCCTATTTCCTACCCTTCTTCTTTCAGTTGTAGCGTGGAGATGTGGGGCCGGAGTGTTGGGCGGCAGTAGTGACGGCCTGTACTTGCTAGGCCAGATGAGAAGCTTGTTGGTTAGGTGGCGCTAGCTGTTCTAATCACCGGTCGGTCATCTCCATTTGGGACAGCATCATCATAACATCATCCCCTGCCCCATAGTCGCATATTCGTACTGTGTTCCACCATTGTGATAAGCACGAATCCTTCTTCCAGGTGGCCGAGGGCGCACGTGCTAGCGAAGTCACGGAGCTCAGTAACATACTGACAGTCAGACTCACCCTCACGCTGGTGGTGCCAGTAAAGTTCAGCTCTCCACTTCAGGAGACTGCTTGCATCGGTGAAAAATTTGTCCATCACAGCCATACAGTCTTCGTATGTGCTCACAGGGCCGAGAGTGCTCACAGCGCCATCCACTGTCCCTCGCTACAGAGACAGTAGATTAGTGCCTCCTTTAGTCTCTCATTGCTATCATTGCCTAAGCCGGAAGTGGTGATAAAAGTATGAAATAACCCGTGCCAGTGGGACCAGGAGATCAGCGGCTTATGTGGCAGAATCAGAATCAGAATCAGAATCAGAAATCAGAATCAGAAAAAGATTTATTGCCAAGTACATTCACAAGTAAATAACTGGTAAATATACGAGGGATTTGACTTGACACTGAGAACGACATAGTTGACGTTTTCAGTGACGCGGCAGCGTCAGTGACGCACCTGTCAGCAGAATGGGAACAGGAAGCAATGGGGGAGAAAGAGGATAAACACAGTAGGAGAGAGAAAAAAGCATTATTTATCAGAATACAGTTCATATATGATCAATATTATGATTACAAGAAAAAAAACTCTCAATGCACAAATAGCAGACAATAGAATCCATACAATGACACAAAGAGAGCAGTGAATGAGTAATCTTCACGTCAGTATAGTGAGTCAGTGTGAGTGAGGGTGTTGAGTGCAAGGAACAGCGATAGTGGTACCATGGACGCTTCCGTCTTCGGGAAAAACACTATTTTCCTCCAGAAGACCCATTTTTCTCTTCGTTGCCATTGTTATCTATGGAAATGAGGTTGCGGACAATGAGCATAAACTGTATTCTCCTTTATCCAACACATAACCGAACAACATACAGAAGACGACGTATGGCGCCACAGCCAGTTCACCATGTGATGACGTCACCTACAGCAAGCCACCACGTCCAAACACCACAGATAGTGCATCAGGAAAGATATCAGAAATAATTTATGTTGTGTCCATAATGAGGCAATAACAGGCAGAGCGTGGTTACTGTTAACAGAGTTTTATTAACAATAACTATTTACAATACCGTGCAGACTTGCGGCGCTCTCCAGCAAGCCAGGGTGTCTGTGACGAAAGAGGATGACCCCCTTGTGCCCGTGCTTTTTACACTCTGGGTGGGGTCACTACAGTAGTTCACCACCCCCATCCATTCCCCGGCCAACCCAGCCGCCATCTTACTAATACTGCATCCTCCCCCCTTCAAAAAAAATTTCAAGCACAGAGGTTGGCCGACCCAAATTTATCACCCAACTCACGCTCTAATCATAAAACATATGTACATAACCAAGGCTAGGGGGCTGGGTGGACTACCAGCGCCCCCTACACGACCAGGTGGATTATTCTGTCACCTTGTCCTTGTCAGTCCAAAATAAAAGAAGCCATGTTTTCTAAAGAAATTAATCCCAGAACATTCACAATAGATATACACACACAGGAAACAGTGAACAATGCAAACACAGAACACATATAACCCCCTATTGGCAGCCCCCACCCCGACACACCCACCCCACACTTGGGCACATCATCAAATTTGACAGTGTTGGGCAGTCTAAATAATTATCCAAAAATTTCTCTAAAGCATCTCTTTACCTAAATCAAGCAACTCAGTGTTTTTCTTTTTTCCTACATACATATAACACACTCAGTTTAACAGTTCCACTTTAGACACTTTAGCATTTCTTTTCAATCATTTTTCCCTTTTTTTTAAACACACAATTTCCATAATATAATTAACATCTGTCACAATTTCCAGTTTATAAGGATCAACTAATAATATATTTCTTTGATGCTTATCTTCACTCCAAATAGTCAAGGCACACTCCAGTAAGGCTATAAACTATGTACACAATGACATAGGAGCACAAAACTTAAACACACAAACCAAACATACCCCCAGTCATTTAACCCTTTAATTGACTTAGGCCCCATGTGGTGCCTGGGGAAACGCAAGGCAACTTAAGGCCCCTAGTGGTCAAGAGTGGTAAATAATTTTTGTCAATAAAATAGTTCAGATTTCCAAGGCTATAACTTGAAAGTTACAAGAGATAATGGCTTACTGTCAATTAGAAAGATGTAGAATATGATCCAAAGTTTCAGATAGGAATAAAGTTACGCATCTAATTTGCATAATGTGGCAGCAGCTATATAAATTACATAACTCAGTCAAAGGTGGACTTTGGACACATTTACACAAAGAATGGTCTGTTTTTTTTGACACCGTTTTGTCTACAGGGATATGTTTTTATCTAATCTTCAAAGTACATGAACCAGAAAAATCAATAAAATGTAAAAAAACAAAACAACATAAATTCATGATTTACCGGTGGCAAGGGGGGGTGCTCGCTCACTCACGTGACCTGCCTGTTTTCGTCCACCGTGGCCAATGTTTCGTGTTTACTTAGTAATTTACACCCGCTTACATATCTATAAACCCTTATGATTATCCTACGTGAATTTCATTTGTATTATGCCACTATTTTTCCTGTATGGTGCATTTTTCCTGTGGGAATCCATGCCGCTTGCGGGCGCCACCATGATGGTAATGGGAGCTCAGTTTTTCGTCCATCGTTGTCGATGTTTCACGTTTACTTAGTAATTTAAACCCGCTTACACATCTACAAACTCTTATGATTATCCCACATGAATTTCGTCTGTATTACTTGGCTATTTTCCCCATTTCATGCAGTTTCAGTCATCATTGCTGCCGCGATGACCAGTCATGACAGCATACACTCTGGTGTGTGTGAGCTCAAAGCAGAAAAAGGAAGAATAATAATGAGGATTTCTTCTTCTTTGCTATATTCCATGTCAGTCATGATTCCTTCGGCGCGTGTCTGCCACCTTCTAAACTGTCAGATCAATACAGATTAGTACAAATTCTCAGTATAGCTGGGGGACGTCAATAAGTTGACATGTGCAGTTGATGCGCTGTGCCACTGGGGGCGCGTGACCCGTCCATTTAATGTGGACAGTTAAACGGTTAACACATCCTGTGGAGTGCCCTCCCCCTGGATTGCCATCTTGTAGTTCCAATCCAGACCGCCTTCTCTTCCTGGCCTCTGGGGATGAACTGCGCTGTCTCCTCTTCTCCACTACGTGGTGCAGTTCATTGGGGTGCATCCAGATTTCATCTGACAGGCCCAGAAACCCATCAGCCCGGGCAGCCACTACCTGGAGCTGCCCTTGATCCTCGCGTTGTTCGCACGTCCTGTATGTCCCTCTCAGCCGAGTTTCAACCCTTGGACAAACTCTATCACCATCCTCAGGGGAGCGCTGTCATGCTTCCTCAGGCCACTGCGGTTTTAAGCGAGCCTCCTCCTTGGAACCGGTCATCTTGCGGGTCTGGTTCGAAGTCCTCTTAGAAGGCCATCGCTTGGAGCGCTTTAATACTGCATTCTCTGGTCTCACCCCACCAGTCCTCAGCGCGGGCGTCTTGTTCTTACTAGCCACCCCAGGGGTCCCACCATGCCATCCAGCTCCCACACCAAGGGCAATCTGGACTCTGGCATCAGGTCCATCCCGGGACAGAGTCACGTGGTGACGGGTGTGCTCTCCTTCAGTAACGCCGGACCAATCAGGATCCCACACCTCCCCATCTTCTACACCTGGAGCAGGTCGGTTCCACATCAAGCAGCCCGACCATTCCTCACAGGTGTTGTTGGCGATGGAAAAACCCAGTCCATAAAACATATTGCAACCCATAATGTTGGCTCCGGCAACGGTGACACTAGCTTGAACACTCGGCCACCTCACAGATCTATATCTTGCCTCCAACTCCAAAAATCCTAAGACGGCCAACCTGTTCATTTTGTAGCCGTAATATGGTGCAGTCCCTTTATGGATATGGTGGTGGGGAAACAGACTCTTCACTGTTGCTAGGTTCAAGACGGAAGTCACCACTTCAGTGTCAACCAAAAGCGGCACCTCGACGCCATCCAGCGAGACAGTACAGCTGATACGTCCATTTGTTTCCGAGGAAACCATATGAACTATCATTGGAGTCTTCAGCGTGGGACTTGCCTCACGCGGTTGATCCCTCCACTCAAAATTCTTACAAGTCCTGGCAAAGGGATTCAGTAAGCCACACCTCCCACCACGCTTGCCCTTTGCCGGACATTCTCTGGACTTATAGCGGTGTTTAGGGGACCGACAGCCGTAACATCTAGGCGTTCCTTGGGCGGACCTAATCTTGACCACAGAGGCATATTTGTCATTCCCATTGTCTTCATCCTCAGGGTCCAAATTCAGCGCCTTTAAGCAAGGCTCATCCTGGGTTGGAGTGGCTCTCTCACTGAGGCCTCTTGCTATTGTCTCAGCTAGCTCGATAGCAGAGGTCAACGTCAGCTCACCTGGGTGGGTTAGTAGCCTCGACCGAGCTGCGGAACACTGAACATGCTCTGCTAGCTGGTCCTGGATCATTTCATCCTCCAGGTTCCCAAACTTGCATTCCCTCGCCAGCTCACGGAGGTCCGCTATAAATCTTCTCATGGACTCTCCCATCCGCTAACGGCGCTGTCGAAACTGAATGCCTCGGACAGTGATGTTTTCAGGAGTGCAAAAATAGCATGCCATTAGCTCCAAAAGCTCATCGAAGCTATCAGCTCCTCCCAAGTTTTTCAAGATCTTCTGCCCCTCCATGCCCAAATTATGGCCCAAACCCTCACGTGAAGTTTCTTGAGTTTGCTGAGGTTCAAAGCAACCAGGTAGTTGGTAAATGCGGCGAACCACCTAGGCCAAGGCATGGGCGGCTCACCTGGTGCTTCCAGAAACGGCCGGAAATTGACAACTGATCTCTCCATAACCGCTTTTACCTCATTGCCAAATGTTGATGATGTCATCTACAGCAAGCTGCCACGTCCAAACAGCACAGATAGTGCATCAGGAAAGATATCAGAAATGCTGTATGTTGTGTCCATAATGAAGCAATAGCAGGCAGAGCGTGGTTACTGTTAACGGAGCTTTATTAACAATAACCATTTACAATACCATGCAGACTTGCGGCGCTCTCCAGCAAGCCAGGTCGTCTATGGCGAAAGAGGACGACCCCTTTCTGCCCATGCCCTTTATACTCTGGGTGGCGTCACTACCAGAAACAGTAGTTCGCCACCCCCATCCATTCCCCGGCCAACCCAGCCACCATCTTACTAATACTACCTATTTTCCATATGTAACACTGTGATCGATAGATGTACCCACCAGATTTCACTCACATAGGAAAAATGCACCAGCAGGGCACTTCAATTAATGTTGCAACTAGGTGACACTACGACTGCGGCTCAACATTGTTATGCAGTAGATGTGTTCATGGTGGGACTCTTATCAAACATTCAAAATTTAGTGCAGGTACAATCATGTTGAGTAGAGTTACAAAGCACTTCCTGCTCCTTGGTGAAATGCTGTGCCGCAGCTTTGCCCTTTCGCCCTTTCACTACCAATGGAACAATATGTCCCAAGAAATATTGCAGTAGGATACCACTGGGACAAATGATCCTGATAAAATATACCAGTGGAATTATATATCCCCCCCCAAAAAAAAATGAATTTAAAAAAAAATTCGACAGTGTAAAAAAAATGTAACCCCCCATGGATTGCCACCTTATCGTGGTGGTGGTGGTGGTAGTGGTGGTGGGGGCTTGCCCTAGTGATCCCAGGAGCTATGTTGTCTGGAGCAATTTACTTGTGGTACGGTCTCCCAAGACAAACTGATCCTGGGTGAAGGGCCAGACTAAGAACGATCCAATAGACTTCCATGATGATTAAAAAAATCAAGGATTCAGTATACCCCGCCCGGTATGGGATTACTGGGACCTCGTCCTGGAGCCAGGCCTGTGGAAGTGGCTCGATGGTGGCTGGGTTTCTGCCCATGGGACTCAGCTGGGCTCAGCCCGAAGGGTTACATGGATCCACCCTCCAGTGGGCTCACTACTTGCAGGAGGGACCATGGGTTTCTGGTGCTATGTGGATCAGGTGGCCGGCAAAGACAGAGACCTTCGCGGTCTGATCTCTGGCTTTTGAAACTGGCTTTTGGGACATGGGACGTCACCTGTCTGGGACATGGAACGTCATTGACCTATGTCATCGTATTGGGTTGGTGGGGTAACTGTCACGTGGTGGCCCTCGTGAGCCACCATAAGACGCCTAAAGTCGCCAGTGAGTTTTGCAATGATGTTTAATACGAGAACACAAGGTTACAGACACAAAACAATGAGCCACTGAGGGCAAAACACACTACACAAGATACATGGGACCGTAAGACTACACCCAGCTACTTACGGTCTTAACCAGGAACAAGGAAAGGGTGACGTCTGAGACGAGAACCGCTCGCTGAACGTCTGGCGCAAAGTACTCACAAGAAATGTTAGACGATGTTAGACGAGACTGCTGCATTGTACTGCTGTCAGCACCCGTATAAATGCAGGCCGCTAACAAGCCGTAAATGTAGCACAGCTGTTCGGCTCTGACAGCAGGAAGCCCCTCCGAGCGTTGTCACAATAAGAGCCCAAGGAGCCAGAAGGTAACCACTGCTGTCAAAAGCCGGCAAAGATGATGTATGGCCCGAGCACGGATGAGATCGGCGCACGGACCATAACAGTAACCCCACTGTGTGTATCAAAAACTTCTTTCAGACAACTGAAAAACTTCTCTTTGTCTTCGTCTTTTTCTTGAACATACTGATAAATTTTAGATCAGTTATAGGGATCTCTCCATTTTTCTTTGATTCTGTGTATCAGTGCCTTCAAGCATGTTTCTAAATCTGGACTGTCATATCTCAGTGAGTCACCAATTGTCCCGACTGATGACTAGTTACCACTTACTGCATCTTGACGTTTGTTCTGTCTCAACACTATTCAAAAGGCAGCTTTTACAGAGATGGTCAAACTGTTCTTTAAACTTGTGCATATTTTTAGATGGGTGTGTAATGACAACAACAACAACAACAACAACAACAACAATAATAATAATAATAATAATAATAATAATAATAATAATAATAATTGAGCTGCTGCCTCCATGACCCGGACTTCCAGAAAAGCAGTAGAAAATGGATGGATGGGTGTGTAATGCCTTTGTTAGCTCTCAGAACATCCTTATTTGACCACGCGTGGTAAACGTATATAGTTCTGTCATGCTCTCCCTCATCACCGTTAAATGCAGGGTTAGGAACTTCAGTTAGACAAAATGCACTTTTGTCTTTTTCGTTCTTTAAAGCCATGTTCGTCTTTTCTTCTTTGTTATCATTCGACCGTAGTCAGTATGAGACTGGAGTTACATACATTGGTCAATATGGCTGACTTGGCTGACTTAGCCACTGCCTTTGCTACCTTTGCTGACATCGCAGGATGTCGCAGGACCTGGAAAATGTTCGCAGGACCTGGAAACTGGATTAGTTTGAGGTTGGTTGTGTATATTGTAGCAGGTGGAGCTTCTTCAGCAAAGCCAGTGGAGGGAGGAGCTGCTGGTTGGATGGAGGAGGAGGAAGAGGAGGCGCCAACAGTGGCTTCACTGGGGTGTAGAGGCAGAGAGACACCGGGTGGAGGGAGGACTGGAGGAGCTCACCTTGTCCCGCCCCACATGAAAATTTCCTCATCAGGAGAGACAGACAGAGAGGATGTATTCGATGGGTTAACGTTCTGTTGTTTTTCTGCTTGTTTTCTGCTTTTCTTTTTGTTGACTCTTTTTTCTATTCTGTGCTTCTTTTTGCCAGTTTTGTGCTTGTTCTAAACTGTCCTTTTCAGCTTTTTTCTTAGATCCATTACTTTTTCTCTGAACAGCTGTACCCAGCTGATCACAATTATCCATATTTAATTTTCCATCAAATCCAAATTTTCTTTGCCACACTTTCAACTTTTTAACATTGGCAGGATGAAACTTTAGAAACTTTAGTTTTTGATCTCCCTTTCAAACATGGGAGTAAATTTCCAGATCGTCAGTGTTGGAAGGTGTACAACATGGTACACAGCTTTTATTTGTTTTACTGCGCTCAGGAAGTTTAGTTCTTCTTCTTCTTTTTCTTTTATATTTAATTGGCTGTTGGCAACCAGCTTACATGTGCATTACCGCCACGTACATATTTTTGGTCTTTATTGTTTTATTTAAAAACCATAGCTACATATTAGAAAGCCTCAAACCTCCTTTCCTTTTTATTTTTTATACGTAATCCCCCCCCCCCCCAATGTTTTGACTAATCCAAAGAGCTTTAGGTTTTGTCAACTCCTTTCAAGAGCCTCAAACTCCTTTTATCAGGGGGGCCTCTAACCCACTCCGTTCTCTATGAGGGGGCCACAACCCTCCCTTAAAGTTTAAATATGTATTTTACTATTTTTATATAAAATGTTTTCTCTTTATATTAAGGATAAAACTTAATTTGTTTCTTACACTTTTTCCTTGTCCTGCTCGCCCACACTGTCCTCTTGGTCTGGTCCGTCAGTCCCGCTGGCGTTAGGGTGAAGACCCCGGGGCCTTCTGCCAAAACCACAGGCTTATGGCAGGGGAGGTCTTTCTTTGTTGTTTCAGCATGCACGCTGTCCAGAGGCTTCTTTCCTGGAGTCAGAATAGAGACGTAGGATCCGGCTTTCGAAGGACCAATTTGTTAGAGGAATTCTACAAAACTCTGTTTTGAAGAACTGTTTTTCATACCACTGATTAGGACCATTGGGTCCTCTGTTGTAATTGTGCAGTGTGAATCATTTTCAGATTTCATAGTTACAGCTGTTGTTAGAACAAATTGTTTTTTCAAAGTTTCAAGGATAGCAGCGGACTCATTTAGATTTATTAAATCCAAAGAATACCAATGATGTGGAGTTGATGGATTTTGTATGCAGATGACGTTTTGCTTGCCTCAAAAACTGAGGATCAGAGCAAAAAGGACACAGTGCCATTGTTCAAATTTCTAGCATCTCAAGGTCACAAAGTCACAAAGACAAACTGCAATTATGGCAAATAGAAGTAAAATACTTAGGCCATATTTTATCAGCTGCAGGCTGTTATATTGACCCTATCAGGAAGCAAGCTATTCTTGCTGCTCCAAAACCAATTACTAAAAGGCAAATGATGCCATTCCTTGGCACACTGAATTATTGTAAATCATAGATACCATCTTATTCACAAGAAGTGTCACCTTTGTCTTCCTTGATCTATGCTAATCCAATGTCTCCTCTTGATAAAATCATTTGAAGCACAGACTCCTGAAGCAGAACCAGCCTCTGTAAAAATGAAACAAACTTTGGTTAATTCTTCTGTTTTGGTATTCCCTGACTATAACAAACCATTTGTCCAGACTGTTCACTGTATAAATGGTCACATGACCTCAGTCCTTCTGCAATCTTATGGTACCAAACTCAGACCTTTGGGTTTTTACTCTACTAAGCCAGACCCGATCTATCAGATCTACCTCTACTTAGAGTGATTTCATTATATTTGTACATGGTTCTTGCAAGAAAAATGTCATGAGCCGAGAGCTGAAGGCTTCCACCAGGCTCGGTCTCATGGCTTTTTGATTATATTTACATATTTGTTGTATTTTACGCTTTTTGGGTTGCTTGGGTTGTATGCTTTTTGTTTCATTCCCTCCTACCCTGTTCTCCCCACCACCCTCCCAGGGTGGGTTATTGTTGGGCTCCTATTGGGGGGGAGGGGTCCTTCTTTTTCTTTAGATGTTACCCTGGGGTGTCTGGCATCCACCGCTTGAGAGGGGGGGGGGGGGCTCTGTCATGAGCCAAGAGCTGGAGGTTTCCAACAGGCTTGGTCTCATGGCTTTTTCATTTTATTTACATATTTGTTGTATTTTATACTTTTTGGGTTTCTGTATTTGTTTACTGTTTGCCATTTTCCTGTTTGTGTTCTAGTTTTGTTACACTTTCATTTTGTATTAATTTATAATTATATTTTAGTCTACTTGAGTTGATATTTTATTCTTTATATCTTCACTGTTGTTCTGTTGCTGGTTGACAGCTGTCAGTGGCGTGGCGCTCCTTGTGGGTGTTGCCTTTTCAACTGTCAGCTTTGGTTTGTTCCTCTCTCACTGCCCCCAGCTGGTCCTAATTATGTTTCATTGATTTCTCCTGCCCGCTCAGATTACCCACACCTATCATTGATTATGTAAATGGTTTTTGATCCTATTTAAGGGCTGTATTTTAATTTTCATCTCCACAGTCTCGTTTGTATTCACCTCGTTTCCACAAGAGCCCTGCCCTGCTCTGGTGCGCTATCAGTAAGTTTACTTCCTTATTTGTATTTTTGTGTTCTGAGCACGGTTTAGTCTTTATGTTTGTTGTTCCACCAATAAATCTGCCAAACTCACAGTTCAGCATGTGGGCCTCATCTTCCTGCCCCGAAGGGCAAATCGTGACAAAAAATGTTGATGGTACAAATGCTTCTGGCTATGCTGTTGTCTCTCATGACTCAATCCTCAAAGCTGAAGAATTATCATACCACAAGCTGCAGAACTGATTGCTTTAACTGAGGCCTGTAAATTAGGTAAAGATAAACATTTGACAGTTTGGACAGATAGCCAGTATGCATTTTCTACCATACATCATTTTGCACAACAGTGGAAAAATCAAGGTATGGTAACTTCCACAGGAAAACCTATAAATCTTAAAGATTTGATTTTAGACCTTTTGGAAGCTGTACAATTACCATTCCAATTAGCAATCTGTAAATGTACTGCCACACCACAAGTACAGACCCCAACTCCTGTGAGAATTGCAAGACTGATGTCATCGCCAAAACTGTAGCCCCACAAAATTCTTCTATTTTTCTGTCTGTACCAACACTTCCCATAGGCACCGCATTCTTATCTGAGTTACAACATCAAGCTTTACAGTCTGAAAAGTCACTTTGGACTTCTCATGATGTCATCTTGGATAAGGCCGATAACTTGTACAAATGACATGACAACAAACCTATGTTTCCAAGACAACATTTCCCTTATGTCACTCAGTTGACACATGTTCAACACGTGTGTCAAAGGGGGGGATCACTACCTTGGTAAATAGAGTTTTTAAAACATTTGGCTATTCTGTTTTTGTGAAGAAAGTTTGTGAAAATTGCCTAATCTGTGCAAAAAAACATGCACAGGTTAATCAAAGACCTAAAAGAGGAAAATTTCCAGGTCCTATATATCCATTTCAACACATTTGCATGGATTTAATTGAATTAAGTTAATATGAAGGAAAGAAATGGTGTCTTGTCATTGTAGATAGTTTCACTACGTGGACTGGAGCTTTCCCTTGTACAAATCCTGATGCTTTAACTGTTGCACAAAAGTTGTTAGCTGAAATAATCCCCCGTTATGGAGTACCGGAAATTATCTACAGTGATAATGGAACACACTTTGTGAACCAAGTAATTTCACATTTGTGAAAAGCTCTCCAAATACAGTTAAAACTTCATTGTGCTTATCATCCACAATCAGCTGGCTGGGTGGAATGACATAATCGCGTCATATAGGAAAGGTTAAAAAAAACAATGGCAGAAACAGGGCAAAGTTGGATTTATTGTTTGTCTCTTGTATTGTTTCCTCCATCAAGGAGGTCCTGTTTTTACCGGGGTTTGTCTGTCTGTCTGTTTGTCTGTCTGTTACCAAAATAACTCAAAAAGTTATGAACAGATTTTGATGAAATTTTCAGGAAAGGTGTGTAATGGCACGGGGAACAGATGATTAGATTTTGGTGATGATCTGAGAGTGCATACCTCCACCAAGGGCTTTGTTTGTATTTGTGCAGCAGGATTACACAAAAACTACTGGATGGATTTGGATGAAATTTTCACCAGAGGTGGTTCTTGGGCTACAGAGGAACCCATTATATTGTGGTGATGATCTGACAATGCATACCTCAGCCAAGGCTCTTATCTTCTCACAGTGTGTCAGCAACAATACTCCAAAACTGATGGACAGACTTTGATGCCATTTTCACCACAAGTGGCTATAGGCCTACACACAAACCCATTACATTTTGGAGGTGATCCATGAGAAACGGAAGGAGCCTTGGCGGAGGTTTTCTAGTTTTATATGAGAATCATGCCTAGAGCTAATGGTATATCACCTTTTGAAATGATGACCATTTCAAAGACCATGTTTGCTACCTGAGTTAAGACCTTTCTGTAAAGATGATGTTGAAACCTGTCTTGCTGATTATATCCTCAAACTCTTGACTAGTAAAGAAATACTTGCTGCTGCTGTTCCCAGAAAGGACCACAATGAAGGCCCAATCACAGTGAAGCCTGGGGACTTGGTTCTGATAAAGACAATCAAAAAGAAAACTTGAGCAGATACACCTTGGCACGGGTCTTTCAAAGTTGTGTTGGCCACTTCCGCAGCTGTGAAGGTAGAGAACAAAGATACCTGGATGCATCTTTAACACTGCAAACTGCGCCCCAATAATACACATCCCTAGTGTGTTACAGCTGCCCCATCCACCTTGCCCTTGTCAAAGTAAACAATCACTCTTGTTTGCTCTCTGAAAAAGCCAACAATGAACAGACACTACAAGCAATCCAGCCCGCTGCTGCCTTTGCTCCTCTTTTCCTTTGCCGTCCATCACAATGAGACACTTGCTTGCTTGTCCACACTGCTGGACAGACTGGACGTGGACTTGTGCGATGATTGCAGATTCAAATCAAAATGAATGGTGAATATCATGTTCTACCGAGGTAAAACTTGTACAATTGAGATTGATTTGTGCTGTTTACTGTGTTGCCCCACTATTGATTATGCAAAGAATATTGCTAAATCTGATGTGTACCTGTGCTATTTGTATGACATCTTTCACAAGTCACTTACATGTGGTAATTGGGATCATTCTTCTTCGACAACGTCTAGACCAGGGGTGGGCAGTGAGGGCCATTCCACTGCAGCTTTTCTGTTCCACCCAGTCTCTTCAGCAGGTGTTTGCTCTCATCAGCTCCAAGGATTGCTAATCAGTGAAGCCACCTGCTGAAGAGACAGGGTGGAACAGAAAACCTGCAGTGGAATGGCCCTCCGCGGCACATGATTGCCCACCCCTGGTCTAGACAAAATAACACATACAGCTAAATATCTCAATATCCACTCATTTGCTGACACGTTTTCTGCAGAACTAGGAATACCTCATGATAATTTATTGCTACAATGGACTTTATACACCACCAAAGATTTTAACACCTCAAATTATTTAATTTTCGCTTCTGCCAGGCCAATATTGGCTACCTCTCCACCTCATGAAAAGCACACCAAAACAGCATTACAATGGATGGTTAAACTAATTTTGACTAACAAAAGACCGTTAGAACCAAAATGTGAAGAAATTCATAATCATTATCCTCCAGTTAAAGGAAGACCATTTCCACCTAGTCATAAAGCCTATCTAGGTGATATATTTATTTTTTCTAGATATAATGGCTCCTAGTTAGGTTAATTGGCATCAACTGGGGATTCTAAATTGTCCTTAGGTATGACTGAGAGTGAATGGTTGTCTGTCTCTCTGTGTTGGCCCTGCGATGGACTGGCAATCTGTCCAGGGTGTACCCTGCCTCTCGCCCAAAGACGCTGGGATAGGCTCCACCCCCCCACCCCCCGCAACCCGAAAAGGATTAAGCGGTAGAAGATGGATGGATGGATGGATAATGGCTCCTGTGATGCCCCAGATCTTGGATTCCTTCCCTACTGTGGATCTGTGATAAATATCACACAAACGTCTGGTGTTTTTGAGGTTTCTTGGATTACCTCTCACCGCACAGCACGAGTAGATTTGTGGTGGCTCTGTGGACATGTGGGGATGCTTTCCAAGCTGCCTCCTGGCTGGACCGGCACATGTGCCCTGTCCCAACTTATCATGCCATTTCATGTCCTACCTCTCAGCCCACAGGCTTTGAAGAGGCAGAGCAGCGTGAGGCCCAAGAGAGCTTTACCACCCATCAGAGATGAATCTGACGTCCATATAGATGCCACTGGTGTCCCAAGGGGAGTCCCTACTCAGTTCAAAGGTCAAGATGAAATTGCTGAGGGTTTTTCTTCAATAATCCCTCAAGTTCAAATAAATAAATATGTACCGTGGATCAACCATGTGTACTATAATCTTCAGAAGTTTTCTAACTACAGCAGAGACACTCTTAAAGGTGTACATAGCTGAATAATTGGATACGGCTAGTCTGATGGCATGGCAGAACCCTAATAACACAGCACCAGATGGCAGTATTACGCACGCTTTAAATAAACTCACACAACTGTCTGAAGACATGATAAAAAACTCAGGTCCTGATGAATGGTTCCCAAGTTTAAAAAATCTTCTTGGAGGCTGGTTCAATGTAATTTTGCCCATCCTAGGAGCATGTTTAGTTATCAGTGTTGAGAGGTATTTTTATTTGTTGTTGTATTTCATGTTGTAAGATTTTCCTCTCTAGATTTGTATCTGCTGCTGTAGCTGAATATGCCTTATTGTTTCACCAAGACAGTGTCAGAGACGATACTAATGACCATGAGGCTGACTTAGACAATACTAAGAATTAGAGGTCTTTATGATTCCCATATTGAAAACTGAAAAGAGTGATATGTGGATATTTGGTAGTGACATGCAACCAAGAACTTTATAGTCACAATGATGTGTGGCAAAGACATTTGTGTAATTTATTTCATTTATTCAGTTTAATTTTCATTTTAATCAAATCATAAGTATAGTAAAAATATGATTTCTCATAATGGGAAAATAAAGGTTATGCCCGCAGAAGAGGGGGGAAAATGATAGAGAAATTGTACTTCTAGTCTATTTTTAATTATGTTATTCTGATATTGGTATGACATGACATTTAATCATTGTTTTGAATTTGCACTTTATGTACCTTCTGTATAGCTGATCTTGTGACCAGCATGTGCTTTACAGGGTCAACATATGACCCTGTATCTCCATAGTTAAGACCTGATGCCAGTCAGTCTCCAGGACATGACCTTCTATATGTCAAAGAGTACTACTGTGTTCTTAATTTACAGTATTTGTATACTTGCTACGTCTTGCGATTCTGCTGACAAAGCAGGTGCATCATGTGTCTGTATTTTTTCTTTAGTCTTGTATCCAGAGATAGTGAACAGTGCATGTTAGTCCAATGTCTCTGTCAGAATGTTTATGCATTTTCCACTTGGTACTTCTGGGTGTGAAACTGTGTCACAATCAACCGTTTTTTCTCTTCTGACCACAAATGCCGTTGCCTCAGCTTATTCTTCTAAGTTAGAATTTCTCGAACAGTGGGGAAGGAGCCTTAGCTGGAGCACGAGGTTGAGAGATATCAGATAGATATAGTTGGGCTCACCTCAACGTACAGTTTGGGTTCTGGAACCAGTTTCCTGTAGAGGGGCTGGAGCTTGGCCTACTCTGGAGTTGCCCCAGGTGAGAGGCAATGGGCAGGGGTGGGTATTCTTGTATCCCCACTCCTTGCTGCCTCGACATTGGAGTTCTCCCTGGTGTACAAAAGGGTAATTTCCCTCTGGGAAATGGGTCCTTGTCATCATTTGCACCTATGCACCAAATGATGGTTCAGAGTACCCACCCTTTTTGGAGTCTCTGACTGTGGTGCTAGAGAGTGCTCTCCTTGGAGACTCCATTGTCCAATTGGGGACCTCAATGCGCACATGAACAGCAACAGTGAAAACTGGAGGTGCGTGACTGGGAAGAACGGCCTTCCTGATCTGAGCCCGAGTGGTATTCAGTTATTGTTTAGCACCTTGGGGGAGCCAGATTATTTAGCATCTCAGACAAGAGACAGTGGATAAACATGGGAGAACAATGGGCAGGAGGTTCCTGGCGAGATAGCAGGAAGGAGTCAAGAACGAAGGGGGTTGAATGCAGTGTGATGCAAATGTCATGTTGTGTGTGGAGAAATGCCATGAAACTTAAGAGGAGAGTGCCTGCTTAAATGTTCAGTCTGTTCTGTACTAGAGAGATGTGAAGTGTGTAATAAACTTGTGTGCCATGAGCCCGACTCTTATTTCACACACTCCACACTGGTGACCCAAGACGTATTATGGAACACGAGGCAAGATCCCCGGAGCCGGCCCGGTCAGGAAGTTACAGCAAGGCGTCAGCCATCCCACAGACAGTGCGGACTGGAACCTCCAGCCACGCATGTGCTGTTTCAGTCAAGCTACCGGATTTCTGGCAGCACAACCCGCGCTCTTGGTTCCACCTCACCGAGGCCCAGTTCGCCCTCCGGGGAGTAACGGCAGACAACACCAGATTCTACCATGTGGTCGCAGCGCTGGACGCCCGCACAGCTCAGCAGGTAGCAAGCCTGCTCGATCAGCCACCAGCCAGCAGCAAATATGAGGCGCTCAAGGCTGCGCTCATCCAGCACTACATGCTCTCAGACTGTGAGAGAGCGGAGAGGCTCCTGACGCGGACCGAGTTAGGAGATGGTTCGGCCGTAGATCTGATTGAGAAGATGCTGGCGTTAATGGGCACGGACGATGGGCACTTTCTGTTTGCCCACCTCTTCCTCCGGAACCTTCCGACAGTGGCGAGAGCGGTTCTGGCCAATTCGCCATTGCTGGCCGCGCGCGACTACTGTGCGCTAGCCCAGGAGGAAGACCGGATCATCCTCACCACCAGGGCAATCACAGTCAACATGGCAGCGGCGGAGCCCAGCGAGACGACTAGAGGAGGCGAGGAGCCACCGACGGTAGCAGCAGCGGGGGCCAAGGAGCGCCAGAGAGACACATTCTGTTTCTACCACCACCGCTTCGGAGAGAAGGCACGCAGATGTGCGATCGCGTGCCAATTCAAGCGCTCTGGAAACACCAAGGCCGGGGATCGGTAGCAGCTGCGACCCTCGGTGAAGAGAACAAGCTGCTCTACTTGACGGATGCACGCTCGGGGAGGCGTTTCCTCGTGGACACCGGAGCCCAGAAGAGTTTCATCCTGCCGACCTACTCTGACCGGCTGGCAGGACCTAGCGGCCCCGAGATGTTGGCAGCAAACGGCTCGGATATTAAGACCTTTGGTGAGAGGACTCTGCTCTTATCTCTACACGGTCGTACATATGAGTGGACTTTTGTTGTAGCAGCACTCAGTTACCATATCCTGGGGGCTGATTTTCTGTGTGCACATGGTTTACTGGTTGATGTTGCTAACAGGCGCCTGGTTAATGCACTGTCCTTTGACTCTCTCCCCTGTATAGCTCGAGTGACCCAGCCAACAGCACAGGCCACCGTCACAGCTACAGGCGGTAAGTTCCATACACTGCTCACGCAGTTACCAGCACTCACGGTCCCGACGTTTTCCACGGCCATCGCTAAACACGGGGTGGAGCACTTTATCACCACCACCGGGCCGCCCGTTTTTGCAAGACCTTGGCGCTTGGACGCAGCTAAACTGGCCATAGCGCGCGAGGAGTTCGCCAACCTGGAAAGGTTGGGCATCATCAGGCGCTCAAACAGCCGATGGCCCAAGGTTTCAGAACCGTGGTCGGGCCGGCAGCAGAGACAGCTGGCCGCGATATCAGAGTTTACTACCGATATTCAGCATGTGTCGGGTAAACTGAATGCTGGTGGCGGACTGCCTCTCGCGTGCCGTGGTGGCCCCGGTCTGCGTGGGGATAGATTACGCAGCCATGGCCGCGGAGCAGATTAGCAATGCAGACGTGCGCGCGCTCCAGTCTGGACCAGCAGGGTTAAGGCTGGAGAGCAGGGTGCTGCAAGATGGCGGCCCCCCCCAATCTGCGACGTCTCCACGGGTCGCCCGCGTCCGGTGGTCCCGGTCGCATGGTGCCGCCGCGTGTTTGAGTCGGTTCACACTCTGGCGCACCCAGGAGTGTGCGCATCGGTCAAAATGGTGGGAGAGAAGTTTGTGTTGCCGAGCCTACGCAAACAAGTGAAAGAGTGGGCTGCAGCCTGCGTGGCGTGCCAACGAGCCAAGATACACAGACACATGAAGGCTCCCTTAGAGCCGTTTCGTATCCTGGCTAAGAGGTTCGACCATGTTCACGTGGACCTCGTGGGCCCCCTCCCGCCATCTCAGGGGTGCACGCACCTCCTGACAGTGGTGGATCGCACCACGCGCTGGCCAGAAGCGGTCCCGCTGGCGGCAACCACGTCCGCAGACGTAGTGCACGCTTTTTTAACAGCATGGATGGAGCGTTTTGGAGACCCGTCGGACATTACGTCCGACAGGGGCCCTCAATTTGTTTCCGAACTCTGGTCCGCGATGGCCCGCAGCCTGGGTGTTACAATTCACCGCACAACCGCGTACAACCCACAGGCCAATAGGTTATGCGAGCATTTTCATAGATCACTGAAAGCAGCACTCAGGGCTTCATTGACGGATGCAAATTGGGTAGACAGGCTGCCGTGGGTTTTATTGGGGTTGCGCTTCGCGCTGAAAGAGGATCTGGAAGCTTCCCCGGCAGAGCTCGTTTTTACGCAGCCCCTACGGCTGCCCGGGGAATTTCTGCCAGATAATTCCGCACCGGACAGCTCCCCATCTCAGCTTTTGCAGCGTAGCGCAAACACAGGCACGCTGCCGGGCCCTGCCCACCACAGTTTTCTGCGTGTTTTCGTGCCTAAAACTTTGAAGAGTGCAGAGTTTGTGTTTGTCAGACACGACGCCCACCGCCCTCCATTGCGCCCACCCTGTGATGGACCGTTCAGAGTGTTGGAAACAGGGGATAAGCATTTTTTGCTAGACTTTTTTTTTTTTTTTTTTTTTTTGTTACTTATTTGTACCCGTAGGTAGATTTGGTTTGCAGTCTGGTGACAAGCCACCGGCTGCTGGTCGCTGCGTGCGTGAGCACCCTAAACCTGCATGTTTTTGGTATGCGGGAGGAAACCGGAGAAATCCCGGAATAAACCCACGCAACACGGGGAGAACATGCAAACTCCACACAGCTCACTGTTGGTCGGGGGCTGGGATCGAACCCACGATCTCATGATCCCCGCGATCCCCCGGCCGAGGGTAAAACTGTGCTGCCACAGTGCTAAACCACTGTGCCACCGTGCAGCCCCCCAGACTTGGGGGGGTAGGCGGGAAAAAATTGGCATAGACAGACTCAAACCCGCTTTCGTTGTGGCGGACGAGCAAGTGCTGTTGGCTAGGGCCCCTCGGCGTGGAAGACCCCCACGGAGAGCGCCCCAGGGAAACGATTCATCAGAGCAGCCACACGGACAGACCGAAGTGGCCCCCCCCTAGTCACAGCCCACCCGCAGTCAGACACACTCCCAGCAGCCCCCCACCGGCACAGCAGCGCCACGGAGGCAGTAAACCCCAGTTACAGCAGATACGGGAGGAGACAGAAGCCCAAAGAGCATGTGGACTGTTATTCTATTGTTCTATCTAAGATGCTGGGGGGGCAAGTTTAGCACCTTGGGGAGCCAGATTATTTAGCATCTCAGACAAGAGACAGTGGATAAACATGGGAGAACAATGGGCAGGAGGTTCCTGGCGAGATAGCAGGAAGGAGTCAAGGACGAAGGGGATTGAATGCAGTGTGATGCAAATGTCATGTTGTGTGTGGAGAAATGCCATGAAACTTAAGAGCAGAGTGCCTGCTTAAATGTTCAGTCTGTTCTGTACTAGAGAGATGTGAAGTGTGTAATAAACTTGTGTGCCATGAGCCCGACTCTTATTTCACACACTCCACAATTGGACTTCTGTGTCAACCACAGTTTGTCTGTAATGAATACCATGTTCAAGCATCACGGTGTCCATTTGTGCACCTTGCACCAGGACACCCTAGGTCACAGGTCGATGATCAATTTTATTATCATGTCATCAGACCTCCAAGGTCTCCGCCTTTAACCCCCACCTAATCCACATAGCACCGGACCCCCATGATCCCTCCTGCAGGTGGTGAACCCACTGGAGGGCGGACCCATGTAACTCCTTCGGGCTGAGCCCGGCCGGGTCTCATGGGTGGAAACCCAGCCACCAGACGCTAGCCTTCAAGCCCCTCCCCCAGGCCTGGCTCCAGGGTGGGGCCCCGGTGACCCCATACCGGGCGGGGTACACTGAATCCTTGATATACAATTTATCAGACCTGGTAGACCCAAACATATAGTGAGGGTGTGCTGGGAGAGTCTGGCTGAGGCCCCTGTCCGGGAGGTCTTCAACTCCCACCTCCGGAAGAACTTCAACCACATTCCGTGGGAGTCTGGAGACATGGAGTCTGAATGGGCCATGTTCTCCACCTCTGTTGTTGAAGCGGTGGCCCAGAGCTGCGGCCGCAAGGTGGTCGGTGCATCTCGTGGTGGCAACCCCCGAACCAAGTGGTGGACACCAGTGGTGAGGGGGGCCATTAAGCTGAAGAAGGAGTCCTATCAAGGTTGGTTGGCTTGTGGGACTCCCGAAGCAGCTGAGGTGTACCGGCAGGCCAAGCGGAGTGCAGCTCGGGTGGTTGCTGAAGCAAAAACCCGGGTATGGGAGGAGTTCGGTGAGGCCATGGAACAAGACTTTTGGTCGGCCTCAAAGAGATTCTGGCAAACTGTCCGGCGGCTCAGGAGGGGAAAGCAGCACCCCGTCCACACTGTGTATGGTGCGGATGGGACACTGTTGACTTCGACTGGGGATATCGTCGGGCCATGGAAGGAATACTTCGAGGATCTCCTCAATCCCACTGATACGCCTTCCACAGAGGAAGCAGGGTTTGGGGACGAGGGGGATGACTCGCCTATCACAGGGGCTGAGGTCGCCAAGGTGGTTAAAAATCTCCTTGATGGCCGGGCCCCGGGGGTGGACGAGATTCGCCCTGAGTACCTCAAGGCCCTGGATGTTGTTGGGCTGTCATGGTTGACACGCCTCTGCAACATTGTGTGGAGGTCGGGGGCAGTGCCTTTGGCATGGCAAACCGGGGTGGTGGTTCCTCTCTTCAAAAAAGAGGACCGGAGGGTGTGCTCCAACTTTAGAGGGATCACACTCCTCAGCCTCCCTGGGAAGGTCTATGCCAAGATACTGGAGAGGAGAGTCCGGCCGTTGGTCGAACCTCGGATTCAGGAGGAGCAATGTGGTTTTCGTCCTGGCCATGGCACATTGGACCAGCACTTTACCCTCTCGAGAATTCTTGAGGGTTTGTGGGAGTTTGCCCAACCAGTTTACATGTGTTTTGTGGACTTGGAGAAGGCATTTGATCGCGTCCCTTGTGGATTTTTGTGGGGGGTGCTTCGGGAGTATGGGGTATCGGGCTTGTTGTTACGAGCTATTCGGTCTCTGTACGACCGTTGTGAGAGTTTGGTTCATATTGCCAACACTCGGTCGGAGTCATTCCCAGTGAGAGTTGGACTCCGCCAGGGCTGCCCTCTGTCACCGATCCTGTTCATAATTTTTATGGACAGGATTTCTAGGCGTAGCCAGGGAATGGAGGGTGTCATGCTTGGTGACCACAGGATCTCATCTCTGTTGTTTGCAGATGATGTTGTCCTGTTGGCTTCATCCAACAATGACCTACAGCTCTTGCTGGGACGGTTTGCCACTGAGTGTGAAGCGGCTGGGATGAGAATCAGCACCTCCAAGTCCGAGTCCATGGTCCTCAGCCGGAAAAAGGTGGATTGTCCTCTCTGGGTTGGGGACAGGCTCCTGCCCCAAGTGGAGGAGTTTAAGTATCTTGGGGTCTTGTTCACGAGTGAGGGGAGAATGGAGCGAGAGATCAACAGACGCATTGGAGCAGCATGTGCAGTGATGCGAACGTTGTACCGGTCTGTTGTGGTGAAGAGGGAGCTTAGTTCAGGTTCAGGTTCAGGTTCAGGTTACTTTATTTGTACCCGTAGGTAGATTTGTTTTGCAGTTGGTGACATCCATATTTACAAGCCACTAATTACATTCAACATAGACACAAACACAGGCACACATCTTACAAAATAGGTAAATATAAAATATGTACAATATAATTTTTATAGCTTGTTCAACTCTTTGACAGCAGCAGGGACAAAGCTGTTTTTGTAGCGCTGGGTTCTACTTTTTGGGACAGCAAACCTCCGTCTGGAGGGAAGAAGCTGAAAGTTACAGTGCAAAGGGTGGGAGTCATCATTTAAAATCGAGTCGGCCATCCTCTGTACTTGTCTGGTGTACAGGGATGTCAGGCTCAGCTGTGACTCACCAAGCAAACGACTGGACCATCTGACTACCTGATCCAAGGATTTCCTCTGTTTCAGTTTTATCTGACCAACCATGACATTAAAGAAAAGGATAAAACAGATTCAATAAAAGCCCGATAGAACATAGTCATTATGGTTCGGTCAATTTGGAAGCGTGCAAGTTTCCTCAAACAATGCAAATTTTGCTGACCCTTTTTGCACACCCTTTCACAGTTCACCTCAAAGTTCAATCCACTATCAATAATTGTCCCAAGATATTTGTACGATTGTACACATTCGGTGGTCTGGCCTTTTAGTATGGTGACTTTGTGCCTGGGAGTTTTCCTCCTAAAGTCAATAATCATATCTTTCGTTTTTGTTGTATTCAGCTGCAGGTAGGAATCCTCACACCAGTGAACAAGGTCATCAACTACTGGGCCGTGGCCACTCTCACCATCCTGGAGGAGACTGACAATGACTGAGTCATCAGCATACTTTATAATGTGTCTGTTGTCATGTCTGCTCCGACACATGTTTGTGTACAGGATGAAGAGTAGTGGTGACAACACACACCCCTGAGGAGAGCCAGTAGAAGAGCACTTTAGGTCAGACAATGTGCCATTGACCCTTACTCTCTGCGTCCTGTTGGTTAAGAAATCCAGAATCCAACCCACCAGATTATTGCTTAAATCAAATTGTTGCAGGAGCCTTTCAACTAAAATATGAGGTTGGATTGTATTAAAGGCAGAAGAAAAGTCCACAAATAAAAGCCTGGCATGTGTCCCATTAAAATCCAGATGTTTAAAAAGCATGTCAAACAGAGTGACAGTGGCATCCTCCACTCCTCTGTGAGGCCTATAGGCAAACTGCAGAGGATCCAATGCATGTTCAGTCTGCCTTAGGACCTCACGTCTGACCAGTTTTTCAAAAATTTTCATTAAAATTGAAGTCAAAGCAACTGGTCTAAAGTCGTTTACCGTTTTAGGACAGCTGGATTTTGGAACGGGAACAACCACGGCATCTTTCCAGATCTTAGGCACATGTTGTGTCTGTAAGGACTTATTGAAAATGTAATGAAATATAGGACTCAGTTCATGTGCACAGGACTTTACCAGGCGTCCACATATATTATCAGGGCCCTGACTTTTGTTCACTTTTACAGCGCAGAACTCCCTTTTAACATTCTGCACCTCAATATTAAAGTGCTGATTGTCTTTGAGTTTCTGTTTCAAATCTTGGATTTCTGTGCTAAAATCAAAGGAGTCAAAACGACCATAAAAACAATTAAGAGCATTAGCCAGCTCTGTGTCTGAACTAAAACCATCTAAAAACACACGATTACTGCGCTCTGTGCTCTGAAGGCCTGCAATAGTTTTCATACTGGCCCAGGCCGAACCAAGTTTATTTGCTGCCATCTTGCTTTCCAATTCTGATTTATAATTCTGTTTTGCTCTTAAAATTTCGGCCTTCAGCTCCTTGGTGGCAACCTGTAGCGCAGAAACAGACCCTTGTTTAAAGGCAAGAGCTTTCCTCTGTAAGCAGGATTTAACTGATTTAGTAACCCATGGCTTGTTGTTGGGATATATTTTGACACGTTTACGTGGAACAAACTTATTTTGACAGTAAGCCATGTATGAGCATGTGAGCTCAGCCAGAGAGTCCAAATCATCCCCGCAGGCCATTATGAACATCTTCCAGTCTGTACAGTCAAAGCATTCCTGGAGGCTGTGCTCTGAATCCTCTGTCCACACATCAATGTCTCTCATCTCCACTTTGCCTCTTCTGAGAGCAGTTTTATATGTGGGCAGCAAATGAACACAGTTGTGATCTGATGATCCTAAAGGAGGAAGGGGGAGTGATTTATAGGCCCTCTCTATGGATCCATAGCACAGGTCCAATGTCTTTTTTCGCCTGGTTGGGCAGGAGACATACTGATGAAAGTTTTTAAGTGTCTTCTTTAAAGAAACATGGTTAAAATCCCCAAGAATGAAGTTTGGCGCCTCTGGAGAAATTGACTGCAGCCGCTGCACCACATCAGAGATGGTGCTGGAGGCGGAGTCAGTGTCTGCCCTCGGATGAATGTACACAGTTGTGATGAAAAGTTGGGGAAACTCTCGAGGCAAATAAAAGGGGCGTAGTGACACAGACAGCAGCTCCACATCGGGTGTACAGATGCGCTCTCTGACCGTGACAGATGTGCAGTACTGCTTATTAATGTATAAACATACTCCGCCCCTCTGACGCTTCCCCGTTACCTCTTCCTGCCGATCCAAGCGCAGCGGAGCTCCAAAGCCGTCAATCCACAGGTCTGCATCTCGATCATGCGCAGTAAGCCAAGATTCAGTGAAAGCCATGACGCAGCAGTTCTTAAAATCCTTCTGGTAACGTACGTTGCCTTGAATTTCCTCCACCTTGTTTCTCACAGACTGTGCATTCCCAAAAATGATCGAAGGAAGAGGAATGTTACCAAACTGACGTCTCCTAAGGCGCAATTTCACACCTCCACGTCTTCCACGCTTCCTCCTGCCGCTTCTTTTTTCACCGCTGTGACCGTCTCTCAAAATAAAGTCCGGCAGCTGAAATTTGGGTGCAATCAGAGACTCTGCACCAGCTGTGTTAAAGCGCAGCAACACGTCCCTGGAATATTGTATTCTGCCCGCTATTCTGCTTGTCATGGAGCCGAACGCGTTTACCTCAGAGACAAAGAGCCACAGCACAGATAGCAGCAGTGCGAGATATGAGAGGAAATCCATGTTGCAGATACCAGGGAGCTGTTCGCCATATATTCCACAAACGCTCCAGGGCAGAAACGACACAGAGGATTTTCTAAAAACGTAAAAAAGTACAAAAAACACACACACGCACACACGCACTATATCACCAAGCTGCTGGTCGCTGCGTGCGCATGCGCCCTAGTTCTAAGGCAAAGCTGTCGATTTACCAGTCAATCTACGTTCCTACTCTCACCTATGGTCACGAGCTTTGGGTAATGACCGAAAGAACAAGATCGCGGATACAAGCGGCTGAAATGAGCTTTCTCCGTAGGATTGCTGGACTCACCCTCAGAGATAGGGTGAGGAGCTCAGTCATCCGGGAGAGACTCAGAGTAGAACCGCTGCTCCTCCACATTGAAAGGAGTCAGTTGAGGTGGTATGGGCATCTGATAAGGATGCCTCCTGGACTCCTCCCACTTGAGGTGTTTCAGGCACATCCCAATGGGAGGAGACCCCGGGGAAGACCCAGGACTCGGTGGAGAGACTATGTCTCCCAGCTGGTCTGGGAACGCCTTGGTATCCTCTCTGAAGAGCTGGAGCAGGTGGCGGGGGAGAGGGAAGTCTGGGCTTCTCTTCTTGAACTTCTGCCTCCGCGACCCGGACCTCCGGAAAAGCAGTAGAAGATGGATGGATGGATGGATGGTCATCAGACCTGCAACCATGTGTCTTGGATACTCAGGTAAAGAGAGGTCAAGAGCTGTCAACTGATCACCACCTGGTGGTGAGTTGGATCTTATGGCAGGGGTGGACACCACTCAGACCTCATACATCTAAACGTATAGTAAAGGTGTGCTGGGAACATCTGGCTGAGGCCCCTGTCCGGGAAGTCTTCAACTCACGCCTCTGGAAAAATTTCAACCACATTCCGAGGGAGTCTGGAGGCCATGTTCTCCACCTCCACTGTTGAAGCAGCTGCCCAGAGCTGTGGCTGCAAGGTTCAATTCAAATCAATTCAATTCAACTTTATTTATGTAGCACCACTTCACAACAACAATCATCTCATAGCACTTTCAACAGTAGGGGAAACCCCCACAACTGCAGAAAGACCCCAGCAATAAGGTGATCCCCTGTGAGCAAGCACTTGGCGATGGTGGAGAGGAAAAACTCCCTTTTAGCAGGAAGAAACCTCCAGCAGAACCAGGCTCAGGGCGGGGCAGTCATCTGCTGTGACTGGCTGGGGGAGATGGGATAGAGAAGAAGAAGAAGAAAAGAACAGACATGCAGAGAGCAAACAGCATGATGGGGACTCAATCTATGCGAGAGAACAAACAGATATTAATGACCTGCAAAAATATTTCACTGAGAGTGAAGAAAGGAGTGAAGCCCAGTGCATCGCTAGAGGTCCCCTGGCTGTCTAAACCTATTAGCAACATAACTAAGGGAGGGTTCAGAGACACATGATCCCTCCCTAATTATAGGCTATGTGGCTTATATTAATCATATATCCCATAACCTACATATGTATAAGCATGTTAGAATGTTTGGTGATTACATATGTGCAACGACCTCACGCCTCAGAACAGGACAAGAGGTCTCAACCGCCAGCGAAGATCAAAGAGCATCCGAGGCGCAGCGGTGGAGACCAGATCGATCGCCCTGACTTCCCAGGGCCAGGTGGAAGAGACAGAGGACAATGGAGGAGATCGATCGCCCTGACCACCCAGGGTCAGGTGGAGGAGTAGGAAGACAAAGGAGGGAGGATTAAGCTAATGCGGGATGTCAGCTTTGATGTGCAATGTCTTTTGTTACGGGTAGGTATAAGTATGTAGGTCTGAATGTGTTCGACCTCTTATTCTGCTTCTGCACTGAGATGAGACTTGTTAGAGGAGCGAAGCTGATAATAAACTTTGGTTTATAAGTCACATCTCCTCGTTATTCCAAGCTCTTCTACACTGGTGACCAGACGTGAGGATGGAACAGAGACGTTCTCCCGCGATTGACTCATCGGAGGCGACCCAGGCAAGCGGCGGCGCCCATGCAGACAGGGGAACGGATGGAAGACGTTCCCCCACGGCAGAAGAGAGGGCTCAACCGAGCACCATCCCCAGCCCCGCCGTGACAGCAGAAGAAAGGCGCTCTCACCCGGCAGACACATCAAGGACGGCCCACACAAGCGCCGTCACCGTCAAGCTGCCAGAATTCTGGCAAGAAGACCCGAGCTCGTGGTTCCAGCAAGCTGAGGCTCAGTTTGCACTGGCGGGCATAACGGCGGACGAGATGAAATTTTATCACATCGTCGCCAAACTCGACGCTGCCACATCAAGATGCGCGCGGAGCATAATCCAACAGCCGCCCGCTCATGACAAATACAGAGAGCTGAAGGCGACCATCGTCGAGAACTTCGTCCCCTCAGCCGAGGAGAGAGCAGAGAAGATCCTGGCGATCTACGGCCACAGAGGATGCAGACCCAAGGCCCTCATGGAGGACATGCTGCAGCTCAAGGAGGAGGACAACGACAACTTCCTCTTCCAACACATCTTCCTCAGCACTCTGCTGCCACACATGAGAGGGACGCTGATCAACATGCGGTGCAGCACCCAGCAGGACTTCCGCGCACTGGCCCGAGAAGCGCAGCGACTCATCAACGCCTGCGGGGAACAGGTGGCCACAGCAGCATCCGCAGATCTCAGCGCGGATGCCCAGAGCAGCGGAGAACCACAGACAACCGAGCAGAGCCTGCCCACCATGGCGGCAACACGACCAAGACGCAGCAGGCGGAACGACATCTGCTATTACCACCGCTGTTTCGCCGAGGGGGCGTACAAATGCGTTCCCCCCTGCAAGTTCAAAAGTTCGGGAAAACGGCAAAACCGAGAACCGTTAACGGCTGCGGTTCTCGGCGAAAAAAATAAACTTCTTTATGTGACTGACGGACACACCGGGAGACAGTTCCTGATCGACACCGGAGCTCAACTGAGTTTTATCACCCCTTCCCACGGAGATCGGGCCATGGGTCGCCGGGGAAATGGGGCGATGGCAGCCAACGGCTCGATAATCGACACTTACAGTGAAAAGAACCTGCCTCTTTGCATTCACGGCCACAACTATAGATGGACATTTATTGTAGCGGCGGTGAGTTTTAACTTGTTGGGCGCTGATTTTTTGTGTGCACATGGGTTGTTAGTCGATCTAGCAAATAGACGCTTGGTTAATGCACTGTCATTTTCTTCTATCCCCTGCTCAGCTCGAGTTTCTCCACCACCCGTGCAGGCCAGCGTCACAACAGCAGGAGGTAAGTTTGACCAACTCCTCACCCAATTTCCAGCACTCACAGTTCCAAACTTTTCAGCAACAGTAGCGAAACACGGGGTTGAACACTTCATCCCCACAACAGGCCCACCCGTGTTCGCCAAAGCTCGGCGCTTAGACGCGACCAAGCTCGCCATAGCACGGGACGAGTTTGCCACCCTGGAAAAATTAGGCATTATTAGACGCTCGAAAAGCCCCTGGGCATCGCCACTCCACATGGTCCCGAAAACCGACGGTTCTTGGAGACCGTGCGGCGATTACCGCAGATTAAACAATGCGACAGCGCATGACCGCTACCCAATTCCTCACATCCAAGATTTCTCACTACATCTGGCGGGTGCGCACATTTTTTCTAAAATAGACCTGGTCCGCGGCTATCACCAAGTCCCCGTTCGAGCGGAAGACATTCCTAAAACGGCTGTAATAACCCCTTTCGGTCTTTTTGAATTTTTGCGGATGCCGTTTGGCCTCAAAGGCACTGCTCAAACCTTTCAGCGGATGATAGACGCGGTATTATGCGATCTCCCTTTCGTGTTCGTCTACCTCAACGATATGCTGGTAGCCAGCTCGTCGGAGGAAGAACACGAATAACACCTCACTACAGTTTTTCGGAGACTAGAAGATCACAGGTTAATAATCAATCCAGCCAAATGCCAATTCGGCGTGTCACAAATTGATTTTTTGGGACACAGAGTTTCACCAGAGGGGGCAGTCCCATTGCCAGACAAAGTTCGCGCAGTAAAAAATTTTCCACGACCACAAACGATCAAATCGCTGCAAGAATTTTTGGGAATGGTTAATTTTTAAAACCGTTTCCTCCCCCGCGCAGCTCAACTCATGCAGTCCCTGTATGCCGCGCTCAGAAAACAAAAGCCTTCCAACGTGGTCGAATGGACCCCGGAGCGCGAACGCGCCTTCGCGGAAGTAAAAAGTGCTCTAGCGAATGCCACATTGTTGGTTCACCCTGATCCCTCAGCCCGCATCGCGCTAACCACAGACGCTTCAGACCTGGCCATAGGGGCAGTTGTGGAACAACACGTTGTCGGAACCTGGCAACCTTTGGCATTTTTCAGCAAATCGTTAAACCAAACTGAGCGTAAATACAGCACTTTTGACAGGGAGCTGCTAGCGCTTCATTTATCCATCCGCCACTTCCAGTTCTGGTTAGAAGGGCGGCGTTTCACAGCTTTTGTAGACCACAAACCGCTCACCTTTGCGATGGCTAAAATTTCAGAACCATGGTCAGGCAGGCAACAAAGACAGCTAGCTGCAATTTCAGAGTTCACCACAGACATTCGACATGTGGCAGGTAAACTTAACGTGGTAGCAGACTGCCTCTCTTGCGCTGTGACATCGCCAGAGTGCGAGGAGACAGATTATACTACCTCAGCCGCAGAACTCTTTGCCAACGCGGACATGTACGCGGCCCCAATTCACGTAGGGATAGATTACGCAGCCATGGCAGAGGAGCAAAGCAGTGACGCGGACGTGCACGCACTCCTGTCTGGACCAACAGGGTTAAGACTGGAGGAATGGGGTTTACGCGACAGTGTACCCCCCCAATCTGCGACGTTTCAACCGGCCGACCTCGCCCGTTAGTCCCAGCTGCATGGCGCCGCCGTATTTTTGACTCAATTCACTCCCTCGCGCACCCAGGTGTGCGTGCCTCGGTTAAAATGGTCGCCGAAAAGTTTGTGTGGCCCGGCCTGCGCAAAAATGTAAAGGAATGGGCAAAAACTTGCATGTCTTGTCAGCGCGCCAAAATACACAAACACACAAAAGCCCCTCTAGAGCCTTTTCGAATCCCAGCTAGAAGGTTTGACCACGTTCATGTCGACCTCGTGGGACCACTACCTTCCTCTCAAGGTTTCACACACCTGTTAACAATGATAGACCGTACTACGCGCTGGCCTGAGGCGGTCCCTCTGGCGTCAACCACAGCGGCGGAAGTCGCTCGCATTTTTTTGACAAACTGGGTGGCACGTTTCGGCGTCCCATCGGACATCACGTCCAATAGGGGGCCTCAATTTGTCTCAGAGCTCTGGTCAGCCATGTCCAGCAGCTTAGAGGCGACAATTCACCGCACCACCACTTATCACTCTCAGGCTAATGGGTTATGCGAGCGCTTTCACATGTCTTTAAAGGCCGCCCTCAGAGCCTCACTAACGGATACAAATTGGGTAAATAAACTTCCTTGGGTTTCATTGGGGTTGCGTGCTGTGCCTAAAGAGGATCTAGACGCCTCCCCAGCAGAATTAGTTTTTGCACAACCTCTCAGACTCCCAGGTGAGTTTTTACCAGAGAACCCAGAGCCTGGGCATCTTCCAACCCTGAGGTCTTTAGGTAGCAACGGACTGGACACTCTCCCCGGACCGGCACATCACTCTTTTCCACGGGTTTTTGTCCCCCAAGCTTTAAAAAACGCTGAATTCGTTTTTGTTAGGCATGAAGCTTTAAAATCAACCCTCCGTCCACCATACGACGGACCATTCAGAGTGCTGGAACCTGGTGATAAGCATTTTGTGCTTGATTTAGGGGACAGAAAAGAAACAGTCAGCATTGACAGACTTAAACCTGCCTTCTTGTTGAGAGACGAACCTGCACGGTTGGCGAGAGCACCTCGGCGGGGTAGACCCCCCAAGAAAAAAGACTCAGCCCCCCTGCAGGAAACAAATAACCACTCTCCTCCCTAAGCTGCAGATTCCTTACAGGAAGGTCCCGCCAGGACGCCCAAGCGGACCTACAGCAGATTCGGGAGAAGATTAAAACCCAGACGGCACAGGGACTGATGCAAATTAACCAAAAGTTGTTGACTATTTTATCAGATTGTGCTGTGACAGTTTTAAGACTGATTTGTGATATTACTACACTGTTATGGTTACCACTGAATTCTCTACAGGAGCATGACTGCTGGAAAGATTTTTCCTTGTCAAGAGGTTTAACAGTATAGTATGTCATAGTAATTATCTTAAACTGTGGACTTTTTTTTTTGATTGTCCTTTTCTTAGTCGTTTGGGGGGGGGGCTGTGGCTTATATTAATCATATACCCCATAGCCTACATATGTATAAGCATGTTAGAATGTTTGGTGATTACATATGTGCAACGACCTCACGCCTCAGAACAGGACAAGAGGTCTCAACCGCCAGTGACGATCAAAGAGCATCCGAGGCGCAGCGGTGGAGTCCAGATCGATCGCCCTGACTTCCCAGGGTCAGGTGGAGGAGTAGGAAGGCAAAGGAGGGGGGATTAAGCTAATGCGGGATGTCAGCTTTGATGTGCAATGTCTTTTGTTACGTGTAGGTATAAGTATGTAGGTCTGAATGTGTTCGACCTCTTATTCTGCTTCTGCACTGAGATGAGACTTGTTAGAGGAGCGAAGCTGATAATAAACTTTGGTTTATAAGTCACATCGCCTCGTTATTCCAAGCTCTTCTACAGGCTATATCAAAAATGAAGGTTTTAACCCTGTTCTTAAAAACAGAGATCGAGTCTGACTCCCGAATCCAGATTGGCAGCTGGTTCCACAGGAGAGGAGCTTGATAACTGAAGGCTCTGCCCCCCATTGTACTTTTGGATATTCTAGGTATTACAAGTAATCCTGCATTTTGGGAGCATAGTGCTCTGTTAGGACAATAGGGTAGTATCAGATCTTTTAACTAAAAAGGGCCTGATTATTGAGAGTTTTGTAACTGAGAAGAAGGATTTTAAACTTAATTCTACATTCTAAGGGAAGCCAATGAAGGGAGGCCAGAAACGGAGAGATATGATCTCTCTTTCTAGTACCTGTTAAAACGCTTCCTGCAGCATTTTGGATCAGCCAAATGCTTTTTAAAGATTTTTTAGGACAACCTGATAATAAAGAATTACAATAATCTAATCTAGAGCTAACAAGAGTGTGGATCAGTTTCTCAGCATCTCTCTGAGGCAAGATGCTCCTAATCTAATGCATCCATCCATCCATCCATCTTCTACCGCTTTTCCGGAGGTCCGGGTCGCGGAGGCAGCAGTTCAAGCAGAGAAACCCAGACTTCCCTCTCCCCAGCCACCTGCTCCAGCTCTTCAGAGGGGATACCAAGGCGTTCCCAGACCAGCTGGGAGACATAGTCTCTCCACCGAGTCCTGGGTCTGCCCTGGGGTCTCCTCCCAGTGGGACGTGCCTGAAACACCTCAAGTGGGAGGCGTCCAGGAGGCATCCTAATCAGATGCCCGTACCACCTCAACTGACTCCTTTCAATGTGGAGGAGCAGCGGTTCTACTCTGAGCCTCTCCCGGATGACTGAGCTCCTCACCCTATCTCTGAGGGTGAGTCCAGCAATCCTACGGAGAAAGCTCATTTCAGCCGCTTGTATCCGCGATCTCGTTCTTTCGGTCATTACCCAAAGCTTGTGACCATAGGTGAGAGTAGGAACGTAGATTGACTGGTAAATCGACAGCTTTGCCTTAGAACTCAGCTCCCTCTTCACCACAACAGACCGGTACAACGTCCGCATCACTGCAGATGCTGCTCCAATCCGTCTGTCGATCTCTCGCTCCATTCTCCCCTCACTCGTGAACAAGACCCCAAGATACTTAAACTCCTCCACTTGGGGCAGGAGCCTGTCCCCAACCCGGAGAGGACAATCCACCTTTTTCCGGCTGAGGACCATGGACTCGGACTTGGAGGTGCTGATTCTCATCCCAGCCGCTTCACACTCAGCGGCAAACCGTCCCAGCAAGAGCTGTAGGTCATTGCTGGATGAAGCCAACAGGACAACATCATCTGCAAACAACAGAGATGAGATCCTGTGGTCACCAAGCATGACACCCTCCATTCCCTGGCTGCGCCTAGAAATCCTGTCCATAAAAATTATGAACAGGATCGGTGACAAAGGGCAGCCCTGGCGGAGTCCAACTCTCACTGGGAATGACTCCGACCGAGTGTTGGCAATACGAACCAAACTCTCACAACAGTCGTACAGAGACCGAATAGCTCGTAACAACAAGCCCGATACCCCATACTCCCGAAGCACCCCCCACAAAAATCCACAAGGGACGCGGTCAAATGCCTTCTCCAAGTCCACAAAACACATGTAAACTGGTTGGGCAAACTCCCACGAACCCTCGAGAATTCTCGAGAGGGTAAAGAGCTGGTCCGATGTGCCACGGCCAGGACGGAAACCACATTGCTCCTCCTGAATCCGAGGTTCGACCAACGGCCGGACTCTCCTCTCCAGTACCTTGGCATAGACCTTCCCAGGGAGGCTGAGGAGTGTGATCCCTCTAAAGTTGGAGCACACCCTCCGGTCCCCTTTTTTAAAGAGAGGAATCACCACCCCGGTTTGCCATGCCAAAGGCACTGCCCCCGACCTCCATGCAATGTTGCAGAGGCGTGTCAACCATGACAACCCAACAACATCCAGGGCCTTGAGGTACTCAGGGCGAATCTCATCCACCCCAGGGACCTGGCCACCAAGGAGATTTTTAACCACCTTGGTGACCTCAGCCCCTGTGATAGGCGAGTCATCCCCCTCGTCCCCAAACCCTGCTTCCACTGTGGAAGGCGTATCAGTGGGATTGAGGAGATCCTCAAAGTATTCCTTCCACCGCCCGACGATGTCCCCAGTCGAAGTCAACAGTGTCCCATCCGCACCATACACAGTGTGGACGGGGAGCTGCTTTCCCCTCCTGAGCCTCCGGACAGTTTGCCAGAATCTCTTTGAGGCCGACCGAAAGTCTTGTTCCATGGCTTCACCGAACTCCTCCCATACCCGGGTTTTTGCTTCAGCAACCACCCGACTTGCACTCCGCTTGGCCTGCCGGTACACCTCAGCTGCTTCGGGAGTCCCACAAGCCAACCAAGCTTGATAGGACTCCTTCTTCAGCTTAATGGCCCCCCTCACCACTGGTGTCCACCACTTGGTTCGGGGGTTGCCACCACGAGATGCACCGACCACCTTGCGGCCGCAGCTCTGGGCCGCTGCTTCAACAACAGAGGGCCATGTTCTCCTAATCTAATGGCAAAAAACCCCCCCAAAATGTGACGACCTAATAGTATTGAATGCAAAAGAAACAATAGACTTACACAATGGTCCCCTCCAGTATACAACTAGGACATTATTGGTCGCTAAGGAGGGTGACAGTATGTATGGGTACATATTCATACTATGCAGGATAACTAAATAGACAGTTATGCTGTTTATTCCATCTTGCTACAATGCTCCGCACTTTGTATATATATTTATGTATGTATATCCACTCTGTGCATAACTTTACTTTCCCCGTTCCATTATGCGGAGCACCACGCTAGAAGGCAGAAAGTACCATTTTTATATGGTCTTTGGTATGACCCGGCCGGGATTTGAACCCCTGCCTCCCGGGTGTGGGGCGGATGATCTACCAACTGAGCCACCACTCCGGTCAGAGCTACCAGTGGACTGACCCCCCACTGTAGCTTTCACTACTTACAGTAGCTGTGTGGCCTAGGGTGAGAGAAACGGAGATGGGTGCCGCCCTATGCGCCTTCATGGCGTGAAAGGAATTAACTAACTAACTAACTAACTATGTATATCCACTGCTCGTATTTATATCTTCCGTATCTTCTTAATTATTGCTCTGAGTGTTGCTATCCCTGTGCTGTTGCAATCCAGGAATTTCCCCATTGTGGGACTAATAAAGGCTTATCTTATCTTATCTTGGCAATATTACGCAAATGATACAAGGCAGTCTTAGAAACAAGTTTAATATGTGAATTAAAAAACAGATCTTGATCAAAAATAACTCCAAGGTTCCTCACAGAACTATTAAGAGAAAGAGTAACCACATCCAAACTTAGAGTTTGATTTGGAAAGGTATGTCAAAGGTTTTTTTTTTTTTGGACCAACTAGAATAACTTCTGTTACAACTCGCCGCTCATTAGCGGCGCCAGCTGAGTGCACACCTGAGCGCACACCTGCACCTCGTCAGCGGCGGAGCATATAAGCTGCTCTGCCCTGGGCTTCGGCCTGAAGCCGTCTGTTCCCTTCGGCTACTTGCTTCAGAGGAACCCCCTCGCCAAACAGCAAGATCGCTCACGTAAGCATACCTCCACGTGTGTTCCAGTCTCTCCCCTGTGCACAGGTGGATCTCTCCCGGCGGCGGACTCCGCCCCTGCATCACCACCTCGCTGCTGTTGTCAGGTGCATCGTCAGGTCACTGTCTTCTGGACGCTCCCTTGTGCACGCCTGCCACCTGCCCTGCCAAGTAAGCCAACAAACCTCTCATTACTTGTTGTACTGGTTTGGTGCCCGTCACCTTCTCCCTGTGCTCTCTCCCCAGGGTTGTCTGGCTGTACGGTTTCCTGCCTCCGTGCCTGACGCTGACGTCCGCCACCAGTACATCCACATACCACAGACACGCATCCACACACACACTTGCTGTTAAATAAACTGTTAAACCTATTCTGAGCCTGCGTGTGTGTCTCCTGAGCCGTGCGTTATGTCAGTACAGCTTCAGCAGAGCGGCTCGGCGGACAGCGGGCTCACGCGCCGTCTTACCATCTTTGAGGCTCAAATAGATTTGATAGTTTATCAACAACAGATGATGTTGAATCAATTGACTAAGATTACTGACCGGTTAGACCGCCTGGACCCCCGTCAGCCGTTCCCCCCGTCAGCCGTTCCCCTCGGCTCGTCAGGGAGGCGCAGCTCCAGCTGCTCCAGCGGCCGTCCAGCCTGCTCCAGGTGTCCCAGCCCGACTCACTCCTATCCCGACCCCCGCCCGCTTTAGCGGTAAGCTTGGTGGAGCGCGGGGGTTCATTATGCAGTGTGAGTCGGTGTTCCTGCGCGTCCCCGGAGATTTTCCCTCAGACCACAGCCGAATTGTCTTCATAGGAAATCTCCTGGAGGATCGTGCGCTCACCTGGGCTTATGCCGTAATGGCGAAGCCCAGCTACGCCACCCTCACCTATGGCCAGTTCATTAAACTATTCCTAGAAGTCTTTGATCATTCTCGTTTTGAGAGTGTCCAGGTCGATCGCCTCCTCAGCCTTCAGCAGGGGAGCCGATCGGCCACCGATTACGCCATTGATTTCCAGGTTACAGCGGAGGAGGTTGGCTGGGAGGAACGCGCCCTCTGTGGCATCTTCTTCCGCAATTTAAACGCTGGTCTGAGGGATGAACTGGCTGGTCAGGATCTCCCTGGAACATTTGCGGAGCTAATCTCTCTCACCATCAGCTTGGATAACCGGCTGCGCGAGCGCGCCTCGGAGCGGAAGTTGCCTTCTCGCTCGCGGGGTGCCTCGTCACACCCATTCCAAGCTCGCCCCCTGACGTTACCGCCATCGGAGGTTTCCGAGGAGTCGGAACCTATGGTGACGGGCAGGGCAAAGCTCCCCCTTGCGGAGAAACAACGCTGCCGTGAGTTGGGTCTCTGCATGTATTGCGGAGACAACCAGCACATTGTGGAGCGTTGCCCGGAGAAGCCCAAACGGGGAGGTCCGCGAATCACTGTAGGGGGGCCTCGCGGATGCTAACCGGTCAACTCCCCTCACTCATTTGTCACTGCCCATCCGTTTCTGCCACAACACCATAGGGCATCTTACTCATGCACTGGTGGACTCAGGCGCGGAAGGCAGCTTTATTTCACAAAGCCTGGCAACCCGATTGGGCATCCGTTGCCAGCCCCTTAAAGCTCCTCTCACCCTCATCAATCTCTCCCGTGCATCTCTGGGGAAAGTGACCCACCGGACAAACCCTGTTTCTGTCATCGTCTGTGGGAATCACCGGGAGGAGATCTCCTTCTACATCTTGCCTTCCTCAGTGTCTCAAGTGATCCTGGGTTATCCGTGGCTCCGTCTCCATAACCCCGTCCTGGATTGGAAGACTGGGAAGGTAACAGCCTGGAGTACCTTCTGTATGAGCAGCTGCCTCCAATCCGCTGCCTGCTCGCCATCCTCTCCTCCCGTGGTCAAGGATGCCGCGCCCCCGGACCTCTCCTTGGTGCCCGTGGAGTTTCACGACCTGGGCGCAGTCTTCAGTAAGTCCAAGGCAATGTCCCTTCCTCCACACTGGCCTTACGACTGTGCCATAAACCTCCGCCAGGGGGCGCCGCTCCCTTCGGGACGCCTCTACAGCCTGTCAGCACCGGAGAAGGAGGCCATGAACTCATACCTCAAGGAATCTCTCAGTGCAGGTATTATTCGCCCATCATCATCGCCATTAGGTGCAGGGTTCTTCTTCGTGGGCAAGAAGGATGGCTCGCTTCGTCCGTGCATCGACTTCCGAGCCCTAAACGACATCACGGAGAAGGACCGTTACACCCTGCCCCTGATGGACACTGCCTTCCACTCCCTCCAGGGGGCGACCTGGTTTACCAAGCTGGATCTCCGCAGCGCATACCACCTCGTCCGGATCCGGGAGGGAGACGAATGGAAAACAGCCTTCCGTAGCCCGAACGACCACTTTGAATACCTGGTCATGCCGTTCGGGTTAACCAACGCTCCAGCCGTCTTTCAGCACCTGATAAATGACGTTCTCCGGGATTTCATTGGCCTGTTTGTGTTCGTCTACCTGGATGACATTCTCATCTTCTCCAAGTCCAGGGATGAGCACCAGGTGCATGTGAGACGGGTCCTGCAGAGGTTACTGGAAAATCGATTGTACGTGAAGCCGGAGAAGTGCGAATTCTATGCCAAGAAGACGTCATTTCTCGGGTTTGTCATCTCCCATGACCAGGTGCTCCCAGACCCAGCCAAGATTAAAGCGGTGGTAGATTGGCCGACTCCCACATCTAGAAAGCAGGTGCAACAATTCGTCGGCTTTGCCAACTTCTACCGCCGCTTTGTGCCCAACTTTGGAGCCATCGTCGGCCCTCTGACCCGTCTCACCTCCCCTAAAACCCGGTTCCAGTGGACTGAAGAGGCCGCGGCGGCCTTCCAGGCGCTGAAGGCGGAATTTTCATCCTCCCGGGTCCTCAGCCAGGTCGATCCCTCTTTGCAGTGCATCGTGGAGGTCGATGCCTCGGATACGGGGGTGGGGGCGGTGCTGTCTCAGCGGTCACCTGCTGATGGGGTCAAACAGCCTTGCGCCTTCTTCTCCCGGCGTTTGTCCCCGGCGGAGCGCAACTACGACGTGGGGGACAGGGAGCTTCTGGCCATCAAGCTCGCGCTCCAAGAGTGGCGTCACTGGCTGGAGGGGGCCGCCCTGCCCTTCGTGGTGTTAACGGATCACAAAAATCTGGAGTATTTAAGAACTGCCAAGCGCCTGAACGCCCGCCAGGCCCGTTGGTCCCTGTTTTTTTCTAGATTCCGTTTCACCATCACATTCAGACTGGGCTCCAAAAACGGACTCCCTGACGCCCTCTCCAGGCAATTTGCCCCTGAAGATTCGGGGGACGCTGTTCATACCATCCTGCCCAGGTCGTGCATCATGGGAGCCGTTACTTGGGAGATCGAGGATAAGGTCCGGAAGGTGCAGGAATCAGAACCGGATCCGGGCGGTGGACCGGAGGGGAGGCTCTACGTCCCGTCCTCCGTTCGGGGGGAGTTCATCCATTGGCTCCACACGTCCAAGCTACCCTGCCATCCTGGGACCTCCCGAATGATTGACCTGCTCCAACGCTCCTTTTGGTGGCTGGGGTTGCGCAAGGACGCTGCCCGCTACGCCCGGGCCTGCCCCGTCTGTGCCACCAGTCAGTTCGGCAACTCTCCTCCTGCAGGTTTGCTCCAGCCCCTGCCCGTCCCTGGTAAGCCCTGGTCACACATCGCATTAGACTTCGTCACTGGTCTCCCCGTCTCTAACAACTTCGACACTGTCCTGACCATCATCGACCGGTTTTCCAAGGCTGCCCATTTCGTGCCATTACGGGGGCTACCCTCAGCCTTGGAGACGGCAGATCTTCTCGTCCAACACGTGGTCAGGCTGCATGGGATACCAGCTGACGTGGTCTCCGACCGGGGTCCCCAATTCGCCTCAGACGTCTGGCGGAGTTTTTGCAGGACACTAGGAGCCCAGGTAAGCCTCTCCTCCGGCCATCACCCCCAATCAAACGGGCAGTGTGAACGGACCAACCAGGAGCTGGAGGCTGCTCTCCGCTGCATCACTGCCTCGAAGCCTGCGTCATGGAGCAAACACCTCGCCTGGGTAGAATGTGCTCACAACACCGCTCGCTCTTCAGCCACAGGGATATCCCCTTTCAGGGTGTCCCTGGGTTACGACCCCCCTTTGTTCCCCTCGCTGGAGGACGAGTTGGCAGTCCCCACGGTCCGGGCTCACTTCAGGTGGTGTCGCTCAATCTGGATAGCCGCGCGCAATGCGCTTTTACGCACGGCGGAGCGCAATAAGGCCACGGCGGATCGGCGAAGAAGACCTGCTCCTGCCTACCAGGTGGGCCAACCGGTCTGGATATCCACGCAGGATGTGAACCTGAAGGGTGAGAGGAGGAAGTTGGCTAAACGCTTCATGGGCCCATTCCCTGTCACCAAGATAATCAACCCGGTGGCAGTGCGTGTTGCTACTCCCCCCTCGCTCCGCATCCATCCCACCTTCCACGTCTCTAAGGTGAAACCGGTGGTGTCTGATCCCATCTGCCCTCCTCCTGCTGCGCCGCCCGCGCCTCGGATGATTGATGGCCATCCGGCTTGGACTGTCTCGACCATCTTGGACTCCCGACGCCGGGGTCGCGGGCTACAGTATTTGGTGGACTGGGAGGGCTATGGTCCAGAATGGAGGCAATGGGTCCGTTCCTCGTTCGTGTTGGATCACTCTCTCATCACCGAGTTTCACCGGAAGTACCCCAATAAACCATCGCCAGGAGGCGCTGCTAGAGGGGGGAGTACTGTTACAACTCGCCGCTCATCAGCGGCGCCAGCTGAGCGCACACCTGCACCTCGTCAGCGGCGGAGCATATAAGCTGCTCTGCCCTGGGCTTCGGCCTGAAGCCGTCTGTTCCCTTTGGCTACTTGCTTCAGAGGAACCCCCTCGCCAAACAGCAAGATCGCTCACCTAAGCATACCTCCACGTGTGTTCCAGTCTCTCCCCTGTGCACAGGTGGATCTCTCCCGGCGGCGGACTCCGCCCCTGCATCACCACCTCGCTGCTGCTGTCAGGTGCATCGTCAGGTCACTGTCTTCTGGACGCTCCCTTGTGCACACCTGCCACCTGCCCTGCCAAGTAAGCCAACAAACCTCTCATTACTTGTTGTACTGGTTTGGTGCCCGTCACCTTCTCCCTGTGCTCTCTCCCCAGGGTTGTCTGGCTGTACGGTTTCCTGCCTCCGTGCCTGACGCTGACGTCCGCCACCAGTACATCCACATACCACAGACATGCATCCACACACACACTTGCTGTTAAATAAACTGTTAAACCTATTCTGAGCCTGCGTGTGTGTCTCCTGAGCCGTGCGTTATGTCAACTTCAGTCTTATCTGAATTTAACAGTAGTAAATTACAAGTCATCCAAGCTTTGATTTCCTTAAGACAGGCCTCTAACTTGGCTAATTGATTACCATGATCTGGCTTCGCTGACAGATATAATTGTGTGTCATCTGCATAACAATGAAAATGTATACAATGCTTTCTAATAATGTTGCCGAGCGGAAGCATATATAAACTAAAAAGAATAGGGCCTAGCACAGATCCCTGTGGAACTCCGTGACTGAGCTTTGAGTTGGAAAAAAATTACCAAACTGGAACCTATCAGATAAATAAGATCTAAACCACTGCAACAAAGTTCCATTATGTCCAACATGGTGTTAATCTATCAAGTAAAATATTATGATCGATAGTATCAAAAGCTGCACTAAGGTCTAAAAGGACAAGTACAGAAATAAGTCCATTATCAGATGTAATAAGGAGGTCATTAGTGACCTTCACTAAGGCTGTTTCAGTACTATGATGGATTCTAAACCCAGATTGAAACTCTTCAAATAAACCATTTCCCTGCAAGTGGTCAAATAATTTTATTTATTTATTTTATTTGTTTATTTGTCAGGGACAGTGCAATAAACAGACAAAAAAGAAAATCTGATGTGTTGCACAGAGAGTGTATAGCATTAAGCTAGTTTGCAACTCTTATCCCTGGATGGGCTTTAGAGAAAAGAAACAGAGAAAAAGATGAAGAAAAAACAAAATGAGAACAGTATAAACATTATCCACATACATCAATGCAAACAAAATTATAAATACACAATATAAAAACCTGATTCACATTTGCCTGTTACAGTAAAATGCCTGTTACACATTTGCCTTCCCTTCATTCACTCACACCCTGCAGACAATCATTTCATACATGGGGACATTCTTGTTTACTTTTCAGCCAGTTTTTAACCTTTGTAGTAAATGTTTTAAAATCCGTTATTATTTTGATTTCATTTGGCATTGTGTTCCAGATATAGAAAAAGCTGTTTGTCCAAATGTGGTTCTGCGGTGGAATATTTTACAATTATTGTTAACAGAACTCCTGGTGGCTCTGCTGCTGTCCTGTCTTTGGATGAATCCAACAAGTGGCTTTGGCGCTGATTTATGGAAACATTTGAAAATTAATTTCAGAAAACAAAGGTCAATGAAACTCTCAAAACTCAGTAGATTATATTTTTTTTTAGAATATAACAATGATGCCACCTAATGGGCTTTTTATCCAGAATTTTGAGAATTGCATAGCAACAACTCTTTCTAAGATTTTTGAAATTAAAGGCAGATTAGAGATTGGTCTATAGTTAGCTAGAACTCCTGGATCCAGTGTTGGCTTTTTGAGTAAGAGTTTAATTACATCAGTTTTAAAAGCCTGCAGTGCATGGCCTAATATTAATGAAGAATTGACTATTTGAAGAATAAAGCTACCAATAAATGGGAAGACTTCTTTAAATAACCCGGTAGGAATAGGGTCTAAAAGACAAGTTGAAGGCCTGGTTGAGGAAATGGATGAGGAAGGTTGATGGTGCATCTCGTGGTGGCAATCCCCTGAACCAGGTGGTGGAGACAAGTGGTGAAGGGGCCATCAAGCTGAAGGAGTCCTTTTGAGCTTGGCTGGCTTGTGGGACTCCTTGAGCAGCTGAGGTGTACTGGCAGGCCGAGCAGAGTGCAGCTCTGGTGGTTGTTGAAGTAAAAACTTGGGTGTGGGAGGAGTTCAGTGAGGCCATGGAACAAGACTTTTGTTTGGCCTCGAAGAGATTCTGGCAAACTGTCCGGCGATTCAGGAGGGGGAAGGAGCTCCCTGTCCACACTGTGTATGGTGCCGATGGGGCACTGCTGACTTTGACTGGAGACACTGTGGTGTAAGGAATACTTTGAGGATCTCCTCAATCCCACTGACATGCCTTCCCCAGAGGAAGCAGGAATTGAGGACGAGGGGGACAATTAGCCCATCACAGGGACTGAGGTTGCTGAAGTGGTTAAAAAACTCTTTGGTGGCTGGGCCCCAGTGGTAGACGAGATTCGCCCTGAGTACCTCAAGGCCCTGGATGTTGTAGGGCTGACATGGATGGCACGCCTCTGCAATGCTTTGTGGAGGTCCGGGACAGTGCCTTTGGCATGGCAAAACAGGGTGGTGGTTCCTCTTTTAAAAAAGGGGGACCAGAGGGTGTGTTCCAACTTTAGGGAGAGTACACTTCTCAGCCTCCCTGGGAAGGTCTATGCCAAGGTACTGGAGAGGAGAGTCTGACCGCTGGTCGAACCTTGGATCCAGGAGGAGCAATATGGTTTTCATCCTGGCTGTGGCACATTGGACTAACTCTTTACCCTCCTGAGAACCCTCGAGGGATCGTGGGAGTTTTCCCAACCAGTCCACATGTGTTCTGTGGACTAGGGGAAAGCATTCAACTGCATCCATCGTGGTCTTTTGTGGGGGTTGTTGTGGGAATATGGGGTATCAGGCTCATTGTTACGAGCTATCCGGTCACTTTCCTACTGTTGCAAGAGTTTGGTTCATATTGCAAACACCCAGTCAAACTCGTTTCCAGTGAGAGTTGGACTCCGCCAAGGCTGCCCTTTGTCACCGATCCTGTTCATAATTTTTATGGATAGGATATTAAGGCACAGCAAAGGATCAGAGAGCGTCATGCTCGATGACCACAGGATCTCATCTCTGCTGTTTGCAGATGATGTTATACTGTTGGCTTCATTGACCAATGACATACAGGCCTTGCTGAGATGGTTTGCTACTGAGTGTGAAGTGGCTGGGATGAGACGCAGCACCTCCAAGTCTGAGTCCATGATCCTGAGCCGGAAAAAGGTGGATTATCCTCCCTGGGTTGGGGACAAGCTTCTGCCCCATGTTGACGAGTTTAAATATCTCGGGGTCTCATTCACGAGTGAGGGTAGAATAGAGCAAGAGATTGACAGATAGATTAGAGCAACATCTGAAGTGATGTGGATGTTGTACTGGTCTGTTGTGGTGGAGAGGAATTTGAGCTCTAAAGCAAAGCTGTTGATTTACCGGTCAATCTACAGTAATACCCACACCTGTGGTCATGAGCTTTTGATAGTGACTGAAAGAATGAGATCGCGTATACAAGCGGCTGAAATGAGCTTTCTCCGTAGGATTGCTGGACTCACCCTTAGAAATAGGGTGAGGATCTCAGTCATCCGGGAGAGGCTCAGAGTAGAACCTCTGCTCCTCCATATCACCAGTTTAGGCAGTTTGGGCTTCTTATCTGGATGCCTCCTGGACGCCTCCCATTTGAGGTGTTTGGGCATGTCCCCCTGGGAGGAGACCCCAGGGCAGACTCAGGACACGCTGAAGAGACTATGTCTCATAGCTGGCCTGGGAACATCTTGGTATCCTATCTAAAGAACTGGAGCAGGTGGCCGGGAAGAGGGAAGTCTGGGCTTCTCTGCTTAAACTGCTGCCTCTGTGACCCAGACCTTCGGAAAAGCAGTAGAAAATGGATGGATGGATGGATGGATGGATAGATAAATGGATGGATGGAAAAAAATTAAAATTACATTTTTGGGCATTAATATGCCACAGAACTTGAAAGTTCCATTACTGACATGTCTTGTCCACACTGACCGAGGTTTTGTCAGTAAGTTAAATTTGCTGAGGCTTTTTACTGACTTAAGGACCCTGCAAATTGTCAAAATGGGGGAGTAAATTCAAACTGGCCAACCTCCTGTTGATTTGACATGATGGGTGGAAAATACCTTTTTGTTTGGCTTGGCCAGAAACATCTATCCATATATTTTTGTGTGTAGGTGAAACTAAGGGATTGGGTTGGGTTGGCATGGCCTTATCGATGCAGTAGACAGTGATAAATCCTGTCAGAGGCCTTTAAACCTTAAATACACCTGAGTAGCATTCAATAATTCATACAGTAAATATGTCAGTAATATTCCGCTTTTTTCATAATTTTTATTGGCATTTAGTGTGCCATACATAAGCTGAATGTCTTGTTTCCAGGAAAAAAAAGAACAAACAAAACTAAATGAAATAAACAAATCATCTACATTCAGGGCGTGATTTTCCTTGCTATTATATACACTACTCACAAAAAGTTAGGGATGTTCAGCTTTCAGGTGACATTTCAGGATGCACCTAAAATGCACTAGAACCTTTACAGGTGAACTTAATTTGACCTTCTCTAACCTTTCGAATACACATGTCAAACTGTTCAGTGTTTCAGTACTATTTTCATAACTTGCTGTTTTCTAACAAGGTGCTAAATGGTAAAATTCACAGTGGGTGTTTGATCCATGAATCGACCAATAAATTTTCTGGTTCAAATAGAATTGGTATTTAAACAGTCCTCGTCATCATGCTGTTCACATTTTTACATCATGAGAACAAGACAAAACCTAACACTTGATCAACAGTACGTCGCCATTGCGAAGCTTCAAACAGGATGTTCTCAGAGGGAAGTGGCCACTGAGCTTAGAGTGTCACAGAGCGTCATCAGCAGGTTGCAAAAGAGATACAGAGAGACTAGAAGAGTCACAGAAAGTCATAGAAGTGGACGTCCTTTGGCCACATCCCACTCTGATGAACGGTTCATTGTGAACAGTGCCCTGTGGAACCGGATGATGAATGCAACTCAACTCCAGGCACATTTAAGGGAGGTGAGAGGCACCCAAGTGTCACGTCAGATCATTCAAAATGGTTTACTTGGTCTTCATGCTAGATGACCTGCAAGGGTACCTGACCACACCATCAGGCACAGGTATCATTGTCTTGCATGGGCCAGGGAGCATTTATGCTGGTCAAGGACCAGTGGGCCTCAGTGGTGTTCTCTGATGAAAGTCGATTCACATTGAGTGGAAATGATGGCTGCCAATGATGATGGAGATGTCAAGGAAAGCGCTATGCATCAGCCACTGTTGTCACCATGTTACAGTCTGGGCAGGTGTTTCCAGTCAATGCAGAACTGCCCTACACCTTGTGAATGGTACAGTGACAAGCCAATACTACCTGAATAACATCATTAATCCAGTCATTGTGCCCCTGCATGAACAGCACAGGCCTAATTTCATCTTCATGGCCAACAATGCTCCAGCTCATTGTGATCACATTATTAGGGAGTGGCTGCTGGAGGCTGGGGTACCTCAAATGGAGTGGCCTGCACTTTCTCCAGACCTGAATCCCATAGAAAACCTATGGGATTAGCTGAGTTGCTGTGGAGAGGCTCGTAACCCTGCACCCCACAACCTCAATGACCTGAGGGCCGCCCTTCAAGAAGAGTGAAATGTCATGCCTCAGCAGAAAAAAAAAAAATCAACTTGTGAACAGCATGAGACGTCGCTGTCAAGCTGTAATTTACTTTCATGATATATCACTGTAAAGTGAATGTTTTACATTTTCCAAAAATTTCACCCGAAAGCCAAATATCCCTAACTTTTTGTGAGTAGTGTATAGGCACATACACAATGCATTATTAGAGACTGGGTTAATCATCTCAGACAGGATGCAGAGGGTAAACAGAGGAGAACAATAGCTAGGGAGATCATGGGGAGACAGCAGGAAGAAGGAGCCGGGGGGGTTAAAGGCTAGATGTATTGTGATGTTAAATGTCATGCAAGGTGATGTGAAATGTCATGCAAATGTGAGATGAGTGGTTGGGATAAAAGGAGAAACCATGCTTGATGGTGACATGCTTTTTCTGTGTATGACTGATGAGAGAGTGTAATAAAAGTTGTCTGTTCATAAACCAGCCTCCTTATTCACACTCCCCACACTGGTGACCCTGGATGAATTATGTAACACGAGGCAAGAACCCCGGAGTCAGCCCGGACGGGAACCCCCAGCAACGCGTGCGCTGTTTCAGTCAAACTACCGGACTTTTGGCAGCACAACCTGCGCTCTTGGTCCCACCACACCAAGGCTCAGTTCACCCTCCGGGGAATAATGGCAGACGACACCAAGTATTACTTTGTGGTTGCAGCGCTGGACGCTCGCACAGCCCAGCAGGTAGCGAGCCTGCTCGATCAGCCCCCAGCCCACAACAAATACGAGGCTCTCAAGGCTGCGCTGACTTGTTGCTACACGCTCTCGGACTGTGAGAGAGCAGAGAGGCTCCTGAGGTGTTCTGAGTTAGGAGATGGTTCGGCCGTCGATCTGATGGAGAAGATGCTGGCGTTAATGGGCATGGACGATGGGCATTTTCTGTTTGCCCACCCTTTCCTCCGGAACCTCCCAACAGAGGCGAGAGCGGTTCTTGCCAATTTGCCGTTGCTGGCCGCGCGTGACTACCGTGCGCTAGCCCAGGAGGCAGATCAGATCATCCTCACCACCAGAGCCCTCACAGTCAACGCGGCGGTGTCGGAACCCAGCGAGACGACCAGCGGAGGCAAGGAGCCACCGACGGTAGCGGCAGTGGGGGCCAGGGAGTGCCAAAGAGACACGCTCTGCTTTTACCACCGCCGCTTCAGACAGAACGTGTGCAGATGTGCGCCACTGTACCAATTCAAGCGCTCGGGAAACACCAAGGCTGGCAGTCGGTAGCAGCTGCGACCGCCAGCGAAGAGAACAAGCTGCTCTACATGACAGACTCGAGCTCAGGGAGACGTTTCCTCGTAGACACCGGAGCCCAGAAGAGCATCATCCTGCCATCCTATGCCGACCGGCTGGTGGGACCTAGCGGCCTCGGGCTGGTGGCGGTAAACGGCTCGGAAATTAAGACCTTTGGTGAGAGAACACTGACTTTATCTCTTCACGGCCGCTCGTATGAGTGGACTTTTGTCATAGCAGCACTGAGTTTCCCAATCCTGGGAGCTGATTTTCTGTGTGCGCATGGTTTACTAGTTGATGCTGCTAACAGGCACCTGGTTAATGCACTGTCTTTTGATTCTCTCCCCTGTACAGCTCGATGGGCCGGGCCAGTAACACAAGCCAATGTCACAGCTCCAGGCGGTAAGTTCCACACACTGCTCACTCAGTTCCCAGCACTCACGGTCCCGACGTTTTTGGCGGCCATCGCTAAACACGGGGTGGAGCACTTTATAACCACCACCGGGTCGCCTGTTTTCGCACGACCTTGGCGCTTGGACGCAGCTAAACTGGCCATAGCGCGCGAGGAGTTTGCCAACCTGGAAAGGTTGGGCATCATCAGGCGTTCAAACAGCCCACGGGCATCCCCGCTACACATGGTCCCTAAGGCTGAGGGCTCGTGGTGACCGAGCGGTGATTTCCGCAGATTGAATAATGCCACAGCACACGACCGCTACCCGATTCCCCACATTCAGGATTTTTCCATTCACCTCGCCGGAGCACGCATTTTTTCTAAAATAGACCTGGTCCGCGGTTACCACCAGGTCCCAGTGCGCGCGGAGGACATACCCAAAACAGCGGTAATAACTCCGTTCGGCTTGTTCGAGTTTCTGCGCATGCCATTCGGATTAAAAGGAGCGGCACAGATGTTCCAGCGCATGATGGATGCGGTGCAACGCGATCTCCCGTTCGTGTTAGTCTATCTGGATGATATCCTGGTAGCCAGTGCGTCCGAAGACAAACATGTAACCCACCTCAGGACAGTTTTCCAGAGGTTGGAGGAGCACGGGTTAATAATCAACCTGGCGAAGTGCCAGTTCGGCGTGACGGGGATTGATTTTTTGGGGCACCGCGTCTCACCGGAGGGAGCAATACCCTTACCCGACAAAGTGTGCGCCATGGCGAACTTTCCCTGGCCTCACACGGTCAGGGCGCTGCAAGAATTTTTGGGGATGGTTTACTTTTATAACCGGTTCCTCCCCCCCGCAGCTCAACTCATGCAGCCATTGTATGCCGCGCTCAAGAGACGGAAACCCGCGGATGGAGTCAAATGGACTCCGGAGCGAGAGCAGGTGTTCTCGGAAGTTAAAACAGCCCTGGCAAACACCGCACTGTTGGCGCACCCAGACCGGGCGGCCCGGCTAGCGCTCACTACCAACGCCTTGGACGTGGCCATAGGGGCCGTCGTGGAGCAACGTGCCGCCGGTTCTTGGCAGCCACTCGCTTTTTTCAGCAGGGCTTTGCGTGACAGTGAGCGTAAATACAGCGCGTTCGACAGAGAGTTGCTGGCTCTCCAACCTGGCCATACGCCACTTCCAGTCCTGGCTCGAGGGGCGCAGCTTCACTGCATTCGTGGACCACAAACCACTGACGTTCACGATGGCCAAGGTTTCGGAACCATGGTCGGGCCTGCAGCAGAGACAGCTGGCCGTAATCTCGGAGTTTACCACCGATATTCAGCATGTGTCGGGTAAACTGAATGTGGTGGCGGACTGCCTCTCGCGTGCAGTAGTGGCCCCGGTCTGCATGGGGATAGATTATACAGCCATGGCCGGAGAGCAGATTGGCGATTCGGACGTGCGCGCACTCCAGTCTGGACCAACAGGGTTAAGGCTGGAGAGCAGAGTACTGCAAGACAGCAAGCCCCCCCTAATCTGCGACGTCTCCATGGGACGCCCGCGCCCGGTGGTCCCGGTCGCGTGGCGCCGCCGCGTTTGAGTCAGTTCACGCTTTGGCGCACCCAGGAGTGCGTGCGTCAGTCAAAATGGTGGGAGCGAAGTTCGTGTGGCCAGGTCTGCACAAACAAGTGAAAGAGTGGGCTGCAGCCTGCATAGCGTGCCAACGAGCCAAAGCGCAGAGACACGCGAAGGCTCCTTTGGAGCTGTTTAGGATACCGGCTAAAAGATTTGACCATGTTCACGTGGACCTCGTGGGCCCCCTCCTGCCATTGCAGGGGTGGATGCACCTTCTGACAGTGGTGGACCGCACCACATGCTGGCCAGAAGCAGTCCCGCTGGCGGCAACCACGTCCGCGGACGTAGCGCGCGCTTTTTTGACAACATGGGTGGTGCGTTTTGGAATCCTGTTGGACATCACGTCTGATAGGGGCCCTCAGTTTGTTTCCGACCTGTGGTCCGCGATGGCCCGCAGCCTGGGTGTTGCAATTCATTGCACAACCGCGTACAACCCACAGGCCAACGGGTTATGCGAGTGTTTTCACAGGTCACTGAAAGCAGCGCTCAGGGCTTCGCTTACGGATGCAAACTGGATAGACCGGTTGCCGTGGGTTTTATTGGGGTTGCGTTCTGCACCAAAAGAGGATTTGGAGGCTTCCCTGGCAGAGCTGGTTTTTTCTCAGCCACTGCGGCTGCCTGGGGAATTTTTGCCAGACAATCCGGCACCGGACAGCTGCCCGTCTCAGCGTTTGCAGTGTAGTGCAGATACAGACACGCTGCCAGGCCCGGCCCACCACTGTTTTCCACGTGCTTTCGTGCCAAAAACTTTGAAGAACGCGGAGTTCGTGTTCGTCAGGCACGATGCCCACCACCCCCTCCATTGCGCCCACCCTATGATGGCCCGTTCAGAGTGCTGGAAACAGGGGACAAGCATTTTTTGTTAGACTTGGGGGGGTTGTCGGTAGAAAATATGCATAGACAGACTTAAGCCCGCCTTTGTGGTGGCGGACGAGCAAGTGCTGTTGGCTCGGGCCCCTCGGCGTGGAAGACTCCCACTGAGAACGCCCCAGGCAAACAATTCATCAGGACAGCCACACGGGCAAATCGGAGTTTCCCCCCCCCTCCCTCGCCATGGCCCACCCGCCGTCAGACACACTCCCAGCAGCCCCCCGCCGGCACAGCAGTGCAGCGGAGGCGGTAAACCCCCATTACAGCAGATATGGGAGGAGACTGAAGCCAAAAAGACGTGAGGACTGAAACTCTGTCTAAGATTCTGGGGGATGGGGGGTGGCGGTGTAGAGACTAGGTTAATCATCTCAGACAGGATGCAGAGGGTAAACAGAGGAGAACAATAGCTAGGGAGATTATGGGGAGATAGCAGGAAGAAGTTGCCGGGGGGTTAAAGGTCAGATGTATTGTGATGTTAAATGTCATGCAAATGTGAGATGAGCGGTTGGGATAAAAGGAGAACCCATGCTTGATGGTGACATGCTTTTTCTGTGTATGACTGATGAGAGAGTGTAATAAAAGTCATCTCTTCATAAACCTGCCTCCTTATTCACACTCTCCACACTAGCATTATTTCTGTTAAGCCTGCATTGCATTGTTTAGATTTCTCAGAAACTTATTAGTGGTCATCATGATAACTTGAATTATTTTAGCAGTTGTGGAAGTAGTATTCATAATATGTGCACTACTTCTGCTCATAGTTGGAACAGCAACACTTTAAAAGTACTGGTAGCCATTAATTTCTTCTTTTTTATTTTCTTATGTAATTCCATCCATCCATTTATCTTCTACCGCTTTTCCGGAGGTCCGGGTCACGGAGGCAGCAGTTCAAGCAGAGAAGCCCAGACTTCCCTCTCCCCAGCCATTTCCCCTCATGGATCGTCACCTTATCGTGGTGGGGGGGGTTTGTGTGCCCTAGTGATCCCAGGAGCTATGTTGTCCAGGGCAATTTGCCTCTGGTAGGGACACCCGAGACAAACTGGTCCTGGGTGAAGGGAACAGACTAAGAACAATACAACAGACTCTCATGATGAATGCTAGAACAAGGATTCAGTGTACCCTGCCCGAGCCAGGCCTGGGGGAGGGGCTTGATGACTAGCGTCTGGTTGCCGGATTTCCGCCCATGGGACCTGGCCAGGCTCAGCCCGAAGGAGTTACATTTACAGGGGTCCGCCCTCCAGTGGGCTCACCACCTGCAGGAGGGACCATGGGGGTCCGGTGCTATGTGGATCAGGTGGCGGTCAAAGGTGGAGACCTTGGCGGTCTGATCCCAATCTTCCTAAACTGGCTTTTGGGACGTTTATGTAATTCATATATTATAATTTATACTCTGCTTAAACTGTTTTATCAGAAAGTGAAACTATATTCTCTCTTTTTCTGTTTAAATGCACCACAATGGTTAGTTTTTCATCTTGCTGCTTTTTTCTGCTCAGTCACTGTGTCACATGACTAAAACAGACAATCAGAAGATCAGATTACTTGTCTACAAAATTCGCCTGCAGTACTGAATGTGTACTTCAGATGAAACGCACATGCAAAGGCCTCACACACACATTTCTGAGATTATTGTCTCTATGTGGACATTTTCTGAAATTAGCACAGATGATTAATTAATGGCAATGGAGGCTATCCTAGCATTTTTAGCATTTTTCCTTGTGTGGACCGTGCCAGATGTCCATCCATCCATCCATCCATCTTCTACCGCTTTTCCGGAGGTCCGGGTCACGGAGGCAGCAGTTCAAGCAGAGAAGCCCAGACTTCCCTCTCCCCAGCCACCTGCTCCAGCTCTTCAGAGGGGATACCAAGGCGTTCCCCGACCCAGCTGGTCTGGGAACGCCAGCTGGTCTGCCAGATGTCCTCACAGGGAAAAATGTCCTCAAAAAAGGTGGTTTGTCAAGGGGTGGTCCACACAAGGACAGAAAGACAGCAACACACACACACATACAAAGAGGTAGAGCATCCGCCTGTCATGAGGCTGAGCACAGTGTTTCACAAGGCTTAGGCTCTTAATTTATTTCCGAATATTATCTGTATTTTTCCAGCTTTGTGTTGCTTTCCTGTGTGTTGAGTCTGTTTGTTCTCTCCCTGCAGTAGTCCTGTTTAACTCTCTTCCTCATTGCCACCAGAGCCCAATTCTGCTCTGGTGAGTTTATCTGGAATCATCTTTGCCTGCAAGTTTTTCCTCAGTGTCTGCCCTTGGACTTTGTTTTCGTGCACGTCTTGGGACTTGTGTTGCTTTTTTTGTGTGTGTAATAAATTCCACCAACTGCAGTTCAGCGCATGGGTCTCATTTCTCTGCCCAGAGAGGCAATTCAGACAGAAGACTGCCGCCAGTTTAGACCCAGCTGCTGTAGTTAGTGGAGTTTGCTGCCGACTTCATCCAGAGTTTTTGTGGATGAAGCTCTCACCGCCCGCAGACCAAAAATGACCTGGGAGAGCGTGAATGGAGCAATGATGATTCTTCAGCTAAGCAGGAAGCAGCGCCAGCAGGGAGCCGACCTCCTGTCACCCCACAGGGCAAGCCAATTGCTTGGGCCACATCGCTGATGGGTCCCAGGACTGCACCGACCACCATGTCTGCTGTAGTGGCCACCACAGCAGAGTTGGAGCTGGACCTCCAGAGGACCGGACGCGAACAACCATCGTCTGGATCGATGGAGTCCTGGACATCAGTGGAGCTTGAGCTCAGGCAAGTGCTCTCCTTCATTTTTCTTGTGTCTGTTTTGGAGAAATCTCGCCTGGCTCTTGGTGAGGAGAGTCGGGTACAGCCGTCAGCTGCACTTGAGCTCACCTCGCCAGGCTCCATTGCTGCCAGTGACCCTGACCCTGTTTCTCTGCATGTTCTGTCCGAGTCTTCCCCCAGAGTCACCGAGGATATTCCACCATTGCCAGATGTCTCCATGGGTCCAGGCTCACCACCCGAGATCGCCGTGGGTCCAACTCCTCCCGCCGAAATCATCGAGGATGCTTCGTCCCTGCCCGGGACTTCCGTGAGTGCAGCTTCGGCTCAGTTTGGGTCCTCCGTAGGTGCTGCTCCCCCTCCAGTTGAGGTCATTGCGGGCGCTCTGTCCCAGCCCAGGACCTCCATGGGTGCAGCTCCACCTCAGTCTGGGTCTCTGTGGGTGTTGTGTCCCAGTTGGGGACCGTCGTGGGTGCTGGGCCCCAGCCTAAGACCAACTTGGGTGCTTTGCTCCAGTGTTGGCCCACCATGGATGTTACGCCCCAGCCCAGGGGCCACCATGGGTGCAGCTTTGGCCCAGTCCGGGCCCACCGGGGGTGCAGCTTTGGCCCAGTCCGGGCCCATCGGGGGTGCAGCCTTGGTCCAGTCCAGACCCACCGAGGGCGCAGCCTTGGCCCAGTCTGGGCCCACTGAGGGTGCAGCTTTGTTCCAGTCAGGAGCCACCGAGGGTGCAGCTATGTCCCAGTCCAGGACCACCACGGGTGCAGCGTTGCTCCAGTTTGGAGCCCCCGCGGATGTTGCTTTGCTCCAACCCGGAGCCACCACGGGTGCTGCATTGCCCCAGCCTGGAGCTACCGCAGTGCAGCTTCACTCTAGCCTGGAACCACTGCAGGTGCTGCTTTGCTCCAGCCTGGAGCCACCATGAGTGCTTCTTCACTCCAGCCTGGAGCCACCATGGGTGCTGCTTCATTCCAGCCCAGAGCCACTGCGGATGATGTTTCGCTCCAGCCCGGAGCCACCACGGGTGCTGCTTCGTTCCAGCCCAGAGCAACCGCGGGTGCTTCCTTGCTCCAACCCGGAGCCACCAGGGTGCTGCTTCACTTCAGCCCGGAGCCACCACAGGTGCTGCTTTGTTCCAGGCCAGAGCCACCACAGGTGCTGCTTCGCTCCAGTCCGGAGCCTCCGTGAGTGCTACCTTATCCCAATCCGGGACCACTGAGGGTGCTGCTGGTCAGTTCGGGGGCATCGTGGTCCCTTCTCCTTCACCAGATACTGTCATGGTTCCCCTTCCTGTGCCAGATGCTGTCGTGGTTTCCCCTCCTGTGCCTGACGCAGTCGTGGTTCTCCCTCCTCAGCCCTCCTTCCTTTCGTTGGGCCTCAACGTGGGGGAACCACCTCCTAGGCTAACTTTCCTATTCAGGTGGCTAAAGAACTCTGGTTGGCCACCTGACAGACTGTGCTGTTGGGTTGGGTGGCCCTTATTCTCTGGTAGGCCACCCACTTCGCACCACCTTGCCGTCTGTCAGGTCTGGGACTTCGGCTGGCTGCCTGAACTGTTTAGTTCTGTGGCCTAGGGGGCCCAGGGTTCTGATATTGTGTGGGTGCAGGTCATGAGTGGGGTTTGTGTTTTTTGTTCCCTCCTAAGCCTGTTCCCCCCACCTCGCACTCGGGGTGGTTTATTGTTTTACTTTTTCTGGGGGGAGGGGCTTTTATCTTTTTTGGGTGATACCTTGGGGTGTCTGGAATCCACCCCTTAAGGAGGGTGGGGGGCTCTGTCATGAGGCTGAGCACGGTGTTTCACCAGGCTCAGGCTCTTAATTTATTTCTGAATATTTTCTGTGTTTGTCCAGCTTTGTGTTGTTTTCCTGTGTATTCAGTTATGTCTCCTTAGTGGTTTATCATTCTGTTAGTTATTTATGTCTTTAGTATTAGTATTATTTTGTCAGTTCCTGTAGTTCGGGATTTATATTTTGTTTCTTTCAGACATGACTGCCTTACCTCCTCTTCCAGACACTCCCACCCTGTCATTGTCTCACTGCCTGTTCCCTAGTCGTCTCAGCTGTGAGCTGTTGTTTAATTAGGTCGCCTGCCCGTTCATGCAGCCCGCACCTGCCCCCCATTGTTTCATCCTGTTCCCAAACTATTTAAAGACTGTCCGTTTGTTCTCTCACTGCGGCAGTCTTGTTTAACTCTCTTCCTCATCGCCTCCAGAGCCCAATTCTGCTCTGATGAGTTTATCTTGAATCATCTTTGCCTGTAAGTTTTTTCCTCAGTGTCTGTCCTTGGACTTTGTTTTCGTGCACCTTTTGGGACTTGTGTTGCTTTTTTTGTGTGTGTAATAAATTCCACCAACTGCAGTTCAGCAAGTGGGTCTCATTTCTCTGCCCAGAGAGGCAATTCATGACACTGCTCCACAACTGGGAGGTCGTGGATTTAAGTCCCGGTTGTTCATACCAAAGACCATATAAAAATGGTACTTCCTGCCTTCTAGCTTGGTGCTCAGCTAAACTAGAATGGAGGAAGGAAAGTTGGGTGCACAAGCCAGTGTACTCCCCTGTGTCCGGAAGGGCATCCAGTGTAAAAATCCTTGCCAAACCAACATGCGGCTCATTGGGATATTGACATATTGTCGGACCCAGGGAACACACACACACAGGCTCAAGTGCAATACAATTATCTTTATTGATTCACCAGCAGGTGTGTGGGTGCGTGTATGTGGTATGTGAGTGTATTGTGGGTGAACGAGCTGCAACCGGGGGCGAGACAGAGCGCCGTACAACCTGGCAACCCTAGGGACAGAGCCAGACACAAATGTTATATTCAGCCTTGTAACAGTGAATGGGTAAACTGACAGGGCTTACTTGCAGGTGTTCTGTATGCTGGCACCGGCTTGGGCTTTGGGCCTCCTTCCAGGGAGACAGCGTCTGCAGAGCGCACCCGGCGAAGAGCTGTGATGCGTGGCGTGGTGAAGGGAGCGATTCCGCCGCCGCGGGGAAGAGAACCACCGCCAAAGGGATCCACCTGTGGACAGGGGAGAGCCTGGGAGAGAAGGTAAGTTTGATGATGAGCTTACGTGCTAATAGAGAGTCCTTAAGATGATACGCAGGGCTGAGAGGAATCAGGCATGCGCTGGACGAAGATCGTAGCAAAGCAGATGGCTCCGTGCCGAAGCTCCAGGTAGAGTGGGCTACATAGCCCGGGATTGATTACCTACAGGTGTGCGCGCAGCTGAAGCAGGTGACGGCCCAGAGTGAGTCATGACAGTACTCCCCCACCCCCGAGCAGCGCCTCCTGGCACTGGCTTACCTGGGTGCGCCTGGTGGAAGTCCTTAATGAGCCGTTTGTCCAGCACAAATGACGGACACACCCAGGACCTCCACCCGGGGCCATACCTCTCCCAGTCCACCAGGTACTGCAGGCCGCGACCCCGGCGGCGGACGTCCAAGATGGAGTTGACCCTCCATGCCGGGTTGCCGTTGATCAACACTGGTGGGGGTGGAGCCCTAGGAGGGGGGCAGAGCAGGTTGGAGACCACGGGTTTGACCTGGGAGACGTGGAATGTGGAACAAACACGGAGGGGGGGAAGCCAGACGCACAGCCACAGGATTAACCACTTTGACAATTGGGAAGGGCCCAATAAAGTGCTTGGCTAGCTTCATCTTCTCAGCCTTCAGGTTAATATGTTGAGTGGATAACCATACCTGCTGACCCACCTGATACTGGGGGGCAAGCCTCCTGCACTGGTTTGCCGTCCTAGTGTTGTGCTCCGCAGTGCATAAAAGGGCCTGGCGTGTAGCAGCCCAAAGCTGACGACAGCACCTCAGGTGCGCATGGACCAAAGGTATGGCCACCTCCCCCTCCTCTTCGGGGAACAGCGGGGGATCGTAGCCCAGCGACGCCCTGAAAGGTGACATACCAATCGCAGAAGATAAAGTCAGGTTATGAGTGTACTCAATCCACGGCAGATGACTGCTCCAAGATGACAGGCTGGAAGTGATGACGCAGAGCAGAGCGGCCTCCAGCTCCTGATTGGCCCGCTCGCACTGTCTGTTGCTCTGGGGGTGATGGCCAGAGGACAGGCTTACTGTAGCCCCCAAAGCGTTGCAAAAGCTCCTCCACACGCAGGACACAAACTGAGGACCTCGGTCAGAGACAATGTCCGTAGCGATCCCATGCAGACGCACGACATGCTGCACCAATAGGTCCGCCATCTTTTGTGCCGTTGGAAGCCCACGTAGGGGGACGAAGTGGGCAGCCTTAGAGAAATGGTCTACAATGATCAGAATGGTGTCGAAGCTGTTGGACGCCGGGAGACCGGTTACAAAGTCCAGGGCAACGTGGGACCACGGCCTCCTGGGGACCGGCAAAGGATGGAGGAGACCCGCCGGCGGAGATGATGATGTCTTCCCGGTGGTGCACTGGGGACAGGCACGGATGTAGCCGATGACGTCATTCTGGAGACCTGGCCACCAGAACGATCTCTGGAGCAGCTCCACCAGAGGGGTGATCCCGGGGTGGCAGGCGAGCTTTGACGAATGGGCCCAGTGGATCACGTCACCCCGAACGGATGATGGCACGAACAGTCTTCCCTTAGGGCCTCCTCCCAGATCCGGCTCGGCTTCTTGTGCTTTCAGAACCTTGTCCCTGATAGCCTACGAGAGGGTGCCCACGACACACGAGGCCGGGAGGATGGTGTGCTCCTGCTTCTCAGAGACCTCCGAGGCAAACTGCCTGGACAGAGCATCTGGTTTAGCGTTCTTTGACCCCAGGCGGTAGGTGATGGTAAACCTGAGGCACCCAAAGAACAAGGACCAACGTGCCTGGCGAGCATTCAGGTGTTTAGCCGTCCTCAGGTACTCCAAGTTTTTGTGATCGGTCCATACCACAAAGGGTAGCGCAGCCCCCTCCAGCCAGTGCCGCCATTCCTCCAGCACGAGCTTCACCGCCAGGAGTTCTCTGTCACCAACGTCGTAGTTCTTCTCAGCGGGTGACAGTCGCTGAGAGAAGAAAGCGCAGGGGCGGATCACCCCGTCCACCGGAGAGCGCTGCGACAATACTGCCCCCACCCCCGAGTCAGAGGCATCCACCTCAACCAGGCACTGCAGAGCGGGGTCCACCTGCGTCAGGACCCGGGAGGATGAGAATTCCGTCTTCAGAGCTGCAAAGGCCGACGCAGCCTCCTCTGTCCACCGGAACCCCACCTTGGGGGAGGTGAGGCCAGTCAGGGGGAGAGCGATCGAGCTATACTTAGGCACGGATCGCTGGTAGAAATTGGCAAACCCCAAAAATTGCTGCAGCTGTTTCCTTGATGACGGGGGAGGCCAATCCACCACCGCCCTCACCTTCTCCGGGTCTGGGATGACCTGATTGTGTGAGATGATGAAGCCCAGGAAGGAGGTCTTCTCGGTGTAGAACTCACACTTCTCGGCCTTCACAAAAAGTTTGTTCTCAAGCAGCCATTGAAGAACCCGCCTCATGTGGACCTGATGCTCCTCCCGGGACTGGGAGAAGATCAGGATGTCGTCCAGGTAGACGAAAACGAAGGACCCAAGGAAATCCCGGAGGACGTCATTGATGAGATGCTGGAAGGCGGCCGGAGCGTTGGTGAGCCCAAACGGCATGACGGGGTACTCAAAGTGACTGCTGGGGGTCCGGAATCCCGTCTTCCACTTGTCGCCCTCCCGGATCTGCACGAGGTGGTAAGCGCTGCGGAGATCTAGCTTCGTGAACCAGGAGGCCCCCTGGAGGGAGTCGAAGGCAGAGTCCATCAGAGGTAGTGTATACTTGTCCTTAATAGTGATATCGTTCAAGGCCTGAAAGTCGATGCAAGGGCGGAGGGAACCATCCTTCTTCCCGACAAAGAAGAAGCCTGCCCCCACTGGCGACGATGACGGCCGGATAATGCCCGAGCTGAGCGATTCCTTAATATACACCTCCATAGCCTCCCGTTCTGGAGCTGATAGGTTGTAAAGGCAGCTCGACGACAGGGGGGCACCCGGATGGAGGTTAATGGCACAGTCGTATGGGCGGTGGGGGGGGAAGGGACAGTGCCTGGGATTTGCTAAACACTGCTTCAAGGTCATGAAACTCAGGAGGCACCCTGGACAAGTCGGGGGTGGGGGGGCAGGGGAGGAGAGGGGAATCGATGGAGAGAAAGCTGCAGACTGGAGGCACGCACTCAGGCAGAAAGGACTCCAGGTAAGAACACTCCCTGTTCTCCAGTCAAAGGTGGGGTTGTGCAAGCGCAGCCAAGGGTAACCCAGGATGATGGGGGCAGCCGAGGTGGAAAGCACAAACAGCCGGAGGTCCTCTCGATGGTTACCTGAGATGATGGCAGAGACCGGGGCTGTCTGGTGCGTCACTTTTTCCAAAGGGGCTTTTAACAGAGTGACGAAGTTAAGGGGAGCTGGCAGAGCTTGGCAGGGAAGCCTCAATTGGGTTGCCAGTTTCTCAGAGATAAAGCTCTGCTCGGCCCCCAAGTCCACCAGTGTGTGCGTGAGGATCTCTGTGCGCTTGTGACAGAACCTAATCAGCAGGAGACATTTAGATAGGGGATTTGGCTGAGATGAGTCCGCGAGTCCCCCTACAGCAACTCGTGGACCCCCCCTTTTGGCTGAACCGGGCAGGACTCAATTTCGTGCTGGTCATCCCCACAGTACATGCAGAGACCAAGCTCCTTGCGGCAATGTCTCTCTGCCTGCGAGAGTTTGGTCTGCCCCATTATCATAGCCTCAGGTTCGTCTGGGCCCTCTAGCGCGGGCAACGCCAGGGTTGAAGACTGAGAGGAGTGTTGTGACAGTCTGCTCGAGCGGCTGGAAGACCTCCACTCGGCAGCTCTCTCTCTCAGCCTGTTGTCAAGACTGATGGTTAACGAAATTAGCTCAGTGAGTCGTTCAGGTTTATCTAAGCGGGCCAGCTCGTCCCGTAGGCCAGGGCTCAGGCTACGGATGAAGATGCTGCAAAGCAAGGCATCCTCCCACCCAACTTCCGCTGCTACCACCTGGATGTCGACAGTGTAATCGGCCACTGACCGACCACCCTGGCGAAGATTTAGCAAACGGGTGGTTAGCACACTATCATGATCTGAATGGTCAAAAACTTCGTGGAAATCATGAACAAACTGGGCGTAGGTTAGGTTGGCGTAGCTGGGCTTCGCCATGATGGCGTAAGCCCATGCTAACGCTTGCCCTTCCAATAGATTTGCCACATAACTGATTCAGCTGTGATCGGAGGGAAAGTCCCCGGGAACCCGTTGAAACACCGTCTCACACTGGAGGATGAAACCCCGAGCCTCCCTGAGCTTCCCACTGAAGCGCATGGGCGTGGGGACCGGTGTGAAATGAGTGAGCGAGCCCGGGCTAGCCTGGCTAGGTGGAGAGCTAACGGGAGCTGGCCTGCTGCTCTGAGCCGGAGGGAACGCCTGCTGTCCTTCCAGATGATCCAACCGGCTGTTTATCTGAACTAATTGGTTCAGTATGACCTGCTGCTGGTGAGTAATTTGACCAACTCAAGCCTCTAAGATGTTTAACTGGTGTGCGAGCCCGCTGTTCGCTGGGTCACTCTGACGGAGCCGTACTGACATATTGTCGGACCCAGGGAACACACACACACAGGCTCAAGTGCAATACAATTATCTTTATTGATTCACCAGCAGGAGTGTGGGTGCATGTATGTGGTATGTGAGTGTATTGTGGGTGAATGAGCTGCAGCCGGGGGTGAGACAGAGCGCCGTACAGCCTGGCAACCCTAGAGATAGAGCCAGACACAAATGTTAGATTCAGCCTTGTAACAGTGAATGGGTAAACTGACAGGGCTTACTTGCAGGTGTTCTGTATGCTGGCGCTGGCTTGGGCTTTGGGCCTCCTTCCAGGGAGACAGCGTCTGCAGAGCGCACCCAGCGAAGAGCTGTGATGCGCGGCATGATGAAGGGAGCGATTCTGCCGCCGCAGGGAAGAGAACCACCGCCAAAGGGATCCACCTGTGCACAGGGGAGAGCCTGGGAGAAAAGGTAAGTTTGATGATGAGCTTACGTGCCAACGGAGAGTCCTTAAGACGATGCGCAGGGCTGAGAGGAATCAGGCGTGTGCGGGACGAAGATTGTAGCAAAGCAGACGGCTCCGTGCCGAAGCCCCAGGCAGAGCGGGCTATATAGCCCGGGATTGATTACCCACAGGTGTGCGCGCAGCTGAAGCAGGTGACGGCCCAGAGTGAGTCATGACAGATATAAGATGATACGCTGTAGTGACCCCCAAAAAAACAAACAAAAAAGAGACAAATTTATGAGGAAAATGTAAATTTACAAGAAACACTTCCAACTCCTAATGGTTAGTGATGTGGGCTGGTGACTGAAGGGTTGCTGGTTCAGTCCCTGGACTGGCAGGATTAGATCTGGGTGGGAAAGATAACATAGCAGTGTTTGCCCCACCCTCCTTAACCCCACTGTGGTGCCCCTGAGCAAAAACCTTAACCCCAACTGCTCCAGTGGAGCTGCTCAGAGGCCACAGGTCAGTCTGTGGTTAGACTGGGCAGCTTCCAGGTGTGAGTGTGACAGTGTAATCACAATGTAAGGTCTCTGGTGCGTTTTGTGACAAATTTCCAGGGGTATCATGAGGTTTCGTATTTTACAAGCCGGCTCCTGAACACAACCGGTGGTGTGGGGAAGTGTGAGCGTGTGTTTGCTTTCCAGTTTAGCACAAAAAAGAAGGGAGAAAAAAGCACAAATACAGAGAGAGGGGTGAGAGGCTGACCGGAAACGGGTCTGAGGTGGCTGCTGCAAGTGATCTCTGTTTTTATCCTTGGCTTGGGTCCACGAGGTAGCCTGACAGCACATGTTTGCCAGCACCGGAGGGGCAGCTGTGCAGACTGGTACAGAGAGGCACATGTAATGGGGCCCAAGACGGCAAGAGGACCGGTAAGAATCTAATTCCAAGAGCTGTGGCTGCTAAGGGAGAGGACCGAAGAGGGAGAGGTGACTGGCGTGAGCACTCCAGACGGGTAAGGGAGACATCAACTGCCTGTGGAGCTGAGTGACCGAGCGAGGGGAGCTTTGTGGCCAACAGGAGCGACAAGTGCAGGACAGATGGGCTTCTGCTGAGCGAGCAGCGGGAAACGGACATTACCCGCCATTTCACAGGGCTATCGTGCAGAAACATGAACTGGAGACCCTGTAAAGCCAGAGACCTCCCGCCATAAAGCAGGTGAAGTCGACCTTTCATGCCTGTGATATGGTTAAGTCAAGACAGGACTAAAGTTAAGTTTCACTTGAAGGGAACTGCCATTATTTTTGCCTAGACTGAAATAAGATTGAAACTGCTGTGAATATATATTTTGTTGTTGCTGTTGTTTTTGTGTGTGTGTTTTCAAGAAACTGGACAGTCAAGAGGTTTTACATTTCTATTAGTTGGTTTCATTATCACTATCAATAAACTATGGTTGGTGCTGCATAAGTTTGTTTGGGTGCTGTTCAGTGCTGAGGGTATTTTTCAGTTATGACTTGTAGACATCACAAAGGGTGAAATTTATAATTCTGTTATAACAGGTGAACACCGAAGCACCTGTTACATGAGCGTGAACAGGGTGTCCTTGAAAAAGAGAGGTTGCCTCTCAATGGACCTCCCCTGTATAAATAAATTAAAAAATAAAAGAAAGAAAGAAAGAAAGAAAGAAGTTGCAAATTCATGAGAAAAAAAAATCGGAAATTTACAAGAAAATGATGGGCATTTTCAAGAAAAAAAAGTCAGAAATTTTTGAGAAAATTTTTTCAAATTTACAAGAAAAAAAGAGACAAATTTATGAGGAAAAAAGGTAAATTTACAAAAACACAAATTTGTTAGAAAAACTTCACAAATTTATGAACAAAAAATGTCAATATACAACACCCACAAGAGAAAAGGAAAAAAAACCCTCACAGGGTGGGTGGCGGGGGAAAGGCCGGGAGGTCTGGAGCAAACTGTAACCACCCCCCACCCCCCCACAGCAAAGTCAAAAACCAACACTGTTAATGGACAAATAAAGTTCAAGGCCCCAAAACCCCCCAAAACACATCGGGTGGTCTACCCAAGTCCATGGGCCACTGAACCGGAACAGTCCATGGGCCCCCAGACAGAGGACTAAGGTGGATCTGGTGGCCTCCCAGAGTCCCTAGGCCACCAGACCATGGGATACGGTGGTTTAGGGGGTCTACCAGAGTTCATGAGGCCCCAAATAGGGAAACAGGATGACTTAGACAGGTGTTGAGGCGCACCGGCCCCAGGTAATGATGATTTGAATGCACTGACATCTACATCAGCTGGTTGGGGCATGCTGACCTCTGCCTCAGACGGTTGGTGCACATCCGGTCCAGATGCCCAGGAATCCTCCTCAGATGCAGTCACCTCAGACAGTGGGGAAGAGGTGCAGGTTGCAGAAGGAGTCACAAAACACAGTCAGCAGAAGCGCTTGGTGGGGAGAGCTCAGAAGCAGATGGACGCTGCAACTGGGTCTCCTCACCAGGAGTAAGACAAGACCTCTCTAAAACAGATAGTAAGAAACCAAAAAAGCGGACTTGCCTTAACTCCTGCTCTACTGCCGGCGAGGACCCCGGTGCTGCTGATGTTGGGATGATGACATTAGGAGGAGCAGTCTTTGCAGGAGCGTGCTCATGAGGCAAAGCAGTCTCTGTAGGAGTGTGCATGTGGGCAGTCTCTACAGGAGCGTGCATGTGAGCAGTCTCTATAGGACCATGCATGTGAGGCGGACAGTCACTGCTGGAGCGTGCACGTGGAGAGGAGCAGTAACAGTGCTTGTGCTCACCTCCACCATGGACCCAGCTGAGGGGGAGACGACCTCAGGGAAACAAGGGTGAGTGGAGGAATGCAGGAGGGAATGACAGCAGGAAAAGCATTTGATGACTCAGCAGCAATAAGCGAAAGCAGCTGAGCTTCCTCACTGAGGGCAAGACAAGACCTCTCACTATGAGATGCAAAAAGATATACTGTACACTGCTCTCTTGTGTCTCGTGAATTCTGAGTTGTTGCTCTGTGCTATTGAGAGATTTTTTTTCATTGTAATCACAATCTGCTTAAAAATAAGCTGTATTTTGATAACGAAGTTTTTTTTCTCCTCCCCCCTTGTGTCGTTCCCTCCCTTCCCCTCCCTTTCTTATCTATCTCTGTTTGATGAGGCGCCTTTATGGCTGCCGTGTCGTTGTGTCGCGCGCATGCGCACCAATGTCAAGTCAAGTTCCTCGTGTGTTTTTTTACATGCTTGGCAATAAAGTTTATTCTGATTCTGATTCTGAAAAAAATAAGAAAATGGTACTTGCCTTGCTTCCAGCTCCGTTGTCACTGAGGCTGCTGCTGCTTTAGAATGTGCCACTGGAGAACCAGATGAATCACTCCGGGTGGCTACGGTGACCGTTTGGTGAAAGCTGTAATGCAGGGGGGAGGAGCTGGAGAGAAAAGCGCCAGGGCCAGAGGACGCTTATCCATCGGCACAGGCTTCGGTAGATGGTGCCCCTGTCTTCAACCCTTGGAGTGGCTGTGGAGCTGGCAGGGCTGGGATTGGAGTTGGAGTGGATACTGAAAGATGGCAAGAAGAAGAGGAAGCCAGAGGCTGGGGACACTTCTTTTTCGGCACACACCTCGAGGACCCAGGTGTGTTCCTCACCATTTCACAGTACATATGGTGGAGGTTAGCAACTGAGACAAACAACCCGCCCAGCTTGGGATAGCTCTGCAGGGTGGGAAATGCCCTTATTATTTCGGCTGTGGGCTCTAAGAATGTCAGGGCTGTCTCTGGTGAACGGGAGGTGTGAGCGTCAGAAACAAGATCTTCAATGGTTTAAACAGCCCACACTTCATCTGCATTCAGTCCAAAACTCCAGTAGTCCGTACCTGCTGAGTCCTGTTCGGGTTGGTTCCAGCTGCAGTCCTCAACTCAGCAGGTGACAAAGAAGAGGGTGGTGGTGGTGGTGGTAAAGTGGGGAGTGGGAGCCCCACAGCCAGGGAAGAGAACACAGGTGTGAGTGAGCCTCCAGGATGTTAGCGGCTGCTCCCAGAAAATCCTCTGCCTCCTCCGGGGAAAGTGAATTGCTAGCTGCGATAATCAAATCCACAGCATGCCAACGGCCCATAGATCTTCCTCCTTCCCTTTTACCCGCTGGGTCTTTCACTGGTGTGGCATTCTTCTGTCACAATGCCCCCTTAGGGGGGAAAGGACAGGACCCAGTTGCTAGGTAAAAGGAAACATCATTTATTATGGGAAAACACAAAACACAGCACATGGCTGGAAAAATAACATAAAGCTGCACAGCAGGATGACAGCAACAAAAACCTGAACCATGAGCAGCTTGAAAGAATAATAAATGCTGTGCCAGACTAAGTAGAAAGATGTAATCCTGATGACAAATAACTGTCATCTACACAGTAGAACCGTCATGATTCCGAGCACAGGTCAGAGCCGTGCTCAGATCTCAAGGTTTTGTTGATTGTTTTCTGCATTTCTTCTTCTTGGGTTATTGTGTATCATTAGCTTTCCTCAGTTTTCTCCTTTTGTGTATTTTGGTTCATGTATTTGTCCTTGATTTTCATTCATCACGGTTTGTGCTTTTATTTTGACAGTCACCCTTGTTTACTTCCTGCTGTCAAACCCTGTTCAGGGCTGTCACACCTGTTAGTGATTGATTGTAATTATTTCTTCACTCATGTACCCACACTTGATCCAATTTGGTTTCTCCCCATCTGCATATTTAAGCTCGCTTGCTTGGTCCATCCCTTGCAGCGACCTTCTCTTTGTTCAGATGGGAATCCTCCGTCTCACCTCCTAGTTTGTTAGTGTGTGCATTCCATGCTCCATTCATCCTTTGTATCCTGCCTCATACTCTGTAAGTTATCCCTCATTGTTTATTTGTGTTCTTTATTATTAAATGTGCAAACTTGCAGCCTGCATTTGATGTCCTCAGTCCTGCCCTGAAAGGGCCGTTTTGACACAAAGCCGCTGCCAGTTAGACTCCAGCAGCTGTGAGTATGCCCTTTTTCTTTTCACCTGTTATTTGTTTCTTACTGGAGGGAGAGTGGACATTATGCCATCAGTGCGCCGGGGCTCTGCCAGCAGAGGGAGGTTGGGGGTTTGAGGTCCCAGTGCGGATGAACAATGGGCAGCTCAGTTCATCCAGGGTTACGTCTCTGAAGGTCTCGCCTCCAGCAGCCCAAAGACAATCCTGCGGAAAGTGGAGGCAGTGGGTGGGATAGTGGAGGCGCATCCCAGGCTGAGGAGGTACCCCAAGTTCGCGGAGTTGTTGACAACTGTCTCCATCCTCCAGTTGTCATTTCACGGGCTGGTTATAGGCTCACCAACTGCTGTACCTGAGACGACGAGGAAGCGTTCCCTGGTACAGACGCCTTCAACCTCTCACCACTTGCCAGTTTCGGGACGTCGACCTTCAGTGCCTCCCTCCATCCCACACCATCCGCCATCTGTTCCTGAGCTGACAAGAGAGCATCTCCTGGAACAGACATGTCCAGCCTCTCGCCGCCGCTCAGCTGCATCCCGTCGGAGGACCACGGCAGCAGCCGCCTGGTTTTTTAGAGTTTTCCTTTATCGGCTGTCTCGTCAGCCTCCTCCTCTTCGTCCACTGCTGCTGTCCCCCTGTCCTTCACGTTGTCACCCCCCCTCCCCCCGCCGCCGCCGCTGAGTATTTGGCAGACAGCATGCCTGCAAGCCTGGCTCATGCATTTTCTATAATGGGGCCCACGCCCGCTGCAGCTTTTGAGAGGAATAATTCTGGGTCATCTGCAGCAGCCACCATCACACCACAGGAATTAAGGCAAGTACATTTTCATTCTCAAACACTTATAGATGAAATGCCTTATCTTATTCCTGGTGGGAGAGCTCAGCAGCAGCTGTACACTTTGGCTGAGCTCTTACCACCTGCTGCTGCAGTCATTCATGTTTCCTCACCTGCTTACCCTGTGTCCTCTCCTGTTTTCCTTGAATGTCCACCTGTTCTGAGAGAGAGCTCCTGGACGACAAAGGGGACTGCAGCCCTGGAAGAGTCCGTTCCATCCCTGCAGCCACGTCCTGGATGGGAGAGGAGCGCCCCCTGTGCTCTGAAGACTGAGCCGACAAGAGAGTGTTCCCTGGCTCATGGGGAGGAGAATCAGCTGCAGATGTCCTCTGCTCCTGAGCTCTCCTCTTCGGGCTCCACTGCTGCCGGTAATGTTCTGGTGTTTTTCTCTTCCTCCTCATCTGAGGTTTCCGAGCCAGGGTTGGAGCACCAGATGACTGGATTCGATACGTCCCAGCCCAATTCACCGGAGTCCTGGACGGCGGTGGAACTGGAGCTCAGGCAAGTTCTCTTTTTTGTTTTCACTATAGCTGTTTTAGAGCGATCATGCTTAGCTCTTGGTAGGGAGGACCAGTTTCAGCTGTCAGCTGCACCTGAGTTCTCCTCGCTGGGCTCCACTGCTGCCAGTGATTCTGATCCAGTATTTGCTCCCTCTCTGTCCGAGCCTTCTCCTGAGGTCACCGAGGTTCCTCCATCTCCACCAGAGGCACCGAGGGTCCTCCATCTTTGCTTGAGGTCATCGAGGGTCCTCCTTCTCTGCCTGAAGTCCCCGTTAGTCAGCCATCCTTTACGCCTGGGTTCCCCACTGATCAGCCATCCTCTTCGTCTGGTTTCCTTGCTGGTCATCCATCATCATTGGGTGTCAACTCCCTGCAGCCACTGACTCTTTCCATCCATGTTGCGGTCCACGGGAGGCACGGGTTCCAACTGTCACCTCCAGGAGGGGCCACATCATGCCCTGTGGCCCATTGGCTCAGGGATGCTGGGAGATCATCCGATAAACTACTCTGTCTGCTTGGGTGGCTCAGGAACTCTGGAAGACCACCTGATTCATTCCATTGGGTGATTTGGTGGTTCTGGAACTCATGCAGACCACCTGAACTGTGTTCCCTTTCACCCAGTATTTCCAGGGTTCCATTGTCACCTTCTCGTAAATGCTAAGATGGTGGTGCGTGCACAACGCGAGGCTCAGCGTCCGATCAGATTTTGGGGATTAGCAGTGTTATTTCTGCTCATTACGGGTATGTTCATTCAGAACAGCTCTGCTTTTACATCTTACACCCGAGATGAGCTTTTGGATATTGGATTACAAAGCAACGATAACGATCTCTTTATCAGCAACCTACGTCTGAATCTACATCTCATCCCGGAGCTCTGGAGAACACCCGACGCTCGGCAGGCTTCCCGGCCGACCGGAAGTGCTCGCAGGTGGCGTAAAGATTGTAAACAAAGGCGGGGTAAGCGCGGTGGGCTAAGAGCTAAGCTAAAGCTAACACCGCACTGGCTATCGCTACCCAGTATTTTCCTTGCTAATGTATGGTCTCTGGCGAGCAAAATGAGTGAACTACGGCTTCGGATCACCAACAATAAGAGACTTATGAACTGCAATATCATGATTTTTACGGAAACATAGCTTCACAGTGGAATACCCGACAATGCTATCGAGCTAGCCGGCCTACACACGCTCCGGGCAGACAGAGCAGCAGATGTCTCCGGTAAGACAAGAGGGGGGGGATTGTGCATTTATATTAACAAGGCTTGGTGCACGAACTCTGTCACTGTTGAAAGACACTGCTCAGCTAACCTGGAGTTTCTCATGGTTAAATGTAGACCTTTCTATCTGCCACGCGAGTTCACTTATACCATCATAACAGCCGCTTACATTTCTCCGGATGCTAATGCTAAGCTTGCTATGAAAGAACTGCATGCAGCTATTAGCAAACAACAAACTGCACACCCAGAGGCAGCATTTATTGTGGCGGGTGATTTTAACCACTCTAACCTCAAGAGAGTGCTTCCTAAATTCTACCAGCATGTCTCCTGTCACACAAGAGGAGACAAAACATTGGACCATGTTTACACCAATATTGTGGGAGCCTACACAGCAACTCCCCTCCCCCACCTAGGTCAGTCTGAGGGGGTTGACTCTGTACTCCAGGAGAAGTTTAGGAACACAGACTGGAGTATGTTCACCTCTCAGGCTACCTGTGGCTCCCACATAAACATCGACTCTTACACCCACTCAGTCCTGGACCATATCAACACCACTATTGACAGTGTCACCACGGAAAGACAGATCACCACGTACCCAAATCAGAAGCCGTGGATGAACAGAGAAGTGCGGCTTCTGCTAAAAGCACGTAACAATGCCTTTAGATCTGGTGATGCACAGGCCTACAGTTCATCCAGGGCAGATCTGAAGAGGGGCATCAAGAAGGCCAAGCACAGCTACAAGCTGAAGGTGGAGGAACATTTTGGGGACTCTGACCCCTGACGCATGTGGCAGGGCATTCAAGCTATCTCTGATTATAAGCCCAGCAACTCCATACCTATAGCCATGACTGTGCCCTTTCTCAATGAGCTAAATGACTTCTATGCTCGTTTTGACAAGGACAATAACGAAAAGAACATCAATTTCCCACCCTCTGATGACCTCCACCACCTCACACTCACCCACACCGACGTCCGTAACGCACTGAGTCATGTCAACGTACGTAAGGCTGCTGGCCCTGACGGCATTCCTGGGCGTGTGCTGAGGGCATGCGCTGAGCAGCTGGCAGGGGTCTTCACAGACATCTTCAATCTGTCCCTGGCCCAGGCCGTGGTACCAGCGTGCTTCAAGACCACTTCAATAGTACCAGTGCCGAAACATTCAACACCATCGTGCCTAAATAACTATCGCCCTGTGGCACTGACGCCCATAGTCATGAAGTGCTTTGAGCGACTGGTCTTGGCACAGCTCCAAAAAGGCCTGCCCCCTACACCAGTTCGCCTACCGAAGCAACAGGAGTACAGAGGATGCGGTTTCTACAGCGCTGCACTATGTACTCTCACACCTGGATAACAAGAACACCTACGCAAGAATGCTGTTTGTTGACTTCAGCTCAGCATTCAACACAGTTATCCCCTCCAAGTTGCTCACTAAACTTGGGGACCTGGGAATCAATACCTCCACCTGCAACTGGATCATGGATTTTCTGACCAACAGATCCCAGCATGTTAGGTCAGGCCCCAACCGTTCTTCCATCATCACACTCAACACTGGTGTACCACAGGGCTGTGTGCTCAGCCCATTCCTCTACTCCCTCTTCACCCATGACTGCAGGCCTATGTATGGATCCAATTCCATCATAAAGTTCGCAGATGACACCACGGTGATTGGACTCATCAGGGACAACGACGAGTCAGATTACAGGGCAGAGGTTGAGCACTTGGCTACTTGGTGCGCTGACAATAACCTGCTCCTTAACACCAGCAAAACCAAGGAGCTCATAGTGGACTACAGGAAGGAGAGGGAAGAGACACATGACCCCATCCATATCAATGGCATAGCTGTTGAACGTGTCCCCAGCTTCAAATTCCTGGGGACCCACATCTCGGAGGACCTGACCTGGTCAGTTAACACCACCAGCCTGATCAAGAAGGCCCATCAGCGCCTCTTCTTCTTGAGGACACTGAAGAAGAACCATCTGTCAACTGACATCCTGGGCAACTTCTACCGCTGCGTGATACAGAGCACCCTGACCAACTGTATCACAGCCTGGTATGGGAGCTGCTCTGTCGCTGACCATAAGGCTCTGCAGCGGGTGGTGAAAACCGCCCAACGCATCACAGGGACTCCACTTCCAATTATAGAGGACGTCTACAGGAAAAGATGTCTGCGCCGGGCACGCAGCATTCTTAGGGACTCCAACCATCCTGCTCATGGACTGTTCCAGCTTCTCCCCTCCAGAAGACACTTCAGAAGCCTTCGGACTAGAACCAGCAGGTTTAGGAACAGTTTCTTTCCAACAGCTGTCACGTTATTGAACTTAGTTCCCCGCTGACTCTCTTACCATCATCTCTTACCATCCTCACCTGTACATAACTGCCCATCTAACTTATTGTACATTATTTGCACATAACAGTACTCTTAACTTTCTGCACTGCTGCATATATTTGCATATATTTGCTTAAATTGCACATACTGTCAGTTACTGTATATACTGCACTGCTGTCCTTTGCACTTCTGATTGGATGCTAAACTGTGTTTCGTTACCTTGTATTCATACATGTGTAATGACAATAAAGTTGAATCTAATCTAATCTAATCTAATAAGGTCAGTATTGTGGGTCATGTGTTTTTGTTGTTGTTGTTGTGTTTCAGTCCCTTCAAGCCTGGATTCCCCCACCACCCTCCCGGGGCTTATCTATCTTTTCTATTCCTGTTGGGGGGGGGGGGGGGGGTATTTTTCATCCCTTTTTTGATGTTACATTGGGGTGTCTTGGAATCCACCTCTTGAGGAAAGGGCACTGTCATGATTCTGAGCACGGGTCAGAGCTGTGCTCAGGTCTCAAGGTTTTGTTGGTCATCTGTATTTGTTCTTCTTCGGTTATTGTGTATTATTAGCTTTCCTCAGTTTTCTCCTTTTGTGTATTTTGGTTCATGTATTTGTTCTTGATTTTAATTCATCACGGTTTGTGCTTTTATTTTGACAGTCACCTTTGTTTACTTCCTGCTGTCAAACCCTGTTCAGGGCTGTCATGCCTGTTAGTGATTGGTTCTAATTATTTCTTCACTCATGTACCCACACCTGATCCAATTTGGTTTCTCCCCATCTGCCTATTTAAGCTTGCTTGCTTGGTTCATTCCTCCCTCCCACGATGTTTATTTGTATTCTTTATTATTAAATGGGCAAACTTGCAGCCTGCATTTGGTGTCCTCAGTCCTGCCCTGAAAGGGCTGTTATGACAAGAACGCAACAAATGGGAGTGAGGCAAATGCAGAATATACAGGCAGGTGGTGATTTAACACAATCAGTAACAGCTGTGAATAATTAACAAGGCAAAGGACAACTAATGAGGAGCAGACGTAACAGAAAGTGCTGTCACCACAAAAAACCTGAAATAATGAGAGAGGCAGGAACACAGATAAAAGTACTAACAATGATAATAATGATAATGAGTCCAAGAAAGAAACAAAGTGTAGACAGGGAACTGCAACCCTGTCTACCAAAAAGAGACAAATTTGAGAAAAAAAATCAAATTTTCAAGAAAAAAAACCAAATTTATGAGGAAAAAAATACAAATTTACAAGAAAAAAGAAACAAATTTATAGAATAGTTAAGTGAATCCCTCCCACAGCATGTGGGACACAAGGTGGTGTATGGGGCAGCAGCTATCTCTGTTTCTCTGACTGTAGGCCACACGGCTACTGTGAGTAGTGAAAGCTACAGTGGGGGGGGGGGGGGTCAGTCCTCTGGTAGCTCTGCGCATCAATTTCCCTTTCCCCATTCAACTATGCTGACCACCAAGCTAGAAGGTGGGAAGTACCATTTTAATATGGTCTTTGGTATAACCCAGCTGGTATTTGAACCCATGGCCTCCCAGTTGTGGGGCAGATGCTCTATCAGCTAGGCCACCAGTCTGGTCAGAATAGAATAGAATAGAATAGAATAGTCTTTATTGTCATTGTACAGTTGTACAGCTCCATGAAACTGTGGCTGCTCCACCAGGCTGCTGTGCAATAAAGTAAGAGAGAAGAATTTGAAATAAAACAGTTCCAGAACACACAATTAACCATAAGACTGAGGTAAAGGTAAATGTAAAAATAACAAATAGCCCATTGGTCTGTACACAGGTACAGTAGTGGCTTCACAGGTGGAACTATGTACATAAGAGTGCGGAACACATAATTGAGTAAAATGGCCCAAGGATTATGGAAAATATGTACAGTAGTGGTTTCATTGATGAGTCAATATACATGAAAGTGAGGAGTGCAAAGACAGGTGAGTTATAGAGATAATGGTGGCTAAACTGTCATCTCTGCTGGAGTCCGAGTTCCACCCTATGCAGGACATACTGAACGCACTGAGGAGCTCATTTAGCAGCAGACTACATCATCCCAGGTGCACAACCGAGAGGTTTCGCAGGTCCTTCCTACCAACGGCTGTCAGACTGTACAACCTAAGCAGGGCTGCTCGCAGAGATAGCAAAAAGACGTAACAAACTAATAGTTTTTTGAATGCAAAAGATGCAATAGACTTACACAATGGTCCCCTCCGGCATACAACTAGGAACATACCGGTCGCTATGGAGGGTGAGAATATGTATGGGCACATAATCATACCATGTAGGATAACTAAGTAGACGGTTATGCTGTTTCATTCCATCTAGCTACAATGCTCAGCACTGTGTGTGTTTATATATTTACATATTTATTCCATCTAGTTACAATGCTCAGCACTGGGTGTGTTTATATATTTATATATCTACATATTATTCCATCTAGCTACATTGCTCCGCACTGTGTGTGTTTATATACTTGCATATTTATTCCACCTAGCTGCAATGCTCCGTACTGTGGGTGTTTATATATTTACATATTTATTCCATCTAGCTACAATGCTCTGCACTGTGTGTTCATATATTCATATATTTATTCCATCCAGCTACAATGCTCTGCACTGTGTGTCTGTGTGTGTGTGTGTATATATATATATTTTATAGTAATACGTACATATGTATATTAGCTGCTCTTGCTTGCTTGTTTTTTTCTTGCCTTCTGATTGTTGCTCTGAGTGTTGCTATCCCTGTGCTGTTGCAATCCTGGAATTTCCCCGTTGTGGGACTAATAAAGGCTTATCTTATCTTATCTTAATGAAAAGGTCCTCAGTTCTGTGCATGTGAGCATTGAGAGGGAGGGGGTTGGGGCCTCTGACTGTCTGCAGGTCAGATGGGCCAGGGGAAGAAACTGTCAGTCTGGAGGTGTGGGACCTGATCGATCTGAACCGTCATCCAGAGGGAAGCAGGTCGAACAGGTGGTGTGCAGGGTGTGAGGGGTCTCCTGTGGTGACCTTGGTCCTTCTGAGGCAGGAGGATCTGGAGATGTCCTCCAGGGAGGGCAGAGGGCTGCCGATGATTTTTTGGGCGGTGTTGATGACCCTCAGCCTTCCTGTTCTTGGCCGTGCAGAGGGTCATACGTACCATGGTGTACCACACACCCAGACAGCAGGTGAGCAGCGGTAGAAGACCAGCAGCTTGTGGTCCAGGTTGTTCTTCCTCAGGACATGGAGGAAGTGCAGCCGCTGCTGGGCTTTCTTCACCAGGCCTTGGTGTTGACAGTCCAGGAGAGGTCAGAGGAGATGTGGGTGCCCAGGAACCTGAAGGTGGGGACGTTTTCCACACGGCGGACATTTATGAGGGGGGGGGGGGGGGGTCCTGTCTGTTCTTCCTGAAGTCCACAATGAGTTCTTTGGTTTTTGGACATTCAGTTTCAGGTTGTTTGCTTGGCACCACAGCAGCAGATTCTCCACCTCCGTCCTGTACGCCTTCTCATCATCGTCTGTGACAACATGATGAGGTAATAAATGCAAATTTACAAGAAAAAAAAGAGACAAGATTATGAAGAAAAAATGGTAATTTACATGAATAAAGACATTTATGAGGAAAAAAGAGAAGAGACAAATTTATGAGGAAAAAAATGCAAATTTACAAGAAAAAAATGGAGCATTTTTGGAAAAAGTCACAAATTTATAAGAAAAGGAAAAATGCAAATTTACAAGAACAAAAATGAGCATTTTCAAGGAAAAAGTCACAATATGAGAAAAAAAAAGCAAATTTACAGAAAAACGAGAGAAATGACTGCGGTAAATGTTGTAGATTTATGAGAAGAGCTGATGGAGAGACAGCAGGGCAGCTGATCCAGGGGCCAGCCTGGTGGCTCCGGGAGGAGTCCTGCTGCCGGTGTGGACGCGGTCCCTGACACGTCCGTCTGTGGACCCCCCCATAAAGGTTAAGACAAAAAATCAAAGAATTCATGAGAAAAACACTGGACATTTATGAGGAAAACGAGGCTCGTTTTGTGGACAAAGTCAGACGTTAATGAGCAAATGTCTGCCGTGCTTCACACGGACGGACGCGTGCGCGTCACTCAGACGTGTGTGGGCATGTCAAGGCTTTGGGCTGTGACGTCATTCCGCCCTTCACGCTGACCTGGAACGCAGCGGCGGACCCGGTCAAAGGCTGCTGACCTGCTTCACCGAGCCTGGTTCTCCGGTGAAGGTTCGGTCCAGAACCGCGGCACAGGCCGGCGTCCTGAGGCGGAGCTTCGGTGAGGCGGCTCCCGTCCAGGGCGGGAGAGCCGGTACACTTCCGCGTTACTTCCGGGTTGAAGCACCTAGACCTTCCAGCGGAGCGGACGGCTTCAGCCGCGCAGCCTGTACTAGTGGACCTTTGACACAGCGGAGACCACAGCACGGTTCCTAGACTGAGGACAGGTCGGGAGGAAGGTTCTGGAGGGATGTCTGAGCACCGAGGAGAGGAGAACCCGGAGCAGGAGCCGCGGGGCGCCGAGGGAGGACAAGGTGAGAGGACCCGTCAGAGCCGGGACACCGACCGGGTCCGTAGGTCACTTTAAACGCGGAACAGGTGGAAGAAATAGTCCGGTTGGGCTAAGAGTGGGTCACACCTTCTAGCACAGTCGATGATCCGATGGACCGGCTGGTTCTGAGGCGTTCTCAGCCAGCCGGCCTACCTGCCCCGGTACCGCGGTGTTCTGGAAGAGACACAGGGCTGGGAAAGTTCCACAGGTTCTCCTACAAGAGCCGGTACCACCGCAGTACAACACTGACCAGGGAGAAGGTTGGTCTCAGTCAGAACCATAAACGTGCCAGAAGGTTCTACAGACGTGTTCTTTAAGTTCTGGCATTCTGTCCATCAGCAGATCTCCACAGGTTCTGTCCTGAAGTCTCAGTGTAATATGCAATTCTGAACAGACACAGGGTCCGGGACCAAGTCTGGGGTCCAGGTCCAAGAACCTGTGTGGACCCCGCATCCTGATCATTGTGCTGTTTGGTTTTCAGGTCAGACCGCTGCCCGCTCACACGTGGCTTCATTAGCAGTCACACTTCCGCCGCGTGCTGTCCATGTTTGATTCTGGACCAGAACTCTGACTGGACCAGAACTCTGACTGGACCGGCACCGATACGCCCGTAGCCCCACTCTGATCTTGAGTGCAGCGGGCTGGGCGGGGCCAAAGCGTCCTCCTCCCAGGACGGCCTGCTGCCGGAACCCACACAGCGCCACAGGAGCTTCTGGAAAGAACGGCCCACAGCATGTCCATGTGGGCCCGCCACGCCTTCTCTGGGCTGTCTCATGGGTCCATGTGGGTCTGTCCATGGCTTCCATGTTGGGCCCACATGGACTTGATCTGGTTACCCATTTTCAACTTTTCTCACAAATTTGCTTTTTTCTTCTAAATTTGTGACTTTTTTCTATAAATTTGAGACATTTTCTTGAAAATTTGAAACTTTCTCATAAATTTGCAGCTTTTTTCTTGTAAATTTGCAAAAAACAATTTGGTGCAAGTTTCATTTTTTTCAAGTAATTCTTCATTTTTTCTTGTAAATTTGCAACTTTTTTGCTAATTTCCCCTTTTTCTCATAAGTTTGCTATTTTCTTGTAAATTTGTGACTTTTTCGATAAATTTGAGACATTTTTCTTTAAAATTTGAAACTTTCTCATAAATTTGTAACTTTTTTCTTCTAATTTTCAGTTTATTTACTCATATATTTGATACTTTTTTGTTAATTTGCAATGTTTTCTAAATTTTTCCAGTAAATTTACAAAAAAAATTCTCGTATATTTGTAACTTTTTACATTTTTTTTTCAAGTAAATTTGCAACTTTTTTCTAGTAAATTTGGTGCCATTTTTTGTTAATTTGCCTCTTTTTCCTTATAAATTTTGAGAATTTTTATATCATAAATTTGTGACTTTTTTCTCATAACTTTGTGCAGAATGGAGGGGTGGGTCTGGGGGTGAATTTGGGTGTTCCCTCAAACCCATACAGAGAGCAGAGCTGCAGCGACTGATGTGGTCCACACACCTGCCTGCACGAAACTCCGTCACACAGGAATGACGAGCACTTTTCCCTCCTCTGTAAGCGTGCACGGCAGGGACACACACACCTGCACCAGTGGAGCCCGTGGAGGGACGTGGGCCTTTCTCTTCACCTCTCCTGTGCAGTTTGTCGTCGTTTTGGAAACATTCAGGACATCTATAGAGAGACCAGGAAATGTAAGTCAGGAGTGTTAATGTTTGACTTTCCTGTCTGTTCCAGACGTCATTGATGATCCCATCTTGGAGCAGGGAGCAGTAGTCTTTAGAGGGTAAGTGTTGGCATGGTCCCGTGTTATTTTAATAAAATACTACAATCTGTTGTGGTCCAGCAAAGAAATCATACTTTGAGATATCACAAAAATCATTTACAGCCCCGAGTACAATATCTGCTACAACTACCCTAATAAGTAGAGCCTCATTATTATTACCTGGCATGAAGGGGACATAGATGGAAGTCCATATTCTTGTTCCATCATCGACATTTGGTCCGGTTTGGATTCACACCACTCCTTTTCCAGGCGAACTAAACCCCCTTTATGTGAAGTACCTACAGTGGTGTGAAAAAGTGTTTGCCCTCTTGCTGATTGCTCTTTTTTTGTATGCTTGTCACACTTAAATGTTTCAGGTCATCAAACAGATTTAAATATTAGACAAAGATAACACAAGTAAACACAAAATGCAGTTTTTAAATGAAGGTGTTTATTATTAAGGGGAAAAAAATCCAAACCTACATGGCTCTTTGTGAAAAAGTGATCGCCCCCTAAACCTAATAACTGGTTGGGCCACCCTTAGCAGCAACAACTGCAATCAAGCGCTTGCGATAACTGGCAATGAGTCTTTTGCAACACTGTGGAGAAATTCTGACCCACTCATCTTTGCAGAATTGTTGTAATTCAGCCACATTAGAGGGTTTTCCAGCATGAACTGCCTTTTTAAAGTCATGCCGCAGCATCTCAATCAGATTCAGGTCAGGACTTAAACGAGGCCACACCAAAGTCTTCATTTTGTGTTTCTTAAGCCCTTCAGAGGTGGACTTGCTGGTGTGTTTTGGATCATTGTCCTGCTGCAGAACCCAAGTGCGCTTCAGCTTGAGGTCACAAACAGATGGCTGGACATTCTCCTTCAGGATTTTATGGTAGACAGCAGAATTCATGGTTCCACTTACCACAGCAAGTCTTCCAGGTCCTGAAGCAGCAAAACAGCCCCAGACCATCACACTACCACCACCATATTTTACTGCTGGTATGATCTTCCTTTTCTGAAATGCTGTGTTACTTTTATGCCAGATGTAATGGGACACACACCTTCCAAAAAGTTCAATTTTTTCTCGTCAGTCCACAGAGTATTTTCCCAAAAGTCTTGGGGATCATCAAGATGTTTTCTGGCAAAACTGAGATGAATCTTTATGTTCTTTTTGTTCAGCAGTGGTTTTCGTCTTGGAACTCTGCCATGCAGGCTATTTTTGCCCAGTCTCTTTCATGGTGAAGTCATAAAACACTGACCTTAACTGAGGCAAGTGAGGCCTGCAGTTATTTGGATGTTGTTGTCGGGTCTTTTGTGACCTCTTAGATGAGTCGTCGCTGCGCTCTTGGGGTAATTTTGGTCTGCCGGCCACTCCTGGGAAGGTTCACCACTGTTCCATGTTTTCGCCATTTGTGTATAATGGCTCTCACTTTGGTTCACTGGAGTCCCAAAGCTTTAGAAATGGCTTTATAACCTTCTCCAGACTGATAGATCTCAATTACTTTGTTTCTCATTTGTTCCTGAATTTCTTTGGATCACAGTATGGTGTCTAGCTTTTGAGGATCTTTTGATCTACTTCACTTTGTCAGGCAGGTCCTATTTACAGTAAGTGATTTCTTGATTGAGATCAGGTGTGGCAGTAATCAGGCCTGGGTGTGGCTAGAGAAACTGAACTCAACTTTCTGAAGATGTGATAAACCACAGTTAATTTATGTTTTAACGGGGGTGGAGGGGGGCAATCAATTTTTCACACAGGGCCATGTAGATTTGGATTTTTTTTTTAACCCTTAATAATAAACACCATTTAAAAATTGCATTTTGTGTTTACTTGTTTGATCTTTGTCTAATATTTAAATTTGTTTGATGATCTGAAACATTTTAAGTGTGACAAACATACAAAAAAATAAGAAATCAGGAAGGGTGCAAACACTTTTTCACACGACTGTACATCAGGTTGTCATGACAACATTTGTGTTGTTAGGTGAGGCTGCAGTAGTTAGTAAACATGCTACTGACCCTCCAAGGTGTTTTCTGCAGCTCTGGACACATCAATAACCACATTTTAAGTAGAAACTGGTTCAGACTCCATCATGTTAGTGGGTGAACTAGTTTAGTCATTCATCCATCCACATTTGTAAGATGGCAAAAAGAAAAACTTCTCTCAAGTGAAAAAATGATAAGTACTGTTGTGTGACTACTTCAAAACTGTCTTTAAAGGCAGAAGAACCAAGGGTGGAATGAGCTCTGTGATGTGCAACAGTTTGATGTGAACTCCACCTGAGGGTTACAATTCAAATCTATAAAGCTATAAAACAGACTTAAAGCGTACCTGTGGTGGTCGTGAAGACGCATTTGACTTGAAAACATTATGAAAAAGTATTTCTTATTTTGGTAAATAATGTTTGCCAGCCATATACCACCAGACATATATTCAAATAGGACCTTGGCCATGGGCAGCCAATGAAAACTGTGGGCGCAGCCATGACACATGCGGATGTGACGTCACTTCGTTGATACTCAACAGTCAATGCTCCGCCTGTATGAGAGACTAGGGTGCTGTTGTGAGGGTTTTTATTCTATTATGGCTGAATTGTTGGACTCTGAGGAAGAATTTGTCCAACATGGCTACAGGTTTGAGCCAGAAAGGTCTTCTGAGGGTTAAAGTGACGAAGTGGTCCTCACACACAACGCAGTTTCGTCTGAAATTATTCGTCTGTGCCCTGTTTCCGCTCCGATCTTCTGACAAGGTGAGCTGGCTTTGGGTACACAAAAAAAGTCTTTCTTTGTTTTTTTCGCTTATTATTCAGACATCCAAAGGCTTTACATTCTGCCATGTTGCGATATCCATATCGCATTGTATGTTTTTGTTTTTACAAGAGCACCGAGTGTCTGCTGCTCTGTATAATATCCCCGAAGCCGCTGCACATCCGGGTACTCAGATCGCTGTTTTATAAACATCGTCTTTGTACGAGCTGAGATCAGAAAAGACGGCTCGCTGAATTTAAACATTTATTTATTTATTTTCTACTCGTTTTAGTTCTGCATTTAATATGAACCCTGAGTTTGAAATAAACGTTTGAATTTGAATATCCCCGAAGCCGCTCCACATCCGGGTACTCGAGGCTCAGCCAATACTGATCCAGATCGCGGTGTCAACGAAATTACATCACAGGAAGCGTCCTGGAAGTCCCTGTAGCCGCTAGTATGGCTGTACCCATGTTTTGCTGACATAGCTGAACCAGCAGATCAGCAATGGATTTATATCAAATTGCCTTAAACTTGAATTTTACCTTGAAATTGAACTAGAAAGTGAGCCAGGGGCTCAATATAATATCTTTTTTTGCACGACCACCACAGGTACACTTTAAAACCAGAAGTTAGCATCCGCTGTATAAAAAGACAACCTATTTTTCTCACTGTCTGACATGCAACTTGTTTGCTGTAAGTTACGACCTGTGTCAGTGGAGGAAGAGAAGAGGTCCTGGGCCTTCATGTACAAAGATGTGCATGGATTTCCTTCTGAAAGATGGTGTACGTTTAAATCCAGAAAACGGCGCAAGCAAAAATCCAGATCTGTGAAACCGTCCATGCGCAGGAATCCAAACACATTTCCTTTGTACATTCCAATCTGCTTGAAATTGAACGCACGTGAGGAAATACCGGACTCCTCCCTTGACACGCCTCCATTTGAATGTGCAATTAGATGCAACTAGATATATACAAGCCCAACACGTTTAATTCTCCTGTATCCACTATCAAAAATAATGGATTTAATGGAATGTCACGGAATGTCAGTTGGAGGTGCTTCTGAATGAGGAAGAGGCACGTAAAAACATTTTGTTTGGCACACTGTCCTCCGGCATTAGTGCTGGATACAGGTAATTCAATAGCCTGCTCACAGCCCTATAAGATTAGTTTATCGTTTCCTTTATTCAGACAGGGATAAGAAGATATTTATTTAACTTTGACGTGTTTTGACTGACGTCTGCAGTCGTCCTCAGAAGCGTCAGCTGATCACTGTGATTTAGAGTGTGTATAGCTCAGTGGTTACAGTGCCAGATTTCAAAGCAGAAGATTCCAGGTACAAGACCAGCTGCGATCTCTTTTAGGGACCACAATGGAAATAAGTGTGCGCACCTTCTTGTGTCATCCTATTGTTTTTAAATGTATGTTGTATCTTTTATACAATGTGATTTTACATGATGAATCAATCATATTCATCATGTAATCATATTACAGAATTTGTGACCAGCTGGGTGGATCAGCTGGTTGAATTAAAGGAAAACAGTCACGAAAAACAAGACAATATGATCCTATTTAGTGGGTAGCCATGGTCACCTGTCAGTTGAAAGCAGATCATATTAGACTCGGCAAGTACATACAGTTAGGCCCAAAAATATTTGGACAGTGACACAAGTTTTGTTATTTTAGCTGTTTACGAAAACATATTCAGGATACAATTATATAATCAATATGGGCTTAAAGTGCAGAATCTCAGCTGTAATTTGAGAGTATTCACATCCAAATTGGAGCAAGGAGTTTAGGAATTACAGCTCTTTAATACGTAGCCGCCTCTTTTTCAAGGGACCAAAAGTAATTGGACAATTGACTCAGAAGGCTGCAAAAAAAAAAAAACAAAACACAAAAAACTAACAAGGCTGCATGGGCTCTTCCCTCGTTAACCTGTCATCAATTAAGCAGTTAAAAGGTCTGGAGTTGATTCCAGGTGTGGCGTTTGCATTTGGAAGCTGTTGCTGTGAACACACAACATGCGGTCAAAGGAGCTCTCAATGGAGGTGAAACAGACCATCCTGAGGCTGAAAAAAAAAGAAGAAATCCATCAGAGAGACAGCAGAAATGTTAGGAGTGGCCAGATCAACAGTTTGGTACATTCTGAGAAAAAAAGAGTGCACTGATGAGCTTGGGAACTCAAAAAGGCCTGGACATCCACGGAAGACAACAGTGGTGGATGATCACAGAATCCTTTCCATGGTGAAGAACAACCCCTTCACAACATCCACTCAAGTGAAGAACACTTTCCAGGAAGTAGGTGTATCAGTATCTAAGTCTACCATAAAGAGAAGACTTCATGAGAGTAAATACAAAGGATTCACCACAAGGTGCAAACCATGAATCAGCCTCAAAAATAGAAAGGCCAGAATTGACTTTGCCAAAAAACACCTGAAGAAGCCAGCCCAGTTCTGGAACAGCATTCTTTGGACAGATGAGAGTAAAATCAACCTGTACCAGAATGATGGGAAGAAGAAAGTTTGGAGAAGAATTGGAACAGCTCATGATCCAAAGCACACCACATCTTCTGTAAAACATGGTGGAGGCAGTGTGATGGCATGGGCATGCATGGCTTCCAATGGCACTGGGTCACTTGTGTTTATTGATGATGTGACAAAAGACAGAAGCAGCCGGATGAATTCTGAAGTGTATAGGGATACATCGCCATCCAAGATGGCGCCGCGGATGGCAGCCACTGGCTTCTGCTCTCTGATGTTTTTGATAATTTTGTGTGTTTTTTTTGGACTTCTGCTCTTCTGTCCGAGTCACCTATTCAAGGGAGGAACTACTTTCACTCAGACTACCTCCCAATGCAACTTCTCCGCCAGTTGCTGCTGCTGATCTGAAGTTTTTTCAGTCGATCTTAGCTGTGGGAGCAGCGGCTATTGGCGCTGGCCGGAAACGAAGGCGGCGTGGTAAACGTGCCGGTGCGCTAGTCAGGCTGAAGAAACGAGGATTTCGCACGCCGCTCCCATCGATCCATCTGGCAAATATCCGCTGTTTGGCGAACAAAATGGATGAACTGCTGCTCCTGACTCCTAACTCTGCTTCTGTCTGGAGAGGCCTGCAGAATATCACCAACTACAGGAGACCATCCCCCCACCCTGTGGAAAACCTCCAGCTGGCTAACGACCTAAACAGCTTTTACTGCAGGTTTGAAAAGAACCTACAGTTCTCACCTCCCACCCACACAAAAGGATTATCTGCAGCCCCAGGAACTCCATCCCTCCTCCACTCTGACCTCCCACCAGCACTAACGATCTGTGAAGAGGAGGTGCGCCGGGTCTTTCAGAGACAAAAGATCAAGAAGGCTGCAGGACCTGATGGTGTGTCTCCATCCTGCCTGAGAGTCTGCTCCAACGAGTTGGCCCCCATCTTCACCCGGATCTTTAACAGATCACTGGAGCTGCGTGAAGTGCCTTCCTGCTTCAAACGCTCCATCATCATTCCAGTTCCCAAGAAACCCTCTGTTACAGGATTAAACGACTACAGACCTGTTGCCCTGACCTCTGTGGTCATGAAATCCTTGGAGAGATTGGTGCTGAACCACCTGAAGGTCATCACAGGCCCCCTGATGGACCCACTGCAGTTTGCCTACCGGTCAAACAGGTCAGTGGATGATGCAGTGAACATGGGACTACACTACATCCTGCAACACCTCGACTCCCCAGGGACATACGCCAGGATCCTGTTTGTCGACTTCAGCTCAGCGTTCAACACCATCATCCCAGGCATTCTTCATCAGAAACTCCTCCAGCTCAAGGTGCCCCCCTCCACCTGCCAGTGGATCTCCAGCTTTCTGACTGACAGGTGGCAACAGGTGAAGCTAGGGAGATTTACATCCAGCTCCCGAAAAATTAGTACTGGCGCCCCCCAAGGATGTGTCCTTTCCCCACTGCTCTTCTCCCTCTACTCCAACGACTGCACCTCAGAGGACCCTTCGGTGAAGCTCCTGAAGTTTGCGGACGACACCACAGTCATCGGTTTGATCCGGGATGATGATGAGTCTGCATACAGGCGGGAGGTGGAGCAGCTGATCCTCTGGTGCAGCCAGAACCATCTTGAACTTAACCCAGCCAAAACGGTGGAGATGACTGTGGATTTCAGGCGACACCCCCCTTCATTCCCCCCACTCACCATCCTCAACAGCACAGTGTTCACTGTGGACTCCTTCAAGTTTCTGGGTACCACAATCTCCCGGAACCTGAAGTGGTCCTCCCATATAGACACTGTCCGGAAAAAGGCCCAGCAGAGGTTGTTTTTTCTGCGTCAGCTCAAGAAGTTTGATTTGCCTCAGGAGCTGCTGGTTGTCTTCTACACCGCCATCATCCAATCTGTCCTCTGCTTTTCCATCACTGTCTGGTCTGGATCTGCCACTAAACAGGACAAGACCAGACTGCAGCGGATCATTAAGTCTGCGGAGAGGATCATTGGTACTGACCTACCCTCCATTGAGAACTTATATCGGTCCATAACCAGGAAATGGGCGGGGAACATCTGTGCTGACCCATCACACCCCGGCCACAAACTGTTTGAACTTCTATCTTCTGGTCGTCGTTACAGATCACTGAAGGTCAAAACCACCCGTCACAGGAACAGTTTCTTTCCTCAAGCCATCTCTCTGATGAACTCCTAACATTCACCTAGTCCTACCTGTTGCTGTACTCATGACTTTTCATCCATTCTTACATTGCACATAACTCTCACACTGCTTTTTACTTCATTCACATTATATCACTGAATCTGAGTTCACATTGAAATACTGTGTGACTGTATATTTTTTCATATATTTCTGCAAAGTGTGGTTAGTCTGAGTAAATAACTGCATATATTCCTGTATATATTTGCATCCTTTTATAGAAACATGGACAGACTGTAATTTACTGGACATACTCTGTTGTCATTGAATCCTTATTTAAATCCTCCACCTGAACAATGAGAGCAAGATTTTAGCCAAAGTCAAATTCCTTGTATGTGTTGTGCATACTTGGCCAATAAAGCTGATTCGGATTCTGATTCTGATATACTTTCTGCTCAGATTCAGCCAAATGCAGCACAGTTGATTGGACAGAGCTTCAACAATGATCCAAAACATACTGCAAAAGCAATCCAGGAGTTTTTTAAAGCAAAGAAGTGGAATATTCTGCAATGGCTGAGTCATTCACCAGATCTCAACCCAATCGAGCATGCATTTCACTTGCTCAAGACAAAACTTAAGGCAGAAAGACCCACAAACAAGCAACAACTGAAGACAGCTGCAGTAAAGGCCTGGCAAAGCATCACAAAGGAGGAAACCCAGCGTTTGGTGATGTCCATGGGTTCCAGACTTCAGGCAGTCATTGCCGGCAAAGGATTCTCAACAAAATATTGAAAAGTAACATTTTACTTAGGGTTATGTTTATTTGTCCAATTACTTTTGAGCCCCTGAAATGAGGAGCGTTTGTATAAAAATAGCTACAATTCCTTAATGTTTAAGCATATATTTTTGTTCAACCCCTTGAATTAAACCTTAAAGTCTGCACTTCAATTCCATTGTAGTTGTTTCATTTCAAATCCAATGTGGTGGCATGCAGAGCCCAAATCATGAAGATTGTGTCACTGTCCAAATATTTCTGGGCTTAACTGTATATTATGACCAAAATGCAAAACTCATCCTTTATAGTTACGTATATACAACTTACATGGATTACACACACTGCGAAGTGAATGACGTGCGCCGGGGAACGGGTGACACTGTTGCATTTCAAACTTGACGCATGTGTTTATTGACATAACTACTGTACACAGAGTCAATTGTTGGCTTGGTACAATGCTGTGAAACTGTAGTTTAAACTTCAAAAAAAAGTCACTCAAATCACTGAGTTGTAATGAAGCCTTGAAAGCAGGGTGATATTTGGGGTGCACAGGTGCGTTCCACAAGGACTGCCCTTGGAAACCTAAACCAGCTGACAAGCCAGTCATCATCCTGAGCCAGAAAATCTTCTGTCTCTAAAATACCCTTTCTCCTCTCACTACGCCATTTGCAAGATTCTGTAATCTTCTATTGTTAGAGGCATTTTCTGCACTTCTTTGCGCTTGCTTTTATATCCACTCATCTAACTGCGCACACTTGGATGTTTAGTCATCATGTGTCTGATGTGTACAACAATTTTCATGTCATTATCAGTCTCCTAACATGATCTCTAAGTGTCGCCAACAGACCAATAACAGTAGAAACGTACGTACAGTGGGGCAAAAAAGTATTTAGTCAGCCGCCAATTGTGCAAGTTCTCCCACTTACAAGATGAGAGAGGTCTCCAATTTTCATCATAGGTATACCTCAACTATGAGAGACAAAATGAGAAAAAAAATCCAGAAAATCACATTGTCTGATTTTTAAAGAATTTATTAGCAAATTATGGTGGAAAATAAGTATTTGGTCATCTACAAACAAGAAAGATTTCTGGCTCTCACAGACCTGTAACTTCTTTAAGAGGCTCCTCTGTCCTCCACTCGTTACCTGTATTAGTGGCACCTGTTTGAACTCGTTATCAGTATAAAAGACACCTGTCCACAACCTCAAACAGTCAGACTCCAACCTCCACTATGGCCAAGACCAAAGAGCTGTCAAAGGACACCAGAAACAAAATTGTAGACCTGCACCAGGCTGGGAAGACTGAATCTGCAATAGGTAAGCAGCTTGGTGTGAAGAAATCAACTATGGGAGCAATTATTATAAAATGGAAGACATACAAGACCACTGATAATCTCCCTCGATCTGGGGCTCCACGCAAGAGCTAACCCTGTGGGGTCAAAATGATCACGAGAACAGTGAGCAGAAATCCCAGAACCACACAGGGGGACCTAGTGAATGACCTGCAGAGAGCTAGGACCAAAGTAACAAAGGCTACCATCAGTAACACACTACGCCGCCAGGGAGTCAAATCCTGCAGTGACAGACGTGTCCCCCTGCTTAAGCCAGTACATGTCCAGGCCCGTCTGAAGTTTGCTAGAGAGCATTTGGATGATCCAGAAGAGGATTGGGAGAATGTCATATGGTCAGATGAAACCAAAATAGAACTTTATTGTAAAAACTCAACTTGTTGTGTTTGGAGGAGAAAGAACACCATACCTACTGTGAAGCATGGGGGTGGAAACATCATGCTTTGGGGCTGTTTTTCTGCAAAGGGACCAGGACGACTGATCCGTGTAAAGGAAAGAATGAATGGGGCCATGTATCGTGAGATTTTGAGTGAAAACCTCCTTCCATCAGCAAGGGCATTGAAGATGAAACGTGGCTGGGTCTTTCAGCATGACAGTGATCCCAAACACACCGCCCGGGCAACGAAGGAGTGGCTTCGTAAGAAGCATTTCAAGGTCCTGGAGTGGCCTAGCCAGTCTCCAGATCTCAACCCCATAGAAAATCTTTGGAAGGAGTTGAAAGTCCATGTTGCCCAGCAACAGCCCCAAAACATCACTGCTCTAGAGGAGATCTGCATGGAGGAATGGGCCAAAATACCAGCATCAGTGTGTGAAAACCTTGTGAAGACTTAAAGAAAACGTTTGACCTTTGTCATTGCCAACAAAGGTTATATAACAAAGTATTGAGATGAACTTTTGTTATTGACCAAATACTTATTTTACCGAGGAATTTACCAATTAATTCATTAAAAATCCTTCAATGTGATTTTGTGGATTTTTTTTTTCTCATTTTGTCTCTCATAGTTGAGGTATACCTATGATGAAAACTGGAGACCTCTCTCATCTTTTAAGTGGGAGAACTTGCACAATTGGTGGCAGACTAAATACTTTTTTGCCCCACTGTAATTGTGTGTCATCTGCATAACAATGAAAATGTATACAGTGCTTTCTAATAATGTTGCCTAACGGAAGCATATATAAACTAAAAAGAGTAGGGCCTAGCACAGATCCATGTGGAACTCTATGACCGAGCTTTGAGTTGAAAGAAAACTCATTATTGACATGAACAAACTGGAACCTATCAGATAAATAAGATCTAAACCACTGCAACAAAGTTCCATTAAGTCCAACATAGTGTTCTAATCTATCAAGTAGAATATTATGATCGATAGTATCAATAGCTGCAGTAAGGCTTAAAAGTACAAGTACAGAAACCAGTCCATTATTAGATGCGATGAGGAGGTCGTTAGTGACCTTCGCTAAGGCTGTTTCAGTACTATGATGGATTCTAAACCCAGATTGAAACTCTTCAAGTAAACCATTTCCCTGCAGGTGGTCAAATAATTGCGTAGCAGCAACTCTTTCTAAGATTTTTGAAATGAAAGGGAGATTAGAGATTGGTCTATAGTTTGCTAAAGCTCCTGGATCCAGCGTTGGCTTTTTGAGTAAGGGCTTAATTACAGCCACTTTAAAAGCCTGCGGTACATGGCCTAAAGTTAATGAAGAATTGATTATATGAAGAATAGAGCTACCAATAAGTGGGAAGACTTCTTTAAATAACCTGGTAGGAATAGGGTCTAAAAGGCAAGTTGAAGGCTTGGATGAGCAAACTATTTTGTCTAACTCTAAAAGGTCAATTGGAGTAAACTCATCAAGACATCAGTTGAAGGAGTTGTAGTAGTTACTGTATTTAAGTTAACGGTGGGAAGAATCTGACTGATTTTATCTCTGATGGATGAAATTTTATTATTGAAAAAGTTCATAAAGTCCTGACTAGTAAGCTCTAAGGGAATGCTAGGATTGACAGAGTCCTGACTCTTTGTCAACCTGGCTACAGTGCTGAAAAGAAACCTGGGATTATTCTTGTTCTCTTCTATTAAAGGAGAATAATAACTTGTTCAAGCTTTTCTAAGAGATTTTTTAGAAATTAAAAGATGATTTCTCCAAGCTAAATAGATTTCATCTAAATTAGTGGAGCGCCATTTTCTTTCTAATTGATGAGTCTTCTGTTTTAAGCTACGAGTTTCTGTGTTGAACCAAGGAGTTAGAAATCTCTGATTAGACTTTTTCTTTTTTTAAGGGGGCCACCAAGTCTAGAGCCTGATGCAGAGAAGCTGAAACACTATCCACCATGTTATCAATTACAGAAGGAGCAAGCTGTCTATAGCTTATTTCCGTTGTGTTGACACATGGCATTGAGGAAACATCCATCCATCTTCTTCTGCTTAATCCTTTTTGGGTCGCGGGGGGCTGGAGCCTATCCCAGCATCTTTGGGCGAGAGGCAGGGTACACCCTGGACAGATCGCCAGTCCATCGCAGGGCCAACACAGAGAGACAGACAACCATTCACTCTCACAGTCATACCTAAGGACAATTTAGAATCCCCAGTTGATGCCAATTAACCTATCTTGCATGCTTTTTGGCATGTGGGAGGAAACCGGAGAAATCCCGGAGTAAACACACGCAGACACGGGGAGAACATACAAACTCCACACTGATCACTGTTGGTCGGGGGCTGGGATCAAACCCAGGATCCCCCGGCCAAGGGTGAGTTGCTGTGCTGCCGCAGTGCTAACCACTCCGCCACCGCGCTGCCCATTGAGGAAACAATCTGCATAACTTTGGTAACAGCATCATCTGAGAGGCATCTACTGTAGTAATATTTTTCTTTAGGAGCCAAATAGAAATAGTAAAATCAAAGGTTAACAGACAATGGTCTGACAGTACAGGGTTATGAGGAGACACTACAAGATTTTCTATTTCTATGCCATAAGTCAGAACAAGGTCCAGTGTGTGGTGGAGATAATGAGTAGAATTTCCTACTTTCTGAGAAAACTCCATCAAGTCTAATATTGAATTAAATGCCACATTAAGGCAGTCACTATCTACATCTACATGTATATTAAAGTCCCCTACTATAATTATTCTATCTGATTTCAGCACTAAATCAGCTAAGAATTTGGCAAATTCGGATAAAAATTCTGAGTAGATTGATAGAGGACGATAAACTATGGCAAATAAAATTGGGTTTAGCCTAAAACTGCTAAAGTGCCCAATACTGAGGACCAGGCCCTCAAAGGAATTATAACATGTTTTTTGCTTTACATTAACTAGTAATTTGGAATGGTAAATTGTTGCTACTCCTCCCCCATGACCAGAACTTCTGGGATTTTGACAGTTTAAATAACCAGAGGGAGTTGATTCATTCAAACCAACATAATCCTCTTGCCCTAACCAAGTCTCTGTAAGGGATATTAAATCAATCTGATGATCAATTAACAGATCATGGACTAACAGAGACTTGGGAGCTAAGAGACCTAATATTTAATAAACCGCATTTAATTTTTAAATTATGAGGAGGAACAGAGGCCAAATCATTCAATTTAGAGGCTTCATGTTTAATTTGAGTTTTACCAACTTTTTGCTTAAAGGCCAAATGTCACGTAACAGGGTACTTTAAATATCTTGAAACTAGATATAAAAGGGAACCGATCCGTTTGGGTCTTGGTGCATATGCTTCAGTAACAACGGAATATTCGTTAATTTAAAACTGCCGCGCTTGGCCTGACACGGCCCCTGGAATCGCCTGGGGAAGAAGGCGGAAGTGACGAAATCGATTGTACCCTAGTTTGATGCTTGGGGTATTTCAATTGATTGTTTATATGGAGACTGGAAGGTTGAAGTGAGCAACAAGAAAGAAAAAATTGGATATTTCACCCATACCTTAAAACGGGACTATCAGGGACAGCTGGGTAATAAGGGACACTTCTCTGGGAAATGTTTTCATACCTGTCAAGTGATACGTTTTCGCCGTACTTCAACACCGTAAAAAGCGGCTATAAGGAACGGCGGAGCAACAAGGCACACCTCTCTGGGAAATTCCCCAAATGCAACTCGTGTTGTTATTGTCAAATATTTTAAGGATTCATGGATATTTGACAATAACAACACAACTCAGCGTCCGGCGCTAAATAAAAAAAAAAAAAAAGCAGAATTCTGTATTTGTCAGGCGATCTCTGTCTGTTCCGCAACCACTGCACAGCTGAACGTGTTAAACCATTGTCCTAATGACTTCTCATTGTAGTGAGAATAGCTCAAGCTGAGCGATCAGCCCGCCCAGACAATTAAACTAATGAGTGACTCCACACTTCTCATGGTAGTGAGAATAGCTCCCGCTGAGCAATCTGACAGCACCAGCTGTGAGTGATCACACACACGAGTGCTCCTCAACACACAGTTTTTTTTTCCAGTATATTTTTTCTTTTGGGCGTACAGAAATGGCAATACGCCCGTTTTTGCTAAAATTGCATTTTCCCCGTATTTTCCTTAAAATATTTGACAATAACAACACGAACTACATTTAAAACATTTCCCAGAAAAGTGTCCACCACTGCGCCGTCCCCCACAGCCGCGCTTGGCACCAAAATACGGCGAAAACGTCTGACTTGACAAGTATGAAAACATTTCCCAGAGAAATGTCCATTATTACTCCGCTGTCCCTTATAGCCGCGTTTTACGGTATTAAAATACGGCGAAAACGTCTCCCTTGACAGGTATGCGCCTCCATTTTCATATTGATCTGGTCAATTTCTTGACAGCAGCGGCTCTCCTCCACTGTAATAATAATGGCTTCCGAAAAATCAATATTTATGGGGCGCCCTGGACAGACCCCCTTCGGCTTCGCAATTCTGGAGGCGATTAATGTCCAGTTCAATGACATTTTCCACTGGTTCTGCTCTCTGGTCATCGGTGGAACTGTTGTCATCAGACAAAGCATCTGATTCCGTCTCGGACGGCTCGAACCTGTAAGGTTCTATGCCTCTGTCACTGTCTGAACCACTGACAAAAAAAAAGACAAAAAAAAAAAGACAAAACTAAACTAATTTGTTCACAATCGCTGTCACTTTCCGTCATGATTGTCCAATGTTGATAAGTGTGAATGTGGATAGGCAGGGCAGCCAGGGTACAACTGGTGATGTCAAAAACATGGGCGTGGTCTGGACTGGCTGTCACAAGCCAGCAAGCAAGGTGGGGCCTTCACCTGGTGTATTTTGTGCAATTATGTAAATACAGGTGGGTGATATGGTCTCCGGTATGAATATTTGGTTTAAGCTATGTGTATTTTATCTAAATTCGTTGTCATTTAGAAAAAAAAATTACGTGACATTTGGCCTTTAATCACTTTGGGGTGCTTATACATTATATTTTTATTTACTTTGGAGGGAGCAGACAACGATTCTCTGATGGGGAAGACAGGGGCTAAGCTGAGGGGTGGCGGATGAAGAGGAGCTGCAGAGAGGCGTGTAAGACTGCGACTCTGCTTCCTGGTCCCAACTCTGAGTAGTCAAGATTTTGGAAATTTGGATAAAAAAGATGCCAGATTGTTAGATAAATGAGAAGCACCATCCAAAGTGGGATGAACGCCGTCTCGTCTAATAAGACCAGGTTTTCCCCAAAATGAGCTCCAATTGTCAATGTATCCCACGTTATTTGCAGGACACCACACAGACAGCCAGCGGTTCAAGGATGACGAGCGGCTAAACATGTCATCACTGGTCAGATTGGGGAGGGGCCCAGAGAATACTACAGAGGCAGACATCGTTTTTGCAAAGTCACACACCGATTCTACATTAAGTTTCGTGACTTCCAAGTGCCGGAGACGGATGTCATTAATGCCAGCGTGAATAACAATTGTGGAATATTTACAGTTACTTTTAGCCAGCATTTTCAAATTTGACTCGATGTCGCCTGCTCTGGCCCCAGGAATGCATTTGACTATGGCCACTGGAGTCTCTAGGTTCACGTTTCTGACTACAGGGTCGCCAGTGGTCAGAGTTTTTTCCTCAGCGGGTGTGTCGCTGAGCGGGGAAAAATGATTAGAAACGTGAACAGGTTGGTGGTGTACCGGGGCTTTGCGACTAGGCTTCCTTCTCACCGTCACCCACCCAGGCTCCTCGCTGCTGAGGAGGACCGGAGGACCGCTGACAGGTCGCCCTAAGCTAGGGAGCTCCGCTGCAGCTAGGGGACGTCTGTCAAGAATAACTGGCGCAGACGGTGTTTCAATGCAGTGGAGCCGGGATTCCAAATCAGACAACCTCGCCTCGAGCGCCTCAAAAAGACAACATTTATTACATTTACCGTTATCACTAAAAGAGGCAGAGGTGTAGCTAAACATCTGACAGAGAGAGCACACCAGAGGAGGAGAGGAAGGAGAGCTAGTAGCCATAGCTAGTGGCTAACCCGAAGCTAACAAAAACACAGATAAAAGGTGAACAGAAGGCTGAAGAGGGTGATTAGATGGCACTGAGTGCACACACAAGTGCAAGAGGCTTGATAAACAGAAATGAGAGCTAATGGTAGATGGAAAAAAGTGGTTAAAATACAATTAAAAGCAAAATCCTCAGGAGAGTGAGGAGAGCAAACCACATGGACAGACAGCAATACAAGAAGTGACGAGACGTTACCACAAGAGCCCGCCAACCTTCCTGAATGATTACAGGCCAGTAGCACTTATTCCAATCACCGCCACACACTTCACTCCACATCATCACCCCATCTCTATCCATTACAAAGGAAAAGTCACTGCCATGGCGTCTTCTTCTTCTTCTTTTAGATTTGATTGGCGGTTAGCAACCAACCCACAGGTGCATTACCACCACGCACTTCACTCTACATCGTCACTCCATCTGGCCAGGAGCTGTAGTCCTTCTATCATCGTTGCTGTGTCCAGTTGAACCTCAACTCTATCTTTGGACATCACTCTTCTTTGTCTCCTCTTACTTTACTCTATATCATCACTTCACTCTATATTATCACTCTACACATCTTGATACGGCCAAGATGTCGACCACGCGCCTTTAGTTTATATGTGTATTTACAGTGTATCGTCAATAAACTCATGCAGTACTATAACACGACACGTTTACAAATATTTGAGACCCATTCTAGTGCATCATTTTATGTTTTAGGAATACTAGCGCATACCTGTGCATGCCCGTGCATACTCGTGTATGCCCGTAGAAACCAAGTATAAGCAAGTATTTCTGCATGCCCATAGAAAGCAGGTGTAAGCAAGCACGTCAGCACTCGTTCAGTAATGCCTGCCTTTGATCTTTGTTGCTGTCATAGCGAGTCCTATGATCATGAGTGATGCCTGCGTTTGATCTTTGAAGATATAGCGAGTCCTATGATCTTTGGTGATGTCATCATATAGACACCATAGGCTGATGGTATAGCGAGTCCTATGATGCTTGCATTTGATCTTTGATGATGTCATAGCGAGTCCTATGATCGTGAGTGATGCCTGGGTTTGATCGTTGATGATGTCATAGTGAGCCATATGGTCGTGAGCAATGCCTGCCTCTGATCTTTGATGTCATATGATCATGAGTGATAGCTGCCTTTGAACACACACAGACACACACAGACACACCAATTTTCTTGAATCACTATATGGTGTCTACTGTATATGACGTCATATAGACATCATGTAGAGATCATTGCTTTTATCATCCTTGCTTACTTGCTTATACTTGGTTTCTGTGGGCATGGACTGGTATGCACGGGAATGCACAGGTATGCACTAGTTTAAATAAAAATATTTTGTTATTTCGGTGTTTTTCTGTACAGTTTGGTGACTGTGTTGTGCCAAAAGTGATCAGTTGCCAAAAATTGATCACCAGGTGCCATATTGTAGTTATGGGATAATATTAGCCATAAAATATATATTTCTTCAACAGGTAAAGGTATAATAAGATGTATTTAACACTTATGATGCATTTTGAACCCGACAAAAATTGATGTACTGGATATACGGTGGGGAAAAAAAGTATTTAGTCAGCCACCAATTGTGCAAGTTCTCCCACTTAAAAGATGAGAGAGGTCTCCAATTTTCATCATAGGTATACCTCAACTATGAGAGACAAAATGAGAAAAAAAAAATCCAGAAAATCACATTGAAGGATTTTTAATGAACTAATTGGTAAATTCCTTGGTAAAATAAGTATTTGGTCACCTACAAACAAGCAAGATTTCTGGCTCTCACAGACCTGTAACTTCTTCTTTAAGAGGCTCCTCTGTCCTCCACTCGTTACCTGTATTAATGGCACCTGTTTGAACTCTATCAGTGTAAAACACCGCCTGTCCACAACCTCAAACAGTCAGACTCCAAACTCCACTATGGCCAAGACCAAAGAGCTGTCAAAGGACACCAGAAACAAAATTGTAGACCTGCACCAGGCTGGGAAGACTGAATCTGCAATAGGTAAGCAGCTTGGTGTGAAGAAATCAACTGTGGGAGCAATTATTAGAAAATGGAAGACATACAAGACCAATGATAATCTCCCTTGATCTGGGGCTCCACGCAAGATCTCACCCCGTGAGGTGAAAATGATCACGAGAACGGTGAGCAAAAATCCCAGAACCACACAGGGGGACCTAGTGAATGACCTGCAGAGAGCTGGGTATAGACACTGTATATTCCCCACTGTATATAGACACTGTGTGTCTATATACAGTGGGGAAAAAAAGTATTTAGTCAGCCACCAATTGTGCAAGTTCTCCCACTTAAAAGATGAGAGAGGTCTCCAATTTTCATCATAGGTATACCTCAACTATGAGAGACAAAATGAGAAAAAAAAATCCAGAAAATTACATTGTATGATTTTTAAAAGAATTTATTTGCAAATTATGGTGGAAAATAAGTATTTGGTCAATAACAAAAGTTCATCTCGATACTTTGTTATATACCCTTTGTTGGCAATGACAGAAGTCAAACGTTTTCTGTAAGTCTTCACAAGGTTTTCACACACTGTTGCTGGTATTTTGGCCCATTCCTCCATGCAGATCTCCTCTAGAGCAGTGATGTTTTGGGGCTGTCGCTAGGCAACACGGACTTTCAACTCCCTCCAAAGATTTTCTATGGGGTTGAGATCTGGAGACTGGCTAGGCCACTCCAGGACCTTGAAATGCTTCTTACGAAGCCACTGCTTCGTTGCCCGGGCGGTGTGTTTGGGATCATTGTCATGCTGAAAGACCCAGCCACATTTCGTCTTCAATGCCCTTGCTGATGGAAGGAGCTTTTCACTCAAAATCTCACGATACATGGCCCCATTCATTCTTCCTTTACACGGATCAGTCGTCCTGGTCCCTTTGCAGAAAAACAGCCCCAAAGCATGATGTTTCCACTCCCATGCTTCACAGTAGGTATGGTGTTCTTTCTCCTCCAAGCACGACAAGTTGAGTTTTTATGACAAAGTTCTATTTTGGTTTCATCTTACCATATGACATTCTCCCAATCCTCTTCTGGATCATCCAAATGCTCTCTAGCAAACTTCAGACGGGCCTGGACATGTACTGGCTTAAAGGGCCAACAGTGGGGCAAAAAAGTATTTAGTCTGCCACCAATTGTGCACGTTCTTCCACTTAAAAGATGAGAGAGGTCTCCAGTTTTCATCATAGGTATACCTCAACTATGAGAGACAAAATGAGAAAAAAAAAATCCAGAAAATCACATTGAAAGATTTTTAATGAATTAATTGGTAAATTCCTCGGTAAAATAAGTATTTGGTCAATAACAAAAGTTCATCTCAGTTCTTTGTTATATACCCTTTGTTGGCAATGACAGAGGTCAAACGTTTTCTGTGAGTCTTCACAAGGTTTTCACACACTGTTGCTGGTATTTTGGCCCATTCCTCCATTCAGATCTCCTCTAGAGCAGTGATGTTTTGGGGCTGTCACTGGGAAACACGGACTTTCAACTCCTTCCAAAGATTTTCCATGGGGTTGAGATCTGGAGACTGGCTAGGCCACTCCAGGACCTTGAAATGCTTTTTACGAAGCCACTCCTTCGTTGCCCGGGCAGTGTGTTTGGGATCATTGTCATGCTGAAAGACTCAGCCACGTTTCATCTTCAATGCCCTTGCTGATGGAAGGAGCTTTTCACTCAAAATCTCACGATACATGGCCCCATTCATTCTTTCCTTTACACGGATCAGTCGTCCTGGTCCCTTTGCAGAAAAACAGCTCCAAAGCATGATGTTTCCACACCCATGCTTCACAGTAGGCATGGTGTTCTTTGGATGCAACTCAGCATTCTTTCTCCTCCAAACACGACAAGTTGAGATTTTACCAAAAAGTTCTATTTAAGATAAGATAAGATAAGATAAGCCTTTATTAGTCCCACAACGGGGAAATTCCAGGATTGCAACAGCACAGGGATAGCAACACTCAGAGCAACAATCAGAAGGCAAGAAAAAAACAAGCAAGCAAGAGCAGCTAATATACATATGTACGTATTACTATAAAATATATATATATACACACACACACAGACACATTTTATTTTTATTGGTTTCATCTGACCATATGACATTCTCCCAATTCTCTTCTGGATCATCCAAATGCTCTCTAGCAAACTTCAGACGGGCCTGGACATGTACTGGCTTAAGCAGGGGGACACGTCTGGTACTGCAGGATTTGAGTCCCTGGCGGTGTAGTGTGTTACTGATGGTAGCCTTTGTTACTTTGGTCCCAGCTCTCTGCAGGTCATTCACTAGGTCCCCCCATGTGGTTCTGGGATTTTTGCTCACCATTCTCGTGATCATTTTGACCCCACGGGGTGAGATCTTGCGTGGAGCCCCAGATCGAGGGAGATGATCAGTGGTCTTGTATGTCTTCCATTTTCTAATAATTGCTCCCACAGTTGATTTCTTCACACCAAGCTGCTTACCTATTGCAGATTCAGTCTTCCCAGCCTGGTGCAGGTCTACAATTTTGTTTCTGGTGTCCTTTGACAGCTCTTTGGTCTTGGCCATAGTGGAGTTTGGAGTGTGACTGTCTGAGGTTGTGGACAGGTGTCTTTTATACTGATAATGAGTTCAAACAGGTGCCATTAATACAGGTAATGAGTGGAGGACAGAGGAGCCTCTTAAAGAAGAAGTTACAGGTCTGTGAGAGCCAGAAATCTTGCTTGTTTGTAGGTGACCAAATACTTATTTTACCGAGGAATTTACCAATTAATTCATTAAAAATCCTTCAATGTGATTTTCTGGATTTTTTTTTCTCATTTTGTCTCTCATAGTTGAGGTATACCTATGATGAAAATTGGAGACCTCTCTCATCTTTTAAGTGGGAGAACTTGCACAATTGGTGGCTGACTAAATGTCTAAATGACTAAATTTTTTTCCCCTCTATATCATGCTATTTTAAGCCTTTCAGAGTAAACTATATGCATGTATGTGATAGTGTATTACCTTTGGTACACTGGAGAATAAATTTCTTATGAAAAATTAGTTATTTTCGCAAGCCCGGAAGTAAGATGCCTCGATCTCTGAGGCTCTGCCTCTCCTTCTTGTGGCTGCCGCCCATTTCATGACGTAACCCCTGAGCCGGCTGCTGCAGCGTGTCGCTGGGTTTCGCCCACGAAAACAACATCTACAGTAAACTTTAGAAAAGATGGATGAGCATGTTGAACTCTTTAGCCTTCTGTTATTATTTTAGCCTATAATATTATTCTTATGTAGTGTATGGTTAATCACGTTTAATATTATGATTTTAGCCTCTGCATTCTGGTCTATTTTGACCATTTCTGACGAGTAGGCTCTTCTTTAGGAAGGCTGAACAAACTCCTAAATCTCTCACAGCCAAACACACATTTACGCCACTAACAAGACATTGTCTTACGTAAAAAAGCAAACAGTTGTTGTCACTGAGCAGATTAGGTGCGAGAGGAACTACTTCTTCACAGCGTCAATGCTAAAGTGAAAGAGTTTTGCCAATCACCGCTCCGTTTGCTACACAGAGAAAGTGGGTGTGTGCGTTAGCCTGGGGGCGGTGCTGGCACCACAGGCACTTCCTGGAGTGGGCGGCTCACCCACGTTCATACGTATGAACGTGGGGACCCAGTCATTATCAGGGACAGGGTGGAGCAGCAGCTCAGAGAGCAGGGTTGAGGAGGAATACACAGAGATGCGTGAATGGAGCAAAATACCACTTTGGGGGTGTTGTGAGGAATTAACATTATAACATGCTTAAAAGCTCAAAAAAGTCGATTTTGCATGATATAGGCCCTTTAAGCAGGGGGACACATGTGGCACTGCAGGATTTGAGTCCCTGGCGGCGTAGTGTGTTACTGATGGTAGCCTTTGTTACTTTGGTCCCAGCTCTCTGCAGGTCATTCACTAGGTCTCCCCTTGTGGTTCTCGGATTTTTGCTCACCGTTCTCGTGATCATTTTGACCCCATGGGGTGAGATCTTGTGTGGAGCGCCAGATCGAGGGAGATTATCAGTGGTCTTGTATGTCTTCCATTTTCTAATAATTGCTCCCACAGTTGATTTCTTCACACCAAGCTGCTTACCTATTGCAGATTCAGTCTTCCCAGCCTGGTGCAGGTCTACAATTTTGTTTCTGGTGTCCTTTGACAGCTCTTTGGTCTTGGCCATAGTGGAGTTTGGATTGTGACTTGTTTGAGGTTGTGGACAGGTGTCTTTTATACTGATAACAAGTTCATACAGGTGCCATTAATACAGGTAACGAGTGGAGGACAGAGGAGCCTCTTAAAGAAGAAGTTACAGGTCTGTGAGAGCCAGAAATCTTGCTTGTTTGTAGGTGACCAAATACTTATTTTCCACCATAATTTGCAAATAAATTCTTTAAAAATCAGGCCATGTGATTTTCTGGATTTTTTTTCTCTCATTTTGTCTCTCATAGTTGAGGTATACCTATGATGAAAATTGGAGACCCCTCTCATCTTTTAAGTGGGAGAACTTTCACAATTGGTGGCTGACTAAATACTTTTTTGCCCCACTGGCCATGCAGATAATGTATAAATATATATTCTCTGTGTCAGCAATGGCAGGGTTTCCTCTGGTAACATTTCCCGGTGCCGGCCTGCCACGCTTGCAAATTTCCCGCCATTCCTATGAGGAAATATAAATTTAAGAAAAAAATATGAAGGAATTACGGTCTGCAAGTGCACACACGAACAATGTGTGTGACCGTCATCCACGCGGAGTTGAGAAGCGCTGCGCCCGCGTGACCATTCCAGCTGCCAGGCAGTGATTCGCTCGCGTCACTGTCCGAGAGAAACATGAGCTTATTAAAGTACTTTAAATGCGGCAAAAAAATCAGAAGAGGTATGGAAGCACTGGAGGCATTTATCATGGCTTTTAACCCACTGGTAAGAGGAAGTCTCACTCAGTCCAAGGACGGATATTTTCTTCACACATAAGTTGTACTCCTTATAACAACTCCTTATATGAAGAAGAAGAAGAAGAAGAAGAAGCTACGGCCGCAGGTGATATCAAGACGAGTGATAATATAGAGTGAAATACGTGGTGGTAATGCAGAATCTGTAAGCTGGTTGCCAACCGCCAATCAAATCTTCTAAAAGAAGAAAATGTAGAGTGATGATAATCAAGTCAGTGGTGATAATGCACCTATAAGCTGGTTGCCAACCGCCAATCAAATCTAAAAGAAGAAGCAATATTGAAGAGTTGCTTAGGTAACAGATGTGGTTAAGAGCTTGTTGGTTCATTTTGTCTTTTTAATCATTAGTTTTTTGTTTTTCTTATTTCTGACAAGAATAAAAAGGAGCTGTTTTTACCTTTACCTTAGTTAATATTAATTAACTAATGTATAACTATGCTAACTGAATGCACAACAACCACTGCTGCCTCTAAAGACATCAAGTCCTGCTGCCCACTCCCCACTCCACCAACACCCCCCCACTCCCAACACACAGCCCCCCAACCTGACCCTGACTAAGACCCAGGTGAGGACGGAGCTGAGGAAGATCAAGGCGAGGAAGGCGTCGGGACCGGACGGCATCAGCGCAAAGCTCCACAAGTCCTGTGCAGACCAGCTGTGTGGGATTGTGGAGCACATCTTCAACCTGAGCCTGAAGCTGGAGAGGGTACCACAGCTGTGGAAAACATCTTGTGTGGTACCTGTACCAAAGACTTCCCACCCCAAAGACCTGAACAGCTATAGACCAGTGGCCTTGACATCCCACATGATGAAGACCCTGGAGATACTGCTCCTTGCTCACCTCTGCCCCCTGGTGGGACCAGCGATGGATCCACTCCAGTTCGCCTACCAGCATGGCATTGGGGTGGAGGATGCGGTGATCTTCCTCCTTCACCGTTCTCTGTCCCACCTGGAGAAGCCCAAGAATGCGGTGAGGATCATGTTCTTTGACTTCTCCAGTGCTTTCAACACCATCCAACCGATGATCCTGAAGGACAAGCTGCTGTGCGCAGGGGTGGACCAGCACCTGTCATCATGGATCCTGGACTACCTCACTAACCGGCCTCAGTTTGTGAGAACCCGGGACTGTGTGTCCGACACGATCATCGGTAGCACGGGGGCCCCCCAGGGAATGGTTTTGGCTCCCTTCCTGTTCACCCTTTATACTGTGGACTTCTCACACAACACAACACACTGCCATCTACAGAAGTTCTCTGATGACTCTGCGATCGTTGGCTTCATCTCCAATGGAGATGAAACTGAGTACAGAGGGCTTATCCAGGACTTCGTGGACTGGTGCCATCGGAACTGCCTCCAGATCAACGCGAGGAAAACTAAGGAGCTGGTGGTGGACTGCCGCAGGCAAGGACAACCCCTCACAGCACCAGTAAATATACAGGGAACAGACATCGAGATGGTGACATCCTACAAGTACCTGGGTGTTCATCTGAACAATAAACTAGACTGGTCACACAATACTGATGCACTCTACAAGAAGGGACAGCGCAGGCTGTTCCTACTGAGGAGACTCAGGTCTTTTGGTGTACAAGAGGCACTGCTGAAGACATTCTATGACACGGTGGTGGCATCAGCCATCACTTTTGGAGTGGTCTGCTGGGGCAGTGGCATTACAGCAGTCGATAGGAAGAGACTGAACATGATCAAGAAAGCTAGCTCTGTCCTGGGGCAGCGCCTTGACCCAGTGGAGGAGATAGGAGAGAGAAGGATGGTGGCTAAACTGTCTCTGCTGGAGTCTGAGTTCCACCCTATGCAGGACATACTGAATGCACTGAGGAGCTCATTTAGCAGCAGACTACACCATCCTAGGTGCACAACCGAGAGGTTTCGCAGGTCCTTCCTACCAACGGCTGTCAGACTGTACAACCTAAGCAGGGCTGCTCGCAGAGATAGCAAAAAGACATGACAACCTAATAGTTTTGAATGCAAAAGATGCAATAGACTTACACAATGGTCCCCTCCAGTATACAACTAGGAAAATACCGGTCGCTATGGAGGGTGAGAATATGTATGGGTACATAATCATACCATGTAGGATAACTAAGTAGACGGTTGTGCTGTTTCATCCCATCTAGCAACAATGCTCTGCACTGTGTGTGTTTATATATTTACATATTTATTCCATCCAGCTACAATGCTCTGCAGTGTGTGTCTATCTGTCTATCTGTCTATCTGTGTATATATATATATACTGTATATATACAGTATATACTGTATATACAGTATACACTACTGTTCAAAAGTTTGGGGTCACCCAGACAATTATTTTGTGTTTTCCATGAAAAGTCACACTTATTTACCACCATGAGTTGTAAAATGAATAGAAAATATAGTCAAGACATTGACAAGGTTAGAAATAATGATTTGTATTCGAAATGATAATTTTTTCCAGATACTCAACCTGCTCAAAGGAAGGTCAGTTTTATAGCTTCTCTAACCAGCTAAACTGTTTTCAGCTGTGCTAACATGATTGCACAAGGGTTTTCTAATCATCCATTAGCCTTCTGACGCAATGAGCAAACACATTGTACCATTAGAACACTGGAGTGATAGTTGCTGGAAATGGGCCTCTATACACCTATGTAGATATTGCACCAAAAACCAGACATTTGCAGCTAGAATAGTCATTTACCACATTAGCAATGTATATTAGATATTAGAGTGTATTTCTGATTAGTTTAAAGTTATCTTCATTGAAAAAAACAGTGCTTTTCTTTCAAAAATAAGGAAATTTCTAAGTGACCCCAAACTTTTGAACGGTAGTGTATGTATACTTGCTGCTCTTGTTTCTTTTTTTTCTCTTGCCTTCTGATTGTTGCTCTGAGTGTTGCTATCCCTGTGCTGTTGCAATCCTGGAATTTCCCCATTGTGGGACTAATAAAGGCTTATCTTGTCTTATCTTATATTCACTATTATGTACCTGGAAGGTTAAGATGACCAAAATTCACAAAGTCATTGACTTTAATCTGTCAACAGCCTTCAGAAAAACTAAATGTGCCAACATTTGAATTTCAGAATAAGGGAGGTTTTTCCTGCTGTCTGGGTGGTGAGGAGATTTCTAAAAAAAACAAACAAAACTATAAATATATAGAACTATTACAACAGAAATAACTGCATCTTTGGTCATTTAAGTTAATTTATTTCATTAAGTACAGTTTTATTAATTTTTTTTCTTTGAAATTGGAATTTCCCCATTGTGGGACTAATAAATGCTTATCTTAATTAAATTATTGTTCTGTTCTGGCTCTGCAAAATTATGGTCAAAAATGTAAATTGTTATAAGAAAAAGGTAAAAGCGGTCTGTTTCAAATTTAATAAAAAAAACAGTAAGTCTCAAATGTACAAGAAAAGTCAATTTTACAAGAGGAAATTAAAAATTTGAGGAAAATGGTTTCAAATTTAGATTAAATTTACTGAGAAAAGTAGAAAACTATGAGAAAATTGTTATAAATTTTGGAGAAAAACCTCAAAGCTTCAAGACTGAAATCATTACTCAAGTTTTATGTGGGTGCTCTTTGTACCCTTAACTCTACCAGAAAGTTTGGTTGTCTATTTTTAGTTATTAATTTCAAAGCACTGCTTTTACATGAGTAGAATTTCTGGCTACTATACCCACCTCTGATCATATAATTTATGCATGAGTAAATTACTATTACTAGTGCATACCTGTGCGTGCCCGTAGAAACCAAGTATAAGCAAGTATTTCTGCATGCCCGTAGAAAGCAGGGGTAAGCAAGCATGTCAGCACTCATTCAGTGATGCCTGCCTTTGATCTTTGATAGTGTCATAGTGAGTCCTATGATCGTGAACGATACCTGCCTTTGATCACACACAAATTTTCTTGAATCACTCTGTACTGTGGTGTCTAATGATGACATATAGACATCATGTAGAGATCATAGGCACATCATAGGCGATCCTATTGATCTTTTAGCAAGTCCTATGATTGTGACAGACACAGAGATTTCTTGAATTATAGTGATGAATGTTTTTTTTTTCCCCTTCCCTACTCTCTCAATGGCAAAAAAGAAACACTAGAAAAAAAAGGCATATTTTTGTCATCACGCTATACTGTATATCATCACTTTGTATATAATTCAAGAAATCTCTGCGTGCCTGTCTGTGATTCTGTCATGACCATAGGACTCGCTTAAAGGTCATAGGATTGCCAATGATGTGCCTATGATCTCTACATGGCATCTATATGACGTCATATAGACACCATAGTATAGAATGATTCAAGAAAATGTGTGTATCTGTGTGTGATCAAAGGCAGGCATTGTTCACGATCATAGCACTCGCTATGACATCATCAAAGATCAAAGGCAGGCATCACTCACGCTCACTCACGATCATTGGACATCAAAGATCAAAGGCAGGCATCACTCACGATCATAGGACTTGCTATGACATCATCAAAGGTCAAACACAGGCATCACTCACGATCATAGGACTCGCTATGATAGCATCAAAAATCATAGGACTCGCTATGACATCAACAAAGATCAAAAGTAGGCATCATAGAACTTGCTATGCCATCATCAAAGAACATAGGACTCACTATGACATCCTCAAAGATCAAAGGCAGTCATCACTCACGATCATAGGCCTCGCTATGACATCATCAAAGATCATAGGACTTGCTATGACACCATCAAAAATCAAAGATAGGCATCACCGAAGGAGACGTCATCAAAGATCATAGGACTCGCTATGACACCATCAAAGATCAAAGGCAGGCATCACTGAACGAGTGCTGACATGCTTGCTTACACCTGCTTTCTATGGGCATGCAGAAATACTTGCTTATACTTGGTTTCTACGGGCATGCACAGGTATGCACTAGTTTATCATCACTTCACTCTATATATAATTCAAGAAATCTGTGTGTGTGTGTGTCTGTCTGTGTGTCACGACCATGGGACTCACTAAAAGATCATAGGGCTCACTATGACTTCATCAAAGATCAAAGGCAGTCATCACGATCATAGAACTCGCGATGACATCATCAAAGATCAAAGGCAGGCATCACTTACGCTTACTCATGATCATAGGACATCAAAGATCAAAGGCAGGCATCACTCACGATCATAGGACTCACTATGACACCATCAAAGATCAAAGGCAGGCATCACCCACGATCATAGGACTTGCTAAAAGATGATAGGACTCGCTATAACATCATCAAAGATCAAAGGCAGGCATCACTCGTGATCATAGGACTCGCTATGACATCATCAAAGATCATAGGACTAAGTAACTTTCTACGGGCATGCAGAAATGCTTGCTTACACTTGCTTTCTATGGGCATGTAGAAATACTTGATTATACTTGGCTTCTACAGTCATGCATGGGTATGCACTAGTGTAAACCATGACAAAAAAAAATCCTGCAGGACAAAACATGACACTTGATGTTTTCTAACCTGTTTGTGTATCACCATAGGTGGAGCGAGAACCTGAATTAGACAGAGCTCAGAGAGGGAAAGATGAGACAGAAGAGAGGAGCCAAGCAGAGGAAAGTGTTCAGGTAGAGCAGGGGTGTCAAACTCATTCCATGGAGGGCCAAGACCCTGCAGGTTTTACTTCCACCCAGTCTCTTCAGCAGGTGTTTTCACTGATCAGCAATCAGTAGGACGAAATTCAGAGAAATCACCTGTTGAAGACACTGGGTGGAGGTAAAACCTGCAGGGTCTTGGCCCTCCATGGAATGAGTTTGACACCTGTGAGGTAGAGGGTCCAGGAGAGGTGAGAGCAGAGGAAGGAGAGAAGCACTGCAAACACTTTGGCCACCACTATAACTTTTCAGATGCGATAAAACCACAAAACATTTACAGACACATTGTAGGTGGACTGAGCCCAGGCAGTACACCTTTAATAAGCGGGCACTCCCAGCTCCTGCAGCCGGTGATCACGTTTTGGCAGCCGATCACTTTTTGACACAACAATGGTCATTGTTTAGTCAAACTGTGCATGTGACCGCATATGATATGCAATTGACCTGGGCATTCTGCTCCACAGTCATGGTGGTATTATTGTTAACTTTTAATTTTAAGATAGCCGTGCAAGCACACCAAGAGGAGTGCCATTGGCGACGGCAAGTCGTGATTCTGCAAAGGGATTCCTGTCTACCGCTGACCGGGCAGGCTGGGCTTGCTTCCCTGTGAAGGACCGCGTTCCGCCTGCTGTTCTTTAGGCAGACCCTGGGTCCCTGCTGGCATTCTCTGAATTATCCTTTAGATGTATGCATTCATGGCAACATTATAGTATAATTTTTTTAAGCATCACATCTTCACTCTTCTCTCTTGTCAAATTTGTTGCTTTTCACTTTCTTTTTTTGTTTGCGAAGCGCTGTGGTGACTGTGCTGATTGGATAATACACTGTGGCCGCGTATTATCCAATCAGTACAGAGTTAATCCAAAACTCCGCCCACACTTCCTGAAGTCAGGGCATGAAGAGCGAGAGCGGTGGCTAAACTTTTATTGGTAAAAATGACATATTTTGACTGAGCGACTCCATACGCAGGGATGCACACACTTGTAACCTCAGCAAAACACTTATAAAATCAGTCAGTCACAATCGGTCAGTCTGACGAACTGTTCTGGAGGACCAGGACACAAATTCAACTAGGAGGAATGGAGGTGGGAAGTGTGAAAGAGGAAGTTTGGAGCATGGTAGAGTCTAAAAGAAACAAACGTAGACGTCAAGAAACTCAATCAAGACCGTTATCAAGTGCTGAGGAATCAGAGGATGAACGATCCCGGAATGAACAGGAGGAGTGGAAAGTAATCATTAAAGTTACTCAGGAAGGGGCATCGTTTCGTGAGTGGAACCCAATTAAGCTCACAAATGCAATTAATGGGTTACTTGGCGAAGTTTTAAATGCAAGGGTTCTTTGTAGTGGTTCATTGCTGGTTACATGTAAAGATAATGTTCAACAAGGAAAAGCAATCAGTCACTCAGGTGGAGGGAAAAATATGCAGTGTTCAGTATTGGAAGGAAATAAGGCAATGAGATGAGTGATATCAGGCATTTTCTCAGCTGATGAAATAATGAGGGACTTAACTGGAGCAAAAGTGACAGAGGTATGGAGATTGAAAGCTAATAGAAATGGTGAAAAATGTGATAGTTTGTCAGTAATGTTAAAATTTGATGAAACAAGACTGCCAAGTAAGGTGTATATTGGCTACATGACCTATGAAGTCAGACTTTACGTTCAGAATCAGAATCAGAAAAAGATTTATTGCCAAGTACATTAACGGATCACTGATAACATACGAGAGAATTTGACTTGACACAGAAAATGAACCTGCATTTCCGTGCCGCGGCGCATCTGAAACGCGCCTGTCAGCAGGAGGGTACAGGTAGCATAAGAAATAATACAATAGGAAGGAGCAAAAAAATCATTGATTCAGAATACTGGTCACATGATCAATATTATGATTACAAGGAAAAAAAAGCCCTCAATGCACATCAGCGGACCAAGATTTCACAGGACACAAAGAGAGCAGTGAGTGGATCTTATTTGTCAGTTCGTGGATCAATATGAGTGCACTGTTGAAGCAAGTGTTGTATCAGTAAGAACAACAAGGACACTTTGGCAGGAGATGTTTTGTCTGGCTACTCGCAATCGTCCTTGCAATTATCCGAGCAGCTGCTGTCCAAGGCCTTGTGCTCAATGTTTTGAAAAAACAGACTGCAGACAATCAGGAGGAATTTTTGTAGGGAAATTGAGCCAAATAGAACTGATCACAGAGAAGGAGCTTTATTTTCTTCTGTAGATTCAGTACTTAATCCTTCATTGCGGGGCGTTGAGTCCGTTGTGGATAGACCTAAGCGTAATCATGATGTAATCCACCTTCCGAGACAGTTCTCCATTTGTCGCTATCAGGGTCTTCTCCAATTTTTCAATTTGATGGATGCACCTCGCCTGGCCAGCATTTTGATAGGTTGTATCCATCTTCAGCAATTTGCGGTACACCAGGACAATCCCAGTTCCAATCAGAACGATCCCAATCACCATTATTACGAAGACATACAAATCTTCAATATCTTCGATAGAGAGATTAGTCAGGCACAAGATCCTCCAATTACTTGTGTCCCGTAAATAGCCCGCTGGAGCCGTCCCTGCGGGGCAAACAGCTTCCCCCGGAGCACTTTTCCTTGTTGAAAAAATAGTGTCAATTGTGTTCAAAGCCCAGCTTATTAATTCCATAATTTCTTTCGACAGTCAGCAGTTAGACGCAGACAGACAACAGCAAGCTGGGATCCAGTTAGTTGGGGGGGAAGGAAAAAAGTCAGAGCAAGAGAGAAGGAAAAAGGTGTCTGCTCTCTTTGGAGGCGGAAGTTTCAATTGTCAAAAGTTTGGTCATGTAGCAGCGATATGCAAAGGTAGACAACGATGTGCCAGATGCTCTGGTGAACATGAATATGGCAAGTGTGAAAGAGGAGCCAAATTAAAGTGCTGTAACTGTGGTGGTGAACATAACTCTGCATATCGAGGCTGTGAAGCCAGCAAAAGAGCAGCAGAAATTCAGCAGATAAAAGCCTCCCAGGGACTAACATATGCAGAAGCTGCAAAAAAGGTGCCAGCTAAAAAAGTGGGAGTGGACTCGAACAGGGAAAGTGTGCAGACTTGCAGTGCATGCAGTAAAATTAAGGAAGATACTCAGGTTTTGAAGGAAAATAATTTTGTCTTATTTGTGGTAGATGTGATAAACTGCACTACGCAGACTTCCAAGAAAACAGAAAAAAATCAAAAATCATTGTGAAAGCAGCAGAAAAATATCTTGGTATTAAGGGGCTACAATGGGAAGCAGTTGAAGACTTGTTAAGTGGGGGATCTTTAAGTTCAAAGACATCATGGGCTGGTGGATCAACCGCCAATCAAGTCTAAAAGAAGAAGAATAAGAATGAGATGAAACACAGTAATGGACTACAGTTAGAAGAAGAAGAATGAGATGAGATGCAGATACGGGATTAAAAAAGAAGAACGTCACAAAGCTATGAGGAAAACATCACAAACATCACAAAGCTATGAGAAAAATGTTACAAAGCTCTGAGGAAAATGTCACAAAGCTCTGAGGAAAATATCATAAAGCTATAAGGAAAACATCACAAAACTATAAGGAAAGACACACAGAAAGACAGACATACTGTATATGGAGTGTGTGGCGGGGTCCCACACAAGCACAGGATCATGCAGCTGCAAGGAATGTTTGTGTTCACAAATGCAAAATGGATGACACATCGATAGTTAAGAGGACAAACTTTATAGCTTTTATCTGCCACACTATGAATGTTGCTGCACAGCTAAAGAAGAAAAGTGACAGAATCAAAACCATTGTGGAAGCAGCAGGAAGCTTCCTAGATATGAAAGATATAGCTGACCAGATTCATGCTTTATTGAAAGCTGAAACTGGGGAGACTGCACATGCTGAAACAAGACCTTAATTATGGTACTACACATACTACAGTGGAATGCGAGGAGTCTTATACACTCTTGCACACTCCTCAGAGCCCGTGATGCTGCCTTCAGATCAGGTGACAGAGACCTTTATAGGTCTACTCCAGCCGATCTGAAAAGAGGAGTTAAAAAAGCTAAAGCGGACTACAAGATGAGAATAGAGTCCCACTTGTCTAGTAACAACATACGGGAGGTGTGGCAGGGAATTCATTAAACATCACAAATTACAGAGGCTGTGCTACAACATCAGAGAACCTGAGTGCACTGCTGGCAGAGGAGCTAAATAGCTTCTTTGCTTGCTTTGAAATAACTCAACAGCAGCATTCATCAGCCTCAGCCCTGCCCCCACCCCCACCCAGCTCCTGCACCACCACTTTCACTGTCAGTGAGCATGACGTTAGACGGGTGCTCCTGACAGTGAACCCCAAGAAGGCTGCCGGCCCAGATGGAGTTCCTGGTAAGGTGCTTAGAGCGTGTGCCTCCCAGCTCACCTCCATCTTTACCAGGATTTTCAACCTCTCCCTGGCCCAGGCAGTCGTCCCGTCCTGTCTGAAATCTGCCATAATCATTCCGGTACCAAAGAAGTCCCCCACCACCAGCCTTAATGATTACCATCCTGTGGCCCTCACCCTGGTAATTATGAAGTGCTTCGAGAGACTGCTTCTTCAGCACATTAAGAGCCATCTTCCCCCGGACCTTGATTCTTACCAGTTTGCATATCGTGAAAACCAATCCACTGAAGATGCCATCGCTGTAGCCCTCCATTTTGCGCTGTCCCACTTGGAGCGGCAGCACAGCTACGTCCGAATGCTCTTTGTGGACTATGGCTCGGCCTTCAATACAATTATCCCGGACATTCTCATTACCAGACTGAACACCCTTGGTCTCCCACCTCTCACATGTGCTTGGATAAAGAACTTTCTCACGAACCGGTCCCAGACTGTGAGACTTGGCTCCTACTTCTCCTCCACGTGGATGCTGAGTACTGGCTCCCCACAGGGCTGTGTGCTGAGCCCCCTCCTGTACTGTCTCTACACCTATGACTGTCGTCCGGCCTACAACAACAACCTCATCGTGAAGTTTGCTGACGACACCACGGTGGTTGGACTCATTTCTGGAGGGGACGAGACAGCCTATAGGGGGGAGGTCCTGAAGTTGGCAACTTTTACTGTTGCATTCCAAATAAGAGTATAGGTAGGAATAATAGTATAGGGTGGAAAAAACTGAAAATTTTAATAAGAGTATAGGGCGTAATAATAGTATAGGCTGGAAATTTGTTAAAATTTCAATAAAAGTATAGGTGCGCAATAATAGTATAGGGACGCACAATACATACAAAGTTAAATAATGTTCATAATTATGCCTGAGATATTGCAATATCTACAAAATTAAAAGAAACCACCTTCTGAATTGGTTTTATTTCTTTTGAAAATATTGTATGAACAATTTATCAGAGGAACATTAATAGCAATTTAAAATTTACCAAATTTAATGGTGAAGTTTAAACATTTGAAAAAAAAATAATACAACAAATGTACCAGTATATTCATAATATTGCAAATCAGCTTACTAATACTTGCTACCTGCCAAAAATATGAGGATTTAGTTTACAAATATATACATTTACTTTATAATTAAACAATATAGCATATAATGATTTTATTGTTGATTAATAGGGTAGTAGGGTTCACATACAGACATATTATTAAACTTCTTTGTTTCCTTATTGTACTTCTAGTTCAGATACATGTATGTTACCAGTAAATGTTACCAGTGAATGTATCAGTAATCAGAATCAGAATCAGCTTTATTGGCCAAGTATGCACAACACATACAAGGAATTTGACTTTGACTTAATGGTAGATGAAGATACATCTTTGCACTAATGCAGTATGCAGTACAACGCGCGTGGCCCCGGACACATGGCATGACAACATGTAGACTGTTTTGTAAACAACCGGCACGTGTATCCCGAACACAGCCGAACACAGCCGAGATAATACGGAAATAAAGGAAGTGCCTCCGACAGCTTTTTCAGCCAATTACGAGGAGTGATTTAGTGGCTGCGGGCCCGCTGCTTAGTACACACACACTTGGAAAAAATATATACATATGAGTGCCACACTTCAATCGGTAAAGCTTTGAATAAATCTCGAAAAAATGTCCTTCATGTCAAAGCTGGCGCGGACCCCGAAAATGCACACGCTTTGTGCAACGCAACCTTCTGGTTTGGACAGCCTCGCTGGTGTCCTGATGGCAATAAACGCAGCACCCGGCGGTGAGTCTCCGACGACAAGCGAATGCAGCAGCCTGACTGATCTGCCCTCCCTTCCGCTTCAGGGAGACTTACGACGCAGAGTTTCCAGGCGAAACTCTCCGGAGAACACTCACGACTGGGACCTACGTTCAGGTCCACGCGTTCTAATAAGCGTATAGACCCAAATAAAACCGTATAGGGTGACATAGGGCATATCCCAATAAGCGTATAGACCCAAATAAGACCGTATAGGGCTGCATTTTTGGGCGAAATAAATACCCGTACATGTACGGGTATTTGGAATGCAACAGTAGTTAGTTAGTTAATCCCTTCACACCTGAAGGTGTATATGGGCGGCGCCTATCTCAGTTTCTCTGACCCTAGGCCACACAGCTACTGTAAGTAGTGAAAGCTACAGCGGGGGGTCAGTCCTCTGGTAGCTCTGTGTGTAACTTTACTTTCCCCATTCCATTATGTGGAGCACCACGCTAGAAGGCAGAAAGCACCATTTTTATATGGTCTTTGGTATGACCCGGCCGAGATTTGAACCCCTGCCTCCCGGGTGTGGGGCGGATGCTCTACCAACTGAGCCACCACTCCGGTTGAAGTTGGCAACTTGGTGTTTAGAAAACAACCTGACTCTGAACACCAAGAAAACCAGGGAAATCATTGTCAACTTCAGGAGGACCAATACCAACCCAGCCCCCCTCTTCATTAACAGCGAGTGTGTGGAGAGGGTCCACACATTCCGGTACCTCGGCGTCCTAATCTCCTCTGACATCTCCTGGACAGACAACATCTCGGCGATTATTAAAAAGGCTCAGCAGCGGCTACATTTCCTGAGAGTCCTCAGGAAGTACGACCTCAACTCCACCCTGCTGCTGACCTTCTATCGCTCATCCATTGAGAGTCTGCTCACATACTGCATTACAGTGTGGTATGGGAATTGCACAATGGTAGACAGGGAGAGGTTGCAGAGGGTAGTAAAGGCAGCGCAGAAGATCATCGGCCGCCCTCTCCCCTCCCTGACAGACATTTACACCGCCCGCTGCCTTAGGAGAGCACAATACATCATCAAGGACATCTATCACCCTGGAGCTGACCTGTTTGACCTGCTGCACTCAGGGAGGCGCTACAGGTGCATCAGAGCCAGGACAAATAGACTTAAGAACAGTTTTTTTTTCCAAAAGTCATCATGGCTCTGAATTCTCAGTCCAACCCTCCCTGACCCTCTCAGAACACATCACTGTGTAATTGACATTTACGGTCCAGAATGCTGTGCAGTTATTTTTATTTTTATATGACTTTTTTTTATCTTAGATTATGTACATTGTACACATTATACATTATTTATTGCAGGAATTTGTTTTTATGCTTTTTATTTTTCTCTTTTACATATGTTGCACTGAAGGAGATGCTTAAATCTCATTGAACATTTGTTTGTATAATGACAATAAAGGCTATCTATCTATCTGCTCCGCACTGTGTGTGTTTATATATTTACATATTTATTCCATCTAGCTACAATGCTCCACACTGTGTGTCTATATACAGTGGGGAAAAAAGTATTTAGTCAGCCACCAATTGTGCAAGTTCTCCCACTTAAAAGATGAGAGAGGTCTCCAATTTTCATCATAGGTATACCTCAACTATGAGAGACAAAATGAGGAAAAAAAAATCAAGAAAATCACAATGAAGGATTTTTAATGAATTAATTGGTAAATTCCTCGGTAAAATAAGTATTTGGTCAATAACAAAAGTTCATCTCAATACTTTGTTATATACCCTTTGTTGGCAATGACAGAGGTCAAACGTTTTCTGTAAGTCTTCACAAGGTTTTCACACACTGTTGCTGGTATTTTGGCCCATTCCTCCATGCAGATCTCCTCTAGAGCAGTGATGTTTTGGGGCTGTCGCTGGGCAACACGGACTTTCAACTCCCTCCAAAGATTTTCTATGGGGTTGAGATCTGGAGACTGGCTAGGCCACTCCAGGACCTTGAAATGCTTCTTACGAAGCCACTGCTTCGTTGCCCGGGCGGTATGTTTGGGATTATTGTCATGCTGAAAGACCCAGCCACGTTTCATCTTCAATGCCCTTGCTGATGGAAGGAGGTTTTCACTCAAAATCTCACGATACATGGCCCCATTCATTCTTTCCTTTACACGGATCAGTCGTCCTGGCCCCTTTGCAGAAAAACAGCCCCAAAGCATAATGTTTTCACCCCCATGCTTCACAGTAGGTATGGTGTTCTTTCTCCTCCAAACACGACAAGTTGAGTTTTTACCAAAAAGTTCTATTTTGGTTTCATCTTACCATATGACATTCTCCCAATCCTCTTCTGGATCATCCAAATGCTCTCTAGCAAACTTCACACGGGCCTGGACATGTACTGGCTTAAGCAGGGGGACACGTCTGGCACTGCAGTATTTGAGTCCCTGGCGGCGTAGTGTGTTCCTTATGTAGCCTTTGTTACTTTGGTCCCAGCTGTCTGCAGGTCATTCACTACATTCCCCTGTGTGGTTCTGGGATTTTTGCTCACCGTTCTCGTGATCATTTTGACCTCACGGGGTGAGATCTTGCGTGGAGCCCCAGATCGAGGGAGATTATCAGTGGTCTTGTATGTCTTCCATTTTATAATAATTGCTCCCACAGTTGATTTCTTCACACCAAGCTGCTTACCTATTGCAGATTCAGTCTTCCCAGCCTGGTGCAGGTCTACAATTTTGTTTCTGGTGTCCTTTGACAGCTCTTTGGTCTTGGCCATAGTGGAGTTTGGAGTCTGACTGTTTGAGGTTGTGGACAGGTGTCTTTTATACTGATAACGAGTTCAAACAGGTGCCATTAATACAGGTAACGAGTGGAGGACAGAGGAGCCTCTTAAAAAAGAAGTTACAGGTCTGTGAGAGCCAGAAATCTTGCTTGTTTGTAGGTGACCAAATACTTATTTTACCGAGGAATTTACCAATTAATTCATTAAAAATCCTTCAATGTGATTTTCTGGATTTTTTTTTCTCATTTTGTCTCTCATAGTTGAGGTATACCTATGATGAAAATTGGAGACCTCTCTCATCTTTTAAGTGGGAGAACTTGCACAATTGGTGGCTGACTAAATACTTTTTTGCCCCACTGTAGATAGAGCACATCATAGGACGGCCTATGATGTCTGCATAATGTCCTATGATGCATGATGTCCTACGATGACCCTAAAAGATATGACGTCTATATAATGTCATATAGACACAGCACATCATGTGTGTCTGGACGGTCTATAGCACATCATACAACACTCTTATGACGTCTGCATGATGTCCTATGATGATCCGATGATATCAGGCAACATAGGACTCGCGATGCCATCATATAGACATAGTCTTTATGATGTCATATAGACCATCACTCACGATGCCTAGACTAACGTGTCTTTATGATGTCATATGGCTCAAAATTGGTAAAGTGAATAAGTCACAGGGCCACACTTTACAGCGCGTTCGTGTTTTCTGCACAATGGATTTCTTCAGCCATGGTCAATTCTGTGTTGCCGTGAGCAGAGTTGCCAGATCAAGCAGTCTTCGTATTCTTCGTATCAAGATGAAGAAACTAAGCAAAAGTGTCACTTTCTCAGAAATGTCATTTTTAAAGAGGTGCTGACACAGTAAAAATGTGTAACCTTGAAGAATGCCAGTCTACACTACAAATGTGTAAAATGCCAAGCAAAGCGCTGATTTTCTCCGGGTGCTCTGGTTTCTTGGTTTCTACGGGCATGCACGGGCCTTCCTGAACAGGGTCGAAAGCCACTTTTTGCTCAGATCTATTTTCATGATCTTGCCCATAAACTGGAATTACGACACACCTATCCCTCAACCAGTGGTCTGAACGAAGAAGAAGAAGACCCACCAGATGGAGAGCAATAGAATGAGGAGAACTGCTGCACGTCAGAAAAGATGCCGTGAACATGAAACACCTCAGGTTCCAGCAGTACGCCGCAGGCATGACTGTGAACAACACAGCCGTCTGAGACAGGAGGAGGAGACCCTTCAGCAATGGGCGTGCAGAAATACTTGCTTATACTTCGTTTCTACGGGCATGGACAGGTATGCATGGGTATGTACTAGTATAGACAAAAAGACAATGCCGTCATATACACAATAGGACACAACACATCCATTCAAAACACATCCATTCAAAGCAGTAAATCTGGAAATCTTAAGTCATAGACATTAGGGGTCGGGCTTAGATGACATAATGTTACACTCTCTTGTACAGTAGGTGGTGGTATGCACCTTTCAATTGTTTGCTATCCGCCAGTAACCGAGAGAAGAATCTGGAAATCTTTACAAAATATCACTATATAAATTCTAGAAAGCTCTGTCAGTTTCTGTGTAAATCTGGAAATCTTACTCATCACCCGATTAGCAATAGCACACACTACTTTAAACCACACCCATTCGAAGCAGTACATCATGTCTGTGTGTTGCAAACAGCGCACATCATAGGACGGCCTATGATGTCTGCATGATGTCCTATGATGATCCTACGATATCAGGCAACATAGGACTCGAGGATCCTATGATATCTGCCAACATAGGACTATGGCTTCCTATGATGCCTGCCTTGATGTCTTGATGTCATATACACCATCACTCACCAAAGAAGAGATACTCATCACCCGATTACCAATAGGACACAAAAGTGGTATTGTTACAAAATTTGGACCTCAGCTGGATAACACTTGGTTCTACATTTCTGTTGCATTTTCCAGCCCAGATCTGAAGCTGTGTGTTATTTGCAAGCATTTGTATCCAAAAAAACACCCAGGCCAAATTTATTTTCTTCAAGTTCACTATGTTTAGATGACTGTAACTCAGTGGCCGGAGCACTTAGAGAGATCATGTTTTTTTTTGCCAAAAAATTCAAAGTGTTTTCTTTTAAATGAGACCAACCCCATGAAGATGCTGCAAAGGGTTGAAGAACAGCTTTCGATTTACTTTGGGTACATTATTTTTTGGCGTTTTTTGGAAAATTGGCCGGAGTGCAAGGGGTACTCCTGCTTGTGCGAGAAAAGAGAGGAGTTGCCAGTCTCTTCATTCCTGCAATTCCTACAGAACATAACTTAATATTGTAGTGGCTGGTGAAATATATCAGCAATTCATCAGCCCCCGCCTTTCCCTTCATATGAAGCCGGATGTATATGAATTCTAACCACTTCTCTTAGCTAAGTGACTCTTCCATTATTGCCCCCGTTTCCAGCAGGTTAAAACCATGGTAAACGCCAGTGCTTGCATACCTCTTATGATTTTTTTCCACGTTTAAAGTACTTTAATAAACTCATGTTTCTGTCTTACAGTCATGCTTGGCGAGCTGCTGTTTGCTGACTGACTGGAAAACTCGTGTGAGCGGGGCGCTTCTAGACTCCACGCGGATGACGACCACGCACGTTTGTTCATGTGCACACCTGCGGAAAATCATTGCTTCATATATTTTTCTTAATAAATTCATATGGCCTTGGGGTGGCTGTAAAATTTCTGGTGCGGCGTGCCACCACCGAGAAATGTTACTAGAGGAAACCCTGTGCACCCAGCACTGGCTGCTCGCTTTACATGTGACCTCTGAATAAATGTTGCATCTTTAAATTGAAGAATTCTCCGGCTTATTCTTGGATCTTTCAATCAAAGAATCGGGATTTTAACAATAGATAGATGTATTTATTGATTCCAGACTGGGAAATTACAGTGTAACAGCAGCATTACAGTAGACAACCAAATGACAGAAACATACGCACGACAGACAAAGGGATTACCCATGGAAAGTAAAACTAACACTACTAAAAAAGCCTATATACATCATAGCTGAATATATGGTGACCCGTACTAACACATGAATCATACCCGTTGCACAATGCAGGACTATCAGGAGCAGAGTGAAATGTGAGATACCAGTTAGACTGTAAGGTGCAGTATGGCAGCATAGTTATGACCAGAATACAACATCATAGTGAGTTATTGCACAGTGAAATGGCATATGGCAGGAAAGATTTCCTGTACCTAACCGTTCAACAGTGAAGCTGTAGTAGTCTATTGGAGAAAGTGTTCCAGTGTGTGGTGGAGGGGGTGATCAGGATTGTCCATGATGCATCACACTTTATTTAGTGTTCTCTCCACCACAGTCTCAAAGGTCTCCGGCCTGAGACCAATTACAGAGCCAGCCCTTCTGATAATCTTGTCAAGTCAAGATTGTCAAGTTGGTGTCGCTGGCCCTGATACTGCTACCCCAGCAGACAGCAGCAAAGAAGATGGCGCTGGCGACAATGGTCTGTAGAAAAGCTCCAGCATCCTGCTGCACACGTTGAAGGATCTCAGCTTCCTCAAGAAGTAGAGTCTGCTCATCCCCTTCTTGTGCGCAGCATCGGTGTTGGATCTCCAGTCCAGCCCGTTGCTGATCCTGACACCCAGATATTTGTAGTTCTCAGCCACCCCTACATCTTCTCCCCTAATCTGCAATGGCTGAGAAGGCATCCTCTTTTTCCTGAAGTCAATCACCATCTCTCTGGTCTTGCTGACATTCAGCCTCAGGTGATTCTGGTCTGTCCACTCCACAAATCTGTCTACCAGTGCCCTGTACTCCCCTCCTCTCCCCGTCTTACACACCCCACAAAAGCTGAGTCGTCAGAGAATTTCTGCAGGTGGCATGACTCAGTGTTGTACTGAAAGTCAATGGTGTATAAGGTGAAGAGAAAGGGAGAGAGCACAATCCCCTGTGGAGCTCCCTTATCACTAACCACCACATCAGACAAGACACTGCCCAGCTGGACAAACTGTGGTCTGCCTGTCAGGTAGTCAGTAATCCAGGAGATCACAGAGCTGTCGACCCCAATCACTCGCACCTTCTCACCCAGCAGCAGTGGCTGGATGGTGTTAAAGACACTGAATAAATCAAAGAACGTGATTCTCACAGTGTCTCCTCCACCATCCAGGTGCAGATGGACTTGTTGCAGCAGGTAGATGACAGCGTCTTCAACTCCTAAATGGGGCTGATATGCAAACTGCAGAGGGTCCAGCCACGTCTTCACCTGCAGCCTCAGGTGGGCTAAGACCAGTGTCTTCAGGACCTTCATCACATGAGATGTGAGGACAACTGGTCGATAGTCATTCAGGTCCCATGGAGATGACTTCTTGGAGACAGGAACCAGGCAGGACATCTTCCACAGCACCAGTACTCTCCCCAAACACAGGCTCAGGTTGTACAGGTGTTTCAGTACTGGAGCTAGCTGGTTGGCACAGGTCCTGAGGATCCTGGCGGAGATGCCATCAGGGCCCGTCGCCTTCCGCTGACGGAGTCTCTCCAGCTGTTTCTTAACCTGGTCTGTAGTCACAGTGATGTGAGGGAGGGGCCTGGTGTCCCCCAAGGGAGGTGAGGGAGTAGATGGAGAGAGGTGCTGCACAGGTGGGTGGGGGGAGGAGTGTGTGGGGGTCTGGCTGGGTTGTTGGTGTGACACACTGTGAGTTGAACCTATTAAAAAACAGATTCAGTTCATCAGCTCTCTCCTGGCTCCCAGATGTCTGCTTGACTCTCCTCTTGCACCCAGTTATTTGTTTCATTCCCACCCACACAAAATTTCCTTCAAAATTTGTTGCTTCTTTTTTGGGAATTTGTGAGGTTTTTTTTTTCTCTCAAGGCCTCAAGGAGCCACTGATTATGGACAAAAGAGCCACAGGTTGCAGACCCCTGACCTAGGTGCACGTATATAGGAAAAGATGAAAGCAACACTCTTGAATAGCCTTAAGGCCAATCACAACTGTATGAGAACTATTTTAAATCTCAGAGCTCAAAGTTTAATCCAGATTTCTGGTAGAAGTGTTTTGTAGTTAAACTCTGGTCTCTTTTGAAGGTATGTGATTGATCGCATAAACACGGAGCACCCAAATCGGCGTGTCAGCTCTGAGGACTTGGGAGGACGGCCAGATGAACAACATGATCCACAAGTTAAACAGGTGGTGGAACAGTTGATTAAGATAGCGGAGGACTTAAACCGGAACGCTGAGTTTCAGAGGTGAGTTTATGATCCTTTATGATCCGTTCAGAGCTGCAGTAGGAAGAATAACTGCTTAAAGTTGTAATTAAATTAATTACCATCCTTTAGCAGTTTACAGTACATGTGGTCTGATGGGACAGCTACACCACAGCATCTCCTTTGGGCTCTACTAATTCTACATGCAGTCCAACGTGTCTCATAGACTTGTGATTTGGATTTGGAGGGGCATAGAACTGGTTTCTCGGATTTCAGCCTTCTTGGGTCCCTAGCTGGTGGCTGGAGGGGAAGGTCGTCCTCACAGCTGGTGTGCTGCTGTGGGTGCCACAGATTGTCTCACACCATTAACAATACTCTTCCATGCTTTATGGTCCATGGCATTATTGACCTTAGCTTGATTGAGATTGAGGCGCTAAGGTTTTAAGCTGTCCTCATCCTGCTTGGCCCATGTATTTTTCAGTGCATCACATTGTATGCTCATGTGTTTGGGTCGTTGACGCCACAGGAGTCGGTGCAATAGCCGGTCAGTGCTCATTCTGCAGACATGCCCGAACCACCGCAGTCTGCACTTCTGGACTTCTTCAACAGTGGGCTGCTTCTGGCTTTGTTCACAGATGGTGTCATCGGTAAAATGATCATAGAGGGAAACTCCAAGGACCTGATGGACACACCACATTTGGAAAACTTTGAGATTGGTCAGATCCCCTTTGAGGATGATCCAGGTCTCAGAGCCATAGAGAAGGATAGGCAGAATCACTGTGTAAAAGAGACATATCTTGGTCCTTAGAGATGTTTGGCTTCTTCCAAAGGCACCATCATATGGATGCAAACGTCAAAGCTGCAGACCCAATTCTGCAGTGGATCTCTGCTGTCAATGCTACCTTCTTTTCAGTTACCAGTGAACCGAGGTATTTGAACTCTCCAACCTGTTCAGTCTGAATGCCCTCGAGGTAGCCATCCATTGTGAGAACCATAAGGCTGAGCAAATTAGGTGATGTCATACAGAATATCTTCTTTAGCCGCGGCGTCATCATTGGCCAAAATAGCACTGTCATCAGCAAACATGAGATCTGTCATATACTGGTTAGTATCAAATTGCCCCCGTCATCCTTCGAATGTCTGTTGCATAATGGCATCAATGACAGTGTTGAACAAGAGGGAAGAAACCACTTCCCCTTGGCGGACACCAGTCTTGCTATTGAATTCTTCAGAGAAGTCATCTTGGGTCTGGACCAGACTGGTTTAACCATCATAGGCTAAGTGCATGAGTGCAGTGATCTTCTGAGGCACATGCTCGGTTTCTGATGTTTTCCATAGGGCCGTCCAGTCAACACAATTGAAGGCGGACTTGAAGTCTATGAAAATGATGACACCGTCCACAATGGGTTTGTTCTTCCATTAGCAAAGTGCAAAGATTTGGTCACAGCATTCTCATCCAGGTTGGAAACCAGCTTGTTCTTCTCTGCTGGTTTGCTCGCAGTGTTTTTAAGTCATGATTGGATTATCCTGATGCCACAGTAGTTCTTGTATTCGTGATTGTCACCTTTCTTGTGGATAGGGATGATAACAGCCTTCTTCCATTTTGACGGTATGCAGTCCAATCGCCATATTATTAAGGGGAGCACATGGAGCTGTTTGAGCAGCACTTTTCCGCCAGCCTTGATTGCTTCAGCGGTGACTTGGTCTGATCCAAGCCTTTCCATTCTTCAGTGAGTCCATGGATAGTTTCACCTCTTTAAGCATAGACTCAGTATCAACCATGGGGGGATACTGGGGGATTGATATATATGGGGGATTGATCGTCACTTCCTTGTGGTAACATATCGTCACTTCCTGTTTTGCTGTCTGTCTGTGTGGTTTGCTCTCCTCACTCTCCTGAGCTTTGGGTTGGCCACTAGCGATGGCTACTAGCTCTCCTTCCTCTCCTCTTCTGATGTGCTCTCTCTGTCAGATGTTTAGCTACACCTCTTCTACACCACTTCTTCTTCTGGCTTTCAGAGAGAGCAGACGCATTTCTTCTCCTCTCCCTTCTCCTCCTCCCCTACTGATCCCAGCTTGCTGTGTCCTGTCTGTGTCTCGCTCTTCTTCTGCTGCATCTCGACCCAAACGGAAAATTATGGAATTGAGCTAGGCTTTAAATGCAATTGACACCACTTTAAAAGAAGATCGGGCCAGGGGGAGCCCATGTGGGGAGACTCATGGAACAATTGGAAACTCATGTGTCTGTGTGATTTGATTGAAGATGTGAAGATGTGGAAGACATCTATCTGTTTGGCTTTGATCACAGGATTTCTACTGTTTGGCTCTGGAGTTTCCTGGTGTATCGGAAATTAAAGAAGTTGGAAGAGCTGGTCAAAATGCGGACCCGGCGAAGCTCCTTCAACGTTTCGACCAGCAGGGGAGTGCACTGATAGCGGCAAATGGTGAACTGATTGGCGAACTGAATCAGAAGGTTGGATACATCTTGAGTCGCTGGGTGCTCGCCAGGGAATGATTTTAAAGCCTGTAAATGTGTGATGCACAGAATCGCATGAGAGAGGAAATTTTTATGCTCTAAGTGGACTGTGCTCATCAGGCCTTGATTCGGCGTCCTTGGGAGACTCATTCCTCCAGAAGTAGAGATAATGCAGAAGGGAGTTTTGGCTTCTCTTAACCCAAACAACTGCTGTTGTACAACAATCTGAACTCTCCAAGGACAGCGTTTTCATGTGACTAACATGGAATTTTACCATCTGGCATGAAGAGAGATGAACTCTGTGGACATGTATATCTATGTTTAGAATACATGGACAGCCGTTGCCTAGGAGATGATTTTTGTTGTGCACCAGTAACTGATACATTCACACTGCACTCACACTGATATCATATGACTGATATACACACACTGGTCTCTCTCTGCTTTGTTAATGTGTGGATCTGTTTGTAACTTGTCTGCTAAGTGTGCATTGAGGTTTTTTTTTTCTATGTGATCATAATCTTGCTTATCCGAGCACTATTCTGATAACTATTTTTTTTCTCTCTGCCCAATGTGTCATTCCCTTCCCCTCTCCCTCTTTACCCCCACTGCATTAGGTGCCTGTCGGCTGCCGCGTCATTAGTGTGCGCTTAACATGAGCGCACCTAATGTCAAGTCAGATTCCTCGTATGTGTTAAACATGCTTGGCAATAAAGTTCATTCTGATTCTGATTCTGACCTCTGCCTCTTTTAGTGATAACGGTAAATGTAATAAATGTTGTCTTTTTGAGGCGCTCGAGGCGAGGTTGTCTGATTTGGAATCCCGGCTCCGCTGCATTGAAACACCGTCTGCGCCAGTTACTCTTGACGGACGCCCCTTAGCTGCAGCGGAGCTAGCTAGCTTAGGCCCCCCTGTTAGCGGTCCTCCGGCTCTCCTCAGCAGTGAGGAGACTGGTTGGGTGACGGTGAGAAGGAAGCCTAGTCGCAAAGCCCCAGTACACCACCAACCTGTTCACGTTTCTAATCGTTTTTCCCCGCTCAGCGACACACCCGCTGAGGAAAAAACTCTGATCACTGGCGACTCTGTAGTCAGAAACGTGAACCTAGAGACTCCAGCGGCCATAGTCAAATGCATTCCTGGGGCCAGAGCAGGCGACATCGAGTCAAATTTGAAAATGCTGGCTAAAAGTAACTGTAAATACTCCACAATTGTTATTCACGCTGGCATTAATGACATCCGTCTCCGGCAGTCGGAAGTCACAAAACTTTTTTTTTTTCCTCTTTGTCCTGTCAGACAGCTAGGCAAACAGAACAGGGATCTGTCACCCTACTGTGCCAAAACAGATTTACTTTGCCAAGAGGAGCCTGCCTATACAGTGCCTAACTTTGCACTGTATATTGTTGTAAACTCCTCCTGTAATAACTTTTAATACTTTATTTTAATTGTTTTACCCATGGAAGACCCAACAGGATGGGGAAGAGGGAAAGGAAGTGTGTGAAGGGGGGAAAGAAAAGGGAGGGGGAACAGACAAAAAAAAAAAAAAACGACAACTAAAACAAACAAAAGACAAACTGCTTCTTCCACCGGAGATGTCTCAACATGAGTCTGGTTTCTGTACCTGTTAAAGGAGAGACACTTGTACATGAATGTCTGTGTGCCTATATATGAGAACGTGCGCAAAATAAGTGTGTGCATGTGAGTGGTTTGTCAGGAAACATATGAGCGGAGGGCCGGTCGCAGCAGCCCTCCCCCTGAGGACCCCGAGCAGGCAAGGCAGCGCCACCAACCCCCATCCCCGAGGTCAGCAAGCCCCAGGAAAGCCAGGCATCCACCCCCGGAGAGACGATCAAGGGAGGGCAGGCCGCCCGGCGGCTGGCGCGGTGAACCCCCACCCCCGGACCTGCCCGACCCCCACCCCCCCAGCGGGGCCAACATCCGCCCCCGGGCCCCAGGCACCAGGAGGCCAGCCACCCCACCCCCCAGGACAGAGGCCAGCCAGCGCCCCCCGGCGTGAGCTCCCCCAGGTACCCCCACAGCGGTCCCGCCCCAGCGCCTCAGCCACACACCCCGGGGACCCCCACATCCAAAGAAGTCCCCTCGCCCAGGTGAGCCCACATTGCCGAGAGGCACTACCCCCCTAATCCAGCCCCTCCCGACTCGCAGACACACACCTCCCGACTCGCAGCACACCCCTCCCCATACCTTCACACCCACATGTTCCCATGCACACCCCTCTCACTCAGCCAGACCGACCCATTCTCTCTCACTCCAGTACCCACTTAAATTCACTCCTCATTCACCTTTATTTCAAAAGCCGACTGCGAAGCAGATGCAGTGAGCCTGAACATGCATCAGTGCCCGGCAGTGACCAGGGAGGCCACCGGCGCAGGCCACAGAAGCAGACCTCCACCCCCCGGCGCCCATCTGAGTGAACAATCAGCAGACCACCGCAGGCGCCCCAAGATGCCACCCGGCATGCAAAACGCCGCACAAAACCGACCCACCATCACCACCTCCATTCATCACCCTCTCACTCACACTTAAACTCATATTCAGCCCCCCGTCACTTCCTTGGTTGTATCTATATATTAGTACCATCCAGGGATTTCACGAAACTTAAAGGTGAACTGAACTGAACAGCATTGAACGGCACTGGGTGATAGTACATACAATTATAAAGATAATTTATCATTGGCACCCCCTCCACAAATCCCGGAATCTTGGAGAAAATCGCGATTTAGAATTTTCCGCCCTGAAAAATCAGACAAATCCGCCGAAGCGCAGCCGGAGTTCCGCGTGACGTCACGAGTGTGACCCAGTCCTCATGTTTACCATTGCGAGCACGTTGACACTGGCTGTTTTTGGTGCATTTTGTCGTGATAGTCGACTACAAAACACTTCCAACACCTGGGAAGATCTGTTCAGTGGCCAAGGAAAGCTGTCATGGCGACGAAAGAAAAGAAAGGGGGAGGAAAAGTGACCGGGAAGCGATGCGTTTCTAGATATACAGTGATCACTCACTTATCGTGTTTAATGGGGACCAGAACCGACCGCGAAAAGTGAAAAACCGCGAAGTAGCGTCACCCCCCCCCCCAAGGGCGTCACAAGCACTATTTTGCACAAAAAGGCACAAGAGAACAGCGAAAAGTGCCACTAAGCAACACGAGCGATAAAGAAGGCGCTCTGCAGGGAGAGAAGCTGGGTAAAACGTCTCGGCCAATCAGCTTGCGAGGTGAAACGTCTCGGCCAATCAGCTTGCGAGATTCCCGAGCGGTGAAGAGGTGGGCGGAGAGGAGTGGAGCGGTGGTCAGAGAGGTAGATTTTGAGCTGTGCGGGCTCTCCGTGTTGATACCTGATGTTCTAATGAGAAGGCAGGGAGACTACATTAGAACATCAGGTATCAACACGGAGAGCCCGCTCTCCCCGGCTCCCCAGCCCGCTCGGGAATCTCGCAAGCTGATTGGCTGAGACGTATTACCTCGCAAGCTGATTGGCCGAGACGTTTTATCTCGCAAGCTGATTGACCGAGACGTTTTACCCAGCCTATACCCAGCGAAGGAAGACCGCATTAAACGCAATAAGTGAGGGATAACTGTAATAAGTTGGAAAAATGCTGATGTTTTTTTTTCCCTTTCTTTTTTATTGTTAATTTTCCTTATCCTGACACCCCAAACATGCCAAAGTAAAGACTCACCATTCTGTATTCAATAAGCGACTCTCCTCCCCATCACTGCTGCGGTCTGAGTTGGTGCTGGAATCCCCCGAAAATTCTGGCTCTAATCTGTACGGTTTGATGCCTCCCTCGCTCTCTTCCTGTTCACTTGACACTCCTGCATCCTCCTCTGTCTTGTCACCGATCCTGAATGCCTCTTCACTCTGAAAACTCTGGTGTTCTTGACTGCTGGAACTGCTATCATCTGCCATTGTTGTTTTGATAAGGGTCACACTCGTGACGTCACGCAGCGTCGTCTGCACTACTTCCGGTTTGTTTGGCACTGCCAGCCAGAGGCAAAAGTTTATCGGCTTATAGCTTGGCCATTGCACGGCCTAAAAATTTCTTTTATGTGTTGAAAAATACAATAGGTAATAAGGAATTAATCTGCTATTCTACTTTTTTGGCAAAAAGGTGAGTTCAGTTCACCTTTAATGTAGAATCGGTGTGTGACTTTGCAAAAACGATGTCTGCCACTGTAGTATTCTCTGGGCCCCTCCCCAATCTGACCAGTGATGACATGTTTAGCCGCTCGTCATCCTTGAACCACTGGCTGTCTGTGTGGTGTCCTGCAAATAACGTGGGATACATTGACAATTGGAGCTCTTTTTGGGGAAAACCTGGTCTTATGAGACGAGACAGCATTCATCCCACTTTGGATGGTGCTTCTCATTTATCTAACAATCTGGCATCTTTTTTATCCAAATTTCCAAAACCCTGACTACTCAGAGTTGGGACCAGGAAGCAGAGTCGCAGTCTTACACGCCTCTCTGCAGCTCCTCTTCATCTGCCACCCCTCAACTTAGCCCCTGTCTTCCCCAACAGAGAATCATTGTCTGCTCCCTCCAAAGTAAATAAAAATATAATATATAAGCATCCCAAAGTGATAAAGCAAAATATTGGTAAAACTCAAATTAAACATAAAGCCTCTAAATTGAATGATTTGGCCTCTGTTCCTCCTCATAATTTAAAAATTAAATGTGGTTTTGAGGTGGATGATAAAATAAGGCAGCGAAGTGAGGTTTTAAGTAGGTTTATTAAATCATACCGCCATCATAGGAACTCCGCTCCAGCCCTTGTGTGAGCAGACTGGAGCGGGTCCTCAGGCTCTCAGCAAAGAGACACAGGATGTGTGTGTCAGCAGCAGTAGTTGAAGAGAGAGAGAGAGATTTACAGAATAGTGCAGCATATATACCCAACTACAGACAATACATGAAAGGCATTCACAGCAGTAGGTATGGGCATTTGCATTTGAGAGACACACATAACAATAAGGAGATTGCTAGCCAGGGATCGCCTCTGCTCCAAAACTGCAGGACCAAAGAGGTTACAAGGCACATCTACATATTATCATCAGTGTATAGACACAGTAAGGACAGGAAGCATGAACACAATGCATGAATGGCACATTAACATCACAGTAGTGAGCCGGAAAAAGCCAGAAGAAGTGGGCTGTCTGTAGACATTAATACACACATTGCTGTGCCTGTCCAGCTGTTGTGGGGATTACGCCACAGTTTATTAAATATTAGGTCTCTAACTCCCAAGTCTCTGTTAGTCCATGATCTGTTAATTGATCATCAGATTGATTTAATTTCCCTTACAGAGACTTGGTTAGAGCAAGAGGATTATGTTGGTTTAAATGAATCAACTCCCTCTGGTTATTTAAACTGTCAAAATCCCAGAAGTTCTGGTCGTGGAGGAGGAGTAGCAACAATTTACCATTCCAAATTACTAGTTAATGTAAAGCAAAAAACACATTATAATTCCTTTGAGGGCCTGGTCCTCAGTATTGGGCACTTTAGCAATTTTAGGTTAAACCCAATTTTATTTGCCATAGTTTATCGTCCCCCATCAACCTACTCAGAATTTTTATCCGAATTTGCTGATTTCTTAGCTGATTTAGTGCTGAAATCTGATAGAATAATTATAGTAGGGGACTTTAATATACATGTGGATGTAGATAGTGACTGCCTTAATGTGGCATTTAATTCAATATTAGACTCGATTGAATTTTCTCAGAAAGTAGGAAATTCTACTCATTACCTCCACCATACATTGGACCTTGTTCTGACATATGGCATAGAAATAGAAAATCTTGTAGTGTCTCCTCATAACCCTGTACTGTCAGACCATTGTCTGTTAACCTTTGATTTTACTATTTCTGACTATTTGGCTCCTAAAGAAAAATATTATTACAGTAGATGCCTCTCAGATGATGCTGTTACCAAATCTATGCAGATTGTTTCCTCTATGCCATGTGTCAACACAACGGAAATAAGCTATAGACAGCTTGCTTCTTCTGTAATTGATAGCATGGTAGATAGTGTTACAGCTTCTCTGCATCAGACTCTAGACTTGGTGGCCCCCTTAAAAAAGAAAAAGTCTAATCAGAGATTTCTAACTCCTTGGTTCAACACAGAAACTCGTAGCTTAAAACAGAAGACTCGTCAATTAGAAAGAAAATGGCGCTCCACTAATTTAGATGAAATCTATTTAGCTCGGAGAAATCATCTTTTAATTTATAAAAAATCTCTTAGAAAAGCTAGAACGAGTTATTACTCTGCATTAATAGAAGAGAACAAGAATAATCCCAGGTTTCTTTTCAGTACTGTAGCCAGGTTGACAAAGAGTCAGGACTCTGTCAATCCTAGCATTCCCTTAGAGCTTACTAGTCAGGACTTTATGAACTTTTTCAATAATAAAATTTCATCCATCAGAGATAAAATCAGATTCTTCCCACAGTTAAGTTAAATACTGTAACTACTACAACTCCTTCTATTTACTCCAATCGACCTTTGTGAGTTAGACAAAATAGTTTCCTCATCCAAACCTTCAACTTGTCTTTTAGACCCTATTCCTACCAGGTTATTTAAAGAAGTCTTCCCACTTATTGGTAGCTTTATTCTTCATATAATCAATTCTTCATTAACTTTAGGCCATGTACCGCAGGCTTTTAAAACGGCTGTAATTAAACCCTTACTCAAAAAGCCAACGCTAGATCCAGGAGCTTTAGCTAACTATAGACCAATCTCTAATCTCCCTTTCATTTCAAAAATCTTAGAAAGAGTTGTTGCTACGCAATTATTTGACCACCTGCAGGGAAATGGTTTACTTGAAGAGTTTCAATCTGGGTTTAGAATCCATCGTAGTACTGAAACAGCCTTAGTGAAGGTCACTAACGACCTCCTCATGGCATCTGATAATGGACTGGTTTCTGTACTTGTCCTTTTAGATTTTAGTGCAGCTTTTGATACTATCGATCATAATATTCTACTTGATTGATTAGAACACTATAGCCTGTTTTCCACTAGCCCAGCACACCTCGGTACGGCTCGATTCACTTCAGTACGGCTCGGAATGCTTCTGTCTCCATTAGCACGGTGTTGTGCTTGTGTTGTGATGGTTTGTTAGGAGGTTTTAGAAGCGGGGCAGCAGCAGATTCTCAGCGAGGCGGGGCCACACTCCCGTGACGTTACGCACCCGACTGAGTCCTTATTTACACGAGACAAAAAAGGATCCAAGGATTATTGCCTTGCTCGCTCTGTGGATTTATCTCACAATTAATTTTATCTCATAATTAAGCTGCAACAACACAAGTCACTTTTGTTTTGAATTAACTGCCAAATGACCTAGAAATAATGAGCTGAAACTTGTTTTTATTCATATTAAATAATGAGACGGTGGCACACTGCCCAACACCAAATTATTATTTTTTACATCCTAGGGCATTTTGGATGTACTGAATTAAAAAAAAATCATGTTTTTCACCTTCAGGTCAACGTTTGGAACAACAGTATTATTATTTTCCGTTTAGATGATGCTACACTCCTTCTAAAGTATTGTAAATCTCTGAATTTGGAATGCCGATAGAACATTCAATTTACATATACTTACTTTTTTACCTACTTTGACTTGTAAGCTTGATCAGTCTCTCCTGCTGCATTTTAAAGTACAACTGTGCAACTTCTTATAAGTTAACATAAAAAATGTACCCAAAGTTTAGAACTGGATCATGTGGGGCTAATTTTTTATGATATTTCAATAAAAAGAACAGAAAGCTTACAAAAACATTTGTTTTTTGGTCTAGTTAAAAATTACATTACCTTTACAATGGTTGATCCCTGACAGGAAGATCAGTATCATTTTGATCAGATTAGGCAATGGAATTTCTATGAAATTATTCTGTTTTATAATTCAGTGTTATAACAGACAAACCACACTTTCCAAAACAATTCCATTTTATTATATACAAAATATTAAAAGGAAAAAAAAACTTTGCAACACAACATGAAGGTTAATCGACATTTTATACACGCCGACCACTGAGTGCCTCTACACCAGCTTCCCAAACTGGGTCACGACTCGGATGAATGAAGCCGTCTCTGCCAGCTGTGGGTCAGGAAGGCTCGGTTGAATAATCCGTGCGGGCTGTCGCGGCGGACGCGTGGGATGATTCTACAAGGAAAATGCACACAATAAAATACAGCACGAAAGTGCAATATATACAGAAAAGACAATAGTTTTTAACAAGAATACATAAGCTTATTTCAGCGTATTGTTCACATGAATAATTAAAATAAAAGCTTTAGTCCGCAGTGTGCTGCAATAAAGCAGCGATCCATCCACAAATGAACAGCTTTTTTATTGCATAAATAAACTGAGCGTCTTACCGAATATATTTGCGAAAAAACGCACAATAAAAAAAAATTAAAACTCACCGTTAAAGGACTCCGATGTCGAGACCTCCCGGTATATTTTTTCATTCCGGGTGGCTCCGTCTAACTCGCGCTGCATACGTTCGTCTGACAATGCAGTGAGCAGACACTGCACCTCCTTATTGGTCCATGGAACACCCTTATTACGCGAAGCCATTTTTGATAGAGAATAAATGAAAATAGCACAGCAATACACTGAAAAGAAACCGCCAACAGTGGTTGCGTGCTGAGTAAAGGCAGTCGTGAAGATTCTTTTTTTTTTTTTTTCAAAAACTTTATTGAGAAGGTCGTGAAGATTTGGTAGATGAGGAGGAGGAGAGGGGCGGTTACAACCTGACCAATCAGCGCCGGTTACGACCTGACCAATCAGCGCCGGTTACGACCTGACCAATCAGCGGCGACCAGTCTGTTAACGTCACAACAGGGCACAGCTCAGCACTGCTGTACCCTGCCCTGGAGCAGGGCTGAGAATCGCGGCTGTTAAACCGTGTTGGGGCTTGTGGAAAAGCGTACAAAGCGTGCTGAGCCGTCCCGTGTCGCGCTAAAGCGTGCTAGTGGAAAAGGCCCTTATGTTGGACTTAATGGAACTTCGTTGCAGTGGTTTAGATCTTATTTATCTGATAGGTTCCAGTTTGTTCATGTAAATGAGTTTTCTTTCAACTTAAAGCTTAGTCATGGAGTTCCACAGGGATCTGTGCTAGGCCCTACTCTTTTTAGTTTATATATGCTTCCGTTAGGCAACATTATTAGAAAGCACTGTATACATTTTCATTGTTATGCAGATGACACACAATTATACCTGTCAATGAAGCCAGATGATGGTAATCAATTAGCCAAGTTAGAAGCCTGTCTTAAGGAAATCAAAGCTTGGATGACTTGTAATTTCCTGCTATTAAATTCAGATAAGACTGAAGTCATTCTTGTTGGTCCAAAAAACCTTAGAATTTCCTTTCCAAATCAAACTTTCAGTTTGGATTCAGTTACTCTTTCTCTTAATAGCTCTGTGAGGAACCTTGGAATTATTTTTGATCAAGATCTGTCCTTCAATTCACATATTAAATTTGTTTCTAAGACTGCCTTCTATCATTTGTGTAATATTGCCAAGATTACGAGCATCTTGTCTCAGAGTGATGCTGAGAAACTGATCCACGCTTTTGTTAGCTCGAGATTAGATTATTGTAATTCTTTATTATTAGGCTGTCCTAAAACATCTTTAAAAAGTCTTCAGCTGATCCAAAATGCTGCAGCAAGAGTTTTAACAGGTAGTAGAAGGAGAGATCATATCTCTCCGGTTCTGGCCTCCCTTCATTGGCTTCCCATAGAGTTTAGAATTAAGTTTAAAATCCTTCTTCTTACTTACAAAGCTCTAAACAATCAGGCTCCTTTTTATTTAAAAGATCTGATACTACCGTATTATCCTAACAGAGCACTACGCTCCCAAAATACAGGATTACTTGTAATACCTAGAATCTCCAAAAGTACAATGGGAGGCAGAGCCTTCAGTTATCAAGCTCCTCTCCTGTGGAACCAGCTGCCAATCTGGATTCGGGAGTCAGACTCGATCTCTGTTTTTAAGAATAGGGCTAAAACCTACCTTTTTGATATAGCCTACAATTAGGGAGGGATCATGTGTTTCTGAACCCTCCCTTAGTTATGCTGCTAATAGGTTTAGTCAGCCGGGGGACCTCCAGTAATGCACTGGGCCTCACTCTCAGTGAAATATTTTTTTTGCTGGTCATTAAAGGCCTTGTCCGGACGAAAATTCAGTATCGCTAAATCATATCTTAAATTTTTGTGTGAGACGAGCTAATTTGAACCGCACATGTTTTGGTGTCAACAAATGCCGCATAAGGTGACAATGCGCTCTTGAAGTACGCTTTCTTTGAATGCTGTCTGGCTCAGCCAAGCGATCAGCGGCTAAAATGGCCACTGACTGTGTGACATCATCACAGGGAGAGACACACACACGCTCGGCGGACATTGTTTGTTGTTTAAGTTTTAAAATCGGCAATTGCGGATATTTCTCGGAGTACTTGTGGATTACAAATAGATTATTTATTAAGATTAGGATTTCAGGAATTGAATTAATTATGGTTTGGCGTTGTGTTGTCTACGGGTGCAACGTTATACCAGCGGAGCATGCGGTGAGTGTTTTTGAATTTCCCGTCCTTGGGAAAATCAGAACAGCATGGGTGAAATTCGTTCAGAAAATGCGAAAAAAATTGGAGTGATGTCGGTAACTCACCCAACATGTGCAGTAGACATTTCGTTGACAGCGATTTCGAGAATAAGATGCAATTTGTGTCACGACTCGCCGCTCATCAGCGGCTTCAGCTGCACGCACACCTGCGTAGTACAAATACAAAGATGCGAGCACTACATACGATCCCGCAGCTCCTGAGAGACTGCAACCTAACACAAAAAAGAGTTTCACACAATGAAACAACAGTGCATGTATTATATATATATAAAAATTATTATCCCATTGATTTTCATCATTTTTGGTCACATATCTCACACCTACAATTTATTTATTTCAGGGACAAAGGGCTGTGAAAAAGTTGTTGATATGATCAACAAAACATGGGTCCTCAGGGATGTGCGAAAGCTGAGTCCAGGGCAGCAAACTTCAAATGTGGAGGCTTTCCACAGTCTGATTATTCAGTTTGCACCAAAGAGTGAACACTTCTCATTCCTTGGAATGTTGACAAGGTGAGGAGATGCAATATGTGACCAAAAATATGAAATGCAATTATAATAACAGTGCCAATTACATAGAGTTTCTGCTGATAGATCACTTATATGTCCAAAAATAAATCATTGTGATAAAATACCCCAAATTACCCAAAAAAGGTGGATATACACTGCAAGCAAAGAAAGTTAATCCAACTTTCGGGGAGTATAAGAAATATTAGTATCATTTTCTAGGCTTGTATATGATATTTACAGTGGGTGGAGGGTTGGTCTTCATTCAACTTTCACATTTCATAGCTTTTATCAAATTATGTTAATTTGGGTCAAATTTGTATTTCATACTGTAGTCAAATGGATGTCTAATTTTTATTGAATATATTTTTTTTTAGAATATGTGGATGATCTGATGAATACTCTGTTCAACAAAACCTTGGTTGATCCAACCCACTTATTGGAGCAGTGGCACTCTGTACAAGCCAGAGTTCCAGCAACATTGAGTGCCAAATTTCAGCGTCCCATCAAAGCTGATGCTGTTGAGCAACATGTATCTAGATTTTCAAAATCAAACATGTAAAAGTAGAAGAAATTTCCAATTAGCAATGAAAGTTCAGCTTTCAATTGTTAGGGAAGCAACATATTTTGCTAAGACAAACAAATATAAGCCTAAGATTTTAAGAGAAATGTGCTTTTAAAAATGGAACCCGAATTTTATACCATAAAATGGTAGAAAAATGATTCAAATGTATATGACATGCAACTTTGATGAATGCTGAAATATTAGAATTATAAAATTGACATGAACATTAATAAACTCAATATATGATTTTACAAAACTTTATTTAAATATCATTTTTCACAAATCTAATCTTGGTAGGCAAAATGCCTTGTAGTGATCTGATGGGAATGTTTCTCTGATGAGGCTCACAGCACAGGCAGGCAATATCACCCTCACTTCTTCCTGAGCTGACGTCACTGCTGCCCGCCCCTATCGACAGATGGAGGTACTGCAGCATCACTAAGTGAAAGATGGGCTATTACCAAATAAAGTCATTTATAGAGGCTGGTGACACATATTAAATCACGGGAATGGCCAGAATGGAATATTTTCATACAATCAGTTTATTAGTTGAATAAAAAAATGTCACCGTACATGGACTTTAACATTTGTTTGTTCTCTCCCGTAGATTGAGTCCCCATCGTGCTGTTTGCTCTCTACATGTCTGTTCTTTTCATCTTCTCTATCCCCTCACCCCCCAGCCAGTCGCAGCAGATGACTGCCCCTCCCTAAGCCTGGTTCTGCTGGAGGTTTCTTCCTGTTAAAAGGGAGTTGTTCCTCTCCACCGTCGCCAAGTGCTTGCTCACAAGGGATCGCCTGATTGCTGGGGTCTTTCTGCAACTGTGGGGGTTCCCCCTACAGTTGATGGTGCTATGAGATGACTGTTGTTGTGAAATGGCGCTATATAAATAAAGTTGAATTGAATTGAATTGAACCATTGGTGTCGTGGGAGGGACAGTTGACGGCGGGGCTGCTGATGACCCCTGGGGCAGCTCGTGGTTGTAGAATTCACTGAAGAAATCTCTCCACTGCTGCAGGCACTTAGCTGTTGACTGCACAAAAGTACCGTTGGCTTTCCTGATGTTGTCATTAGTCGATTTGGTCTTTCCCGTCAGTCTTTGAAGGGTGCTGAAGAGAGTACGGTATTTGTCACTTGTTGCCGCTCCTTTGAGGTCAGATGCCAGCTTGTTCCAGTACTCTCCCCTTTCCACTTTTATCTTCTGGCAGACTTCTTGGTTCAACTGCTGATATCAGTCAAAGTTGACCAGCTTCACTCTTTTGCACTCTTTCACCAAGTGAAGGCACCACCCCAGCTTTAACTGATGTCTGTCTTAGGATGCACCATATTTGGGGCCAGTGGTTTTGGGTATCTTCACACATTGAGTTCCAGTCAGACACTAATGTTGAATTGATTATCCATATTCACTCACTTTGGGAAGGAGACTGTGTCTTAGTGTTGTAGCCAAAACTAGAGTCTCCCAAGACCAGACGGGTCCAGGACTGTAAGGGGTCTTGGTCTCATCCTCCTAAAGTCTTGGACTTGGACTGGCTTCAGTTACATTCAACTGCAACAACTCAACTGTGTGTTTGAGTCATTGTCTTCTGTGCAGAATTTCTAGCATGGAAAACCATTTATAAATGTTAATGTGTTTCACTCATCAGACTGGTCAACAAGGTTCAGAATGACTGTGCTCAGGATGTCTTCATGACGGTGGCCAGGGGCATCTTCTCTGAGGGCATCAACTGGGGTCGAATAGTGGCTCTGTTCCATCTGGCCTACAGACTCATATACAAGGTAATTTAATAATTGGGCGGAGCCAAAAATCATAGTATGACTTGGCTATGGCCCACTACACTATTTACAGTATAAATCCCCATATATATATATATATATATATATATATATAAAATATACACTACCGTTCAAAAGTTTGGGGTCACCCAGACAATTATTTTGTGTTTTCCATGAAAAGTAATAATAATAATACATCAGTCTTATATAGCGCTTTTCTAAATACTCAGACGCTTTACAAAGCAGCATAGGACAAACATACAGAGAACGGGTAAACAGACAAGGTAGGTACACATAGGTAGAAGAGGCAGTCAGTTTTCATAGGTAGATTTGAAAAGATGGGTTTTGAGTTGACTTTTGAAAGAAGCAAGTGTGTTGGCAGACCGGATGTGAAGGGGCAAGGAATTCCAGAGGGTTGGTGCGGCAATGGCGAATGATCTATCACCCAGGGTGTGGAATTTTGTCTTGGTGATGGGGGTAAGAAGGTGAGCGTCAGCAGAGCGGAGGAGACGAGTGGGGGAATGACGAGACAGAAGGTCGGTTAGGTATGAGGGGGCGAGGTTATGAAGAGCTTTATAGGTGATCAGGAGGATCTTGAAGTTGATGCGCTGTTGAATGGGGAGCCAGTGGAGCTGACAGAGTTGAGGAGTGATGTGGTCTCTGGAGCGGGAGTGAGTAAGTAGGCGGGCGGCTGAGTTTTGGACATACTGTAGTTACAGTCACACTTATTTACCACCATGAGTTGTAAAATGAATAGAAAATATAGTCAAGACATTGACAAGGTTAAAAATAATGATTTGTATTTGAAATAATAATTTTTTCCTTCAAACTTTGCTTTCGTCAAAGAATCCTCCATTTGCAGCAATTACAGCATTGCAGACCTAACATGATTGCACAAGGGTTTTCTAATCATCCATTAGTCTTCTGACGCAATGTGCAAACACATTGTACCATTAGAACACTGGAGTGATAGTTGCTGGAAATGGGCCTCTATACACCTATGTAGATATTGCACCAAAAACCAGACATTTGCAGCTAGAATAGTCATTTACCACATTAGCAATGTATAGAGTGTATTTCTGATTAGTTTAAAGTTATCTTCATTGAAAAAAAAGTGCTTTTCTTTCAAAAATAAGGAAATTTCTAAGTGACCCCAAACTTTTGAACGGTAGTGTATATGTATGTATGTATGTATATATATATATATATATATACACATGCACACACACACACACACAGAGTGGGGAAAATAAGTATTGAACACATCAACATTTTTCTCATTAAACATATTTCTGATGTAGCCACTGACCTGAGATTTTCACCAGATATCAGTAACAACCCAAGTAATCCATACGTACAAAGAAATCAATGCAGCTGTGTTCACAAAACAAATTGTATTTAATAAAGTGGAATGACACAGGGAATATTTATAGAGGGTATGCACATGATGTCACTGAACAGAACTCATGGCAGTTAAAAAACACTGAGTGGCAAAAATGAGTGGCAACAATAGGGTTTATACAGTAAAACACTAAAAACACACACATATTCAGTTGCAGGAGTATACAGAGTACCTGCTTACAATGTGGAGAGCTAATCTCATTCTTCCACCTTCTATTAATTGACAAAAAATAGCTAAATAATTACAGGCCCAGAACCAGTTCTTCACTAATCTGTGCTCTTACCCACGCATCATTACAGTCAAGTAAAGTGTGGTACTGACATCTAAAGTAAAAAAAAGGCACTTTTTGTACTGCTGTGACTAAAAATTTTATGCAATTTTTATGTTTTACTGCATACAAGCTAAAGCTCCAAAATGTTTGCCACTCAAAACACGTGGCAGCTTGTGTAACTATGGTAACTGTCCTGTAACTGCTAAGAGTTCTGTTCTAATGCATTCCCTCTATTGAACACACTTGGTGAAATTCATTTAATATTTAGTAGAAAAGCCTTTGCTGGCAATACCAGCTTCCAGATGCCTCCTGTATGGAGAAACTAGACACAGGCATTGCTCAGGAGTGATTTTAGCCCATTCTTCCACACAAACTGTCTTCATATCTTGAAGGTTCCGTGGGTGTCTTCAATGAACTCTGATCTTCAGTTTGTTCCATAGAGTTTCAATTGGATTCAGGTCAGGTGACTGACTGGGCCTTTCAAGCAGCTTTATTTTCCTTCTCTAGAGCCAGTTCAGAGTTTCCTTGGCTGTGTGTTTGGGATCATTGTCTTGCTGAAATGTCCACCCTCATTTCATCTTCAGCATCTTGGCAGATGGCAACAGGTTCTTATCAAGGATGTCTCTGTACATTTGTTCATTCATCTTTCCTTCAATTATATGAAGTCTGCCTGTACCATGTGCTGAAAAACACCCCCACACCATGATGCTCCCACCTTTCTCAAATTTCACTGTTGGTATGGTGTTTTTGGGTGGTGCCATTTCTCCTCCAAACATGCTGTGTGTTGTGGCATCCAAAAAAGTTCAATTTTGGTCTCATCTGAACAGTTTGCATACAGGAGACAACGTTGTTGTTTGTTCAAAGTGAACTTTCCACCGCTGGGATAAATACCGGAAAAGATGCGTAATATCACATCATATCACAACACTCACCATCCTCTATATCCTCTTGATATAATGGTTTTCAACTGCCGTGGCCAGGTCCTCCCAGTCGGCTTGGATGTCACCTGGGTTAGGCCAGGAGTTCCTGGCAGCAGAGGGCGAAGGACAGAGCTGCGTGGAGGAATCTGATCAGACCTACAGTACAAGACCACTGATAATCTCCCTTGATCTGGGGCTCCACGCAAGATCTCACCCCGTGGGGTCAAAATGATCACGAGAATGGTGAGCAAAAATCCCAGAACCACACAGGGGGACCGAGTGAATGACCTGCAGATTGCTGGGACCAAAGTAACAAAGGCTACCATCAGTAACACACTACGCTGCCAGGGACTCAAATCCTGCAGTGCCAGACGTGTCCCTCTGCTTAAGCCAGTACATGTCCAGGCCTGTCTGAAGTTTGCTAGAGAGCATTTGGATGATCCAGAAGAGGAATGGGAGAATGTCATATGGTCAGATGAAACCAAAATAGAACTTTTTGGTAAAAACTCAACTTGTCGTGTTTGGAGGAGAAAGAATGCTGAGTTGCATCCAAAGAACGCCATACCTACTGTGAAGCATGGGGGCGGAAACATCATGCTTTGGGGCTGTTTTTCTGCAAAGGGACCAGGACGACTGATCCGTGTAAAGGAAAGAATGAATGGGGCCATGTATCGTGAGATTTTGAGTGAAAACCTCCTTCCATCAGCAAGGGCATTGAAGATGAAACGTGGCTGGGTCTTTCAGCATGACAATGATCCCAAACTCACTGCCCGGGCAACGAAGGAGTGGCTTCGTAAGAAGCATTTCAAGGTCCTGGAGTGGCCTAGCCAGTCTCCAGATCTCAACCCCATAGAAAACCTTTGGAGGGAATTGAAAGTCCGTGTTGCCCAGCGACAGCCCCAAAACATCACTGCTCTAGAAGAGATCTGCATGGAGGAATGGGCCAAAATACCAGCAACAGTGTGTGAAAACCTTGTGAAGACTTACAGAAAACGTTTGACCTCTGTCATTGCCAACAAAGGGTATATAACAAAGTATTGAGATGAACTTTTGTTATTGACCAAATACTTATTTTCTACCATAATTTGCAAATAAATTCTTTAAAATTCAGACAATGTGATTTTTCTGGATTTTTTTTCTCATTTTGTCTCTCATAGTTGAGGTATACCTATGATGAAAATTGGAGACCTCTCTCATCTTTTTTAAGTGGGAGAACTTGCACAATTGGTGGCTGACTAAATACTTTTTTACCCCACTGTAAATGAAACAGTCATTGTCGCCCCCGACAGACTGCTATGATGATAATGATGATGATGATGAACAGACTATATTCTCCCAGTATTTTACTGGCTTTCCCAAATGTTGTGCAGCAAACTTTAATTGAGCTTCATCATGCTTTTTATTCAGCAATGGAGTCTTGTGAGGTGAGCGGGCATCAAGCCCATGTCGGTTGAGTGCATTACTTATTGTTTTCTTTGAAACAGCAGTACCTGCTACACACATCGACAAAATTGTTGGTACCCCTCTGTTAATGAAAGAAAAACCCACAATGGTCACAGAAATAACTTGAATCTGACAAAAGTGGTAATAAATAAAAATTCTATGGAAAATTAACCAATGAAAATCAGATAATGCTTTTGAGTTGTGGTTCAACAGAATTATTTTAAAAAACAAACTCATTAAACAGGCCTGGACAAAAATGATGGTACCCCTAGAAAAGATTGAAAATAATATGACCATAGGGACATGTTCAACCAAGATGTGTCCTCTAATTAAAATCACAGGTGTCTCCAAACTTGTAATCAGTCAGTCGGCCTATTTAAAGTGTGACAAGTAGTCACTGTGCTGTTTGGTGACATGGTGTGTACCACACTAAACATGGACCAGAGGAAGCAAAGGAGAGAGTTGTCTCAGGAGATTAGAAAGAAAATTATAGACAGGCATGTTAAAGGTAAAGGCTATAAGACCATCTCCAAGCAGCTTGATGTTCCTGTGACTACAGTTGCACATATTATTCAGAAATTTAAGATCCACGGGACTGTAGCCAACCTCCCTGGACGTGGCTGCAGGAGGAGACGGATAATACAAACGGTAACAAAAGAGCCCAGAACAACCTCTAAACACATTCAAGGTGAACTCCAAGGTCAAGGTACATCAGTGTCAGATCGCACCATCCGTCGTTATTTGAGCCAAAGTGGACTTCATGGGAGTCGACCAAGGAGGACACCACTGTTGAAAACAAATCATAAAAAAGCCAGATTGGAATATGCCAAACTGCATGTTGACAAGCCACAAAGCTTCTGGGAGAATGTCCTATGGACAGACGAGACAAAACTGGAACTTTTTGGCAAGGCACATCAGCTCTACGTTCACAGACGCAAAAATGAAGCATACCAAGAAAAGAACACTGTCCCTACTGTGAAACATGGAGGAGGTTCTGTTACGTTCTGGGGCTGCTTTGCTGCATCTGGCACAGGGTGTCTTGAATCTGTGCAGGGTACAATGAAATCTCAAGACTATCAAGGTATTCTAGAGAGAAATGTGCTGCCCAGTGTCAGACAGCTTGGTCTCAGTCGCAGGTCATGAGTCTTGCAACAGGATAATGACCCAAAACACACAGCTAAAAACACCCAAGAATGGCTAAGAGCGAAACATTGGACTATTCTAAAGTGGCCTTCTATGAGCCCTGATCTAAATCCTATTGAACATCTGTGGAAGGAGCTGAAACATGCCGTCTGGAGAAGGCACCCTTCAAACCTGAGACAACTGGAGCAGTTTGCTCATGAGGAGTGGGCCAAAGTACCTGCTGAGAGGTGCAGAAGTCTCATTGGCAGTTACAGAAATCGTTTGATTGCAGTGATTGCCTCAAAAGGTTGTGCAACAAAAGGAAGTGTGGAGAGGGGGGAAGAAAAGGGAGAGGAACAGACAAAAAAGAAACCGACAACTAAAACAAATAGAAGACAGACTGCTTCTTCCACCGAAGAGGTCTCAACACAAGTCTGGTATCCGCACCTGTTAAAGGGGAGACATTTGTGCATGTGCGTCCGTGTGCGTGTATATGAGAGCGCACGCAAAATAAGTGTGTGCATGTGAGTGGTTTGTCAGGAAACATACGAAGAGGTGGGCCGGTTGCAGCAACCCCTCCTCCACTTCCCTCCGGAAACCCCGAGCAGGCAAGGCAGCGCCACCAACCCCCACAGGGCACAAATGGCCAAGGTCAACAATCCCCAGGAAAGCCAGGCATCCACCCCAGGACGGATGGCCGAGGGAGGTCAGACGGCTGGCACGGCCGGCCCATGCCCCTGAGCTCACCAACCTCCCACCCCCCCAGCGGGGCCAATGCCAGCCCCCGGGCGTCAGGAAGCCAGTACCCCCACCCCCTGGGCCGGAGACCGGCCCATACCCCCCCCCCCCCCCCGTGTGCGCGCTACTGGTGCACGCCCCAGGGACCCCCACGCCTAAAGAGCCCCCCCCCTCCCCTTATAGGGGGCCCATGTAGCCGAGAAGCGCTACCCCCTCAACCCAGCACCTCCCGACTGGAACCCTCAGTCACTTAACGTGAATACGCCTAAGGTCAACAAGTCTGCAAGGGAGGAGAATAAGAGATTCGGTCAGCCTCTCCACCGTCCGTCACCTCCTGTTCTCGTCTTCCTGTACCGGCATCCTATGTCCTTCCCTTCCTTAATTCTGATTGGCTGCTTAGAAAGGTCTGACATTCACAAGCACAGCTGGTACAGTAGTTTGACAAGTTGAACTTTTTTCAGCCTTTTTTGGACATTTAATACGTACATGTTTTGGACATTTAATACTTGCGGAATCTGTTTAGAGTTGAGAAATATATCCAAAACAAGAAAGCAGACTGAAAAGGAGGCAGCAGTGAACAATGCTAACACCAGCTTAGCTGAGGATGCTATTATAAGCCTTAACCCTGCACTTGTTGCCTTGCTTGAGCAACACAGAATGTCCATAGCTGCTGACTTTAAAGCTTTATTTGAACTTATTAATGGTAAGCTGGACAAGATTCAAGCAGATGTGGCGAACCAGGAGCAACGCATTGGCGACCTTGAAAGCAAGGCGGAGGACGTCAGCCAGCGCCTAGCAGCGCTTGAAGTTACGTGTGAGTCAATACAGGAGGAGAACAAGCTTTTGAAAAACAAACTTTCTGACCTGGAGGGAAGAAGCAGGAGGCTGAATATTCGTCTGGTGGGTCTGCCGGAGTCTTTTGATGTGGGTCCACGGCCATCTGAATTTTTTTCTCGGCTGTTGGTGGACGTCCTTGGCACACAAACTTTGCCATCTCCCCCAGAGCTGGATAGAGCCCACCGCAGCCTCACGTTCAAGCCGGGTCCGAACAGGAAGCCACGCACTGTCATTATTTGTTTCCACTGGTTTCGGACCAAAGACTTGGTGATGAGAGAAGCGCGGAGACGCCGTGGGACTTTGGAATATCGTGGACATAAACTCCAGTTTTACAAGGATTATAACGCCGACGTTCAGAAGCAGCGAGCTGAATATAAGGAGGTTATGTCCGAATTGTACAAGAGAGGTTTTTGTCCTTCTATTCTCTTCCCCGCCAGGCTCCGGATAACTCTTCCAGACGGCAAAAACCAGTGGCTGGCGTCCGTCTCAGAGGCCACCTGCTTCATGCAAACCATGGAGAGAAACCAGCGATTTTCGCCCTGAACTGGTCATTCCTGGGTTGACCAATTACCACACTGGACCACTTGATTACTACTTCATTAAAGCTGCACTGACTGGACATTGATGCATTTTTAGATGTTCAAAAACAAGGTAAAATTGGCTCCCTATACGTTGTTGTTTACTTAATTTTTTATTTTTTTTTTTTTAGGGTAAAATGTTCATATTATGTAGGATTGAAGCCAGTTGTATGGGAGCATTTTGTTAGGATGAGAATAGAGCAGGAGATGGAGCGGTTGCTGCAACCAGCTGGAGTGTTGTTATAGGTTTGGTTGTTGATTTTTTTTTTTTTTGTTATGGATTTATTTACACCCCCCTTACCCCCTACCCCCCCCTTTTTTTTTTTTTTTTTTTTTACCCGTACCTCACCCTATTCTTTTTTGGGCTACACAACACAATATATAAATTTTACTCTCTGAATGAATAATAATCTTACTTTGGTAAGCTGGAATGTGAAGGGGTTGAACCATCCAATTAAACGAAAGAGAGTCATGTCACGTCTAAAGCAGTTTAAGCCTGGGGTATTGTTTTTGCAGGAAACCCATTTGCAAGATTCCGACCACTTGCGTTTGTCAAAATGTTGGTCAGGACAATTTTTTCATTCAAATTTTAAAGCTAAGGCCAGGGGCGCTGCTATTCTTATTGATCGAAATATCCCATTTATTCCCTCTAATGTTGTATCAGATAAAAATGGACGATTTGTAATAGTATCAGGTAAACTTGGCGATAAACATGTCACCTTGGCTAATCTGTATGCGCCGAATTTTGATGATGTACACTTTTTTCGCAACCTTTTTTCACAACTTCTAGATTTAAATACTCATTCTCTAATTCTTGGGGGTGACTTTAATTTGTATATGGATCCGATCTTAGATCGCTCATCCTCAAAACCTGCTAGTCTTAATAAATCTGCAACTTATGTTAAGTCTTTTCTTGAGGAATATAGCCTTACAGACCCTTGGCGTTTTTTACATCCTAACGGCAGGGACTATTCTTTTTTCTCTCACGTACACCATACTTATACCAGAATAGATTATTTTTTTGTTGACAATTTATTAATTAATAACCTTTGCTCTTGCAGTTATGATAGCATCTCGGTTTCTGATCATGCCCCTCTTGTACTTAAAATGATCCTCCATGGATGTGACTCCGTGAGAAAGCATTGGAGATTGGATCCATTATTACTTACAGATGAAAAATTGGTTGCGAATATTTCTTCCAAAATTAATTTTTTTTTGAAAGAAAATAAAACTCCTGGTATGCCAAACAAAACGATATGGGAGGCCATGAAGGCATTTCTTAGGGGGGAATTTATTTCATTGGCAGCATTTAAAAGACGATCCTTAATACAGGAACAGAAGGCTATTTTAGATCAAATCCTGGACATTGACAGACAATATGCTCAATCTCCATCACCCGCTCTGTACAAGGAACGTATGACATTACAAACTAAACTTAATTTACTTTCTACTCGACGAATTGAAGGTTGTTTAATAAGGAACAAGAGTGAATTTTATGAACATGGCGAAAAAAACAGTAAACTTCTAGCTAATCAACTGCGTGGTATTAGAGCTAAGCAAATTATTACTGGAGTTAGGACAGATAAAGGAGAGGTGACATCTGACCAACAAGTGATTAATGATATTTTCAGGTCATTTTATTTCAAATTATATACCTCAGAATATACAACAAACTTAAAGGATTTGAATTTTTTTTTTTTTTATTCTATTGATATCCCTTCGATTTCCTCAGAATCTCGGCAAATTTTAGAAGCTCCCATCACAAAAGAAGAAATTCAGCTGGCAATATCATCCATGCAATCAGGAAAATTTCCAGGACCTGATGGGTTTTCCGCTGATTTTTTTCAAAAAATTCTCTGACGACCTCGCCCCTTTCCTTTGTCAAGTTTTTACAGAGTCGCTTGACTCCGGTACACTTCCTCCTTCATGTTATCAGGCCTGTATCACTGTGTTGCTTAAAAAGGATAAGGATCCTGTTGATTGTGCTTCTTACAGGCCTATTTCCTTGTTAAATACCGATGTTAAAATTTTGTCAAAGTTGTTAGCTTCAAGGTTGGAAAAGATTCTTCCTTTTATAATTTCACAGGACCAAACCGGTTTCATTAAAAATCGCCATTCTTTTTTTAACCTCTTGCGCTCTGTTGTACCGCGGACGGGCAAGTCTCTGCGTCCTAGAGCGCACGAGGGCGCACGACAGCGCGCGCTCTCGGACGCATGATGGAGATCCTGATGGTGGTGATGTAGGTGGTGTGGCGTTCAAGCGCGCACTGAAAATAAAAGCTGCAGACACAGCCGCAAACAGATTAGTTCATCTGATTGACCTCTCATTCGACTAATAAGATTCCTTGAATTGGGTTTCTGAAACCTTGAAGAACCAATGAATGAAAACCTAGCCAGAAGGACCCGCCTCCCAACGCTGTGACTGCAGTGAGCCAATTGAAGCAGAGAAGTTCGCGAGCTGTTTTTTTTAAGGCTGGGTGAAGACTGACTGCTGGAGCGGATCAAAAAAGAACCCGCAGGAAGAACCCCACAGACCCAGCAGCACGGAGACCACCCACAAATGCAACCTGTGTGACAGGGACTGCCATTCACGGTTCGGCATGTTCGGCCACAGGCGGTGGTTTTTTTTGGGGGGTTCCAGCAGAGTAGACGTTATGATTTCTTCCATGGTCATAGACCGACGGAGGCTGAGTGACACACACGCCTTCGCCAGTCTTTTTTTAATTACTACTGTTATTTGTTTTGAAAAATCATTCGCCAAAAACCGCAATCATGGAAGGACAAAACCACAATAATGGAATTATGTTTTGACCGGGATCCACGAACAGACCAGCGTCGCGTTCGTCTGACAGTGAGGAAGAGAAGTTCGTCAGGACTCTGCTGCTGTGAAGAGGTAAGGTGTTATAAGCTAAATTATTATTTATTCCTGAAAATTGTAATCCAAAATGACTTTTGACCGATCGGTAAATTACAGCTGTGCAGCGCACGAAGTACGAAGTGCGTGCGCCGCGATAAACGGTTAATTCGCCGTGTCCGGACCGTGAACGCACCCCCCCGCTCCTCTTCTGTAGCGGGGGGGGGGCGGTGACTGCGCAGCGGTCGCTTCATAGCCATATGAGTCTATTTCGTCATGTAGCGATGGCCGATGGCCGTCCTCTGTAGCGAGGGGTGGGGGACAACCCCCCCCCCCCCCGCACACACACACAGACAGCCCTGAGTGTGACCTTTCATTACAGCCCAAAACGAAGCTTCTACATTGAATTATTCAAAAGTTACAGACGTTTTTCCAAACTGCCATTGTGCCACACTGTGCCATTTGGCACAATTTGGCACAGTTCCAAAATGCCTGGGAACAACCTGAGTATAAAGCTGTGTAATATATTCATTTTTTGTGGTATTGTTACAAAATTTGGACCTCAGCTGGATAACACTTGGTTCTACATTTCTGTTGCATTTTCCAGCCCGGATCTGAAGCGGTGTGTTATTTGCAAGCATTTGTATCCAAAAAAACACCCAGGCCAAATTTATTTTCCTCAAGTTCACTATGTTTAGAGGACTGTAACTCAGTGGCCGGAGCACTTAGAGAGATTATGACTGTTTCGCCAAAAAATTCAAAGTGTTTTCTTTTAAATGAGACTAACCCCATGAAGATGCTGCAAAGGGTTGAAGAACAGCTTTGGATTTAATTTGGGCACGTTAATTTTTTGCATTTTTAGTGAAATTGACCGGAGTGCAAGGGGTTAACTTGCGGCGGTTGTTTAATATTATTTATACTCCTCACCACAACATACCTGAATGTCTTATTAGTTTGGATGCTGAAAAGGCATTCGATAGGGTTGAGTGGGAGTATTTGTTTTTTACTTTGGAGAGGTTCGGTTTTGGTCCTTCCTTCTGTTCCTGGATTAAACTTCTCTATGCTAGTCCTTTAGCTTCAGTGTTAACTAATTGTAGCTATTCTGACTATTTTAGACTTTACCGTGGTACGAGGCAAGGCTGTCCTTTGAGCCCGTTGCTCTTTGCCTTGGCAATTGAGCCGTTAGCTATTGCAATCCGTGGGAGTTGAGACTTTCTAGGCATTCGTAGGGGTGGCATTGAGCATAGGGTTTCACTCTATGCTGACTATCTTTTACTATTTCTCTCCAACCCACTTACTTCATTACCCGCTATACTCAACATTTTGGATAGCTTTAGTAGGTTTTCTGGTTATAAAATTAATCTTAATAAGAGTGAATTGTTTCCGATTAATGAAAAGATTCGAGTTCAGGATCTTGAAAATTTTCCTTTCAAGGTTGTTATTGATCATTTTAATTATCTTGGGATATGTGTCACTAAACAACTTAATTACTTGTTTAAAAAAAAATTTCTCCCCTTATTTGACCAGTGTAAACTAATACTTTCTAAATGGTCCCCATTATGTCCTTAATTGGCAGAATCAATTCTGTAAAAATGATGTTACTTCCAAAGTTTTTATATTTGTTTCAATGTCTCCCCATTTTTATTCCTAAATCCTTTTTTAAGTCTTTGGACTCTCTGATTACCTCATTTATTTGGAATGGTAAACATCCGAGATTGAGGAAAGTTTTTCTTCAAAGACCCAAATCAGTGGGTGGCATGGCTCTGCCTAACTTTCAATATTACTACTGGGCAGCAAATATCAGGTGCATGTTATATTGGAAACATTTCTATCTGGAACCCAAATCACCCATTTGGATCCTTATGGAGTCACATGTGGACAATCAAACCTCCGTACCGGCAATTTTAGGTTCACCACTTCCCCTTGCTTTGTCTACACTGGGCAATAATAAAGTAGTTTGTCAGTCTCTTAGAATTTGGTCTCAATTCAGGAAAAACTTCGGTCTTCAGTTTTTCTCCATTAGAAGTCCAATTGCCGTAAATCATTTATTTACCCCATCAACTATTGATAGTGCATTTCATATATGGCACAGAAAAGGTTTAAAATCTTTTTCGGATTTATATTTTGATGGTCAATTTGCAAGTTTTTCTCAACTTTCCACTAAATTCGACATCACTTCTACACATTTTTTCCGCTTCCTCCAGGTCAGACATTATGTGCAAACCATGACAAAACAATTCCCTCAAAAACCTTCTGATAATCCTCTAGATGATTTTTTATTAGTTAAACCAACTTCTAAGGGGGTAATATCAGTTTTATATAATTTAATTTCAAATTTACAATCTTCTTCTCTGGCCGCTATTAAATTGAATTGGGAACAAGATCTTAATTTTACTTTTACTGATGAACTGTGGGACTCTATTCTTGGCCAGGTTCACACTGTATCAATGTGTGCTCGTCACGCTCTTATTCAATTTAAGATTGTACACCGGATGCACCTGTCCAAGGTTAAGTTAGCACGTATTTACTCGGATATAGACCCAACTTGTGAAAAGTGTGGTAGCGCTCCTGGACTTTGCTTCACATGTATTGGTCCTGCCCTGCATTGATGAATTTTTGGCATTCTGTTTTTATTACTATGTCTGAAGTCCTGCAATATCAAATTAAACCTGATCCATTATGCGCCATTTTTGGTGTGGCTCCAGAACTTGTCTTGCCAAGTTCCAAATTAAAAGTATTCAAATTTTCATTATTATTGGCCAGACGTGCTGTATTACTGAAGTGGAAAGACTCTTCGCCCCCTTCACATTTACAGTGGATAAAAGATATAATGTCCTGTTTGGATTTAGAAAAAAATCAGATATACAGTTCCTGGCTCTGAAAACAAATTCTATAAATTATGGCGCCCGTTTCTTGATTTCTTTGAAAGACCCACGATTATAGTTTCTGAGTAGCTCATATCCCCTTTACCCCACCCCCACCTCACACACACAATTTTTCTTTTGTATTTTTTTTATTATTGTTTATTTAAAGGTTTTTGTGTTTTGAAGCATTTACATTTGTTAGTTTTAAATTCTAGTTTTGCACTGTTTGGTTAAAACAAATATGAAAATTTCTAATACTTTGTATTGTATTGATACTTCAATTAATAATAATAAAAAGACCTTTGAAAGAACTTTTTTCAGCCTTGAGCACTGCCACAAAAAGTGGCTACCGCTCAAAGCGTCTCAGCGCCGAGGGCACTCAGCGCTGTAAACGCTGGACTATATAGAGAATGAATAGAAAGTAGTCACCCACAGCAGGAAAAGTGATTGGTGGACACGCCCCCTACTACTTTTTCTAGTGTTTGGCCTCTGGGTTGCCGAGGCGCGTGGTTCTATTGCGTGGCCACACACGTAGCTGAGTGGACATGTCTTAAAGGAGCAGTACATGAAGATAAGATAAGCCTTTATTAGTCCCACAATGGGGAAATTCCAGGATTGCAACAGCACAGGGATAGCAACACTCGCTGTCCCTGCGCCAGATTAATGTATAAAATAATATTCAAAAAAATCCTGCATCCACATGGTGATCCGAATCACCACCAAAATGTAATGATTTGTTCCCCGTGCCATTACACATCTTTATTGAAAATTTCATCAAAATCCATTCATGACTTTTTGAGTTATGTTGCTAACAGACAAACCAACCAACCGACAAACCAACCGACCAACAAACAAACCAACCGAAAAACCAACCAACCAACCAACCAACCAACCAACAAACAGACAAACCAACCAGAAGAACAGCTCCCGAGTGTCCAGGACACAGTGCAAGGACAGATATTTTTTTTTCCACACATAAGGAGTTGTTCAGAACTCCTTATGGGAGCTCCTTGTACAGGGATATAGAGTGATGATGGTCAGGTCAGTGGCGGTAATGCACCTGTAAGCTGGTTAACCACCGGTCAAATCTAAAAGAAGAAGAACAAACAAACCAACCAAGCTTGGCAGATAGAGGTATTTTCAGTGGCAAGGACAGGCCAAGACAAACTGACTCCAGTGTCTGTTGCAGTGACTGACCAGATGATAGGTTTGTTTATCTCTGCTCTTTGTGTAGTGCATGTCACGATGCACCCACTGACAAAAGTCCACCACAGACCTTGCGACAGATGTGCTTATCTGCCAGGATGTCCAGTCTCACCCCGTGTAACTGGGAGTGGTCCACCACAGACCTGTGACAGATATTGTTTTTAGTTCTGCCAGGATGCCCAGTTTCATCCTCCACGCCCTCGGAAGGGCGGGGTTGTCTGTTGAGTTGCCGACGGCCCGACCCATGAGACAGGTAGTACTGGTTTTCATGGTTATCCGATAGCAAGCAAACCAATGCCTGACCTGACATTGCTTGGCAATTGGATAATTTCCTACAGAAACCTGAACATACCAGAGCACCCTGGTTATAAACACTGTCAGGCAATAAGTAACTTTAATCTCCTAAAAATAAAAGAATAATTCAGACTATTCAAACTTCTATTGTTGCACTTGTCTGCATCGTTCAATTCCAAAAAAGAGTATTTATTTTATAGTACATATTTTATTTATTGGAGAATTTGCTGCTGGCAGTTTGCAGTTTTTTTGTCAAAGCTGTTCCTGCTTATACAAAAGATAGACAGTTTTATGTTTTCCATTTTGCTTCCTTACTGTACCGAAAATGAACTGAACCATGTGTAGTGTTGTTCTTAGGATTCATATTAGTGTAACACGAGTGGTGACATCACCCGGAGTATAAGAGGGCTGTGCGGCAGAGGGGAGGTCTCTTCGACCGCCTCTCAGCCTAGCGGGAGCGTCTCTGTACATACAGTGAGTCTGTAATGAAGTCCTGTGTAGTTCACCACTCGCCTCATCATTGTCCCACATTTTATAGACATAACATTTGGCAACGAGGGTAAAGTTATGGATGCTAGCGTGTCTTCCATTCGGCTGTTTTTGGAGTCTCCGGGAGAGCCTCTGGTTCCTTGGGCGAGGTGGTTTGCCACATTTCAAAATTATTTGGTGGCACTAAACCTTGGTGAACTGAAGAAGGTATGGGCACGGGCTATTTTGGTCCATAATTTAGGTATGGAAGGACAGCGTATCCTTGCTACCTTGGGTGCTAGCGATAGCTTCGACGACATGGTAGAGCTAATGGCGCGATATTTTCGTGTGCCTGCAAACGTCATTGTCAGGAGGATCCAGTTTCGGCAGTGCTACCAACGGGTCGGCGAGTCAGTGCAACATTATGTTGTGGACCTGCGGCAGCTGGCTGGAGACTGCCAGTTTGGTGAATTAGAGGAAGTAATGGTCCGTGACCAGTTGGTGGAGCACACGCTTTGCTTGTCGGCACTGTCAAGACTCCTCACATACTCCGGTGAACTGACATTAGCCACGGCTGTGGAGATAACAGTGTGAAGCGGCAGACAAATTATCATGTGACCTCGGTGAGAGAGCTGTGCTACACCGCTCTGACTCACAATCAGCGGCGCAGGCTGTGGACCCGGACAGCGAAGATGGTGAACAGGGGGAATGCGCGACAGCTGTGAAGATGAGGTCCGCCCCGGGATTGTCCAGATGTTCGGATTGTGGGTCCACTAAGCACTGGTATAAGGCTAGAGAGTTTTCGGCAAGAGGTAAACGCTATGGCAAGTGTGGACTCCTGCATCACTTCGCCAGGGCCTGTAGCAGATTCGAGCGAGGGGAATGGCAACATAAAGTGGACACCCCTGCTCCAACTCCCACGGTTATTCACACCGTCTTTCCAGATACCGATGGCCGTACATATTGTATGGTGAAACTGGACGGAGCGGAAGTACCGTTGCTGATTGACACGGGCGCAGTGAGGTCTGTGATGAGTTTGCCCACCATGAGGAATTTCTTCCCATACTATCGAATGAGAGGTCATTCAGCGGCATTGAGTGGTTATGGAGGAACCAGGCTGTCCATTGTTCGTTCGGTGGAGCTGACGGCACGATACAAATCAGCGGTGGTCGCCAACCTGAAGTTTATAGTGACTGCCATTGGCGAGAATATGATGGGCCTCTTTTATGGACTGGGTTTCATTATCACCAGCGGCGTCGGAGAGAAGTTGTCGGTGCCGTGATTTGTGGGACCGACTGGTGACGCAAGTGGTGGATGATGCTGTATGGGACGAATCTTGGCCTAGTATTCTGGGAGGTGAGCAGGACCAACCCCACCCAGGGCCATCGTGGGAGGGTTCTTGTGCCAGAGCCCAAGTTACCCTAGCTGAGGGAACTGGGCAGCCCGGTCGGATGCCCGTGACAGCGGGTGGAGCCGAGTGGCTGGCCCACCCTGTTTCCAGAGTTCGGCTGGGAGGTACCGAGAAACAGGCGGTCACAGCAGCTTTGCCAGTGTCGCAAATGAAAGCGAGCGGGGCAGGACTGGCTGGCACAGTGAATCGACATACCACCCAGGAACACTGGAAGCCAAGTTGGGCTCCTTTGAGGGTCGCTGGTGTCTCCGGGCCCAGGGAGGAGGCCCAGTCAAGAGGAGTTTGCAAAAAGCGGAAACTGCAGGAGGACCAGGGGTGGCTGCAGGTGGTGGCTGCTCAGGAGGACGGATACCTTCAGCTGTCTGATGGTACATGGAGACATCCCAATGAGCTGCGGCACGTCTATGATGAGAGAGAGGTGTCTCGGCACCGACGTGGGTCGTCTCCGGGCGCCAAGAGAAGAAGACACTCTGGTTGGGACCCGCATGGCGGGTCTCCGGGGGATGGGCTCTCCACTGTTGCTGACTGGTAATGGGGGCAATGTGTTTAATATATGCTGTTGGTATAAATTGCCCAGGTTTAAGTATTATGCATGGTGTTGAAATGGGTATTATTCATGTTGTTTATTGAGTTCATGAATAGTTGTATAACCTGTTTGTATATATGTTCTGTGAAGGGGATTGCTTTGTTTTTGTATTTTAGGAGCACAGCTATTTTATGTTTAATGGACTATATTTTTGCAGAGACGGCAGAATAATCTGTTTGGCCGTGTGGGGGTGGAACAGTAGTACACCTGTTTCCCCCTAGCTTTAGTTCTTTTGTGTGAATGATATAGGCCCTGATATATCTCAGTTTACTGTTAGTGCGTGATTCGTGTTCCAACTTGGGGAGGGTCTTGACTGTATGTGTGTTTTGGACCTTTTTGAAGGGGGGGGGCAATGTAGTGTTGTTCGTAGGACTCATATTAGTGTAACACAGACAGTGACGTCACCCGGAGTATAAGAGGGCTGTGCGGTAGAGGGGCGGTCTTTTCGACTGCCTCTCAGCCTAGCGGGAGCATCTCTGTACATACAGTGAGTCTGTAATAAAGTCCTGTGTAGTTTACCACTCACCTCTTCATTGTCCTACGTTTTATAGACATAACACCGTGAGCTTAAAACCAAGGTAGGTACCGAACCCTGATTTTAGGTGTACCGTTACACCCCTACTCTGCATCCAGCTTGAACTCAAGGTCAAGTTCAGGATCAAAGGTCAGAAGATCTGGGTACTTTCAGGATGATTTCTTCAGTTCAGCGTGAGCTACTCTGTCACGGTCTGTCTGGTTTGTCTTATTAAAAAAACTTTTTTCACTGTCTTTGATTTTCATATTAAAGGCTCTTACAAACAATCATCTGGAGAACATCAGAATAATCACCAGCTGGGTTCTCCGGTTTATCAGAGAGCAGCTCCACTCCTGGATCGTACAGCAGGGAGGATGGGTAAGTGACCTTCACTGGAAACTCCAGACACACTCAATAAATTCTACTCACCCATGAGAATATTCCAGATTTCTGCCATGTAAAGGCCAGGACAAGTCATTTTTGAACTTTTTCCTACTTTTATGCTGACTCACACCCTGTAAGTAGTATTTATCCTGTAAATAAACATTTGTTTAGCACCTTTCAAGTTAACCCCCCCCCCCCAAAAAAAAACAGAAATACAAAAAACAGCATCGATGAATACACACAATATAGTTACAAAACTGGATGATTTTAGATGAAAAATAGAAATGAGGCTGTTTAACATCCATACAGCAGCTCCAGAGCTTTTCTTCACTTTAACTTGGTCATTTTAGCATTATCTGCAATGTGTAAATCAGAGAGAAAAGCACATGAGTGAAGACCCGGTAGTGCAGAGGCTAACGGTGCTAATGACACTCTTACTGGTTTTACCCATGGACTGACAGGACAGACAGCAGATACACAGTGAGCATGAAGGAGAGACTGTGAGTTTCTGAACTACAGATAATGATCCATCCATCCATTTTCTACCACTTTTCCGGAGGTCCTGGTTGCAGAGGCAGCAGCTCAAGCAGAGAAGCCCAGACTTCCCTCTCCCCAGCCACCTGCTCCAGCTGTTCAGATAGGGACACCAAGACGTTCCCAGGCCAGCTGGGAGATGTAGTCTCACCAGCATATTCTGGGTCTTCTCTGGGATTTCCTTCCAGTGGGACGTGCCAGAAACACCTCAAGTGGGAGGCGTCCAGGAGGGATCCTGATCAGATGTCAAAACCACCTCAACTGGCTCCTTTCTTGTGGAGAAGCAGCGGTTCTACTCTGAGCCTCTCCTTGGATGACTGAGCTCATCACCCTAAGGGCGACTCCAACAATCCTATGAAGAAAGCTCATTTCAGCCTCTTGTATACTCGATCTCATTCTTTCGATCATTACCCAAAGCTCATGACCATAGGTGAGGGTAGGAACGTAGATTGACTGGCAAATCGACAGCTTTGCTTTAGAGCTCAGCTCCCTCTTCACCACAATAGACCGGTACAATGTCCACATCACTGCAGATGCTGCCCCGATCCGTTTGTCAATCTCCCACTCTGTTCTCCCTTACTTGTAAATACGACCCTGAACTCCTCGACTTGGGGTAGGAACTTGTCCCCAACTTAGAGGGGACAACTGACCCTTTTCCAGCTGGGGACCATGGACTCGGAGGTGCTGATTCTCATTCTAGCCGCTTCACAGTCAGTGAACTGAGTCACTCTGAGGGCAGCACGGTGGCGGAGTGGTTAGCACTGCGGCAGCACAGCAGCTCACCCTTGGCCGGGGGATCCTGGGTTCGATCCCAACTCCTGACCAACAGTGATCTGTGTGGAGCTTGCATGTTCTCCCTGTGTCTGCATGGGTTTACTCCAGGATTTCCCTGGTTTCCTCCCACATGCCAAAGACATGCAAGCTAGGTTAAATGGAGACTCTAAAGTGGCCTCAGGTGTGAATGTGTGTGTGAATGGGGAAAGGGTTGGGCGCCGCACCAGTGGCTGCCTCATCCACTCGTGTGGATGCCCTGTAATTTCCCCATTGTGCAACTAATAAAGGAATCTAAATCTAACAAACTGCTTCAGTAAGATCTGTAGGTCATTGCTGGATGAAGCCAACAGGACATAATCTTCGAACAGCAGAGATGAGATCCCGTGGTCACCAAACATGACACCCTCTGTAATGTAAGACTGAGTTCCATCAAATTTTAGCTCGTTTTCCAGATGAGTTTCAGGTTGCGGATCATAAAGGTGGAAAAAGTTCTAAAATTGTTTGTCTTGGTCTCATCGTACATGATAATGTGACAGACAAGTGTGCAGGTCTTCCATATGTGCATGATATTCAGACATGGCGGCGCGCAATGTTGCAGCGGCTCACGGCTCTCCTTTTCAGTGTTTTTTTTGGATGTTATGGTACTCCTTTTTTGTTTATTTGTGCGCTATCAGTTTGGCGAACATTCGCTATACTCGTCAGAGACTTCTTGAGATTGGTGACCAGTATCAGACACCAGTTGCGAGTGTCTTTCACCACACGCATGACATTCCAGTCGACATAGCAAGACCACCGGGCTCTCCGTGGATTGTTGTCGGGTCGTGGAGGCGGCGGAGACGGAGACAGAGGAGGGAGAGGAAGCAGAAGCGGGGCTGCAGGTCCGGTGTTATGCTAAGGCTAAGGAGACAACCACATAAGCCACCTCTACCGAGCCTGTATCTTTCCAATGCCAGATCCTTGGTGCATAAAACGGAAGACTTGGAATTACAACTTGCCGGTAATCGCTATGTTCGTGACTGTTGCGTTCTGATTATCACTGAAATTTGGCTCCATTCAGACATATCCGACGCTAGCATGCGACTAGCGGGCCGCACATTGCTACGCTGTGACAGGACTAAGGACTCCATTAAGAGCGGGGGGGGGGGGCTTTGTATGTATGTGCATAATAACTGGTGCAACAATGGGACTATTACAGATAAATATTGCTCTCCCGATCTCAAGTACATGTCTGTAAGATGTCGGCCTTTTTTTCTACCGAGAGAGCTAACAGTAGTGTTTATCACGGCTGTGTATATTTCACCTAGTGCAAATGTAAATACGGCGCTCTCCCTCCTGCTTAACACCATTAACAAACATCAGCGGGCTCACCCTGATGGTGTCCACATAGTCGCAGGAGACTTTAATAAGGCCAATCTGAAGACTGTACTCCCCAAATTTTATCAACATGTTAAGTGTTCTACTAGAGGGGAGAACATTTTAGACCATGTTTACACTAACATCAAGCACGCATACAGAGCCATATCCCTCCCCCACCTCGGCCAGTCGGACCATCTTTCCCTCCTGCTCTCCCCAGCCTACACCCCCCTCAGGCGTAGAGACAGGCCCACTATAAAGACTGTCACAACTTGGCCTGACAACGCTCTCTCCAAACTGCAGGATTGCTTCACAGAGACAGACTGGGATTTATTTGGACAACAGGAGTTGGAAACATCCACTGATACAACCTTGGACTACATTAAGTTTTGTATCGGTAAAGTGACTGTGGACAAAAATATTAGGGTTTTTCCCAACCAGAAACCCTGGATGACCAGCCAGGTCTGCACACTCCTCAGAGCCCATGATGCTGCCTTCAGATCAGGTGACAGAGACCTTTATAGGTCTACTCAAGCTGATCTGAAAAGAGGAGCTAAAAAAGCTAAAGCGGACTACAAGATGAGAATAGAGTCCCACTTGTGTAGTAACAACATACAGGAGGTGTGGCAGGGAATTCAAAACATCACGAATTACAGAGGCTGTGCTACAACATCAGAGAACCTGAGTGCACCACTGGCAGAGGAGCTAAATAGCTTCTTTGCTTGCTTTGAAATAACTCAACAGCAGCACTCATCAGCCTCAGCCCCGCCTCCTCCCCCACCCAGCTCCTGCACCACCACTTTCACTGTCAGTGAGCATGACGTCAGACGGGTGCTCCTGGCAGCGAACCCCAAGAAGGCTGCCGGCCCAGATGGAGTTCCTGGTAAGGTGCTTAGAGCGTGTGCCTCCCAGCTCACCCCCATCTTTACCAGGATTTTCAACCTCTCCCTGGCCCAGGCAGTCATCCCGTCTTGTCTGAAATCTGCCATAATCATCCCGGTACCAAAGAAGTCTCCCACCACCAGCCTAAATGATTACTGTCCTGTGGCCCTCACCCCGGTAATTATGAAGTGCTTCGAGAGACTGCTTCTCCAGCACATTAAGAGCCATCTTCCCTCGGACCTTGATTCTTACCAGTTTGCATACCGTGAAAACCGATCCACTGAAGATGCCATCGCCGTAGCCCTCCATTCTGCGCTGTCCCGCTTGGAGCGGCAGCACAGCTACGTCCGAATGCTCTTCGTGGACTACAGTTCGGCCTTCAACACAATCATCCCGGACATTCTCATTACCAGACTGAACACTCTTTATCCAAGCACATGTGAGAGGTGGGAGATCAAGAACTTTCTCACTAACCGGTCCCAGACTGTGAGACTTGGCTCCCACTTCTCCTCCACGTGGACTCTGAGTACTGGCTCTCCACAGGGCTGTTTGCTGAGCCCCCTCCTGTACTGTTTCTACACCTATGACTGTCGTCCAGCCTACAACAACAACCTCATCGTGAAGTTTGCTGACGACACCACGGTGGTTGGACTCATTTCAAGAGGGGACGAGGCAGCCTATGGGGGGAGGTCCTGAAGTTGGCACCTTGGTGTTTAGAAAACAACCTGACTCTGAACACCAAGAAAACCAAGGAAATCATTGTCAACTTCAGGAGGACTAATACCGACCCAGCCCCCCTCTTCATCAACAGCGAGTGTGTGGAGAAGGCCCACACATTCTGGTACCTTGGCGTCCTTATCTCCTCTGACATCTCTTGGACAGACAACATCTCGGCGATTATTAAGAAGGCTCAGCAGCGGCTACACTTCCTGAGAGTCCTCAGGAAGTACAACCTCAATTCCACCCTGCTGCTGACCTTCTATCGCTCATCCATTGAGAGTCTGCTCACATACTGCATTACAGTGTGGTATGGGAATTGCACAATGGTAGACAGGGAGAGGTTGCAGAGGGTAGTAAAGGCAGCACAGAAGATCATCGGCCGCCCTCTCCCCTCCCTGACAGACATTTACACCGCCCGCTGCCTTAGTAGAGCACAAAGCATCATCAAGGACATCTACCACCCTGGAGCTGACCTGTTTGACCTGCTGCCCTCAGGGAGGCGCTACAGGTGCATCAGAGCCAGGACAAATAGACTTAAGAACAGTTTTTTTCCAAAAGCCATCATGGCTCTGAATTCTCAGTCCAACCCTCCCTGACCCCCCTCCCCCCCAGTATACCTCTTAAACACATCACTGTGTAATTGACATTTATGGTCCAGAATGCTGTGCAGTTTTTTTAATATTTTTATTTTATATTGTATATATAACATATTTTATCTTAGATTACGTACACTGCACATATTATACATTATTTATTGTAGGAATTTATTGTTTTTATGCTTTTTATTTTTCTCTTTTACATATGTTGCACTGAAGGAGATGCTTAAATCTCATTGTACATTTGTTTGTATAATGACAATAAAGGCTATCTATCTATCTATGATCATGTTGATGAGATCTGAAGCTTCTGATTGTCTCTGTTGATCTCTCCAGGAGGGGGTGATCCATGGCTTCTCTCGATGGAGGACAGTAGCTGTAGTAGCATCAGTAGTACTGGCAGCAACCTTCATTTACTACAGGTCGACTCGCTGAGAGCCACACACCAGAGACATTAATCACGCCTCAAATCTCCAAGTCTGTTCTGAAGGAGAGCCAGCACAGTACTACTACTACTGCTCAAAATTCCAAGAACAAAAATGGTTTTATTGCACTTTTTCAAGGAAAATCTTTTGCCTCCTTCACCAGCATGCATATACAGTATATCTCAAAAAATTAGAACATCATCTAAGTTTATGACTGTTAAAGATTTTAAAGGGGTCATTTACTGCACTTTCCCCACAGCTTCTACAGGTCTTAGTGAAATGTTTGACATATTTTGGTCACATTTTCTTTACTTGTTTAATTATTGCAGCATCATTGGGAATCATCTTTTGTAGCTGGAGTTAACGCTGCCCTCCTTTTGTCACTATTGCTAATCCTAGCTGGCTAGCTCCTAGCATGGATAGCGAACCTGAGCCAATGAATGTAAATGTCTCTTAACGAACGAATGAATGAATTAAAGATAAGATAAGCCTTTATTGGTCCCACAATGGGGAAATTCCAGGATTGCAGCAGCAAAGGGATAGCAGCACTCAGAGCAATAGTAAATAAGATAAGAACTGGTTAGCCAAAACAGTAAATAAATTTACATATGTACACAGTTATAGACACAGTGCAGGAGCATTGAATTACCCTGCAGAATATAAATATGGACCCAGACAGGATATTTCACATTTGAATGAACAGTGTTGTTGCCACCCTTGATAATAATTGTAATTGTCTTTGTTGTGTATTGGAGGGGACAATCTCTATTGTGCAGAGTTGTGACATTTAATACGGCCTCTATGAGCAGTATTTAGATTTTACAGTCTGACAGCTGTAGGTAGGAAGGACCTGCGGAATCTCTCCCTCGAGCACTTTATTTAAAGCATCGCTGGTGGACAAAAGTGTGTGGTTTTTGTGGTTAATAGGACAATAAGACCAGAAACATTCACGAATGGTTGCCCAAAGTAGCTCTTAGTGACCGCCCAGCCATGCTAATGCTAACAGATCAATGTAGCATCATAATGAAAGTGTAACAAAATTAGCCAGAATGGCAAAAGGCGTGAAAAAGTGTTTGCCCCTTTCCTGATTTCTCATTTTTTTTGTATGTTTGTCACACTTAAATGTTTCAGATCATCAAACAAATTTAAATGTTAGACAAAGATAACACAAGTAAACACAAAATGCAGTTTTTTCATGAAAGTGTTTATTAAGGGAAAAAAAATCCAAACCTGCATGGCCCTTTGTGAAGAAGTGATTGCCCCCTAAGCCTAATAACTTGTTGGACCACCCTTATAGCAACAACTGCAATCAAGCGTTTGCAATAACTGGAAATGAATCTTTTACAGCGCTGTGGAGGAATTTAGGCCCACTCATCTTTGTAGAATTGTTGTAATTCAGCCACATTGGAGGGTTTTCAAGCATGAACCGCCTTTTTAAGGTCATGCCACAGCATCTCAATCGGATTCAGGTCAGGACTTTGACTAGGCCACTCCAAAGTCTTCATTTTGTTTTTCTTAAGCCATTCAGAGGTGGACTTGCTGGTGTGTTTTGGATCATTGACCTGCTGCAGAACCCAAGTGCACTTCAGCTTGAAGTCACGAACAGATGGTCGGACATTCTCCTTCAGGATTTTTTGGTAGACAGGAGAATTCACAGTTCCATTTACCACAGCAAGTCTTCCAGGTCCTGAAACAGCAAAACAGCCCCAGATCATCATTTTACTGTTGGTATGATGTTTCTTTTCTGAAATGCTGTGTTACTTTTACGCTGGGTGTAATGGAGCACACACCTTCCAAAAGTTCAACTTTTTTTCTGGTTAGTCCACAGAGTATTTTCCCAGAAGTCTTGCGCAAAACCTGGGGGATAAAGTTCTCTCCGGCGGGGGGGAAGAGGGGGGGGGGAAAGGAGGGGGGAAACAGCGACACACGGTGGACGGCGGTTTTGCAGCAGCTAGCAATGATCCCGATAATGAAAGGGGCCGGAGAAAGTCAGGTAGGACGGTTTTAGCAATGATCCCAATGAAAAAAAAAAAAAAACCCTAGGGTTACATACATAGTGAGGGAAATGTGGCTGCCAATCCACGCCAACAGCCTCTCCGGCCACCACCGAGCATTTAAACATTTTTACACATTCATACCCAGTGTTATGGGCACTGGAGGCAACGCGGGTGAAGCGTCTTGCCCAGGGACACAACGGCAGGATATCTGGGGAGAGCGTGATGCGAACCGCCAACCATGGGGTTATTAGACGACCTGCTGAGCCGCTGCCGCCCCACTTTTTCCTCCACTTTCCCTCTTTAGGAAAGCTATGGAGGCTCACCCCGCTCTCTTCATTTCCCTTTGATTGGAAATTACATCCAGAAGCGGCGCAATGTGGCATTTTCACTGACAAATGGCAGCACTTAGGAGCTTCGCCTCTTGGCTTGTATAAGACAGAAAAAACGGCTGCAACCATTCTACGTCACTACCCAGAATGCATTGCGACGTAAACAAAAATGGCAATTTACAATAATAAAGTAATAAAGTTTTTTAAAAATATATAAAACTGGGAATTATTTTCAAAAAAATTATATTATGTTACTAACATAAAAATAAAGCATATAGAGCTAACATGCCAATATAATCAGAGCTCCTTTTAAGTGTGACAAACATTCAAAAAAATGAGAAATCAAGAAGGGGGCAAACACTTTTTCACACCACTGCATATTATCAACTGTGGATCAGTGAACCAGCTGGAAACAGGGATCTCTGTTTGGGTGACTGGAGTCTAAAGAAAATAACATAAACCATGCTTGGTAAGCTAACTACCTAGCAGCACTGTTAGCTCTGAAGCGAACACCTTTGGCTTCCCGCTCATCTACACGTTTGCAGACAGCCAGCCAAGCTGAGAGCAGTAGGTCGGTGTCGAGGCTGGGCTTGTCTTTTCTTAATGTACAGGAACACAAAAACCATATAAGGACTGCATGTTTTAACAGAAGAGTGTTTTCATGGTTTTTCAATAATCATGGGACCAATAGATACATTTCACAAGGTTAAAGCCTACAAAAACATTTTTTTTTCAGTCAATGACCTCTTTAAAATGTAAGACTTTTTTCCTTAAATTGTGTAAATTTCTGTTATCTTGTAACTTTGGCCCATAAAATTGATTTGTAGCACCTGGTTATGGGCAATACAACTATGTCTTAAATGAATATGACTGTGTGGAGCTAAGCTGAAACATGAAGCTGAAACATTTTATTGCTGGTATTAGCTTTCTTTATCCATTTCCTCCTTTATCTTTGACTACTGTCTCTTCTCACTGTTTTTGGACTGTAAAGTATTCTGATCTGTGCGGTGGCTGGCATACATATGGATGTACTTTCCAGTTAATTTAATGAGAGCAGTAACTCTGTTAAGAACCAGACCTCGTTTTAAATCATTCTTATCACAGACCCATATAATTACATGAAGCCAGAAAAAATCCTACAGACTGGTTCCTTTTGGAGATGGATGAAAGTTCAAAACAGTCTAGAGGGGTGTGGATGTGATGTCACTGTGGGTACACCCTACTGAGTGGAAGTGTCTTTTTACTGTTTGGATGCGGTGGAAACACACAGATCTAAAATGGGTAAAAGCTGTTGGACAGTTGGCTGTAAAACAGATTCAACAAGAAGACACACCTGTTCAGGACCTGGTCTTCTGATAACACGGGGCTGTCCTAGATCAGATTTTTTCCAGTCTGTTTAACAGCCTAACTACTATAAGTGGATTTTTGATCTTAAATGTGCACCAGAAAGTCAGAAAATCAATATGGATGCCTTCAAGAATGCTGCCTTAGAAGTGCTAATAATAGTAGGTTTTAGTTGAGCTTCGACTTAAACTGGTTGCTGGGCGCAGTCATTTTATAAATCCTTTACCCCTCCTTAACTTGGGTATAGTGCCAACAATCAAATTTATACAAGCAGATGTCTGACTTCAGAGAGTTTGGTATTTTACAACTTCGGGTAAAGCTACGGTCACAAAGATTCTTACCAACTTGTGCCAATTCTTACCAGTTTGTAAGACTTTCCTAGTTCCTACAAATTCTGGAGTTCTCAGACATTCTTGGATGGGGGGATAGTTTCTTACGGCTGCCATTCAATTCACAAGAGCAACTTGAGGCATTCTTCAGAAATGAGGTGCTTTTCTGTCGTACGATGACCCTAGAGTTCTTACATTCTTTGTAAGGGTGCTTTGGTATCTCCCTACGGCCATCTTACAGAATTTTTTGTGCAACTCACAGCACTCTTAAGTTATTGGTAGGAAGACAATACGGCTTTCAGGCACATTTTGTCAGCACAAATCTCACACAAATGACGTACTTCTGCCTTATGAGTGCCTCACTACCGCCTGACACACGCTGTATGAACCTCTATACAAGCAGGGATTGGACAGTATTTCCTGTGACTGTTGTAAGGGGCCGTCAAGAACAGCTTAAGGTGACCTTGAGGCATACAGTGCATCCGGAAAGTCTTCAGTGCTTTACTTTTTCCACATTTTGTTATGTTACAGCCTTATTACCTCCTCCAGGAGGTTATGTTTTTGCCGGAGTTTGTCTGTTTGTCTGTCTGTTGGTTAGCAAGATAACTCAAAGTTTTGGACGGATTTCGATGAAACTTTCAGGCGTTGTTGGAAATGGTACAAGGAAGAACTGATTACATTTTGGGGATGATCCGGATCACCGTCCAGAAGAAAACCGCCATTACGGAAAATGCCATTTTTGTGAAAAACTACTGAACCACTAATCCTATCATTGTCAATCCAATTGCTAGTCATATGTTTTCATGGTCAAGGAATCTGAATACGTACACACAAACACTGTATGGGGGAAACTGTGGCCGCCATTACGGAAAATGCCATTTTCGTGAATAACTACTGAACCACTAATCCTATCATTGTCAATCCAATTGCTAGTCATATGTTTTCGTGGTCAAGGAATCTGAAAACGTACACACAAACACTGTATGGGCGGAACTGTGGCTGCCATTACGGAAAATGTCATTTCCGTGAATAACTACTGAACCACTAATCCTATCATTGTCAATCCAATTGCTAGTCATATGTTTTCATGGTCAAGGAATCTGAAAACGTACACACAAACACTGTATGGGGGGAACTGTAGCGCTTGGCGGAGGTCTGCGCTCTCCGAGTGCTTTTCTAGTTTCTCTTGGTCTGAGAGTCCTTCAGGTGCTTTTTGACAAACTCCAGGTGGGCAGCCATGTGCCTTTTACTAAGGAGTGGCTTCCGTCTGGCCACTCTACCATACAGGCCTGATTGGTGGATTGCTGCAGAGATGGTTGTCCTTCTGGAAGGTTCTCTCTCCACAGAGGAGCGCTGGAGTGCTGAGAGAATGACCATCGGGTTCTTGGTCACCTTTCTGACTAAGGCCCTCCTCCCCCGATCGCTCAGTTTAGACGGCCAGACAACTCCAGGAAGAGTCCTGGTGGTTCTGAACTTCTTCCGTTTGCGGATGATGGAGGCCACTGTGCTCACTGGGACCTTCAAAGCAGCAGAAATTTTTCTGTACCCTTCCCCAGATTTGTGCCTCGAGGCAATCCTGTCTTGGTGGTCTACAGACAGTTCTTTTGACTTCCTGCTTGGTTTGTGCTCTGACATGCACTGTCAACTGTGGGACCTAATATAGACAGGTGTGTGCCTTTCCAAATCATGTCCAATCAACTGAATTTTCCAAAGTGGACTCCCAATTAAGCTGTAGAAACATCTCAAGGATGATCAGTGGAAACAGGATGCACCTGAGCTCAATTTTGAGCTTCATGACAAAGGCTGCGAATACTTATGTACATGTGATTTCTTAGTTTTTTGTTTTTAATAAATTTGCAAAAAGCTCAAAAAATAATCTTTTTTCAAGTTGTCATTATGGGATATTGTGTGCAGAATTTTGAGAAAAAAATGAATTTATTCCATTTTGGAATAAGGCTGTAACATAACAAAATGTGGAAAAAGTGAACCGCTGTGAAGACTTTCCGGATGCACTGTGCTGACAGCCAATATCTTGCATAGTTCTTACATTGTGAGATTGTTAGATGTTGCATTGGGGGCAGCTGTGGCGCAGGTATAGTGTGGCTGACTACTGATTGGAGGGTCAGGGCTTCAATTCCCACTCTGTCTTTAGTCTGCATGTCGAAATGTCCTTGAGCAAGACACTGAACCCCCAGTTGCTCCTGGTGGGTCAGGCCAGTGCCTTTGCATGGCGGCTCCACCGCCGTCAGTGTGTGAATGGGTGGCTAGCAGGATCTGTAAAGCGCTTTGGTCATATACAGATTAAAAAAAAGCGCTATATAAGTGAACAGCATTTACCATTGTTCCTATGGCATTCGTACGGCCACCCTATGAAGAGGGTTTTTTTGGGGGCCGTTCGTAGAAATCTTGGACAAGACCATCGACCTGGCCATGAACTTACGAATGGTCTACAAACACTGGATTCTCCTACAGGCGCCTTAACAAGTAGTCTAGAATTGTTTGTATTGCATTTGCAGCCATTTGTAAGGGTATTTCACAGTGAAGACCATCACCATCACCAGTGCCTTATAGATGTTGGTTGTTCATTGGCAAGACGTTGACTAGATTCTTAACGTCTATTCTTGTACGTTGGGCCAGCATACTGTCTGCATCATAGTGAAGACCATTACTATGTGGGGTAATCATAAGCCCTGGATGACTGCAGAGGTGCGCTCGCTGCTTACAGCCAGAGATGCAGCCTTCAGAGCGAAGGACAGGATCGCCCTCCGCTCAGCCAGGTCTGCGCTTTCAAAGGGAATTAAGGCGGCAAAGCGCGCCTATGCGGAGAAAATCCAGGGACACCTCTGTGACACTAGGAACACCAAGCAGATGTGGCAGGGAGTTCGGACACTGACGGGCTTTAAGTCTAGGCAGGGGGTCGATGATGACGACGCTTTGCTTCCAGACAGGCTTAACGACTTCTTTGCACGTTTTGAAGCATCAAACTTGACAATGAGAGGGAGGGCTGGCCCACCCCCACCATCGGTCGGACCAGCTTTTACCATCAACACAGCGGACACACGGAGGACCCTAACCAGTCAACCCACGCAAAGCTGCAGGTCCAGACAACATTCCGGGACGTGTGCTCCGAGACTGCGCGAGCGAGTTGGCGGATGTCCTGACTGACATTTATAACATCTCCCTGAGTCAGGCCATCGTTCCCAGATGCTTCAAGACCTATCATTGTACCGGTGGCAAAGAAACCAGTTGTGTCCTGTTTGAATGACTATCGTCCTGTTGCACTGACACCAATTGTGATGAAGTGTTTTGAACGGCTTGTCAAACCACACATTACAGCCTGCCTCCCTGCATCACACGACCCGCTCCAGTTTGCATATTGTTCAAACCGCTCCACGGAGGATGCTATAGTCACCACCCTACACTCTGTCATCACCCACCTGGACCAGAAAGACACCTACGCCAGACTCCTGTACATTGATTTCAGTTCAGCATTCAACACCATTATTCCCCAGAGACTGATGGAGAAATTACTCCTTCTTGGTCTGAACACCGCCACATGTCTCTGGATCCTGGATTTCCTGACTGAGAGACCTCAGTCTATCCGGGTTGAAAACAACATCTCCAACTCTGTCACGCTGAGTACCGGATCTCTTCAAGGCTGTGTACTCAGTCCACTGTTGTTTACACTTCTAACACATGACTGTGTATCCAGACACGAGGGGAACCAGATTATTAAGTTTGCAGATGACACCACAGTGGTGGGACTTATTCAGAGGGATGAGGAATCAATGTACAGGGAAGAAGTGAGAGACCTGGAGGGCTGGTGCAGGGAGAACAATCTGGTGCTCAACGTGGACAAAACGAAGGAGATGATTATCGACTTCCGGCGGTCACAGCCTGAGCACGTCCCCCTCAGCATCGGCAGCCGTTTAGTGGAGAGAGTAGAGAACATCAAGTTCCTCGGAGTGCAGATCTCGCAGGACCTGACCTGGAGCAAGAATTCCTTGGAGATCAGGAAGCGGGCTCAGCAGAGACTGCACTTCTTGAGGAAACTCAAACAGGCCTCTCTCCCCATCTGCATCCTCAGGACCTTCTACAGAGGTGTGGTGGAGAGTGTTCTGACGTACTGCATTGCTACATGGTACTCCAGCTGCAGTATGTCAGACAAAAAAGCCCTGCAGAGGATAGTCAAGGGGGTGGAGAGGGTAATTGGAGTCTCCCTCCCCTCTGTCCAAGAACTTTTTCAGAACCGTTGTAGGAGCAGGGCACTGAACATTGTCAAGGACCGTTCTCACCCTCTGCATAAACACTTTGAACTTCTTCCATCTGGTAAACGATTCCGGAGCATCAGAGGCAGAACCACCAGACTGATCAACAGCTTCCTTCCACAAGCTGTCAGGATGCTGAACAGCTGACCCGGAATCTCTCATACACACTACTGCACCTATGGACATTTTGTATATTATAGTTAGTTATTCTTTTCCCCCAAGTATGTCTCAGGGATGTGTGAATGGATGGGGGGGTGGGGGTGGAGCTATGTGGGAGTGTGTCTTAAATCATGCTGCTTCTTATATGGATGCCGAGAGAAACGCAATTTCATCTTGCCTGCACTACAGTTGTATGTACAGCAATATGACAATAAAGTTTGATTTGATTTGATTATTTGTGACCATAGCTTAACTGACAGAGAAAATCCAATCTAGAACAACTAGAAACAACCTTTGACGTGCACCAAAATAACTCTTTAAATCTCTGCAGTGTGGCTGTTCTAGTGAGTCGTTATCCCCAACAGCACACATACGTCCAGCCAGTGCCTTATAGATGTTGGTTGTTCATTGGCAAGACGTTGACTAGATTCTCAACGTCTATTCCTGTACGTTGGGCCAGCATACTGTCTGCATCTGTCTTCAGAGCCACGTGAAGCTCAGAGTTTGTGCTTCTGTAAATGGATTGTTCCCCACTACTGTGTCTGCTGATGTTTTTGTACTTTTTTTTTTTTAGAAATGTGACCTGTGGATTTTTTTTTTTCCACAATATCTTTATTGAACCTTTTTTTTTTTTTTAACAAACATGATACAAACAATCAAACACTAACACTAAAGTACTACAAAAAAAAAAAAAAATGCACTAAAAACACCAACAACCACCAACAAAATCAAGTCTTCAACAATGCTCCTCTGTTTAGTCTAGACAATCCAATACATAAGTATACATATTATGTTCACCAGTTTGGAATTTACAAGGTCCACACACATCATTCACCTTCTTCTTCAAGAGTTATGTTTAAATTTTTTACATAATCAATAAAAGGTCTCCATATATTCTCAAACACAGTTTCCTTTGATTTCAGTATATATGTTATTCTTTCTAATGGAAGGTTTGTTAACATCTGTCTTAACCACTGAGTCACATCTGGTCTATGAGTCTTTTTCCATAATAGTGCAATACATTTTTTGGCATTAAGCAAACTGAGGTCTATGAATGTTCTTTCACTTTTATTAAAATTATGCTTTTCTGGGTACAGACCCAACAAAAACAGTTTAGGATTCAATATGATTTGTTTTGAGATTATTTTTTCAATTGTTACCCTCACCTCTTCCCAAAACATTCTTATTAATCTACATTCCCATAAACAATGAAATAGGGTTCCTTTACTTTCCATGCATTTTGTGCATGTATCTGGTATATTTTTGTTATATCTATTTAACTCCTCCGGTGTAACATACATCCGCATTAACCATTTGAAATGTATCAATTTAAGGCGTGCATTTATTGATTTGGTTTGAGCTTCTGTACAAGCCAATTCCCATTGTTCCTCTGAAATTTCAATTTGCAGATCTTCTTTCCAGTAGTTTAATCTTTTCAGTGAATTTTCACTTGAAGATAGTGTCAATGAGTTATAAAACTCTGAAATAATACCCTTTCTTTTACTATCTTTCATCATCATTTTTTCCAAGGATGAATAAATAGGTCGAGTGAGAGCTTTATTTTGATTTGATCGAATAAAGTTTCTAAGTTGAAGATATTTAAAAAAATGTGTTCTATTGAGATTAAATTTGATCCTCAGCTCTTCAAAAGACATTATGTTGTCTGCACATGGCAAATATAAATCCTGAATCTTTTGTATCCCTTTTAAATTCCATACTTTAAATACAGCGTCCGCTCTCCCTGGTTTAAAATATTGATTACCCCATATTGGACTAAATTGTGACAATAACTGTGGTTCTTTTTAATAGTTTTTAGCTTCACACCATATTTTGATCATATGCTTTACAAATGGATTTTTAACTTGTTTTTGTAATTTTTTTGCCGAATCTGAGTATATGAATATGGGAAGAGGTAAAGGTAAATTGTATGATTCCATTTCAGTCCAGTGAGGGAGATCATTTGATGAAAAATAATATGTCATAGACCTCAGTTGTGCCGACCAATAATTCAACATAAAATTTGGACATTTCAGACCTCCACGATCAAATGGTAAATATAATAAAGACAAACGTAATCTAGCCCTCCTGTTGTTCCATATAAATTCCACTAACTTTTTTTTTATTCTTGAGAATAGATCTAAAGGTGGTGGTAAGGGAATGTATTGAAATAAATAAAGTATTTTAGGTAAAATATTACTTTTAAGTATATTGATTCTCCCGATCATCGACATTGGTAGTGACATCCATCTCTGAGTTAACTCACTGATATCTGACATTAAGGCTTCATAGTTGACACTGGCGACTGATTCTAGCTTAGGCATAATTTGGATTCCTAAATATTTAAACTGATTTACAATATTGAATTGATTTACCTCAGGGGCTGGGTAATTTCTCTGGGTCTCATTTAGCATTAATATTGAAGATTTAGTTTTATTTATTTTATATCCTGATATTTCCCCAAAATTCTTTATTAAATTCAACAAGGTTGGAATTGATTTTTTTAGATTCGACATAAACAAAATTATATTATTGGTGTACAGGGAGATTTTATGTTCTGTTGGTCCAACTTTAATTCCATATATTTGTGAATGTAAACGTATCGCTATCGCTAAAGGTTCAATTGCCATAGTAAACAGTAAAGGTGAAAGTGGACAGCCTTGTCGACATCCTCTATTGATTTTTATTGGTTTTGAAATATTGTTATTTGTTAGGATTTCTGCTGTAGCATTATTGTATATTATTTGAACCCATTTTATGAAATTATTTCCAAGTCCAAACCTTTGTAGGACTTCAAAAAGAAAGGGCCATTCAACTCTATCAAAGGCCTTTTCGGCGTCCAATGATAGGAGAGCTGTATCCGGTGCTTCTTTATTAAAATAAATAATATTAAATAGTCTTCTTACATTATGGAAGCCTTGTCTACCCTTTATAAAGCCATTCTGATCTCGATTAATAATATTTGGTAAAATTTCTTGTATTCGTCTTGCTAAAATTTTACAGATTATCTTAAGGTCGGCGTTTAATAGGCTTATTGGTCTCATATTTTCACATTTATTAGAGGGCTTACCTGGTTTTGGCAGCAGTATAATTAAGGCATTATTTATGTATGATGGTAAATTATTATTTTGAAATGCTTCTAAAACCATTTCCAAAAAAGGTTTTATTAATTTATTCTTAAATTTTTTATAAAGGTCAACTGGAAGACCATCTGGTCCTGCACTTTTTCCTGATTTCATATTATCAATGGCTAGCCCAACTTCTTCTTGACTAATTTTAGACTCCAATATCTCCCTGTTTTCATTTGGAATACATGGTATAGATAGTTCGTTCAAAAACCCATTTAGTTTTGTTAAATCAGGTTCATTTTTGGTATCATATAATTTTTCATAGTAATCTCTAAAGGCTCTATTAATTTCTAAAGGATCTATAACTACCTGTCCGTTACTTATAATACTGGTAATTGGTGTTTTAATTTCCAATTGTTTAATCTGCCATGCTAATAATTTTCCTGATTTTTCACCTTGTTCATAAAAAGATTGTTTCAATCTTAGAAGACTCGAGGCAGCTCTATTCGCTGATTTTTTGTCGTATTCAGCTCTCAAAATCAGTAATTCATTCTCCAACCTTGGGTCACTTCCTGCATACACTTTTTCCTGAAGATTTTTTATTTTATGTTCCAATTTAGCTCTCTCCTCTCGAGTCTTCTTAGATTTTGATCCTGTATAACTAATAATATGTCCCCTAATAAAAGCTTTGAAAGCCTCCCACTTTACACATGCTGATGTTTGTGTAGTATTGATGTCAAAGAACTCGTCTCTGTTTTTCTATATACTTGACAAATTCCTCATCCTGAAGCCATTTATGCTGAAATTGCCATCTACCTGATTCCTTTGTCAATTTTTTATCTACATATATTAGACAACAGGGTGCATGATCAGAGATCACGATGTTATCATAAAAGCAGTTTTGAATCTTGGACCTTAATTCTGTGGAAATCAAAAAATAGTCAATACGTGAGAATGTCTTGTAGGTACTGGAATAACAAGAATAGGCTTTAACTTGTGGTTTCATTTCTCTCCATATATCTAACAATCTCAATTCTTTCATAAAATGATTAATAGTCATCCTACATCCAATGTGCGTACAATCCAGTCCTGTTGATCTATCCACACCTGGATTCAATGTACAATTAAAATCCCCTGCTATTATATGTTGCCCTGTAAGTGATGATAAGATGAGAAATAAATTAGCAAAGAACTTCTGATCATCTATATTGGGACCATATAAGTTCACAAGATTTATATTTTCTAATAGCAAAGAACCTTGAATGATTACATATCTTCCAAATTTGTCTCCAATTACATTTTTCACTTGAAAAGGAACTGATTTATGTATGAGAGTCATAACTCCCCTGGCTCGGGATGAAAATGAAGAGGTGAATACACTTCCCTGCCATCTACTCCTAATTCTTTTAACATTCTCCTCTATCAGATGAGTTTCTTGTAAAAACACAATTCTTGAACCCATGTCCTTTATTTTATTCATAACTTGTTTAAGTTTTTTTAAATTTTGTAGACCTCTGCAATTCCATGAAGTTAAATTAAGATTAACACTTTGGTCCATGATCAATAGAGAGTTTGGGATTACCTTGCAGTGTAAACATGCTCATACAGAGAAGCAAAAACATGAGTGGTTGAACATTCATCCTACAAACTACACACAAACAAATTTCCCCTTCCCACACTTGTGGCAAACCCCCCAAAATCAAAAGAAAAATTCTGTCTCCCGATATAGCCATCGACCGTTCCACACCCACGGGGAACAGCCTAAGCCACTCCTTCTTCATCCTCCCAATCACCCTAACTCTACTGCTTTTAATGACGTAACATTAACTCTCCTCTGTAGTTTTCCAACTTAACTCCAAAATTTTTAACAGCTTTGTACATCATAGTTTTTTTTTTTGTTTGTTTGTTTTGTTTTTGTTTTTTTAATATATAATACAATCTATATTTTGTAAACTTACTATTTACTTCAAGTCAGTCAGATGCCTGTGCAAATGCTTAATTATTCTACCTTATATTTTGTTCATGCTTAGCTCCCACCAGTCTCTTCTTCTTCTTTGATCTTCTTGATGAACTCCTGCGCCTCCTCTGGGGTCTTGAAGATGTGGGTTCTGCCCTCATACGTGGTCAGCAGTCTCGCAGGATAGATTACACCATGACGAATCCCAAGGTTGCGCAGCTCCTTACGTACGGGATCAAACTGCTTCCTCAATTGCTGGATTCCTGTGGCCAAATCTGGGTAGAACCGCACCTGCTGGTCCTGGTGTTTAATCTCTCCTTTAGCACGTGCAGCGTTGAAGATCTTCATCCTGTCTCTGTTGCTAAGAAACTTCATAATTAAGGTCCTCGGCGGTCCCTTATCTCTCCGTGGGCCAATACGATGTGCTTTTTCCAGAACCACTGCTGATTGCAACTCCTCGCTGCCCAGCACCTCCGGAATCCACTTTTCCAGAAAGGAACATACGTCCCGACCTTCTGATTCCTCTGGAAGACCCACCAGCCTCAAATTATTCTGTCTCGACCGAGATTCCAAATCCAAAATATTATCTTCCAGAGATTTTTTTTTTTTTTCCAAAGTGCGCACCTTTAATTGAAGACGGGTGACGTCATCTTCAGCACTAGCGAGACGGAGCTCCATCTGCGCCGTTCGTTCTACACAGTCACCCAATTCCTTTCTTATTCCTTCCAACGCTGTCATAATCCCATCAAATCTAGAGGAAAAGTCCGCTCTCATTGAACTCATGGCTGCCATCAGCGTATCTGCGCCATTCCCCGCAGAAATCGCAGCGTTGCCAGCCTCCTCCGCCATATATGGAGTTTTGTTTGCTGCGTCACAGACCTGAAAGTCCGTTAATTTGGACTGTTTCGGCGGCTCGCTTTTTCCTTTTCCTGGTTTTCCAGCCTTAGGCTTCGCCGACATATCCTCGCCCAAATGCTGGGATACGTTCTGTCCCAAATGAGAGAGTTATTTGCCGATTTTTTTTTTCCAGGAGCAGAGCAGAGCGAGACACGTCCGTCCTACGTGGCAGCCATAACCGGAAGTGACCTGTGGATTTTTACTTGTTATTAAATATGACTGGGCCCAGATTTTATGAATAAACTTTCATTTTGCTTGACATTGTGGAAATATTTTGTTTCTTTGGGTAAAAGTATATTAATTTTTTATTTAACATTTTTAAATACACATTTTCTACAAAAATGGATCTGCAACCTCTACGATGAAAAGAGCCATTTTAAGCTAATTTTGTCCCAGAAAAATCTGCGTGGAGCCACAAAATACGTTTTCCTCTTGTATATGGCCCTGCCCCAACAGCACACATACGTCTGGTCTACGTCTGCCCAATGTACAAAGTTTGTATCGGGAATAAATCTTAGAGGTTGGTTGCACATTGGACGTCTAGCCGATGTCTTACCAATGTGCAAACAACCTCTATAAGATGTATCCCCCATGCAAACTTGCTGATATTGTCCCACCATGCTGCCGCTGGTGTGTTGTCTTACTAATGAGCTTTTACTCATAAATCTGCAACTTTTTTTCTGAAAAATAAAATTTTTCTTATGTATTATTTTTGCCTCAAATTTTCTTGCATTTTTTGCAAGAAAATTTGCTACTGGATGAAGTGGTAGAGAGTGTTCCCAGAGGGGAGAGAGTGGTGATTGGAGCAGACTTTAATGGACATGCAGGTGAAGGGAACAGAGGTGATGAGGAGGTCCTGGGTAGTTATGGTCTGAAGGAGAGACATGTAAAAGGACAGATGGTTGTGGATTTTGCTAAAAGGATGGAAATGGCTGTGGTGAGCACATGCTTCAAGAAGAGAGAGGGTGACTTATAAGAGTGGAGGAAGGTGCACACAGGTGGACTACATCTTATGCAGAAGGAGAAATCTGAGAGAGATAGTAGACTGCAAGGTGATGGCAGGGGAGAATGTAGCTAGACAGCATTGGATGCTGTAGCATCGGATGATGTAGCTAGACAGCATCGGACAGCATAGGATGACTTTGGAGAGCAAGAAGAGGAAGATAGTGAAGGCAGAGCCAAAGATTAAGTTGGGGAAGTTACAGAAGGAAGACGGTCGCACAGAGTTCAGGAAGGAGTTGAAACAGGCCCTGGGTGGTAGGGAAGAATTTCCAGATGACTGGGAAAGTATAGCAAAAGTATTGAGGGTCACGAGTAGAAAGGTATGTGGTGTATCCAGTGGAGAGAGGAAGGAGGACAAGAAGACTTGGTGGTGGAATGAGGAGGTACAGTGGTGTGAAAAAGTGTTTGCCCCCTTCCTCATTTCTCATTTCTTTGTGTTTGTCACACTTAAATGTTACAGACCATCAAACAAATTTAAATATTAGACAAAGATAACATGAGGGGGGTGCTGTGGCGCAGGTGTAGTGTGGCCGACTACCTGGTGGGTCAGGACAGCGCCATGTATGGCAGCTATGCCACCATCAGTGTGTGAATTCCATTCCATTCCAAATTACTAGTTAATGTAAAGCAAAAAACATGTTATAATTCCTTTGAGGGCCTGGTCCTCAGTATTGGGCACTTTAGCAATTTTAGGTTAAACCCAATTTTATTTGCCATAGTTTATCGTCCCCCATCAACCTACTCAGAATTTTTATCCGAATTTGCTGATTTAGTGCTGAAATCTGATAGAATAATTATAGTAGGGGACTTTAATATACATGTGGATGTAGATAGTGACTGCCTTAATATGGCTTTTAATTCAATATTAGACTCGATTGGGTTTTCTCAGAAAGTAGGAAATTCTACTCATTACCTCCACCATACATTGGACCTTGTTTTGACATATGACATAGAAATAGAAAATCTTGTAGTGTCTCCTCATAACCCTGTACTGTCAGACCATTGTCTGTTAACCTTTGATTTTACTATTTCTGACTATTTGGCTCCTAAAGAAAAATATTATCACAGTAGATGCCTCTCAGATGATGCTGTTTCCAAATTTATGCAGATTGTTTCCTCTATGCCATGTGTCAACACAACGGAAATAAGCTATAGACAGCTTGCTCCTTCTGTAATTGATAACATGGTGGATAGTGTTTCAGCTTCTCTGCATCAGACTCTAGACTTGGTGACCCCCTTAAAAAAGAAAAAGTCTAATCAGAGATTTTTAACTCCTTGGTTCAACACAGAAACTCGTAGCTTAAAACAGAAGACTCGTCAATTAGAAAGAAAATGGCGCTCTACTAATTTAGATGAAATCTATTTAGCTTGGAGAAATCATCTTTTAATTTATAAAAAATCTCTTAGAAAAGCTAGAACGAGTTATTACTCTGCATTAATAGAAGAGAACAAGAATAATCCCAGGTTTCTTTTCAGTACTGTAGCCAGGTTGACAAAGAGTCAGGACTCTGTCAATCCTAGCATTCCCTTAGAGCTTACTAGTCAGGACTTTATGAACTTTTTCAATAATAAAATTTCATCCATCAGAGATAAAATCAATCAGATTCTTCCCACAGTTGACTTAAATACTGTAACTACTACAACTCCTTCTATTGATGTCTGTCTTGATGAGTTTACTCCAATCGACCTTTGTGAGTTAGACAAAATAGTTTCCTCATCCAAACCTTCAACTTGTCTTTTAGACCCTATTCCTACCAGGTTATTTAAAGAAGTCTTCCCACTTATTGGTAGCTTTATTCTTCATATAATCAATTCTTCATTAACTTTAGGCCATGTACCGCAGGCTTTTAAAACGGCTGTAATTAAACCCTTACTCAAAAAGCCAACGCTAGATCCAGGAGCTTTAGCTAACTATAGACCAATCTCTAATCTCCCTTTCATTTCAAAAATCTTAGAAAGAGTTGCTACGCAATTATTTGACCACCTGCAGGGAAATGATTTACTTGAAGAGTTTCAATCTGGGTTTAGAATCCATCATAGTACTGAAACAGCCTTAGCGAAGGTCACTAACGACCTCCTCATTGCATCTGATAATGGACTAGTTTCTGTACTTGTCCTTTTAGACCTTAGTGCAGCTTTTGATACTATCGATCATAATATTCTACTTGATAGATTAGTATTAACACTATGTTGGACTTAATGGAACTTCGTTGCAATGGTTTAGATCTTATTTATCTGATAGGTTCCAGTTTGTTCATGTAAATAATGAGTTTTCTTTCAACTCAAAGCTTAGTCGTGGAGTTCCACAGGGATCTGTGCAAGGCCCTACTCTTTTTAGTTTATATATGCTTCCGTTAGGCAACATTATTAGAAAGCACTGTATACATTTTCATTGTTATGCAGATGACACACAATTATACCTGTCAATGAAGCCAGATGATAGTAATCAATTAGCCAAGTTAGAAGCCTGTCTTAAGGAAATCAAAGCTTGGATGACTTGTAATTTCCTGCTATTAAATTCAGATAAGACTGAAGTCATTCTTGTTGGTCCAAAAAACCTTAGAAATTCCTTTCTAAATCAAACTTTCAGTTTGGATGTGGTTACTCTTTCTCTTAATAGCTCTGTGAGGAACCTTGGAGTTATTTTTGATCAGGATTTGTCCTTCAATTCACATATTAAATTTGTTTCTAAGACTGCCTTCTATCATTTGCGTAATATTGCCAAGATAAGGAGCATCTTGTCTCAGAGTGATGCTGAGAAACTGATCCACGCTTCTGTTAGCTCGAGATTAGATTATTGTAATTCTTTATTATCAGGCTGTCCTAAAACATCTTTAAAAAGTCTTCAGCTGATCCAAAATGCTGCAGCAAGAGTTTTAACCGGTACTAGAAAGAGAGATCATATCTCTCCGGTTCTGGCCTCCCTTCATTGGCTTCCCATAGAGTTTAGAATTAAGTTTAAAATCCTTCTTCTCACTTACAAAGCTCTAAACAATCAGGCTCCTTTTTATTTAAAAGATCTGATACTACCGTATTATCCTAACAGAGCACTATGCTCCCAAAATGCAGGATTACTTGTAATACCTAGAATCTCCAAAAGTACAATGGGAGGCAGAGCCTTCAGTTTTCAAGCTCCTCTCCTGTGGAACCAGCTGCCAATCTGGATTCGGGAGTCAGACTCGATCTCTGTTTTTAAGAATAGGGCTAAAACCTACCTTTTTGATATAGCCTACAATTAGGGAGGGATCATGTGTTTCTGAACCCTCCCTTAGTTATGCTGCTAATAGGTTTAGTCAGCCGGGGGACCTCCAGTAATGCACTGGGCCTCACTCCTTTCCTCACTCTCTATGAAATATTTTTTTTTGCTGGTCATTAACATCTGTTTGTTCTCTCCCATAGATTGAGTCCCCATCGTGCTGTTTGCTCTCTACATGTCTGTTCTTTTCTTCTTCTCTATCCCCTCACCCCCCAGCCAGTCGCAGCAGATGACTGCCCCTCCCTGAGCCTGGTTCTGCTGGAGGTTTCTTCCTGTTAAAAGGGAGTTTTTCCTCTCCACCGTCGCCAAGTGCTTGCTCACAGGGGATCACCTGATTGCTGGGGTCTTTCTGCAACTGTGGGGGTTCCCCCCTACAGTTGATAGTGCTATGAGATGACTGTTGTTGTGAAATGGCGCTATATAAATAAAGTTGAATTGAATTGAATTGAATGGGTGGATAGCAGGATCTGTAAAGCGCTTGGGTCATCTAGAGATGAGAATAAAAGCACTATATAAGTGAATGCCATTTACCATTTTACAAGTAAACACAAAATACAGTTTTTAAATGAAGGTGTTTGAGTCTTTTACAGCGCTGTGGAGGAATTTTGGCCCACTCATCGCTGCAGAATTGTTGTAATTCAGCCACATTGGAATGTTTTCAAGCATGAACCGCCTTTTTAAGGTCATGCCACATCATCTTAATCAGACTCAGGTCAGGACTCTTAACTAGGCCACTCCAAAGTCTTCATTTTGTTTTTCTTAAGCCATTCAGAAGTGGACTTGCTCGTGTATTTTGGATCATTATCCTGCTGCAGAACCCAAGTGCGCTTCAGCCTGAGGTCATGAACAGATGGCAGGACAGTCTCCCTCAGGATTTTTTGGTAGACAGCAGAATTCGCGGTTCAATTTACCACAGCAAGTCTTCCAGGTCCTGAAGCAGCAAACATCCCCAGACCATCACACTACCACCACCATATTTTACTGTTGGTATGATATTCCTTTTCTGAAGTGCTGTTACTTTTACGCCAGATGTAATGAGACACACACCTTCCAAAAAGTTCAACTTTTGTCTCATCAGTCCAGAGTATTTTCCCAAAAGTCTTGGGGATCATCGAGATGTTTTCTGGCAAAACTGAGACAAGCCTTTATGTTCTTTTTGCTCAGTAGTGGTTTTGGTCTTGGAACTCTGCCATACAGGCCATTTTTGCCCAGTCTCTTTCTTATGGTGGAGTCATGAACACTGACGTTAACTGACACAAGTGAGGCCTGCAGTTCTTTGGATGTTGTTGTGGGGTCTTTTGTGACCTCTTGGATGAGTCGTTGCTGCGCTCTTGGAGTAATTTTGGTCGGCCGGCCACTCCTGGGAAGGTTCACCACCATATGATAGGATGCCAAGAGAGGAAGTATGGTACTGTATGAGGAAGTCAGGAGTGGCAGAGAAGTCTGAGGGTGGTGCAGGACATGTATGAGGACAGCGAGATGGTGGTGAGGTTTGCTGTAGGAGTGACGGATGGGTTCAAGGTGGGGGTAAGATTAGATCAGGGATCAGCTCTGAGCCCCTTTTTGTTTGCCATGGTGGTGGACAGGCTGACACATGAGTTCAGGCAGGAGTCTTTGTGGACCATGCTATTTGCAGACATTGTGATCTGTAGTGAGAGGAGGGAGCAGGTGGAAGAGAACCTGGATAGGTGGCTGTATGCTTTGGAGTGAAGAGGAATGAAAGTCATTCGAAGCTAGACAGAATACATGAGTTTGAATGAGGAAGGCAGGCATAACGGTGAAGATGGAAGGAGTTGAGGCAGTGAAGGTAGATGAGTTTAAATACCTGGGGTCAACCATCCAAAGCAATGGAAAATGCACAAGAGAGGTCAAGAAGAGAGTGCAGGCAGGGTGGGGTGATTTGTGACAGAAGGGTAGCAGCAAGAGTGAAAGGGAAGATTTACAAGACAGTAGTGAGACCTGCTATGATGTATGGTTTGGAGACTGTGGCGCTGACAAAAAGACAGGAGATGGAGGTAGCAGAGTTGAAGATGCTAAGATTTTCATTGGGAGTGACTAGGAGGGACAGGATTAGAAATAAGTATATCAGAGGGACAGCTCAGATTGAGCAGTTTGGAGACAAAGTAGCGATAAAGATGGAGCTGCCAGGCAGGAGGAAAAGAGGAAGACCACAGAGAGGATTCATGGATGTAGTGAAGGAGGCCATGGAGAGGGTTGGTGTTCCAGAGGAAGATGAAGGGATAGGGTGAGATGGAGACGGATGATCCACTGTGGAGACCTGAAGGGAGCAGCTGGAAGAAGTGTACAAATGTGTGCCTTTTTTTCTCTCTTGTACATTTTCAACTTTCTCTGTGCAAATTAGTCTGACAAGTAATTTTTTTTACATTATTTTTATTAATTTACAGCTTTTTACTGTAAATTTGCAGCTTTTTTCTGTGATAAATTTGTGAGGGTTTTTTTTTCCACATAAATTTGAAGCTATTCTTGTGGATTTTATCCTGAATTTGATATTTTGTAATTTTCATCATACATTCCAACATTTTACTTGCAACTTGGCAATGCTTCTTTTGAAACTTTATTTTTCATCATAAATTTGTAACTTTTTATAGTAAATCGGCAGCCTTTTTCCCATAAAACTAAAGATTTTTATAATATTTCTGTCACTTTTTACATATAAATGTGTTAAAATGCATCTTTAGAGTTTTTGGCGAAGCACAGGGAGCCGGTGATTATGGGCAAAAGAGGTACATGTGGCCCCAGAACCGCAGTTTGCAGACCCCTGTACTAAAAGGTCAAAAAACATTAAATATTGGTAAGTAAACTAATCTACTACAAATTGCTTCACTCCATCTTATCAGAGACATTATGGGATTCTGCCAGGCTTGAACAACAGAAACTGGAGTCTTTGTTACGAAGCTTAGATGTTGGAAAGGCATTTGACTCAGCAAGTTGGTCTTTTCTGTACAAAGTATTCACAGAATTTGGATGTCACACATCTGTAATAATTGCACAGAATATTGTACAATTGTAATAACTGGACAGAATGTGAGAATGGCTAACATTTCAGACCATGAGATCCAGAAAGAGTGGCTGGATGATTTATGTGAAGTTCAAAGAAATACTCAACAGAAGAGTACCTGTATCTCTGAAAATGACTATTTTAAATCAGTGCATCCTACCAGCAGTGACATGTGGTTGTCAGACATGGACTCTAACTAAGCGTCAAAAACTAAAGTGAAGAACTTTCCAGTGCACATTGGAGAGGTGCACTGTCAATGTCACACTAGCCCAGAAGATTCCACATGAAAATATTAGGAAAAAGACCCAAGTAATGGACATTTTGGAGTACAATGCAAAAATGAAATGGAGGTGGGTGGGCCATGGAGCAAGAATGCAGCACAATAGGTGGACAAGAAGGACTACAAGCTGGTGCCTTTACAGAAAAGGGAATGCCGGAAGGTCTAGCACTCGATGGAGAGATGACCTCGTTTGATACGAAACTGTAACTTTGATAAGAACGGCCCAAGACTAGAGACTATTGGAAAGTGCGGGAGGAGGGCTACATTCAACAATGGATGGACTTGCCTTAAATGATGATGACGATAATAATTGTGTTTTGGGTAGTAAATAATGTCTTCTCTTTAGGTAAGAATTTTCTTTCTTGGATAGGTATGTTTTCTTCCAATGCATGTCAGTTCCGTGATGAGTTCTAGGATAGTGTCTGTGGGAATGACTTGACTTTTATTGTCCCCAAAAGGAAATTCTTTTTCACAGCACTGCACTTGTTTGGCAACAAATACAGCATGTACAACAATAGACGAGGTGCTTCAACACAAAAAGAAGAGTGGCTTTTTTCAGAAGGGACTAAGTAGTATTTTGAAGTTGTTGATGTGCTTCCTGTACATCAGGTTCAGGTTCCTTTATTTGTACCCGTAGGTAGATTTGTTTTGCAGTCTGGTGACATCCATATTTACAAACCACAATTACATTTAACATAAACACAAACACAGGCATGAAGCTGACTATAAACATGATAAAAATACTCAAGGCTCCATCAATCAGGATATAAAGACAGAGATGAGAGAAAAACCAGAGGTAAGAGAGAAGGGTCATATTAAAAAGTTAAAGACTAGTCAAAGAGGTTAAAAACTCAAAGGTCTAAAACCCAATAAAAGATTTAGAACCCAAATAAAAATCCTACAAAAATAATATAAAATGGAGTTAATAAATAGGTAACTAAATTATGTGCAATATATTGTTAGAACTTGTTCAACTCTTTGACAGCAGCAGGGACAAAACTGTTTTTGTAGCGCTGGGTTTTACTTTTTGGGACAGCAAACCTCCGTCTTGAGGGAAGAAGCTGAAAGTTGCAGTGCAAAGGGTGGGAGTCATTTAAAATGGAGGTAGCCATCCTCTGTACCTGTCTGGTGTACAGGGACGTCAGGCTCAGCTGTGACTCACCAAGCAAACGACTGGACCATCTAACTACCTGATCCAAGGATTTCCTCTGTTTCAGTTTTATCTGACCAAACCATGACACTAAAGAAAAGGATAAAACAGATTCAATAAAAGCCCGATAAAACATTGTCATTATGGTTCTGTGGTAGACTGCAAGTCTAATTCAAAACATTACTGGCACATGCCTCTAGGGGGAACTACCTGTATTGTTCAGCACTACTATTAAGGGGACATATTAGAACAAGAGTGTGAAAACCCCGCGCAGAATCCATGTTCAGTCATATTATGTGTGTTGCAGAATAAACGGCAGAGTTAGCCAAAGAAATAACTCAAGTGTGATCATTGCTACACGGTAGGATATCACACAATTGGCGACGAGGATTAAAAGAAAAAAATCAGCGGCGAGAAACAGAGAACATTGCAAGTGTGGCGAACTCAAGTGACTCCAGTAGTTCGAGTGCAAGTTCAGAGGAGGAAAAACGAGGTTTCCCCACCACGACGAGCAATGGCGGCTGTAATCGGAACGGTAACCCCTTTTGATAACTCGACTCAGTCATGGGAAGAATATGGTGAAATGTTGGACTTTTTCTTCCAAGCTAATGACATTGAGGAGCCAGACAAAAGGAAGGCTGTACTGTTGAGTGGAGTTGGTGCAACTACTTACAGCTTGTTGAGAAATTTAATAAGCCCTGCATTACCGAAAGATAAAACGTACGACCAGCTTACTGCTGAGCTTCAGAAGCACTTCAGCCCCAAACCGAGTGAAATCGTGCAACGATTCAAATTTAATTCACGCATAAGGAGGAACACTGAGTCCATAGCAGAGTATGTGGCAGAATTGAAGAAATTAACACTGCACTGTGATTACAAAGACTCATTGGAAGAAATGTTAAGAGACAGACTTGTGTGTGGAGTGAAAGATGACCGAATGCAACGGCGACTTTTATCTGAAACAAAACTCACTTTTGCAAAGGCTTTGGAATTATGCCAAGCGATGGAAACAGCATCTAAAGATGTGAGAGAGATGCAAGGGAAGCTAACAGAGGACACAGCAACGCATGTTCGTGTGCCTAAGACCCAAGTAGGTGTCCACAAAGTGTTGACTGACAAAACTCAGCACAAATTCCCCAGTTGTTATCGCTGCAAAGGCCAGCACAATGCCGCCGAGTGCAAATTTGCCACTGAGCTGTGTCATAATTGTGGCAAGCGAGGGCACATTAAAAAAGCATGTAGAATAAAGGTGGACAGCGCACAGGTGCTGAAAGCGACAGTTAATGGGCAAAAGTATGAAAACAAGGGCCCAGGAAAGGAACAGCGAGCGAATCAACTGAGAGGGGAGGGAGAAAGTGATACAGAAGACATGGGTTTTCACACAATTTACAACACGTCAGAGGAGCTGACCAAGGTAGCGCCCATCACGCGTACCATGAATGTTAATGGAATGAAAGTAACATTTGAAGTTGATACAGGCTGTGGAGTAACCATATTAAGTAAACAGCAATATACACAACTGTGGAAGAAAACAGACACAGCAGAATTAAATCCCTGTTCATTAAAATTAAAAACATACACAGGAGAGAAGCTAGACGTGCTAGGCATGGCACAAGTGAAGGTGCAGCACGAAAACAAAGAAAAGGACTTACCTGTAGTAGTAGTTGGGAGCGAAGGACCAAATCTACTAGGGCGAAGTTGGCTACAAGAACTGGCCATGATTGATCAGTTGGTGAATAAAGTGGAATCTCAGCCCAAATTGCAGCTGGAGGAGATCCTCGAAAGACACGCTGAGGTGTTCAAAGAAGGCGTGGGACAGCTAAAAGGTGTCACTGCAAAGATTAATGTGGACAAGGAGGCCCAACCACGATTCTGCAAACCCCGACCGGTGCCCTATGCAGTCAAGCCACTGGTCGAAAGCGAGCTACAGAGGCTGCTGGATGACAAGATCATTGAGCCAGTGCAGGTTGCAGAATGGGCGGCGCCCATAGTCCCAGTGAGAAAGCCGGATGGCTCCATTAGAATATGTGGAGATTACAAACTCACTGTCAATCGAGCATCACGGGTGGATCAGTATCCAATTCCTAAAGTGGAGGACCTCTTCGCACAGCTGAACGGCGGCGGACACTTCACGAAATTAGACATGAGTCACGCCTACCAACAAGTAGTCCTGGAAGAAGAATCAAGAAAGTATGTAACCATCAATACACACAAAGGCTTATATACCTACACACGCTTACCATTTGGAGTAGCTTCCAGTCCTGCTATATTCCAGAGAACTATGGAGGGCATCCTAGGTGGAATTCCGAATGTTGCCGTTTATTTGGATGACATCCTTTGTACAGGACCAAATGAACAAGAACATCTGAAAACGCTGGAGGAAGTGCTTCAACGGTTGGAGAAAAGCGGTCTGAGGTTGAAAAGAAGCAAGTGTGAGTTCATGGGAAAAGAGGTGGTGTTCCTAGGCCACAAGATCAACGCCAGTGGTCTACACCCTCTAACAGACAAAGTGGAAGCCATTGCGGAGGCGCCTGAGCCACAAAATGTTACTGAGTTAAAAGCCTACCTGGGCTTGTTGAACTATTACCATAGGTTCCTCCCAAAGCTCTCCACGCTGCTGGCACCACTACATACCTTACTTAAGAAGGAAGAAAAATGGTCATGGGGGGTCAAGCAGCAGAAGGCGTTTGAAGAGTCCAAAGCGCTACTTCAGTCCTGTAGTGTGTTAGTGCACTATGATTCAAACAAACCACTCATCCTGGCGTGTGACGCATCACCCTACGGTGTGGGTGCTGTACTCTCTCATCATATGGAGGATGGCTCAGAGAGACCCATAGGGTTCGTCTCAAGAACTCTTAGTGCAGCTGAGAAAAACTACTCCCAGCTAGACAAGGAGGGCCTTGCAGTAGTATTTGGTGTAAAAAAATTCCACAAATACCTGTACGGGAGACAGTTCGCTATAGTGACTGACCACAAGCCACTAATTTCACTGTTCAGTGAAATGAGAGCCATACCCCAGATGACATCTCAGAGAATTCAGAGATGGGCCGTTACATTAGCAGCGTATGAGTACACCATCGTTTACAAAGCCGGACGGGACCATACGAATGCTGACGCGATGAGTAGGCTACCCTTGGATGGAGGAAGAGACAGCACGCCTGAGGAGGAGGAGAGAGTGCTATTGTTTGAAGATATCGGCGTGCCCCTGGTGAACGCACAACAAATAAAGAAGTGGACAGACAAAGACCCTGTTCTAGCAAGAGTGCGAGAATACATCTTGAGAGGATGGCCGAAGATGAACAGTCCTGAGTTCATTCCCTATGCCCGACGACAGGATGAGCTCAGCACCCAGGAAGGTTGTATCCTGTGGGGAGGACGCGTGGTTGTTCCACCACCTGGTAGGAATGCCTTACTGCAACAACTACACCAAGCACACCCTGGCATCACTCGCATGAAAGCGTTGGCGAGGAGTTACATGTGGTGGCCCAACATGGATGCAGAGGTGGAGGCGCTTGTGAAGTCATGTGCGGCATGCCAGGAGAACAGGAACAGTCCTCCAGCAGCCCCACTACATCCCTGGGAAGTTCCAGATAAACCATGGAGAAGAATTCACATTGACTACGCAGGTCCATGGATGGGAAGAATGTTCCTGATCATAGTTGACGCATACTCAAAGTGGATCGATGCATATTCTGTGAGTAGCTCTACTTCTACTGTTACCATTGAATGTCTTAGAAAGAGTTTCAGCCAACATGGGCTACCTGAAATCATAGTATCAGATAACGGTACATGTTTTACGAGTGAACAGTTCCAAGAGTTTTCTGAAAAGAATGGCATACGTCACATCACGACTGCGCCATACCATCCTTCTTCTAACGGCTTAGCCGAGAGGGCCGTGCAGACGTTCAAGTCACTCATGACAAAGATGACAGGAGACTCTATTGAAACCCGAATGTCGAGAGCTCTGTTCAGCTATCGAATAACACCCCAATCTACAACTGGCAAGTCACCAGCTGAGCTGTTGTGTGGAAGGAAGTTGAGGTCAACATTTGACTTAATACATCCAGACTTCAGAAACAAAGTGCATGATAAACAAGAGAAACAAAAAGGTTATCATGACATGCATGCTAGAGAGAGAATACTGAGAGAAGGAGACGTGGTCTACACCCGCAACTTTGGCTCAGGACCAGCCTGGGTACCAGGAGAAATAACAGAAAAGACAGGCCCTGTGTCATTCAAGGTGACATTAGGTCATGGACAAGTGGTGAGGCGACACATCGACCAAGTTCGTGGTAGGAGCTCCATTCCCCTGCCGATGGCACCCGAGGTGTTGTCTGACACCCATCCTGAGGAGAGCATCAATGAACCACCACTTCAGGTGAAACCTGAGGTAACCGTCTCTGCAGATTCTACGGGCAGCACTGCAGCAGCCGAAACCGTGGAGCAGTCTGAGTCTTCATCTGCAGTTGGCTCACCCGCCGTGAGAAGATCTCAGCGAGCTAGGAAAGCTCCAGACTACTTGAAGGACTATACTTAGTCAGTAGTGAGTTCCCCAGCCACAGGACAAGAATGCGTCCTGGAACCTCACTGGGATGCGGTAGTCAAACCAAATCCCCAGTTAGACTGTTATGTGTGTTATACATGTAAAAAAAAAAAAAGAGAGAAAGAAATTATGTGTATGGCACATGTGTTTAAGAAGTTAAAAGTAACTGTGATTGTTTAGGGTTAAATGGGAGTTCCAGGATGTCTAGCATAATTGGCTAGTGTAATTAAAAGTAGTTTAATCTAGAGGGGAGGGATGTGGTAGACTGCAAGTCTAATTCAAAACATTACTGGCACATGCCTCTAGGGGGAACTACCTGTATTGTTCAGCACTACTATTAAGGGGACATATTAGAACAAGAGTGTGAAAACCCCGCGCAGAATCCATGTTCAGTCATATTATGTGTGTTGCAGAATAAACGGCAGAGTTAGCCAAAGAAATAACTCAAGTGTGATCATTGCTACACGGTAGGATATCACAGTTCGGTCAATTTGGAAGTGTGCAAGTTTCCTTAAACAATGCAAATGTTGCTGACCCTTTTTTGCACACCCTTTCACAGTTCTCTTCAAAGTTTAAATTACTATCAATAATTGTCCCAAGATATTTGTAGGATTGTACACATTCAGTGGTCTGGCCTTTTAGTATGGTGACTTTGTGCCTTGGAGTTTTGTCGTATTCAGCTGCAGGTAGGAATCCTCACACCAGTGGAAAATAATCAACTACTGGGCCGTGGCCCCTCTCACCATCCTGGAGGAGACTGACAATAACTGAATCATCAGCATACTTTATAATGTGTCTGTTGTCATGTCTGCTCCGACATGTTTGTGTACAGGATGAAGAGTAGTGGTGACAACACACACCCCTGAGGAGAGCCAGTAGAAGAGCACTTTTGGTTGGACAATGTACCATTGACCCTTACTCTCTGTGTCCTGTTGGTTAAGAAATCCAGAATCCAACCCACCAGATTATTGCTCAAATCAAATTGTTGCAGGAGCCTTTCAACTAAAATATGAGGTTGGATTGTATTAAATGCGGAGGAAAAGTCCACAATTAAAAGCCTGGCATGTGTCCCATTAAAATCCATATGTTTAAAAAGCATGTTAAACAGAGTGACAGTGGCATCCTCCACTCCTCTATGAGGCCTATAGGCAAACTGCAAAGGATCCAATGCATGTTCAGTCTGCTTTAGGACCTCAGATCTGACCAGTTTTTCAAAAATTTTCATTAAAATTGAAGTCAAAGCAACTGGTCTAAAGTCGTTTACCGTTTTAGGACAGCTGGATTTTGGAACGGGAACAACCACGGCTTCTTTCCAGATCTTAGGCACATGTTGTGTCTGTAAGGACTTATTGAAAATGTAATGAAATACACGACTCAGTTCATGTGCACAGGACTTTACCAAGCGCCCACATATATTATCAGGGCCCTGACTTTTGTTCACTTTTACAGCACAGAACTCCCTTTTAACATCCTGCACCTCAATATTAAAGTGCTGATTGTCTTTTGAGTTTCTGTTTCAAATCTTGGGTTTCAGTGCTAAAATCAGAGGAATCAAAACGACCATAAAAACAATTAAGAGCATTAGCCAGCTCTGTGTCTGAATTAAAACCATCTAAAAACACACGATTACTGCGCTCTGTAGGCCTGCAATAGTTTTCATACTGGCCCAGGCTGAACCAAGTTTCTTTGCTGCCATCTTGCTTTCCAACTCTGATTTATAATTCTGTTTTGCTCTTAAAATTTCGGACTTCAGCTCTTTTGTGGCAACCTGTAGCTCAGAAACAGACCCCTGTTTAAAGGCAAGTGCTTTCCTCTGTAAGCAGGATTTAACTGATTTTGTAACCCATGGCTTGTTGGGATATATTTTGACACGTTTATGTGGAACAATCATATTTTTACAGAAAGCCATGTATGAGCATGTGACGTCTACCAAAGAGTCCAAATCATCCCCGCAGGCCAGTGTGAACATCTCCCAGTCTGTACAGTCAAAGCATTCCTGGAGGCTGTGCTCTGAATCTTCTGTCCACACATCTATGTCTCTGGTCTCCACCTTGCCTCTTCTGAGAGCAGTTTTATATGTGGGCAGCAAATGTACACAGTTGTGATCTGAGGATCCTAAAGGAGGAAGGGGAAGTGATTTATAGGCCCTCTCTATGGATCCATAGCACAGGTCCAATGTCTTTTTTCGCCTGGTTGGGCAGGAGACATACTGATAAAAGTTTTTAAGTGTCTTCTTTAAAGAAACATGGTTAAAATCCCCAAGAAGGAAGTTTGGAGCCTCTGGAGAAATTGACTGCAGCCGCTGTACCACATCAAAGACGGTGCTGGAGGCAGAGTCAGCGTCTGCCCTCGGGTGAATGTACACAGTCGTGATGAAAAGTTGGGGGAACTCACGGGGCAGATAAAAGGGGCGTAGCGATATGGACAGAAGCTCCACATCAGGTGTGCAGATGCACTCTCTGACTGTGACAGATGTGCAGTACTGTTTATTAATATATAAACATATGCCACTACCCTGACATTTCCCCATTACCTCTTCCTGCCGATCCAAGCGAAGTGGGGCTCCAAAGCCGTCAATCCACAGTTCCACATCCCGGTCATGCGCCGTAAGCCACGTCTCCATGTAAGCCATGACACAGCAGTTCTTGAAGTCCTTCTGGTAGTGTACATTCCCTTGAAATTCAATTCAATTCAGCTTTATTTATATAGCGCCATTTCACAACAACAGTCATCTCATAGCACTATCAACTGTAGGGGGAACCCCCACAGTTGCAGAAAGACCCCAGCAATCAGGTGATCCCCTGTGAGCAAGCACTTGGCAACGGTGGAGAGGAAAAACTCCCTTTTAACAGGAAGAAACCTCCAGCAGAACCAGGCTCAGGGAGGGGAAGTCATCTGCTGCGACTGGCTGGGGGGTGAGGGGATAGAGAAGAAGAAAAGAACAGACATGTAGAGAGCAAACAGCACGATGGGGACTCATTCTATGGGAGAGAACAAACAAATGTTAATGACCAGCAAAAAAAATATTTCATTGAGAGTGAGAAAAGGAGTGAGGCCCAGTGCATTATTGGAGGTCCCCCGGCTGACTAAACCTATTAGCAGCATAACTAAGGGAGGGTTCAGAAACACATGATCCCTCCCTAATTGTAGGCTATATCAAAAAGGTAGGTTTTAGCCCTATTCTTAAAAACAGAGATCGAGTCTTGACTCCCGAATCCAGATTGGCAGCTGATTCCACAGGAGAGGAGCTTGATAACTGAAGGCTCTGCCTCCCATTGTACGTTTGGAGATTCTAGGTATTACAAGTAATCCTGCATTTTGGGAGCGTAGTGCTCTGTTAGGATAATATGGTAGTATCAGATCTTTTAAATAAAAAGGAGCCTGATTGTTTAGAGCTTTGTAAGTAAGAAGAAGGATTTTAAACTTAATTCTAAACTCTATGGGAAGCCAATGAAGGGAGGCCAGAACCGGAGAGATATGATCTCTCTTTCTAGTACCTGTTAAAACTCTTGCTGCAGCATTTTGGATCAGCTGAAGACTTTTTAAAGATGTTTTAGGACAGCCTGATAATAAAGAATTACAATAATCTAATCTCGAGCTAACAAAAGCGTGGATCAGTTTCTCAGCATCACTCTGAGACAAGATGCTCCTAATCTTGGTAATATTACGCAAATGATAGAAGGCAGTCTTAGAAACAAATTTAATATGTGAATTGAAGGACAAATCCTGATCAAAAATAACTCCAAGGTTCCTCACAGAGCTATTAAGAGAAAGAGTAACCGCATCCAAACAGAAATTCCTTTCCAAATCAAACTTTCAAAGTTTTTTTGGACCAACAAGAATGACTTCAGTCTTATCTGAATGTAATAGCAGGAAATTACAAGTCATCCAAGCTTTGATTTCCTTAAGACAGGCTTCTAACTTGGCTAATTGATTACTATCATCTGGCTTCATTGACAGGTATAATTGTGTGTCATCAGCATAACAATGAAAATGTATACAGTGCTTTCTAATAATGTTGCCTATCAGAATCAGAATCAGCTTTATTGGCCAAAGTATGCACAACATATACAAGGAATTTGACTTTGGCTAAAAACTTGCTCTCATTGTTCAGGTGGAGGATTTAAATAAGGATTCAATGACAACAGAGTATGTACAGTAAATTACAGTCTGTCCACGTTTCTATAAAAGGATGCAAATATATACAGGAATATATGCAGTTATTTACTCAGACTAACCACACTTTGCAGAAATATATGAAAAAATATACAGTCACACAGTATTTCAATGTGAACTCAGATTCAGTGATATAATGTGAATGAAGTAAAAAGCAGTGTGAGAGTTATGTGCAATGTAATAATGGATGAAAAGTCATGAGTACAGCAACAGGTAGGACTAGGTGAATGTTAGGAGTTCATCAGAGTGATGGCTTGAGGAAAGAAACTGTTCCTGTGACCGGTGGTTTTGACCTTCAGTGATCTGTAACGACGACCAGAAGATAGAAGTTCAAACAGTCTGTGGCCGGGGTGTGATGGTGTGATCACGGGGTGTGATATATAAACTAAAAAGAGTAGGGCCTTGCACAGATCCCTGTGGAACTCCATGACTGAGCTTTGAGTTGAAAGAAAACTCATTATTTACATGAACAAACTGGAACCTATCAGATAAATAAGATCTAAACCACTACAACGAAGTTCCATTAAGTCCAACATAGTGTTCCAATCTATCAAGTAGAATATTATGATCGATAGTATCAAAAGCTGCACTAAGGTCTAAAAGGACAAGTACAGAAACTAGTCCATTATCAGATGCAATGAGGAGGTTGTTAGTGACCTTCGCTAAGGCTGTTTCAGTACTATGATGGATTCTAAACCCAGACTGAAACTCTTCAAGTAAACCATTTCCCTGCAGGTGGTCAAATAATTGCGTAGCAACAACTCTTTCTAAAATTTTTGAAATGAAAGGGAGATTAGAGATTGGTCTATAGTTAGCTAAAGCTCCTGGATCTAGCGTTGGCTTTTTGAGTAAGGGTTTAAGTTTTGAGTAAGGGTTTTTTGAGTAAGGGTTTAATTACAGCCATTTTAAAAGCCTGCGGTACATGGCCTAAAGTTAATGAAGAATTGATTATATGAAGAATAAAGCTACCAATAAGTGGGAAGACTTCTTTAAATAACCTGGTAGGAATAGGGTCTAAAAGACAAGTTGAAGGTTTGGATGAGGAAACTATTTTGTCTAACTCACAAAGGTCGATTGGAGTAAACTCATCAAGACAGACATCAATAGAAGGAGTTGTAGTAGTTACAGTATTTAAGTTAACTGTGGGAAGAATCTGATTGATTTTATCTCTGATGGATGAAATTTTATTATTGAAAAAGTTCATAAAGTCCTGACTAGTAATCTCTAAGGGAATGCTAGGATTGACAGAGTCCTGACTCTTTGTCAACCTGGCTACAGTACTGAAAAGAAACCTGGGATTATTCTTGTTCTCTTCTATTAATGCAGAGTAATAACTCGTTCTAGCTTTTCTAAGAGATTTTTTATAAATTAAAAGATGATTTCTCCAAGCTAAATAGATTTCATCTAAATTAGTGGATTAATTATTAGTTAATTTCATTTACTTTATTTCTCAGGGATTGTACGTTCCCCAAAATCATGCAAGGAAGAGGAATGCTGTTAAACTGACGCCTTCTCAGATTTAATTTTACGCCTCCACGCTTTCCGCGTTTCCTCCTCTTGTCTCTCTTTTCATCGCTGTGTCCATGAAAGTTTCTTAAAATAAAGTCCGGCAGTCGCGGCACAGACTCAAACACAGACGCTGCATTATCCGTGTTTAAATGCAGTAACATGTCTCTGGAATATTGTATTCTCCCCGGCATGATCGTGATTGCGCTTACCTCAGAGACAGAGAGCCGGTGTGAAAGAAGCAGCAGTGCAAAAATAAGGAGGAAATCCATATTGATGGAACCAGGGAGCTCTTCGTTATACAGTCCACAAACATTCAAGGACAAAAACGACAGAGAATTTTGTTTAAACACATTAAAGTGCGTAAAAACAAAGACACAGACGACAGACTTTTTTCACCAGCTGCCGGTCGTTGCGTGCGCATGCGCCCAACTCCAAGTCCCTTCTGTCCATTATCACTGTCACATTCTCTTTATCTGCTGGTTTTATGACTGTGGTAGGGTTGGCAATCAGTTACTGAAGTGCTTCTTCCTCTTTGGCTGTGAGATTTGGTCTATCAGTTGTTTTTGTGGGTTTTTTTTGTCTTCTTCTATTAAGACCAATAGGTCATTGTGTATTGCATGTGGGGGTGGTTCCCATTCCGATCTGTTTTGAAATGTTTTCTTTTTGTCAGTCTGTAGGAACTACTTTTATGCCTCTGTAGTTACAACAGCTCTCAGCATCACAAAAAATCATTGTCCAAGATTGGGAAACTGCATGCCGCTATGACAAATGTCCACTCGTACGTAAGGCCGTGTAGGGATACAGTCAGTGTCTTCTCACCAAAAGTCCTACTGTCCAAGCTGTTTGCGGCCGTCAGCTCGGGGCCGCTAGCTCCAGCTAGCCGGTCAGCGTAGGACAGCAGGATGAGGCTCTTTTGGGAGCCGGAGTCCATGAGGAACCGTCTCCCCAAGCGCGAGTCTGTCACATAGAGCAGCTTGGTTTCTTCACCGGCGGTCAGCAGCTGCTACTGACTGCCGGCCTTGGCGTTTCCCAAACGCTTTCTTGGGTTTACTCCAGGATTTCTCCGGTTTCCTCCCACATGCCAAAAACATGCAAGTTAGGTTAATTGGCATCAAAACTGGGGATTCTAAATTGTCCTTAGGTCCGACTGTGAGAGTGAATGATTGTCTGTCTCTCTCTGTGTTGGCCCTGCGATGGACTGGCGATCTGTCCAGGGTGTACCCTGCCTCTCGCCCAAAGATGCTGGGATAGGCTCCAGCGCCCCCGCGACCCAAAAAGGATTAAGCGGAAGAAGATGAATGAATGAATGAATGAATTAGCACGGTGGCACGCATCGGCGTGCGTCCTCTCCAAAACGGCGGTGGTAGGAGCATAGCGTGTCTCTCTGGCGCTTCCTGGCCCTCGCTGTCACTACCATCGCCGGCACCTTGCTTCCGCTGGCCGTCTCGCTGGGTTCCGACGCCGCTGCATTCACTGTGAGGGCTCTGGTGGTGAGGATGATCCGATCTGCCTCCTGGGCTAGTGCACGGTAGTCACGCGCGGCCAGCAACGGCGAGTTGGCAAGGACCACTCTGGCCTCCGTTGGGAGGTTCTGGAGGAAAAGGTGGGCAAAGAGAAAATGCCCTTCGTCCGTGCCCATCAACACCAACTTCCTCTCCATCAGTTCGACCGCAGACCCATCTCCTAACTCGGAGCGCCTCAGGATCCTCTCTGCTCTCTCGCAGTCTGAGAGCGTGTAACGCCGGGTCAGCGCGGCTTTGAGAGCCCCATATTTGTCGCTAGCTGGGGGCTGTTGGAGCAGGTTTGCTACTTGCTGAGTTGTGCGAGCATCCAGCGCTGCGACCACATGTAATATCTGGTGTCATCTGCCGTTATTCCCCGGAGCGCAAACTGGGCCTCAGTGTGGAGGAACCAAGACTTCAAGTCGTGCAGCCAAAAGTCTGGTAGTTTGATCGAAATGGCACATGCGTTGCTGGGGCTTCCCGTCCGGGTCGTCTCTGGGGTGCTTGCCTCGTGTTCCATTATTTGTCAAGGGTCACCAGTGTGGAGAGTGCAATATTCAGGCCAGGCATTCATAGCAGATGAACTTTATTCACTCTCTCACTTTTCTCAGACTCAGAAAAAGCATTGGATTCATGCTGCAGGGTCTCTCCTTTATATCACAACACTCACTCCCCCTGCTGCCTGAGGTTCTGCATCACAATACATTTACGCATCACAGTTCCTATTGTCCCCACAGCTGCTTATTCCTGCTGCCTGGGGTCTTGCATCACAATACATTCTCCCATGACAATTCCTATTGTCCCCAGTTGCTTAATTCCCCATGCTCTTCCGGCAGAGGAATTTACTGCCTCTCCTTTCCTTCCAGTCTGAGATGAATATCCCAGCATGGGTTCCCCATAGTAGGACCGTATATTATATATATATATTGTAATGTCGGGGCTGTGTTAAGGGGGCGGGGATTCTCCCGGTATGCTTGCGCAGTGGAGGATTCAAAGAGTGTTATTATTTGTGTGTTCTAAGTGTTATTGCTGTCATTATAACTGCATTATAATGGCACAGCAGTGTTATAAGACCAGTTAGCAAAGTGATTGATCATGTGTTTGTGTCACCATAAGTTAGACGGGGGTCTGTGTGAATGACCTCCCCTCTGTTCTGTGTTGAGTGGGTGTGTATAAATAAAGCCTGTTTTGTCACAGTCATCTCTTCTTTCTTGTGTAACCCTCACAACGTCACAATATTATGGCGGTGCCCTGGGCCGGAGAGGGGTGACGCCCTGCCTCTGGGAGGTGGCGTCACCTGGGATATATAAGCCAACTGCGGGAGAAATCTTGTCTCTTTGCTGTGGCTCCTGTGCTCGTGCTAGAGTCTCCTGTTTTCCTGTGTTCTCGTTCTTAATTAAAACATAAAACATGACCTCGACTCCTTCCTAATTTGGGACACAACATTTGGCGACGAGGATATACGGAGATGGAGAGGGCTGCTACCGCATTTCGTCCATTTTTGGAGGCTGTGGGTGAGCCGTTGGTCCCATAGGCCAGGTGGTATGCAGCCTTTGAAAACTATCTTACAGCGCTGGACCTTGGCGACCTAGTCAAATTGCGTGCAAGGACTATCCTGGTCCATAACCTTGGTATGGAAGGCCAGAGGATCCTGAACATGCTTGGAGGACGTGACTCATTCGGCAATGTCGTGAGGCTCATGGCTGGCTACTTCCGCTCCCCTGAGAACATAATGCTGCGTATACAATTCAGGCAGTGGTGCCAGCGGCCCGGAGAGTCGGTTCAGCAGTTTGTGGCGGACCTTTGGCAGCTGGTGGGTGAGTGCAGGTTCATGGCTTTGGAGGAGGAGATGGTCCGCGACCAGCTAGCGGAACACGTGGCCTATTCCTAGGCGAGAGTCCACCTGCTAACCCACGCTGGTGAGCTAACATTGCTAACAGCCATGGCGCTAGCACAACAATATGAGGCAGTGGAAAGGCAAGCAAAGAATCTCGGTGACTTGGAAGCCCTGCACAGGAACGACAAACAGTGGAAGGCACTGGCCTTGGATTCGGACAATGGCAGCGAAGACGAATACGTGGCCATTGTGAAAATTAGGTCCACCCTAGGGACGCTGAGATGCTGCGGCTGCAGATCCAGTAGGCACTGCTATAGAGCGAGGGAGTGCACAGTGAGGGGCAAGCATTGTGGACGGTGTGGTTTGTTCCACCACTTTGCCAGGGTTTGCTGTAATTTTGAGAAGGAGGAATGGAGACCTGGGAAAAGTACCCCAACTAAGAAGACACCTACAGTGGTCCACACTGTCTCGCCCAACACTGATGGTCGTATTCTTTTCAATATACTGTTGGATAGGACGCCAATACCGATATTGGTGGACACGGAGTCGGCGGTCTCCATCTTGAATTTGGCAACGGTAAAGGAAGTTCTTTCCCCATTACACCGTGAGTAAGACACACATTGCCTGTTATGGGTATGGTAGCAACCCCCTGGACATTGTGGGCTCAGCGTGGCTATTGGTGAGGTACAAGAAGGACTCTATGTGTACAGCCGAGTTCATGGTGGCCCGTAGTGGTAACAATCTGATGGGCTGTGATTTGTTTTATGGGCTTGGGTTCTCTATCACCTGTGGAGAAGTGGAGGAGTGGTCAGGTGGTGGACTGTGAGACCATCCATTTTATTTGGGAAGTGGCAAAGAAGCGTGGGACTTTCCAGGTGAAGAGAGATGCCACCAGTACCACAGTACACCGACACGATGGGAACTCCATGCCAGTGTTTGTGGTCCTGGAGATGCGGGACCCGAATGGCAAGGTTTAGCCCCCATGAAGGCGGCTGGTTCCAGAGAGCAGGCGCAGTGTGGCTCAGGTGGCCGGCCGAGTACTACTGTTGAGCCAGGTGCTGCCAGTGCTGCTCCGACGCAGCAAATGAAAGTGATAGGGGTGAGACCAGATGGCACGAACCCTAGATGTGCCCAGAATGAAAACAAGGGACAAGGCTCGAGCAAGCCTAGCAGAATGCTGAAGAGCCATATGGGTACCGGTTCGCAACGCAGAAGAAGAAGGAAGCCAGTGACTGCTCCCCTGGGTGAGGGCGATGGTGTGCGCCCTAGGGTCAAGCCTCGGCTAGGATGTGTGCGCAGTTCAAGGGAACAGAGAGATGGACAGGGTGATCTGCGTGTGGTGCGGGCTGATGACGACAGTTACCTGAAATTGAAGGATGGGTCGAGACAGCACCCGAACGACCTGTGGAGTTCGGGAAGGAAGGAATGCCAGTGCAGCCCGTCTCCGGTAATGAAGAAACGGAGGCGCTCTGGGAGTGGGCCGTGGGACGGACACTCCAGAGGGGGGCCTACGGGAGACCCGGGTTAGGACTTTATTGGGGCTTACGGTGTGTCCAGTTATAGTGTACTTTGCAGTGTGTTTGTTAAGGTTAATGTTCAAAAGAAGAAAAAAAAAGGAAGTATAAAGTAAAGAGAAATGTGAAATTAAAAGAAAATGCAAAGTAATTTAATTTGATTGTGACCACCATTGTGTGCTGTGAATGTTATGTAGCCTTGAGGATACTGTGTGTGTGTGTGTGTGTGTGTGTGTGTGTGTGTGTGTGTTGCAGTAACACTTGTGTGTGAAAAGTAGTAGAGAGGGTGTGTGTAATTGAACTGATTTGCCCTATGTTGTGTGCTTTGCTGTTTGATCAGGAATCTCTGTGTAGATATCCATCCATCCATCTTCTTCTGCTCAATCCTTTTCGGGTCGCGGGGCGGTGGGGGGGAGCCTATCCCAGCATCTTAGGGCGAGAGGCAGGGTCCACCCTGGACAGATCGTCAGTCCATCGCAGGGCCAACACAGAGAGACAGACAACCATTCACTCTCACAGTCATACCTAAGGACAATTTAGAATCCCCAGTTTGATGCCAATTAACCTAACTTGCATGTTTTTTGGCATGTGGGAGGAAACTGGAGAAATCCCGGAGTAAACCCACGCAGACACGGGGAGAACATGCAAACTCCACACAGATCACTGTTGGTCGGGGGCTGCGATTGAACCCAGGATCCCCCAGCCAAGGGTGAGTTGCTGTGCTGCCGCAGTGCTAACCACTCCACCGCCACGCTATTATCGGATGAAATGCGGGTTAGGAGTCAGGTACCGCCATTGTTCTTATTTGTGTATATTTTATACTTGTAATGTGTGTACATTTATTTTGGGATTAACCCCTTGCACTCCGGTCAATTTCCCTAAAAATGCCAAAAATTAACGTGCCCAAATTAAATCCAAAGCTGTTCTTCAACCCTTTGCAGCATCTTCATGGGGTTGGTCTCATTTAAAAGAAAACACTTTGAATTTTTTGGCAAAACAGTCATAATCTCTCTAAGTGCTCCGGCCACTGAGTTACAGTCATCTAAACATAGTGAACTTGAAGAAAATAAATTTGGCCTGAGTGTTTTTTTGGATACAAATGCTTGCAAATAACACACAGCTTCAGATCCGGGCTGGAAAATGCAACAGAAATGTAGAACCAAGTGTTATCCAGCTGAGGTCAAAATTTTGTAACAATACCACAAAAAATGAATATATTACACAGCTTTTTCCTCAGGTAGTTCCCAGGCGTTTTGGAACTGTGCCAAATTGTGCCAAATGGCACAGTTTGGAAAAATGTCTGTAACTTTTGAATGATTCAATGTAGAAGCTTCATTTTAGGCTCTAATGAAAGGTCATACTCAGGCTGTGTCTGTGTGTGTGTGTGGGGGGGGGGGGGGGGTTGTCCCCCTCCCCTCGCTACAGAGGATGGACATCGGCCATCGCTACATGATAGATTAGCCTCATGTGGCGATGTGGGACAGCAGCGCAGTCACTGCCCCCCCTTCCCGCTACAGAAGAATAGCGGGGGGGGGCGTTCACGGTCTGGATGCAACAAACGACCCCTTGTACCGCGGCGCACGAACTTCAGACTTCGTGCGCCGCACAGTTGTAATTTACCGATCGGTCAAAAGTCATTTTGGATTACAATTTTCAGGGATAAAGAATAATTTAGCTTATAACACCTTACCTCTTCACAGCAGCAGAGTCCTGGCGAACTTCTCTTCCTCATTGTCAGACGAACGTGATGCTGGTCCGCTCGTGGTTCTGGTCTTGTGACCCGATCAAAACATAATTCCATTATTGCGGTTTTGTGCTTCCATGATTGTGGTTTTTGGTGAATGATTTTTCAAAACAAATAACAGTAATTAAAAATAGACTGGCAAATGCGTGTGTGTCACTCAGCCTTTGTCTTCGGCCTCTGTTGGTCTATGATGACCATAGAAGGCAATCCTAATCCCTATTTTGCTGGGACAAAAACAAAACAAAAGCACCGCCTGGCCGAACATGCCGATGCGCGAATGTCAGTCGCTGTCACAGAGGTTGCACTTGTGGATGGTCTCCGTGCTGCTGGGTCTGTGGGGTTCTTACTGCGGGTCCTTTTTTTCTCTGCAGCAGCAGTCTGTCTTCACCCAGCCTTAAAAAAAAAAAAAACAGCTTGCGAACTTCTCTGCTTCAATTGGCTCACTGCATTCACAGCTTTGGTAGGCGGGTCCTTCTTGCTAGGTTTTCAGTCATTGGTTCTTCAAGGTTTCAGAAACCCAATTCAAGGCTCTTATTAGTTGAATGAGAGGTCAATCAGATGAATTAATCTGTTCGCGGTTGTGTCTGCAGTGGAAGAACGGATATGCAGCTCCCGCAGCTCCATCCTGCGCCCTCGTGCGCTCGAGGACGCACGAGAGTGCCCTCGTGCGCTCTGGGACGCAGAGACTTGCCCGGCCGCGGTACAACGGAGTGCAAGAGGTTAATTTATTTTGGTGTGTGGCCCTTTTAAGTTCAATGACTGTTTACATAGCGGAGTGCTCCGCTGGGCCTGTGTGGTGTGTGAGTGGTTAGGTCTGTAAATACCTTTGTATTAGTGTGTGAGTTGGGTATAAATTTTAAAGGTGGGTCAGTTAGTGTGCTTGTAATTTTTTCAAGGTGGGGGGTGTAGGATCGTATTGTGGAGAGAGAAATAATCAGGCAGAGAGGTCCAGATCATTCATTCATTCACCTTCTTCCGCTTATATCAGACTTTATTCAACTGTCTCTCTCCATTTCTCTAGAAACAAACCCGAAAAGAGAAACCAATCTCATGCACCTCTGCTCTTAAACCCAACCACTCGGTCAGCCTTCTCTGTGTGCCGCCTTAACATCAAAGCCTTTGTCTCATTCACTTTGTCACTGTTCACATCAACACACCACCCCCACATCCACACACAAACCCCCCATGACAATTCCTTTTTGTCTTTTAAGTCTGAGTGTAAATATACTGAGGAGGATTCCCCCGCCCCCCCCAGACTCAGACTGAGCCTTGACCCTCATGTCCTTTGGGCTTCAGCTTATGTCCGTAGCGGCTGTAACATGGGTTCTGTGGCTTCGAGGTTGGGGGTGCGTCCGTCTGTGGGGGGACATTGGGAGGGGGGAAAACATCATTAGCATGCCCTTGTGACTGATCTGATGAGTCATTTACCTGGGGAGTTCTCAGTGGGGGTCGTCCGCGTCTGAGGAGTTTGGGCCAGCACCACTTGCTCGTCTGATAACACGAAAGCGGGCTTAAGCCTGTCTATACAGACTGTTTCTCTGCGTCCCCCCAAGTCTAACACAAAATGTTTTTCCCCGGGCTCCAGCACTCTGAATGGGCCATCGTAGGGCGGGTGCAAAGGGGTCCAGTGGGCATTGTGCCTGACAAATACGAATGCCGTGTCCTTCAAGGCCTTTGGTACAAAAGCGCATGGAAAACAGTGGTGGTTCGGACCGGGTACCATCCCTGCCACTGCGTTACGTGGTGAAAGTGGGGCTGGATCAGTGTTCGGTGCGGGGCTGTCCGGCAAAAATTCCCCTGGGAGCCGCAGCGGCTGGGAAAAAAACAGCTCTGCAGGGGAGGCTGCCAAATCCTCCTTCGGTGCTGAATGCAACCCTAATAGAGCCCACGGCAACCGGTCCACCCAATTTGCATCCGTAAGCGAAGCCCTGAGCACTGCTTTAAGTGATCTAAGGAAACGCTTGCATAACCCATTGGCCTGTGGGTTGTATGCGGTTGTGCAATGAAGTGAGATACCCAGGCTCCGGGCCGTGGTGGACCAGAGGTCGGAAACAAATTGCGGATCCCGATCAGACGTGATATCCGAAGGGGCGCCGAAACGTGCCACCCATGTCGTCAAAAAAGCACGTGCAACTTCTGCGGATGCTGTGGAAGCTAGCGGGACTACTTCAGGCCAGCACGTGGTGCGGTCCACCACTGTCAGGAGGTGCGTGAACCCTTGCAATGGTGGAAGGGGGCCCACGAGGTCCACGTGAACGTGGTCGAACCACTTAGCCGGGATATGGAACGGCTCCAAGGGGGCCTTTGTGTGCCTGTGCACTTTAGCTCGCTGGCACACTACACAGGCTGCAGCCCATTCTTTCACCTGTTTGCGAAGGCTCGGCCAGACGAACTTCACTCCCACCATTTTGACTGACACACGCACTCCTGGATGCGCCAGCGAGTGAACCGACTCAAAAGCGCGGCAGTGCCAAGTGCGTGGGACCACCAGGTGCGGGTGGCCCGTGGAGACGTCACAGATCGGGGGGGCCCCCCATCTTGCAGTACTCTGCTCTCCAGCCTTAACCCTGTTGATCCAGACTGGAGCGCGCAAATGTCCGCATCGCCGCTCTGCGCAGTGGCCATGGTGGAGTAATTATCCCTACCTAGACTGGGGCCACTAATGCACGCGAGAGGCAGTCCGCCACCACGTTGAGTTTACCGGCCACATGCTGAATGTCGGTTGTAAACTCCGAGATCGCGGCCAGCTGTCTCTGTTGCCGGCCTGACCATGGTTCCGAAACCTTGGCCATCACATACGTTAGCAGCTTGTGGTCTACGAACGCAGTGAAGGTGCGCCCTTCCAGCCAGAACTGAAAGTGGCGTATGGCCAGGTGGAGAGCCAGTAACTCTCTGTCGAACGCGCTGTATTTACGCTCACTGTCGCGCAAAAGACCTGCTAAAAAAGGCAAGTGGCTGCCAAAAACCGGTGACATGCTGCTCCACGATGGCCCCTATGGCCACGTCCAAGGCGTGAGCGCTATCCGAGCCGCAGGGTCCGGGTGTGCCAACACTGTGGCGTTCGCCAGAACTGTTTTAACATCGGAAAATGCCTGCTTCCGCTCAGGGGTCCAGTCGACTCTGTCCGCCGGTTTCCATTTCTTAAGCGCGGCGTACAACGGCTGCATGAGCTGGGCTGCGCGGGGGAGGAAACAATTGTAGAAGTTAACCATCCCCAAAAACTCCTGCAGGGCCCTGACCGTCTGAGGCCGGGGAAAATTTGCCACGGCGCACACCTTGTCCGGCAAGGGTGTCATGCCCTCCGGTGAGATGCGGTGGCCCAAAAAAAAATCGATCCCCGCCACCCCAAACTGGCACTTCGCCGGGTTGATTATTAATCCGTGCTCCTCCAATCTCTGGAAAACTGTCCTGAGGTGGGATAGGTGTTCGTCCTCGGACTCGCTGGCCACGAGGATGTCGTCCAGGTAGACGAACACAAACAGCAGATTGCGCAACACCGCATCCATCATGTGCTGGAATGTCTGCGCCGCGCCTTTTAACCCGAAAGGCATGCATAAAAACTCAAACAGGCCAAACAGGGTTATTACTGCCATTTTAGGTATGTCCTCAGTGCGCACTGGGACCTGGTGGTAACTGTGGACCAGGTCTATCTTGGGAAAAAATGCATGCCCCGGTGAGGTGAACGGAAAAATCCTGAATATGAGGGATGGGGTAGCGGTCGTGCGCTGTGGCATTGCTTAATCTGCGGAAATCTCCGCACGGTGGCCACGATCCCTTGGCCTTAGGAGCCATATGTAGCGGGGATGCCCATGGGCTGTTTGAGTGCCTGATGATGCCCAACCTTTCTAAGTTGGCAAACTCCTCACGCGCTATGGCCAGTTGAGCTGCGTCCAGGCGCCGAGGTCTTGCGAAAACGGGCGGCCCCGTGGTGGTAATGAAGTGGTCCACCCCGTGTTTAGTAATGGTCGCTGAAAACGTTGTGCCCGTGAGTGCTGGGAACTGGTTGAGTAGTGTGTGGAACTTACCCCCTGGAGCTATGACGTTGGCTAGTGTTGTTGGCCCAGCTCCTCGAGCTGTAAAGGGGAGAGAATCAAAAGACAGTATTAATCAGGTGTCTGTTAGCAACATCAACAAGTAGTCCGTGTGCACACAAAAAATCAGCACCTAAGATGGGGAAATTGCATGCCGCTATGACGATTGTCCATTGGTACTGTATGCATGGCCATGCAAGGACACAGTCAGTGCCCTCTCACCAAAAGTGTTAATGTCTGAGCCATTTGCAGCCATCAGCTCGGGGCTGCTAGCTCCCGCCAGCCGGTCGTCGTAGGACGGCAGGATGAGGCTTTTTTGGGAGCCGGAGTCCACGAGGAACCGTCTCCCCGAGCATGAATCTGTCACATAGAGCAGCTTGCTTTCTTCACCGGCGGTCGCAGCTACTACCGACTGCCGGTCCTGGTGTTTCCCAAACGCTTGAATTGGCAAGGTGGCACGCATCGGCGTGCGTCCTCTCCAAAATGGCGGTGGTAGAAACAGAGCGTGTCTCTCTGGTGCTTCTTGGCCCCTGACACAGCCACCATCGCTGGCTCCTCACCTCCGCTGGCCGTCTCGCAGGGGTCCGACGCTGCTGCGTTCACTATGAGGGCTCTGGTCGTGAGGATAATCCGATCTGCCTCCTGGGCTAGCGCCCGGTAGTTGCGCGCGACTAGCAGCGGCGAATTGGCAAGGACCACTCTGGCCGCCATCAGGAGGTTCCAGAGGAAAAGGTGAGCAAAGAGGAAATGCCTGTCATCTGTGCCCATCAACGCCAACATCTTCTCCATCAATTCGACCGCCGACCCATCTCCTAACTCGGAGTGCGTCAGGAGCCTCTCCGCTCTCTCACAGTCCGAGAGCGTGTACCACTGGGTCAGCGCGGTTTTGAGAGTGCCATATTTGTCATGGGCTGGGGGCAGTTGGAGCAGGCTCACCACCTGCTGAGTTGTGCGTGCATCCATCGCTGCAACCACGTAGTAGTATCTGGTGTGATCTGCCATTATTCCCCGGAGCGCGAAGTGGGCCTCGGTGTGGAGGAACCAAGACTTCGGGTTGTGCAGCCAAAAGTCTGGGAATTTGACCGAAACGGCACACGTGTTGTTGGTACTTCCCGTCCGTGTCATCTCCAGGGTGTTCGCCTCGAGTTCCATTGTACGTCAAGGGTCACCAGTGTGGAGAGAGAAATAATCAGGCAGAGAGGTCCAGATCATATCAGACTTTATTCAACTCCCTCTCTCCATTTCTCTAGAAACACAAACCACAAAAGAATAACAGCTCTCAGGCACCTCTCCTCTTAAATCATACAACTGGGTCAACCTTCTCTCTGTGCTGCCTTAACATCTAAGCCTTTGTAATTCCCATTCTCTTTGTCACTGTTCACATCAACACACCATCCCCACATCCACACACAAACCCCCCATGGCAATTCCCTTTTGTCTTTCAAGTCTGAGTGTAAATAGACTGAGGAGGATCCCCACAGTATATTATATATATTATTATGGCGGTGTTCTGGGCTGGAGAGGGGTAACGCAACGCCTCTGGGAGATGGCGTCACCTGGGATATACGTATAAGCCAACTGCGGGAGACATCTTGTCTCTTTGCTGGGGCTCCTGTGCTCGCACGAGTGTCTCCTGTTTTCCTGTGTTCTCGTTCTTAATAAAAAAAAAAACCCATAAAACTTCACCTTGACTCCTTCCTAATTTGGGACACAACAAGGGTGAAGTGAAAAAATTAAGTGGAACGCTGTGGGACACATATGTGAGTTGCATAGGCTGCATATGTATATTACTCTTGCTTCACGTCTCAGAATGAACAATAGGTCTGGGTCTCCTGGGGATGACAGGAGGATGCGAAATGTGATCTTTGTTATGCAAAGAGATGGCCTTGAGGGATTTCCTGACCACCAGTGGTTTTAGGTGGAGGGGAGAAGACCTGGAGGATGATGTATTGTGTCTTGGGATTAAACGACAATGTGACTCTGTACTTTGATGTCCTGGGTATAAAAAGGACGGATGTGGGAGGATGTGTCCTCTTTTTCTGTTTGGAGGACGTTGGAGACAAGTGAATAAATCTGATTTGAGAAATAAACTCAGCCTCATCTTTTCACGCTCTCCACATTGGTGACCTTAAGACGTATCATGAGCGGAAGAAATTCCCCCGAGCCGGACTCGCCAGGAACCAGCCAGGCGAACGCAGTCTCAGTCAAGCTACCAGATTTCTGGCAGGACAACCCGTGCTCCTGGTTCCTCTTGGCCGAAGCTCAGTTCGCTCTCCGGGGAATAACGGCAGATGACACGAAATTCTACCACGTTATTGCCAAGCTCGACAACCGCACGGCTCGACATGTGCAGAGCCTGGTGCAGCGCCCACCGGCTGAAGACAAATACGGCGGGCTGAAGGCAGTGCTCATCCAGCGCTTCACTCCCTCAGTCCAGGAAAGAGCGGAGAGACTCCTGGCCCTGAACGACTTGGGAGATAGCACACCCATCGACCTGATGGAAGACATGCTGAGGCTGAGGGGCTCAGATGGCGACGACTTTCTCTTCACCCACATTTTCCTGAGAACCCTACCGTCGGCCACGAGAGCGACCATGGCCGGTTCACTGTTGTTGGCCCAGTGGGACTTCCGCGCGCTGGCCCAGGAGGCACAGCGGATTCTCAACGCCAGCAGACAGTGCGTGGCCACCGCAGCAGCGACAGGACTCGACACGATGCCCGGAGATGGCAGGGGGCCAGAGGCGGCGGCAGCAGACCCAACGGCAACGGCGGCGGTGAAGGCCAAACATTGCGGAGTAGATGACCTCTGTTTCTACCATTGCCGCTTTGCAGAGAGGGCACGCAAGTGTATACCACTGTGTCAGTTCAAGAGCTCGGGAAACGCCAGAGCCGGGGGTCGGTAGCAGCCGCGGCCCTCGGTGAACAGAACAAGCTGCTCTACTTGACGGATGCGCGTTCGGGGTGGCAATTCCTCGTGGACACAGGCTCCCAAGTGAGTTTCATCATGCCAACCTATGCTGACCGGCTGGCAGGCCCCGAGAGTCATGGAGCATCGGCAGCGAACGGCTCGAGCATTAAGACCTTCGGTGAGAAGACTCTGCTTCTGTCCCTGCAAGGCCGTACATTTGAGTGGACTTTTATTATAGCTGCGGTGAGCTTCAACATGTTAGGGGCTGATTTTCTGTGCTCACATGGGTTGTTGGTTGATCTTCCCAATAGACCCTTGGTTAATGCACTCTCTTTTTACTCTATTCCCTGTGCAGCCCGAGTGACCCCGCCCACAGCACAAGCCAACGTCGCTACGGCAAGTGGTAAGTTCCATCAACTCCTCACTCAGTTTCCAGCACTCACGGTTCCCACATTTTCAGCAGCCGTCGCTAAACACGGAGTGGAACATTTTATTACTACCGCCGGTCCCCCCGTTTTTGCAAAAGATTGGCGCTTGGATGCAGTTAAACTGACCATAGCGCGCGAGGAGTTTGCCAACCTTGAAAGGTTGGGCATCATTTGGCGTTCGAACAGCCCATGGGCTTCCCCGCTTCACATGGTCCCTAAAGCCGACGGCTCGTGGCGACCTTGCGGTGATTTCCGCAGGTTGAACAACGCTACAGCACACGACTGCTACCCAATCCCGCATATCCAAGATTTTTCCGTTCATCTGGCGGGGGTGCGCATTTTTTCTAAAATAGACTTGGTCCGCGGGTACCATCAAGTCCCAGTACGCGCTGAGGACATACCCAAAACAGCGGTAATAACTCCGTTTGGCCTTTGAGTTTTTGCGCATGCCGTTTGGGCTTAAAGGCGCTGCATAGACGTTCCAACGCATGATGGACGCGGTGTTGCGCGATCTCCCCTTTGTGTTCGTCTACCTGGATGACATTTTGGCAGCCAGCACGTCCGAAGAGGAACACGAAAACCACCTCATGGCAGTTTTCCGGAGGTTGGGAGAGCACGAGTTAATAATCAACCCAGTGAAGTGTCAGTTCGGGGTGACGCAGATTTATTTTTTGGGGCACCGCATCTCTCCAGAAGGAGCGGTTCCGCTGCCGGACAAAGTGCGCGCAGTAACAAATTTTCCCCAGCCACAAACGATCAAAGCATTACAGGAGTTTTTGGGAATGGTGAATTTTTATAACCATTTCCTCCCCTGCACAGCGCAGCTCATGCAACCACTGTATGCCACACTTAAAAAACAAAAACCCACAAATAAAATCGAATGGTCTCCGGAGCGGGCATTCTCGGAGGTTAAAACAGGCTTGGCAAACGCTGCGTTGTTAGCACACCCAGACCCAACGGCCCGCATAGCGCTCACTACTGACGCGTCAGATGTGGCCATAGGGCCGGTTGTGGAGCAGCGGGTTGCCGGGGCTTGGCAGCCGCTCGCTTTTTTCAGCAGGACCTTGCGCGATACCGAGCGAAAATACAGCGCGTTTGACAGGGAGTTGTTAGCGCTCCACTTGGCCATTCGCCACTTCCATTTCTGGCTGGAAGGATGCCGTTTCACTGCATTCGTCAACCACAAGCCGCTGACATTCGCGATGGCCAAGGTTTCAGAGCCGTGGTCAGGTCGGCAGCAGAGGCAGCTGGCTGCAATCTCCGAGTTTACTACCGATATTCAACACGTAGCGGGTAAACTAAATGTAGTGGCAGACTGTCTCTCGCGCGCCGTAACTACTCCAGTCCGCGTAGGGGTAGATTATGCAGCCATGGCCGCGGAGCAGGCTAGCGGCGCGGAGGTGCGCGCGGCCCCAGTCCGCGTGGGGATAGATTATGCAGCCATGGCCGCGGATCAGGTTAGCGACGCGGATGTGTGCGCACTCCAGTCTGGACCAACAGGGTTAAGGCTGGAGAACAGGGTGCTGCAAGGTAGTATGCCCCCCTTAATCTGCGATGTCTCCATGGGACGACCACGTCTGACTATTCATTCTCTGGCACACCCGGGGGTGCGCGCGTCGGTCAAAATGGTAGGAGAGAAATTTGTATGGCCAAGCCTGCGCAAGCACGTTAAGGAGTGGGCAGCAGCCTGCATGGCTTGCCAGCGAGCCAAAATACACAAACACACTAGAGCCCCCTTGGATCCGTTTCACATCCCGGCTAAGAGGTTCGATCATGTGCATGTCAACCTCGTAGGCCCCCTCCCGCCGTCGCAAGGGTGCACACGCCTTTTGACAATGGTGGACCACACCACGCGTTGGCCCGAAGTGGTCCCACTGGCATCAACCACAGCCGAAGAGGTGGCGCACGCATTTTTAACGGCTTGGGTAGCGCGTTTTGGAGTTCCGTCGGATATTACGTCTGACAGAGGTCCTCAATTTGTTTCCGAGCTTTGGTCAGCGATGGCCCGCAGCCTGGGGGTAACGATCCACCGCACTACCGCGTACAACCCGCAGGCTAATGGTTTATGCGAACGTTTCCATAGGTCATTGAAAGCAGCCCTCAGAGCGTCGCTTACGGATGCATATTGGGTGGACAGGCTACCATGGGTTTTATTGGGGTTGCATTCTGCACCTAAAGAGGATTTAAAAGCCTCCCCAGCTGAATTAGTTTTTGCGCAGCCACTCCGGCTGCCCGGCGAGTTTCTCCCAGATAACCCTGCGCCAGAGTGCTCCCCTGCTCAGCGGTTGCAGAGTGACACGGGAGCGAGCACGCTTCCTGGCCCCGTTTATCACAGTTTTCCACACGTTTTTGTGCCTAAGGCTTTAAAAAATGCGGAGTTTGTTTTTGTCAGACACGATGCCCATCGCCCAACCTTGCGACCGCCTTATGATGGCCCATTTAGAGTGCTGGAAACAGGTGATAAGCACTTTTTGCTAGATTTGGGGGGCAGAAAGGAAATGATTGGCATAAACAGGCTCAAACCTGCTTTTGTGATGGCTGACGAAGCTGTGCAGTTGGCGAGGGCTCCTCGATGCAGCAGACCTCCTAGGGAGCATTCCCCAGAGCTCCGACAGGGATTGACTAACAGTTCTCATCCTCAGATAGCAGCTCCACAGCAGGATGGTGCCGCGGGAGTGGTAAAGCCCACTTACAGCAAGTTCGGAAGAAGATTGAAGCCCAAACAGCACATGGACTGATGTTTGTGATTCTATCATGATATGCAGACTGTGTTGTATTGTTCATCTTAGACGTTTTTTGGGGGGGGGAGTCATGTGGGACACATATGTGAGTTGCATAGGCTGCATATGTATATTACTCTTGCTTCACGTCTCAGAATGAACAATAGGTCTGGGTCTCCTGGGGATGACAGGAGGATGTGAAATGTGATCTTTGTTATGCAAAGAGATGGCCTTGAGGGATTTCCTGACCACCAGTGGTTTTAGGTGGAGGGGAGAAGACCTGGAGGATGATGTATTGTGTCTTGGGATTAAAAGGCAATGTGACTCTGCATTTTGATGTCCTGGGTATAAAAAGGACAGATGTGGGAGGATGTGTCCTCTTTTTCTGTTTGGAGGATGTTGGAGACAAGTGAATAAATCTGATTTGAGAAATAAACTCAGCCTCATCTTTTCACGCTCTCCCCAACGCAAAGTTAAGGAAAAGGGAATTTGGAAAAAAAAAATTGTTATGAAAAAGAAAACAGATTAGCTTTACCTTATGTTCAAAAAGGGTCTGTCATTACAGAAAAAGTTTATGGCTTTCCTTGAAGCTAATGCTATTAACTGCCTTACTGTCTTGGCATTGCTTGGTTCCAAAGAGGCTTGGAACAGGACAAAATGGTCTAGCCTTAGGAGGGGTCACAGCCATGGGAGGATTGACTCTGGGTAACCCGGCTTTGGTCGAACCTGGGCTGGAGATGAGCCTTGGCAGCACTGGTTCTCCCTGCTGTCCTGTGCTTGGGGTCTTGGTCTGGAAATCCTCGGTGAGGTGGGGCTTGGTTCAGGCCCGGAGCTTGCGTCTGCTGGAGGTGGCTGGAACAATGGATCTCCTCTAGGCCTGCATTTTGCAGTGCAGGATAGCCAGAAGGAAGCCTTAAAAATGGAATGAGCTCTAAAAAAAGTGTGATCACCCTTGACTTAAAGAAGAATTAAGATTACAGAAGAAAATCATGGCTTGGTTGGCTTTAGAAAAGATAAAAAATTGATTACTTCCACTAGTCATGAATTGCTAGAGAAGATGAAGTTTTAAGGAAAAATCCAAAAAGTATCAAAGTTTAGGTAGTTAAAGCATGCTAAAAAAAAAAGAAAAGGAAAGCTTCAAGTATTACCTTCAGTCAGAGAAGAGCTGGATGAGAGGCCTTCAGGCCTCTGAGGAGAGAGAGAGAGGGCCGAAGACCTCTCTCCTCAGAAAAACAGCAGCAAAAGAGAGAGAATTCTTGGTAGAGACATGTGATAAAGAGGCATTGACCCCTACCCTAGGGCGGTCCTGAGGGGTTTGCAGCACTGAGTGCCCTCAGCACTGAAATACTGTCAGTGATGGCCATTTTTTGTTGCTGCCCTTAGGGCGCTTAGAGTTGAACAAAGTTCAACTTTTCAGAGACTGCAGCTGAGTTCGTCAATGTCAGACTTAAGCAGCCAATCAGAGCTGCTGTGTGGGTGGGATATAGGACGTCGGTACTAGTCTGTACTGAGACTCCTGCTTTCCTTGTCTTCATATTTCACATCCAGAGCTGCTAGAACATGTTTCCTTTCCATTATTATTTAGAGACTGCTATTAAAAAAAAAAATCAGTAGAAAGTCTGACTATAGGAAAGTGGAAGTGCTGAGCTGAGAGTGACAAGCTGTTGCTGGGATACAGGGCACAAGCTTTTTTCCCTCCTGTTGACACATGGCAATGGCCATGAGTCACCAGCGCCACCCAGTGGTACAATGAGGGTGGAAGGATGACCTTGCCATCAGCAGTGCAATAAATGTTTTTATCATTTAACCCCTTGCACTCCAGGCAATTTTCCTAAAAACGTCAAAAAGTAACGTGCCCAAAGTAAATCGAAAGCTGTTCTTCAACCCTTTGCAGCATCTTCATGGGGTTGGTCTCATTTAAAAGAAAACAGTTTGAATTTTTTGGCCAAAAAAAAAAACAAAACAATCTGTCTACGTGCTCCGGCCACTGAGTTACAGTCATCTAAACATACTGAACTTGAAGAAAATAAATTTGGCCACGGTGTTTTTTTTGGATACAAATGCTTGCAAATAACACAGCTGTCCAATCTGGCTGGAAAATGCAACAGAAATGTAGAACCAAGTGTTATCAAGCTGAGATCCAAATTTGGTAACAATACCACAAAAAATGAATATTTTACACAGCTTTGTTCTCAGGTTGTTCCCAGGCGTTTTGGAACTGTGCCAAATTGTGCCAAATGGCACAGTTTGGAAAAATGTCTAACTTTTGAGTGATTCAATATAGAAGCTTCATTTTAGGCTCTAATGAAAGGTCACATTCAGGGCTGTCTGTGTGTGTGTGGGGGGGGGGGTTGTCTCCCCCCCCCCCTGCTCGCTACAGAGGATGGACTTCGGCCATCGCTACACAACGGATTAGCCTCATGTGGTGATGTGGGACAGCAGCAAAAATCACCGCGGCCCCCCCCCCCCTGCTGCAGAAGAATAGCGGGGGTGGGGGGGGGCGTTCACAGTCTGTAAGCGGCAAACAACCCCTTGTACAGCGGCACACGAACTGCGCCGCGAAGCACAGTTGTAATTTACCGATCGGTCAAAAGTCATTTTGGATTACAATTTTCAGGGATAAAAAATAATTTGGCTATAACCTTACCTCTTCACAGCCACATTGTCCTGGCCAACTTCTCTTCCTCATTGTCAGACGAACCGACGCTGGTCCGCTCTGGTTCTGGTCTCGCGACCCGATCAAAACATAATTCCATTATTGTGGTTTTGTGCTGCCATGAGTGCGGTTTTTGGCGAACAATGTTTCAAAACAAAACAGTAGTAATTAAAAAAAGACTGGCGAAGGCGTGTGTGTCACTCAGCCTTCGTCGTCAGCCTCCGTTGGTCTATGATGACCATGGAAGAAATCATAACGTCTAATCCTTTTTTGATCCGCTCCAGCAGTCAGTCTTCACCCAGCCTTAAAAAAAACAGCTCGCAAACTTCTCTGCTTCAATTGTCTCACTGCATTCACAGCAGGCGGGTCCTTCTGGCTAAGTTTTCAGTCATTGGTTCTTCAAGGTTTCAGAAACCCAATTCAAGGCTCTTATTAGTCGAATGAGACGTCAATCAGATGAACTAATCTGTTCGCGGCTGTGTCTGCAGCTTTTATTTTCAGTGCGCGCTTGGAGGCCACAACACCTACATCACCATCATCAGTATCTCTATCATGCGTCATGCGTCCGAGAGTGCACGAGTGCACTCTTGTGCGCCCTCGTGCACCCTAGGACACAGACTTGCCCGCCCGCGGGACAACGGAGTGCAAGAGGTTAAGACATTGAAATGTCATTTTTTCTTGTGCATCATGCAAAATGTCCAAATCAAGTGGACAATGTGCTTGTAAAAATGTTGTGGCTATGTGGCCTTTAGCGGCACAACGGGCAGCATGATCAGCCAATGCATTACCCTTAGTTAACAGGTCTGTTCCTCATGTGTGTGCAGGGCAATGAACAATTGACAGTGATTTAGGCAGTGTCAAAACATAAGCCAGTTCTTTCAAAAGATCATAATGTTGGACTGGCTTTCCTGTAGACGTTACAAATCCTCTAATGTTCCATAAGGCAGTATGTGAGTGTGCTGCATTAAAAGCAAACTTGCTGTCAGTACAGATGGTGACATCCAAATCCTTAGACCATTTCAAGGCCACAATGAGAGCCAAAAGTTCAGCTTTTTGGGCAGATGCCGGTTGGGGTACATTTTCAACAATCAAAATTTCTGTTAATGTGGTGACTGAATAGGCTGTGGATGTGCTGCCATTAGGTATTTTAACTGACGAGCCATCAGTAAACAGCCAAAGGGATTCTTTTTTCATTGTTTGTGAAAGATCAGGTCTTGGGAGAAATTCCTGTAGTGATTGTTGAACACAATCATGGTCTAAGGATTCTGATGTGTCGCCACCAAAGGGAAGCAGTGTAGCGGGATTCAGTGAGGTACATTTGATGAAGGTAAGGTGTGGTTGAGATAACATCATTGTGTACCGTAAGCATCTGGCATTAGAGAGCATAGCATGACCATTTTCTGAAAGCAAGACTTCCACTGTATGAGGCACATGTACAATAAGGATGGTATAAAACTACGTCAAGAACTGCGGTCACCGCATCTGCTGTCGCTGCCACTGCCTGCATACAGGGAGGTAATCCAGCAGCCACTGAATCCAGTTTCCGTGAATAATAGGACAAGGGTTTGTATTGTCCTGCATGAATTTTTGTCAATACTGCTGACATTTGACCATTGACAGCATCACAAAACAGGTGGAACGGTTCTTCATAATTTGGGATTTGCAAAGCGCATATAGATGACAGCATGTTCTTGAGAGTAGAGATTGATTAAGATAAGATAAGCCTTTATTAGTCCCACAATGGGGAAATTCCAGGATTGCAACAGCACAGGGATAGCAACACTCAGAGCAACAATCAGAAGGCAAGAGAAAAAAAAAAAAAGCAGCAAGTATATATATATATATATATATATATATATATATATATATATATATAGACGCAGTGTGGAGCATTGTAGCTAGATGCGATAGATATATAAATATATAAACACAGTCCGGAGCATTGTAGCTGGATGGAATAAATATATGAGTATATAAGCACACACAGTGCAGAGCATTGTAGCTAGATGGAATAAATATGTAAATATATAAACACACATGGTACGGAGCATTGTAGATAGATGGAATGAAACAGCACAACCATCTACTTAGTTATCCTACATGGTATGATTATGTACCCATACATATTCTCACCCTCCATTGCGACCGGTATTTTCCTAATTGTATACTGGAGGGGACCATTGTGTAAGTCTATTGCGTCTTTTGCATTCCATACTATTAGGTCGTCATGTGGAAATGTGAAAATGACGAGGCAGAGTTTATCTCACGAGTCAAGTTTATTCACATCTTCCAACATCAGCAAAAACAGAAAGAGTAGAAAAACCCAGATATTCGTCCTTTATATATCAGGACCTTCAAAGCTCACAGTCACAATGCATTTAATCCCAAGTAACAATGCATCTCTCTCAGATCTTAACACCTCCACCCCCAGTCTCTGTCAGCCAGGAAAATCCCCCAAGGCTGTCTCTTTGCATACCAAAGACTAAACTTTCACATCCTCCTGTTATCTCCAAGGAGACTCAGTCCTTTGTTCAATCTGAGATGTGAAGCCTAAAGTGGTATACATATGAAGCATAAAGTGATATACATACAGTGGGGCAAAAAACTATTTAGTCAGCCACCAATTGTGCAAGTTCTCCCACTTAAAAGATGAGAGGTCTCCAATTTTCATCATTGGTATACCTCAACTATGAGAGACAAAATGAGAAAAAAAAATCCAGAAAATCATATTGAAGGATTTTTAAAGAATTTATTTGCAAATTATGGTGGAAAATAAGCATTTGGTCACCTACAAACAAGCAAGATTTCTGCTCTCACAGACCTGTAACTTCTTCTTTAAGAGGCTCCTCTGTCCTCCACTCGTTACCTGTATTAATGGCACCTGTTTGAACTCGTTATCAGTATAAAAGACACCTGTCCACAACCTCAAACAGTCAGACTCCAAACTCCACTATGGCCAAGACCAAAGAGCTGTCAAAGGACACCAGAAACAAAATTGTAGACCTGCACCAGGCTGGGAAGACTGAATCTGCAATAGGTAAGCAGCTTGGTGTGAAGAAATCAACTGTGGGAGCAATTATTAGAAAATGGAAGACATACAAGACCGCTGATAATCTCCCTCGATCTGGGGCTCCACGCAAGATTTCACCCCGTGGGGTCAAAATGATCACGAAAACGGTGAGCAAAAATCCCAGAACCACACGGGGGGACCTAGTGAATGACCTGCAGAGAGCTGGGACCAAAGTAACAAAGGCTATCATCAGTAACACTACGCCGCCAGGGACTCAAATCCTGCAGTGCCAGACGTGTCCCCCTGCTTAAGCCAGTACATGTCTAGGCCCGTCTGAAGTTTGCTAGAGAGCATTTGGATGATCCAGAAGAGGATTGGGAGAATGTCATATGGTCAGATGAAACCAAAATAGAACTTTTTGGTAAAAACTAAACTTGTTGTGTTTGGAGGAGAAAGAATGCTGAGTTGCATCCAAAGAACGCCATACCTCCTGTTAAGCATGGGGGTGGAAATATCGTGCTTTGGGGCTGTTTTTCTGCAAAGGGACCAGGACAACTGATCCGTGTAAAGGAAAGAATGAATGGGGCCATGTATCGTGAGATTTTGAGTGAAAACCTCCTTCCATCAGCAAGGGCATTGAAGATGAAACGTGGCTGGGTCTTTCAGCATGACAATGATCCCAAACTCACTGCCCGGGCAACGAAGGAGTGGCTTCGTAAGAAGCATTTCAAGGTCCTGGAGTGGCCTAGCCAGTCTCCAGATCTCAACCCCATAGAAAATCTTTGGAGGGAGTTGAAAGTCCGTGTTGCCCAGCGACAGCCCCAAAACATCACTGCTCTAGAGGAGATCTGCATGGAGGAATGGGCCAAAATACCAGCAACAGTGTGTGAAAACCTTGTGAAGACTTACAGAAAACGTTTGATCTCTGTCATTGCCAACAAAGGGTATATAACAAAGTATTGAGATGAACTTTTGTTATTGACCAAATACTTATTTTCCACCATAATTTGCAAATAAATTCTTTAAAAATCAGACAATGTGATTTTCTGGATTTTTTTCTCATTTTATCTCTCATAGTTGAGATATACCTATGATGAAAATTGGAGACCTCTCTCATCTTTTAAGTGGGAGAACTTGCACAATTGGTGACTGACTAAATACTTTTTACCCCACTGTATGTGCATATGAGTCCCACATGACCCCGCCCCCCAAACGTCTAAGATGGAACAACGGAATAACAGTCTGCATGTCGTAATAAAATCATTACACATCAGCCCACGTGCTGCTTGGGCCTCAGTCTCCTCCCATATCTGCTGTAAGCGGGCTTCACCACTTCCACGGCGCCATCCTGCTGGGGAGCTGCTGCCTGAGGGTGAGAATTGTTTGTCAATCCCTGTGGGTGTTCTGGGGAATGTCCCCTAGGGGGTCTGCCGCGCCGAGGGGCCCTGGCCAACAGCACATCCTCGTCCGCCACCACAAAGGCGGGTTTGAGCCTGCTTATGCCAATGTTTTCTTTCCTGCCCCCCAAATCTAGCAAAAAATGCTTATCTCCTGTTTCCAGCACTCTAAATGGTCCATCATAAGGTGGTCGCAGTGGTGGTCAATGGGCATCGTGTCTGACAAAAACAAACTCTGCGTTTTTTAAAGCCTTAGGCACAAAAACGCGCGGAAAACTGGTGAACGGGGCCAGGCAGCGTGCCCGATTCCATGCCACGCTGCAACCGCTGAGCCGGGGAGCATTCTGGCGCAGGATTATCTGGGAGAAATTCCCCGGAGAGCCGAAGTGGCTGCGTAAAAACTAGCTCAGCCGGGGAGGCTTCTAAATCCTCTTTAGGTGCAGAATGCAACCCCAATAAAACCCACGGTAGCCTGTCTACCCAATTTGCATCCGTAAGCGACGCTATGAGAGCCGCTTTCAATGACCTATGAAAACATTTGCATAACCCATTAGCCTGCGGATTGTACGCGGTTGTGCGGTGGATCGTTACCCCCAGGCTGCGGGCCATTGCTGACCAAAGTTCGGAAACAAATTGAGGGCCTCTGTCAGATGTAATGTCTGACGGGACTCCAAAGCGCGCTACCCATGCTGTTAAAAACGCGTGCACCACCTCCTTGGCTGTGTTTGACGCCAGTGGGACCACTTCCGGCCAGCGCGTGGTGCGGTCTACCATTGTCAGAAGGTGTGTGCACCCCTGTGACGGCGGGAGGGGGCCTACGAGGTCTACGTGAACATGATCAAACCTCTTAGCCGGGATGTGAAACGGCTCCAAGGGAGCTCTCGTGTGCCTGTGTACCTTGGCTCATTGACAAGCCATGCAGGCTGCTGCCCACTCCCTAATTTGTTTGCGCAGGCTCGGCCATACAAATTTCTCTCCCACCATTTTGACCGACGCACGCACTCCCGGGTGCGCCAGAGAATGAATCGAGTCAAAAACGCGGCGGCGCGATGCAGCCGGTACCACAGGACGCGGTCGCCCAGTGGAGACATCACAGATTAGGGGGGGCATACCGTCTTGCAGCACCCTGTTCTCCAGCCTTAACCCTGTTGGTCCAGACTGGAGCGCGCGCACTTCCGCATCGCTACCCTGATCCGCGGCCATGGCTGCATAATCTATCCCTATGCGGACTGGGGCCGCCACGACACGCGAGAGACAGTCTGCCACTATATTCAGTTTACCCGCCACATGCTGAATATCGGAAGTAAACTCTGAGATGGCGGCCAGCTGCCTCTGCTGCCGGCCTGACCACGGTTCTGAAACCTTGGCCATCGCGAATGTCAGCGGCTTGTGGTCAACGAACGTGGTGAAACGGCGTCCCTCCAGCCAGAACTGGAAGTGGCGAATGGCCAAGTGGAGAGCTAACAACTCCCTGTCGAATGCGCCGTATTTTCGTTCACTATCGCGCAAAGTCCTGCTGAAAAAGGCGAGTGGCTGCCAAGCCCCGGCTACATGCTGCTCCATGACCGCCCCTATGGCCACATCTGACGCGTGAGCACTATGCAGGCCGTTGGGTCTGGATGTGCTAACAACGCAGCATTTGCCAGGGCTGTTTTGACCTCCGAGAATGCTCGCTCCCGCTCCGGAGACCATTCGATCCTATTTGTGGGTTTTTGTTTTTTTAGTGCGGCATACAATGGTTGCATGAGTTGCACTGCGCGGGGGAGGAAACTGTTATAAAAATTCACCATTCTCCTGCAATGCCTTGACTGTTTGTGGCTGGGGAAAATTTGTCACTGCGCGCACTTCGTCAGGCAGCGGAACCGCTCCTTCTGGGGAGACGCGATGCCCCCCCCCCAAAAATCAATCTGCGTCACCCCGAACTGACACTTCGCTGGGTTGATTATTAACCCGTGCTCTCCCAACCTCCGGAAAACTGCCGTGAGGTGGTTTTCGTGTTCGTCTTCGGACGCGCTGGCTACTAAAATGTCGTCCAGGTAGACGAATACGAAGGGGAGATCGCGCAACACCGCGTCCATCATGCGTTGGAACGTCTGCGCAGCGCCTTTAAGCCCAAACAGCATGCGCAAAAACTCGAATAAACCAAACGGAGTTATTACTGCTGTTTTGGGTATGTCCTCAACGCGCACTGGGACTTGGTGGTAACCGCGGACCAAGTCTCTTAGAAAAAACGCGCGCCCCCGCCAAATGAACGGAAAAATCTTGGATATGCGGGATTGGTTAGCGGTCGTGTGCTGTGGCGTTGTTCAACCTGCGGAAATCTCCGCAAGGTCGCCACGAGCCATCAGCTTTCGGGACCATGTGAAGCGGGGAAGCCCATGGGCTGTTCGAATGCCTGATGATGCCCAACTTTTCCAGGTTGGCGAACTCCTCGCGCGCTATGGTCAATTTAGCTGAATCCAAGCGCCGAGCTTTTGCAAAAACGGGCGGTCCGCTGGTAGTAATAAAATGTTCCACCCCGTGTTTAGCAACGGTCGCCGAAAATGTGGGAACCGTGAGTGCTGGGAACTGAGTGAGCAGCGTGTGGAACTTACCACTTGCAGCTGTGACGCTGGCTTGTGCTGTTGGTGGGGCCACTCGGGCTGTACAGAAAATAGAATAAAAAGAAAGTGCATTAACCAGGCGCCTGTTAGCAAGATCAACCAACAAACCATGTGAGCACAAAAAATCAGCCCCCAACATATTGAAATTCACTGCAGCTATAACAAAAGTCCACTCAAATGTACGGCCGTGTAAGGACAGAAGCAGAGTCCTCTCACCAAAGGGTCTTAATCGTCGAGCCGTTTGCTGCTGACACCCCGGGACCACTGGAAACTGCCAGCCGGTCAGTGGAGGAAGGTGTGATGAAACTCAACTGGGAGCTTGTGTCCACGAGGAAATGCCTCCACGAGGAAATGCCTCCCCGAGCGTGCATCCTTCATGTAGAGCAGCTTGTTCTCCTCCCCTAGGGCCGCAGCTGATACCGACCCCCGGTCTTGGCGTTTCCCGAGCGCTTGAAGTGGCACGGTGGTAAACATTTGCGTGCCTTCTCTGCAAAGCGGCGATGGTAGAAACAGAGGGTGTCTCCTCCGCGATCCTTGGCCCCCGCCGCCGCCGCTGCCGTCGTCGGTGGTTCTGCTACCGCCGTCTCTGGCCCCCCGCTGTCTCTGGCCATCACGCCGAACTCCATCAGTGCTGCGGTGGCCGCGCGCTGTTTGCTGGCGTTGAGAATCCAGGCCAGCGCGCGGAAGTCCCGCTGGGCCAACAACGGCGAACCGGCCAGGGTCGCTCTCGTGGCCGACGGTAGGGTTCTGAGGAAAATGTGGGTGAAGATGAAGAAGTCGTTGTCTGAGCCCCTCAACCTCAGCATGTCCTCCATCAGCTCAATGGGCGTGCCATCTCCCAAATCGTTCAGAGCCAGGAGCCTCTCCGCTCTCTCCTGGACAGAGAGCGAAGCGCTGGATGAGCGCAGCCTTCAACCCGCCGTATTTGTCGTCGGCCGGTGGATGCTCCAATAGGCTCTCCACATGCCGAGCCGTGCGGTTGTCGAGCTTGGCAATCACATGGTAGAACTTCGTGTCATCTACCGTTATCCCCCGGAGGGCGAACTGTGCTTCGACCAAGTGGAACCAGGAGTGCGGGTTGTCTCGCCAAAAGTCCGGTAGCTGGACGGTAGTGGCATACGCTTGGCTGAGAGCTCCTGACCCGGCTGGCTCGGGGGAATTTCTTTCATCCATGATACGTCTTAGGGTCACCAGTGTGGAAATGTGAAAATGACGAGGCAGAGTTTATCTCACGAGTCAGGTTTATTCACATCTTCCAACATCAGCAAAAACAGAAAGAGGAGAAAAACCCAGATATTCGTCCTTTATATATCAGGACCTTCAAAGCTCAGTCACAATGCATTTAATCCCAAGTAACAATGCATCTCTCTCAGATCTAAACACCTCCACCCCCAGTCTCTGTCAGCCAGGAAAATCCCCCAAGGCTGTCTCTTTGCAGAATCAGAATAAGTTTATTGCCAAGCACATTTACAAGTAAATAACAGGTAAATATACGAGGAATTTGACTTGACACTGAGACGTCATGATGACATTCTCAGTGACGCGGCGAGCCGTGGAGGCGCCTGTCAGCAGGAGGGGAACAGAAGAAGGCAATGGGGAGGAGGGAGGGGTGGACAATAGGAGAGAGAAAAAAGCATTGTTTATCAGAATAAAGTTCATATATTACCGATATTATGATTACAAGAAAAAAAACTCTCATTGCACAATTAGCAGACAATAGAATCCACACAATGACACAAAGAGAGCAGTGAGTGTATATCTTCGAGTCAGTATAGTGGATCAGTTTGTGTAAGTTGAGTGCAATCAGTGGCAATCAGTTGGAGGACAACAATGTCTCTTCCTCAGCAGATGTTATGACTACAGTATGAAGCAAAGGCCAGTGTCCTTGAGCACGGCAGATGGAATAGTTTTGCCAGACAGCTGTCCTTGAGAGTCAAATGCTGCCCGCTAGTGTTATGAAAACAAATATACTGTTGATTATCTGGAGGACTGAGTGCTCAGGGAGCCGAAAGAAACAGGTCGAATAGCACTGACTTCAGAGAAAAACTTTCTATTCTCTTATGGATTCAGTGCACCAATTCCTTCATGGCCGGGCGTTGAAATCAATTCATGGACAGCTCTCAGCGTGATCGTGATGTAATCCATTTTCCTGTACAGTTCTCCATTGGCCGCTGTCAGAGTCCTGCCCAGTTGGTCAATTTGATGGGTGAGCTTCGCCGGGTCCGCTTTTTGATAAGCTCTATCCATCTTCTTCAGTTTGCGGTACACCAGAACAATCCCAAATCCAATCAGTAGAATTCCGATGACCATTGCTCCGAAAAGATATAAATCTTCAATATCTTCAATAGAAAGATCACACAGGCACAAGAGTTTCCAATTACTTGTGTCCTTCAAATAACCCGCAGCAGCAGTGCCTGCGGGACAGATCGGCTCCCTCGGGCCAGATTTTCTTGTTGAAAAAACAGTGTCAATTGCGTTCAAAGCCCAGCTTATTAAATCCATAATTTCGTTCGATAATCAGCAGTAAGACACGCAGACAGACGATAGCAAGCTGGGATCCAGTCAGTTAGGGAAGGAGAAAGATAAGGAGCCGGAGCTGGGAAGAAAAGCGTCTGCTCTCTTTGGAGGGCGGAAGTGAAGAGTCTTTGCATACCAAAGACTAAACTTTCACATCCTCCTGTTATCTCCAAGGAGACTCATTCCTTTGTTCAATCTGAGATGTGAAGCCTAAAGTGGTATACATATGAAGCATAAAGTGATATACATATGGGGGGGCAATGGATCAGCGTTCTCGTCGCGCCCTCCGCCAGTACCCGGGCTCGCCTGGGGAAGCTAATGATCCTACCAGCAGACTAAATTCGAAGAGACGACGCCTCTGTGCCAAGTCAAAGAAGAATCCTAGTCACAGTCCTAAAGCCGAAAGCAAACAGCCCCAAGAGCACTTTGTGGTAGGATCTGCCCTTCGCATATTACAACTAAACGTTGAAGGCCTATCTGCAGCCAAGCGAAGCCTTATTGAAGTCCTCGCCTTCCAACATTCAATTGATGTAATCTGCCTCCAAGAGACTCATATTGGCACAGAGGAAGCTGGCCGCTTCACCATCAAAGGCTTTGACCTCCTGTGCTATGTTCTACATGCTAAACATGGACGTGCCACCTATGTGCGTTCTGACATAGTTGAAGCAAATCACCTGATAACAACACATTTCTCAGACACCATAATCATTGGTGGCTTCCATATTGTCAATGTGTACAAGCCCCCTAATGCCAACTGGGATCTGCAGGTCTTACCCACCCTACCCCACCCTGCCATCTATGTGGGGGACTTTAACAGCCATCACCCTGACTGGGAGTACCCAGCAGTGGACAGTGATGGGGAGGCACTTTCAGACTGGGCATCCAGAAATGACCTCGCTTTGATATACGACCCCAAACAAAGAGGAACCTTCCACTCTGCTAGGTGGAAGAAGGACTATTCTCCTGACCTGTGTTGGGTCAGCTCTCTGAATGGGGAGCCATATCCTACACAGATCCTCATTCTTGATGATTTTCCACACAGCCAACACCGGCCCCTGCTTGTACACATTTGCCTACAACTTCCAGTCATATACAGCCCAAGGAAGATGGGCTGGAACTTCCGCAAAGCCAACTGGAAGAAATTCAGTGAAACTCTGGACCAGAGCGTTGTTACCATCCCACTCCACACCATCACTGTAGATGAAGCATACAACCGCTTCTGCAGCGCAATCTTCAAGGCTGCCCATACTGCAATCCCACGAGGCTACCGACCCCTCTATGTCCCATGTTTGGACGGAGAAAGTGCTGCCCTCCTACAATCCTATCAAACATCAGGGGACCCAGAGATAGCAGACCATCTCATTGAATCGCTAAATACAGCCCGGCGAAAGAAATGGGAGGAGACAGTTGCTGACCGGAGCTTTACCCACTCTAGCAGGAAATGTTGGAGCCTCATCCGTCGCCTAGGAGCTGCACAGAAGCCCCCTAGCCAAAGCCGAGCATCCGTCACACCCAACCAAGTTGCATCCCACCTACTGACTATCGCCAAAGCACCCCAAGACAAAGACACCAGAAGAGCAGTTACAACTGAGCTAAAAAAACACCAAAAAATGCCTGTAGAGGAAATGAACCCTGAACCCTTCGAGGCTGCTGAACTGGAGAAAGTCCTACAGGGCCTGAAATGTGGAATGGCAGCAGGATACGATAACATCTTCCCAGAATTCATGAAAAATCTTGGCCCCCGAGCCCTAACCTGGTTGACACAATTCTACACAAGGATCACACAAACGAACTCGATCCCAAAGAAATGGCGGGCAGCAAAGGTCATTGCCATCCCAAAACCTGGCAAAGACCACAAACTACCAGCAAGCTACCGCCCAATCTCCCTACTCAGCGTTCCTTACAAAATCATGGAGCGCCTAATACTGCAACGCATTTCCCCAGAAATAGAGGATATTCTAAGTGTGGATCAAGCAGGTTTCCGCAAGGACCGCAGTACAGGAGAACAAGTACTGGCCCTAACCACCTTCATTGAAAATGGCTTCGAGAGCAGACTGAAGACAGGGGCTGTGTTTCTCGATCTTACAGCCGCCTATGATACGGTCTGGCACAAAGGCCTCCTCCTGAAACTTATAAAGGCGATCCCTGCTTGGGCAACAGCAATTATAAAAACCCTGCTGACCAACCGAAGGTTCAGAGTCCACCTCAGTCAGAACACAAGTGCATGGAGAATGCAGAAAAACGGACTCCCACAAGGCTCAGTTCTAGCTCCAACTCTGTTCAACCTCGACATAAACGACCTGCCTACTACAAAATCCCGCAAATTCATCTATGCAGACGACATCTGTTTGGCATTCCAAGCACCAGACTTTGAACCACTGGAACGGGTGCTCACGGAAGATCTTGCTAAACTGGACCAGTTCTGCAAAATCTGGCGCCTAAAACCAAGCCCAGCAAAAACCGTCTCCAGTGTATTTCATCTCCACAATGCAAAAGCTGCCAGAGAACTAAACATCCACCTGAGCGGACTCAAGCTTAAGCATGCCCCAAATCCAACTTATCTTGGAGTGACCCTTGATAGGACCTTATCCTTCAAGGAACATCTAAAGGGGACGGCTGCTAAGGTGAAAGTATGAAACAACCTGCTCTGCAAGCTCGCTGGTGCAAAATGGGGGGCGGCAGTCTCCACCCTGCGCACCTCAGCACTGGCCCTTTCATACTCTGTAGCAGAATATTGTGCCCCTGTCTGGTCCAGGTCATCTTACACACACCATGTAGACACCCAGCTCAACTCAACCATGAGAACTATAACTGGAACAATCCGCTCAACACCACTCCCCTGGCTCTCTGTACTGTCAAACATAGCCCCTCCACACATCCGGCGAGCAGCATTAACTCAAAGGATGCTCCAAAAAGTTAAAGATTTTCCTCACTTACCAATCCATGCAGATATCTACACCCCACCCACTGCCCGACTTTCATCCAGACGGCCGATTTGGAAAAACCCTCCCCCAGCTGACTTTACCATCCAGACAGCTTGGCAAGAGGAATGGGAGACCAAGGAAGTCCCAAACAAACAGCTGGTGATAAACCCCAACCAACAGGTCCCGGGCACCAACCTCCCAAGGAGACAGTGGTCTACACTCAATCGCTTCAGGACTGGACATGGCCCCTGCTTGGCCAGCCTTCACAGATGGGGCAGTAGCCCTAGCCCACTGTGCGCATGTGGAGAGGAGCAAACTATGGAACACATCATAGAGGCTTGCCCGCTCCAAAGACTGGAAGGAGGATTACACACCCTCCATACAGCAAACCAGGAGGCAACTGCTTGGCTTAAGGACTTTGCATTCGCTAAATAAATAAATAAGTCTAGTTTATTGTTCAGATGAACACCCAGGTACTTGTAGGATGTCACCATCTCGATGTCTGTTCCCTGTATATTTACTGGTGCTGTGAGGGGTTGTTCTTGCCTGCGGCAGTCCACCACCAGCTCCTTAGTTTTCCTCGCATTGATCTGGAGGCAGTTCCGATGGCACCAGTCCACGAAGTCCTGGGTAAGCCCTCTGTACTCAGCTTCAGCTCCGTTGGAGATGAGGCCAACGATCGCAGAGTCGTCAGAGAACTTCTGTAGATGGCAGTGTGTTGTGTTGTGTGAGAAGTCCGCAGCATAAAGGGTGAACAGGAAGGGAGCCAAAACCGTTCCCTGGGGGGCCCCCGTGCTACCGATGATCGTGTCGGACACACAGTCCCGGGTTCTCACAAACTGAGGCCGGTTAGTGAGGTAGTCCAGGATCCATGATGACAGGTGCTGGTCCACCCCTGCGCACAGCAGCTTGTCCTTCAGGATCATCGGTTGGATGGTGTTGAAAGCACTGGAGAAGTCAAAGAACATGATCCTGACTGCATTCCCGGGCTTCTCCAGGTGGGACAGAGAATGGTGACGGAGGAAGATCACCACATCCTCCACCCCAATGCCGTGCTGGTAGGTGAACTGGAGTGGATCCATCGCTGGTCCCACCAGGGGGCAGAGGTGAGCAAGGAGCAGTCTCTCCAGGGTCTTCATCAAGTGGGACGTCAAGGCCACTGGTCTGTAGCTGTTCAGATCTTTGGGGTGGGAAGTCTTTGGTACAGGTACCACACAAGATGTTTTCCCCAGCTGTGGTACCCTCCCCAGCTTCAGGCTCAGATTGAAGATGTACACCACAATCCCACACAGGTGGTCTGCACAGGACTTGAGGGGCTTTGCGCTGATGCCGTCCGGTCCCGACGCCTTCCTTGCCTTGATCTTCCTCAGCTCCGTCCTCTCCTGGGTCTTAGTGAGGGTCAGGTTGGGGGGCTGTGTGTTGGGAGTGGGGGGGGGTGTTGGTGGAGTGGGGAGTGGGCAGCAGGACTCGATGTCTTTAGAGGCAGCAGTGGTTGTTGTGCAGTCAGGGGGGAGGGCGATTGGTCAAACCTATTGAAAAACAGATTCAGATTGTTCGCCCACTCCCTGCCTCCCGTGGCCTGGGGGGAGGTATTCTGGAGCCCAGAGATGGTTTTAAGGTTTCTCCAGACCCCGCTGATGTCGCTCTGTTGCAGCTTGTCCTCCATCTTCTTCCTGAAGCTGTCCTTGCCTTCTCTGATCTTTCTCCTCAGCTCCCTCTGTACGGACTTCAGCATCTCCCTCTTCCCCGACCTGAAGATCCTCTTCTTCTCTCTCAGAAGTGTTTTTATCTCAGGGTTGATCCAGGGTTTGTTGTTTGAGCAACACCGTTGCTCAAACAACGGTGGGACTTCCCACCAAGACCAACATGGTCTTGGTGGGAACAGTGTTGTCCACACAGAAACTGATGTAGTCTGTGATGGTGTGAGTGAGGCCATCGATGTCCTCACCATGTGGATCGCAGAGCTGCTCCCAGGCGGTGGTTTCAAAACAGCCCTTTAGAGTGTCCATTGCCTCCTCAGACCATAACTTCACTGTGCGCATGGTCGGAGGTTGTCTGTGCACTAGGGGTTTGTACACCGGCCGGAGATGAACCAAGTTGTGATCCGATCTCCCGAGTGGGGGGAGTGGTGCTGAGGTGTACGCCTCCTTAGTGTTTGCGTAGAATAAGTCCAGTGTTTTATTGTCTCTAGTGTGGCATGTGACATACAGGGTAAACGTGGGTAGAATGGGAGACAGTGAAACATGGTTGAAATTGCCTGAGATGAGGAGAAGAGCATCTGGGTGTTCTGTCTGCAGCCTGCCGGTTACTGAGTGGATGACGTCACGCGCTGTCCCTGCGTTCACCGTCGGATTTGCATAAACAACAATGCAGATCACGTGTGAGTATTCCCTCGGGAGATATGTAGGCCGCATGCTAACAGCTAGCAACTCAATGTCTTTGCTGCAGTGTCGTTGTTTAACAGTGATATGTCCCGGTCAGCACCAGTTGTTGTTAACATACATTATCACTCCACTGCCCCTTGCTTTGCCACTGTCTGATGTTCGGTCTGCCCGTATCGCGTGGAAACCCTCCAGTTCAATGTTAGCATCTGCTGCTAATTCGGTTAGCCAAGTCTCTGTGTATAAATACAGACTGCACTCCCGGTATATGCTATCATAGCGGGAGATAGTCGTTAGCTCATCTACCTTTCCCAGTAACGATCGTACATTCCCCATGATAATGGATGGAAGGGTGGGTCTGTACCTTATATTTCTCATCTTCCGCCTTACTCCAGCCCGGCAACCACGGCATTTTCGCCTCAGTTCACCCGGTATGTCGAGTTTTTCCGTTAGCACCGGGTGGTGGTTGAGTGCTAGCAGCTCTTCCCTGCTGTACCGTCTCCTGCTATAAACAGTGGCTCCGTCCACCGGCTCGGGAGACATTTGGGGCGATCTGTGTGTCCATGATATAACTAACTAACTACTAACTAACTAACCTGCACTTATATAGCGCTTTTCTAGTCATATCCACTCTCTGATCCATATAAATGGATCAAAGAGTTGTCACCGGATCAAAAGAGAGAGGAAGGGAAAAAAGACTCCAAATTGAGCCACTGTTGCAAAAGGCAGCCGACTCGTGTGGCGCCGGAAGTAGTACAGTGATCCCTCGCTACTTCGCGCCTCACCTTTCGCGCTCTCAGTGCATTGCGGATTTTTCAAAAATATTCATCAAAAATTCAAAATTGAGAAAAAATGGGCGGGCACTAGCAGAAGGCAGGGAGACTACATTAGAACATCAGGTATCAACACGGAGAGGCCGCACAACTCAAAATCCACCTCTGTTCACTGTTCTCGTGTTGGCTCGGCTATCTCGCAAGCTGATTGACCGAGACGTTTTACCCAGCTTCTCTCCCTGCCGAGCACCCATACCCAGCGAAGGAAGACTGCATTCATTGTTCTTTATCGCTCGTGTTGCTTAGTCTCGCCGTGTGGAACTTTTTGCTGTTCTCTTGTGCCTTTTTGTGCGAAATAGTCTTCCCGTCAAGCCACTACGCCGCCTCCTGTAGCTTCTCCAGCTCTATCGGAAGCTGCCCTCGACGATCCTGTGCCTCTAGCACCTGACGATGAGGTGTCACCTGAGCAGCAGTAAAGCTCTCATTAACCTGTGCAGTAAATCATCTTCATCTTGAGTTACGTATCTTGTTATAAGAATAAAAGAGTTCTAAAAACATATTTATGTACACTTTATTTACATCTACGTATGTATGTACACTTACACACACACACACGTATCATATGAGAGAGAGAGTGAGAGAATGAACGTACGTATTATTTATGGGTGACGTCATTAGGGGCGACGCTACTTCGCGGTTTTTCACTTTTTGCGGTCGGTTCTGGAACCCATTAACCGCGATAAGTGAGGGATCACTGTAATTGTGATTACTACTTCAGGTAAGTGATTGTACATGGTCTGGGGTGATTTCCACTTTTTCATGCAAATTTCCATTGGGGCCCTGAAGTAGTGCATACAGTGGTGCAGTGTGCTGAGAATAATTTGGTATCCACTGTCGGCAGTAATTCAGGGTGCCCAGCAAAGACATTAACTCCTTCTTTGTTTGTGGCAAAGGTAAATTCTGAATAGTTTTTATTCTGTCTTTTTCCAGTTTTTTCCCCATCAGCTGTGAGTGTGTGTCCAAGAAATTTAACATCAGGCTTGCAAAACTGCAGTTTATTTCTGCTGCACTTCAAGCCATTTTGGTACAAAAACTGCAGGAGCGCAATTGTGTCCTGTTTGCATTGGTCATCATTGGAGGATGCAACCAGGATGTCATCCACATAAAGTAATATTTTAGAGCCTGCAGGTGGGTCAAATCTAGCCATCAAGGATGACATTTCTTGAGAAAAAAATGGTTGGGCTCTCACAATAACCTTGGGGTAATCTGGTGTAAGTGTATCTTTTACCATCAAAAGTGAACGCAAACCAAAACTGGCTGTCCTTGTGAATGAGAATGGTAAAGAATGCATTGCTAAGATCTACAACTGAGAAAATTGAGGAATCATGTCCTACAGAATTTAACAATGTATGGGGATCAGGGACAGATGGAGCATGAGGAATAACCGCGGCATTTACAGCTTGAAGGTCCTGCACTAACCTCCAACCAACACTAGGTGGAGCCTTTTTAACAGGAAACAATGGGGTGTTGACTGGAGAGTCATGGCATTGGATAATTACTCCACTTTGTAAAAGATCTGTAATAATAGGTTTAATGCCTTCAAGTGCCCCAGGTTTCAGTGGGTATTGTTTTTTGTAAGGAAATCCTCTCCCGTTAGATTTTGATTACGGGAGTAGCATTTTTTTTAGAAGACCTACGTCTGCCTGTCCGGAAGACAGTCCGGAGGGCAGAGAGTCCAGTTCTCAGGTTGAAACAGTGTATGCTGGTGTACATGTTACTCCCAGAGCGTCAGGTGGACACTCAGTTCCACAGATGTAATGAATATCAAAGTGAAGGGTCATCATGACCCTGAGAAGGGTTTTTAAAAAAGACCTGTGGAAGGTGAGTGTAGCACCCTCTGCTCCGAGGTGTTTACCCAATCAGTGGCTCAATTGGCTGTTTGAATCATTTTGCCACAGTCAGCCCAGAAATAACCCTCTGGTCCCCAAAGAGACATATGAGGTGGAGTGGACATGCAATGCAAAGGAGAAATCTCTGTGGGTAGATTTAAAGACATTGCCGCCACTCCTTGACTGTCAAAAATCAGATCTTTAGTGCACACATTTATACCACAAAATTCTTGCAATTTGTCAGCTAATGTTGAATCAAAAGGTTCATTACATCTGATGTACTTCATAGTGACATGTAATGGTTGTGGTCTCTCCATGTTTTCAAGCATGTCCTATGGCAAAAGAGCAGACATAGTAGCTGTGTGCAGAGGGCAGTTACTGCTGTACTACCGTCAGATAGATCAAAACTGAACAGGGTGCCACACCCTTGGTCATCAGGTTCGTCATTGTCTGTACAAAACGTCTGAGTGTTTCTCAACACAGTGTAGTCATCTTTTTTCAAGTCTGGGCCTAATGTAATGTCAAGTCTGAGCAACACATCTCGTCCAAGCAAATTCACTGGGCAGGAGGGGGCCACAACAACCTCCATCACACAGGAATTTCCCGTTGTCATATCTGTCAAAGTAATGGGGCCATATAGGCTTTCTGTGGTCGTTCCTCCCCCTGCATTTTGAACTTTAATTGTTCTTCCAGTGAATTTAGCACTTTTAGGAATTTTGCGAACAGTAGTGCGTGTGGCTCCTGTGTCACAAAGAAATTCAACCTCTTTTCCATTCACCAGTAACCATATTGTAGGGGCAGACAATGCACTACTGTACATAGTCAGGTCCAAAGTCTCATTAGGCCTCGTTAACACTTCAGATAGTCTTTTTTGTTGGTCAAGCACTGTCTGTACATCCTCAGGAGAGAGTCTGTCAATGTCGGTTAGTCATGCTCTCCTGTCTGAAGGTCCTTGACCCCCTGAGGGTCCTTGTCTGTTTTCACCTCCATAGTCATTGTGATTTCCACCTCCTCTGCCTTGCTGAAAGCTTCCCCTCTGATCATTCTGAAATCTCCTCTTACCTCTACCTCGTCCTCTGCCACCAAATCCACCGTCACGGGCCCAGTGACCGGGTTGGCCACACTTGAAACACACATCCTCAGGCTTCATTCCTACTTGCTGTTGCTGTCCTCTCATTTTTGGTTTAGCTCCCCCTGGCACCATCCGTGCAACAAACACTTCTTCCTCTTCCTCCTGAGTGCTCATAAGTATTGGGACTGCTCTGCCCCTGGCCTTTTTCTGTGCCAATATCTCTCCTGCATGCAACACATGATTCTTGAATTCAGCCAATGTACAAGTTTTGAGATTTATGCAGGTTGACCTTGTTCTTCCACTTTTTTAGCTTCTTGTAATAATTTACTGTAAGGACCCTCCTTAGGATCTGGAGTCAGATAAGGAGGAGGGGAAAGCTTCTCCTTCTCGTCCGAGTCCGTCAGCGGCTTTTCGCTGTTTTGGTTTTCACATTTTGGTTTCTGTTTAAGTTTACTTATGTTTTTACTGTTTTCACGTCCTTGGTCGGCCTTTGCTTTGGCGTCTGCAGCCGCCGCCGCCCAAAGATTTGCACATTGGAGCGCCGCGTTTGTTTTTTTACTTTTGTTTTTTCTACTTGTAATGTCTACTGTTGAGACGAGAACCGCACACTTGTATACATCCAGTGTAGGTTTAAATGAGTAATCCTTTTCCCATTTAGTCAAAAATTTTTCAGGATTTTTTATTTGGTCTTTTTCCTTTAGTCGATTATTATAGTTTTTTACCATCTGGTGTGCCGCATCTTCCTTTTTCTTTTGTTTTGATTTTCTTTTGTCTTCTGTTTTATCTGCACAGTTACCCATTTTCTTTTTGTCAGGAAAAGTATAGGAAACTCACTATACTACTATTACACTCTCCTCAGACTTATGAGCGACACTCATTGATTTGAAAAAGATTCTTGTGGCTCTTTGTTACATTACTCACTCAGGATGGATTAGGAGATTCTTGTAACGTATTGAGAGTGTATACCGACTTTTAATTATACTCTTCTCATTTATGAGTGACACTCACTTATTGATTTTGAAAAGATTCTTGTGGCTCCTTATTACTTTACTCACTCATGATGGATTATGAGATTCTTGTAACGTATTGAGAGTATATACTAACTTTTATTCATTTTCCGGTCACCGACCGGGATATAGGAAACTCACTATATCCTTTTTCTCAATAACAAAAGGTTTTACGGTCCCCGACCGGGATATAGGAAACTCACTATATCCTCTCACTCAATAACAAAAGAAAAAGGAATGGATGTCACTTACTTCTTATCCTAATCAAGGATGGACGTCACCAGATGACACCGGAGTCCAAGCTGTCCTCCAGGTTTCCCTGAAGTCGGGTTGTCAATACTGACTGTTGTCAGACCATGCATGGATTTTAACCCGGAGGGTGCGTCGGTCTCCGGCGCCCTCTTAGATGTTGTCCATCCGGGTCACGGCACCACGTATGTCAAGAATCTGAAACTCAAATGATTGTATATTAGTTCGTTACCTCAAAAAGATTCAAGACACGGAATATTCTTTCATTCTTTTTACTTGCCAAGAATTTGCAGCAAGGAGTACAGACCTCTGTAACAGCAAATCTGCACTGAGGGCAGTCCTCAGTGAGCAAACATTTTAGACACACAGTGGTTGCACAATTCAATCAACATTATCTAGTTCACACGCCTTACACAGTGGTTGCACAATTCAATCAACATTTCAGCATCATTAACGGGAAAAAACAGCTTACGCTATGTACAAGGCTTTCTGCATGTAGGCAGTCTCAGCACATTTCCAGCAGAAAACATTCATACACTCACTTAAAACTTAAAGACATAAAATGATAACATGTATATACAATTTTCTGACAAGACTCGATTGGGTTTTCTCAGAAAGTTGGAAATTCTACTCATTATCTCCACCATACATTGAACCTTGTTCTGACATATGGCATAGAAATAGAAAATCTGGTGGTGTCTCCTCATAACCCTGTACTGTCAGACCATTGTCTGTTAACCTTTGATTTTACTATTTCTATTTGGCTCCTAACAGAAAAATATTATTGGGCTGCACCGTGGCGCAGTGGTTAGCACTGCGGTAGCACAGTTTACCCTTGGCCGGGGGATTGTGGGTTCGATCCCAGCCCCCGACCAACAGTGATCTGTGTGGAGTTTGCATGTTCTCCCCGTGTTTGCGTGGGTTTACTCCGGGATTTCTCCGGTTTCCTCCCACATGCCAAAAGCATGCAGGTTAGGTTAATTGGAGACTCTAAAGTGGCCCTAGGTGTGAATGTGTGTGTGAATGGTTAAGGGATAGTGCCGTATCGTGGCTGCTTCATCCATCCAGGTGGTGGATGCCCTCAATTTCCCTTCTGGGGATCAATAAAGTATACTAAATCTAAAAAAAATTATTACAGTAGATGCCTCTCAGATGATGCTGTTACCAAATTTAAGCAGATTGTTTCCTCTATGCCATGTGTCAACACAACAGAAATAAGGCTATAGACAGCTTGCTCCTTCTGTAATTGATAGCATGGTAGATAGTGTTACAGCTTCTCTGCATCAGACTCTAGACTTGGTGGCCCCCTTAAAAAAGAAAAAGTCTAATCAGAGATTTCTAACTCCTTGGTTCAACACAGAAACTCGTAGCTTAAAACAGAAGACGTCAATTAGAAACAAAATGGCACTCCACTAATTTAGATGAAATCCATTTAGCTTGGAGAAATCATCTTTTAATTTATAAAAAATCTCTTAGAAGCCAGAACGAGTTATTATTCTGCATTAATAGAAGAGAACAAGAATAATCCCAGGTTTCTTTTCAGTACTGTAGCCAGGTTGACAAAGAGTCAGGACTCTGTCAATCCTAGCATTCCCTTAGAGCTTACTAGTCAGGACTTTATGAACTTTTTCAATAATAAAATTTCATCCATCAGAGATAAAATCAATCAGATTCTTCCTACCGTTAACTTAAATACAGTAACTACTACAACTCCTTCAACTGATATCTGTCTTGATGAGTTTACTCCAATTGACCTTTTAGAGTTAGACAAAATAGGTTATTTAAAGAAGTCTTCCCACTTATTGGTAGCTTTATTCTTCATATAATCAATTCTTCATTAACTTTAGGCCATGTACCGCAGGCTTTTAAAACGGCTGTAATTAAACCCTTGTGGCACATATGTTGGGTACATATTTTCCACAAATGTATTGCTGTATGTTTATTGTGTGCTGCACGTCTCGAGGGACAAAAGGACTGAGTCTGCAGGAGATATCGAGAAGGTGTGAGATTTGGCCTTTGTCTCAGAGAGGTGCCCTGGAAGGATTTCCGGACCATCAAAGGCTAAGGCACAATGGTGGAAGATCAAAGGGTTACATTGAGACTGGGATTAAGTACCATGTGACTGTATGTTTGCTTAGACACCATGTGACTGGAGTTTCGATGTTCCGGGGCATAAAAGAGCCATGTGATATTGATCTGCCTCTTTTCTTGCTTAGAGATTGTTAGAGTATGTGTTCTGTTAATAAAGCTGAACCTGAGAAATAAACTCAGCCTCATCCTTGAGCACATCCTCTACACTGGTGACCTTAAGACGTATTATGGCCGGCGACGATTCTCCGGCACCAGACTCATCAGGAGCCAGCCAGGCTAATGCAGCTACCACAGTCCAGCTACCTGATTTCTGGCAGCATAGCCCGTGCTCCTGGTTTAACGCAGTCGAGGCACAGTTCCATCTTCGGAGAGTTTCGGCAGACGCCACGAAATTCTACCATGTGGTTGCAAAGCTGGACAGCCACACAACCCAGCAAGTAGACAGTCTGATTAACCATCCGCCAGACAACGACAAGTATGGCGCATTGAAGGCTGCTCTCATCCATTGTTTCACCCCCTCGCTGGGAGAGTGAGCAGAGAAGCGCCTTGCATTGACTGAGGGCGAGGTCGAGAGACCTGCGGACCTGATGGTGAAGATGCTGACTTTGAGAGACTCCGGAGATGATGGTTTTATCTTCACCCACCTTTTCCTCAGGACACTACCCTCAGTGGTGAGAGTTACCCTGGCCAGTTCACAGCTGCTGGCCCACCGAGACTACCACGAGCTGGGCCAGGAGGCGCAGCGACTCGTCGACGCACATAGGCGACACATGGCCACAACCGCAGCAGCGGAGCTGGGTGACGTCCTTTGCTTTTACCATCGCCGTTTTGCCGAGAGAGCACGCAAGTGCATTCCACCGTGCCAGTTCAAGAGCTCGGGAAACGCCAAGACCGGGAGTCGGTAGCAGCTGCGGCTCTCGGTGAAGAGAACAAGCTGCTCTACCTGCGGGACGCGCGATCGGGGTGGCACTTCCTCATGGACACAGGCTCCCAGCTGAGTTTCATCACATCTTCCTACGCTGACCGGCTGGCGCTTTCCAGTGGTCCCGGGGTGTCAGCAGCGAACGGCTCAGCAATTAAGACCTTCGGGGAGAAGACCCTGTCTCTCTCTTTCCACGGCCGTACATTTGAATGGACTTTCGTCATAGCGGCAGTCAATTTCAACATGTTAGGTGCTGATTTTTTGTGCTCACATAGTTTATTGGTTGATCTTGCTAATAGACGTCTGGTTAATGCAATGTCTTTTCACTCTATTCCCTGCACAGCCCGGGCGGCCCCGCCGACTGCACAGGCCAATGTCACAGCTGCGGGTGGTAAGTTCCACGCACTACTCACTCAGTTCCCAGCACTCAGTCCCAACGTTTTCGGCAACAGTGGCTAAACATGGGGTGGGACATTTTATCACTACCACCGGGCCGCCCGTTTTTGCAAAAGCTCGGCGCTTGGACTCAGCTAAACTGGCCATAGCGCGCGAGGAGTTCGCCAACTTGGAAAAACTGGGCATCATTAGGCGTTCTAAAAGCCCCTGGGCTTCACCGCTACACATGGTCCCAAAGGCTGATGGTTCGTCGCGACCTTGCGGTGATTTCCGCAGGTTGAATAACGTCTCAGCACACGACCACTACCCAATCCCGCACATCCAGGATTTTTCGGTTCATTTGGCGAGGGCGCGCATTTTTTCTAAAATAGACTTGGTGCGTGGTTACCATCAGGTCCCTGTGCGCGCTCAGGATATACCCAAAACAGCGGTAATAACTCCTTTCAGGCTTTTTGAGTTTTTGCGCATGCCTTTTGGACTCAAGGGTGCCACGCAGACGTTCCAGCGTATGATGGACGTGGTTCTACGCGACGTCCCTGTCATCCACCCCTTGGATGACATTTTGGTAGCCAGCACGTCCGAAGACGAACACGAAAGCCACCTCACAGCGGTTTTTCGGAGGCTGGCAGAGCACTGGTTAATAATTAACCCAGCGAAGTGTCAGTTTGGGGTGGTGCAAATTGATTTTTTGGGGCATCGTGTTTCGCCAGAAGGAGCGGTCCCTCTGCCCGATAAAGTACGCGCAATAACAGATTTTCCCCGACCTCAAACGGTCAAAGCGTTACAGGAGTTTTTGGGAATGGTTAATTTTTATAACCGTTTCCTCCCAAGCGCAGCGCAGCTCATGCAACCATTGTACGCTACACTAAAGAAACAAAAACCCACAAATAAAATTGAATGGTCTCCTGAGCGGGAGCGCACACTCTCCCAAGTCAAATCAGCCCTGGCAAACGCAGCTCTGATGGCACACCCAGTCTCAACGGCCTGCATGGCGCTCACCACCGACGCTTCCGATTTAGCGGTGGGGGCGGTCGTTGAACAGTTTGTAGCGGGGACCTGGCAGCCGCTCGCGTTTTTCAGCAAAACCTTGCGTGATAGCGAGCGAAAATACAGCGCCTTCGACAGGGAGCTGTTGGCCCTACACTTGGCCATCCGCCATTTCCAGTTCTGGCTGGAAGGGCACCGTTTCACCGCGTTCATGGACCACAAACCGCTAACGTTTGCAATGGCCAAGATTTCAGAACCTTGGTTGGGCCGGCAGCAAAGACAGCTGGCCGCGATATCGGAGTTCACCACCGATATCCAGCATGTCGCAGGTAAACATAATATAGTGGCAGACTGCCTTTCGCGTGCTGTGGCGGCGCCAGGCCCCATGGGGGCAGACTCTGCAGCCATGGCCGCAGGCCAGGGTAGCGGCGCGGAAGCGCACGCAGCCCTGGTCCGCGTAAGTTTAGACTATGCAGCCATGGCCGCGGAGCAGGTTAGCGATGCGGATGTGCGCGCGCTCCAGTCTGGACCAACAGGGTTAAGGCTGGAGCACAGGGTGCAGCAAGTTTGTATGCCCCCCCTAATCTGCGATGTCTCCACAGGACGCAGTCGTCCCGTGGTACCAGCTGCATGGCGCTGCCGCGTCTTCGACTTGGTCCATTCCCTGGCACACCCGGGGGTGCGCGCATCGATCAAGATGGTGGGGGAGAAATTTGTTTGGCCAGGGTTGCGCAAACAGGTCAAGGAATGGGCGGCAGCCTGTGTAGCGTGTCAGCAAGCCAAAATACAGAAGCACACTAGGGCTCCTTTGGAGCCTTTTCACATTCCAGCTAAGCGCTTTGATCATGTGCATGTCGACTTGGTGGGCCCCCTTCCGTCGTCACAGGGGTACACACACACCTTTTGACGATGGTTGACCGCACCACGCGTTGGCCAGAAGCGGTCCCTCTGGCATCAACCACAGCGGAAGAGGTTGCGCGCGTGTTTTTAACAGCTTGGGTTGCGCTTTTCGGAGTTCCGTCGGACATAACGTCCGACAGAGGTCCTCAATTTGTTTCTGAACTCTGGTCATCGATGGCCCGCAGCCTAGGGGTGAAAGTCCACCGCACTACCGCGTATAACCCCCAGGCTAACGGTTTATGTGAACATTTTCATAGGTCATTGAAAGCAGCCCTCAGAGCGTCGCTTACGGATACAAATTGGGTGGACAAACTTCCATGGGTTTTATTGGGGTTGCGTTCTGCACCTAAGGAGGATTTGCAGGCCTCCCCAGCTGAGTTAGTTTTTGCACAACCTCTCCGTTTGCCTGGGGAATTTCTCCCCGACAATCTTGCGCCAGATTGCCCCCCCCGCTCAGCTGTTGCAGAGCAGCACAGGATCAAACACGCTTCTTGGCCCGGTTCATCACAGTTTCCCACGCATTTTTGTGCCAAAGGCTTTAAAAAATGCGGAGTTTGTTTTTGTTAGACATGATGCTCATCGTCCAAACTTGCGGCCGCCGTATGATGGACCTTTCAGAGTGCTGGAAACAGGAGAGAAGCATTTTTTGCTAGATTTGGGAGACAGAAGGGAGTTGATTTGTATAAACAGACTCAAACCCTGGGCTGCACGGTGGCGCAGTGGTTTAGCACTGTGGCAGCACAGTTTTACCCTCGGCCGGGGGATCGCGGGGATCATAAGATCATGAGTTCGATCCCAGCCCCCGACCAACAGTGAGCTGTGTGGAGTTTGCATGTTCTCCCCGTGTTGCGTGGGTTTACTCCGGGATTTCTCCGGTTTCCTCCCGCATACCAAAAACATGTAGGTTTAGGGCGCTCGCGCACGCAGCGACCGGCAGTCGGTGGCTTGTCACCAGACTGCAAACCAAATCTACCTACGGGTACAAATAAGTAACAAAAAAAAAAAAAAGGCACTTTTGTGTTGGCGGATGAACAAGTGCAGTTGGCGAGGGCCCCCTGCCGTGGCAGACCTCCGAGAAGGCATTCTCCAGAACCCCGACAGAGATTGGCTAACAGTTCTAATCCACAGGTGCAGGAGGATGCTGCAGAAGTGGCAAGGCCGGCTTGCAGCAGATACGGCAGGAGGTTTAGACCTAGGCATCTGGTGGATTGATATTTTGATATGTAGTAATGTTTTTATGTCATGCATCTCTGATTATGTTTGTCCCATATTAGACGTTTGGGGGGGGGGGGGGTCATGTGGCACATATGTTGGGTAGATATTTTCCACAAATGTATTGCTGTATGTTTATTGTGTGCTGCACGTCTCGAGGGACAAAAGGACTGAGTCTGCAGGAGATATCGAGAAGGTGTGAGATTTGGCCTTTGTCTCAGAGAGGTGCCCTGGAAGGATTTCCGGACCATCAAAGGCTAAGGCACAATGGTGGAAGATCAAAGGGTTACATTGAGACTGGGATTAAGTACCATGTGACTGTATGTTTGCTTAGACACCATGTGACTGGAGTTTCGATGTTCCGGGGCATAAAAGAGCCATGTGATATTGATCTGCCTCTTTTCTTGCTTAGAGATTGTTAGAGTATGTGTTCTGTTAATAAAGCTGAACCTGAGAAATAAACTCAGCCTCATCCTTGAGCACATCCTCTACACCCTTACTCAAAAAGCCAACGCTAGATCCAGGAGTTTTAGCTAACTATAGACAATCTCTAATTTCCCTTTCATTTCAAAGAGTTGTCGCTACACAATTATTTGACCACCTGCAGGGAAATGATTTACTTGAAGAGTTTCAGTCTGGGTTTAGAATCCATCATAGTACTGAAACAGCCTTAGCGAAGGTCACTAACGACCTCCTCATCGCATCTGATAATGGACTTGTTTCTGTACTAGTCCTTTTAGACCTTAGTGCAGCTTTTGATACCATTGATCATAATATTCTACTTGATAGATTAGAAGACTATGTTGGACTTAATGGAACTTCGTTGCAGTGGTTTAAATCTTATATATCCGATAGGTTCCAGTTTGTTCATGTCAATAATGAGTTTTTTTTTCAACTCAAAGCTCAGTCATGGAGTTCCACAGGGATCTGTGCTAGGCCCTACTCTTTTTAGTTTATATATGCTTCCATTAGGCAACATTATTAGAATGCACTTTATACATTTTCATTGTTATGCAGATGACACACAATTATACCAGTCAATGAAGCCGGATGATAGTAATCAATTATCCAAGTTGGAAGCATGTCTTAAGGAAATCAAAGCTTGGATGTGTAGCATCATCTCACTTTGGCTCAGCAATAATTATTCTTCTGTTTAAAGACATTTTGTTTCACCCAGGAGTAAGACAGTCAAGAACTGATTTTCTCCCCCAGGCCACAGCTGAAATCCCATTCCTTTGCTAAAACCAGTCTAAAAGAATTCAACCTATTTCCTCCTGCGCCCCTTTATTGCCCCCATAAACATGCACAGACCTGGAGCTCTCATTGCCACACCGATCCACAGCTCAATAAAATTTCCTTAAACTGTGGGACATGCCGGTTCCGCCGGAGCCACACGAGTCGGCTGCCCGTTGCAACAGCCTTTTTTTTTTTTTTTTTTTTTTTTTTTATCTTCCTTCTTCTTTCTACACCTTTCACTCTGTATATATATATATATATCTCACGGACGCACGAATCGCCCCGGGGATCTCCCGGGTCGGCGGACGAAGCCACTGTTTGCAGCGGGAGACGTTGCAGCGGGGAGGAGCTGGTGTTAGCTAGCACTTGGCCGCCGCCCAGTGCTAATGGGAAACTCGACATACCGGGAGCTGTAGCGAAAATGACGCGGGTGGCGGGCTGAAGTTTAGGCGGCGTGCAAGAAATATAAGACAGAATAATAAAGAGCGATGGCAAGAACCAAGCAGACCGCCCGTAACATCTACTGGAGGAAGAAGCCCCCCAGGAGGCAGCTAGCCACCAGGGCTGCTCGGAGAGGCGCTCCGGCCACCGGCGGAGTGAAGAGGCCTCGCCGTTACAGGCCCGTGGCTCAGAGAGATCCGTCACTACCAGAAATCCACGGAGCTGCTCATCCGTAAGCTGCCCGTCCAGCGCCTGGTGAGGGAGATCGCTCAGGACTTCAAGACCCACCTGCGCTTCCTGAGCTTCGCAGTCATGGCTCTGCAGGAGACCCAGAGAGGCCTACCTGGTGGGTCTCTTCTTCGCCAAGAGGGTCACCATCATGCCCAAAGACTTCCAGCTGGCCCGCCGCATCCTCGGAGAGAGAACTTAGACTTTCTGCTGCACATTCACCAACCATAATGCTCCACACTGTGTGTCTATATATATATTTATAGTAATATGTACATATGTTTACTAGATGTTCTTGTTTTTTTTCTTGCCTTCTGATTATTGCTCTGAGTGTTGCTATCCCTGTGCTGTTGCAATCCTGGAATTTCCCCATTGTGGGACTAATAAAGGCTTATCTTATCTTATGCTGGATTTAACCAGTGAACTTTAAAGTACATTATTACAAACTCAATTCTAAACCTTCTCTTCTTTCCAGGACTATGAAAAGCAAATGGACTCTGATGTTTTTAATGTGGAAAATCAATAATGTGTGCGAAATGCATTAATCTGTGATTTCATATATATGCATGTTAAAAATGTTTAAATGAATGTTTATTCCTGCATGTTGATTTAGAAGCACTGCTTATAAGACACATTAAGGTTAGTTTAGTTATACATAAGTGTGTAAAAGCATATTCCAATGTATTTAAAATTGTGTCTATTCATGTGGACCGATGTCCAATTTCACCCAGTCTTCACCGAGCCCCAGCTTCTCCATCCTATGTCATTGGACTAAAGTTCGTCAAGCCCACCCACAAAGGACGCTCATTGGCTGAGATTCCGGTCAACCCGGAAGCCCGCGAAAGCTCAACAGAACTTATAAAAGGAGGAAACCCACCTGCTACTTTCTCTTTTCGGCTGTCTCTTTTCGCCTCCGTTCATCTCTTTCGACTGCTCTTTTGGACACACTATTTCATCTCTTTTAACATCGCTCTTGGGATGCTCTTTCGCCTCCGTTCGTCTCTCTTTTGTCCATTGTCTACACACAGCAAGAAAGAACTTTGGGAAGAACAAAGGACTGCCTAAACAAAGACTTCTCCCACGTGTTGCTTTTCCGAGCACAGAGCAGATAACCTTCCATCACCCTTATTGTCATTCAACCGTACAACCAATCATGTACAGCAGAACGAGATTGTGCTTTACCTGTCTACAGTGTAAATCACACACACCCCAAGTGCAGAATCAGAGGGCCGCTGCCATGCAAGGCGCCGCCACAGAGTTCCCTCCTCCATTCCATTTATTGCTGAGCACCAAGCTGGACGGCAGGAAGTTCCACTTTTATATGGTCTTTGGCATGACCCGGCTGGGATTTGAACCCCTGCCTCCCGGGTGTGGGGCGGATGCTCTACCGACTGAGCCACCACTCCGGTTAACTCGTAATTTGTTTATGTAACTTTGTATTTTAATGTTTTTTTTTCTTAAATGCCTAGGAATTCCTATTTCTTTGAGCTCAATTCTTAATCGGAGTTAAACTCCAATTTTTATTTATCTCTTTTTTCTTTGTTAAGCTTTCTGTAAAACCACTGTTTGTTTTAATTTTAATGTAAGTTTTAATCTTGACTTTATTCTTAGAATATTTTTCTTAACCAATCACACACCAGAAGCTATTATTTTTTATCTAAAGTCCGAAACTCTTTAATTTGAGATCGGATTAGATATTTAATTAATTATTACCGAAGGCCTCTGAGAAAACGCAGCTCCCCACATCACACGCAGCTGAGGAATCAGCACGCCTCTGCAGGATTTCAACCATTGAGATCAAACCTACGATCTCATACATCTCATCCAACGTCGAGAATATTTGCGGGACAAATATTCTGGGTTTTGCCCCTGAACAGCACATCAAAACTTCATGAGGACGACGAAAGAACGTTGACCCGATCAACGGGGAATCATCACCAAGAAGAATCACGTGAGCTGCAAACTTTAATTCATCTGCTGAATTAAACGTTTGACGTTCGGTAATAATTTGTATATCTAATTAGATGCAAATTAAGAAGCCATTAACATAACTCTTCTTTTCATTAAAATTCCGTTTTTATTTTCTTAAGATTAATCCAGGACTTTTCATATAATTAGTAAACTTTCTCCATAAATTTGCGTCGTTTCCATAATCTGTTAACTCAAACTGACAGAAATTCATTTCTCAGTTTAACCCTGGTTCCGAAAATATTGACATTGTTAATCATTTACAAGATTGATTTTATGATTAATGAAATTACTGCAATATCCGTTAACCTCTTGCGCTCCGTTGTACCGCGGACGGGCAAGTCTCTGTGTCCTAGAGCGCACAAGGGCGCACGAGAGCGCGCGCTCTCGGACGCATGATGGAGATCCTGATGGTGGTGATGTAGTTGGTGATGGCGTCCAAGCGCGCACTGAAAATAAAAGCTGCAGACACAGCCGCGAACAGATTAGTTCATCTGATTGACCTCTCATTTGACTTATAACAGCCTTGAATTGGGTTTCTGAAACCTTGAAGAACCAATGAATGAAAACCTAGCCAGAAGGACCCGCCTCCCAACGCTGTGACTGCAGTGAGCCAATTGAAGCAGAGAAGTTCGCGAGCTGTTTTTTTTAAGGCTGGGTGAAGACTGGCTGCTGCAGCGGATCCAAAAAGGACTCGCAGGAAGAACCCCACAGACCCAGCAGCATGGAGACCATCCACAAATGCAACCTGTGTGACAGGGAGTGCCATTCACGGTTCGGCCTGTTCGGCCACAGGCGGTGCTTTTTTTTTTGGTTCCAGCAGAGTGGATGTTATGATTTCTTCCATGGTCATAGACCGACGGAGGCTGAGTGACACACACGCCTTCGCCAGTCTTTTTTTAATTACTACTGTTATTTGTTTTGAAAAATCGTTCTCCAAAAATCGCAATCATGGAAGCACAAAACCGCAATAATGGAATTATGTTTTGATCGGGTCGTGAGACCAGAACCACGAGCAGACCAGCGTCGCGTTTGTCTGACAGTGAGGAAGAGAAGTTCGCCAGGACTCTGCTGCTGTGAAGAGGTAAGGTGTTATAAGCTAAATTATTCTTCATCCCTGACAATTGTAATCCAAAATGACTTTTGACCGATCGGTAAATTACAGCTGTGCCCGCGATAAATGGTTAATTTGCCGTGTCCGGACCGTGAACGCCCCCCCCCCAGCGGTTGCCACATAGCCATATGAGTCTCTTCCGTCATGTAGCGATGGCCAATGGCCGTCGTCTGTAGCGAGGGGGGGCGCACACACACACACACACAGCCCTGAGTGTGACCTTTCATTAGAGCCCAAAATGAAGCTTCTACATTGAATCATTCAAAAGTTACTGACGTTTTTCCAAACTGTGCCATTTGGCACAGTTCCAAAATGCCTGGGAAGTACCTGAGTATAAAGCTATGCAATATATTCATTTTTTGTGGTATTGTTACAAAATTTGGACCTCAGCTGGATAACACTTGGTTCTACATTTCTGTTGCATTTTCCAGCCCGGATCTGAAGCTGTGTGTTATTTGCAAGCATTTGTATCCAAAAAGACACCTAGGCCAAATTTATTTTCTTCAAGTTCACTATGTTTAGATGACTGTAACTCAGTGGCAGGAGCACTTAGAGAGATTATGACTGTTTTGCCAAAAAGTTCAAAGTGTTTTCTTTTAAATGAGACCAACCCCATGAAGATGCTGCAAAGGGTTGAAGAACAGCTGTTGATTTAATTTGGGCACGTTATTTTTTGGCGTTTTTAGGGAAATTGACCGGAGTGCAAGGGGTTAATCATTTCGTTTAATAAATATGTGAAAATGAGAGAAGTTGTTGAGAATTTATTTCATTCTGAATCTGTTTCAAGCCCAGGTGCGGCGGCATGGAATAAAGCGGCGTTGTTGGAGGTTTTAAGTAGAGTTTTATTATCATACCGCCGTCACGGGATCCCCTCTCCAGCCCAAGTGTGTGCAGGCTGGATGGGGATCCTCTAGCTCTCAGAGAAGGAGAGGAGAGGCGGACACGTGTGTGTCCTACAGCAGAGGTTGAGAGATAGAGGAGGTGTTACAGAACCTGTGCAGTATTTATACCCAACTCAAACAATACATCAAAGCAGTGTCACCGCGGTAGGTCTGATCAAAGGGACTGCAGAACAGGCATGAGATATTTGCATTTGTGAGACATACATCACAATAGGCAGATTTGCTAGACTCTGCTCTAGCTGCAGAACAAAGAGGTTAACAGGCACATCTACACATTGATCTGAGTCTCTAGGTCACAGTAAGGACAGGACGCCTGAACACAATGCATGAAAGGTAACATTATCACAGTAGTGTAGCGGAAAAAACCAGGAGTAGCGAGTTGTCTGTCCTTAGTCTGTTTGCGGGGGTTTTCCCAAACCGCCACACCAGGTATCGAATTCACGGAAAATTTTTTGAGACTGATTTATTAATTAATCTATCGAGTGATTAAACAGGTATAAAGTGAAATTAAAATTAAAATTGCTTCTTAAAGATAGAAGCTGGTGCCCCTACGAGTGTTAGACTTTTCTGGTGTATATGAAATTTGATCTCAGATTCCAATACATCAATATAAATTAAATAATTTATACCTGATCATATTTATTAATTCCATATATTTCTCTTACAGATGACTTGTAATTTCCTGCTATTAAATTCAGATAAGACTGAAGTCATTCTTGTTGGTCCAAAAAACCTTAGAATTTCCTTTCCAAATCAAACTTTCAGTTTGGATTCGGTTACTCTCTCTTAATAGCTCTGTGAAGAACCTTGGAATTATTTTTGATCAAGATGTGTCTTTCAATTCACATATTAAATTTGTTTCTAAGACTGCCTTCTATCATTTGCGTAATATTGCCAAGATTAGGAGCATCTTGTCTCAGACTGATGCTGAGAAACTGATCCACGCTTTTGTTAGCTCGAGATTAGATTATTGTAATTCTTTATTATCAGGCTGTCCTAAAACCTCTTTAAAAAGTCTTCAGCTGATCCAAAATGCTGCAGCAAGAGTTTTAACAGGTACTAGAAAGAGATCATATCTCTCCGGTTCTGGCCTCCCTTCATTGGCTTCCCATAGAGTTTAGAATTAAGTTTAAAATCCTTCTTCTTACTTACAAAGCTCTAAACAATCAGGCTCCTTTTTATTTAAAAGATCTGATACTACCGTATTATCCTAACAGAGCACTTCACTCCCAAAATGCAGGATTACTTGTAATACCTAGAATCTCCAAAAGTACAATGGGAGGTAGAGCCTTCAGTTATCAAGCTCCTCTCCTGTGGAACCAGCTGCCAATCTGGATTCGGGAGTCAGACTCGATCTCCGTTTTTAAGAATAGGGTTAAAACCTTCCTTTTTGATATAGCTTACAATTAGGGAGGGATCATGTGTTTCTGAACCCTCCCTTAGTTATGCTGCTAATAGGTTTAGTCAGCCGGGGGACCTCCAATAATGCACTGGGCCTCACTCCTTTCTTCACTCTCAATGAAATATTTTTTTTTTTTTGCTGGTCATTAACATCTGTTCGTTCTCTCCCATAGATTGAGTCCCCATCGTGCTGTTTGCTCTCTACATGTCTGTTCTTTTCATCTTCTCTGTCCCCTCACCCCCCAGCCAGTCACAGCAGATGACTGCCCCTACCTGAGCCTGGTTCTGCTGGAGGTTTCTTCCTGTTAAAAGGGAGTTTTTCCTCTCCACCGTCACCAAGTGCTGCTCACAGGGGATCGCCTGATTGCTGGGGTCTTTCTGCAACTGTGGGGGTTCTCCCTACAGTTGAAAGTGCTATGAGATGACTTGTTGTGAAATGGCACTATATAAATAAAGTTGAATTGAAATTGAATTAAGACCCACGTGAAGACGGAGCTGAGGAAGATCAAGGCGAGGAAGGCCTCGGGACCGGACGGCATCAGCGCAAAGCTCCTTAAGTCCTGTGCAGACCAACTGTGTGGAATTGTGGAGCACATCTTCAACCTGTGCCTGAAGCTGGGGAGGGTACCACAGTTGTGGAAAACATCTTGTGTAGTACCTGTAACAAAGACTTCCCACCCCAGAGACCTGAACAGCTACAGACCAGTGGTCCTGACATCTCACATGATGAAGACCCTAGAGAGACTGCTCCTCGCTCACCTCCGCCCCCTGGTGGGATCAGCAATGGATCCACTCCAGTTCGCCTACCAGCATGGCATTGGGGTGGAGGATGTAGTGATCTTCCTTCTTCACCATTCCCTGTCCCACCTGGAGAAGCCTGGGAACGCGGTGAGGATCATGTTCTTTGACTTCTCCAGTGCTTTCAACACCATCCAACCGATGATCCTGAGGGACAAGCTGCTGTGCGCAGGGGTGGACCAGCACCTGTCATCATGGATCCTGGACTACCTCACAAACTGGCCACAGTTTGTGAGAACCCGGGACTGTGTGTTTGACACAATCATCGGCAGCATGGGTACCCCCAGGGAACGGTTTTGGCTCCCTTCCTGTTCACCCTTTATATTGCGGACTTCTCACACAACACAACACACTGCCATCTACAGAAGTTCTCTGACGACTCTGCAATCATCGGCCTCATGTCCAACGGGGATGAAGCTGAGTACAAAGGACTCATCCAGAACTTTGTGGACTGGTGCCATCTTAACTGCCTCCAGATCAATGCGAGGAAAACTAAGGAGCTGGTGGTGGACTGCCGCAGGCAAGGACAACCCCTCACAGCACCAGTAAACATCCAGGGAACAGACATTGAGATGGTGACATCCTACAAGTACCTGGGTGTTCATCTGAACAATAAACTAGACTGGTCACACAATACTGACACACTCTACAAGAATGGACAGTGCAGGCTGTCCCTACTGAGGAGGCTCAGGTCTTTTGGTGTACAAGGGGTGCTCCTGAAGACATTCTACGATTCGGTGGTGGCATCAGCCATCACTTTTGGAGTGGTCTTCTGGGGCAGTGGCATCACAGCAGCCGATAGGAAGAGACTGAACAAACTGATCAAGAAAGCTAGCTCTGTCCTGGGGCAGCGCCTTGACCCAGTGGAGGAGATAGGAGAGAGAAGGATGGTGTCTAAGCTGTCATCTCTGCTGGAGTCTGAGTCCAACCCTATGCAGGACATACTGAACGCACTGAGGAGCTCATTTAGCAGTAGGCTACATCATCCTAGGTGCGCGACCAAGAGGTTTTGCAGGTCCTTCCTACCTACAGCTGTCAGACTTTACAATCTAAGGAGGGTTGCGCGCAGAGATAGTAAAAAGAAATGCAACAGACTTACACAAAATGGTCCCCTCCAGTATACATCTAGGACAATATCAATCGCTACGGAGGGTGACAATATGTATGGGTACATATTCATACTATGAGGGGTAACTAAATAGACTGTTATGCTGTTTATTCCATCTAGCTACAATGCTCTGTACTGTGTATATATATACTGTATATATATATATGTGTACATACAGTATGTATATTCACTGCTCTTATTTTCTTATATTCTAAATTATTGCTCTGAGTGTTGCTATCCCTCTGCTGTTGCAATTCTGGAATTTCCCTATTGTGGGACTAATTAAGGCTTATCTTGTCTCATTTTATCTTGTTTTGCTTATGGCGGACCCAGGAGCGAGTGGGGTCCGACTGACCTTGGCACACTTACCTTGTCCCCCCCTTGGCGTCTTTTGTGAGAGGTTTTTGGAGGCAGAAATGGTCCGGTAAGTTAGTCTCCTTGACCCTGGGTCAAGGATTGACATGAGTGTGGTTGCCTGAGAAGGCTGAGCATGCACGGCTTGGGGTTCAAGTGTGTCAGCTCACGAAGGGAACGGGGCATTCTCAAGTCCAAGAGTGATCAGCTCAGAGCTGTGAGTGTCTGAGCTAATAAGCCAGCTGAGAGGCATATTTTTGGGCACAACTACGGCATCAGCCATTGGGTTGTGCACCGTAAGGATGGTAGTTTGGGATCCAGTGCTTAAAAGTGGTGTACCTCTCAAGGTCAAGTCTAGACTGAGAGGTCGAGGGGCAGGTTGAAAGGAAACCTGAGAACGGCCGAGTTTTTGTTTGGTCTGGAAGTGTACTCGAACCGGAAGGTTTTTAGAGTTTGCAGGCACGGTGCAATGCTGTGAGCTTAACACTTGGCATGCTTTGAAAGTGGTTTGGCTTTGTTTCAGAGTTCTTGGATCTGAACTTGTGGCACAAACATGACAGTCTTGATTAGACTGGGGCTGCTGGTCAGGTGTAGTGACTGAGGCCGTGGTTGGGATGCCACTTTGGGCTTTGTGGCCCTCTTCAGGCGGAGGAGTCACTGCTGTTACGGCCAGGATGTCAGCCGTCTCGTCCTTGTCCAGGATTTCAGTGAGTAGGTGCCTGATACTGTCAATCCCATCTTGGCTGAAAGCAGAAGTTTCCTTCGTGTCCCCAGCTGTGAGATTTGATTTGACATATGCAGGTCTAGCCTCTGCTCCTGAGTGATCATGGTGGAATGATGGTGGAGACCCCCTACCATGGTGGTGTGTGTTCCGTGGTTGGGATCTCCCATCCCTGATCCTAGGTGCAGGGTTGTTGGACCTGTCTGGATGGACATTCCTTTGACGATAGTCGAATTTTGGCCAGGAAGGTCTTGAATGTGAATCAGAGAACCTAGTCTGGCAGTGACTTTGATAAGGTTGTCTGATGAAAGAGTTAGGATTTCCCTGGACATGGGATGTAGATGGTGGAGCTGGGCTAGGGGTCCCTTCCAATTCAAGAGATGGGAGAGCAGCATCCACAGCTAATGCTGTGGGAGTCTCCGTGTGGTTTGTTCTGTACCTGCTTTTCCTTCTGGAAAGCCAGAGAAGCAAGTTCACGCAAGTGCTGGATGGATTAAGTTCTTGGATTGCCCATCACTCCAAGATGGTAGCTGGTGCCGGGGTGAAGATTTTGAAGGAACAAGATTCTGAAGTTCAAATCTTCTTCCATGGCTGGATCATTTCTGGACGCAAAGTAGGCTTGAAGGAGCCTATGGTAATAAGTTTGTGGGGGCTCGGACTGCCCCACCTTTACAGCTAAGGCTGCAGTGAGCCCAGATTGCAGATGGTCATCCAAAAATTTGCATTCCAGCACTTCGTGGAGGAGAGTGCAATTACTTCGGGTGCCTGCTGGCTGTTGGTTGATAAACCGTGCTACTTCTCTTGATGACGTTGACCTAATCAGATAAATCCTGTCCTCAACTGTGGCTGAGGGAATCTCTGCAGATAGGAGTCAATGTCGCATAGGTAAGCTTGGGTATCATGTGTTTTGCCAGGAGTTGGTTTGAACCGTGTGATGTTGCGTGCTAACCTATCGAGGTCATAATATGATGGAGCACATGGTGCCTGTCGTTCGTAGGAATGGGTTGACTTGTAGTGGTCTGGTTGGCAACTCGGGGGAGCGAGTGACAGTGAGTCTTTCACCTCCCGTTGTGGGGTCACCAGTCCCTTGGCAGGTCGTGGTGCCACTTGTGCCCCCCCCCCACCCCCTAATGGAGGTTAAGCAGTCCTGCATTTCTTGAAGCTGTTGCTATTTGACTTCAAGATGTTTGTGGCACTCAGTGACTTCCTTGTTTAGTTCAAGCAGACTTTGGAGCGCCTCCTGCAGGTGCTGCTTGGTGTGATGATACTAACCTTTAAGGTCATCCAATTGACCTTTGGCTCCCCACAATTTCTGCTGGCAGTCTTCAAGTTCTTTTTTTAGCTCGTCTTTTCTTGTCGGAGCACAACGTGGAAGGTTTTTAGCTCTTTAAAATCCGCGGATGCTTCAGCAGCTTGTGCACTAGCCTCTTTTAAGTCACCTAGTGCATTGTCACGTTCGCTACAGGTAACTTCATGTTATGCACGTATATAGGCCAGCTGGGTAGTTGGACTTGCTTTTGTAAAGAGGCAATTAGACATTTATGGTGGGTAGACTGATAGCAGGTCTTATGCTAAATTTAGTCTGGATGCTAATGCCAGTGCAGAACTCGTTATGGTCTCTGGAATAATTTTGTCCTTCCAGAGCTTGTTTTGGACCTGGTCCATAAATGCAGGTACTAGTTTTTCTGCCAGCTCCTTTACTGATCCCTGGTAATCCACTTCAGTGAATTCAAAGGACTTGACTGGGAAGGAGTCATTCATTGTGAGGTTGCTCCACTGACCGCTTAGGAACTGTTTTATTCACTTCGGTACAGCCTATTTGTTAGGAGACTAACCTCTACTGTTAGTACTGGTTTAAACACTGAGGAAGTTATTCCTGTAATCTGAAAGGGTTCTTAAAGCTATGTATTAAACTGGGTTTTAATAATAATAACTAGCTTTGTAGTTTAGTTAAGTATCAAGGCTGAACCATGACCTTGGTTATCACACTGAAGAAGACAGGAGTAGCAACAGAAACAAAACCCTAAAGATTTTATTTATCTGGTTAAGTTACTTTTAGGCTGGATTACTTTAGCAGTTAGCTTAGTTTGTTGAATTTCAGGTTTTTGAAAATTTAGGAGAAATCAATAGTGTTTGTACACTGTGGTGTATACCTAAACTAAAGATTTCTAAAGGTGAACACAGGGGTGACTTGTCTAATAAAGATTTTGGAAGGTAAACACAAGACTGGTGTGTTTGATTGCTGTCTATAAATTTCTTATTTATAGGGCATTAAGTTTGTTTACCTGTGATTGTTAGTCTTAAATCCTGGAAGGAAGTAGACAACTAGTTAACTCGTTTCTGTGGGATGAAACAGGAAACAAAGGGAAAGGCAAAGTATAATTTTACACTGAGTGGTTTTAGCGTTGATTATATTTTTGCTCTAAATTTGGGTTAGCGAGGGAACAAAAATGGAAGAACCAAAATAAATTCACACTAAGAAGGGTGTTTAGTGTTATTTCAATGTTTTTTCGTTTTTTTTTACGTTTTGAAAGAGCACCTGGAAATGCAAGAAAGCAAAATGGTTTACACTGAGTTTTAGTGTTGATTATCTTTGCTTTAAAGGAGGTTGGGAGGAGCTAACCTTTCAGGAGGGGACGCAGGTTATTAAGTACCAAGAATTTTTTGCTGAATAAATAGTGGTGCTTTTTTTTCAAATCAATCAGTCAATCAATCTTTATTTCGGATAGATTAAAAGTACAGGTTAAAAGAAACTGAATAATATAACAAAGGGGGAAAGAAAATCCAACAAGGTCAAATTAGACAATAACTCCTCTGATTATACAGTTCAACATAAGTTATCCGAAATGGGTGATGGCTGAAGCCGCAGCTTGTATTGCCCACCCATATTCCATCCAAGAATTCAAAAGAAAAACCAAACAAGAGCGATTACAATTCAGAACAAAGCTAAGACAAAATGTGACAAACCCCCCCCCCCCCAAAAAAAAAACTAAGCAACAGCACAACACAGGCTGGATATGTCAATCCTTATGTGATTTTACATGTCATCTTGTATATATGTTTGGAGTATTTCTTCCTTTAGTTTTTGTTTAAATTGTCCAAGCGTTGTACATGATTTTAATTCAGGTCCAAAATCGTTCCATAATCTGACTCCTTGCACTGAAACACAGTGTTGCTTGGTGGTAGTTCTCACTGAAGGTTTTTGAAATATACATGTTCCTCTGAAATGATATTGTTTCTCCCTTATTTGGAACAACTTTTGGATATTTGGGAGCAGTGATAGATTCTTCACTTTAAACATTATTACTGCAGTTTTAAAGTCAACCAGATCTTTCAACTTGAGAGCTTTTAATTTAAGAAAAAGTGGGTTTGTTGGTTCCCTGTAAGCTGCTTTGTTTATTATTCTAATAGCTCTCTTTTGAAGCATAAAGACTGGATATATGTTTGTTTTATATGTATTTCCCCATACTTCAGTACAATATGTCATGTATGGGAGTATTAATGAATGATACAAGGTATATAGTGTGGGTTGATTCAGCAAATATTTTGCTCTGTGTAGTATTGCAATTGATTTGGATATTTTACCTTTAATATAATTAATGTGACTTCCAACACAGTTTATTATCAATTATTACTCCAAGAAATTTAGTTTCAGATACCCTTTCAATCTTTACACCATTTACACTGAGTTTAGATACTAAGTTGTTGTGATGGTTGTTAAAAACTATAAATTTTGTCTTACTTAAATTGAGCGTTAATTTGTTTGAATCAAACCACAGTTTAAGCTTTCCTAATTCCTTTCCGAGTGTATCCAGAAGTTGTTCCAAATTGCTTCCACTGCATAATGAATTAGTGTCATCGGCAAGCAATATTAAATCCATTTTTTCTGAAACTTTACATATATCATTTATATACATATTGAATAACAATGGCGCCAAAACTGAACCCTGTGGGACTCTCAAATCTTTAAGTTGAGATTGATTGCCTGTTGGAAAAAAGGAAGCTATAATGCTGATAGCAACGAGAGCTTTAAGGATTCGAACACACAAGGCTGAAGGTTGACATTTAAACTGTCATAAATCCCCGTGCGCCATTACACGGTGCATGAGGGAGGAAATGAGAAACCCAAAAGCGAGAGTACATTGTGCACTTTTATTAATGAACCCAGTGAAAATAACAAGTCCAGTAATGTCCACATATACAGAGAATTGCAATGATGCACAAAATGGCCACCAGACATACAGGGCGCCACCCGGATGCTCTAAAGCCAGGCAACGGGAAAGCCTAGCGCCGGAGAGTAGCTGTCAGCACGGAGAGAAAGGCAATTGACTTACCGAACTAGAGTGATCCGGGGCTTTCCGTGCAGTCTGGCAGATGAGAGGAAACAAGCTTGGTCAGCTGCTAACACCCAGGAATGAACGTTCGTAAATGTCAGGCTGAATGTGTGAAGGAAGTAATCCAACATCCGTGGAGAGCTAGCTGCCACAAATGAGGGTGAATGCTGCGGCGATCTCTTCCTCCTAACTCCTCACTTAAACAATAATAAACTTAACGAGGAAAGAGATCGCCGGTGTGGAAAAGCGTGGGCTGGACAAATGAACCACAGGTGTGCATGAGTGAGTGTCTGCACATGTGAATGAGAATGAATGGAGTGTGTGTGTGCGCGTGTGTATGTGTGTGGGAACACCCATTAACAGAGCACAGCTGATGGCACTGACAGGAGAAGGGGGCATGCCCAAGCTGACAGGAAGCAAAGGCCAAAAGCTCCCTGACACGCCAGATAGAAAACAGGGCAATTAAATAATAAGTCATAACTGTGTTTGGAACAGCCAAACCCAGATTCATGACATAAACAAGGATGAATGCACTTTTCTTTGAGGTAAAAGGCACAAAAGGTGTTTCAACATTTGGAAAAGGCAAGGTGTGTGTTGGTCTAACCTTAAGCCGATCTGGTTGTCTATGTTAACTGTGGCATGAAGTTTATATAAGCTTTTAAATGTTGTTTATTCTTAATTAAGTGATTTGTTTTGAAACCACTTTTACAATAAGCCATTAACAATTTAATTCATGCAATGAAAAGCGAATGCTTTGTAAAGGGGGTGCAGTTAGGATAGACAACCACCAGAGGGAGGCAAAGTACAAGAAGAAAAGAGAGACGGCACCTCTATGTGGCTAGCAATGCTAAGCTAGTTATGCTAAGCAAGTTAGTGAGCTAGCTTTTAATCGAGCGATCGGTGCTGGAGTAAAACAGTATTTAAAATTTCACCAGAAGAGTTGGACAATGTCTTTATATAAACGGTGCTTCAGCTGTAACAAAATTAGTAGCTTTTCAGCATAAACTCAGTTGTGGGTAAGTTAGATTAGATTATTTGTTTATTTGACAGGGACAGTGCAATAAACATAGACAATTAATCAAATCAATCAATCAATCAATCTGATGTGTTGCACAAAGAGTGTATAGCTATTAGCTAATTTGCAACTCTTGTCCCTGGATGGGCTTTAGAAAAGAGTAACAAGTAAAAAGAAAAAAAGGAAAGAAAGAAAAAATGAAAACAGAATAAATAATAACCACATTCATCAATGCAAAAAAGATTATAAATACATTATAAATACACAATTATAAATATTATAAATATTATAAATACACAATATAACAACCTGACTCACATTTGCCTATTTCAGGCCTTCCTCCCTTCGTCACTCACTATAAACAAACACATTCATTCCTTCCCTTCATTCACTCTCACCCTGCAGACAATCATTTCATACATGGGTACATTCTTGTTTATTTTTCAGCCAGTTTTTAACCTTTTTAGTGAATGTTTTAAAGTCCGTTATTATTTTAATTCCATTTGGCATTGTGTTCCAGATGTGACTGCCCTTTATAGAGAAAGCTGTTTGTCCAAATGTGGTTCTGCGGTGGAATATTTTACAGTTATTGTTAACAGAACTCCTGGTGGCTCTGCTGCTGTCCTGTCTTTGGATGAAACCAGCAAGTGGCTCAGGCGCTGATTTATGGAAACATTTGAAAATTAATTTCAGAAAACAGAGGTCAATGAAACTCTCAAAACTCAATAGATTGTATTTTTTTTTAAAATATAACAGTGATGCCACCTAATGGGCTTTTTATCCAAGATTTTTAGGGTTTGATTATATAATGAACCTATATGTCTTATTGTGGAAGGGGCTGCTTGAGCCCAGACTGTCTAAACAGTATAATATATGAGAAAAAAAACCCATAGAATGCATATACAGTACAGCTGCTTCGTATGGTATGTAATATCTAATTAATTTAAAGCAGTTCAGATTTTTTTTTACTGTTTTTGAAATTTTCTTTATATGAAGATTAAATTTGAATTGGGGATCTAGTACAATCAGAATCAGAATCAGAATCAGAATCAGGTTTATTGCCATTGTTCATGTGATACACAAACTAGGAATTTGTCTCGGTGCCATGCTGCAACATTAAAAACATAATGAGAAAAAGGGATAAACTAAAAAACTAAAGGACTAGAAACGTGCAATAAGTGTAGAAAAATAAGTAATAATAAGTAATAATAATAATAATACTAGTAATAATGAGTAGTACTAGTCAAGGCAGTTTAAAAAATTAGCATGTAGCAGATAATCTTTTTTTTTTTTTTTTTTTTTTTTCTCTCGGCGCCACACGAGTCGGCTGCCTTTTGCAACAGCGGCTCGATTCCGAGTCTTTTTCCCTTCCTCTCTCTTTTGATCCGTCTTTTTTTTTCACCCCACTTATATCACGGACACACAGATCGTCCTAAATGTCTCCTGAGCCGGTGGACGGAGCCACTGTCTATAGCAGGATACGATACAGCAGAGAACAGCTGCTAGCATTCAACCGCCACCCGGTCCCATTGGAAAAACTCGACATACCGAGAGAACTGAGGCGAAAACGCCGCGGCTGCCGGGCTGGAGTAAGGCGGAGGACAAAAAATATAAGGTACAGACCCTCCCTTCCATCTGTTGTCATGGGAAATGTACGGTCGATACTGGGAAAGTTAGATGAGCTAGCGGCTATCTCCCGTTATGATAGCACATACCGGGAGTGCTCTCTCCTTTTGTTTACTGAGACGTGGCTAACTGAACTAGCAGCAGATGCTAACATTGAGCTGGAGGGTTTTCACATGATACGAGCTGACCGAACACCAGACAGTGGCAAGGCTAGGGGCGGTGGAGTGATAATGTATGTTAACAACAACTGGTGCAGACCGGGACATATCACTGTTAAACAACGACACTGCAGCAAAGACATTGAGTTGCTAGCTGTTAGCATGAGGCCTACATATCTCCCGAGAGAACACTCACACGTGATCTGCATTGTTGTTTATGCAAATCCGACGGCGAACGCTGGGACAGCACGTGACGTCATCCATTCAGTAACCAGCAGGCTGCAGACAGAACACCCAGATGCTCTTCTCCTCATCTCAGGCGATTTCAACCATGTTTCACTGTCTCCCATTCTACCCACGTTCACCCAGTATGTCACATGCCACACTAGAGACAATAAAACACTGGATTTATTCTACGCAAACACTAAGGAGGCGTACACCTCATCACAACTCCCCCCACTCGGGAGATCGGATCACAACTTGGTTCATCTCCGGCCGGTGTACAAACCCCTAGTGCACAGACAACCTCCGGCCATGCACACTGTGGAGTTATGGTCTGAGGAGACAATGGACACCCTAAAGGGCTGTTTTGAAGCCACCGCCTGGAAGCAGCTCTGCGATCCACATGGTGAGGACATCGATGGCCTCATTCACACCTTCACGGGCTACCTCAGCTTCTGTGTGGACAAATCCGTTCCCACCAAGACCATACGGCGTCACTCAAACAACAAACCCTGGATCAACCCTGAGATAAAAACACTTCTGAGAGAGAAGAAGAGGATCTTCAGGTCAGGGAACAGGGAGATGCTGAAGTCCGTACAGAGGGAGCTGAGGAGAAAGATCAAAGAAGGCAAGGACAGCTTCAGGAAGAAGATGGAGGACAAGCTGCAACAGAGCGACATCAGCGGGGTCTGGAGAAACCTCAAAACCATCTCGGGGCTCCAGAATACCTCCCCCCAGGCCACAGGGGGCAGGGAGTGGGCGAACAACCTGAATCTGTTTTTCAATAGATTTGACCAACCGCCCTCCCCCCTGACTGCACAACAACCACTGCTGCCTCTAAAGAAATCAAGTCCTGCTGCCCACTCCCCACTCCACCAACACCCCCCCACTCCCAACACACAGCCCCCCATCCTGACCCTGACCAGGACCCAGGTGAGGACGGAGCTGAGGAAGATCAAGGCGAGGAAGGCGCCGGGACCGGACGGCATCAGCGCAAAGCTCCTCAAGTCCTGTGCAGACCAGCTGTGTGGGATTGTGACGTATATCTTCAACATGAGCCTGAAACTGGGGAGGGTACCACAGCTGTGGAAAACATCTTGTGTGGTACCTGTACCAAAAACTTCCCACCCCAAAGACCTGAACAGCTACAGACCGGTGGCCTTGACGTCCCACTTGATGAAGACCCTGGAGAGACTGCTCCTTGCTCACCTCCGCCCCCTGGTGGAACCAGCGATGGATCCACTCCAGTTCGCCTACCAGCATGGCATTGGGGTGGAGGATGCGGTGATCTTCCTCCTTCACCGTTCTCTGTCCCACCTGGAGAAGCCCGGGAATATGGTGAGGATCATGTTCTTTGACTTCTCCAGTGCTTTCAACACCATCCAACCGATGATCCTGAAGGACAAGCTGCTGCGCGCAGGGGTGGACCAGCACCTGTCATCATGGATCCTGGACTACCTCACGAACCGGCCTCAGTTTGTGAGAACCCGGGACTGTGTGTCCGACACGATCATCAGTAGCACGGGGGCCCCCCAGGGAACGGTGCTGGCTCCCTTCCTGTTCACTCTTTATACTGCGGACTTCTCACACAACACAACACACTGCCATCTACAGAAGTTCTCTGATGACTCTGCGATCGTTGGCCTCATCTCCAATGGAGATGAAGCTGAGTACAGAGGGCTTATCCAGGACTTCGTGGACTGGTGCCATCGGAACTGCCTCCAGATCAACGCGAGGAAAACTAAGGAGCTGGTGGTGGACTGCCGCAGGCATGGGCAGCCCCTCACAGTACCAGTAAATATACAGGGAACAGACATCGAGATGGTGACATCCTATAAGTACCTGGGTATTCATCTGAACAATAAACTAGACTGGTCACACAATACTGATGCACTCTACAAGAAGGGACAGCGCAGGCTGTTCCTGCTGAGGAGACTCAGGTCTTTTGGTGTACAAGGGGCGCTGCTGAAGTCATTCTATGACACGGTGGTGGCATCAGCCATCACTTTTGGAGTGGTCTGCTGGGGCAGTGGCATTACTGCAGCCGATAGGAAGAGACTGAACAAACTGATTAAGAAAGCTAGCTCTGTCCTGAGGCAGCGCCTTGATCCGATGGAGGAGATAGGAGAGAGAAGGACGGTGGCTAAACTGTCATCTCTGCTGGAGTCCGAGTTCCACCCTATGCAGGACATACTGAATGCACTGAGGAGCTCATTTAGCAGCAGACTACATCATCCCAGGTGCACAACCGAGAGGTTTCGTAGGTCCTTCCTACCAACGGCTGTCAGACTGTACAACCTAAGCAGGGCTGCTCGCAGAGATAGCAAAAAGACGTAACAAACTAATAGTTTTTTGAATGCAAAAGATGCAATAGACTTACACAATGGTCCCCTCCGGCATACAACTAGGAACATACCGGTCGCTATGGAGGGTGAGAATATGTATGGGCACATAATCATACCATGTAGGATAACTAAGTAGACGGTTATGCTGTTTCATTCCATCTAGCAACAATGCTCTGCACTGTGTGTGTTTATATATTTGCATATTTATTCCATCTAGCTACAATGCTCAGCACTGGGTGTGTTTATATATTTATATATCTACATATTATTCCATCTAGCTACATTGCTCCGCACTGTGTGTGTTTATATACTTGCATATTTATTCCACCTAGCTGCAATGCTCCGTACTGTGGGTGTTTATATATTTACATATTTATTCCATCTAGCTACAATGCTCTGCACTGTGTGTTCATATATTCATATATTTATTCCATCCAGCTACAATGCTCTGCACTGTGTGTCTGTGTGTGTGTGTATATATATATATTTTATAGTAATACGTACATATGTTTATTAGCTGCTCTTGCTTGCTTGTTTTTTTTCTTGCCTTCTGATTGTTGCTCTGAGTGTTGCTATCCCTGTGCTGTTGCAATCCTGGAATTTCCCCGTTGTGGGACTAATAAAGGCTTATCTTATCTTATCTTATCTTATAATGTGAAGTACCACATAGTGCAGTCAATAATGCAACAGAAAAACAGTGATGAATGACATGAGTCTGGTTGAGCTGCTGTACATAGTGCACGAGAGTCAAAAGTCACTTAGTGTTCAGCAGTCTGATGGCAGAGGGGAAAAAGCTGTTCATGTGCCGAGAGGTTTTAGTCCGAATGGACCGAAGCCTTCTACCTGAGGGGAGGGGGGCAAACAGCACGTGACCAGGATGTGAAGGATCGGCTATGATCCGGCCAGCATGCCTCCGGGTCCTGGAGATGTACAGGTCCTGGAGAGATGGGAGCTTGCAGCCTATCATCTTCTCAGCAGTGCGCACGACGCGCTGCAGCCTTAGTCTGTCCCTGGCAGTGGCTCCTGCGTACCACACAGTTATGGAGGAGGTGAGGATGGACTCGATGATGGCCGTGTAGAACTGCACTATGCACAATTGCACAATGCCAAGGTATTTGAATTCTGTAACTAAACTGATGTCTTGATCATGTATATTAACTTTAAAACATTGCAGGTTACATTTTTTGATTGAAAAGCACATTGAAACTGTTTTCTGAAGGTTCAGCAATAGATGGTTCTGGAAGAGCCACTTGGTTAGCAGAAGTTCTTTTATTCCCGGACTAATGAGAGAGTTATCTCAAGATGGCGACCGGGATGGTCACACTTTTTCAGTGCTGAGACAAAGTCACTGATTTTGCCATTAAAAGTGGCTGGCCTGCAGCGATCGGCGCTCGTGGCGAACACGCACGGGCTGAATTGCCACCTCCGTTGGATTGCCCTTTAATCGCCTTTCTCCAGCGACTTCCTGCGCCTTCCTGAAGCGATTGCTCAGCTAACACTAGTTAGCTTAATGCTACCTGAAGCGATTGCTAAGCTAACACTAGTTAGCTTAATGCTGGCGCCAGTCTCTAAATAACTACCTACAGCGATCGGATATACCTCCGGTGGATTACCCCTTTGATCGCTTTTATCCGGCCACTGTGAGTAAACTGACCAGCGATTCCAGCGCTTCCTTGTGATTCACTGATGTGCCCTACCTGAAGCGATAGCTAAGCTAACGCTAGTTAGCTTAATGCTGGCGCCAGCCATTCCACCTAACACCAGCCTGAATCAAAGCCCAGCTGCGAGGCCCAGCGGGGATACTACCAGGCAGGCAGCTATTTGTTTGACGGGGCTCAGCAGAGATTTCACCCAGGCAGACGGAGGTAGGCGGCGGTGCCCAGCGGAGGACTTACCGTGACTGCAGCGGCGGTGTGCGACGAGACTACCCGAAGCGATTGCTAAGCTAACGCTAGTTAGCTTAATGCTGGCGCCAGTCATTCCACCTTACACCAGCCTGAATCGAAGCCCAGCTGCGAGGCCCAGCGGAGATACTACCAGGCAAGCGGCTATTTGTTGACGGGGCTCAGCAGAGATTTCACCCAGGCAGACGATGGTAGGTGGCGGTGCCTAGCGGAGGATTTACCGTGACCTCAGCGGAGCTCGGTGGCAGCGGCGGTGTGTGACGAGACTCGGTTGGAGGAGCGGGACGGGAGACCAGTTACGGCGACTATGAGCAACGAGACCAGCAACGGAAGGGGCTAGTTGGCTAGCTGAGGCCCAGCTGGATTCGAGGACGATCGGATCAGATTCTGGCGATATAAGAAGAATTTATTTTACTATCCACAGATTTTCCTTTTCCTTCTTTCCAAGAAGGACTGAAGATGGCTGCCACCGGATTAAAAAGTGGGCTGATGGGCACCACTAATAAGCCTTCTCTACTTCTCTACTTCCTCTTCGTTTTGTCTTTGTGTGTCTGGACCTGCAACAAGAAGGATTTTCCGACAAACTCAACCAAAGGTGAAGTTAAAAAGTTTTATCTGTATGGATTTGGGCTTGGACATCTCACCCTACACTCTATGTGGTCTTTAAAAGCCCTGAGCAAAAACTTCCAAATTAAGGCAAACATGGCTGTTAAGCAAAAATCACAATATGGCAGAGGATATACAATTAAAGTTCTGTTAGTTCTGCTACTTCTGGCAGGAGATATTCACCTTAACCCTGGACCTGCCACTATTAAACAGCAGACCACTGGGTTAGCACAAAACCGAGCTGTACAAAAGCAAAAACAACATTTATTTTTCCAAACTGTTAATCATGCACGAGTTCTTTGGGACACCAAGGCTAAACCAAAGGGGATCCTCGGCGGTCATTTAAACATACGGAGCATAATCCCCAAAAGAGATGAGATTTCGGTGTTGCTGTTGGACTCAAATCTGGACTACCTTTGTCTCTCAGAAAGCTGGCTACACAGTAACATAGACACTAATATGATCGATATTGTGGGCTACCAGTGTTTTAGAAAAGACAGGCAGGTAGGGAGGGGAGGAGGTGTTTTAATTTACATCAAAGAGAAATATAAATGTCAACTGGTTGATTTGAATACTTCACTTGAATGTTTAGCTGTTAATGTATGTCTCTCTCCGGTAATGAATTTCAACATTGCAGTAGTGTACAACCCACCTTCACACAACTCTTCCTTTTATAATGAATTAAGTGATCTGGTTAAACAACTTGAGAAGAACAGAGAAACAATAATTCATGGTGACTTTAATATCAACTGGTCTGATAAAAAAGACAAACAAAAACTGAAAAGCCTCATGACTAAATTTAATTACCAGCAAATCATCAAAGGACCCACCAGGATAACCAAACAATCCAGAACACTTATTGACATGGTATTTACTAATAAACCAGAACGAATAACCAGAACCTATAATCTTGTAACTGGTCTCTCAGATCATAACATGGTTCTTGCTGTCAGGAAACTTACTAAAAAGCGACTACAGTATTTTGGGGGAGTCGATATTGACAAATCAAATTTTATTATCCCCAAATCAAAAAATGAGGAGTTTGAACATTACTTAGAGAATCAAAATTGGGAGCAGCTCATGGCAACATGTGAAGTAGATGATTGTTGTAATTTTATAACTGCAACAATCACAAAGTCTATAGAAAAATTTTCAAAGCAAATTAAAAGTAGACAACAGAAGATTAGCCTACCATGGTTAAATAATGAAATAAGAAAACTTATGAAGAGGCGAGACTATGCATTGAAAACATCACTAACCTCCAAACTACAAAATGATCACCTTGTGTACAAAAGTTTAAGAAATAAAGTGGTACATGAGCTGCGAAAATCAAAAATATCTTATTACAATAAACTGATAGATCATGCAAAGGGTAACAACAGTTCCCTATGGAGGCATTTAAATAACTTAACTAATAAAAAAAACGATCAGAAGGGGGTAAAGGAACTTAGAATCAATGGCAAGACCGTCAGTGACAAGGCTACTTTGGCAAATGAATTTAATTCACACTTTGTGGACTCTGTGGAAGACTTAACAAAAATTTTTGTGCTGCCAAATGTGCTCAACAACACAAATTCCATACTTCCAACAGATACTTTTCACATCGATGAGGTAAATGAGAAGTTAATTGCTGGTATTGTTAAAACACTGTCAAACTCAAAAACTAGTGATATCTACAATATGAGCACCTCCTTTCTCAAAATGCACAGCAAAATATTAATCAAACCACTGACTCATCTCATTAATCTCTCCATTAGGTCTAGTACATTTCCATCTGGCTGGAAAAAAGCTGTCGTCATACCAGTTCATAAATCAGGCAGTAAAGACGATATATGCAATTACCGCCCAATCTCTATCTTACCAGTCCTATCTAAGGTTCTTGAAAAAGTTGTAGCTACACAGCTGATAGACTACTTACAAGACAGTCAACTTCTTCATCCACATCAATTTGGTTTTAGATCAGGATACTCAACAGAAACAGCAAATTGTTGCCTTATTGAAAACGTCAAACAGTCCTTGGACAGGGGTAATGTGGTAGGAGCTGTTTTTCTAGATCTCAAAAAGGCTTTCGATACTGTAAACCACAGTTTGCTTTTATCCAAAATGGTATCTTTTAACTTCTCCCCAAATACATTAGAATGGTTTGCATCTTATCTCCAGAATAGAGAACAGTGTGTAAAAGTGCACCAGGATAAATCCTCATTTTTAAACAACCGCATGGGTATCCCACAAGGGTCCATTCTTGGTCCTTTACTTTTCAGCATTTTTATTAATGACTTGCCGTTACACTGCTCAGCTGCAACATGCCAACTTTATGCAGATGATGCAGTTATTTACACAGCTGCCAAGACTCCAGCACAGGCTGCAGATACACTGTCTACAAGTATGGTTGATGTCCAAGAGTGGCTCCTCCAGAACCATCTATTGCTGAACCTTCAGAAAACAGTCTCAATGTGCTTTTCAATCAAAAAATGTAACCTGCAACATTTTAAAGTTAATATACATGATCATGACATCAGTTTAGCTACAGAATTCAAATACCTTGGCATTGTACTAGATCCTCAACTCAAATTTAATCTTCATATAAAGAAAATTTCAAAAACAGTAAAAAAAAATCTGAACTGCTTTAAATTAATTAGATATTACATACCTTACGAAGCAGCTGCACTGTATATGCATTCTATGGTTTTTTCTCATATATCATACTGTTTGACAGTCTGGGCTCAAGCAGCCCCTTCCACAATAAGACATATAGGTTCATTATATAATCAAACCCTAAAAATCTTGGACAAAAAGCCCATTAGGTGGCATCACTGTAATGTTTTAAAAAAATACAACCTATTGAGTTTTGAGAGCTTCATTGACCTCTGTCTTCTGAAATTAACGTTCAAATGTTTCCATAAATCAGCACCCGAGCCACTTGCTGGTTTCGTCCAAAGACAGGACAGCAGCAGAGCCACCAGGAGTTCTGTTAACAATAACTGTAAAATATTCCACCGCAGAACCACATTTGGACAAACAGCTTTCTCTATAAAGGGCAGTCACATCTGGAACACAATGCCAAATGAAATTAAAATAATAACGGACTTTAAAACATTCACTAAAAATGTTAAAAACTGGCTGAAAAATAAACAAGAATGTACTCATGTATGAATTATTTGTCTGCAAAGTGAGAGTGAATGAAGGGAAGGAATAAATGTGTTTGTTTATAGTGAGTGACGGAGGGAGGAAGGCCTGAAATAGGCAAATGTGAGTTATGTTATATGTGTTAAATGTGAGTCAGGCTGTTATATTTGTGTATTTATAATATTTATGTTAAAGGTGAGTCAGGCTGTTATATTTGTGTATTTATAATATTTATAATATTTATAATTGTGTATTTATAATTTTTCTGCATTGATGTATGTGGTTATTGTGTATATTTTTATCTTGATTCTTTTTTCTAAAGCCCATCCAGGGACAAGAGTTGCAAATTAGCTAATAGCTATACACTCTATGTGCAACACATCAGATTGATTGTCTTTGATTAATTGTCTATGTTTATTGCACTGTCCCTGTCAAATAAACTAATCTACTACTACTAATAGAGGCTAAGCTAAGCTAAGCGGGTTAAGCTTCATTGGTTTACCGCGACCAAAGGTCCCACTTAGCAAGAACACATCTGGAACATGCAGATAAGATAAGATAAGCCTTTATTAGTCCCACAATGGGGAAATTCCAGGATTGCAACAGCACAGGGATAGCAACACTCAGAGCAACAATCAGAAGATGAGAGAAAAACAAGAGCAGCGAGTATACATATGTACATATAAATATAAATATATATATATAGACACACAGTGCGGAGCATTGTAGCTAGATGGAATGAAACAGCATAACCGTCTACTTAGTTATCCTACATGGTATGATTATGTACCCATACATATTCTCACCCTCCATAGCGACCGGTATTTTCCTAGTTGTATACCGGAGAGGACCATTGTGTAAGTCTATTGCGTCTTTTGCATTCAATACTATTAGGTTGTCACGTCTTTTTGCGATCTCTGCGAGCAGCCCTGCTTAGGTTGTACAGTCTGACAGCCGTAGGCAGGAAGGACCTGCAAAACCTCTCGGTTGTGCACCTAGGATGATGTAGTCTGCTGCTAAATGAGCTCCTCAGTGCATTCAGAATGGGGTGGGACTCGGACTCCAGCAGAGATGACAGTTTAGCCACCATCCTTCTCTCTCCCATCTCCTCCACTGGGTCAAGGCGCTGCTCCAGGACAGAGCTAGCTTTCTTGATCAGTTTGTTCAGTCTCTTCCTATCAGCTGCTGTAATGCCACTGCCCCAGCAGACCACTCCAAAAGTGATGGCTGATGCCACCACCGTGTCATAGAATGACTTCAGCAGCGCCCCTTGTACACCAAAAGACCTGAGTCTCCTCAGTAGGAACAGCCTGCGCTGTCCCTTCTTGTAGAGTGCGTCGGTATTGTGACCAGCCTAGTTTATTGTTCAGATGAACACCCAGGTACTTGTAGGATGTCACCATCTCGATGTCTGTTCCCTGTATATTTACTGGTGCTGTGAGGGGTTGTCCTTGCTTGCAGCAGTCCACCACCAGCTCCTTAGTTTTCCTCGCGTTGATTTGGAGGCAGTTCCGATGGCACCAGTCCATGAAGTCCTGGATAAGCCCTCTGTACTCAGCTTCATCTCTGTTGGACATGAGGCCAACGATCGCAGAGTTGTCAGAGAACTTCTGTAGATGGCAGTGTGTTGTGTTGTGTGAGAAGTCTGCAGTATAAAGGGTGAACAGGAAGGGAGCCAAAATCGTTCCCTGGGGGGCCCACGTGCTACCGATGATCGTGTCGGACACACAGTCCCGGGTTCTCACAAACTGTGGCCGGTTTGTGAGGTAGTCCAGGATCCATGATGACAGGTGCTGGTTCACCCCTGCGCACAGCAGCTTGTCCTTCAGGATGGTTGGATGGTGTTGAAAGCACTGGAGAAGTCAAAGAACATGATCCTTACTGCATTCCCGGGCTTCTCCAGGTGGGACAGAAAACAGTGAAGGAGGAAGATCACTGTATCCTCCACCCCAATGCCATGCTGGTAGGCGAACTGGAGTGGATCCATCGCTGGTCCCACCAGGGGGCGGAGGTGAGCAAGGAGCAGTCTCTCCAGGGTCTTCATCAAGTGGGACGTCAGGGCCACTGGTCTGTAGCTGTTCAGATCTTTGGGGTGGGAAGTCTTTGGTACAGGTACCACACAAGATGTTATCCACAACTGTGGTACCCTCCCCAGCTTCAGGCTCAGGTTGAAGATGTACTCCACAATCCCACACATGTGGTCTGCACAGGACTTGAGGGGCTTTTCGCTGATGCCGTCCGGTACCAACGCTTTCCTTGCCTTGATCTTCCTCAGCTCCATCCTCCCCTGGGTCTTAGTGAGGGTCAGGTTGGGGGGCTGTGTGTTGGGAGTGGGGGGGTGTTGGTGGAGTGGGGAGTGGGCAGCAGGACTCGATGTCTTTAGAGGCAGCAGTGGTTGTTGTGCAGTCGGGGGGGAGGGCGGTTGGTCAAACCTATTGAAAAACAGATTCAGATTGTTCGCCCACTCCTTGACCCCCGTGGCCTGGGGGGAGGTATTCTGGAGCCCAGAGATGGTTTTAAGGTTTCTCCAGACCCCGCTGATGTCGCTCTGTTGCAGCTTGTCCTCGATCTTCTTCCTGAAGCTGTCCTTGCCTACTCTGATCTTTCTCCTCAGCTCCCTCCGTACGGACTTCAGCATCTCCCTGTTCCCTGACCTGAAGATCCTCTTCTTCTCTCTCAGAAGTGTTTTTATCTCAGGGTTGATCCAGGGTTTGTTGTTTGAGCAACACCGTATGGTCTTGGTGGGAACGGTGTTGTCTACACAGAAGCTGATGTAGTCTGTGATGGTGTGAGTGAGGCCATCGATGTCCTCACCATGTGGATCGCAGAGCTGCTCCCAGGCGGTGGTTTCAAAACAGCCCTTTAGAGCGTCCATTGCCTCCTCAGACCATAACTCCACTGTGCGCATGACCTGTCTGTGCACTAGGGGTTTGTACACCGGCCGGAGATGAACCAAGTTCATCTTTATGCTTCAGAAGAGAGCTAATAGAATAATAAACAAAGCGGCTTTCAGGGAACCAACAAACCCACTTTTTCTTAAACTAAAAGCTCTCAAGTTGAAAGATCTGGTTGACTTTAAAACTGCAATAATAATGTTTAAAGTGAAGAATCTATCACTGCCCGCAAATATCCAAAAGTTGTTCCAAATAAGGGAGAAACAATATCATTTCAGAGGAACATGTATATTTCAAAAACCTTCAGTGAGAACTACCACCAAGTAACACTGTGTTTCAGTGCAAGGAGTCAGATTATGGAACGATTTTGGACCTGAATTAAAATCATGTACAACGCTTGGACAATTTAAACAAAAACTAAAGGAAGAAATACTCCAAACATATATACAAGATGACATGTAAAATCACATAAGGATTGTCATATTCAGTCTGCGTTGTGTTGTAGCTTAGTTCTTTTTTTTTTGTGTCACACTTTGTCTTAGCTTCGTTTCTTTTTTTTTGAATTGTAATCACTCTTGTCTTGTTTTTTTTGTTTTTTTTTTTGTTTTTCTTTTGAATTCTTGGATGGAATATGGGTGGGCAATATAAGCTGCGGCTTCAGCCATCACCCATTTCAGATAACTTATGTTGAATTGTATAATCAGAGGAGTTATTGTCTAATTTGACCTCGTTGGATTTTCTTTCCCCCTTTTGCTATATTATTCAGTTCCTTTTAACCTGTACTATCTGAAATAAAGATTCATTCATTCATTAAAGATTCATTCATTAAAGTTGTGATCCGATCTCCCGAGTAGGGGGAGTTGTAATGAGGTGTACGCCTCCTTAGTGTTTGCGTAGAATAAGTCCAGTGTTTTATTGTCTCTAGTGTGGCATGTGACATACTGGGTAAACGTGGGTAGAATGGGAGACAGTGAAACATGGTTGAAATCGCCTGAGATGAGGAGAAGAGCATCTGGGTGTTCTGTGTGCAGCCTGCCAGTTACTGAATGGACGACGTCACGCGCTGTCCCAGCGTTCGCCGTCGGATTTGCATAAACAACAATGCAGATCACGTGTGAGTATTCCCTCGGAAGATATGTAGGCCGCATGCTAACAGCTAGCAACTCAATGTCTTTGCTGCAGTGCCATTGTTTAACAGTGATATGTCCCGGTCTGCACCAGTTGTTGTTAACATACATTATCACTCCACCGCCCCTAGTTTTGCCACTCTCTGGTGTTCGGTCTGCCCGTATCGCGTGGAAACCCTCCAGTTCAATGTTAGCATCTGCTGCTAGTTCAGTTAGCCACGTCTCAGTAAATAACAGAAGACAGCACTCCCGGTATGTGCTATCGTCGTGGGAGATAGCCGCTAGCTCATCTACCTTTCCCAGTATCGATCGTACATTCCCCATAACAACGGATGGGAGGGTGGGTCTGTACCTTATATTTCTTGCCTGCCGTCTTACTCCAGCACAACACCCACGTCGTTTTCGCCTCAGTTCTCCCGGTATGTCGAGTTTTTCCGTTAGCACCGAGTGGCGGTTGAGCGCTAGCAGCTGTTCCCTGCTGTACAGTCTCCTGCTATAAACAGTGGCTCCGTCCACCAGCTCGGGAGACATTTGGGGTGATCTGTGTGTCCGTGATGTATAAGGTGTGTAAGGTGTCGCCGGATCAGAAAGTTGTCACTGGATCAGAAAGTGAGAGGAAGAAAAAACTCAGAATTGAGCCGCTGTTGCAAAAAGGCAGCCGACTCGTGTGGCGCCGGAATGAGAACAAAAATGTGATTGTGATCAAGACCGTGTCTTAAAGGCCTTAAAATAATTATAATGCAATTAAATAGGAACATTCAGCGAAGTTGCGTTTTATTTTTGCATGCATTTACTCAGAGAACTACAAATGGATTGCCATAGGACTACAAACACGTGACCAATGCAAAGATGGCTGCCAGTAACTTCCGGGTCATCACCATGGATACAAAATGGGGTCCTGTGACCATGTGTTTGGAAGAATAGGAGAACAGCTCTAGTTTGGAAGATACAGTAAAGTCAAGCGATCAGCACACAGAAAGCAGATAAAAAGTTACACAGGTGATTTCTATATCCAGAATAAGAATGACCAGGCCTCATACGGGCTGCACCAGAAATATGTAGCATTATCATGAGGTGGGGACACTACTGATATGTATATGATTATTAATAATTAATAACTGGAATTAATAATTATTAATAACTACTGCATTACCTAGTTTGTAACACTAGTTGGGGCAGCATCTACATTTTATAGAGGTGGAAACTCTTATGAACAAAGACTTCAGCTTAAGAATTTAGCAATTGATTTGCTAAGCCTTTGTAGCGGGTTGATCCAACCCCCCACAACACAGAGACAGAACACAGAGACAGTCAGCTCGCACTCCTTGGTTTTTTCCGCTGCACTACTGAGATGTAATGTGCCATGCATGTATCGTGATGCAATGTGCCATGCATGTATCGTGATGCAATGTGCAACGCATGTATTGTGATGCAATGTGCCATGCATGTATTGTGATGTAATGTGCCATTCATGTATAGTGTTCATGCGTCCTGTCCTTACTGTGACCTAGAGGCTGAGATCAATATGTAGATGTGCCTTGTAACCTCTTTGTCCTGCAAGCCAGAGCAGAGGCTGCATCTGCCTATTGTTATGTAGGTCTTACAAATGCAAATGTCTCATGCCTGTTCTGCAGTCCCTTTGATCAGACCAACTGCTGTGAATCTGCTTTGATGTATTGTTTTGAGTTTGGTATAAATACTGCACAGGTTCTGTAACACACCCTCTCTCATTCTCACTTCTGCAACTGCCGCTGCTGGACACACAGACTCTTGTGTCCTCCTTCTCTGAGAGCCGTGGGCTCGCTCCCGGCGCGCATGCACGGCGCCATCATCAATCAATCCAATCATCACTGTTTTCTTCCTGCATTACCGACTGCACTATATAGTTCTCCACAGTATCTGCTGCTCGCTAATATATTTTAACTGCTGACCAGTATCACTTACTCTTATTCTACACTTTATTGCATGTATAGTTTATTTCTTTTATCTTATCATGTTTAATGTTGCAGCATTGCACCGAGACAAATTCCTAGTTTGTGTACTACATGAACAATGGCAATAAACCTGATTCTGATTCTGATTCTGATACTGAACCTGGATTTTATCGGTGCCGTCTGCGCCGATCTCCGCCAAGATTCTGCACCCTGACTTGTCACTCCAGCGGCCCACCCAAGCACGGAACCCCCGCACGCGCACCGGGGAATTACGAGGACGGCACACCACGCACGGGGCAATAATGGCTTCACTGACCGCCTTCCTTCTGCTGCACACTGGCCCTTCAGGCTTGCTTGTACACCTGAGGCCCGCAGCTTGTTCACTGGATTTTATGGTCTTAGCCACGGCACACAAGGGGAATTCAGCCGTCAGCTGTTCCCGGGGGGCTTTGGGGTTGCTCCTGCACCTAAAGCCAACACGCCAGTCCCTCTGCTTTTGTTTCTTTTTTTTTCTTACAGCCGCTCCTGCTTTTCTTCATGGCCACGGGAGGAGTCAGAGACAAATTTTTTTCTTCTTCTGATCTCCGCATGTTCAGACGGGACATCGCGGAGCAGCAAACACTTTTGGCGCGACTCGAACGATTTTCCCGCGCCCGGTCAGCATGTACTACCCCCCTCCCCCTCCTCCTGCACAGAGCTTTTCCCTGCTTGCTGCCCAAACTGCAACATCGAGGTCACGGTCCCCTACCGTGCCCTCTGGGGGGGAGCAGTGTAGCGGGTTGATCCAACCCCCACAACACAGAGACAGAACACAGAGACAGTCAGCTCGCACTCCTTGGTTTTTTCCGCTGCACTACTGAAATGTAATGTGCCATTCATGTATTGTGATGCAATGTGCCATGCATGTATCGTGATGCAATGTGCCACGCATGTATTGTGATGCAATGTGCCATTCATGTATAGTGTTCATGCGTCCTGTCCTTACTGTGACCTAGAGGCTGAGATCAATATGTAGATGTGCCTTGTAACCTCTTTGTCCTGCAAGCCAGAGCAGAGGCTGCATCTGCCTATTGTTATGTAGGTCTTACAAATGCAAATGTCTCATGCCTGTTCTGCAGTCCCTTTGATCAGACCAACTGCTGTGAATCTGCTTTGATGTATTGTTTTGAGTTTGGTATAAATACTGCACAGGTTCTGTAACACACCCTCTCTCATTCTCACTTCTGCAACTGCCGCTGCTGGACACACAGACTCTTGTGTCCTCCTTCTCTGAGAGCCGTGGGCTCGCTCCCGGCGCGCATGCACGGCGCCGGGAGCGGAGCTCGTAATGGCTGGATGATATGATTAAACTCTCCTTAAAACCTACAGCATCATCGCCGCTTATTATTTTTTATCATCCGCTTCACCTTAGTTAGTAGATTAGTTTATTTGACAGGGACAGTGCAATAAACATAGACAATTAATCAAAGACAATCAATCTGATGTGTTGCACATAGAGTGTATAGCTATTAGCTAATTTGCAACTCTTGTCCCTGGATGGGCTTTAGAAAAAAGAATCAAGATAAAAAATATACACAATAACCACATACATCAATGCAGAAAAATTATAAATACACAATTATAAATATTATAAATATTATAAATACACAAATATAACAGCCTGACTCACATTTAACATAAATATTATAAATATTATAAATACACAAATATAACAGCCTGACTCACATTTAACACATATAACATAACTCACATTTGCCTATTTCAGGCCTTCCTCCCTCCGTCACTCACTATAAACAAACACATTTATTCCTTCCCTTCATTCACTCTCACTTTGCAGACAATTAATTCATACATGAGTACATTCTTGTTTATTTTTCAGCCAGTTTTTAACATTTTTAGTGAATGTTTTAAAGTCCGTTATTATTTTAATTTCATTTGGCATTGTGTTCCAGATGTGACTGCCCTTTATAGAGAAAGCTGTTTGTCCAAATGTGGTTCTGCGGTGGAATATTTTACAGTTATTGTTAACAGAACTCCTGGTGGCTCTGCTGCTGTCCTGTCTTTGGACAAAACCAGCAAGTGGCTCGGGTGCTGATTTATGGAAACATTTGAACGTTAATTTCAGAAGACAGAGGTCAATGAAGCTCTCAAAACTCAATAGGTTGTATTTTTTTAAAACATTACAGTGATGCCACCTAATGGGCTTTTTGTCCAAGATTTTTAGGGTTTGATTATATAATGAACCTATATGTCTTATTGTGGAAGGGGCTGCTTGAGCCCAGACTGTCAAACAGTATGATATATGAGAAAAAACCATAGAATGCATATACAGTGCAGCTGCTTCGTAAGGTATGTAATATCTAATTAATTTAAAGCAGTTCAGATTTTTTTTTACTGTTTTTGAAATTTTCTTTATATGAAGATTAAATTTGAGTTGAGGATCTAGTACAATGCCAAGGTATTTGAATTCTGTAGCTAAACTGATGTCATGATCATGTATATTAACTTTAAAATGTTGCAGGTTACATTTTTTGATTGAAAAGCACATTGAGACTGTTTTCTGAAGGTTCAGCAATAGATGGTTCTTGAGGAGCCACTCTTGGACATCAACCATACTTGTAGACAGTACATCTGCAGCCTGTGCTGGAGTCTTGGCAGCTGTGTAAATAACTGCATCATCTGCATAAAGTTGGCATGTTGCAGCTGAGCAGTGTAACGGCAGGTCATTAATAAAAATGCTGAAAAGTAAAGGACCAAGAATGGACCCTTGTGGGATACCCATGCGGTTGTTTAAAAATGAGGATTTATCCTGGTGAACTTTTACACACTGTTCTCTATTCTGGAGATAAGATGCAAACCATTCTAATGTATTTGGGGAGAAGTTAAAAGATACCATTTTGGATAAAAGCAAACTGTGGTTTACAGTATCGAAAGCCTTTTTGAGATCTAGAAAAACAGCTCCTACCACATTACCCCTGTCCAAGGACTGTTTGACGTTTTCAATAAGGCAACAATTTGCTGTTTCTGTTGAGTATCCTGGTCTAAAACCAAATTGATGTGGATGAAGAAGTTGACTGTCTTGTAAGTAGTCTATCAGCTGTGTAGCTACAACTTTTTCAAGAACCTTAGATAGGACTGGTAAGATAGAGATTGGGCGGTAATTGCATATATCGTCTTTACTGCCTGATTTATGAACTGGTATGACGACAGCTTTTTTCCAGCCAGATGGAAGTTAATAATTCTATTGACAAAATTTGATCAGTCTCATAATCTGGGCATCACTTCTTGACATTGTGTGATTCTTAAAATCTGGACAGAGGACACCGATGAAGAGGTTAGTAAATTTATTACAGAAAAACCCAAAATGACAATAGACATCTGTATAGCTTGTAGAATGGGAAGATAACCAAATTAGCATGAACAGTGGTAATTTTGCATATATGAAGAAAGAACAATATTTACATATTTAAAGTTCTTGCATATGTGGAATAAGGATGAAGTGAAAATAGTGGTAAAAATTAAGTGGAACACAAAGTTAAGGAATAAGGAATTTGGAAAAAAATATTATGAAAAAAAATAGATTAACTTTACCTTGTGTTCAAAAAGGGATGGTCGTTACAGAAAAAGTTTATGGCTTTCCTTGAGGCTAATACTGTTAACTGCCTTACTGTCTTGGCATTCCTTGGTTCCCAAGAGGCTTGGAACAGGACAAAATGGTCAAGCCTTAGGAGGGGTCACAGGCATGGGAGGATTGATTCTGGGTAGCCCGGCTTTGGTCCAACCTGGGCTGGAGATGAGCCTTGGCAGCATTGGTTCTCACTGCTGTCCTGTGCCTGGGGTCTCGGTCTGGAATGTCATAATGGTCTGTGCGCCAATGTCATCCGCGCTCAGGCCATATTCCTCCTCAGCCCAGCTCTTGTTGTGACAGCGTCTCAGCGGGCTTCCAGCTGTCAAGCTCTACGGGACGGCTGGAGGCCAATTACCTCTCATCAGCTGAGGCGCTGTCAGCCATTATAAAAGGGAGCAGCCCTGATTACTCAGGGCTGTGACCTTGCATATTATCCACGCTCTTTTGTGGCGTGGGTAAGGCTGGAGTCCCTACGTCTGGCTCCAGTCCTCCTCTTATCCCTCTTCATCATTATCCGTAAGTGTACTTTTGGTATTGTTTGTGTTTTGCCCCACGAGGCTCTTTTCCTTTGTTCCCTTCCTTTATCACCAATAAACGATGCAAACTCACCGGCTAGCCCTTGGCTCTTATTTATGGCTCGCCAGAGCCATACGTAACAGTAGGTCACAGCCAGTGAGTTGCCGGCTGCCGTGAGTTTGCTAATTGGACTGTTTGTTCCTACCTGTCTGGGTACCGTGCTGGAAGCATGCCGTCGTGGAGGTCCCGCACTCGGAGTCAGGGCGATGTTCTCGCTGACGCCCTCGAGTGCGTGGACGACATCCTTATCACCGCCTCCCTCCTTGACTTCAGCAGCGACGTGCACCGGTACCTGCACTCAAACGTGCACTCAAACAACAAACCCTGGATCAAACCCTGGAACCCTGGAACAAACCCTGGATCAACCCTGAGATAAAAACACTTCTGAGAGAGAAGAAGAGGATCTTCAGGTCAGGGAACAGGGAGATGCTGAAGTCCGTACAGAGGGAGCTGAGGAGAAAGATCAGAGAAGGCAAGGACAGCTTCAGGAAGAAGATGGAGGACAAGCTGCAACAGAGCGACATCAGCAGGGTCTGGAGAAACCTCAAAACCATCTCGGGGCTCCAGAATACCTCCCCCCAGGCCACAGGGGGCAGGGAGTGGGCGAACAACCTGAATCTGTTTTTCAATAGATTTGACCAACCGCCCTCCCCCCTGACTGCACAACAACCACTGCTGCCTCTAAAGAAATCAAGTCCTGCTGCCCACTCCCCACTCCACCAACACCCCCCCACTCCCAACACACAGCCCCCCATCCTGACCCTGACCAGGACCCAGGTGAGGACGGAGCTGAGGAAGATCAAGGCGAGGAAGGCGCCGGGACCGGACGGCATCAGCGCAAAGCTCCTCAAGTCCTGTGCAGACCAGCTGTGTGGGATTGTGACGTATATCTTCAACATGAGCCTGAAACTGGGGAGGGTACCACAGCTGTGGAAAACATCTTGTGTGGTACCTGTACCAAAAACTTCCCACCCCAAAGACCTGAACAGCTACAGACCGGTGGCCTTGACGTCCCACTTGATGAAGACCCTGGAGAGACTGCTCCTTGCTCACCTCCGCCCCCTGGTGGAACCAGCGATGGATCCACTCCAGTTCGCCTACCAGCATGGCATTGGGGTGGAGGATGCGGTGATCTTCCTCCTTCACCGTTCTCTGTCCCACCTGGAGAAGCCCGGGAATATGGTGAGGATCATGTTCTTTGACTTCTCCAGTGCTTTCAACACCATCCAACCGATGATCCTGAAGGACAAGCTGCTGCGCGCAGGGGTGGACCAGCACCTGTCATCATGGATCCTGGACTACCTCACGAACCGGCCTCAGTTTGTGAGAACCCGGGACTGTGTGTCCGACACGATCATCAGTAGCACGGGGGCCCCCCAGGGAACGGTGCTGGCTCCCTTCCTGTTCACTCTTTATACTGCGGACTTCTCACACAACACAACACACTGCCATCTACAGAAGTTCTCTGATGACTCTGCGATCGTTGGCCTCATCTCCAATGGAGATGAAGCTGAGTACAGAGGGCTTATCCAGGACTTCGTGGACTGGTGCCATCGGAACTGCCTCCAGATCAACGCGAGGAAAACTAAGGAGCTGGTGGTGGACTGCCGCAGGCATGGGCAGCCCCTCACAGTACCAGTAAATATACAGGGAACAGACATCGAGATGGTGACATCCTATAAGTACCTGGGTATTCATCTGAACAATAAACTAGACTGGTCACACAATACTGATGCACTCTACAAGAAGGGACAGCGCAGGCTGTTCCTGCTGAGGAGACTCAGGTCTTTTGGTGTACAAGGGGCGCTGCTGAAGTCATTCTATGACACGGTGGTGGCATCAGCCATCACTTTTGGAGTGGTCTGCTGGGGCAGTGGCATTACTGCAGCCGATAGGAAGAGACTGAACAAACTGATTAAGAAAGCTAGCTCTGTCCTGGGGCAGCGCCTTGATCCGATGGAGGAGATAGGAGAGAGAAGGACGGTGGCTAAACTGTCATCTCTGCTGGAGTCCGAGTTCCACCCTATGCAGGACATACTGAATGCACTGAGGAGCTCATTTAGCAGCAGACTACATCATCCCAGGTGCACAACCGAGAGGTTTCGTAGGTCCTTCCTACCAACGGCTGTCAGACTGTACAACCTAAGCAGGGCTGCTCGCAGAGATAGCAAAAAGACGTAACAAACTAATAGTTTTTTGAATGCAAAAGATGCAATAGACTTACACAATGGTCCCCTCCGGCATACAACTAGGAACATACCGGTCGCTATGGAGGGTGAGAATATGTATGGGCACATAATCATACCATGTAGGATAACTAAGTAGACGGTTATGCTGTTTCATTCCATCTAGCAACAATGCTCTGCACTGTGTGTGTTTATATATTTACATATTTATTCCATCTAGCTACAATGCTCAGCACTGGGTGTGTTTATATATTTATATATCTACATATTATTCCATCTAGCTACATTGCTCCGCACTGTGTGTGTTTATATACTTGCATATTTATTCCACCTAGCTGCAATGCTCCGTACTGTGGGTGTTTATATATTTACATATTTATTCCATCTAGCTACAATGCTCTGCACTGTGTGTTCATATATTCATATATTTATTCCATCCAGCTACAATGCTCTGCACTGTGTGTCTGTGTGTGTGTGTATATATATATATTTTATATATATATATTTTATAGTAATACGTACATATGTATATTAGCTGCTCTTGCTTGCTTGTTTTTTTCTTGCCTTCTGATTGTTGCTCTGAGTGTTGCTATCCCTGTGCTGTTGCAATCCTGGAATTTCCCCGTTGTGGGACTAATAAAGGCTTATCTTATCTTATCTTATCTTACCTGGACCAAGCCGAGGACATTCTCAGTCATCTTCCCCGCTTCGCCGATCACCCTGAGGTAAGCTTGAGGAGAGATGACATCGCTGCACAGCACGAGATACTCCGTGAGCTGGAGGGAAATCCCGGCAGGAAGCCGAAGAGGAGGAGACATCGCCCCTTGCTTTGGGATCCCGCTCCTGCCTCCGTTCCGGCCCGGGAGTTCGCACCATCCAGGAGTCTTCCCCCATCAAGCATGTCGTCACTCGGGATTCCCCCAGAGGAGCTGCAGCTGACAGCAATCAGGATCTGGGACTGAGTGGCTGCTGCTCGCTCCGCTGTGCATCCATCATCCATTATGAAGCATGTGGCGGCGGCAGTGAGACTGATGGAGAGGAATCCAGAGCTGCGTGAGTTCCCTGAGCTTGCCGACCTGCTCGCCTCTGTTTCTGCACAGGAATGGCGATTCCGGATCTCACCGTCGCCTCGCCCCCTGCAAGAAACCGTCGTCACACCGGCTGTCAACCTCGGCTTGAATCCCGTCCGGATCCAGTTCCAGGTCGCCGCAAGGGCTCAACCCCCCACACAGCTGCCACTCCTGCGCCTTGTCAGAGGGGAATCCCCACAGCCTCATCTCCCCCCGGGCCATCTTCTCCTGCTGTTCCGTCAGCGCTCCGTGCCCGGCTCATCTCGGCTATCGCCCCCTCCTCCTCGTCACCTATCCCGGCTGCTGTGTGTTTCGGGAATCCCGTTTCGGTGAGTCCCGTCCCGGAACCTTCTCGAGTGGCTCCCCATCATCCTCCCAGTGGGTCCTCTGTCACCATCCGGCGGGGAAAGGGAGGAGCAACATCCGCCGCAGCAGGCACCATCCAGCCTCCAGGAGACAGGCAAGTCCAAACTCATTTACATTCTCATTATTGTGATTTGCCCTGTCAGACTCCTGGGGGTGGAGTTCGGGGTTCGCAGCCCCCCGAGCTCCCACCACCTGCTGTGGCTTTAATTATTAATCCCGCATCCTCTGTGTCTCCCTCCGCTGAGCGGTCCTCGACGCCAGGCCAACGTTGCTGGATGAGGAGGGGGCCTGCGGTTCTGGAGAGCCTGGTTCCGGTTCCGCAGCCACGTTGTGGGTGGAGAAGGAGGGCGGACTGCAGCGTGGAACCTGTGCCGACGAGGAAGCGTCCCCGGGTCTCCAAAGACGAGCGGTCCGGTCCAGCGGGTCGAGGATCCCCTGCCACCATGCCGTGCGGGCCATCGGCATGGGCATCGGTGTCGGAGGATCCTGAGGCTGCGGATACCATCATGCCAGTTGTGGAGCCCGCCGTAGCTGAGTGGCAGCCTGATGACGACCTCCTGCTGTCTGAACACGGATCTTCGCAGTCCTGGATGGTGTCAGAACCTGAGATCAGGCAAGTGCTCTGTTTTGTCTTTCTCCTTTCCGTCTTAGAGCATTTTAGCCTGTCTCTTGGGGAGATGAGTCGGGTGCAGCCGCCTGCTGCGTCCGAGCTTATTTTGCCGGGTTCTGGCGCTGCCGGTGATCCTGATCCCGGTTCTTCTCTCTCTCCCAAGCCTTCTCCCAGGGTCACCGGCGAGGAGCTGCTTTCGCCCGCTGTGCCAGAGGTTCCAGGTTCGGGGTTGGAGGTCGGGTCTGGTGAGGCGCCAACCCAGTCGGGGTCCGTCGCGGATGCACCCGACACCCAATCGGGGTCCGTCGAGGGAGCAACCGCGACCCAATCGGGATCCAACGAGGGTGCAGTACCAGCGGTTTCCAGGTTGGGTGAGGGAGCTGCAGATCCCCTGCCGCCGGATTCTGGACGGGCTCGTCTCCATCTTCCTCTTCATCATCACCATTGTCCACATCTTCACCCTCATCAACCCCCCAAGCCTTCTCCACCAGGTGCCGTATGGACCGCTCACTGTCGGCCCGGCTCACCCTCGCTATTCCTCTCCACAGGGAAGCCGTTGCCTTTCTCTCCCCTGCGGGCCTGGTGGCTGAGCGATGCGGGTCGGTCGCCGGAAGGACTGCCGCGCCCATTCAGCTCTTTGGTCCGGCCACCCGACCCACTGGACTGTCTATTCGGCGGTCTGGTCCAGCCGCCTGAAGTACTGTTTTTCCTGGCCTGGGATTCGGGTAGGCCGCCTGAATGTTTCCTGTCACCCCTATCAGCGGTTTGGACGCTGGGTGTGGGGAGACCCCCCGAACTGTATTATTTCTTCGGTTATTCCTGTGCCTTAGTCCTTTGTGATTTTGTGAGTGTGCAGGTATATGATTTCTTGTAGTCCTATCATGGTTAGCGTGTTTTTTTTCTCCCCCTCCTGTTTGAGGGATGTCTTGTATTTGTTGGATTTCGCCTTAGGAACCTCTGTTCTCCCTTTAGGTCTCCTGGGGTTGTTTTTCTTTGTTGGGTCTTGTCTACATATTATGGCATTTTATGGAGTACTGTGCATTTTTTTTCCTCCCGTACTCTATAATTGCTTCGTTTGTCCCCTGCCAATGTAGTGGGGTTTTTTTTCCCTCTCTGTCTGCATATTGTGAACATGTTATGGAGTATTTTGGGTTTTTTTCCCGTACTCTGTAATTGCTTTGTTTGTCCCCTGCCAATGTAGTGGGGGTTTTTTTCCTCTCTGTCTGTGTATTGTTAGCATGTTACGGAGTATTGTGTTTCTTTTCCCGTACTCTGTAATTGCTTCATTGTTCCCTGCCAAGGTTGTCTTTTTTTTTCCCTTTTCTCTCACGTCCTCCTGGCCTGCGCCCCATCCACCCACCCTAGGTGGGGGAGGGCTTGGGTGTTACTTGCTGTTCAGAGCCCGGCCTTGAGGGGGAGGTCCTGTCATAATGGTCTGTGCGCCAATGTCATCTGCGCTCAGGCCATATTCCTCCTCAGCCCAGCTCTTATTGTGACAGCGTCTCAGCGGGCTTCCAGCTGTCAAGCTCTACGGGACGGCTGGAGGCCAATTACCACTCATCAGCTGAGGCGCTGTCAGCCATTATAAAAGGGAGCAGCCCTGATTACTCAGGGCTGTGACCTTGCATATTCTCCACGCTCTTTTCTGGCGTGGGTAAGGCTGGAGTCCCTATGTCCGGCTCCAGTCCTCCTCTCATCCCTCTTCATCATTATCCGTAAGTGTACTTTTGGTATTGTTTGTGTTTTGCCCCACGAGGCTCTTTTCCTTTGTTCCCTTCTTTTATCACCAATAAATGACGCAAACTCACCAGCTAGCCCTTGGCTCTTATTTATGGCTCGCCAGAGCCATACGTAACATGGAAATCCTTGGTGAAGTGGCGCCTGGTTCAGGCCCGGAGCTTGCGTCTGCTGGAGGTGGCTGGAACAATGGATCTCCTCTAGGCCTGCATTTTGTAGTAGTAGATTCGTTTATTTGACAGGGACAGTGCAACAATGCAGTGCAGGATAGCCAGAAGGAAGCCTTAAAAATGGAATGAGCTCTAAAAAGTGTGATCACGCTTGACTTACAGAAAAATTAAGATTAACCCCTTGAACTCTGTGAATTCCATGGGTGGTCACGTCTCTGCATCTTAGTGCGTCTCAGTGCGCACTGAAAAAAAAAAGAGCTGTATTTCCAGTCTTCCAGTACAGACACAGCCTTGTTACAACCTGAGAAAAAAGCTGTGTAATATATTCATTTTTTTGTGGTATTTTTACAAAATTTTGACCTGAGCTTGAAAACACTTGGTTCTACATTTCTGTTGTGTTTTCCAGCCAGTATCTGACAGCTGTATGTTATTTGCAAGCATTTGTATCTAAAAAAAAACACCCAGGCGAACTTTCTTGTTACTCAGTGGCAGGAGCACTTAGAGAGATTATGACTGTTTTGCCAAAAAATTCAGAGTGTTTTCTTTTAATTGAGACCAACCCCATGAAGATGCTGCAAAGGGTTAAAGAACAGCTTTTGATTTACTTTGGGCATGTTATTTTTAAGCATTTGTAGGGAAGTTGAACAGAGTTCAACAGGTTAAAGAAGAAAATCATGGCTTGGTTGGCTTTAGAAAAGATAAAAAAAAAAAAAATTAAAAAAAAATTGAAGATTACTTCCACTAGTCATGAATTGCTAGAGAAGGTGGTGAAGTTCTAATGAAAAATCCAAAAAGTATCAAAGTTTAGGTAGTTAAAGCATGCTAAAAAAAAAAAAGGAAAGCTTCAAGTATTACCTTCAGTCAGATAAGAGCTGGATTAGAGGCCTTCAGGCCTCTGAGGAGAGAGAGAGGGCCGAAGACCTCTCTCCTCAGAAAAAAAAAAACAGCAGCAAAAGAGAGAATTCTGTGCAGAGACATGTGATAAAGAGGTATTGACCCCTACCCTAGGGCGGTCCTGAGGGGTCAGCCAATCAGGGCTTTGCATGACTATCTCACTGCCACCTTTGGTAAACTCGCTCGTCCCAATGGAGAAGTGATGTCGTAGACATGTATCACAAACTAGGCACACATTATCAGGGTACTTCCATCTGAATTTCCTAATCTATGAGGGTTCATAAGTAAGAACAGCATGCACAAATGAAACATTTATGACAACTGATAATGCAGCAACATTAGCCATGGTTACATGGGCAAAATTTCTTCAGTCTGATTACAATTCAGATCAGAATTTTACCATTTACATGGATCCTTAAAAAAATGATCTGATTAGGATGTGTGTTTCCATGTGTCACAGGTTTGAACGGAATAAATCATTTTGACATGTAAACGTTGACATTTCGACATCCCAAAAATAGTAGAAGAAGAAGCAACTTCCGCTGTTAGCAAGCCCAGCTTCGTGTTGAAATTGACCTGTATTGTGTTATTCAGACTGTACTTTTGCTTCCTGCTGGTCTCTGTAATGAAGCTACAAGTACATACTTCTGCATATGACGAACAAAGGGAGACAGCAGGACGATACAGACCAGTTTTGTTTTACTCCTGCTATGTTTTCTGCTAGCTGCTACTAAGGCAGAAATACGTCACGTCGACGTGCGGCTGGTTTACAGACATGCACAGTAAACATATTTTCTGCCCTACGTTTGGAATAAGTGTTTTCATGTGCACCATTAGGCGGCGCGGTGGTGGAGTGGTTAGCACTGTGGCAGCACAGCAACTCACCCTTGGCCGGGGGATCCTGGGTTTGATCCCAGCCCCCGACCAACAGCGATCTGTGTGGAGTTTGCATGTTCTCCCCATGTCTGCGTGGGTTTACTCCGGGATTTCTCCGGTTTCCTCCCACATGCCAAAAACATGCAGGTTAGGTTAATTGGCATCAAACTGGGGATTCTAAATTGTCCTTAGGTCTGACTTTGAGAGTGAATGTTGTCTGTCTCTCTGTGTTGGCCCTGCGATGGACTGGCGATCTGTCCAGGGTGGACCCTGCCTCTCGCCCAAAGATGCTGGGATAGGCTCCAGACCCCCCGCGACCCGAAAAGGATTATGCGGAAGAAGATGAATGAATGAATGTGCACCATTCTGATTAACAATCAGCATAATCCACCCCTCTCAATCGGAATGAAATTTTGATCCGCATGAGCGTGATCAGGTTAGAATATTCAGATTGGCATGTTTACATGTAGCATTTTTATTCCAATCAGGCTTTTAATCCGGTTACTTGTGTCCATGTAAACATAGCTATTGTAAGCACATTTACGAAGTCTTTAGGAAGAATTTCTGTTCTGCAGGAGTTGCACTGCCGTGGTTGTAAAGTAATGCCGCAGTGGGGGAGTTTGTTTCCTGCTTCTCTCTTCTCCATGTCAGGGATCTGTGTTGAAAGGCAGGAACAGGGGGGGCAGGAGTGCTGCATATGGTCCTCCATCACAGCTGGATCCTGTTGGGAGTTATGAAACTGGGCAGAGGTTAGACAGTTTGTTCATACATGAAGCAAAGTTCCAATTTTAGTGTTCAATCCAGCTTGAGTCTGCTACAACATGTAATGCTGAGATAGGTTCTATAGTGAATTGTACAATTTGCAATCTGTCCGTCCATCTTTAACAACTTATCCAGGTGTCTGGGATGCAGGGGCAGCAGTCTAAGCAGAGGACCCCAGACTGCTGCTTGACCTATGTAGGTCCACGATCATTCCTGCAGTCAGTGGAAGTAGGGTTAATAGCATTCGGTGTTGGGCCGAGGTCATTTTTCATGTCATTGATCGATCTGCATTGGTAGAGTACACCATTTTTTAAATATAGTCTTCTCTATTTTGGTAAATCAGAGAAAATTTTGGCAGCCTCAGTTTGACCACATTTTTTAAATAAACTTACTTTTTTATCATCAGTCCTCTCTGGCATCTTTCAAAGGAACACTAGCTAACGAACCAATCGGGTTGCAGTTTTTGTTCTCAGGTGACCGCATACACCAGTCACATTTGATTTAATCAGGACCCTAAAGTATAGTGGGCCTTTCTAACAGCTGATCTATTAATAAGAATTAATTTCTAAAAACCCCCACCCCAAAGCAGTAAAGACTGAAACCATCTTTACCTCTTTTAAAACTGTTGAATTTTACTTCACTGCTTTTTTTTCTACATATTTATGTATGTGATTGTGGTTTATTATTATTTTTATCTGATACCCCTGGACTGTTTTCAGTCTATGTTCTGTATTCCATTGTACATAATCTTAACCCATAATGTGTATGTACTGATTTTTTTGTTCTTTGTTTCTTCTTCAGTAAAGTTTAAGAAATATAATCTAGTCTATAACTAGCTAAAAAAGTACCACACTTGTTGAAGTAAACAGCTAGAGAAGTGTGAAATTATAGAACATATTTATCAATAAGCCCTGATTCATTACCTCAGACCAATAGATAGATTATCTCATTTATTCTTTGAACCCCCCCCATAATACCATAAAACTATTTTATCACATCTTTATCAAATTTAATATTGATTCATAATTGACTATTACACCAGCATCATTTGTGTATTTAAAGCTGATCAGAATGTCAGAATAAACTACTTGGTCTCACTCTTTGTCTGCTGCCCAGTTTCTATGGCCCTGTCTTTATTGACAATGTCTCTGATGTCCAATCAGACACGTTTTCATTAGTTACTGTGAATGTCAGCAGGGCCATCTGTGGAGTGCTACATATGGAAATACAATTCAATATTCAGATAGGAGTGTTCTCTGGACTTTGTGAGTCTTGCTACAAAGGAAAGAAAAATAACTGAAAAGACATATAAAAATCTAAGCTGCTGGATAGCCACACTTCAGATGTGCCAGTCCTCATAGGCTTTCATAGACAATGGTACATGCTGTATACCGATATAAGAAGCACTGAGAGCCCGAAAAATGAGACAAAAATCAGCTTAAGCAAATGAAGATGAGTAAGTGGCTTTAATCTGATTAACTCCAGCTGAACTGACCATGTACGTTAATGACTGTAAACATTAATAATCAATTTAAGACAAGACAAAGAAACAGTGATGCAGACAGGTCCAGATGTCAGGAATGTCTGAGCATCTGGACTTACCTGGAGACCAGAAGAGAAAATGTTAACACAATGTAGCTAGTTCTCTTAAGAATGAGCATTTCTGCAGTTATGACCAGTGTGGGGCAAGATAGTAAAGATAGTAACTAGTTACAGTTACTAGTTTCGTCTTTTCAAAAGTAACTGAGTTACTTACCAATTACTGCATGTGTGGGCGGTTCGGTTAACCCCCACAACAGATTAAGGACAGTCAGCTCTCTTCTCTTGGTTTTTCCCGCTGCACTACTGAGATGTAATGTGCCATTCATGTATTGTGATGTAATGTGCCATTCATGTATAGTGTTCATGTGTCCTGTCCTTACTGTGACCTAGAGGCTGAGATCAATATGTAGATGTGCCTTGTAACCTCTTTGTCCTGCACCTGGAGCAGAGGCTAGCAAATCTGCCTATTGTTATGTAGGTCTCTTAAATGCAATTGTCTCATGCCTGTTCTGCAGTCCCTTTGATCGTACCAACTGCTGTGAAACCGCTTTGATGTATTGTCTGAGTTGGGTATAAATACTGCACAGGTTCTGTAACTCGCTCTCTCAATTCCACTTCCTCAACTGCTGCTGCTGGACACGGACCTTGTGTCCTCCTCCTCTGAGAGCCGCTTGGGCTCGCTCTCGGCGCGCATGCACGGCGCCGGGAGCGGAGCTCGTGACGGCGGTATGATTTAATAAAACTCTACTTAAAACCACAGCATCGCTGCTTATTTTTATCATCCGCTGCACATGAATTAATTAACTAGTACTTGGGAAAGTTTAGTTTACTGGTTTATTTGCCAGGGACCATGTGTACAGACAAAAACAAACACAGGGTAAAGATGCTCTGTACCAGATTATAGCGTTCTAACTAATTTCCATCTGTAGTCCCTGGGACTACAGTAACTTTCACGTTACTTTTAAATGCATACTTAAATCATCTTACACACATAGCAAGATAATTTAATTAATGGATTACATTACAGGCTTATTAATGTCAGACTGTTTCAGACAGAGCTTTTAGAACATGTTCAGTCTGCTTTATCCTGCCTTGAGAGCTCTGAATGTGAGAACAATCTGAAGAAAATCAACACAAAATTGCCAGTAATTTCCTCATTTTGGAGTGAGAAATAAGGTTTGTGGAGTGAGAGAGGGAAAAAAAGAGTGAGAATCCCTCCAAAAGAGTGAGCTTTGGCAACACTGCATAAAGCCATGTTTATCTTACCTTTATATTATGTATTTAATCCGATGTACAGTGATCTAAAGAAAATGGCCGTTATCCACAGTCCAAATGTCTGCTGTGACAGAGACATGATCCAATCCCTCAAATTCCTTTTGGAGATCAAATCCATTTTTGAATAATCTTTATCCAGGTAGTAAGTAAATGTGTTTTCACTTCAGTGGATCACAGTCTCAGCTGTCTGATGGAAAATGACTGTTATCACATCACAAATTCAGGGAGTGTTTTCTCACTTTGGACCTCTGTGAGACTGAGGAGCTACTGGCCAAGACCAATCACTCCCAAGCGATGAAGGGGGTGACGGGAGGTGTAGCCAGTAGTGGTAACACAGCACTGTCAGAATATCCTCTTGGAAGCATGGGGAAGGCAGCGTGCTGGAATTTGCCTGTGGGCAAAAAAGAAAGTGTCTTGCCTCCGCCTCGTTGCTCTACCCGCCAGCAAATGTCTCTGTGCCATGAGTTGCATACACTTTTCAGGGTCATGTGGTCAGGCCGGTGGTCTTTGGTGTCTCCCTTTGCCATGTTGCACTCAGTGTGGAACCTCATTCCAGCATTCCGTGGGTACAACCAGCAGGACGCCCAAGAGTTCTTGTGCGAGTTGCTGGACAAAGTGCAGCAGGAACTGGACACAGAAGGGTCCAAACGGCGGATAGTTATCCCCATCACGAAGAGGAAACTATCCAAAAAAGTGCTCAAGGTTCTCAACACCATTTTTCAAATGGTGTTGGTCATTTTTCAAACGATCCCCTCATGGATCGTCACCCCTCATGGATCGTCACCTTATCGTGGTGGGGGAGTTTGCGTGCCCCAGTGATCCCAGGAGCTATGTTGTCCGGGGCAATTTGCCTCTGATAGGGTCTCCCAAGACAAACTGGTCCTGGGTGAAGGGCCAGACGAAGAACGATCCAACAGACTCTCATGATAAATTGTATATCAAGGATTCAGTGTACCCCGCCCGGTATGGGGTTACCGGGGCCCCACCCTGGAGCCAGGCCTGGGGGAGGGGCTCGAAGGCTAGCGTCTGGTGGCCGGGTTTCCACCCATGGGACCCGGCCGGGCTCAGCCCGAAGGAGTTACATGGGTCCGCCCTCCAGTAGGTTCACCACCTGCAGGAGGGATCATGGAAGTCCGGTGCTATGTGGATTAGGTGGCAGTCAAAGGCGGAGACCTTGGCGGACTGATCCCAAGCTTTCTAAACTGGCTTTTGGTACGTGGAATGTCACCTCTCTGGTGGGGAAGGAGCCTGAGCTGGTGTACGAGATTGAGCGATACCGGCTAGATATAGTCGGCCTCACCTCAACACACAGCTCCGGTTCCGGAACCAGTCTCCTGGAGAGGGGCTGGAGCTTGGCCTTTTCTGGAGTTGCCCCGGGCGAGAGGCGACGAGCAGGGGTAGGTATTCTTGTATCGCCCCACCTTGCTGCCTCTATATTGGAGTTTTCCCCGGTGGACGAAAGGGTTGCTTCCCTGCGCCTTCGGGTTGGGAAACGGGTCCTGACCATCATTTGTGCCTATGCACCAAATGATGTTTCAGAGTACCCACCCTTTTTGGAGTCTGTGACTGGGGTGCTGGAGGGTGCTCCTCCTGGAGACTCCATTGTCCTACTGGGGGACTTCAATGCGCACGTGGGCAACGACAGTGAAACCTGGAGGGGGGTGATTGGGAGGAACGGCCTGCCCGATCTGAACCCGAGTGGTGTTCAGTTATTGGACTTCTGTGCTAACCACAGTCTGTCTATAACGAACACCATGTTCAAGCATAAGGGTGTCCATATGTGCACCTGGCACCAGGACACCCTAGGCCGCAGGTCGATGATCGATTTTGTTATCGTATCATCAGACCTGCGACCGTATGTCTTGGACACCCGAGTAAAGAGAGGTGCAGAGCTGTCAACTGATCACCACCTGGTGGTGAGTTGGATCCGATGGCAGGGGAGGAAGCCATTCAGACCTGGTAGACCCAAACGTATAGTGAGGGTGTGCTGGGAGCGTCTGGCTGAGGCCCCTGTCCGGGAGGTCTTCAACTCCCACCTCCGGAAGAACTTCAACCACATTCCGAGGGAGTCTGGAGACATGGAGTCTGAATGGACCATGTTCTCCACCTCTGTTGTTGAAGCGGCAGCCCAGAGCTGCGGCCGCAAGGTGGTCGGTGCATCTCGTGGTGGCAACCCCCGAACCAAGTGGTGGACACCAGTGGTGAGGGGGGCCATTAAGCTGAAGAAGGAGTCCTATCAAGCTTGGTTGGCTTGTGGGACTCCCGAAGCAGCTGAGGTGTACCGGCAGGCCAAGCGGAGTGCAGCTCGGGTGGTTGCTGAAGCAAAAACCCGGGTATGGGAGGAGTTCGGTGAGGCCATGGAACAAGACTTTCGGTCGGCTTCAAAGAGATTCTGGCAAACTGTTCGGCGGCTCAGGAGGGGAAAGCAGCTCCCCGTCCACACTGTGTATGGTGCGGATGGGACACTGTTGACTTCAACTGGGGATATCGTCGGGCGGTGGAAGGAATACTTCGAGGATCTCCTCAATCCCACTGATACGCCTTCCACAGAGGAAGCAGGGTTTGGGGACGAGGGGGATGACTCGCCTATCACAGGGGCTGAGGTCGCCAAGGTGGTTAAAAATCTCCTTGGTGGCCGGGCCCCGGGGGTGGACGAGATTCGCCCCGAGTACCTCAAGGCCCTGGATGTTGTTGGGTTGTCATGGTTGACACGCCTCTGCAACATTGCGTGGAGGTCGGGGGCAGTGCCTTTGGCATGGCAAACCGGGGTGGTGGTTCCTCTCTTCAAAAAAGGGGACCGGAGGGTGTGCTCCAACTTTAGAGGGATCACACTCCTCAGCCTCCCTGGGAAGGTCTATGCCAAGGTACTGGAGAGGAGAGTCCGGCCGTTGGTCGAACCTCGGATTCAGGAGGAGCAATGTGGTTTTCGTCCTGGCCGTGGCACATCGGACCAGCTCTTTACCCTCTCGAGAATTCTTGAGGGTTCGTGGGAGTTTGCCCAACCAGTTTACATGTGTTTTGTGGACTTGGAGAAGGCATTTGACCGCGTCCCTCGTGGATTTTTGTGGGGGGTGCTTCGGGAGTATGGGGTATCGGGCTTGTTGTTACGAGCTATTCGGTCTCTGTACGACCGTTGTGAGAGTTTAGTTCGCATTGCCAACACTCGGTCGGAGTCATTCCCAGTGAGAGTTGGACTCCGCCAGGGCTGCCCTTTGTCACCGGTCCTGTTCATAATTTTTATGGACAGGATTTCTAGGCGCAGCCAGGGAATGGAGGGTGTTATGCTTGGTGACCACAGGATCTCATCTCTGTTGTTTGCAGATGATGTTGTCCTGTTGGCTTCATCCAGCAATGACCTACAGCTCTTGCTGGGACGGTTTGCCGCTGAGTGTGAAGCGGCTGGGATGAGAATCAGCACCTCCAAGTCCGAGTCCATGGTCCTCAGCCGGAAAAAGGTGGATTGTCCTCTCCGGGTTGGGGACAGGCTCCTGCCCCAAGTGGAGGAGTTTAAGTATCTTGGGGTCTTGTTCACGAGTGAGGGGAAAATGGAGCGAGAGATCGACAGACGAATTGGAGCAGCATCTGCAGTGATGCGGACGTTGTACCGGTCTGTTGTGGTGAAGAGGGAGCTTAGTTCTAAGGCAAAGCTGTCGATTTACCAGTCAATCTACGTTCCTACTCTCACCTATGGTCACGAGCTTTGGGTAATGACCGAAAGAACGAGATCGCGGATACAAGCGGCTGAAATGAGCTTTCTCCGTAGGATTGCTGGACTCACCCTCAGAGATAGGGTGAGGAGCTCAGTCATCCGGGAGAGGCTCAGAGTAGAACCGCTGCTCCTCCACATTGAAAGGAGTCAGTTGAGGTGGTATGGGCATCTGATTAGGATGCCTCCTGGACGCCTCCCATTTGAGGTGTTTCAGGCACGTCCCACTGGGAGGAGACCCCGGGGCAGACCCAGGACTCGGTGGAGAGACTATGTCTCCCAGCTAGTCTGGGAACGCCTTGGTATCCCCTCTGAAGAGCTGGAGCAGGTGGCTGGGGAGAGGGAAGCCTGGGCTTCTCTGCTTGAACTGCTGCCTCCGCGACCCGGACCTCCGGAAAAGCGGTAGAAGATGGATGGATGGATGGATGGATCACATCTTCATTCTGTAACGACATATCTGGCAATCGGTCGTTTACCTGTGCCTGAAATCCAGCTGGTGTTGTTAACGGTGTTGTCAGCATAGCATAGCATAGCTTTATTGGATGTTGTTGCTGTTCTCAGGCACTTCTGAAGATTGCAGTCAGTCTCACATGACCCACCAATATGCTTTTGTCCTTAATCGTGACAAAGGAAAAATAATCTGTCCATTTCCACAAAAACAAAGTAGCGTCATCTTTTTCCAGCAGGAGCAAGCTCCATTTGTGGCTGCTGGCTGCAGAAGTGAACAGGCTCTTGACTGACAGCTGTCTCAGCCACCTACGCTCAGTTTGTATTTATTTGTGCTAAAAATATCTATTCATATTAATAAAATGAGTAATGCGAGTAACACATCTGATCAAGTTTCAGTAACTGTAACACATTACTGAAGTTTTAAACAGTAATTTCATTACACAACATGTTACTGGAAAAGTAGTGCCATTACAGTACTCCCAACACATAGTCCACACTTTGATGAATATTCTCAGTCGTCCAGGTGGGTCAGTCTAGTCAGCTGGAATCAAGGATTTTTACTCTGAATGGTGAATTGGATGAATGGTGAAACATTTCAGGGGAAAAAAAAATCCATCTAACTTAATTGAGCCTTCATAAAGTGTAGTTGTCCACAGTTAAACTTCCCACCCAACTTTGCCTCTTTTACAATATTTTAGATGAGCAATCACATTATTATTATTATTATTATTATTATTATTATTATTATTATTATTAACCTTTATTTATACAGGTTGTCTCATTGAGACACAAGGTCTCATTTTCAAGGCAGACCTGTCACACATACTTCATATCCACACCAAACCAAATCCGGTCTCTGCTCAACAAAAACAGGTTTCAGTTTACCTAAGAGCACCACATCTGAAAAAAAGTGATAGATCGTTACAGCTGTGATGATCGGGTGAGCGCGCTCCCCCTCCCTTTCTGTGGGAGGTTCTTCATCTGTTTCTCGGCTCTGCAGGTCATCAACACACCTGCGTGAGTGGATGCACCTGCTGCTTTTTCACTGCCAGCACTCAAAAGGATCAGTTTGTGAATGCTTCAGCGCTGGACCATTGGGTACTGCTGCCTTAAAGCTAAGGTTTGAAGCTTATTACTGAAACTCAGTCTAATTGCCCTTCTCTTCCTCTTTCCCCAGGGTGCTGCCGTCTCAGCGGTGTGTCCCCCGGGATTGCAGTGCGCTCACCTGCCTCCTCCTTCATCACCTCCGAAGACTGCCTACTCCACCCAGCCAGACTCTCCCCAGCTCCATTCCACTCCTGTCCTTCCGCCAGCTCTGCCCTGCTGGCTCTTCCAACTCCCCGCTGGGTTTCACTGCCGGGCTCTCTGCTCACCTCCTGTAAGATAATCTCTGCACTTGCCCATTATCCACAGTTTTCCTCCTCACCTCTAACCATCTCTCGTTTCTCTCCCCTACAGACTGTGTGTTCTCTTTTTGTGTGTTGGTTCCTTTGCTGTTGTGTGTTAACAATAAATTGTGCATTAACGTCTATTCCGCATCTGAGTGTCTTCCTCTGGTGTTGGTAGCCTTGCACACGAGCTTCTAGATACGTATCAGTCATGACAATAGTAGATACATATTTTTTTGCTAAGCTTATAAAAACAAGAGCAATATCAGAACAAGACAAGCAATCTGGAAAAAAAGAGGCTGCTCTAAAACCTAAAACGCAGAACAGTTTTGGTGCTGGCCTGATGCAGGTGGATGCTGGTTTTTCAGCAGGGATTCTTTCATATTAGCAGGACAACTACGCCAAGGACGTGTGATTACTTTATTTATGCTACACAAGACAAGGGACAAAGGGGAGCAGCATTTGGTTCTAATATTAACTACAGAGATCTGTAACATGAGAAGAAAATACAGAGACATAAATACAGTGTTACTGTGCTTACCTAGCGCCCTTGTCAGCCCATGACGCAGACAATGACACAGCTCATTGGTCGAATTCAAGTCAGGTGACCATGGAGCACTGTTTTGATTGGTTAAGCATATAGCACTCCTTAAGGTGCCTTCACACCAAACGCGAACGGGCAAATTTTTTGCACAGCATAAATATATTATAACTCAATGTAAGCACACAACATGAATTCACGGTCTGAGTGAGATACAGACAGGTGAAGCTGCCTTCATAACTTCTACAGCTGTGTTCAACCTGCTGTGGAAATCCCCAAAATAGCAAGATTTACATTATCTGACGGGGGGCTCACCTGAAAAAGCTGTCCCTAAATCCAAAACTTCACAAGATGAGTGTTTCCGTTGCTAGCTTTCTAGCCTTGTTAGCACGTCTGTGGCAGAAATACGTGGGTAAATAACTCCAACATCCCGATTCAGCTGAAGAGCTCCCAGTCCTTCTGTCTCCATGTGAGTGGCAGTCTCATTTTCAAACTAGTTTGCTCTCCAGTGTTGATACTTTTACTCCAGTGATGGCAGAATCTCAAAGCTAGCACGGAAATGAAGGCACGATTTTGCTTGTGTTCGCCTCTTTCCATTGACTCTGTATGAATTTGCACCACCCGTCCACGTTTGGTGTGAAGGCACCTTTTGCAATGCCCCAGAGCTACCTTATCAGGTTTCATAACTAAAGTTTAATTTTCATAAAAAATATGCACATACTTAGCCTGCCAACAAACAGATCCATCTTCTACCGCTTGATCCTTTTTGGGTCATGGAAGGGCTGGAGCCTATCCCAGCATCTTTGGGCGAGAGACGGGGTTTGGTCACCCCTGACAGACCAAACAGATTCATGTTTTGAAAAATATGCATTAGCATATCTGTGAAAATCAGCTACTGTCTGGATGGGGATCAGTCATCTCAAAAACTAAAGCAGATAGAGCCACTTGGCCCACCACCTACATACTGTGTATCAGTTTCCAGCAGTTGAAAACTGGTTTATCCTCTCCTTATCCGCCATTTTCTGCTGGGAAGCAAAAGTGGTGGCTCGTCCCCTCAGGTATGCCTTACGTGTCTCCCAAAGAATACCTCTCGGAATATCAGGAGTGTCATTTACCTTAAAAAAGTTAACAATTTCCTCAAAAAAGAATTTTTAAAATTGCGGGTTAGCTAATAAGAAATGAGAGAGCCTCCATTGAGTATGTGAAGAGGTATTGTTAGGAAATTTCAAGACTATCGATGTTAGTGTGTGATCTGAAATAACTATACTATGATATTTGGTGTCACTGGCCCAACGTAATAATCTGTAATCAATTAAAAAAAAGTCAATCCTCGAATATGTGTGATGGACATGTGAAAAAAATGAAAAAGCTTTGGCAGCTGGGTTGAAGGCTCTCCATGGATCACATAAGCCAAGGTAATCTGTAAAAGATTTCACTGTTGTGGCAGCATTAGACATATTTAAAGGCCTGGAGGAAGACCTGTCTAAGTTAGGGTCCAAAACAAGGTAAAAATCGCCTCCTATGATCGGATAGTGACTATCTATATCAGGGAGGGAGGAGACAAGATGAGATGTACAGTAAACTTGTCACCATCCCAAGCAGGGGCATAAGCACTCACTAAGATGACTGGAATATCATATAATTTACGTGAAACAACAACAAAACATCCATTAGGGTCTTCAATAGATTTGTTAAAATTTTGAATGTTATATTCTTACTGATAATGGCTGCTCCTCTTGCCCTTGTTGAAAATTTGGAATGAAATACATGACTCATCAAGGGTCTTTTAATACGTAAGACCTCAGAGGTCTTAAGATGAGTTTCCTTAAGAAAGTAAATATCTCCTTTAAGCTGCCTCAAGTGTGAAAGTACTTTGCACCCTTTTAATTATACTATTGACTCCCAAACATTCCAAGAAATGAAGAAATGAACTTGCAGCACTGGCTTTGAGATATATTGGCCATTACTCATCCGTTTTTAATCAAAGGAGTATGGCGGGGGGGGGGGGGGGGTTGAAAACAAACAAAGCAAAACAAAAAAAAAAAAATGGGAGGAATAGTAATATCCCCTCAGAAACCCTATATAGCTTCCAGTTTTTTTTGCTCACTTTTTGCTATCTCCATAACTTCACAGCTCCCACTGGACATGATTTGACCCTTATAAAACAAAAAGTGACCTATAAAGAAGTAGGTAAATTCTCCTATTCTGTTATATCTAAATCAAAATTTGTCATGATGCTGAGCGCTGTGTGTCCACCGTGCTCATGCTCTCAGTTTATTTCTGATTATTTCCTGTATTTTCTCCGTTCTGGATGCATTATGTGTTTTGAGTGTGTTAGTTGTAAGTTTCTGTTCTTAACCTTATTTTTATCTGCCTGTTGACATGAGCCCTCACCCTTTCCTTCAGTCACCGTTTGCCATATACAGGCTGGGCTCTTATTTTGACAGTGTGCATTGCTGACGTCCTGTATTAGCTTGGTTCACGATCTTGTACACCTGTCATCAGTTCTCTGTTACTCCTTGCTCATGTGATCCACACCTGTAATCACTTGCTTGTATTATGCCCTATTTAACCCACCTGTTGTCCTCGGGTCAAAATGACCCGCCACTGTGTTAAAAACCAAAAAAAATCCCCCTAAACAATATTTTTTCAACTTAAAATTTTATGACTTTTCCTAGATTGACCCCAACATTAGGATAAGTGAATTGTTGCCTTTATTCACATTTCCATGTAAGCTGTACAAAAAAAGGTACAAAGGTCGTCTTCGGGTCAAAATGACCCGACAGTCAAATTGAGTTGAAATCACAGTCACTGAGTTATTTACATACCACAGAATGTGAGAATGTTTTAGTTCTGTCTCAGATCAATCAGTAGCAGATGTAAAGAACACAATAGCAGACGTAAACAAGACAAGACAGGTGGCCTTCTCGCGGACTGCAGTGCCTTTGATCGGTCTCAGATCAATCAGTAGCAGACGTAAACAAGACAAGACAGGTAGATTTCCAGAGGTTATAAAAGTGCTGCAGATGACAGTACCCCGAATTCTCTCTGTGCTGAAGCCATGAGTGCAAGTTATACTGTCGAACAGGCTATAGAGCTGATTTTTTTCAGATGTCCAGCAAGACAACTCTGATTCAGAAGAGGAAGTGGAGGATGTATCAGAAGAAGAAGATAGGGAGGAATACAACCCAGAGCACGATGAATCATCTTCAGAAGAAGAAGAAGAAAACCCTGAAGCTGAAAGAGAGACTTTCCTTTTAACAAACAAGAAACAAGAATGTAGTACTTCTGAGCACACAGCACAAAGACGCTGCCATTAGCGATCGTGTGGACAAGAAGCCAGCCATCATCCTAGACTACAACTGCAACAAAGGAGGTGTGGACAACCTAGATAAGGTGATTGGGACATACAGCTGCAGAAGGATGACTGCCCGCTGGTCCCTGGTCATCTTCCACAACATCATTGATGTTTCTTCCTACAATGCCTTTGTGATTTGGAGAGAGCTCAACCCAACCTGGATGCCTCGTAAGCAGAACAAGAGGAGCGTGTTTCTGGAGCAGCTAGGAAAGGCACTTGTAACTCCACTCATTGAAAGAAGGAAGCATGTCCCCCGCACAGAACCCTCTGCAGCAGTTGTGAAAGCTATTCAGAGTGCAGGAACTCCTGATCAACCTGAAGATCCAGCTGCCACAGCCGCTGCACCAGCTGGGGCAAGTAAGAGGAAGAGATGTCAGTTCTGCCAGCCAGAGAAGGACTGTAAAACACATACAATGTGCTGCAGGTGTAAGAAAAAATATCTGCAGAGACTGTGCACTTGCATACTGCACTACATGTGCTAAATAGTTGAATGAGTTATGTTGTTTTTCACATTTTTGTATTGTATATTTTCTTACATTGTTCACTAGCAAAAAATAAATAAATAAATAAATAAAATCAAAAGAAACTGAATCATTGGGATGAATAAAAATGCATTCAAAACTCATTTTTGCACATTTCTATTCTTTCTTATACAGGTGAAGAGGGAAAACTCAGGTATTCACACATTTTGTGGTGAATGACAAGTTGTTTCTTCAAGCAAAATAAAATTTGGTGTTTAAAATTCAATTAAGCTGCTTATTGACAGGCGCCTCACATAGCTGCCGCGTCATTGGATGCGCCTAACGTGCGCTCCCAATGTCAAGTCAAATTCCTCTTATGTTTACTTGTAAATATACTTGGCAATAAAGCTGATTCTGATTCTGATTCTGATATTGGGGGTTTAGTGATGACGGGTCATTTTGACCCGGAGGACACGGGGTGTATACAGAATATGAGGACAACAGGAGGGTTAAAGACTGCTGCTCCATCCACTCCTCACTGAAGTCTGAACCTATTCAGATGTATATCCCACGTCCATCCTGCCTGTAATCCAGCTTTGCCTCATTTGTAAGTTTTGTTCGTGCACTGTTTGGACTTTATGTTTTGAATTAAACTTTACAAACTCACAGTTCAGCACCTGGGTCTTCTTCCTGCCCTGAAGGGACAATTCTTGACAATAGACCACAGCCAGTGTGTGACCCAGCTGTTGTGAGTTTGTGTTTTTTTCACCCACCTGTTTGTGTTCACCAGAGGAATAGTGGTCAGCATGTCCCCAGCATGCCAGATCCCAACCATCAAAGGGGGGTCGGCAGCTGGGGGCCCCAGCCTGAAGGAACAGTGGGCGGCTCTTTCATCCAGGACTGCGTCACTGACACCCTTGCCTCCTGTAGCCCAAAGAGAGTCCTGCAGAAGGTGGAGACAGCGGTCAGGAGTGTGGAGGCGCATCCCGGCCTGAAGAAGTATCCTGAGTTTGCGGAACTGTTGTCAACCGTCACCACTCTCCAGCTGTCATTTCCCGGGATGGCGATAGGCTCGCTTCCAGTAGGTTCTAAGCCAACGAGGGAGCATTCCCCACGACAGACGTCTTCTGCCTCCCACTGTTCTCCAGCCCCCGCTTCACCAGCTCCAAGATGCTGCCCTCCCAGGTCTACTTCCTCTCATCCCTGAGCCACAACGGTACTGGATCCCCCGGAAGAGAGTTTCCTGGGTCAGATGCCTCAAGCTTCCCGCCGCTACCAAGCTACAGCCTACCGGAGGAACTCCCCTGTCTCTCAGTCAGCAACTTCCCCTTCACCGTGTCAGAGAATTTCCGCTGCAGATTCCTCCTTTCGCCCAAGTTTTTCTTCGCCGGTTGTCCCGTCAGCTTCCACCTCCTCCGTTGCTGCTGCTACCTTCATCTCCTCAGCATCTCCTCCTGCTGCTGAGACTACGGCTGTCTCTTCACCAGCTCTGCCCAACATCGTGTCTGCAGGGGCGGTTCCTCCATGTTCCTCAGGGGAGCCCACAACCGCGCTAGCCAATGGGAGGGATGACTCGGGGCCTGCTGCAGCAGATTCCATCATGCCCCAGGAATGCAGGCAAGTGTTTTTTCATTCTCTATTACCAAAAAATGAATTACCTTACCTGCTACCTCCGTGTCTCCTCCAATTTCCCCTGAGCGTCTGCTGGTCCTGAGATTGAACCACCCGACAATGGAGTAGCCTGCGGTCCTGGAGGACCTGGTCCCAGCCCTGCAACCACCTTTCGGATGGAGGAAGAGCGCTTCCAGTGATCTGAAGTCTGTGCCGATGACTGAGCATTCCCTGGCTTCAGCTGCACGGGATTCGGAGCCAGCGGTGAGGCAACCTCCAGCTGCCACTCCGGATGAGCCACCTGCGTCGGTCGCTTCACCTGGAGGCTCTCAGACTGCACCTACCACCATGCCTGCTGTAGGGGCCACCACAGCAGAGTCAGACTTGGACCTCCAGATGACCGGGAATGCAATGTTTCTGCCTGGATTGACGGAGTCCTGGATGGTGGTGGAGCTTAAGCTCAGGCTAGTACTCTTTTTTTTTTTCCACTTTATCTGTTTTGGAGAGATCTTGCCTGGCTCTTGGTGGGGAGAGCTGGTTGCAGCCGTCAGTTGCACCTGAGCCCGCCATGCCGGACTCCACTGCTACTGGTGACCCTGACCTGGTGTCAATGTCCCTCCTGTCGAAGACTTTCCCTAGGGTCACCGTGGAACTTCCAACTTTGCCAGAGGTCTCTGTGGGTCCAGCTGCGCCGCCCAAGGTCTCCGTGGGTCCAGTCATATGGTTGAGGTCTCTGTGGGTGCTGCTCCCCCTTTGTTTGAGATCTCCATGGGTGCTGCTCCCCCTCTGGCTGAGGTATCAGCGGTTGCTTCGTCCGAGTCCGGGACCTCCGTGGGTGTGGCCCCCTTTTCATTTGAGGTCTCCGTGGGTACTGCTCCCCCTCCGTTTAAGGTCTTCGTGGGTGCTGTTCCCCCTTTGTTTGAGGCCACTGTGGGTGCTGCTACGCCCCAGTCCAGGGCTGCCGCGGGTGCTGCTAAGCCCCAATCTGGGACCTTTGAAGGTGCTGCACCTCTTCCCAAGGTCGCTGTGGGCCCTCAGTCTCTGGTTCTATCGAAGGTTCCTTTTCTTTGCCTGAGGCTGTTGTGGGCTTTTCTTCTCCACCCAAGGCCGTCATGAGTTTTCCTTCTACGCTCGAGGCTGTTGTGGGTTTTCCTTCTCTGTCTGAGGCCATTGTGGGTTTCCCTTCTTAGCCTGATGCCATCATGGGCTTCTGTTTTCCACCTGAGGCCGTCGTGGGTTTTCCTTCTCCATCCAAGGCCGTTGCGGGTTCCCCTCTGTCTGTGGTCACCAAGGGTCATCCTTTGTTGCTTGAGGTCTCCACTGGTTTGCCATCCTCATCACCTGGTTTCCCTTTTTTCTGGTTGTCATCGTCACCGGGTTTCCTCTCTGGGCAGCCATTGTTTCGATCGGGTGTCAACCCCTTAGTCCCCATGGTCCAGTGGCTCTGGGGCATAGGGAGGCCACCTGATGGATTACCCCATCTGTTTGGGTGGCTTAAAGACTCTGGTAGACCGCCCGACAGACTTTGCCACTGGGCTGGGTGGCCCACGAACTCCGGAAGGCCACCCGATTCATTGCACCGCACCATCTGGCAGATCTGGGACTTTAGTCGACCACCTGAACTGCTTTATTTTCTGCCCAGTGGGCCTAGGTTTCTGTTTTTTGCTCTGTTGTGGGTCCTGAGCGAGTGTCTTATTTTTGTTCCCCCCTAGCCTGGTTTCCCCCACCGCGCTCCCGGGTTGGGTTATTGTTCTATTCCTGTTGGGATGGGGTAGGGGTGGGGGTTGTGTTTTTCTTTCTTCTCTGTTGATGTTACCCTAGGGTGTCTGGAATCCACCCCTTAACGTGGGGTCTCTGTCATGATGCTGAACGCGGTGTGTCCACTGTGCTCATGCTCTCAGTTTATTTCTGATTATTTCCTGTATTTTCCTCAGTTCTGGATGCATTATGTGTTTTGAGTGTGTCAGTTGGAATTTTCTGTTCTTAACCTTATTTTTATCTGCCTGTTGACATGAGCCCTCACCCTTTCCTTCAGTCACCGTTTGCCATATACAGGCTGGGCTCTTATTTTGACAGTGTGCATTGCTGACGTCCTGTATTAGCTTGGTTCATGGTCTTGCACACCTGTCATCAGTTCTCTATTAGTCCTTGCTCATGTGATCCACACCTGTAATCACTTGCTTGTATCATGCCCTATTTAAAGACTGCTGCTCCATCCACTCCTCGCTACGGTCTAAACCTGTTCAGAAGTATATCCCACATCCATCCTGCCTGTAATCCAGCTTCGCCTCATTTGTAAGTTTTGTTCGTGCACTGTTTGGACTTTATGTTTTGAATTAAACTTTACAAACTCACAGTTCAGCACCTTGGTCTTCTTCCTGCCTTGAAAGGGCAATTCTTGACAAAATTATTCAATTATAGTGTAGCCCTTACAATATGGCCAACCTTGTAACAAGTGAAAATAGAAAAATAAGAAATACTTTTCAATCCCCTTATTCTTATAAAGCAAATGGAGACACTGTAACCTTGTATACACTTATAGAGTGGCAGCATTCTATGTATTGTCATTTAATATAAGACCCAAACTGCTAACTAGTGCAGCTGACCTATAATGTATATTGACATCAGGTCCTTAGTCACTCCTAATTATGCAGCAGACCTCCCCAAATTAAATGTGTAAGAACTAGGATTCCCTTCAAAAAACAGAAAATGTAAATTTGGCCGTGAAAATTATAAATGACACAGTTTAGCCAAAACAAACAAAAATAGATGTGACATGTAACATTGGCTCAAATGAGCCAAAACAAAGTTGTACATAAAGTAAAAAGTTTTAATGTCTCTACTTGGCATCAGCAAATTTTCAGATTCAATATATATTGAGCATTATCATGTTAAAGCCGTCTTACCAGTGGCAGAGCCTGTCTTGGCTATCAGTCAGTTAGCTCGTAACCCTAATGCAAAATCGGGGTAATAGAGTTGGCTTCATTAAGTAGTAGTAGATGCCAACTTCACGAAGACTGCTGCCTCTTTGACTATGGTGAAATGTTTCTTATTACTGTCTTTAATGGTGATTTGAAACTTCGCTGGTTACAGTAGACTTGGTCTGATGGCCAAATTGTATAACACCTTGAGGCCGCTTGCTGCTCTAAAAGGTTGGGGTAATAATCTTCATAGGTGCAAACTGGCATGCCCTGGTACCTCAAATCATTCCTCTGCTTGCAGGCTTCCCAGATAACCAATTCTTTGATTTGGTGTCGGTGGAAGCAGACGATAACTGGCCAGGTCTTGTCCCACTGTTGTGACTTGTAAGTTAACGTACGGTGGGCACGATCCAGCTCTGGCAGGGTAGGTTTTACTTTTTCCCCGAATATCTCCACCAGAACCTTAGAAAAAAAAAAAACTTGTGGGTCGCGGACCTTCAATAAACTCTAGTAGACCAATAATTCTGATGTTGTTCCTTCTATTCCATCCCTCCACGTCAATGTTTTTAGCTTTAAGTTTCATGTGGGCTTCTGCTAAAGTACCGTGTGACACCTCAAGGGTGTGGATGCATTCCTCCACTAAGTTGGCATTTGCCTCTCGGCTCATAATTCTTTCTCCAAAATCAGTCACTGTGGCTTGCACTTTATCTAGTTTAGCTTTGAGAGAGGCAAAAGCTGATTTGAGCTCTGTAGACAGCGCTGATGAAATGTTTTGACGGTTTTCCTCCAGCAAGCTAATCAGAGCAGGCACGTTAACCTGGTTAGCAATGGCAGACACGTCATCTCTTTAGATGTCTTTTTATTTCACTTGTCTGGTTCCAGAAGCCATGGCATCTAATGTAGATGCTACTTGTTTTTTATTTTATAATAATGGATTAGATTTAAAGGTGAACTGAAACCACCTTTTTGCGCAAAAAGTAGAATAGCAGATTAATTCCTTATTACCTATTGTATTTTTCAACACATAAAAGAAATTTTTAGGCCATGCGATGGCCAAGCTATAAGCCGATAAACTTTTGCCTCTGGCTGGCAGTGCCAAACAAACCGGAAGTAGTGCAGACGACGCTGCGTGACATCACGAGTGTGACCCTTATCAAAACAACAATGGCAGATGATAACAGTTCCAGCAGTCAAGAACACCAGAGTTTTCAGAGTGAAGAGGCATTCAGGATCGATGACGAGACAGAGGAGGATGCAGGAGTGTCAAGTGAACAGGAAGAGAGCGAGGGAGGCATCGAACCGTACAGATTCGATCCAGAATTTTCGGGGGATTCCGGCACCGACTCAGAGTCAGACCGCAGCAGTGATGGGGAGGAGAGTCGCTTATTGAATACAGAATGGTGAGTCTTTACTTCTCTACTTTGGCATGTTTGGGGTGTCAGGATAAGGAAAATTAACAATAAAAAAAGAAAGAAAAAAAAACATCAGCATTTTTCCAACTTATTATTTATACATAGGGCTAGGACTGTACAATAGCCTGGCCGTGTACACACTTGGCATTGAATAGACACATCCGTGGCGTAGGGTTAACACGTGTATTCAGGACAGGTTCCATGACCATGGGCTATGTATTACAATACTTCTACAGACTATAGTGGCAATACACATGAACAGAACTGGCCTCTGCATTTGACTGTGCTATTTATAAATAATATCTACAGTGATCCCTCACTTATCGCATTTAATGGGGACCAGAACCGACGGCGAAAAGTGAAAAACCGCGAAGAAGCGTCACCCCCCCCCCCCAAGGGCGTCACAAGCACTATTTTGCACAAAAAGGCACAAGAGAACAGCGAAAAGTGCCACTAAGCAACACGAGGGATAAAGAACAATGAATGCGGTCTTCCTTCGCTGGGTATGGGCGCTCGGCAGGGAGAGAAGCTGGGTAAAACGTCTCGGCCAATCAGCTTGCAAGATTCCCGAGCGGTGAAGAGGTGGGTGGAGAGGAGTGGAGCGGTGGTCAGAGAGGTGGATTTTGAGTTGTGCGGGCTCTCCGTGTTGATACCTGATGTTCTAATGTAGTCTCCCTGCCTTCTGCTAGCGCCCGGGCAACTTTCGTGCCATTTTTTCTCAATTTTGAATTTTTGATGAATATTTTTGAAAAATCCGCGATGCACTGAGGGCGCGAAAAGTGAAACGCGAAGTAGCGAGGGATCACTGTATATCTAGAAACGCATCGCTTCCCGGTCGCTTTTCCTCCCCCTTTCTTTTCTTTCGTCGCCATGACAGCTTTCCTTGGCCACTGAACAGATCTTCCCAGGTGTTGGAAGTGTTTTGTAGTCGACTATCACGACAAAATGCATCAAAAACAACCAGTGTCGACGTGCTCGCAATAGTAAACATGAGGACTGGGTCACATTCGTGACGTCACGCGGAACTCCGGCTGCAGTTCCGGATAATCGGCGGATTCGTAGGATTTTTCAGGGCGAGAAATTCAAAATCGCGATTTTCTCCAAGATTCCGGGATTGGTGGAGGGGGTGCCAATGATAAATTATCTTTATAATTGTATGTACTATCACCCAGTGCTGTTCAATGCCGTTCACTTCAGTTCACCTTTAAATGGCGCTTTACATGTCAAGTGACATCTCAGAGTGCTTACAGTGACTCCATTATTCATTCACTCCACAGGCAATGGTAGTGGTAAGCCACTTCAGTAGCCACAGCTGTCCTGGGGCAGACTGACAGAAACGTGGCTGCCAATACACGCTAACAGCCTCTTTGACCACTACCCAACATTTATACCAGTGTCATGGACATTGGAGGCAAGGAGGGCAAAGTGTCTTGCCCAGGGACACAATGGCAGGATGGCTGGGGAGAGTGGGATTCGAATCACCAATCTTCTGGTTATCAGACGACCCATCTCTACCTCCTGAGCCACTGCCGGCCACATTTCCCTCCTCCGTTCCATTTTTGCTAAGCCCCAAACTGGATGTCAGGAAGCTCCATTTTTATATGGTTTTTGGCATAACCCGGCCGGGACTTAAACCCTGACCTCCCTGTTGTGGGGTGGATACTCTACCCCTAGGCCACCACTCTGATCCTACATAACATGTTTTCTTAATTTGAAAATTTGATTGAGGGGGCAAGACAGCTGACTAAAATGTACTGAATCACTTAGGTTTGTTCACCAAAAAAAAACATTTCTAAAGATTTGTACACTGAATCACTCAGTGCTGTACTGGAGCTCTAACTGCCTGCCACTCATTGAACTAAAAAACGTGGCTGAACTGAGCTTCACTGAAGTGAAGTGAAATGAAAGTGTTTATTATTAAGGGTAAAAAAAAAATCCAAACCAACATGGCACTGTGTGAAAAAGTGATTGCCCCCCTGTTAAAACATAAATTAACTGTAGTTTATCACATCTTTGGAAAGATGAATTCAATTTCTCTAGCCACACCCAGGCCTGATTACTGCCACACCTATTTTCAATCAAGAAATTACTTAAATAACACCTTCCTGACAAAGTGAAGTAGACCAAAAGGTCCTCAAAAGCTAGAAATCATGCTGCGAGCCAAAGAAATTCAGGAACAAATGAGAAACAAAGTAATTGAGATCTATCAGCCTGGAAAAGGTTATAAAGAAATTTCTAAAGCTTTGAGACTCCAGCGAGCCACAGTGACAGCCATTATCCACAAATGGCGAAAACATGAAACAGTGGTGAACCTTCCCAGGAGTGGCCAGCTGACCAAAATTACCCCAAGAGCGCAGCGACGACCCATCCAAGAGGTCACAAAAGACTCCACAACAACTTCCAAAGAACTGCAGGCCTCACTTGCTTTAGTTAAGGTCAGTGTTCATGACTCCACTATAAGAAAGAGACTGGGAAAAAATGGCCTGCATGGCAGAGTTCCAAGATGAAAACCACTGCTGAGCAAAAAGAACAAAGGCTCGTCTCAGTTTTGCCAGAAAACATCTTGATGATGGGCAGCGCGGTAGCGGAGTGGTTAGCATTGCGGCAGAACAGCAACTCGCCCTTGGCTGGGGGATCCTGGGTTCGATCCCAGCCCCCAACCAACAATGATCTGTGTGGAGTTTGCATGTTCTCCCCGTGTCTGCGTGGGTTTACTCCGGGATTTCCCTGGTTTCCTCCCACATGCCAAAAATATGCAAGGTAGGTTAATTGGCATCAAAACTGGGGATTCTAAATTGTCCTTAGGTATGACTGTGAGAGTGAATGGTTGTCTGTCTCTCTGTGTTGGCCCTGCGATGGACTGGCTATCTGTCCAGGGTGTACCCTGCCTCTTGCCCAAAAGATGCTGGTATAGGCTCCAGCCCCCCCCCCCGCGACCTGAAAAGGATTACGCAGAAGAAGAAGAGCATCTTGATGATCCCCAAGACTTTTGGGAAAATACTATGTGGACTGACAAGACAAAAGTTGAACTTTTTGGAAGGTGTGTTTCCCATTACATCTGGTGTAAAAGCTGCACAGCATTTCAGAAAAGGAACATCATACCAACAGTAAAATATGGTGGTGGTAGTGTGATGGTCTGGGGCTGTTTTGCTGCTTCAGTACCTGGAAGACTTGCTGCGGTAAATGGAACAATGAATTTTGCTGTCTACCATAAAATCCAGAAGGAGAATGTCCGACCATCTGTTCATGACCTCAAGCTGAAGCACACTTGGGTTCTGCAGCTGGACAATGATACAAAAGACACCAGCAAGTTTACCTCTGAATGGCTTAAGAAAAACAAAATGAAGACTTTGGAGTGGCCTAATCAAAGACCTGACCTGAATCTGATTGAGATGCTGTGGCATGACCTTAAAAAGGTGGTTCATGCTCGAAAACCCTCCAATATGGCTGAATTACAACAATTCTGCAAAGAAGAGTGGGCCAAAATTCCTCCACAGCACTGTAAAAGACTTATTGCCAGTTATCGCAAACACTTGATTGCAGTTGTTTCTGCTAAGAGTGGCCCAACCAGTTATTAGGTTTAGGGGGCAATCACTTTTTCACACAGGACCATGTAGCTTTGGATTTTTTTCCCTTCATAATAAACACCTTCATTTAATAACTGCATTTTGTGTTTATGTGTGTTATCTTTGTCTAATATTTAAATGTGTTTGATTATCTGAAACTGTTACAACCCGAGTGCTTGTTCCATCCGCACTCGGATCTTTATCATCATTTCCAGGCTTTGACAGCAGTGGGTTCCTTCTAGCTCCCCAGGCTCTTATTGTGACAGCGCCCGGTGGAGCTCCCTGCTGTCGAAGTCAACAGCTGTGCTGCATTCGGGGTCATTAGTGACTGATGTTAAAAGCGGGCGTTGAATGCACCCCGATGCAGCAGTCTCTGTTAAGATACGGTCTGTTAAGATACGGTCTGTTAAGGTACGTTCTGTTAAACTTCCTGTTATGAAACCTTCTGTTTTGATACCGTTTGTTATTCTTCATCCGTGATTCTACCATCACATCGTCTGATGCATCGGGCGTTCCCCGGCTCAGACGCTGTTCATCATATATTGTAAGTTATCCTGTGATTATCCTACCCGCACTGTCGTGTGTGTTATTCTCTGTTCCTGCACTTCCTAATAAAACATCACTGCAACTCACTGGTGACTGCTGGCGTCTTATGGTGGCTCGTGAGGGCCACCGTGACAGTCGACTGCTGCCAGTACGTCCGGAGAGGGGCGTCGTGCCGAGACGCCATTCACCGTGAGTTTAGCAGTATTGGACTGTTGCTCTTACCGGTCTGGGTACCGTTGCTGAAGCATGCCGTCGCAGAGGTCCCGCACTCAGAGTCCGAGCGATGTCCTCGCAGACGCCCTCGAGTGCATGGACGAAATCCTTAACACCGCCTCCCTCCTCGACTTCAGCAGCAACGTGCACCGGTACCTGGACCAAGCTGAGGAGGTCCTCGACTATCTCCCCCGCTTCGCCGACCATCCTGAGGTGAGCGCGAGGAGGTTGGACATTGCTGCACAGCGTGAGATACTCCGCAGGCTGGAAGGAAATCCCGGCAGGAAGCCGAAGAGGAGGAAACGCTGTCCCTTGCTTCGGGATCCCGCTCCTGCCTCTGTTCCGGCCCGGGAATTCGCACCATCCAGAGGTCTTTCTCCATTCAGCATGATGTCACTCGGGATTCCCCCGGAGGAGCTGCAGCTGACAGCAATCAAGGTCCAGGACCGAGTGGCTGCTGCTCACTCCGCTGTGCATCCGTCTATAATCATTAAGCATGTGACGGCGACAGTTAGACTGGTGGAGAGGAATCCAGAGCTGTGTGATTTTCCCGAGTTCGACGCCCTCCTCGCCTCTGTCACCGCACAGGAGTGGCGGTTCCCAGACCTCACCTTCGCTTCGCCTTCCACCAGAGACCATCGTAGCCTCCATAACCCTCCTCAGCATGAACCCCGTCCGGATCCAGCTCCGGGTCACCGCAAGGGCTCAATTCCTCGCACAGCTGCCTCTCCTGCGTCTCATCAGAGTGGATTTCCTGCAGCCTCATCTCCCCCCGGTCCATCTCCCACTTTCTCGTCAGCGTCCCGTGCCCGGCTCATTTCGGCTGTCGCCCCCTCTTCCTCGACGCATTCCCCGGCCGCTGTGTGTACTCCGAGTCCAGCCCTGGCGAGTCCCGTCCCGGAACCATCTCCAGCGGATCCACCTCGTCCTTCCAGGAGGCCCACTGTCACCGTCCGGCAGGGAAAGGGAGGAGCAACGTCTGCTACAGCAGGCACCACTCAACCTTCAGGAGACAGGCAAGTCCAAGTTCATTCACACTCTCATTATTGTGATTTGCCCTGTCAGACTCCTGGAGGTGGAGTTCGGGGTTTGCAGCTCCCCGAGCTCCCACCACCTGCTGTGGCTGAAATTATTAACCCCGCATCCTCTGTGTCTCCCTCCGCTGAGCGGTCCTCGACGCCAGGCCAATGTCGCTGGATGAGGAGGGGGCCTGCGGTTCTGGAGAGCCTGGTTCTGGTTCCGCAGCCACGTCATGGGCGGAGGAGGAGGGTGGACTGCAGCGTGGAACCTGCGCCGACGAGGAAGCGTCCCCGGGGCTCCACGGACGAGCGGTCTGGTCCAGCGGGTCAAGGGTCCCCTGCCACCATGCCGTGTGGGCCGTCGGCGTGGGCTTCGGTGCCAGAGGCTCCAGGAGCTGCGCGTACCATCATGCCAGCTGCGGAGCCCACCGTAGCTGAGTGGGAGCCTGAAGACGACCTCCTGCTGTCAGAGCCCGGATTGTCGAAGTCCTGGACGGCGTCAGAACTCGAGATCAGGCAAGTGCTCTGTTTTGTCTTTCTTTACTCCATCCTAGAGCATTTTTGCCTGTCTCTTGGGGAGGCGAGCCGGGTGCGGCCACCCGCTACATCCGAGCTTGTCTCGCCGGGTTCTGGCGCTGCCGGTGATCCTGATCCCGGTTCTTTTCTCTCTCCCAAGCCTTCTCCCAGGGTCGTCAGCGCGGATCTGAATTCGCCCGCTGTTCCAGAGGTTCCGGGTTCGGGGTTGGAGGTAGGTCCTGGTGCGGCGCCTACCCAATTGGGGTCCTTCGCGGACGCAGCCGAGACACAATTGGGGTCCTTTGTGGGAGCAACCGCGACCCAATCGGGGTCCGACGAGGGTGCGGCACCAGCAGTTTCCAGGTTCGGTGAGGGAGCTGCAGATCCCCTGCCGCCGGATACTGGACGGGCTCATCTCCATCATCGCCATTGTCACCCTCCTCGTTCTCCTGAGGAGCGCAACCCATCTCCACCTGGGACTGTTGGGGTTCCGAACGCTCCGCCCGGTTCTCCCTCTTCTTCCCCTTCTCCAGCGAGACCGCCGGCCACTTCCCCCCTACGGTTCTGGTGGGCAAGCGATGCGGGTCAGCCGCCTGAAGGACTGCCGTGCCCATTTGGCTCTCTGGGCCGGCCACCCGACCCATTGGACCCCCTGTTTGGTGACCTGGTCCGGCCGCCTGAAATTAACTGTTTCCGGGCATGGGACTGGGGTAGGCCGCCCGAACTGTCCTTTTCCCCCCGCCTGCATTGTGGCCGCTTGATGCCGGACAGCCCCCCGAACTTTCAGCCTCCATGTCTCAGAGCCAGGACTGCAGTCATCCCGGATTTTTATTCATTGCATTCATGTCTGTAAGCTTTTGGGATGTGTGGGGGGGCCTGACATGTGATTATGTATCTCACCTTTTTTTTCCTTAGCTGTGATCGGTGTTTTTCACTCCTCTGTCTAATGTCCGTTTATTGTTTAAAACCGATATATGTATTGCCTGTTGGGTTCTGTTCCTGTTACCCACACATAAGGGCGTAATGTTTTTTTTTTTCTCTCCGCCTGTCTCTGTAATTGCTTTGTTGGTCCCCTGTTGTCATTTTTGCTCCTTTTGACTCTCTCCCTCCTGCCGGCACCCCATCCGCCCACCCTAGGGGGGTGGGGGTGGGGGCTTGGGTGTTATTTGGCCGCTCAGGGGCTCGGCCTTGAGGTGGAGGTACTGTTACAACCCGAGTGCCGGATCCGTCTGCACTCGGATCTTTATCATCATTTCCAGGCTTTGACAGCAGTGGGTTCCTTCTAGCTCCCCGGGCTCTTATTGTGACAGCGCCCGGTGGAGCTCCCTGCTGTCAAAGTCAACAGCTGTGCTGCATTCGGGGTCATTTTTTTTTTTTTTCTCTCTGTGATATTTTGTCTTAGATTTGTTTTGAATAATAACCGCTTAACTTAGCTTAGCTTAGTTTTCTTTTTCTTTTTTTTTTTTCTTCTCTCAGTCACATTTTGTCTTAGCTTTGTTTTAAATTGTAATCGCTCCTGTCTTGTTTTCTCTTTTTTTCTCTTTTGAATTCTTGGATGGAATATGGGTGGGCAATATAAGCTGCGGCTTCAGCCATCACCCATTTCGGATAACTCACATGGAATTGTATAGTAGAAGGAGTCTTTGTCTAATTTGACCTTGTTGTTATATTATACAGTTTCTTTTAACCTGTACTGTACTATCCGAAATAAATTCATTCATTCATTCAATTCATTCATTAGTGACCGGTGTTAAAAGCGGGCGCTGAATGCACCCCGATGCAGCAGTCTCTGTTAAGATACGGTCTGTTAAACTTCCTGTTATGAAACCTTCTGTTATATGATACCGTTTGTTATTCTTCGTCCGTGATTCTACCGTCACATCGTCACATGCATTGGGCGTTCCCCGGCTCAGACGCTGTTCATCATATATTGTAAGTTATCCTGTGATTGTCCTACCCGCACTGTCATGTGTGTTATTCTCTGTTCCTGCACTTCCTAATAAAACATCACTGCAACGCTGCTGGTGGCTGCTGGTGTCTTATGGTGGCTCGTGAGGGCCACCGTGACAGAAACATTTAAGTGTGAAACATACAAAAAAAGAAATCAGGAAGGAGCAAACACTTTTTCACATCACTGTACATATGTGTATGTATATATACAGTGGGGCAAAAAAGTATTTAGTCAGCCACCAACTGTGCAAGTTCTCCCACTTAAAAGATGAGAGAGGTCTCCAATTTTCATCATAGGTATACCTCAACTATGAGAGACAAAATGAGAAAAAAAATCCAGAAAATCACATTGAAGGATTTTTAATGAATTAATTGGTAAATTCCTCAGTAAAATAAGTATTTGGTCACCTACAAACAAGCAACATTTCTGGCTCTCACAGACCTGTAACTTCTTCTTTAAGAGGCTCCTCTGTCATCCACTCGTTACCTGTATTAATGACACCTGTTTGAACTCGTTATCAGTATAAAAGACACCTGTCCACAACCTCAAACAGTCAGACTCCAAACTCCACTATGGCCAAGACCAAAGAGCTGTCAAAGGACACCAGAAACAAAATTGTAGACCTGCACCAGGCTGGGAAGACTGAATCTGCAATAGGTAAGCAGCTTGGTGTGAAGAAATCAACTGTGGGAGCAATTATTAGAAAATGGAAGACATACAAGACCACTGATAATCTCCCTCGATCTGGGGCTCCACACAAGATCTCACCCCGTGAGGTCAAAATGATCACGAGAACGGTGAGCAAAAATCCCAAAACCACATGGGGGGACCTAGTGAATGACCTGCAGAGAGCTGGGACCAAAGTAACAAAGGCTACATCAGTAACACACTACGCCGCCAGGGACTCAAATCCTGCAGTGCCAGACGTGTCCCCCTGCTTAAGCCAGTACATGTCCAGGCCCAACTGAAGTTTGCTAGAGAGCATTTGGATGATCCAGAAGAGGATTGGGAGAATGTCATATGGTCAGATGAAACCAAAATAGAACTTTTTGGTAAAAACTCAACTTGTCATGTTTGGAGGAGAAAGAACACCATACCTACTGTGAAGCATGGGGGTGAAAACATCATACTTTGGGGCTGTTTTTCTGCAAAGGGACCAGGACGACTGATTCGTGTAAAGGAAAGAATGAATGGGGCCATGTATCGTGAGGTTTTGAGTGAAAACCTCCTTCCATCAGCAAGGGCATTGAAGATGAAACATGGCTGGGTCTTTCAGCATGACAATGATCCCAAACACACCGCCCGGGCAACGAAGGAGTGGCTTTGTAAGAAGCATGTCAAGGTCCTGGAGTGGCCTAGCCAGTCTCCAGATCTCAACCCCATAGAAAATCTTTGGAGGGAGTTGAAAGTCCATGTTGCCCAGCGACAGCCCCAAAACATCACTGCTCTAGAGGAGATCTGCATGGAGGAATGGGCCACAATACCAGCAACAGTGTGTGAAAACCTTGTGAAGACTTACAGAAAATATTTGACCTCTGTCATTGCCAACAAAGGGTATATAACAAAGTATTGAGATGAACTTTTGTTATTGAACAAATACTTATTTTACCAAGGAATTTACCAATTAATTCATTAAAAAATCCTTCAATGTGATTTTCTGTATTTTTTTTTTTCTCATTTTGTCTCTCATAGTTGAGGTATACCTATGATGAAAATTGGAGACCTCTCTCATCTTTTAAGTGGGAGAATTTGCACAATTGGTGGCTGACTAAATACTTTTTTCCCCACTGTATGTTATACGTCAACTGAAAGCACATTAGAGCTGTCCTTACTACCAACTTTTGGGGCTCCAAATACTCTCTCCAATCTTTTTTCTCCCTTAATAAACTTCATCAGTGTTTTATGTAGCACTGTGACATTTCTAATGTCACTTTTTCGTGTGTGCAACTTTTTGTCATAGTTTTACAGCTTTTCTTGTAAATCAAAGACATTTTTTTCTTGTAAATTTGCCTAGTTTTTGTATAAAAATGCAATATTTCCCCCATGTTGTTTTCCACCTAAATTCATGGTTTCTCATAAAAATGTAGCATTTTTCTCATATTTGCATTTTTTTTTGTCATAGAAAATAAGCCTTTTCCTTATATTTTTACTATCATCAAGTTGCTACTTTCTTCTTGTGAATTTATACTATTTTCTCCTAAATTTGCACGTTTTTTTCTGTTAAATTTTGTATATGTAAATTTGTTATTTACCTTTGGGGGGCGTGGGAATACCTAAATCCTAAATTTGGACCATATCCGCTCCATATCTGAACCATATCCGTGAGGCTGTGTTTGAGACCGCCATAGGTACCTTTGGGAAAAAGGTGGGGAAGAGTGCAGATTGGTTTGAAGCTGGAGCCGCTGAGATGGAACCTGCAATCGCTGCCAAGCGTGCAGCCCTAATTGCCCACAAGAAGGAGCCCTCTGTGCAGACGCTTGCTACACTGCGCGCTGCGAGGAACAATGCACAAAAGATTGCAAGGCGATGTGCCAGCGACTGCTTGTCACGCCGCGCCATTCATCAGCGGCGCCACCTGCTCATGCACCTGCTACTCGTCAGCGGCGAAGGATAAAAGCCGCCTCGCCCTGAGCGTCGGCCTGAAGCCGTAGACTTCATTCCTCTTTCATGGGCTTCTACCACATTCTCTTCAGCATCCTTATCTCCGGTAAGAAAATCGCTTACCTCATCTCTCCAGTCTGCTCCCCTGTGCACAGGTGGATTCCTCGGCGGCGGACTATCCCGTCCCTCGTCTCTCCTCGCTGCTGCACCGAGCCCTGCAGGTGGCTGTCTCCCGGGCTTCCATCCTTGAAGCGCCAGTCATCTGTCCCAACAAGTAAGCTTCTCTCCCTCGCCTATTCTCCTCCTGTGTTGGTGTGCGCTCATCACCCTGTGTCTGATTTCTCCCATAGGGTTGCCGGCTGAACGGTCTCCTGCCTCTGGGTCCGAAGCAGACGCCACCACCAACACATTAACATTCCGCAGACACGCACCCAAACATCCCTGTTGTTAATAAACGGTTTGAACTACTCTGAGCCTGTGTGTGTGCGTCTCCTGAGCCGAACGTTATGTCAGTACGGCTTCAGCAGAGCGGCTCGACAGACGGCGGGCTCGCACACCGGTTTACCATCCTCGAGGCTCGGGTGGATCAGATTGTTTATCAGCAACAGGTGGTTCTTAATCAATTATTAGAACTAACTAACCGATTGAACCGCTTGGACCCCCAACAGCCGTTCCTCCCGACTCGCCAGGGTGGCGCGGCTCCTGCTGTTCCAGCGGCTGTCCAGCCGGCTCCAGTGGCACCGGTTCGGCTCACGCCGATTCCGACCCCCGCCCGCTTTAGCGGTAAGCTCGGCGGAGCGCGGGGGTTCATTATGCAGTGTGAGTCCGTGTTCCACCGTGTGCCCGGAGATTTTCCCTCGGATCACAGCCGAATTGGTTACATAGGGAATCTTCTGGAGGGGCGTGCGTTAACTTGGACCTACGCCGTAATGGCGAGGCCCAGTTATGCCACCCTCACCTATGACCAATTCGTGAGGCGCTTTCTGGAGGTCTTTGACCATTCTCAAACCGAAACGGTCCAGGTCGATCGGCTTCTCGCTCTCCAGCAGGGAAGCCGGTCGGCAGCGGACCACTCGGTCGACTTCCGGGTAGCGGCGGAGGAATTGGGCTGGGAGGAACGCTCCCTCTGTGGCCTGTTCCTCCGCAGCCTCAATAGTGATCTGAGGGATGAACTGGCTGGTCGGGATATCCCTGGGACGCTAGCGGAGCTGACGTCCTTAGCGATAAGTTTGGATAACAGGCTGCGCGAGCGCTCCTCGGGGCGGAGGTCATCTTCTTCTCGCCTTCGTGGAGCCTCGCCGCACCTGTTCCAAGCTCGCCCCCTGGCGGCGCCGCCAGCATCGCGCCCCGAGGAGTCGGAGCCGATGGTGACGGGCTGGACTAAACTTTCCCCTGTGGAGAAACAACGCCGCCGTGAGTTGGGCCTCTGCATGTATTGCGGAGGCGACCAACACACCGTGGAGCGTTGTCCACGGAAAGCCAGTTGGTGGGGTCCGTGAGTCACTGTTGGAAGCCTCGCGGATGTCAATCGGTTAGGATCACCCACTCAATTGAAGCTGCCCATCCGTTTCTGCCATAACCCCACTGGGCACCTCACCCACGCACTGGTGGATTCGGGCGCAGAAGGCAGCTTCATTTCACAAAGCCTGGCAACCCGATTGGGCATCCGCTGCCAGGCACTCAACACTCCCATCTCCCTAATCCACCTCTCCCGTGCCACCCTCGGGAGAGTGACACATCAAACTGTCCCCCTACCGGTCATCATCTCGGGAAACCACCGGGAGGAGATGACCTTTTACGTCCTTCCCAACTCTGTGTCGCCCGTCATCCTGGGGTATCCCTGGCTCCGCCTTCACAATCCGGTCCTGGATTGGAAATCAGCTGGGATATCGGCATGGAGTACGTTCTGTATGGGCACCTGCCTTCAGTCCGCTGCCTGCTCTCCGTCCGCTCCTCCCCCTACGACGGACGCTGCACCCCCGGACCTGTCTCTGGTGCCCCCAGAATTTCACGACCTGGGTATGGTGTTCAGCAAAGCGAAAGCTATGTCTCTCCCCCCTCATCGGCCCTATGACTGCGCCGTCAACCTCCGCCAGGGGGCTCCCTTACCTTCTGGTCGCCTTTACAGCCTGTCTGCGCCGGAGAAGGAGACGATGAACGCCTACCTGAAGGAGTCATTAAGTGCTGGGATTATCCGCCCATCATCGTCACCCGTGGGGGCAGGGTTCTTCTTCGTGGGAAAGAAGGATGGGTCCCTCCGCCCTTGTATCGACTACCGGGCCCTCAATAATATCACGGAGAAGGACCGTTACACCCTGCCTCTCATGGACACTGCTTTCCACTCCCTCCAGGGGGCGACCTGGTTCACCAAGCTGGACCTACGCAGCGCTTACCACCTCGTCCGGATCCGGGAGGGAGATGAGTGGAAAACGGCCTTCCGTACCCCGAACGGCCACTTTGAATACCTGGTGATGCCGTTCGGGTTGACCAACGCTCCTGCAGTCTTCCAGCGCCTCATTAATGACGTCCTCCGGGACTTCATTGGCCTTTTCGTGTTCGTCTACCTGGACGATATTCTCATCTTCTCCAAGTCCAGGGATGAGCACCAGGTCCACGTGAGGCGGGTCCTCCAAAGGCTGCTGGAGAATCGTCTGTACGTTAAGGCAGAAAAGTGTGAATTTTACGCCAGGAGTACGTCCTTCCTAGGGTTCATCATCGCCCACGATAAGGTGCTCCCCGACCCAGAGAAGGTAAAGGCGGTGGTGGAATGGCCCACACCTGCATCCCGGAAACAGGTGCAGCAATTTGTTGGCTTCGCCAATTTCTACCGCCGCTTTGTCCCCAACTTCAGTGCCATCGTTGGACCACTGACCCGCCTCACGTCCCCGAAGGTCCCGTTCCGGTGGACCGAAGAGGTCGCTGCCGCCTTTGAGGCGCTGAAGGCGGAATTCTCCTCCTCCCGGGTCCTTCGCCAGGTCGACCCCGCGCTGCAGTGCATTGTAGAGGTAGACGCTTCGGACACGGGAGTGGGAGCAGTGCTGTCCCAGTGGTCGCCGGACGATGGCGCCAAGCGACCGTGCGCCTTCTTCTCCCGGCGCTTGTCCCCGGCGGAGAGAAACTACGATGTGGGGGACAGAGAGCTCTTGGCCATCAAGCTCGCCCTGCAGGAGTGGCGCCACTGGTTAGAGGGGGCGAACCTGCCGTTTGTGGTCCTCACGGACCACAAGAACTTGGAATACTTACGATCTGCCAAGCGCCTGAACGCCCGCCAGGCGCGCTGGTCCCTGTTCTTCGCCAGGTTCCAATTTTCCATCACCTTCAGGCCTGGCTCTAAGAACGTCCTGCCTGACGCCCTCTCCAGGCAGTTCGCCCCCGTGGAGTCGGAGGAGGCGCCCCACTCCATCCTGCCCAGGTCGTGCGTCGTGGGAGCCATCTCGTGGGACATCAAGAGCAAGATCCGGAAGGCACAGGAGGTGGAACCTGACCCTGGCGGCGGACCGGAGGGGAGGCTGTTCGTGCCATCCGCGGTCCGAGGAGAGGTCATCCACTGGCTCCACACCTCCAAGCTCACCTGTCACCCTGGCATCTCCCGGATGATAGATCTCCTCCAATGGTCCTTTTGGTGGCCAGGCCTGCGGAGGGATGCAGCCCGCTACGCCCGGGCTTGCCCAATCTGTGCCACCTGCAAGTCGGGAAATGCCCCTCCAGCAGGTCTGCTCCAGCCCCTGCCCGTCCCTGGCAGGCCCTGGTCGCACATCGCACTGGATTTCGTCACCGGACTCCCCGTCTCCAACTCCTATGACACCATCCTGACCATCGTGGACCGCTTCTCCAAGGCCGTGCACTTCGTCCCCCTGCGAGGCCTCCCTACTGCCCTGGAGACGGCGGACCTCCTCGTCCAACACGTGGTCAGGCTGCATGGGATTCCGGTGGACGTGGTCTCGGACCGGGGCCCCCAGTTTTCATCTGAGGTTTGGAGGTCTTTCTGCAACGCCATCGGAGCCAAGGTGAGCCTCTCCTCCGGCCATCACCCCCAATCCAACGGGCAGTGTGAGAGGACCAACCAGGAGCTGGAGGCTGCGCTCCGCTGTGTGTCCAGATCCAAACCCACGTCCTGGAGCAACCATCTTGCCTGGGTTGAATATGCCCACAACACCGCTCGCTCTTCTGCTACAGGGATGTCCCCCTTCAAAGCGTCCCTGGGTTACGACCCCCCGCTGTTTCCGGAGCAGGAGAGTGAAGTAACTGTCCCGTCAGTTAGGGCCCATCTCAGGCAGTTCCGCTCCACCTGGGTTGCCGCGCGCCATGCGCTATTACGCACAGCGGAGCGCAACAGGACTGTGGCGGACCGGCGTAGGAGACCTGCCCCGGCGTACAGAGTTGGGCAGCTTGTTTACATTTCCACCCAGGACGTCACTCTAAAAGGCGAGAGGAGAAAGCTGGCACAGCGCTTCATGGGTCCCTACCCCATCACCCGGATCATCAACCCGGTGGCTGTGCGTGTGGCTATTCCCCCCTCCCTCCGCATTCATCCTACTTTCCACGTATCGAAGGTGAAACTGGCGGTTACTGACCCCCTTTGCCCTCCTCCTGCAGCGCAACCCGCGCCCCGGATGATTGGTGGCCATCCGGCCTGGTCCGCCTCCTCCATCCTGGACTCCCGGCGCCGGGGTCGTGGGTTGCAATACTTGGTGGACTGGGAGGGCTATGGGCCCGAGCATCGACAGTGGGTGCCCCCGTCGTTTGTGTTGGACCCATCGCTCATCGCGGACTTCCACCGAGCGCACCCGGATAAGCCATCGCCAGGAGGCGCTGCTAGAGGGGGGAGTACTGTCACGCCGCGCCATTCATCAGCGGCGCCACCTGCTCATGCACCTGCTACTCGTCAGCGGCGAAGGATAAAAGCCGCCTCGCCCTGAGCGTCGGCCTGAAGCCGTAGACTTCATTCCTCTTTCATGGGCTTCTACCACATTCTCTTCAGCATCCTTATCTCCGGTAAGAAAATCGCTTACCTCATCTCTCCAGTCTGCTCCCCTGTGCACAGGTGGATTCCTCGGCGGCGGACTATCCCGTCCCTCGTCTCTCCTCGCTGCTGCACCGAGCCCTGCAGGTGGCTGTCTCCCGGGCTTCCATCCTTGAAGCGCCAGTCATCTGTCCCAACAAGTAAGCTTCTCTCCCTCGCCTATTCTCCTCCTGTGTTGGTGTGTGCTCATCACCCTGTGTCTGATTTCTCCCATAGGGTTGCCGGCTGAACGGTCTCCTGCCTCTGGGTCCGAAGCAGACGCCACCACCAACACATTAACATTCCGCAGACACGCACCCAAACATCCCTGTTGTTAATAAACGGTTTGAACTACTCTGAGCCTGTGTGTGTGCGTCTCCTGAGCCGAACGTTATGTCACTGCTGGCTTAACCTCTGCCAGGACATTCAGCTTTCTGCAGATCACGGAAACATGCGCAAAATGTACGAAGGCATGAAGAAGGCTTTCGGTCCCAGTGTCATCAAGACCGCCCCACTTAAATCAGCTGCAGGAGATGTCATCAAGGATCGCGGTAAACAAATGGAGAGATGGGCTGAGCACTACCAAGAGCTCTACTCGAGAGTAACCACCGTCTCGAACACGGCCCTTGAGAACACCCCTCTACTGTCAGTCATGGATGAGCTTGACGCTCCACCCACCATCGAGGAGCTCAGCAAGGCGATAGACTCTATCTCAAACGGCAAGGCTCCGGGCAGTGACAACATCCCCCCTGAAATCGTCAAAACCGCAAAGGAGAGCTCGCTCTTGAAACACCTCCATGAGCTCCTGTTGCAGTGCTGGGAGGAAGGGGCTGTGCCCCAAGATATGCGTGATGTCAAAATCATCACTCTTTACAAGAACAAGGGGGAGCGGAGCGATTGTAACAACTATCGCGGTATCTCACTCCTAAGCATAGTTGGCAAAGCCTTTGCCCGTGTCGTCCTCAACAGACTACAACTACTTGCCGAACGTGTGTATCCAGAGGCGCAGTGTGGATTCAGAGCAACCAGGTCAACCATAGATATGGTCTTCTCTATGAGGCAGCTGCAAGAAAAGTGTCGGGAGCAGAGACAACCCCTCTTTTTGGCCTTTATTGATCTGACCAAGGCTTTTGACTTGGTCAGCAGGGATGGACTGTTTGCCCTCCTCCAACGAATTGGATGTCCCCCCAAGCTTTTGAGCATGATCAAGTCATTCCACCAGGACATGAACGGCATTGTCCAGTTTGATAGATTATCCTCAGACCCTTTCCCGATCAAGAACGGTGTGAAGCAGGGTTGTGTTCTGGCTCCTACCCTATTTGGCATCTTTTTCTCCCTGCTTCTGTGCTACGCCTTCCGGGGCTCTGAAGACGGTGTCTTTCTCCACACCAGGAGCGACGGAGGCCTCTTCAACATGGCACGCCTCAGATCAAAGACCAAGGTGCGAAGTGTTCTAATCAGGGAGCTGCTCTTTGCTGATGATGCTGGTCTTGTTGCCCACACCGTGGAAGCGCTCCAGCGTCTCATCAACTGCTTTGCTCGTGCCTGCTCTGAGTTTGGCCTCACCATCAGCCTTAAAAAGACTGAGGTCATGGGCCAGGATGTCAGCAGTGCTCCCAATATCAATATCGGCGACCACACACTTGCGGTGGTGGACAAGTTCACCTACCTCGGGTCGATCATCTCCAGCAATCTCTCCCTAGACGCCGAACTGAACGCCCGTATCGGCAAGGCATCGACGGTGATGGCCCGTCTGGCGAAGCGAGTCTGGGACAACTCTATGCTAACCATCAACACCAAGATAAGAGTCTACATGGCCTGTGTACTGAATACTCTCCTATACGGCAGTGAAGCTTGGACCCTCTACTCCTGCCAGGAACGCCGACTGAACGCCTTCCACCAGCGCTGCCTTCGCAGACTACTGCACATCACTTGGCAGGACCGTGTCTCCAACATCGACGTCCTGGCCAGAGCAGATGTGCCCAGTATGTTTGCCATCCTGACAAAGAGACGCTTGCGATGGCTTGGCCACGTCAACCAAATGGAGGATGGCCGCATCCCCAAAGACTTACTGTATGGGGAGCTGGCTACTGGAACTAGATCAAAGGGACGCCCAACTCTCAGATTCAAGGATGTTTGCAAGCGTGACCTCAAGGCTGGAGGCTTTAACCCCTCCGACCTGGAGTCAGCCGCCTCCGTCCGCTCCAACTGGCGGACCATCACCCAGGATGTCATCCGAACAGCAGAGGAAAGAAGAGACACTCGCTGGGGGGAGAAGAGACTCCGCAGACAGAGGAGACTGTCGAGACCCCCACTACACTGTGAAGAATTCATCTGCAACGGCTGCGGCAGGACCTGCAGATCCCGTATCGGCCTCTACAGCCACGCCCGATGGTGCAGCTCCCTGAATGATGACCCAAGGCACAAAACCCCCCCATGATCTTTCGAGATCGATGGAGCCAATGATGAAATTTGGAAACTGAATGTCATTGTAAAACATTAAAGGTCCAAATAATGAATCCAGATGATGTTTTTAATATCAGGATGATTTAGTCACAAATCTACTTACAGATTTGCCATTATTTCATGAATAAAACAGCACACCTAAGGTGTAGTGTGCTGTGCTCATTATGTCTCTGCAGGCAGGATGACTGTTACTTTTGTCATGGTCTAGCTGACTAAATCACAGTAGTGTCCTTAGTTCATCTGCTTGGTAAGAAATAGCAAAACATTAGTTCTGTCAGAATAAATGTGTTAATCGCCACATCTGATTAATAACAAAATAAAATGAGTTAAGAATAATGGTGATTAAGCCTCATTCAGCAGCTAGATTAACCTCAGCTAATACTCATTGCACTGTTAAGATGCTATTAAGAGCGAAGAAGGTCAAAAATCTAGCATGAATTACAGTATCTCACAAAAGTGAGTATGCCCCTCACATTTTTGTAAATATTTTATTATATCTTTTCATGGGACAACACTGAAGATATGACACTTTGATATAATGTAAAGTAGTCAGTGTACAGCTTGTATAACAGTGTAAATTTGCTGTCCCCTCAAAATAACTCAGTGCACAGCCATTAACCTCTTGCACTCCGGGATACCGTGGGCGGTCACGTCTCTGCGTCCTAGCGCGCCCTCGTGCGCACTAGGACGCACACTGTGCGTCTCAGAGCGCACTGAAAAAAAAAAAGCTGCATTTCCGTTCTTCCACTACAGACACAGCCACGAACAGAAAGCCAAAGGAGTGCTTTGATTGGTTTAGATTTGATTGACCTCTCATTCGACTAATAAGAGCCTTGAATTGGGTTTCTGAAACCTTGAAGAACCAATGACTGAAAACCTAGCAAGAAGGACCCATCTACCAACGGCTGCGAATACAGTGAGCCAATTGAAGCAGAGAAGTTCGACGATTGAAAGCATGCGTCCCGTGCTTAAAATCTGTTTTGTGTAAGCCGCTGGGTGACACACACGCGTTCGCCAGTCTTTTTTTCTTACTACTGTTCTTATTTGTCTTGAAAAATCGTTCGCCAAAACCGCAATCATGGAAGCGCAAAACCGCAATAATGGAATCATGGTTTGACCGGGTCGTGTGACCAGAACCATGAGTCGTAACAAGCGGACCAGCATCATGTTCGTCTGACAATGAGGAAGATAAGTTCGCCAGCAACACTGCTGTTGTGGACAGGTAAGTGTTATAAGCTAAATTATTATTTATCCCTGAAAATTGTAATCAAAATGACTTTTGACCGATTGGTAAATTACAACTGTGCGTCATCGCCACATGACGGACCGGTCCGTGCGCCGCGTCTGGACCGTGAACGCCCCCCCCCCCTCGCTACTCTTCTGTAGCGGATTGCAGATATATTGCAGATATTTTAGTACAACTGTGCGTAGTACCACGGTGCACCGTGCCCGCGGTCCGTCATGTGGCGATGGACGATGTCCGTCCTCTGTAGTGGGGGGCGGAGTGGGGGGGGGTTGGAGTTGTTATCCTCTACATTACAGATATTTTAGTATAATTTTTAATGCACTGTAGGTTATTTTTTCTTGTAAAAAAAAGCCACAATTTTTTTACGTGGCATGCTTCTTTGTGTGTGGGGGCTTATTTGTTCATTCATTCATTCATGAATGAATAAACACACCCCCCCCCCCCACACACACACACAGCTCTGAGTGTCACCTTTCATTAGAGCCCAAGATCAAGCTTCTATATTGAATCATTCAAAAGTTACAGACGTTTTTCCAAACTGTGCCATTTGGCACAGTTTGGCACAGTTCAAAAACGCCTGGGAACAACCTGAGAAAAAAGCTGTGTAATATATTCATTTTTTGTGGTATTGTTACAAAATTTTAACCTCAGCTGGATAACACTTGGTTCTACATTTCTGTTGCATTTTCCAGCCCGGATCTGACAGTTGTGTGTTATTTGCAAGCATTTGTATCCAAAAAAACACCCAGGCAAAATTTATTTTCTTCAAGTTCAGTATGTTTAGATGACTGTTACTCAGTGGCCGGAGCACTTAGAGAGATTATGACTGTTTTGCCCAAAAATTCAAAGTGTTTTCTTTTAAATGAGACCAACCCCATGAAGATGCTGCAAAGGGTTGAAGAACAGCTTTTGATTTACTTTGGGTATGTTATTTTTAGGCGTTTTTAGGGAAATTGACCAGAGTGCAAGGGGTTAATGTCTAAACCACTCGCAACAAAACTGAGCACACCCCTGAGTGAAAATGTCCACATTGTGCCCAAAGTGTCAATATTTTGTGTGGCCACCATTATTTTCCAGCACTGCCTTAACTCTTGGGCATGGAGTTCACTTGAGCTTCACAGGTTGCCACTGGAATCCTCTTCCACTCCTCCATGACAACATCATGGAGCTGGTGGACGTTAGAGACCTTGCACTCCTCCACCTTCTGTTTGAAGATGCCCCAGAGATGTCCAATAGGGTTTAGGTCTGGAGACATGCTTGGCCAGTCCATCACCTTTATCCTCAGTTTCTTTAGCAAGGTAGTGGTCGTGTTGGAGGTGTGTTTGGGGTGGTTATCATGTTGGAATACTGCCCTGTGACCCAGTTTCTGAAGGGAGGGGATCATGCTCTGCTTCAGTATGTCACAGTACATGTTGGCATTCATGGTTCCCTCAATGAACTGTAGCTCCCCAGTGCCGGCAGCATTCATGCAGCCCCAAACCATGACACTCCCACCACCATGCTTGACTGTAGGCAAGACACACTTGTCTTTGTACTCCTTACCTGGTTGCTGCCACACATGCTTGACACCATCTGAACCAAATAAGTTTTTGTTGGTCTCATCAGACCACAGGACATGGTTCCAGTCAGCCATGTTCTTAAGCCTGCTTCATGCTACATTTCCCTCTAGTCCGCTGTTGTCCGCGTACGCTTTGGATGAGCCCGGCATGCACGTGGCGCTGCTCATGCTCACTTTTTTCATCTACCCAGGCCAAGCGGTTGACACATGCACACAGCCATCATTTATAGTTTCACTTCCGCCTGATAGGTTGCGCCAAGGTGCTGATGCGCAACTATTTTCACCAATGAAGAAACGGTGGACTTCTTCACAAAGTTTCTCTTCAAATATAGAGTTCATTTCTGCTGTTTGACTTCCCGGTTTTCACTCCTTTTTGTCTTTAGGGAAATAAATTTTACAACTCTAATATGGGAATGCCAAAATAAAAGGGTAAATCAGCCTATTCCTTTTAGCAAAGTTAACGATTTTGCGTTCTTCCTCCACACTTGAATACATATACTGTCACTTTTTGCTTAATAAAAATCCTTTTCCTTTAAAAATGAAAAAGAGGGCAGTGGAGACAACTGCCTGTACTGATGACCTGACAGTCCTACAATAAAAAGATTTAAAAAAAAAATCCTTATACAGACAGAGAGCTCAAACCCTCCCCCCCCCAATGTTTGAAACAAAGTTACACCCTTGCCCATACACAACAACAGCAAAACATTTGCAATTCTTTGGACCAATTAGGAAATGAAATTAGACAATTTCCTAAAGAAACCTGAATGTTCAACGAAACCCAGGTTAAAAAACAACATTGTATACATACTGCACCTCGGATCATTTTCTTTGGTACTGCCTGTAGATTCCCAGAAATTCCTTTGTTAATTCAGGTTTTTTCAACCTTTCATGCATTGCTCATCATCCCATCTATCCCCACCGTGAAGTGATCTGTTCTAGATGACGTTCACACAGTTTTTTGGAAAAGAGACACAAACCAACCCTCCGTCACCATTACACTATCTGCTTATGCTTTTGTACCTTTTTAAAAATGTGACCTGTGGATTTTTACTTGATATTAAATAAGTATGCCTAACCCAGCCACAAGGGGTGCACAAGCCAATGTACTCCTCGTGCCGGTCCAAAGCCTGGGTAAATGGGGAGGGTTGTGTCAGGAAGGGCATCCAATGTTAAACCTTTGCCAAATCAAACATGCGGATCGGAATGAGATTTTCATACCGAATCAGCCAAGGCCCGGGTGAACAACGGCCACCACCGGTGCTTTTAACTGACAGGGTGCTGGTGGAAATTGTGCTACTGTTGGTCCAAGATTGAGGAGGAGGAGAGGGGAAGATATGTTAGGAGGGAGAGAGAGAAAAGGAAAGGTAGAAGTGTGGAGGTGAGAGTAGGGATGTTAAACGTAGGGACTATGACTGGTAAAGACAGAGAATTGGCTGATATGATGGAGAGAAGAAAGGTAGATATACTGTGTGTTCAAGAAACCAGATGCAAGGAAAGCAAGGCTAGGAGCATTGGAGGTGGATTTAAACTGTTCTACCATGGTGTAGATAGGAAGAGAAATTGAGTAGGAGTAATCTTGACGGAAGAGTATGTGAAGAGTGTTCAGGAGGTAAAGAGGGAGTTGCACAGAATCATGAGTTTGAAGCTAGAAGTCAAAGGTGTGATGTTGAATGTTGTCAGTGCGTTTGCCCCACAAGTTGGATGTCAGGTAGAAGAGAGAGGAATACTGGAGTAAGTTGAATGAAGTAGTAAAGAGTGTTCCCAGGAGGGAGAGAGTGGTGGTTGGAGCAGACCTTAATGGACATGTGGGTGAAGGGAACAGAGGTGATGAGGAGGTTCTCGGTAGGTATGGTCTGAAGGAGAAAAATGTGGAAGGACAGATGGTTGTGGATTTTGCTAAAAGGAAAAAAATGGCTGTGGTGAACACATACTTAAAAAAGAGAGAGAAACATATGGTGGCTTACAAGAGTGGAGGAAGGTGCACACAGGCGGACTACATCTTATGCAGAAGGAGAAATCTGAAAGAGATAGGAGACTGCAAGGTGATGGCAGGGGAGAATGTAGCAAGACAGCATTGGATGGTAGTCTGTAGGATGACTTTGGAAAGCAAGAAGAGGAAGAGAGTGAAGGCAGAGCCAAAGATTACTGTAAGTGGGGGAAGTTACAGAAGGAAGAAGGTCGCACAGAGTTGAGGAAGGAGTTCATACAGGTCCTGGGTGGTAGGAAAGAATTTCCAGAAGACTGGGAAAGTATAGCAAAAGTACTGAGGGAAACAGATAGAAAGGTATGTGGTGCATCCAGTGGACAGAGGAAGGAAGACAAGGAGACTTGGTGGTGGAATAAGGAGGTACAGGAAAGTATACAAAGGAAGAGGTTGGCAAAGAAAATGTGGGCTAGTCAGGGAGATGAAGAAAGTAGACAGAAGTGTTTGGAATCTAGGTGTATGGCAAAGAGAGAGGTGGCAAAGGCAAAGAAAAAGGTATATAGTGAGTTGTATGAAAGACTGGACACTAAGGAAGGAGAACAGGACTTGTATCAATTGGTTAGACAGAGAGATCGAGCTGGAAAGGATGTACAGCAGGTTAGGTTGATGAAGGACAGAAATGGTAATGTACTAACAAATGACGTGAGTGTGTTGAGAAGGTGGAATGAGTACTTTGAAGAGCTGATGAATTAAGAAAATGAGAGAGGAGGATGGATGAAGGAAAGATGGTGAACAAGGAAGTCCCGAGGATTAGCAAGGTGGAAGTGAGGGCAGCTTTGAAAAGGATCAGAATCAGAATCAGAATCAGAATCAGAATCAGCTTTATTGCCAAGTATATTTACAAGTAAACACACGAGGAATTTGACTTGACATTGGACGCGCACGTTAGGCGCATCCAATGACGCGTCGCCATACAAGGCGCCTGTCAACAGTGGAGGTAAAGAGGGGAGGGGAGGGGGAGGAAAACACAATAGGAGAGAGAAAAAACATAGTAATCAGAATAAACGCTCGTATATGAGCCAAATTTTGACGACACAGAAAAAAACCCTCATGCATTAGCAGACAATAGATACAATCACACAGCAGAGGGAGGGAGAGCAGTGTGTGTATATTTGCATGTCATTGTGTAGTGTGAGTGTAACAGTTGTTAGTGGGCAGCAGAGGGCGCCTCCAGGCAGTGGATAGATGTTATAATCATGTGACTTATAAACAAGACCAGAGATCAGAGTCTGTCTCTCTTTTCCTCTTCCTTGCAGAAGGCACATGGGCATTGTCCTCGAGAGACCAATCCGCTGACGACAACAACTGATTGTTGATGTATGGGTAGACATAAGCCACTTCTCTGGCGTTATCTTATCGAGGAGGAATGTAAACAAGGGTACCAAAACACAAGGTCAAATCTGCACAGTGCACTCAGAGAATAAAAAAATTTCTCTCTCTTCGATTCTGTGCTTCAATTTCATACAGGCTTGAATCATACTTTAGATCATTCTCTGGAGAGCACTCAGCGATCCACAGATGTTATCCACCTACCGAAACATAGGTAAAACATGTCCAGAGAGTTCGTTCTCTCTTCAATGCATGCCAGGTAGTAAATTCCATGTTAATCCTGCCGCTGACAGTCAGTGCTCCCCCCAGCTGGACGAATTGTTGAATTTGTTAAGGGAGCTACGCCGGGGTCCGCATTTGATTAGCTCACCCAGATAATTTTGATACACTAGGAAAACTCCAGGGGCCAAAACAGAAGATCCTGTGATCAGTTCAATCTCAGTCGAATCACACAGACACATGAGTTCCAATGCCATGAGTCTCCCTTGGGTTCCCCCTGACCCGCTTCTTCTTTTAAAGGTGACAATCGCATATAAGCCGCTTTCCAGATCCATAATTTCCATTTGGATTAAGATTCAGCCAGGAGAAGAGTGACATTGCAAGCTGGGATCAGAAGGGAGAGGATTAGGAGGGAGAGGGAAGAAAAGCGTCTGCTCTCTCTCAGAAGCGGAAGTAGAAAAGGATGAAGGATGAAGAATGTTTAGGTGATTGGCCCAGATGACATACCTTTGGAGTTATGGAGATGTTTAAAAGAGATGACAGTGGACTATTTAACCAGATTATTTCACACAATCTTGGAGAGTGAGAGGATGCGTGATGAGTGGAGAAGAAGTATTTTGGTACCAATTTTCAATTGAAGCCAGGGTAAGAAGACATGTGACAATCAGTGAGCAGCATTAGGTTGAGGACATAATGAGGATAGCGGGACGGTGGTGAGGTGTGCTTTAGGAGTGACAGATGGGTTCAAGGTGGGGATGGGATTACATCAGAGATCGGCTCTGAGCCCCTTCTTATTTGCTATGGTGATGGACAGGCTGACAGATGAGGTCAGGTAGGAGTCCCTGTCGACTATGATGTTTGCAGACGACATTGTGATCTGTAGTGAGAGTTGGGAGCAGGTAGAAGAGAACCTGAAAAGGTGGAGGTATGATCTGGAGAGAAGAGGAATGAAAGTCAGTAGAAGCAAGACAGAATACATGAGTGTGAATGAGAGGGAGGCAGGTACGGTAAAGATGGAAGGAGCAGAGATAGTGAAGGTTGATGAGTTTAAATACCTGGGGTCAACCATTCATAGCAATGAAAAATGCACAAGAGAGGTGAAGAAGAGAGTACAGGCAGGGTGGAATGGATGGAGACGAGTGTCAGGGGTGATTTGTGACAGAAACGTAACACCAAGAGTGAAAGGGGAGATTTACAAGACAGTAGTGAGACCTGCTATGATGTATGGTTTGGAGACACTAGCACTGACAAAAAGACAGAAGGTGGAGCTGGAGGTGGCAGCGTTGAAGATGCTAAGCTTTTCATTGGGAGTGACTAGGAGGGACAGTTCAGGTTGAGCGGTTTGGAGACAAAGTAAGAGAGGCAAGGCTGAGATGGTTTGGACATGTGCAGAAGAGAGATAGTGGAGATACTGGACAAAGGCTGTTGAAGATGGAGCTGCCAGGCAGGAGGAAAAGAGGAAGACCACAGTGAAGATTCATGGATGTAGTGAAGGAGGACATGGAGAGGGTTGGTGTTACAGAGGAGGATGAAGGGATAGGGTGAGATGGAGGAAGAGGATCCACTGTGGAGACCCCTGAAGGGAGCAGCCGAAAGAAGAAGAATATTAAATAAATATGACTGGGCTCAGTTTTTTGAATAAACATTAATTTTACTGGACACTATGGAAATAGTGTGTCTTTGGGTAAAAATAATTTTTTTATTTAACATTTTTAAAATACACATTTTCTTCTACAAGGTCAAAAAACATTACATTGTGGTAAACTCAGTTTGATAAGTAAAACAATAAATGTCATTATTTCCATTAACATTTGTCACACATCACACCAACATCATACCCCAACAGCACACATACGTTGGGCCAACGTCAGCAAGTTTACATCAGGAATGTAGAGGTCGTTTGCACATTGGCAAAACATTGGCTAGATGTCTGCAAACTTTGTACATTGGGCAGACGTAGGCCAGACGTATGTGTGCTGTTGGGGAATCCATCTCAAGAGATACAACTGATTAGTTATTCAGTACTCAAGTAATCTTTCTTCCTCAACTCATTTTTTGATGACTACTCTTTCTCATGCTTCAGTAGCTGGTGTGATCAGGTCACAATAGTTTCCTGGTAACCATGCGTGGCATCACAGGTGTGCCATGAGTGAGCACCTGAAGACCAATGACAGAAGACACCACTGTTACACACCGAACCACCGTGGACTTTTTAATTCAACACACAAGGAAACAGAGTAACTATACGTAGAGGCACGGTGAACAAGGTACAAACAGTATCATATTAAATAAATAAATACAGTGACTATCGTACAACATGCTTTCACAGGTATGAAAGTGTCTGTCTCAAAATCTCAGTTTTTCTGTTCTTCAGTTCAGGACCAGAAAACCTTCAGAGAATCTTTGTTCCTCAGTGAAATGAACTCAGTTTTGTTTGCTTCTCCATCCATTCTGCCCACACACTCCTGGCCTGTTGTGGGCCATTTCTCCATCAACCTTTATAACTGACACCACTGGTTTTTACTCTCTTCACCTTCTCCAGATGTACTGGAGGTCAGAGGGACTAGCATGTCAGGGTGTCCTGTGGTCACCATCTCCATTTCTTCAGCATACATGTTGTGGACGAAGCTTTAGTCTTTACAGAGTTTTCTCTGCAGTCTGATTTCCTGTTGACTCATGATTGACTGAACAGTGCTGGCAGCAGCCATGCTGCAGGTTCCAGACCTGCAGCCAGTTTCTGGTTCATTAACTTTTAGGCAGATACCTCCATCATCATCTGTCTCCAACCTGCTGATGCCTCATCTCTTGTCAAAGCTGGGACTGTGGATGATCTGAGAGAGCTTTCCAAATGACTCCATGGCATCTGCTGGCTCTTCGGCTCGTTCTGGTTGTGGCTGGTCAAGGATCCCCAATCCAGGAGAAGAGACCTGATCTAGGGTACTGATCCTGGGCAGGAACTGGGCCAGGGCCGGAACACCTCGATCTAAGCCCTGCTGCCTTTGGCGCTGGTTTCCCAGACTGAGCAGGACCCCGTGTTTTTCAGAGGTGTAGACATTGTAGCCATCTGGTAAAATCTGCTCTCTGAAGGTGCAGTCGTCTCTGTTGAAGGTTTGCTGCAAAACATGAGAGACATTCATGGATTAAAATAGAGAACTTTTATCCTTCAAACATCTCCAGTAAATTACAACATTGGCCATATGGTTTTTGGTCTAAAAATGAACCCATTCAATTTTGGTGATGATCCAAGAATGCATACCTCCACCAAGACTCTTATCTTCTCACAGTGTGTTAAACTACAGTCACAAATACCCTTATGATTGGCTGAGAACACCATACAAACAATTTTTGGACCATTTCCTACAGCCTTCTTAAGGTGGTCATAGGAGAATCCAGCGTTTGTAGACCATTTATAAGTTTGTGGCCAGGTCAGTGGTCTTGGCCAAGATTTCTACCAGCGCCCCATGAAGTGGTCGTAGGACCACTTCATGGGGCGACCACTGTGCCATGGAAAAGCTGTACAAATCCCCGTTCATACGGAGAGTCATACAGCATGCATAAGGCGGCAATGAGGTGTTCATAAGGTGGAAGTGTGCCATTCATGCAGCACTTGTGCCAACAAAATGTGCCGAAAGCCATAAGATCTTCCTACCAATGACGTGAGAGTGCCATAAGTTGCACAAAAAATTTCTTAAGATGCCAGTAAGTCTGGTGTAGGAAGATCTCAAGGCACCCTTACGAAGAACGTAACAACTCTAGGGCCATCGTACGACAGAAAAGTACCTTATTTCTCAAGAATGCCTCAAGTTGCTCTTGTGAATTGAACAACAGCCGTAAGAAACTATGCCCCCTCCAAGAATGTCTGCAAACTCCAGAATTTGCAGTAACTGGGAGATTCTTATGAACCCATTGTTCGTAAGAATCTTTCTGACCTTAGCTTTAGCAAAAAACTATTGGACAGAGTTTGATGCAGTTTTCACCAGAGGCGGTTCTTGGCCTACATACAAGCCTATTACATTTTGGAGGTGATCCATGAGCAATGGAAGGAGCCTTTGTGGAGGTTTGTTCTCTCTGAGTGCTTTTCTACTTTTCCTTGTGGCACAAGCCAAAACTGAAGTAGAAACAACTGAAGCCTAAAGACACAAACTTAAAGATATTGCTTTTGTACCAAATTTCTGCTTGCAATCATCTTCAAAAAAAAGACACCATTGTTTTATTCTTTGTGTTTGTTTATTCTTTAATCTCATTACTGGACCTACATTGCCAGTTCTCCAACTTTTCTTTAGAACGTGATGGAGGCCTGAATGGGTGCAGAGCTGTGCTTATACAATATATTTATGTTTACTAGGGCAAACATGAAATCCCTTGGTTTTATATGTCTGCTATAATTTACAAGTCAAAGTAGATGGAGGAATGGCTCCATAACACTTTCTGATTCATGGTTGGACGGTGAAACTTGTCACATTGTGGCCAGTACCACCTACTGTTTCTGATGTATAAGTTTAGTCTGACAAATGCTGCTAATGTGCCAACTGGTGATGAAAAAAACAAAAACAAACCATTCACAGATGTGTTAAAATTAAAATAAATCTCTTAAGCACTCACAGCACCTCAAAACTCCAGAGGCTGATTGGACACCCTGTGGGAGACATTGGCTCTAGAATACAATGATATAAGCAGTGGCGGTTTTTGATATGAGCCACATGGGTGGTTGCCCAGAGCAGCATTCTCTATGGGGTGCCACGAGAATGAGGAAAAAAAAAATCATATTTATTTGTGCTCAGCTCCTTTGTGGCAAATGTTGCCTTCCAAGAGTATCAGTGTGCGGCTCACTCCAGCAGGTTACACCACACCCACTCTTTAAGCAACATCAGAAGTAGAACAAAAGAGGGAAAAAAAACATTACAAGTGTGTTTTGTACTTAAATTATGCAGCGGTTTGAATATTAAAACACTAATGCCTCCCAAAACAGCAATATTTGGTTATTAAATCTTATGTGACATTATGTGCTTCACATAATGTCACAAAAGATCAGTTTATCTCCAAACTGACCCAGTCACATTGATTAATTTAACATGTTAAATAACTGTTTTCTTTAAGTTGAGTCGATTTATTAATTCTTAATACTAATGTCAGCAACTATCTGTAATAACTAGAAAAGCACTCGGAGAGCGCAGACCTCCGCCAAGCGCCACAGTTCCCCCCATACAGTGTTTGTGTGTACGTTTTCAGATTCCTTGACCATGAAAACATATGACTAGCAATTGGATTCACAATGATAGGATTAGTGGTTCAGTAGTAAAAGCATTACCTCCTTGGCGGAGGTAATAAACTGAAGTGTTGCTGTTGTGTCCATCTCCTCCATCTCCAAACTCCCAGGCTGCGGCCGTTGCAATTCATCGCACAACCGTGTACAACCCACAGGCCAATGGGTTATGCGAGCGTTTTCATAGATCACTGAAAGCAGCACTCAGGGCTTCACTGACGGATGCAAATTGGGTAGACAGGTTGCCGTGGGTTTTATATTGGGGTTGCGCTCCGCGGCAAAAGAGGATTTGGAAGCTTCCCCGGCAGAGAGCTTGTTTTTGCGCAGCCACTATGGCTGGCCCTAGAATTTCTACCAAATAATCCGGCGCCGGACAGCTGCCTGTCTCAGCTTTTGCAGCGTAGCGCAAACACAGGCATGCTGCCGGGCCCGGCCCACCACTGTTTTCCGCGTGCTTTTGTGCCTAAAACTTTGAAGAACGCGGAGTTTGTGTTCGTCAGACACGACGACCAGCGCCCTCCATTGCGCCTGCACACATGTTGAAAATGGCCCTATCTCACAATGCTAAAGAATCCTTTAAAAAATTCCTGGATCCAGACGATGATCCGGATCATCCCCAAAATTTAATCAGTTCTTCCTTGTACCATTTCCAACAACGCCTGAAAGTTTCATCGAAATCCGTCCAAAACTTTTTGAGTTATCTTGCTAACCAACAGACAGACAAACAGACAAACAGACAGACAAACGCTGGCAAAAACATTATGGCGGAGGTAATAATCAGATTTTTCTGATTTTTTTTTTGCTCAGGGAGACGGTCTGCCCAGGGTGTCATACAAGCCACGACTGCCACTGCATATAAATGCGTGATATACTGCATATAAAGGATATACTGGAAAAAAAAGGCTATTAATGAGTTATATTAGATGTATTTTAGAAATCAGCACGGGCCTCCTTTATTTAAATACAGATGAAAAAACATGTGTAAGTGGTGCTGCAAGCCCTTTGACGGCTGTTTGCTTTGGTCACAGATAGCGAGGCAGAGGCCAAGGTTGTTGTTGCTGCAGTGGGCCTTTTCATTCAGGTTTTTTACTTTGCAAACACATCCCAGTCTGACTACACTGGACAAAGGTTGATGAACTGGTAAACTGCTGAATGAATGACTGGCAGGCTGCAATGTTTTCTGATGGCGGAAGCACTGAAAACATGACCAGCAGATCAGATGTTGTCTCACTGGGGTTTAAAGCAACTTCTTTCTTTTATGCATGTCTAATAAATTGAGATTAATTTGTAAATATGTGACTTATTTATTGTTTTTTTCCCCATAACCAGCAACAGGAAGCGAGTATCTGCAAGTATCTCGTGTTTTAAATCCTCACAGTGAAGTCAGAGAGTCCATGATCCATCCAGAATCAATACATCTTCCCCAGTTTTTAGGATTTCAAAAGCTTTCCCCATGTTCAAAGAAAGAGGCTTATACCTGTAACTTTTATTTGAGCCTGGCCCTCTACAAGCCTTCTGTGAGTCTTCAACTCTTTTCAGCTCTTCTACATTCATGGATATCCCAACTGCACTCACACTCAGTGTCATTCAGTTGATGAATAAAACAAAGAAAGCTGATGAATACTTTAAACTTCTCAAAGGTTCTCATTTTGACAGCTTTTTTCATGACAATTATATTTGGCCAGACACACCAAACATATCTGGGCATGGAAAAACAATCTGAGAGGATCCTCTACAATGGCTCATTTATCTAAGGTGGTTGGACTAAGGACAGTTGACCCAAAGCATGAGTGGCAAAGCAGTGCTTTAGGGCCCAGTCACCACAAGAGGGCCCCAGGAGTCCCTGATGTGTCCCAGAAGAGACCATTTCTGGGCTGTATATTAGTCTAAATTAGAGCTGTGTCCTCTCTAAATCGGGATTGAGCTTGAGCTTTCTCTGTAGGATTGCTGGACTCACCATTAGAGATAGGGTACGAAGCTCAATCATCCAGGAAAGGCGGCTCTGAGTAGAACTGCTGCTCCTCCACACAGAAAGGAGCCAACTGAGGTAATTTGCGCATCTGATCAGGATGCCTCCTGAATGCCTCCCACTTGAGGTGTTTTGGGCACTGGGAGGAGACCCCAAGGCAGACCCAGGACATGCTGGACAGACTACGTCTCCCAGCTGGTCTAGGAACACCTTGGTGTCCTCCCTGAAGAGCTGGAGCAGAAGGCTGGGGAAAAGAGGGTCTGGGCTTCTCTGGATGGATGGATGGATGGATGGATGGATGGATGGATGGACAGACGAATGGACGGACAGGGCTGTGCACTAGGTGGTTACCCAGCCATGAGGAGAGCACAAACCAGTGTGCTCCTAGTGCCAGTCCCAAGCCCGGGTAAATGGGGATGGTTGTGTTGAGAAGGCCATCCAGTGTAAAAGCTTTGCCAAATCAAATATGTGGACTGTGATCTGCTGTAGTGATCCCTGGTAAGGGAGCAGACAAAAGAAGAAGAGAGCTGTGCATCAATTAAAACAAATTAACTAATTAACTGCACATTTTCTATAATTAATTGTAATTAGTTGCTAAACTTGAGAGAAAAAAAAATCAATGAAAAAGAAGTATACTTTAGCAACTTTTAATTGCATTTTATTCATTGACTTTACCTGTGATCCTCATATTCTACAGCTAGAGAAGAAGTCCATTTTATTTTTTTATTTCCTCTTTTATTTTGAAACACTCAGAGAGGAAGTCAGTGCTTCTATTTAAAGTAAATTTCCTATTTATATCAGCGTGTGAAAGTACAAACAAATGGAGCAATTCTCCGTTGATTATATGCTAGATCAGAGTGAGTGGTCAGCTGGAGTCATTTTCCTCTCCTCACTTTGACAGAAACTCTTGCTCACCTCCTACAAATGAGTAAGCAGCACCCATCAATGAGCACTACATCAGGTGTGTGGGCTTGAAGCGGGGCATGCAGGATGAGAGTGCACTTAAGGTGCCCCGAGTACCAGAGGATCAGTTAAATTTAAACCCTGAAAAACAAGACTTATTCTTGTTTTAAGCTGAGATAGCTGCTGCCGTCACCACGTTGGTGCATTAATCAGCCCAGCTCTACTTTAACCTCTTGCACTCCATTGTTCCGCGGGCGGGCAAGTCTCTGCGTCCTAAGGCGCACGAGGGCGCATGATAAGGATATTGATGGTGGTGGTGTAGGTGGTGTGGCCTCCAAGCGCCACTGAAAAAAAAAGCTGCAAACACAGCCGCGAACAGATTAGTTCATCTGATTGACCTCTCATTCGACTAATAAGAGCTTTGAATTGGGTTTCTGAAACCTTGAAGAGCCAATGAATGAAAACCTAGGAAGGAGGACCCGCCTCCCAACGCTTTGAATGCAGTGAGCCAGTTGAAGCAGAGAAGTTTGTGAGCTGTTTTTTTTTTAAGGCTGGGTGAAGACTGACTGCTGGAGTGGATCAAAAAAGGACACAGGAAGAGCCCCACAGACCCAGCAGCATGGAGACCATCCACAAATGCAACCTGTGTGACAGGGAGTGCCATTCGTGGATCGGCATGTTCGGCCACAGGCGGTGCTTATTTTGTATTGGTTCCAGCAGAGTAGACGTTGTGATTTCTTCCATGGTCATTATAGACCGACAGAGGCTGACGACGAAGGCTGAGTGACACACACGCCTTCGCCAGTCTTTTTTTAATTACTACTGTTATTTGTTTTGAAAAATCGTTCGCCAAAAACCGCAATCATGCAAGCACAAAACCGCAATAATGGAATTATGTTTTGATCGAGTCGCGAGACCAGAATCAGAGCGGACCAGCGTCGCGTTTGTCTCACAATGAGGAAGACAAGTTCGCCAAGACTCCGCTGTGAAGAGGTAAGGTGTTATAAGCTAAATTAGTCTCTATCCCTGAAAATTGTAATCCAAAATGACTTTTGACCGATCAGCAAATTACAGCTGTGCGGTTCACGAAGGCTGAAGTTCGTGCGCCGCGGTACAAGGGGTTGCTCGCAGTGTACAGGCTGTGAACGCCGCCCCCACCCCCGCTATTCTTCTGCAGCGAGGGGGGGGGAGCCGCGGTGACTGCGCTGCTGTCCTACATCACCACATAAGGCTAATCCGTTGTGTAGCGATGGCTGAAGTCCATCCTCTGTAGCGAGCGGGGGGGGACAACCCCCCCCCCCACACACACACACACAGTAGCGAGGGGGGGGGAGCCGCTGTGACAGCGTTGCTGTGGAAACATGCAACGAGTGTAATCTGTCATGTAGCGAGGGCCGAACTCTGTCCTTGGGAGAGGGGGGGGGACGACCCCCCTCCCACACACACACACAGACACAGCCCTGAGTGTGACCTTTCCTTTGAGCCTAAAATGAAGCTTCTACATTGAATTATTAAAAGTTACAGACGTTTTTCCAAACTGTGCCATTTGGCACAATTTGGCACAGTTCCAAAACGCCTGGGAACAGCCTGAGAACAAAGCTGTGTAAAATATTCATTTTTTGTGGTATTGTTACCAAATTTGGATCTCAGCTGGATAACACTTGGTTCTACATTTCTGTTGCATTTTCCAGCCGGATTGGACAGCTGTGTGTTATTTGCAAGCATTTGTATCCAAAAAAACACTGTGTCCAAATTTTTTTTCTTCAAGTTCAGTATGTTTAGATGACTGTAACTCAGTGGCCGGAGCACGTAGAGAGATTATGTTTTTTTTTGCCAAAAAATTCAAAGTGTTTTCTTTTAAATGAGACCAACCCCATGAAGATGCTGCAAAGGGTTGAAGAACAGCTTTTGATTTACTTTGGGCACGTTGTTTTTTGGCATTTTTAGGAAAATTGCCCAGAGTGCAAGAGGTTAAATAACTGGTAATCATCATAGAGCATCACAATGTTCTGTTAATAAAGTAATGCTACTAATTTAATTCCCTCTTATCACCGTGGAAGCTGCAGAACACAACAACACAAAGAGAATATGTCATAGACCAGAGCACGGCGCATCAGGTGGCCTACCAAAGCCCATGGGCCACCAGGCCAATGAACATGGTGCATCGGGTGGCCTGCCACAGTCCATGGGCCACCAGACAGAAGAGCACAATTTACCCAGTAATGTGGGCTTAGAGGCTGGCACAGCCAGGAGACCAGATGCCACAGGAGCATGCACATCAGGCGCGGCAGGAGTGCTGCTGAGCTCGGGTGACAGCAGCTGAAGAGTGGCAACCTTGGGTGGAGAAGGTAGAGTGGACTGCTCTGATGGTAACCAGGGTGGAAAAGACTGCTCACATGGCCATGGTGGAGCGGACTGCTCAGACAAACCAGGTGAAGTAGACTGTTCAGACAACCAGGTGGAGTAGACTGCTCAGATGAACCAGGTGAAGTAGATTGTTCAGACAACCAGGTGGAGTAGACTGTTCAGATGAACCAGGTGAAGTAGACTGCTCAGATGAACCAGGTGAAGTGGACTGCTCAGGTGAACCAGGTGGAGTAGACTGTTCAGACAAACCAGGTGGAGTGGACTGCTCAGATGAACCAGGTGGAGTGGACTGCTCAAAGGAACCAGGTGGAGTAGACTGATCAGATGGACCAGGTGAAGTAGACTGTTCAGACAACCAGGTGGAGTGGACTGCTCAGACAAACCAGGTGAAGTGGACTCCTCAGATGAACCAAATGGAGTGGACTGCTCAGATGAACCAAGTGAAGTAGACTGCTTAGACGAACCAGGTGGAGTGGACTGCTCAGAGGAACCAGGTGGAGTGGACTGCTCAGATGAACCACATTAAGTAGACTGCTCAGACAAACCAGGTGGAGCAGACTGCTCAGAGGAACCAAATGGAGTGGACTGCTCAGATGAACCAAATGGAGTGGACCGCTCAGATGAACCAAGCGAAGTAGACTGCTTAGACGAACCAGGTGGAGTAGACTGTTCAGATGGACCAGGTGAAGTAGACTGTTCATACAACCTGGTGGAGTGGACTGTTCAGACAAACCAGGCGAAGTAGACTGTTCAGACAAACCAGGTGGAGTGGACTGCTCAGATGAACCAGGTGGCATGGACTGCTAAGAGAAACCAGGTCGGGCCGACTGCCCAGACAGCCCAGGTGGAGCGGACTGCTCAGATGAACCAGGTGGAGTGGACTGCTCAGACAAACCAGGTAGAGTGTACTGCTCAGAGGAACCAGGTGGAGTGGACTGCTCAGGTGAATCAGACGGAGCGGACTGCTCAGAGGAACCAGGTGGAGTAGACTGTTCAGATGGACCAGGTGAAGTAGACTGTTCAGACAAACCAGGTGGAGTGGACTGCTCAGATGAACCAGGTGAAGTAGACTGTTCAGACAAACCAGGTGGAGTGGACTGCTCAGATGAACCAGGTGGAGTGGACTGCTAAGAGAAACCAGGTCGGGCGGACTGCCCAAACAGCCCAGGTGGAGCAGACTGCTCAGATGAACCAGGTGGAGTGGATTATTTGGACAAAGTGGAGTGGACTGCTCGGATAAACAAGGTGGAGCGAACTCTTCAGACAAAACAAGGTGGAGCGGACTGCTCAGACGAAACAGATGGAGAAGACTGCTCAGGTGAATCAGACGGAGCAGACTGCTCAGATGAACCAGGTGAAGCGGGCTGCTCAGACGACCCTGGTGGAGTGGACTTCTCAGATGAACCTGGTAGAGCGGACTGCCCAGATGAACCTGGTGAAGCGGGCTGCTCAGATGAACAAGATGGATCGGACTGGGAAGCGCTGACCACTGAGAGAGGCTGCGACTGGGAAGCATCGATCACAGAGACAGCCGGAGCTGTGGCATGCACCTTGGAGACAGCTGAAGCTGGGTCATGCACCGTGGAGACTGCTAAAGCTGTGGTGTGCACCTTGAAGATGGCTGGAGCTGAAGCATGCAACACCATCCCTGATGCAGGCACCTCAGATGGGGAAAGAGAAACACATGTCGTTATGGGGTTCATTCCAAAATTACTAGCAGAAGAGCTTGGCGGGGCAAGCTCAGAAGCAGATAGTAACAGCAACTGTGCCTCTCCGCCAAGGCATGGCATGCCCTCTTTAATACTGATTTTATAAAAACAAAGAAGAGGACTTGCCTTAGCTCCTGCTCTTCTGCTGACAAGGACCTGGGCGTGGAAACAGCAGTTGGTGAAATCCCAGGAGTGATGGCTGCTGCTGGCGGTGTGATGACCTCTGGAGATGCTGCTGGAATGACCCCCACTTCTGGAAACGCTGGCAGAACAGCGGGCGAGGTGGTCCGGGACACAGCAGCGGACGAGGAGACCAACATGGTAGCAGACATAGAAGAAGCAGCAGATGGAGCACCGGACAATGAGGAGTCAGCTGGCACAGGGCATAGAGCTAGGGTTGGAGCCGGGGAGCTGTGAGCTGGTACAGGAACTGATGAGCGGCGACAAGAGGTAGTGGAGGCTGTGGAAGACAGTGGCCGTTTTACTGTCGGCTCAGGCTTCCATGATGCCGAAGCTGGAGGACGACGTGCGGTGGTTGACGGACGCAGGGGATGTTTCACCATCGAAGTAGGCTCAGACATGGGGGTAGAGCTTCCCACCAGCCTATAGAGTGAATGTTCCAATTCTGGCATGGAGATGAGGAGACCAGTTAGCTCATGGTAGCTCTGCAGGCTGGGATATGCCTCAGTGACCTTTGCCGCAACATCCAGGCACTTAACAGCCTCTACCGGAGTGCGGGAGGTATGGGCATCAGAAATCCAGTCATCAAAAAGCATGGCTCCTCAACACTCATCCTTGTCCAGTCCAAAGAGTGAAAAATCCATGCCCACAGAGTCTGTTGGGCTGGAACATTCTGTCATAGGCTGCCTTTGGCAGACAGTAATATCGGCTCCTAAAGGTGGGCACAGTGCAGTATAAACCAGGATTTATTCCAAGACACAAGGAGCAGGAAAAACAAGAAGAGATTCAGGGCTGTCAAACACACAAACTGAGTAACAACAACTGGGTAATAAGAACAGGCACCGTAGGAATGACCTGTAAAATGACTCTCAATGTTCAAGCACCAGGCAACAGAAAACAACCACTAATAAAAGAAACTGGTTGTTAATGAACACAAAACAGGTGGGACTAATGAGGGGCAATGGATAACATGCATGAGAGGCTGCCGGTATGGAAATCAGCTGGCACTGGACACAGGGAACATAAATAATTTAAACAATCACAGAAAGACAACAATGGTGCAAATGGCTCAAAAAACAACAAAAAGCGTGGACATGGCCCAGATCATGACAATGGAATAGAATAGAACAGAATAAAATAGAATATGTCACGATCTGGGGCACGGCGGGGGGGGGGAGGGGTGCCCAGTCTTTAATTTTAGTTACTCCATTTCTGTTTATTTATTTCTGTTAGCTATTCTTGGCTCCTGCCTTTTTATTGACATTTTGTGTTAGTTGTATCTTTATGAGTCTGGGTTGTGTGTTGTTTTTGACAGCGCTGCGGAGCTCCCAGCTGTCAAACTGGCTGCTGAGTTGCGCAGCTGTGATTAATTGTAATTCTGTTGCCATTCATGTTCCTCACCTGCTGCCAGTTTAGGAATGGTATTTAAGGCCACTATGAACCATGCTGGTTGTCACGTCTTCCATACCGTGGGGTGTCCTCAGGGCAAGCCAACTCTGAATGTTCTGGGCTGCTGTCGAGAAGAACAGATGGGCTCCGTCCAGGTCAGTATTTATCTCTGTTTTTGTCCGGTGTTCCAAGGCTACTGCCGGCCTGTGACGTCGAGTCCCTGCTCTCCTCCAGCGCCATTCCCATTCGTCATTGTATGTGTGGTTTAGTTACTTGTTTGTCTTTATGTTAATAAATTGGGATTGTGGATTGTGGAGCACATCTTCAACCTGAGCCTGAAGCTGGGGAGGGTACCACAGTTATGGAAAACATCTTGTGTGGTACCTGTACCAAAGACTTCCTACCCCAAAGACCTGAACAGCTACAGACCAGTGGCCCTGACGTCTCATATGATGAAGACCCTGGAGAGACTGCTACTTGCTCACCTCCGCCCCCTGGTGGGACAAGCGATGGAGCCACTCCAGTTCACCTACCAGCAAGGCATTGGGGTGGAGGATGCAGTGATCTTCCTCCTTCACTGTTCTCTGTCCCACCTGGAGAAGCCCGGAAATGCGGTGAGGATCATGTTCTTTGACTTCTCCAGTGTTTTCAACACCATCCAACCGATGATCCTGAAGGACAAGCTGCTGTGTGCAGGGGTGGACCAGCACCTGTCATCATGGATCTTGGACTACCTCACTAACTGGCCACAGTTTGTGAGAACCCGGGACTGTGTGTCCGACACGATTATCGGTAGCACGGGGGCCCCCCAGGGAACGGTTTTGGCTCCCTTCCTGTTCAACCTTTATACTGCGGACTTCTCACACAACACAACACACTGCCATCTACAGAAGTTCTCTGATGACTCTGTGATTGTCGGCCTCATCTCCAACAGAGATGAAGCTGAGTACAGAGGACTTATCCAGGACTTCGTGGACTGGTGCCATCGGAACTGCCTCCAGATCAACGCAAGGAAAACTAAGGAGCTGGTGGTGGACTGCCGCAGGCAAAGACAACCCCTCACAGCACCAGTAAACATCCAGGGAACAGATATTGAGATGGTGACATCCTACAAGTAGCTGGGTGTTCATCTGAACAATAAACTAGACTGGTCACACAATACCAATGCACTCTACAAGAAGGGACAGCGCAGGCTGTTCCTACTGAGGAGACTCAGGTCTTTTGGTGTACAAGGGGCGCTGCTGAAGACATTCTACAACACGGTGGTGGCATCAGCCATCACTTTTGGAGTGGTCTGCTGGGGCAGTGGCATTACAGCAGCCAATAGGAAGAGACTGAATAAACTGATCAAGAAAGCAAGCTCTGCCTTGGGGCAACGCCTTGACCCAGTGGAGGAGATAGGAGAGAGAAGGACGGTGGCTAAACTGTCATCTCTGCTGCAGTCCAAGTCCCACCCTATGCAGGACATACTGAATGCACTGAGGAGCTCATTTAGCAGCAGACTACATCATCCTAGGTGTGCAACCGAGAGGTTTCACAGGTCCTTCCTACCTATGGCTGTCAGACTGTATAACCTAAGCAGGGCTGCTCGCAGAGATAGCAAAAAAATGTGACGACCTAATAGTATTGAATGCAAAAGACGCAATAGACTTACACAATGGTCCCCTCCAGTATGCAACTTGGACAATATCGGTCGCTACGGAGGGTTACAATATGTATGGGTACATATTCATACTATGGAGGATAACTAAGTAGATGGTTATGCTGTTTATTCCATCTAGCTACAATGCTCCGCACTGTGTGTATATATATTTATATATTTATTCCATCTAGCTACAATGCTCCACACTGTGTGTATATACAGTATATATTTATATATTTATACACTACCGTTCAAAAGTTTGGGGTCAGTTAGAAATTTCCTTATTTTTGAAAGAAAAGCACTTTTTTTCAATGAAGATAACTTTAAACTAATCAGAAATACACTCTATGCATTGCTAATGTGGTAAATGACTATTATAGCTGCAAATGTCTGGTTTTTGGTGCAATATCTAGATAGGTGTGTAGAGGCCCATTTCCAGCAACTATCACTCCAGTGTTCTAATGGTACAATGTGTTTGCTCATTGCGTCAAAAGGCTAAAGGATGATTAGAAAACCCTTGTGCAATCATGTTAGGTCTGCAATGCTGTAATTGCTGCAAATGGAGGATTCTTTGACGAAAGCAAAGTTTGAAGGAAAAAATTATTATTTCAAATACAAATCATTATTTCTAACCTTGTCAATGTCTTGACTATATTTTCTATTCATTTTACAACTCATGGTGGTAAATAAAAGTGTGACTTTGCATGGAAAACACAAAATTGTCTGAGGTGACCCCAAACTTTTGAACGGTAGTGTATGTACATATGTACTGTATATTCGCTCCTCTTGTTTTTCTTGTCTTCTTGATTGTTGCTCTGAGTGTTGCAATCCCTGTGCTGTTGCAATCCTGGAATTTCCCCATTGTGGGACTAATAAAGGCTTATCTTATCTTATCTTAAATTTGCAAAACACACAGTGGGCATTTGGTGTCCTTCAACAGCCCTTAAAGGGCAGGTTTCATGACAGAATAGGCTTTATTGTCATTGTACAGTAGTGTCATTGTACAGTCAGGTCAGGCATTGGCTTGCTTGCTACCGGATAACCATGAAAACCGGTACTACCTGTCTCATGGGTCGGGCCATCGGCGACTCAACCGGCATCCCCGCCCTTCCGAGGGCGTGGAGGGTGAAACAGGGCATCCTGGTAGAACTAAAAACGATATCTGTCACAGGTCTGTGGTGGACCACTCCCAGTTACACAGGGTGAGACTGGACATCCTGGCAGATAAACACATCTGTCGCAAGGTCTGTGGTGGACTGTGCCAGTCAGTGCATTGTGACATGCACTACACAAAGAGCAGAGATAAACAAACCTATCATCTGGTTAGTCACTGCAACAGATACTGGAGTCAGTTTGTCTTGGCTTGTCCTTGCCACTGATAACACCTTTATCTGTCATGAAAGTGCTGCTAGTCCAGCAAAAGCTAGTAGTACTCAAATACTTTGCAAGCAGTTTCATGACTTTGCAAGCAGTTTTTTTTTTTCTCTCAGTCACACTTTGTCTTAGCTTTGTTCTAAATTGTAATCACTCTTGTCTTGTTTACTCTTTTTTCTTTGAATTCTTGGATGGAATATGGGTGGGCAATATAAGCTGCGGCTTCAGCCATCACCCATTTCGGATAACTCACGTGGAATTGTTTAGTAGAAGGAGTCTTTGTCTAATTTGACCTTGTTGTTATATTATACAGTTTCTTTAACCTGTACTGTATTATCCGAAATAAATAAATAAATTCATTCATTCAATTCATGAAATGGTCAATCAGAAAGCAACTCATACCGGCTCGGACGTCGCCCGGGCTTACAAGGTCCACGCTGATCTGTTCACACTCCGACTGGCAGTGAAAAGTAAGTTAGGAGCAGGAAGACAAAAGAAGAGGAAAACAGCAGCCTTGTGTGTAGCAGAATGGAATGTATGCACTCTGTTGGACAGAATTACTACTTCCGGCACCACACGAGTAGGCTGCCTTTTTGCAACAGCGGATCAATTTCTTCCTATTTCTATTTACTATCTGGCTGTCTTGCTAATCTTTCTGATCCGGCGACACCTTATCCATCACAGATATGTAGATTGCCCAAATGTCTCCTGAGGCAGTGGACGGAGCCATTGTTTATTGCAGGAGGCAGTACAATAGGGACCAGCTGTTAGCACTTAACCGGCCCACGATGCTAACACAAAAACTCGACATACCGGGAGAAATAAGACGGAAACGGCGTGGATGTCGAGCTGGAGTAAGACGGCAGGCGAGGAATATAAGGTACAGACGCGTCCTCCCATCCGTTATTATGGGGAATGTACGATCGCTGCTCAATAAGACTGACGAGCTAGCGGCTATCTCCCGCTACGAGAGTGTCTTCAGAGAGATTAACTTGATGATGTTTACTGAGACGTGGCTAACAGAACTAGCAACAGATGCTAATATCGAACTGGAGGGTTTCCATGCAATACGGGCAGACCAGACACCAGACAGTGGGAAGGCAAGGGGCGGGGGAGTGATAATGTATTATGTCAATAACAGCTGGTGGAGACCGGGACATATCACGGTTAAACAACAACACTGCAACAAAGACATTAAGTTGCTAGCTGTTAGCATGCGGCCTACCTATCTCCCGAGGGAATACTCACACGTGATCTACATTGTTATTTATGCAAATCTGACGGAGAACGCAGGGACAGCGCTTGACGCCATTCACTTAGTAACTGGCAGGCTGCAGACAGAACACCCAGATGCTCTCCTACTCATCTCAGGTGATTTCAACCGTATTTCACTGTCCCCCATTCTGTCCACGTTCACGCAGTATGTCACATGCCACACCAGAGACAATAAAACACTGGACTTATTCTATGCAAACACTAAGGAGGTGTACACCTCATCACCACTCCCACCACTCGGGAGATCGGATCACAACTTGGTTCATCGCCTGCAGGTGTACAAACCCCTAGGACACAGACAACCTCTGGTCATGCGCACGGTGAAGTTATGGTCTGAGGAGGCAATGGACGCTCTAAGGACTGTTTTGAAACCACTGCCTGGGAGCAGCTCTGCGATCCACATGGTGAGGACATCGATGGCCTCACTCACACCATCACAGACTACATCAACTTCTGTGTGGACAACACCGTGCCCACCAAGGACCATACGGTGTTGCTCGAACAACAAACCCTGGATCAACCCTGAGATAAAAACACTTCTGAAAGAGAAGAAGAGGATCTTCAGGTCGGGGAACAGGGAGATGCTGAAGTCCGTACAGAGGGAGCTGAGGAGAAAGATCAGAGAAGGCAAGGACAGCTTCAGGAAGAAGATGGAGGACAAGCTCCAACAGAGCGACATCAGCGGGGTCTGGAGAAACCTTAAAACCATCTCTGGGCTCCAGAATACCTCCGCCCAGGCCACGGGGGGCAGGGATTGGGCGAACAATCTGAACCTGTTTTTTAATAGGTTTGACCAACCGCCCTCCCCCCTCGACTGCACACCAACTACTGCTGCCTCTAAAGTCATCAAGACCTGCTGTCCACACCCCACTCCACCAACACCCCCCCCCCCCCCCACTCCCAGTACACAACCCCCCAACCTGACCCTCACTAAGACCCAGGTGAGGAAGGAGCTGAGGAAGATCAAGGCGAGGAAGGCCTCGGGACCAGATGGCATCAGCGCAAAGCTCCTCAAGTCCTGCGCAGACCACATGTGTGGGATTGTGGAGCACATCTTCAACCTGAGCCTGAAGCTGGGGAAGGTACCACAGTTGTGGAAATCATCTTGTGTGGTACCTGTACCAAAGACTTCCCACCCCAAAGACCTGAACAGCTACAGACCAGTGACCCTGATGTCTCACATGATGAAGACCCTGGAGAGACTGCTCCTTGCTCACCTCTGCCCCCTGGTGGGACCAGCGATGGAGCCACTCCAGTTCGCCTACCAGCATGGCATTGGGGTGGAGGATGCAGTGATCTTCCTCCTTCACCGTTCCCTGTCCCACCTGGAGAAGCCCGGGAACACGGTGAGGATCATGTTCTTTGACTTCTCCAGTGCTTTCAACACCTTCCAACCGATGATCCTGAAGGACAAGCTGCTGTGCGCAGGGGTGGAGCAGCACCTGTCATCACGGATCCTGGACTACCTCACTAACTGGCCACAGTTTGTGAGAACCTGGGATTGTGTGTCCGACACGATCATCGGTAGCACGGGGGCCCCCCAGGGAACGGTTTTGACTCCCTTCCTGTTCACCCTTTATACTGCGGACTTCTCACACAACACAACACACTGCCATCTACAGAAGTTCTCTGATGACTCAGCGATCGTCGGCCTCATCTCCAACGGAGATGAAACTAAGTACAGAGGACTTATCCAGGACTTCGTGGACTGGTGCCATCGGAACTATCTCCAGATCAATGCGAGGAAAACTAAGGAGATTGTGGTGGACTGCCACAGGCAAGGACAACCCCTCACGGCACCAGTAAACATCCAGGGAACAGACATTGAGATGGTGACATCCTACAAGTACCTGGGTGTTCATCTGAACAATAAACTAGACTGGTAACACAATACCGACGCACTCTACAAGAAGGGATAGCGCAGGCTGTTCCTACTGAGGAGGCTCAGGTCTTTTGGTGTACAAGGGGTGCTGCTGAAGACATTCTACGACACGGTGGTGGCATCAGCCATCACTTTTGGAGTGGTCTGCTGGGGCAGTGGCATTACAGCAGTCGATAGAAAGAGACTGAACAAACTGATCAAGAAAGCTAGCTCTGTCCTGGGGCAATGCCTTGACCCAGTGGAGGAGATAGGAGAGAGAAGGATGGTGGCTAAACTATCATCTCTGCTGGAGTCCGAGTCCCACCCTATGTAGGACATTCTGAACACACCGAGGAGCTCATTTAGCAGTAGACTACATCTATTTATCTATTGTTCTTATTAAAGACAAGAATAGAAAGGAGATGTCTTTCCCTTCTTAACATGTTTCGACTGTACACTGCAGCCTTCATCAGAAGAGTCAGCTGATTACTGACGAAGGCTGCAGTGTACAATAGAAACATGTTAAGAAGGTAAAGACATCTCCTTTCTATTCTTGTCTTTAATAAGAACAAAAGATAAATAATTAAAAGAAGACAAAATGAACCTACTTGAGCTAGTAGACTACATCATCCTAGATGCGTGACCGAGAGGTTTTGCAGGTTCAGACTGTATAACCTAAGCAGGGCTGCTTGCAGAGATAGCAAAAAAAACGTGACGACCTAATAGTATTGAATGCAAAAGATGCAACAGACTTAAACAAATGGTCACTTCCAGCATACAACTAGGACAATATCAGTTGCTACAGAGGGTGACAATATGTATGGGTACATATTCATACCATGTAGGGTAACTAAATAGACGGTTATGCTGTTTATTCTATCTAGCTACAATGCTCGGCACTGTGTATATATATTTATATACTTATGTGTACATATGTATATTCACTGCTCTTATTTTCTTATCTTCTTAATTATTGCTCTGAGTGTTGCTATCCCTGTGCTGTTGCAATCCTGGAATTTCCCCATTGTGGGACTAATAAAGGCTTATCTTATCTTATCTTATCTTAGAACAATATCACAGCACCCAGAAAGACAGACCGCGCTTGTGGTCCTGGAAATGAACAGGTACAATGTAGACACAGCTGCACTTAGTGAAACAAGATTGCCTGGATATGACAGCTTGGAAGACCATGGGTACATCTTCTTTTGGAGTGGGAGATCAACTCAAGAAAGGAGAGAAGCAGGAGTGGGCGTTGCAGTTAGAAAGGAGATAGCAGCAATGCTTGATGAGGAACCGGTGCCAATCAATGACAGGATAATGACTATGAGACTCCCACTACAGCAGAAGATGTATGCCATGCTCATCAGTGTATATGCCCCAACAATGACCAACACAGAGGAGGTGAAGGAAGAGTTCTACAGTGATTTACGTGAGACTATCAGGCGTGTACCGACTGATGACAGGCTGATACTCGTTGGAGATTTTAATGCCAGAGTTGGTTCGGACACCGAGAAATGGAAAGGAGTGCTAGGCAGTCATGGAGTAGGCAAGTGCAATGCTAATGGAGAACTTCTACTTGCACTATGTTCAGAGTACAACCTTGTGATAACCAACACTCTATTTAAGCACAAGGACATACACAAGAAGACATGGATGCCCCCAAGATCCAAGCACTGGCACTTATTAAACTACATCATAGTCAGGCAGAGAGACATAAGGGATGTATTGGACACCAGAGCAATGAGAGGCGCGGACTGTGGTACTGATCATGTTATGCTGAGATCTAGATTAAGGATTTGCAGATGAAAACAGCACTGCAGGACGGGTGCGAAGCCATCATGGAAGCTAAACACTAGTGCACTGAAAGGCCAAAAGAAGCAGGAAGAACCTACATAGGAAATGGATGAAAACTTAAAAGACTGGCACAACAACAACTCAGAGAATGACATAGAAGAGAAATGGGCAACACTCAAGAATAGGGTGTATCAGACTGCAAGTGATGTATTAGGCTACCATGAGAGGAAACATCAAGACTGGTTTGATGAGCATGATGAACATCTGAAGAAACTACTAGAAGTGAGGGATACAGCTAGGCAGGAAAACCTACAGTGTAACACAAGGACAAAGAAGATGAAATACTCAAAGGCTCAGAGTAAGCTACAGAAGTACACCAGAGAGATGAAGTCCAACTGGTTGGATGAAAAAGCGGAGAAACTTCAAACTGCAGCATACAGGAAGGACATGAAAACATTCTTCACAGGTTTGAGAGAAATCTACGGCCCTAAACCAAGAGGATTGATCCAACTAAAGGCTATGGATGGTGAAACGGTTTTGCAGGAGAAAGACAAGATCCTGGACAGATTTGCAGACCACTTTCATCAACTACTAAACAACTCTGGAGATCTCACTGAAGAGGTTAAAGAAGCTCTAGTACAGCGACCAGCAGTATCAAGTCTGGATGAACCACCAAATTTTGATGAACTAATGGCAGCTATCAGGACAACACAGGATGGTAACGCTCCAGGAAGGGATGGAATTCCAGCAGAAGTGTGGAAATTTGGTGGTGTTCAGCTGACCAACTGCCTGCACAAGCTCATCCAAGAGATATGGGATGCCCAGAAAGTACCTCAAGAATGGAAGGATGCAAGTATTGTGTCTTTGTTCAAGAAACGTGACAGGAAAGATTGTGGAAATTACCGAGGTATATCACTGCTAGCCACTGTTGGTAAGATTCTCTCATGTGCACTACTTAACAGACTCAGTGAACACATTTCAGAGAATGTACTACCGGAAACCCAGTGCAGTTTTAGAAGCGGAAGAAGCACAATGGACATGATTTTCTGCTTGAAACAGGTTCAAGAAAAGTGTATCGAACAGAACTTGCCACTTTATGTAGTCTTCATAGACTTCAGTAAAGCCTTCAATACTGTTTCACGACAAGGACTTTGGCAGGTACTCAAGAAATATGGTTGCACAGAGAAGTTTGTCAGCCTGATCGATGCACTCCATACAGGTATGCAAGCAAACGTAGCAATGAGTGGTTCAGTATCTAAAGACTTTTCAGTAAGCAACGGGGTGAAACAAGGGTGTGTGCTGGCACCTACACTCTTCTCGCTATATCTGGCAGCCATACTTGAGGTGGCCTTCAAAGACACTTCAGAAGGAGTATACATTCAAACAAGGAAAGAAGCAGACTTGTTCAATGTGGCACAGTTTAAAGCCAAGAATAAGACATCAATAAAGGTAGTAAGAGAAATGCTCTTTGCCGACGGCAGTGCGCTAGTTGCACACAGCGTGGAAGATATGCAATCTTTAGTGGAGAAATTTGCAAGAGCAGCTAGCCAATTCAGCCTCCAAATCAACATCAAGAAGACAGAGTGCCTTTATCAACCACCAAAGTTCCAATTATCAACATCACTTCCAGAAGAGATCAGCTTTGGTACAGAGTCACTAGTCAAGTGCAAGACTTTCAAGTACCTAGGGAGTACTGTTTCAGAGAATGCTAGGCTGGAGGATGAACTATCTCTCAGTATGGGAAGAGCGAGCGCTGTGTTTGAAAACTTGAGGGAGAGACTGTGGAACAATCGACATGTGTCTATCCGTGTGAAATGAAAAGTGTACAGAGCGACAGTACTGGCTACTCTATTATACTGTGCTGAAACTTGGACTGTCTACAGAGTGCAGGTGAAGAAACTCCATGCGTACATGATGAGACACCTTCGAGCCATAATGAACATCTCATGGAAAGACAAGATAACCAACACAGAAGTATTGAAACGAGCTGGTCTACCATCAATGGAGGACATGTTAATACAGACGAACCTGAGATGGCTCGGACACGTTGAGAGGATGGACTACCAGCGTCTCCCTCGGCAGTTACTCTACTCACAGTTATGTGAGGGCAAACGCAATCAGGGTAGACCAAGGCTCAGATTTAGAGACACTGTGAAAAGAAACTTGAAGAAGTTGGACATAGACAGGAGTTCCTGGCAGCGGAAGGCTAAGGACAGAGCTGTGTGGAGGAATCTGATCAGACCTAAATGAAACAGTCATCGTCGCCCACGACAGACTGCTATGATGATGATGATGATGACAGTAGTACAGTACAATGAAATTGTGGGTGCTCCGCTAGGCTACTGCACAATAAAGTAAGAGAGAAGGATTAGATAAAACATGGTTACAGAACACAGGATTAAACACATGACTGGAAAAAAAATACAATAAAAATACAATACAGTATAACCCTCTGATGTCATAAAAGGAAAATGGAAACTAGAGGAAAATGACAAACACACACATGACCAATGAAGTTTTTAGCATCTGGACACACTTTTAATTATAATTAGTGGTAATTAGTGTTACCCAGCTATGATGTCGGTCGTCCTTACACTTTAACCTGGTCAAGTTTTAGCTGTACTGTATCACTGATGATGATGTCAGACGGAAAAAAATAGTATAACATGTCACGTATCTCATCATTTGAAGGTCCACGCTTCACATATTTACAGTGGGGAAAATAAGTTTTGAACATATCAACATTTTTCTCCTTAAACATATTTCTGATGGAGCCATTGACCTGAGAGTTTCACCAGATATCAGAAACAACCAAAATAATCCATACATCAAGGCAACTGTGTTCACAAAACAAGTTATATTTAACTAGTGTATACCCGTGCATGCCCGTAGAAACAAAGTATAAGCAAGTATTTCTGCATGCCCGCACAAAGTTACTGTTACCATGGCAACAGTAACCATGGTGATACCTGCCTTTGATCTTTGACATGGTTACCATGGCAACAGTAACCATGGTGAAACCTGCCTTTGATCTTTGACGTTACCACTTATTCAGTGATGCCTTCTTTTGATCTTTGATGATGTGTCTGCCTGGCAACAGTAACCATGGCAACATCTGCACATCTGTGATGTTATAGCTATGAATGCCTATAAACTTCCGCATACCCAGGGAGGCAGAAATTCAGGGATGCACATCCTTGTAACCTCAGCACAGCACGTATTATATCTGAGGCCAGTCTGACGAACGGTTCGGGAGATACGCGTGGAACATACACACACACAGACAGACAAGCAGACAGAGATTTCTTAAATTATAAAATGATGAAGTGGAATGACATGGGGAATAAGTATTGAACATGCTTGGTGAAATTCATTTCGTAGAAAAGCCTTTGTTGCTAATAACAGCTTCCAGACGCCTCCTGTATGGAGAAACTAGGCACAGGCATTGCTCATGAGTGATTTTAGCCCATTCTTCCACACAAACTCTTCAAATGTTGAAGGTTCTGTGGGTGTCTTCTGTGAACTCTGATCTTCAGTTTGTTCCATAGATTTTTCAATTAGATTCAGTTCAGGTGACTGACTGGGCCATTCTAGCAGCCTTATTTTCCTTCTCTGGAGCCAGTTGAGAATTTCCTTGGCTGTGTGTTTGGGGTCATTGTCTCGTTGAAATGTCAAACCTTGTTTCATCTTCAGCATCTTGATAGATGGCAGCAGGTTCTTGTCAAGGATTTCTGTACATTTGTGGACTCATCTTTCTGTCATGGTTTGGTGGAGAATTAGACCCAAATGCAGTATTTAAAGTTTGGCGTAGTTTTATTAATGGGCTGGCCAAACGGGCTCAGCTCAGAAAACACAAAAACACAAAAATAACTGACAGCTCAGGGGCTGTAACAAAAACTTACAACACACACAGGATCAGGTCAGATCAGGCAGGATGCAGACATGAACATAAGTGTGTTGTTCATGCAGCATGACTTAACGACACTCATGAGGATACACAGATAGGGACTTGGCATAAATGGCACAAGAGCAATCAACAATACAGAACTGATGGCATAATCAGGGCAAAACTGAGACTGCAGGGCACAGTCAGAGAAACAATATGGTGGGGGGGCTGAGTGGACAATCATACACAGAGGATGCAAAAAAAAAAACACGAGAGGAGAGAACAATAACATGCCACATAAGGATAATATTAATAATACTGATAAACTTAGAGACTGACCCACAGAGAAATAACTGCAAAAAACAGAACGATAATAGCAATCCAGGAAGAATATACTAACTAGAATGAAAAACAGAAAATTCCAAAAATGAAACTTAAAGTGAGAGCAAGGGCTGAGGCCCATGCCCTGACAATATCCATCCATCTTCTACCGCTTAATCCTTTCGGGTCGCGGGGGGGCTGGAGCCTATCCCAGCATCTTTGGGCGAGAGGCAGGGTACACCCTGGGCAGATCGCCAGTCCATCGCAGGGCCAACACAGAGAGACAGACAACCATTCACTCTCACATCCATACCTAAGGACAATTTAGAATCCCCAGTTTTGATGCCAATTAACCTAACATGCCCTGACAATATAACAAATGTAAATTAGGATGAGGGCATGAGACCCATCCCACGTCTTGACACTTTCCTTCAATTATATGAACTCTGCCTTTACCATGTGCTGAAAAACACCCCCACATCATGATGGTCCCACCTCCAAACTTCACTGTTGGTATGGTGTTTTTGGTCTGATGTGCAGTGCCATTTCTCCTCCAAACATGCTATGTGTTGTGGCATTCAAAAAGTTCAATTTTGGTCTCATCTGTGTTATGTCTGAATAAACTGAGACCAGAGCTGTGTTGAGCTGAGCAATGAACTTACTCTTTATTGAACATACACAGAAATATATACTTTGCCACAGCCTGCCTGACATCACTCCCCCGGACGGCTACGGCAAGCCCCAACAGCCAGATCGCCACACAGCCCCCCCCTTACAAAACACGGAAAACCCATAGACAACACACACACACACACACACACACACACACACACACACACACACACACACACACACACACACTGTATATACGTATATATATATATATACACTACCGTTCAAAAGTTTGGGGTCACCTCAGACAATTTTGTGTTTTCCATGCAAAGTCACACTTTTATTTACCACCATGAGTTGTAAAATGAATAGAAAATATAGTCAAGACATTGACAAGGTTAGAAATAATGATTTGTATTTGAAATAATAATTTTTTCCTTCAAACTTTGCTTTCGTCAAAGAATCCTCCATTTGCAGCAATTACAGCATTGCAGACCTAACATGATTGCACAAGGGTTTTCTAATCATCCTTTAGCCTTTTGACGCAATGAGCAAACACATTGTACCATTAGAACACTGGAGTGATAGTTGCTGGAAATGGGCCTCTATACACCTATGTAGATATGCCTATCTATACACCTATTTTTTTTTTTTTTTCCGGTTCCGGCTCTGCCGGACCGGCGGCGCCACACGAGTCGGCTGCCTGTTGCAACAGCCTTTTTTTTTTTATCTTCCTTCTTCTTTCTACACCTTTCACTCTGTATATATATCACGGATGCACGGATTGCCCCGGGGGTCTCCCGGGTCGGCGGACGGAGCCACGGTTTGCAGCGGGAGACGTTACAGCGGGGAGGAGCTAGTGCTAGCTAGCACTTGGCCGCCGCCCGGTGCTAATGGGAAACTCGACATACCGGGAGCTGTAGCGAAAACGAAGCGGGTGCCGGGCTGGAGTTTAGGCGGCGTGAAAGAAATATAAGACAGAATAATAAAGAGCGATGGCAAGAACCAAGCAGACCGCCCGTAAAATCTACTGGAGGAAGAAGCCCCCCAGGAGACAGCTAGCCACCAGGGCTGCTCGGAGAGGCGCTCTGGCCACCGGCAGAGTGAAGAGGCCTCGCCGTCACAGGTCCGTGGCTCTGAGAGAGATCCGTCGCTACCAGAAATCCACGGAGCTGCTCATCCGTAAGCTGCCCGTCCAGCGCCTGGTGAGGGAGATCGCTCAGGACTTCAAGACCGTCCTGCGTTTCCTGAGTTTCGCCGTCATGGCTCTGCAGGAGACCAGCGAGACCCACCTGGTGGTCTCTTCTTCGCTAAGGGGGTCACCATCATGCCCAAAGACTTCCAGCTGGCCCGCTGCATCCGCGGAGAGAGAGCTTAGACTTTCTGCTGCACATCCACCAGCCATAATGCTCTGCACTGTGTGTCTATATATATACATTTATAGTAATATGGACATATGTTTGCTAGATGTTGTTTTTTCTTGCCTTCTGATTGTTGCTCTGAGTGTTGCTGTCCCTGTGCTGTTGCAATCCTGGAATTTCCCCATTGTGGGACTAATAAAGGCTTATCTTATCTTATCTTATATTGCACCAAAAACCAGACATTTGCAGCTATAATAGTCATTTACCACATTAGCAATGTATAGAGTGTATTTCTGATTAGTTTAAAGTTATCTTCATTGAAAAAAAGTGCTTTTCTTTCAAAAATAAGGAAATTTCTAACTGACCCCAAACTTTTGAACGGTAGTGTATATATATATATATATATATGTGTGTGTGTGTGTGTGTGTGTGTGTGTGTGTGTGTCTGTGTGTATATATATATATGTATATATATATAGTATATAAGATGGACTCATTAGAACACATGCAATATGGACAGTTTTTTTTAACACAAAGAACATCAAAACTAAATGGGCACCTGGGTAGACTACCAGGATGCCCTCCTGTGTTGGGACAGATTATTCTGCTGCCCATTCCCAACACGCATTGGCTGAAGCTACCTTCAGGTCATAGTCAATGAGATATTTGGGCCTCTGACACATTCTAGCTGAGCGCCCCACAGAAGGAGAACCTGCTCCAGGTTCCATTGGCCGCACCTGCGAGTCCCCAATACACACATCAGATGAGTCCCAACCCACACCAGTCCGTTCTGCCTCAGTTTCTGATCTCTGTGCAGGCAACGCCTTCCTGAGTCAGCTGGAGTGCCACCGTGACCCATCCGAGAGCTCGAACATGTCCCGGCCCCACCGCTTCACAATCTGCAAGGGCCCCGTCCAGACAGGCTGCAGTTTATGCGTGCAGTCGGGGTGTTTAATCCAGACCTGGTCTGACACCTTGAGTCTGTGAGCTTTAGCCCTGTGCTTCCTGTCGAAGCATCGTTTCAGCTTCTGCTGTTGGGCAGTGGGATGATCTGCATACCCTGGAGAAGAGGTCGTGGGGGGCCTCAGCCGGTCCAGGTGGAATTCACGCCCCATCATGAGTTTTGCCAGGGAACACCCTGTCATGGCATGGGCTGTTGCCCTGTAGTGAAGGAGTGTGCTCTGGAGGGTGTCAGAGAACGTGAAGCCTTCTGTCAAGTGAGCTCTCAGACCGTTTTTCAGAGTCTTGTTGAAACGCTCCATGCCCCCTTTGGCTTGAGGATGATAGAATGTGGTTTTGATGTGTTCCACGGCCCTAACACCCCAAAACTCCTCAAAACCCCCAGAGGTGAACTGTGGGCCATTGTCTGTAGTGATGGCATCCAGAACCCCCCATCTGGCGAACAGTGATGAGAGGAAACCCGTAACCACCTCAGTCATGACCGAATTAGTGAGCAATACCTCAGGCCATTTGGAGAACATATCATAGGCCACAAGCAAAAACTGGCTGCTCGAGGGTGCTGTATGCAGTTCGCTACAGGATGTGCTTACAAGGGCCCACTGGGTACGGTAATGGTCGCAGGGGTTGGGGGGGGGGCGCCGATCTTTCTGCTCTCCAAGCATGGGACACAGTTCTTTACCATGGTTTCAATGTCCTTATCTATAATGTCTTATCTTATAAGCTGCCAGAGAACTAAACATCCACCTGAGCGGACTCAAGCTTAAGCATGCCCCAAATCCAACTTATCTTGGAGTGACCCTTGATAGGACCTTATCCTTCAAGGAACATCTAAAGGGGACGGCTGCTAAGGTGAAAGTACGAAACAACCTGCTCTGCAAGCTCGCTGGTGCAAAATGGGGGGCGGCAGTCTCCACCCTGCGCACCTCAGCACTGGCCCTTTCATACTCTGTAGCAGAATATTGTGCCCCTGTCTGGTCCAGGTCATCTTACACACACCATGTAGACACCCAGCTCAACTCAACCATGAGAACTATAACTGGAACAATCCGCTCAACACCACTCCCCTGGCTCTCTGTACTGTCAAACATAGCCCCTCCACACATCCGGCGAGCAGCATTAATTCAAAGGATGCTCCAAAAAGTTAAAGATTTTCCTCACTTACCAATCCATGCAGATATCTACACCCCACCCACTGCCCGACTTTCATCCAGACGGCCGATTTGGAAAAACCCTCCCCCAGCTGACTTTACCATCCAGACAGCTTGGCAAGAGGAATGGGAAACAAAGGAGGTCCCAAACAAACAGCTGGTGATAAACCCCAACCAACAGGTCCCGGGCACCAACCTCCCAAGGAGACAGTGGTCTACACTCAATCGCTTCAGGACTGGACATGGCCCCTGCTTGGCCAGCCTTCACAGATGGGGCAGTAGCCCTAGCCCACTGTGCGCATGTGGAGAGGAGCAAACTATGGAACACATCATAGAGGCTTGCCCGCTCCAAAGACTGGAAGGAGGATTACACACCCTCCATACAGCAAACCAGGAGGCAACTGCTTGGCTTAAGGACTTTGCATTCGCTAAATAAATGTCCTTATCGAGAAATCAAATCAAATCAAAATCAAATCAAATCAAAATTTATTGTCATATTGCTGTACATACAACTGTAGTGCAGGCAAGATGAAATTGCATTTCTCTCGACACCCATATAAATAGAAGCAGCATGATTTAAGACACACTCACACATATCTTCACCCCCCCACTCCCACCCTCCCCATCCATTCACACATCCCTGAGACATACTTGGGAAAAACTAACTAACTATAATATACAAATAATATACATAATGTCCGTAGGTGCAGTAGTGTGTATGAGAGATTCCGGGTCAACTGTTCAGCATCCTGACAGGTTGTGGAAGGAAGCTGTTGATCAGTCTGGTGGTTCTGCCTCTGATGCTCCGGAATCGTTTATCAGATGGCAGAAGTTCAAAGTGTTTATGCAGAGGGTGAGAACGATCCTTGACAATGTTCAGTGCCCTGCTCCTTCAACAGTTCTGAAAAAGTTATTGGACAGAGGGGAGGGAAACTCCAATTACCCTCTCAGCTCCCTTGACTATCCTCTGCAGGGCTTTTTTGTCTGACATACTGCAGCTGGAGTACCATGTAGCAATGCAGTACGTCAGAACACTCTCCACCACACCTCTGTAGAAGGTCCTGAGGATGCAAATAGGGAGAGAGGCCTGTTTGAGTTTCCTCAAGAAGTGCAGTCTCTGCTGAGCCTGCTTCCTGATCCCCAAGGAATTCTTGCGCCAGGTCAGGTCCTGCGAGATCTGCACTCCGAGGAACTTGATGTTCTCCACTCTCTCCACTAAACGGCCGCCGATGCTGAGGGGGACGTGTTCAGGCTGTGACCGCCGGAAGTCGATAATCATCTCCTTTGCTGCACTCGTTCCACCAGGCCACCAAACTGAATCCCTGCAACACTGCTTCACCCTTACCACGCCCAGGTGACCCTCGTCGAGCATTACCAGAACTTGTGATCTCAGGGACACTGGGATCAATGTGCAGTGTCCCCTCGCTACATACACACCATTCCAACAGCTCAGGTCATCCCAAAACCGGTGAAAAGGCACCAGCTCACCCTGTACTTTCGCGAGCCAACCCTCCCTGATTACAGAGCATAGTGACATAGACAATGTGGGGTCCCGTTCCAACTGTGCCCGGAGCTTCTGGAGGGATACCATGTCCCAGAGGGGTCCATGCAGTGTGTTGACCAGATGCGCCTCCATGGGTCGTCCTGTTGTGCGGTGTTGGCTGTGGCACGGGACAGGAGGTCTGCCATTATGTTCTCTTTTCCAGGAGTGAACTGGGTTGTAAAGTTGTAGGCCCTTAGTCACTCAGTCCACCTGTGGAAGCGCAGGGGCCTGTGTCCTGAGCCTGCCGTCTCCAGCAGGGTTGTCAGCACCTGGTGGTCCGTTCGCAGGGTGAAGTGGTGCCCGTAGAGATAGATGTGCCACCGTTCACATGCCTAGACACAGGTGTTCGCCTCCCTCTCACCCACGGCATATTTCTGTTTGGCCACTGAAAGAGCCCTCGACGCGAGCACTTGGTACCGTCTTGCACCTGAGACATAACCACCTCCACCACCAAGCCAGACGAGTCACAGATCACAAATGTCAGCCATTTTGAATCAAAGTGGGCCAACACTGGAGGGGAGATGAGTTGGGACTTCAGCCTAGCGACTGCTGCTGAGCAGATCGGAGTCCACTGCCACGGTGCATCCTGTTGCATAAGGGCCGGGAGTGGTTCGATGGTCTCCAAATAATGGGGAATAAAACGTCCGTAAAAGTTCACCATGCCCAAGAACGAGGAGATTTGTGTGGGTGTCATGGGATCTGGGAGGCGCAAGACTGCCTCCACGTTTGAGTGCAGGGGCTTCAGACCCTTGGCCGTCAGCTGGAATCCCACAAACTCAATGGAATCTGCTGCGAAAATGCACTTCTCCCCGTTCAATGTGACCCTGTGCTCCTGTAGCACCTCCATCCCTCGTCCCAAATGACCATTGTGCTCTTCTTGTGATGCACCGTGAACCACGATGTCATCCAGGTACACCACTACACCCTTGAAGCCAGCCAAAATCATGGGCATGATCTTCTGAAAACAGCTACGTGCTGAGCTCAGACAAAAAGGCATGCAGGTATACCTGAAAATGCCCATGTGGTTCACGAACACTGTCAGGTTCCTGATGGCTGGGTAGAGAGGCACCTGTAGGTAACCCTGGCAGAGATCCAGCTTTGTGAACATCCTCAAGCCACTGAACATTGCAGTAAGTTTCTCCATCATGGGTACCGGATATTTGTCCAGGACAATCGCCTTATTCACCATTCTAAGGTCAATACATGGCCAGATGCTGCCGTCTTCTTCTTGGCCACCATGATGTTCGATACCCAGGGTGAATCGTCCACTTTCTCAATGATGACTTTTTGAATGACTTTTTTCTTTTTTTTTTTTTGCTGGTCATTAACATCTGTTTGTTCTCTCCCATAGATTGAGTCCCCATCGTGCTGTTTACATGTCTGTTCTTTTCTTCTTCTCTATCCCCTCACCCCCCAGTCAGTCGCAGCAGATGACTGCCCCTCCCTGAGCCTGGTTCTGCTGGAGGTTTCTTCCTGTTTAAAGGGAGTTTTTCCTCTCCACCGCCGCCAAGTGCTTGCTCACAGGGGATCGCCTGATTGCTGGGGTCTTTCTGCGATTGTGGAGGTTTTCCCTACAGTTCAAAGTGCTATGAGATGACTGTTGTTGTGAAATGGCGCTATATAAATAAAGTTGAATTGAATTGAATTGAATGATGCCAGCTTTAAGCAGTCTGTTCAGTTCCGCCGTGACATCATCCCACAGAGCAAAGGGAAGCTGTAGTAGTGGCTGGATTTTTGGCGTCACGCTTGGGTGGTAGAACGCCTTAATACAGCCCAGGCCCACGAACAATGCCAGCCAGTGGGAATGCCATTCAGGGAACATCGTCAGCACCGTTGAGCCCTCTGGGTCCTTGATGGAGAATCCTACTTCTCCCAGCAGGTTGATTCCCAGCAAGTCGGCCCCCTGGTGTGAAACCTGGAAGGTAAATGGGGGGAATAATCCTAACCCACATTCCACCGAGAAGCTGACCGTGCCTGCCATGTCAGTTTCAGTGTGGCCGTACGCAAACATTTTCACTGCTCCTGCATTGATTGGTTTGCAGGGGAAAAGCCTTTTCGATGTAGCCATACTTAGTATGGACCTACCGCCCCCTGAGTCCACCATAAGCAGCACATCAACCCTGTCTAGCTGCAGGACGTACCACTTTAACGGTCCCTTCTTGGTGCTCACCACACACACCTGCGTCATGCTTTCGGGGTTCGCCACTGATGGTTGATGATGATGATAATGCATTCCCTGGTCCAGCGATTAAAATGACCACAGTTACGGTGCTTCTTCCCTCTGGTGGGGCAGGTGGATGAGCCCACCTGGTGACGAGGGGAGCCACAGTTGTCACACAGACCCCTAGCCCCTGCTCCTGCCCGTGCCACTGTCCGCCACCTTCTGGGGGTCCACCCCGAAGTTGTAGCTGCGTTGCTAGCGGTCGGACTTGGAGGGAAAACCTGGGTGGCTAGGTTCTTTTTAGCTAGCACAAGCAGGCCTAGCTGGGCAATGGCCTGTATCTGCCAGGTCAGCTCAACTACTTTCTCCAGCACGAGGATGTCCGTAGTGATCGTTAGCTTGTCTTTAGCCACTTGTTACTCATACCGTGTGCTAGCTTGTCCCGGACTAGCTACTCTTCAATTGGCCCGAAGGTGCACTCTCTTGCTAGGCTACAGAGTTCCATAATAAAGCATTGGGTGGACTCACCAGCTTGTTGTCGGCGGTCGAAGAATTTATATTTACACGCCGTGATGTTGGAATGGTCCATAAAGAAATAGTCTATTAAGTCAAGACATTCCTTCAGTGAGCTTTTGCTACCAAATGCAAAAAATACTCATTGGCCCTCCTCACCGAGGCACTGAATGAGTAGACTCCTCCGTCTCTCCTTGTTGGCACTGTTCAAGCCAGCAGTGGCAATATACACATCAAACATCTCCCACCAGCGGCACCATGGTACAGTTGGCATACCCGGAGACTGCAAGAATGGAAGTGGCAGTTTAATACATGCTCCCATGGTTTATCTTCATCGCCAAAATGTTATGTCTGAAAAAACTGCGACCGGAACCGTGTTGAGCTGAGCAAAGAACTAACTTTTTTTTGAACATACACAGAAACATATACTCTGCTGCAGCCCACCTGATGTCACATCTCTCAGATGGCTACGGCAAGCCCCAACAGCCAAATCCCCACACAACAATCTGACCAGACTAAATTCTCCCAGTATTTTACTGGCTTGCCCAAATGTTGTGCAGCAAACTTTAAGATAAGATAACATAAGATAAGCCTTTATTAGTCCCACAATGGGGAAATTCCAGGATTGCAACAGCACAGGGATAGCAACACTCAGAGCAACAATCAGAAGGCAAGAAAAAAAGCAAGCAAGCAAGAGCAGCTAATATACATATGTACATATTACTATAAATATATATATATATATATATATATATATATATATATACACAGACACACAGTGCAGAGCATTGTAGCTGGATGGAATAAATATATGAGTATATAAACACACAGTACGGAGCATTGCAGCTAGGTGGAATAAATATGTAAATATATAAACACACACACAGTATGGAGCAATGTAGCTAGATGGAATAATATGTAGATATATAAACACACAGTGCGGAGCATTTGAGCTTCAACATGCTTTTTCTTCAGCAATGGAGTCTTGCGAGGTGAGCAGGTATAGAGCCCATGTTGGTTGAATGCATTACTTATTGTTTTCTTGGAAACAGCAGTACCTGCTAACTCCAGGTCATTCTGGAGCTCTCCATGAGTGGTCTTTGGCTCTTGGATAACTCTTCTGATAATTCTTTTGACTCCTCTGTCAGAAACCTTGTGAGGAGCTCCTGGTTGTGGCTGGTTTATGGTAAAATGATGTTCTTGCCACTTTTTAAAGATAGCTCCAACAGTGCTCACTGGAGCATTCAGCTGTTTAGAAATGCTCCTGTAACCAATGCCATCATTATGTTTTGCAACAATAAGATTGAGAAGGTCTAGAGCAGGGGTCACCAACGCGGTGCCCGCGGGCACCAAGTCGCCCACAAGGACCACATGAGTCGCCCGCAGGCCTGTTCTAAAAATAGCACAACTCGCAAGTGAGCTGCTTCTAAGATGTAATTTTTTCTGCTGCTATTTTTTAAAATCACACTTGCATTTATATAGATTTTAAAATGACAATGTCTTAAAAATAAAAAAAATGAAAATATGTTTATTATACGTAAAGTTAAGGTGAACTCTGACCTAGTTCAAAGGTCAGTATTGTGCGCATGACAAAACCTTCGCGCTTGTGGAGAGTAAGCTAGCGGGCAGTGAAGATGGCGAGCGGAGTGCCGTTTCCTAGCCCAAAAACATGGCAAAAAAAAAAAAAGACAGAAAATTTATCATTTTCAAAGTGAGCGGGAGGAAGAGTTCTTTTTTCCTACCGTGAAAGGAAGCTGCGTGTGTTTCATTTGCGGGGCGAATGTGGCTCACTGCAGCCCACTCTTTTTTTTTTTTTTTTTTTTTTTTTGACTGTAGATTTGTTTTGCAGTCTGGTGACAAGCCACCAGCTGCTGGTCGCTGCGTGCGCAAGCACCCCTTAACTCCCGAACCTGCATGTTTTTGGCATGTGGGAGGAAACTGGAGAAATCCCGGCGTAAACCCACGCAAACACGGGGAGATCATGCAAACTCCACACAGATCACTGTTGGCCGGGGGCAGGGATCGAACCCACGATCCCCGCAATCCCCTGGCCGAGGGTAAACTGCTGCCGCGGTGCTAACCACTGCGCCACTGTGCATATAAGCACTCTCAGCGCTGTTTAGCTTCTTCTCATGAAAGGACAGTGCTGTTATTACTCCAGCATGATTCTTGGCAAGAACTGTATGGATATAATTCCAGTGAAGAAGAACACACAAAAGTGTGTTTATTAAATGTAACAGATTTTGAGCAGAATTGCAGCAGATTTGTTCAGTTAAAAATGTGATAAGATTTATTTAATATGAAAGTTGATTTTTCTTAAATGTTGCATAACTTTTTCAAACATGGTTCAACATAGTTCATGAATTAAAAGGGTTTAGTTTTTTATGGTTAAAAGGGACTGGTGAAAACTAGACATTTTTTTAATGAAATGTAGAAGTGATCATCTGAACAACTGCTGAGATTAATAAAAATAAAGTGTTGAATATTGATCTTGTCTGTTACCCACTCTAAGTTATTGATAATTATATATATATATAGTATATACAGTATATACACAATTTGTTATTTTAGAGGAGTGTGTCAAGCTGGTGCCCTTCACATGACTCGATACCCATGAAGTAGCTCTTGGTTTCAAAAAGGTTGGTGACCCCTGGTCTAGAGAGAGCTCTTTGCTTCCCATCATGAGTTCTTTGTGGTGTGACAATCTGATATTCAAAGACCTTTTTAAACACTATCAGTAAGGACTTTTCACCTTACATGCATATATATATGTGTGTGTGTGTGTGTGTATGTATGTATGTATGTAGTATATGTACGTATATGGCAAATGCTTGATTGCAGTTGTTGCTACTAAGGGTGGCCCAACCAGTTATTAAGTTAGGGGGCGATCACTTCTTCACACAGGGCCATATAGGTTTAGATTTTTTATCCTTAATAATAAACACCTTCATTTAAAAACTGCATTTTTTGTTACTTATGCTAATATTTAAATTTGTTTGATGATATGAAACATTTAAGTGTGACAAACATACAAAAAAAAAAAGAGAAATCAGGAAGGGGGCAAATTCTTTTTCACACCACTGTACAGTATTGTCAAATAAAATCTTTGAATCTTTGAACTGTAGGTGAATTTTAAAAATGACCCAGCTCTCACGGGACTCAATATGGGACTCCATGTGGGACTCCATGTGGGTTTATCTGTGGGTTCCATGTTGGCCCCAAATATGTTTGCCCGCATAGACTTTATCCATTTACCTTTCTCATAAATTTTCTATTTTCTTGTAAATTTGTGACTTTTTTCTCCTGAATTTTCAACTTTTTTTTACTGTAAGCTTGCAACTTTTTCTCATAAATTTATAATTTTTTTCTTGTAACTTTGTAACTCTTTTCAAGTAATTTTCAATTTTTTTTACAATTTTTTTCTTGTATTCTTTTTCTCATAAATGTTCTCTTTTTTCTCATTAATTTGTGACTTTTTTCTCATAATTTACTTGAATTTTTTTTTTTAATTTGTCACTTCGTCTTACAAATTTTTATTTATTTTCTCATAAATTTGCAACATTTTTTCTCATAAATTTTTGGTATTTTTTCTTGTAAGATTGCGACTTTTTCTGTCAAACTTGTTAACTTGAATTTTGGAACAATCTCCTAAATTTGCCACTTTTTTACTGTAATCTTGGAACTTTTTTTTTTATATAAATTTGGGACTTTTTTCCTTATAAATTTTCAGTTATTTACTCATGTATTTGCTACTTTTTGTTAATTTGTAAATTTTTTGCTCCATAAATTTGTGACTTTTTTCTTGTAAATTGTTTGTAACTCGTTCAAGTGATTTTCAATAATTTTTTCTAGTAAATTGAATTTTTTTTCTTGAAAACTTTTCTCTCCTAAATTTTTACTTTTTCTCTCATAAATGTGTGACATTTTTCCTGGTGGGCCCAGTTGGGTTTAAGGCGGGTAATCAGATCCCCTGCTCACCTGTGCCACAGGTAAAGTCCATGTGGGCAAACGCAGCTGGGCCAGCATGGAAGCCATAAGACAGCCCAGCTGTAAGCACTGGTGGGCCCACAGGGACAGGCTGGCTGGCAGGTGGTTCCATGGACCGGGGCTCTGCAGCCTGCACCTCTGACCAGCGGCTTCTTAAGGCCTTCAAACAAAAAGCCTCAGAAATTTCAGGGAAAAGAAGCCACCATTTTATGTGGAAAAGGTTACAGAGTTACAAGAAAAAAATCTCACAAATTTAAGACAAAGGCATAAAATTCATTCAAAAAAGTGTGTTAAAAGGTTTAAATTTTACCAGGAAATGTCCATCTGAATTTGAAAAAAAAAAGAAGAAGGAAAATAAAAATAGTAACAGCGTTTCTGAAGCCCCTGGATCGCCACCTTATCATGGTGGCGGTGTGTGTGTGTGTGTGTGTGTGTGATATTTTCAGGTTAGCTTGTACTTTGTAATTTTGTTGTTTTACTGTCGTATTTTTTGTGGCTCCATGCAAAATGTTCACGTGAAAAATCCCTCAGAATTGCTCTTGGAGTCACAACCAGAAAACTCTGGTGGACTTCATATCTTTCAGAGTCAAAAATCAAACCGACAACTCTGATTCACAGAAAACATGCACTAGATGTTAAACGTGAGACATTTTATGATTTCAAGAAAGAAATCTGAGATAATCTTGAATTTGATTGTCTCCGAAGAGTTGGGACAGGTGGAAAAGAAAGTGGAGCTAGACAGAAGCAGCTTGGTTAACATCCAGTAGTTAACGAAGTTAACGGACAGCAGGCCAGTAACGTGACTGGAAAGAGAACCTTAGAGAGTCCCCAGGAGGAAACACTGGGGGGAAAAGCTGTAGACCAATTTTAAATCCTAAAATTGTAAAGACTTTAAATATTCCGTCTTCTACAGTACATAATATCATGCAAACATTCAGAGAACCTGGAGACATCTCCAGAAATCAGAAAAGCAAACTTCAGGCCCTCAGGCGGCACTGCATTAAAATGGGCATGATTCTGACATGGCACTCTTTACATGTGCTCAGGAACACTTGTGGAAACCTCGTCTGTGACCACAGTTCACCGTACCACCCACAAATGAAGGTGACAGAAGAACCCACATGTGGACATGATCCAGGAGCATTAAAGTCCTCCCTGAGCCAGAGCTCATTCCAAACAGACTGAGGTAAAGGGGGAAACTGGAAATGGAAATGTCAAATGGTTGCTGTGTCCTGCAGACTAAAGAGGAGTCTTCCTGCAGCTTGTTGTTTGTGCGCAGTGCATCTGTGATGGTATGGGGGTGCATCAGTGCCGATGGAACTGGACACTTGCACAATGCTGAACAGTTTATAGAGGCTTTAGAATAACATTTGCTCTAATCCAGTCCATGTCTTTTTCAGGGAGGGGCTTGCATATTGCAGCAGAGCCAAACCACATACTATGTGCATCACAACAGCATATTGTAGCAGAAGAGTCTGGGTGATGGACTGGTCTGCAGTCCAGACAGTTGTCTCATTATAAAAATAGGACAGGAGACCCAGGACTGCTGAGCAGCTAGAATTCTACATTCTTCTAACAATGGTTCTCCAAAGGCTCATCAGCTTAAACATCAGCTATTATTGAACAGGAAACAGTCTCATGTTTTCTATGCACTGACAGAATCTTTAGTGGTGATAATCAGATGTTCTTACCGATGAGTACAATGTGCCATCTTCTTCTATGCAGAGAAACCGAGCCGTGGCTACTCCTCTGAGGACAACACAGCCTGGATCCACCGGACGGATCTCAAGCAGACCTGAAGTTCATGTGCATGAGAAAAAAGATTATCACCAAAGATCCCAGGAAGGATGCTGTACTCACCACGAATCGGCACACTTCATTCTCTTCTATGACATACTGTTGGCCGTCTGGGCTGCAGAGCCGTGGATCTGTCCATCACCACCGATCAGCAGGTGCAGCCCCGGCCTGGCTGCGTACAGGTGCCTGAGCCGGACCACCTGGCCCCAGCCATGGGCCACGTAGGGCCCCTGATCAGACAGAGGCACACAAACAACTCCAACACCAAAAAACAGGTGAGTGACCAACGGGGCGACCACCAGGAGCGACTGCAGCAGCAGCATCATGACTCGTGGGATTCCTGCTGAACTCGCACAGCCTCATCCTGGCTGCCTTTTCAATGTGGCTCTTATCAGCTGCTGATAACCCTTCTTCCTAAATCCAGTTCCCAGAAGCGGGCCACAACACACACCTCCCTGCACCACATCCAACTGAATCGCAGCTCTCCATTGGCTCATGGCGAGCCCTGCGGCGTGCCCACGTCCGTACAGCCCCATTCAAAAAAATAGGAAAATCCCACTGTTGTTCCAGAGAGACTGAAGAGTTCACCAGACACCAGGGGGAGCAGGACAGAGACCGGACACGTTCACGCCAAACCACTTTACTTACACGTTGATACAAAACAAACACTTCATGGTGCATGTCCAGAACATTCTAAGTAAAAAAGTGAAATCCTGAAGTGGCGTAGCTTTTATTATGTCCATGCATTATTACACAGTCTGAGTCTGTAGCAGATCAGTGCACCACTGTGCAGCGGTGCATGCAGACCACAGTCTCAACAGGTGAGCTGGTCTTACAGTGCAGCTGTGGACTAAACAATGTCAGCGTCAGCATGCTGTCAACTGCATGGCAGACTGAAGCACCTGCAGTATTAGCCTCTAAAGGTAGTATTAGCCTCTAAAGGCAGTATTAGCCTCTAAAGGTAGTATGTCACTGGGCTGTGACAGCTGAAACAAATATGATAAATTTGTGACAGTCTTCACTTGGAATCACACTGAACTGGCGGCTAGCCCCCGGCCTTGGATGCGCTCTGCAGAGCGTGCCCAAATGCCAAGTCACGTTTCGTTACCTTGTATTATACATGTGTAATGACAATAAAGTTGAATCTCATCTCATCTCAACTGGCACATTTATGGATGTCACATGAGTTTTGCATGAATGTCACACAAACTCAAAGTGAATTATGGGCCAGGATTTGGCGAGAGTTTGCATACATGTCATGTGCATCTTGCATAAAAATCACACAACATGCACGCAACACAATTGTGCATTTTTTTGCTCTTATGACTTTCCCGTGATAGCCACGCAAATCCTACACAAACCAGGAGCACACCACCCCATCCCAGCAGTCAGTTCATCGTCAGACGTGAGATGGACCACAGAGAAGAAGTGCAGAGACTGCTGGATGAGGACGCTGCCTCACAGTCCTCCCCCTCAGACACAGCAGGGCCTGGGACCGGCTCCACTTCCTCTGCAGGGGCCCATGAGGCAGGGACAGCAGCCCACACCGTTACTAGTCTTTCTTGTCCTTGGGTTTCATGGTGACACTGTCGATCACTGCTGTGTCAGCGTGTGCTAGAAAATGCTCTTTGTCATGTCTCATGAATGTCCTTTTTGTCTCCAGTTAGTCACAATTTAGTTTCACAGGTCCCCAACTGCTCACAAAGTTGTCTCACTTTTCTCACACCCTCTGACTCACATAAACTGAGAAGCCTTCGAGATGGGTTTGAGACACCTCCATCAACTCTGTTCTGAAATTATTTTGAGAGGCAAGTTGCACACAGATTTTTTTGACATGTTCAAAATTGCTGCGACACGAGAGCGACGCGCTGCAGCTCACCAGAGGAAACTGAGAACCCCGGTGAGTGTTTGGATGCCATTCTCTAACTAGTCTCCAACTGCTGCAGTTCAGTGACATACTGCCTTAATGTGTACTTTGTCAGTAGGATATAAGTATTCTGTATGTAAGTATTCCAAGTATACTGTAATAAGGGTATAAATATACTGCAGTTATGATGTAATCAAAGTACGTACACTGTAAGTAGAGGGACAGTACACTGCCATGAAAATAGTGAAATTACACTTTAAATACATTGCAATTTTGGTAAAACTGCACAGTAACTGCAAGAGTTGGTGTACTTTAAGTATAGCATAAACACACGACAGCCAAAGTAGGCTCTGATTTACTGCCCCACAGTAATCATTACTGTGTACTTCCCAGGTATCTATGACCAACTCACAGTACTTCTGCTTTACTTATTACTGCGGTCAGCTACCTCTGGTGCAAAGACACATTGACTGAAAATGCTGTTTTTGCAGGTTTTAAACTCCTGGTCACATGATTATTGAAAATAAAGACATCCAAACACTCACTTCTCTTAAAACACACGGCCTTTATTTGTTTTTTGTCTCTGAGGAGCCATCTTAACGCTCCCAGGCTTATTCCTGTAAGCCCAGCCTTGGTGCCCACCCCTGCTCTATCATTGGCCCGCCTAGCTGTCTGTCTATGAGTGGGGAGCAAAAGGCGTTACCCAGCAGCTAACGGTGCTACTACGAAGTCAACATTCCAGTCGCCCTATAGATATCCCTGTTTCCACCCGGTTCACTGATCCACAGTCCATAATATATCTTGCGTCATTCATAGCAACATTATTTTGCTATATTTCCACTGTGATGCTAAGATAAGATAAGCCTTTATTAGTCCCACAATGGGGAAATTCCAGATGATTAATGATTTGCTACATCAAATCATTAGCATTAGTTTGGCTAGGCAGTCGGTAGCAGCTAGCTAGCTGCCATGGGGGCTCCATTCACTCATTCTTGAATGTTTCTGGTCTTACTCCAGGGGCGGGTCATATCCTGTCGACTACTGAAACCACACACTCCACCACTGATGTCTTATTGCATTCATTCTTTAAGACACATTTACAAGACAGGAACTCATCGGCTAAAATTAATAGTAACAAACAAAAGGAGGGCGAAGTTAACTGCAGCGCTAAGTATTTAAAGAGATATGCACTGAAACGAGCCATTCTGAAAAAGCCTGCAAAAGATGATTCACAATGATTCTGCAATAATTAAATAAGGGGAATTTGACAAAAATATGTTTTAAACATTTCATAAAGACCTGTGGGAGCTGTTCAAAACGTGGGAAAAGTGCAGTGAGTGGACCTTTAAATTTGAGGAGTTTATTGTGAATTTGTGATTTTTTTCTTTCTTTCGGCTGCTCCTTTACAGGGTTGCCACAACACCTCCTGACCTGGTATTGCTATGATCTGCCTTTCCATTTAGCAGGGATTTTTATGCTGGATGCTCTTCCTGGCACAAGCCTCCCCATTTACCAAGGCTTGAGATCAGATCAGCACAGGGAGCACACTGTGGCAAGAGGAAGGATCGCACAGGAGCCGTAGGTCAGTTTTTACCTTTACTCATGCAAAGCCACTCACAACTGACTGGAAAACCACTCCCAGACTCCAAAACTGGGAAAACACAAACCACGCCCCCAACCCCAAGTCCTACTGGGTGAGAGGCACCTCTTCAGTGTGCCACACAGCCGCCACCCCACCTCCCCCGAACACCCAGAGGGGAATCCCGTAGCAAAAATCAGTCTCTCACTGGGGCCCTGAGGAGCCTGCCATAACGGCTGCGCCGTCCTCCAACCGGAGCCACCGGAGAAACCTGTCGTACAGGGCGTTCTCATGCATGACGGGCAGGTGAAACACAGTCCATAGCAGGCTAGAAACCAGAAAACTCATCTAGTGCAGACCTGGCTGGGGTCTTAGAAGGGGGGCGACCCCAACGGGGGACCTGGGCTGGAAACATAAGCTCATCCGCCATAACGTGCTCCAGCTTAAGCCTGTCTAACGTGGTCCGCTCTTTACACCCACCCATCTCTAGCACAGAACTCTTAGGGCCCGTCTCCAGAACCGGAAATGGACCGTCGTATGTGTTATGTCTGTATAATGATGGTCACAGTCGGAGTTGTGCCATGCAACGATCTGACTCTTTATTGAAGAACACAAAACTATATACACTGGCCGTAGCCCGCCTGATGTCACACCCAGGGCGGGTACAGCAAGACACACACTACACACTCACTACACATCAATCCCCCCCCCCCCTTACAAAAGTGTAAAACACATACACACAATTCAAACCCACCCCAATTTAGGACCCGAATCACGCACTAAGGGAAATAGCAGTGAAACAGTGAATTAGAGTAGCCTAACACATCCACCCAAAACAACTAAAATCAGAGGTTTTTTTATGCTAAATACACAAAATAATCCCCAGATAACACACATTCATTCACATGCACTATCTGAACATATTTACAGTAACGTCATTTATGTTACTCCACTGTCCACGAGCAGCCAAAAGTAAAACCAGCTCGGAGGCCCAGGGCAGCACCACGGCAGGCGCACCCCTGGCAGCCGTCTGCCCCAGGGATCGAAATCGACTTCCCCTGCGAGAACGTCCCTTCTCCTCACCCTCGACTGCTTCTCTCGTCTGGACCCGCAGTGCTGCTGCCTGGCATGCCGTCCCTCCGTGCCTGTCAGTCCACTTCTGACTGTCTTAGGAACCGCTGCAGCTGCTGCCACTGTACCTCCAAACACTCCGGCCCCCTGTGGCCGAGCTCCGGGGAAAACTAACGCTCGCTCGTCGATGTCACTCCTTGACTCGAGCACCTCGCTGTAAGGTGCAGCACCCTTGTCCAAGGCACTTTGAGCCCCGGCACTGAGGTCCTGCCCTACCTCCATGGAGCCCGGCACCTCCACTCTGTTGTCCGAGGTGCTCCGCTGCGCCAGCTCTGTGTCCGGCTGTCGCTGCTGCTTCCTGGGACTTTCAGCATCACCCTCGTCAGTGTCACTCATTGACCCAGGTGCCTCATTACTGTGCCCAGCACCGCTGTCCAAGGTACTCCACTACACTGCCTCTTCGCCCGGCTGTTGCTGCTCCAACTCATGTGTGCTGAGCTCCTCGGCTGGCTTGCCATCTTCGGTGACCGGGGGCTCCCCACTCATGACCCCGGTACTACCTCAAAGTCTAGCTGGTAGCTTGTAGCTTGGTTTTGGCAGGCACCTAGCTTTGTGGCTAACTTCCCCATAGACATTGACTGAGCTGCTAGCTTCCCCGTGCTAACTAGCTTAGCTTCTTTTAGGGCCAACAGCTCCATTACCTGCAGCTTCGTGGTCCTTGTATGCTCAGCAAAATATTCGGCAAGCCGCCTGATAGCATGTGCATAAGTCTCTGTTTCTCTCAACATACAGAGAATTCTCCAACCTTCTTTGCTAAGATGGTGGGCCAGAAGTACTCCTCTTCGTACTCCATCGAACCTACTCAAGCCCAGCACAGTGATATAACCCTCAAACATGGCAAGCCAGTCCGGCCACAGACACGCTGGCTCTCCCCGATAGTCCAGAAATGGTAACAATGGTGGAGGTAGCCCATACACCCTCATAGTTTCTCCTCGTTGCCAAAATGTTATGTCTGTGTAATGATGGTCACAGTCGGAGTTATGCTATGATGAACTGACTGTTAATTGAGGAACACAGAACTACATACACTCTGGCCGTAGCCTGCCTGACATCACACCCAGGGCGAGTTCAGCAAGACACACACTACACACTCACTACACATCAGTATGGGGGTTGGAGAGGCGAGCGGTGAGCATCATGTTGCACAAAAATGAAACGCCAAGAACTGAGCTCAGTAGGCACAAACGATCACAGAAAACATTGGTGAATGGGGCTCAGAGTCAGTGTACCGCCGGATGAAAAAGGGTAGATGGCGGGGCCACTCTGCAGGGCAGAACTTTTGAGCAAAAACTCTCTCGGAACACAGAGAGGTTGACTGAAAACCAGTTCAGTAGGCGAAGCATCGAGATGTTCCTTAGGAGCTGAACACAACCCAAACATCACTCAAGGCAAACGATCCACCCAATTACCATCGGAGAGCACAGCACACAACGCCGCTTTCAGCGACTAGTGAAAACGTTCACACAAGCTGTTAGCCTGAGGGTGGTACGCTGTAGAATGGTGTACAGGCACCCCCAAGGACCTTGCAAGCACTGATCAGAGCTCCGACATGAACTGGGGGCCCCTATCGAAGGTAATATCTGATGGGTGCCGAAACGTGCAACCCAGGAAGACAGAAACGCTCATGCCACGTCTGCAGTCGAAGTGGAGGACAGAGGGACCACCTCTGGCAACCTAGTGGGTCGATCCACTATGGTGAGCAGGTGCATAAAATCCTGCAAAGGGTTGCAGAGGACCCACCAGGTCCACATGCATGTTGTCAAAACATTTAGCCGGAATCCCGAATGGCTCTAGGGGCGGCTTGGTGTGCTGGTGGACTTTAGTGCACTGACACACCAAGCATGCAGCTGCCCACCTCATGACATCGCTGCAGAGGCTGGGCCAGACAAACTTGGCCCCGACCAGTTTTACTGATGCCCAAACTCCAGGGTGAGAGAGGGAGTGAAATGAGTCAAAAACTCAACGGTGCCAGGCCACAGGGACAACAGAGCGGGGGCAGCCAGTGGAAATGTTGCAGAGGAGAACAGGACCACCCTCCTGCATCACTTCCTCCTTGAGTTTGAGGGCTGTACCTGTAGACCAAAGGGCCAGCATGTCTGGGTCACTGGGCTGCTCAGCGGCCATGGCAGAAAAATCCATCCCAAGGTGCATCGGACACACCAGCACAGGTGACAGGCAATCAGCAACGGGGTTGGACTTGCCAGCCACATGCTGAACATGTGTTGTGAACTCAGAGATGGCTGCTAGATGGCATTGTTGACAAGCAGACCATGGCTCGATCACCTACAACATAGTGAACATCAGTGATTTATGATCTACATAAGTTGTGAAAGAATGGCCCTCCAATAAGAAACAGAAATGATGGGTCGCCAGGTACAGCACCAGCTACTTCTGGTCATAAACACTGTACTTACGCTTGCCATCCCGCAGCTTGTGACTAAAAAATGTGGCAGGGGCTGCCACGCCTCTGCCACACGCTGCTCGACCACTGCCCCCATGGCTACATCGGAGGCATCTGTTGTCAAAGCTATGGGTGCCATGGGCACAGGGTGAGCAAGTAGTGCTGTGTTTGCAAGGGCAGACTTAGGTTTGTCAAAAGATTGGAGCCGTTCAGGAGTCCAGGTGATGGGTCGTTAGCTTTTTTAGCCTCAGAGCCTCATAAAGCAGCTGCAGGAGGTGGGCAGCATGAGGGAGGAAGTGATTGTAAAAATTTACCATGCTCAAAAATTCCTGCAGTGCCTTAATGGAGTTCAGATGGGAAAATTCCTTCAACGCTTGAACCTTAGAAGGCAACGGGATCGCGCCCTGCGACAAAATCTGGTGGCCTAAGAAGTCAATCACCTTCAACCCAAACTGACACTTAGCCGGGTTGACGATCAGGCCGTGTTCTTCAAGGTGCCCAAAAACTTGTTTAAGGTACGACAGATGCTCTTCAGCTGATGGACTGGCCACCAAAATGTCATCTAGGTAGACAAACATGAACGGGAGGCCACATAACACCGAGTCCATCAACCTCTGAAATGTTTGGGCCATGCCTTTAAGGCCAAACGGCATGCGCAGGAATTCAAAAAGTTTGAATGGAGCAATTACCACGGTCTTGTGTATACCACTGTATACATTTTCATTGTTATGCAGATGACACACAATTATACCTGTCAATGAAGCCAGATGATAGCAATCAATTAGCCAAGTTAGAAGCCTGTCTTAAGGAAATCAAAGCTTGGATGACTTGTAATTTCCTGCTATTAAATTCAGATAAGACTGAAGTCATTCTTGTTGGTCAAAAAAACCTTAGAAATACCTCTCCAAATCAAACTTTCAGTTTGGATGCGGTTACTCTTTCTCTTAATAGCTCTGTGAGGAACCTTGGAATTATTTTTGATCAAGATCTGTCCTTCAATTCACATATTAAATTTGTTTCTAAGACTGCCTTCTATCATTTGTGTAATATTGCCAAGATTAGGAGCATCTTGTCTCAGAGTGATGCTGAGAAACTGATCCACGCTTTTGTTAGCTCGAGATTAGATTATTGTAATTCTTTATTATCAGGCTGTCCTAAAACATCTTTAAAAAGTCTTCAGCTGATCCAAAATGCTGCAGCAAGAGTTTTAACCTCTTGCACTCCTTTGTACCGCGGGCGGGCAAGTCTCTGCGTCCTAGGGCGCACGAGGGTGCACTCGTGTGTCCTCGTGCGCTCTCGGACGCATGGTCCTCATGGTGGTGATGTAGTTGGTGTTGGCGTCCAAGCGCCACTGAAAAAAAAAAATGCAGACACAGCCGCGAACAGATTAGTTCATCTGATTGACCTCTCATTCGACTAATAAGAGCCTTGAATTGGGTTTCTGAAACCTTGAAGAACCAATGACTGAAAACCTAGGAAGGAGGACCCGCCTACTGTGAATGCAGGAGCCAATTGAAGCACAGAAGTTCGGGCTGGGTGAAGAGAGATTTACTGTTGCAGCAAATGAAAAAAAAGGACGCTGGACGAACCTGCTACAGACCCAGCAGCATGGAGAACACCCACAAGTGGGACCTGCACTCATTCCAGCAGAATAGACGTTTAGGATTCTCTTCCGTCATCATAGACCGACGGAGGCCGACGACAAAGGTCGTAAATCATTCACCAAAACCGCAATATTGGAATTATGTTTTGACCGGGATCCACGAGCGGACCAGCGTCGCGTTCGTCTGACAATGGGGAAGAGAAGTTTGCCAGGACTCTGCTGCTGTGAAGAGGTAAGATGTTAAAAGCTAAATTATTATTTCTCCCTGAAAACTGTAATCCAAAAATGACTTTTGACCGATCGGTAAATTACAACTGTACAGCACACGAAGTACGAAGAGCGTGCGCCGTGATAAACGGTTCATTTGCCGTGTTCGGACCGTGAACGCCCCCCCCGCTGCAGAAGAGGAGTGGGGTTCACGGTCCGAACGCCCCCCAGTCCGCAGGGGGAAGCCGCGCTGACTGCGCAGCGGTTGCCACGTAGCCATGTGAGTCTATTCTGTCATGTAGCGACGGCCGTCCTCTGCAGCGAGGGGGGGGGGACAACCCCCCACCCACACACACACAGTAGCGAGGGGGGGGAAGCCGCTGTGACAGCGTTGCTGTGGAAACATGCAACGAGTGTAATCCGTCATGTAGCGAGGGCTGAACTCCGTCCTTTGTAGCGGGGGGGGGGGTGCCCCCCCCACACACACACAGACACAGCCCTGAATGTGACCTTTCATTAGAGCCCAAAATGAAGATTCTACATTGAATTATTCAAAAGTTACAGACATTTTTCCAAACTGTGCCATTTGGCACAATTTGGCACAGTTCCAAAACGCCTGGGAACAGCCTGAGAACAAAGCTGTGTAAAATATTCATTTTTTGTGGTATTGTTACCAAATTTGGATCTCAGCTTGATAACACTTGGTTCTACATTTCTGTTGCATTTTCCAGCCGGATCGGACAGCTGTGTGTTATTTGCAAGCATTTGTATCCAAAAAAACACTGTGGCCAAATTTATTTTCTTCAAGTTCAGTATGTTTAGATGACTGTAACTCAGTGGCCGGAGCACGTAGGAGATTATGTTTTTTTTTGCCAAAAAATTCAAAGTGTTTTCTTTTAAATGAGATCAACCCCATGAAGATGCTGCAAAGGGTTGAATAACAGCTTTCGATTTACTTTGGGCACGTTATTTTTTGGCGTTTTTAGGAATATTGCCCGGAGTGCAAGTGGTTAACAGGTAATAGAAAGAGAGATTATATCTCTCCGGTTCTGGCCTCCCTTCATTGGCTTCCCATAGAGTTTAGAATTAAGTTTAAAATCCTTCTTCTTACTTACAAAGCTCTAAACAATCAGGCTCCTTTTTATTTAAAAGATCTGATACTACCGTATTATCCTAACAGAGCACTACGCTCCCAAAATGCAGGATTACTTGTAATACCTAGAATCTCCAAAAGTACAATGGGAGGCAGAGCCTTCAGTTATCAAGCTCCTCTCCTGTTGAACCAGCTGCCAATCTGGATTTGGGAGTCAGACTTGATCTCTGTTTTTAAGAATAGGGATAAAACCTACCTTTTTGATATAGCCTAAAATTAGATAGGGATCATGTGTTTCTGAACCCTCCCTTAGTTATGCTGCTAATAGGTTTAGTCAGTGCACTGGGCCTCACTCCTTTCTTCACTCTCAATGAAATATTTTTTTTTTTTGCTGGTCATTAACATCTGTTTGTTCTCTTCCATAGATTGAGTCCCCATTGTGCTGTTTGCTCTCTACATGTCTGTTCTTTTCATCTTCTCTGTCCCCTCACCCCCGAGCCAGTCGCAGCAGATGACTGCCCCTCCCTGAGCCTGGTTCTGCTGGAGGTTTCTTCCTGTTAAAAGGGAGTTTTTCCTCTCCACCGTCGCCAAGTGCTTGCTCACAGGGGATCGCCTGATTGCTGGGGTCTTTCTGCAACTGTGGGGGTTCCCCCTACAGTTGATAGTGCTATGAGATGACTGTTGTTGTGAAATGGCGCTATATAAATAAAGTTGAATTGAATTGAATTGAATCGAATTGGGGATGTCCTCCGTGCATACAGGAACCTGCTGATAACTACACACCAGATCAACCTTTGAAAAAATGGCAGAGCCCGCCAAATGCAAGGAAAAATCTTGGATGTGCCGCATAGGTTAACAGTCATTAGAGGTGATGTTACTAAGCTGGCGAAAATCACCACGTGGCCGCCACAACCCATCTGCCTTAGGCACCATGTGAAGCGGCAGCGGTTGCCCATGGGCTGTTAGAATGCCTCACTATGTCCAAATGTTCCATAGTGGTGAACTCCTCTTTCACTATGGCCAACTTAACCACGTCGAGGCGTTGTGTGCACACAAAAACCGATGGTCCCGCAGTGGGGATGAAATGTTCAACCTCATGCTTAGTAGCTGTGGTGGAAAAAGCAGGCGTTGTAAGTGACGGAAAATTTGTCAGCAAATGCAGAAAAACATCATCCAACGCTAAAACGTTAGTGTGTGACAACAACCCAGCTCCCCCAGCCTCACACAGAAAATTGGCAAAAGACACAACATCAACTGGTGGTTAGCTACATCAACAAGCAAACCATTTGCACATAGAAAATCCACACCAACAATAGATACTGTAATGGAAGCGATTACAAAGTCCAACTCAAAACTGTGTTCCAGGAAACAGTCACAGACCTTGTGTCAAATGTCTCAATGGAAGAACCGTTAGCTGCATTCAAATGTGGGCCGCTGCCTGCCACCAGCCTGTCTGCACTAGTTGGAGGAAGTAGGCTCTCTGTGAGCTGGAGTTCACTAGGAAACGTCTTCCTGACAGCAAGTCTTTAATGAAGAGCAATTCACCTCATCTGCCAGCGCCCACAGCTGTTTCTGAACACTGGCTCTGGAGTTGCCTACCGTCTCAAACATGCAAGGATGGACACAGCGCTTAGCCTTGCTGAAAACCACAGGTGGAAGAAACACAGACCTTTCCCGCGCTGTGTCTGGGCAACCACTCCAGTTTCTGCCGTCAGGTCCGCGTCCTCTGTCGTTGGTTGCAGGATATCCAATGCCACGCTTTGCACAGCAAACTGCCTAGTAGCCAGCATGGCCTGATCATCTTCCTCAGCCAAAGCTCAATAGTCACCCGTCGCCAAAGGTGGGGAGTTAGCTAACACCATATGCACAGGTGGCGGGAGCTGGCGCAGGAAAATGTGCAGAAACAGGAAACCACCCTCGTCTATTTCCAGCATGACAGCATATTGTCCATAAGATTCACAGTCATGCTGTCACCCAAACTGACAGGGAAAGAATACTATCCGCTATCCGGCCGATAGACTATATCTCCTGAGCAGGAACTGTTTGATGGCGGTGTATTTACCGTGCAGTGGGGGCGCTCGAAGCAACTGCATGACATGCCGTGTGGACTGCTGATCCAGAGCAGCGATGGCCAAGTAGTATCTGGGTTTGTCTGCAGTGACTCCTCGCAGGTGGTCTTTGATATGCTGGAATCATGAAGCTGGGTCGATCTGCCAAAACTCCGGAAGCTTCACAGCTGCAGTGCTGGCTGTGAGAGTCAGGGTGACATGGCTGACGAGGACACGCAGCTTTGCTCTGTGTCGACCATGCTTGAATTGGGGTCACCAATGTGGCAAGAGGAAGGGATCACACAGGAGCCGTAGGTCAGTTTTTACCTTTACACATGCAAAGCCACTCGCAACTGACTGTAACCACTCCCGGACTCCAAAACCGGGAAAACACACACCACGTCCCCAACCCCAAGTCCCACTGGGTGAGAGGTACCTCTTCAGTCTGCCACAACACTAGCTTTTGCTTACCTTTGGCTGGGTAACCAACTTTCCTTCCCCCATTCTGCTATGCTGAGCACAAAGCTAGGAGGTGGGAAGTACCATTTTCTATACGGTCTCTGGTATGACCCAGTCACGACCTGAACCCAGTTGAGGGGTGGATGCTTTACCAACAAGGCCACCACTCACCAAATTGTGAATTTGTGAGTTTATTGTCATCATTTTGTGAATTTATTCAAACTAGTGCATGCCCGTAGAAAACAAGTATTCTGGTCTGAAAACAGGTAGCCCAATTAGGCTTTACAGACCCAAATGTAGGCTGTGTTTGAAAGTGGAATACAAAGAGGTGTAGCCTAGATGTAGGCACTCACATGTTAGACTTTGACAAAAATAAAAGGGACTGAACAGAACTAAGATTTATTTGATTGTGTGAATATTAATTACAGAATTATTGAAAATGATTGGGACATCCAATATTAGCCACTGTTTAAGAACCCTTGTTTATTTTTTGTCAGATCATTTATTTGTCTGATCTTCATTCATTCATTCATTCATTCATCTTCTTCCACTTAATCCTTTTTGGGTCGCGGGGGGGCTGGAGCCTATCCCAGCATCTTTGGGCGAGAGGCAGGGTCCACCCTGGACAGATCGCCAGTCCATCACAGGGCCAACACAGAGAGACACACAACCATTCACTCACAGTCACACCTAAGGACAATTTAGAATCCCCAGTTTGATGCCAATTAACCTAACTTGCATGTTTTTGGCATGTGGGAGGAAACCAGAGAAATCCCGGAGTAAACCCACGCAGGCACGGGGAGAACATGCAAACTCCACACAGATCACTGTTGGTCGGGGGCTGGGATCGAACCCAGGATCCCCCAGCCAAGGGTGAGTTGCTGTGCTGCCGCAGTGCTAACCACTCTGCCACCGCGCCGCCTTGTCTGATCTTTTATCACTTCTATTCATAGGTGTTGCATCTTGCACTTTGGGGAATGGGAGTTGTTCAGTCACCATCATAGCTGTTTTAGTTTATATGTGTCTATCATCAGTAAACTCATGCAGTACTATAACAGGACACGTTTACAAATATTTAAGACCCATTCTGGTACATCATTTTATATTTTAGCAATATTATAAGAACAAAACACTGATATTATACACAACAGAATGACCTGTTTGGCTGCAACTGTTTCATCAGTATTGCCCATTTGTAAGTAAATATTTAAATAAAAATTATTTATTTCGTTATTTGGGCATTTTTGTGTCCAGTTTGGTGATGGTTGTCGTTTAGTCAAACCGTGCATGTTGCTGCATATGATATGATCATGGTGGTATTATTATTAACCTTTAATTTTTAGATAGCCCTGCGAGCACACCGAGAGGAGTACCATCGGCAATGATGAACTGTTGTCCTGCAAAAGGGACTCCTGACGGGCTGGGCTTGCTTCAGTGCAAATGACCGAGTTCCGCCTGCTGCTTCTCCAACACCGGTGTTGGAGAAGGCAGACCCTGAGTCCCCGCTGGCATTCCCCAAATTATCTTTTAGACATACACAATCACGGCAACATTACAGTATAATTTTGTAAGCGTTACATCTTCACTACTCTTTCTTGTCAAATTTGTCACTTTTCACTTCCTTTTTTTGTTTGTGAAGCGCTGTGGTGACTGACTGGTGATGATGCCACGCTTTATCCAATCAGCATGGTCGTGACGCTGCGTATTGTCCAATCAGCATGGAGTCAATCCGACACCCCGCACACACTGAAGGGCATGAAGAGACAGAGCGGTGACAGAGCGGTGGCTAAACTTTTATTGATAAAAATTGCATATTTTGACTGAACGACTCCATACTCCGGGATGCACACCATTGTAACCTCAGCGAAGCACTTATAGCGAAACATTGACGGATCTGTGCCTGCTGTGGCAACGTATCATCACTTCATGTGTTGCTGGCTGTCTGTGTAGTTTGCTCTGTGGTTCGCTCTCCTGAATCTCCTGAGGATTTTTGCCTTTAATTGTATTTTAATCACTTTTTTCCATCTACCGTCAGCTCTCATTTCTGTTTAACAAGTCTCTTGCACTTGTGTGTGCACTCAGTGCCATCTAATCCCCCTCTTCAGCCTTCTGTTCACCTTTCATCGGTGTTTATGTTAGCTTCGGGTTAGCCTCTAACTATGGCTACTAGCTCTCCTTCCCCTTCTCCTCTGGTGTGCCATCTGTGTCAGATGTTTAGCTACACCTCTGCCTCTTTTAGTGATAATGGTAAATGTAATAAATGTCTTTTTGAGGCACTCGAGGCGAAGTTGCCTGATTTGGAATCCCGGCTCCGCTGCATTGAAACACCATCTGCACCAATTAATAATGACGGACACCCCTTAGCTGCAGCGGAGCTTCTTAGCATAGGGTGGCCTGCTAGCGGTCCTCCGGTCCTCCTCAGCAGCGAGGAGCCTGGGTGGGTGACGGTGAGAAGGAAGCCTAGCTGCAAAGTCCTGGTTCACCACCAACCTGTTCACATTTCTAATCATTTTTCCCCGCTCAGCAACTCACCCGCTGAGGAAAAAACTCTGACCATTGGCGACTCTGTAGTCAGAAACGTGAACCTAGAGACTCCAGCGGCCATAGTCAAATGCATTCCTGGGGCCAGAGCAGGCAACATTGACTCAAATTTGAAAATGCTGGCTAAAAGTAACTGTAAATACTCCACAATTGTTATCCACGCCGGCATTAACAACATCTGACTCCGGCAGTCGGAAGTCATGAAACTTAATGTAGAATCGGTGTGTGACTTTGCCAAAACAATGTCTGCCTCTGTAGTGTTCTCTGGGCCCCTCCCCAATCTGACCAGTGATGACATGTTTAGACGCTTGTCATCCTTCAACCGCTGGCTGTCTGTGTGGTGTCCTGCAAACAACGTGGGCTACATAGACAATTGGAGCTCATTTTGGGGAAAACCTGGTCTTATTAGACGAGACGGCGTCCATCCCACTTTGGATGGTGCATCTCATTTATCTAACAATCTGTCATCATTTTTATCCAAATTTCCAAAATCTTGACAACTCAGAGTTGGGACCAGGAAGCAGAGTCGCAGTCTTACACGCCTCTCTGCAGCTCCTCTTCATCCGCCACCCCTAAGCTTAGCCCCTGTCTTCCCCATCAGAGAATCATTGTCTGCTCCCTCCAAAGTTAATAAAAATATAATGTATAAGCATCCCAAAGTGATTAAACAAAAAGTTGGTAAAACTAAATTAAACATGGAGTCTCTAAATTGAATGATTTGGCCTCTGTTCCTCATAATTCCTCTGTTCCTCTCCAGCTCTCGAGCCACTAGCTATGGCTACTAGCTCTCTTTCCTCTCCTCCTCTGGTGTGCTCTCTCTGTCAGATGTTTAGCTACACCTCTGCCTCTTTTAGTGATAACGGTAAATGTAATAAATGTTGTCTTTTTGAGGCGCTCGAGGCGAGGTTGTCTGATTTGGAATCCCGGCTCCGCTGCATTGAAACACCGTCTGCGCCAGTTAATCTCGACGGACGCCCATTAGCTGCAGCGGAGCTAGCTAGCTTAGGTCCCCCTGTCTCCGGTTCCCCGGCTCTCCTCTGCAGCGAGGAGACTGGGTGGGTGACGGTGAGAAGGAAGCCTAGTCGCAAAGCCCCGGTTCACCACCAACCTGTTCACGTTTCTAATCGTTTTTCCCCGCTCAGCGACACACCCGCTGAGGAAAAAACTCTGATCATTGGCAACTCTGTAGTCAGAAACGTGAACCTAGAGACTCCAGCGGCCATAGTCACATGCATTCCTGGGGCCAGAGCAGGCGACATCGAGTCAAATTTGAAAATGCTGGCTAAAAGTAACTGTAAATATTCCACAATTGTTATTCACGCCGGCATTAATGACATCCGTCTCCGGCAGTCGGAAGTCACGAAGCTTAATATAGAATCGGTGTGTGACTTTGCAAAAACGATGTCTGCCACTGTAGTATTCTCTGGGCCCCTCCCCAATCTGACCAGTGATGACATGTTTAGCCGCTCGTCATCCTTGAACCGCTGGCTGTCTGTGTGGTGTCCTAAAAATGACGTGGGCTACATTGACAATTGGAGCTCTTTTTGGGGAAAACCTGGTCTTATGAGACGAGACAGCATTCATCCCACTTTGGATGGTGCTTCTCATTTATCTAACAATCTGGCATCTTTTTTATCCAAATTTCCAAAACCATGACTACTCAGAGTTGGGACCAGGAAGCAGAGTCGCAGTCTTACACGCCTCTCTGCAGCTCCTCTTCATCCGCCACCCCTCAGCTTAGCCCCTGTCTTCCCCATCAGAGAATCGTTGTCTGCTCCCTCCAAAGTAAATAAAAATATAATGTATAAGCATCCCAAAGTGATAAAGCAAAATATTGGTAAAACTCAAATTAAACATAAAGCCTCTAAATTGAATGATTTGGCCTCTGTTCCTCCTCATAATTTAAAAATTAAATGTGGTTTATTAAATATTAGGTCTCTAACTCCCAAGTCTCTGTTAGTCCATGATCTGTTAATTGATCATCAGATTGATTTAATTTCCCTTACAGAGACTTGGTTAGGGCAAGAGGATTATGTTGGTTTAAATGAATCAACTCCCTCTGGTTATTTAAACTGTCAAAATCCCAGAAGTTCTGGTCGTGGAGGAGGAGTAGCAACAATTTACCATTCCAAATTACTAGTTAATGTAAAGCAAAAAACATGTTATAATTCCTTTAAGGGCCTGGTCCTCAGTATTGGGCACTTTAGCAATTCTAGGTTAAACCCAATTTTATTTGCCATAGTTTATCGTCCCCCATCAACCTATTCAGAATTTTTATCCGAATTTCCTGATTTCTTAGCTGATTTAGTGCTGAAATCTGATAGAATAATTATAGTAGGGGACTTTAATATACATGTGGATGTAGATAGTGACTGCCTTAATGTGGCTTTTAATTCAATATTAGACTCGATTGGGTTTTCTCAGAAAGTAGGAAATTCTACTCATTACCTCCACCATACATTGGACCTTGTTCTGACATATGGCATAGAAATAGAAAATCTGGTAGTGTCTCCTCATAACCCTGTACTGTCAGACCATTGTCTGTTAACCTTTGATTTTACTATTTCTGACTATTTGGCTCCTAAAGAAAAATATTATCACAGTAGATGCCTCTCAGATGATGCTGTTTCCAAATTTATGCAGATTGTTTCCTCTATGCCATGTGTCAACACAACGGAAATAAGCTATAGACAGCTTGCTCCTTCTGTAATTGATAACATGGTGGATAGTGTTTCAGCTTCTCTACATCAGGCTCTAGACTTGGTGGCCCCCTTAAAAAAGAAAAAGTCTAATCAGAGATTTTTAACTCCTTGGTTCAACACAGAAACTCGTAGCTTAAAACAGAAGACTCGTCAATTAGAAAGAAAATGGCGCTCTACTAATTTAGATGAAATCTATTTAGCTTGGAGAAATCATCTTTTAATTTATAAAAAATCTCTTAGAAAAGCTAGAACGAGTTATTACTCTGCATTAATAGAAGAGAACAAGAATAATCCCAGGTTTCTTTTCAGTACTGTAGCCAGGTTGACAAAGAGTCAGGACTCTGTCAATCCTAGCATCCCCTTAGAGCTTACTAGTCAGGACTTTATGAACTTTTTCAATAATAAAATTTCATCCATCAGAGATAAAATCAATCAGATTCTTCCCACAGTTAACTTAAATACTGTAACTACTACAACTCCTTCTATTGATGTCTGTCTTGATGAGTTTACTCCAATCGACCTTTGTGAGTTAGACAAAATAGTTTCCTCATCCAAACCTTCAACTTGTCTTTTAGACCCTATTCCTACCAGGTTATTTAAAGAAGTCTTCCCACTTATTGGTAGCTTTATTCTTCATATAATCAATTCTTCATTAACTTTAGGCCATGTACCGCAGGCTTTTAAAACGGCTGTAATTAAACCCTTACTCAAAAAGCCAACGCTAGATCCAGGAGCTTTAGCTAACTATAGACCAATCTCTAATCTCCCTTTCATTTCAAAAATCTTAGAAAGAGTTGTTGCTATGCAATTATTTGACCACCTGCAGGGAAATGGTTTATTTGAGGAGTTTCAATCTGGGTTTAGAATCCATCATAGCACTGAAACAGCCTTAGCGAAGGTCACTAACGACCTCCTCATTGCATCTGATAATGGACTAGTTTCTGTACTTGTCCTTTTAGATCTTAGTGCAGCTTTTGATACTATTGATCATAATATTCTACTTGATAGATTAGAACACTATGTTGGACTTAATGGAACTTCATTGCAGTGGTTTAGATCTTATTTATCTGATAGGTTCCAGTTTGTTCATGTAAATGATGAGTTTTCTCTCAGCTCAAAGCTTAGTCATGGAGTTCCACAGGGATCTGTGCTTGGCCCTACTCTTTTTAGTTTATATATGCTTCCGTTAGGCAACATTATTAGAAAGCACTATATACATTTTCACTGTTATGCAGATGACACACAATTATACCTGTCAATGAAGCCAGATGATACTAATCAATTAGCCAAGTTAGAAGCCTGTCTTAAGGAAATCAAAGTTTGGATGACTTGTAATTTCCTGCTATTAAATTCAGATAAGACTGAAGTCATTCTTGTTGGTCCAAAAAACCTTAGAAATTCCTTTCCAAATCAAACTTTCAGTTTGGATGCAGTTACTCTTTCTCTTAATAGCTCTGTGAGGAACCTTGGAGTTATTTTTGATCAGGATTTGTCCTTCAATTCACATATTAAATTTGTTTCTAAGACTGCCTTCTATCATTTGGGTAATATTGCCAAGATTAGGAGCATCTTGTCTCAGAGTGATGCTGAGAAGCTGATCCACGCTTTTGTTAGTTCGAGATTAGATTATTGTAATTCTTTATTATCAGGTTGTTCTAAAACATCTTTAAAAAGTCTTCAGCTGATCCAAAATGCTGCAGCAAGAGTTTTAACAGGTACTAGAAAGAGAGATCATATCTCTCCGGTTCTGGCCTCCCTTCATTGGCTTCCCATAGAGTTTAGAATTAAGTTTAAAATCCTTCTTCTTACTTACAAAGCTCTAAACAATCAGGCTCCTTTTTATTTAAAAGATCTGATACTACCGTATCATCCTAACAGAGCACTACGCTCCCAAAATGCAGGTTTACTTGTAATACCTAGAATCTCCAAAAGTACAATGGGAGGCAGAGCCTTCAGTTATCAAGCTCCTCTCCTGTGGAATCAGCTGCCAATCTGGATTCGGGAGTCAGACTCGATCTCTGTTTTTAAGAATAGGGCTAAAACCTACCTTTTTGATATAGCCTACAATTAGGGAGGGATCATGTGTTTTCTGAACCCTCCCTTAGTTATGCTGCTAATAGGTTTAGCCAGCCGGGGGACCTCCAGTAATGCACTGGGCCTCACTCCTTTCCTCACTCTCTATGAAATATTTTTTTTTTTGCTGGTCATTAACATTTGTTTGTTCTCTCCCATAGATTGAGTCCCCATCGTGCTGTTTGCTCTCTACATGTCTGTTCTTTTCTTCTTCTCTATCCCCTCACCCCCCAGCCAGTCGCAGCAGATGACTGCCCCTCCCTGAGCCTGGTTCTGCTGGAGGTTTCTTCCTGTTAAAAGGGAGTTTTTCCTCTCCACCGTCGCCAAGTGCTTGCTCACAGGGGATCGCCTGATTGCTGGGGTCTTTCTGCAACTGTGGGGGTCCTCCCTACAGTTGATAGTGCTATGAGATGACTGTTGTTGTGAAATGGCGCTATATAAATAAAGTTGAATTGAATTGAATTGAATTGAATAATTTAAAAATTAAATGCAGTTTGTTAAATATTAGGTCTCTAACTCCCAAGTCTCTGCTAGTCCATGATCTGTTAATTGATCATCAGATTGATTTAATTTCCCTTACAGAGACTTGGTTAGGGCAAGAGGATTATGTTGGTTTAAATGAATCAACTCCCTCTGGTTATTTAAACTGTCAAAATCCCAGAAGTTCCGGTCGTGGAGGAGGAGAAGCAACAATTTACCATTCCAAATTACTACTTAATGTAAAGCAAAAAACATGTTTTAATTCCTTTAAGAGCCTGGTCCTCAGTATTGGGCATGCTAGCAATTTGAGGTTCAACCCAATTTCATTTGCCATAGTTTATCGTCCTCCCTCAGCCTACTCAGAGTTTTTATCCGAATTTTCCAAATTCTTAGCTGATTTAGTGCTGAAATCAGATTACAATATAATAATAATTATAGAAGGAACTTTAATATACATGCAGATGTAGATAGTGATTGTCTTAATATGGCATTTAATTCTGAATGAATGAATGAATGAATGAATCTTTATTTCGGATAGATTAAAAGTAAAGATTAAAAGAAAGGAACAGAATAATACAACAAAGGGGGAAAAAAAAACATCTTACAAGGTCAAGTTAAACAGTAACTCGTCTGATTATACAGTTCAACATAAGTTATCCGAAATTGGTGATGGCTAACTAACTAACTAACTAACCTGCACTTATATAGCGCTTTTCTAGTCACAAAGACCACTCAAAGCGCTTTCATTAATACTAACCCTCTATTCTAAGGGCCTATAGGAAACAGATATCTAGGGACAATTTAGAACAGCCAATTAACCTAACATGCATGTTTTTGGCATGTGGGAGGAAACCGGAGAAATCCCGGAGTAAACCCACGCAACACGGGGAGAACATGCAAACTCCACACAGATCACTGTTGGTCGGGGGCTGGGATCGAACCCACGATCCCACGATCCCCACAATCCCCCGGCCAAGGGTAAACTGTGCTGCCGCAGTGCTAACCACTGCGCCACCGTGCAGCATGGCTGAAGCCACAGCTTATATTGCCCACCCATATTCCATCCAAGAATTCAAAAGAAAAACAAAACAAGAGCGATTACAATTCAGAACAAAGCTAAGACAAAAAATGGCAAAAAACTAAGCAACAACACAACACAGACTGGATATGACAGTCCTTATGTGATTTTACATATCATCTTGTATATATGTTTGGAGTAGTTCTTATTATTATTAGTATTCAATATTAGACTCAATGGGGTTTTCTCAGAAAGTAGGAAATTCTACTCATTATCTCCACCATACGTTGGACCTTGTTCTGACATATGGCATAGAAATAGAAAATCTGGTAGTGTCTCCTCATAACCCTGTACTGTCAGACCATTGTCTGTTAACCTTTGATTTTACTATTTCTGACTATTTGGCTCCTAAAGAAAAATATTACTACAGTAGATGTCTCTCTCAGTCAATCTAAGTTCCTACTCTCACCTATGGTCACGAGCTTTGGGTAATGACTGAAAGAAGGAGACTGTGAATACAAGCGGCTGAAATGAGCTTTCTCTGTAGGATTGCTGGACTCACCCTCAGAGATAGGGTGAGGAGCTCAGTCATCCGGGAGAGGCTCAGAGTAGAACCAGTTGAGGTGGTATGGGCATCTGATTAGGATGCCTCCTGGACGCCTCCCACTTGAGGTGTTTCAGGCACGTCCCACTTGGAGGAGACCCTGGGGCAGACCCAGGACTCGGTGGAGAGACTATGTCTCCCAGCTGGTCTGGGAACACCTTGGTATCCTCTCTGAAGAGCTGGAGCAGGCGGCTGGGAAGAGGGAAGTCTGGGCTTCTCTGCTTGAACTGCTGCCTCCGCGACCCGGACCTCCAGAAAAGCGGTAGAAGATGGATGGATGGATGGACTTTTAAACTACTACAAATCCTTCAATTGATATCAGGTTGGATGACTTTACTCCAACTGACTTTTTATAGTTAGATAAAATAATTTCCTCATCCAAGGCTTCAACTTGTCTTTTAGACCCTATTCCTACCAAGTTATTTAAAGAAGTCTTCCCATTTATTGGTAGGTCTATTCTTCAAATAATCAATTCTTCATTAACTTTAGGTCATGTACCACAGGCTTTTAAAACTACTGTAATTAAACCCTTACTCAAAAAGCCAACGCTCGATCCAGGAGTTTTAGCTAACTATAGACCAATCTCTAATCTGCCTTTCATTTCAAAAAATCATAGAAAGAGTTGTTGCTATGGAATTATTTGATCACTTGCAGGGAAATGGTTTATTTGAAGAGTTTCAGTCTGGGTTTAGAATCCATCATAGTACTGAAACAGCCTTAGTGAAGGTCACTAATGACCTCCTTATCACATCTGATAATAAGATAAGATAAGCCTTTATTAGTCCCACAACGGGGAAATTCCAGGATTGCAACAGCACAGGGATAGCAACACTCAGAGCAACAATCAGAAGGCAAGAAAAAAACAAACAAAAAAAAAACAAGCAAACAAGAGCAGCTAATATACATATGTACATATTACTATAAAATATATATATATACACACACACAGACACATAGTGCAGAGCATTGTAGCTAGATGGGATGAAACAGCACAACCGTCTACTTAGTTATCCTACATGGTATGATTATGTGCCCATACATATTCTCACTCTCCATAGCGACCGGTATTTTCCTAGTTGTATGCCGGAGGGGACCATTGTGTAAGTCTATTGCATCTTTTGCATTCAAAAAACTATTAGTTTGTTACGTCTTTTTGCTATCTCTGCGAGCGGCCCTGCTTAGGTTGTACAGTCTGACAGCCGTTGGTAGGAAGGACCTGCGAAACCTCTCGGTTGTGCACCTAGGATGATGTAGTCTGCTGCAAAATGAGCTCCTCAGTGCATTCAGTATGTCCTGCATAGGGTGGAACTCGGACTCCAGCAGAGATGACAGTTTAGCCACCGTCCTTCTCTCTCCTATCTCCTCCACCGGATCAAGGCGCTGCCCCAGGACAGAGCTAGCTTTCTTGATCAGTTTGTTCAGTCTCTTCCTATCGGCTGCAGTAATGCCACTGCCCCAGCAGACCACTCCAAAAGTGATGGCTGATGCCAACACCGTGTCATAGAATGTCTTCAGCAGCGCCCCTTGTACACCAAAAGACCTGAGTCTCCTCAGCAGGAACAGCCTGCGCTGTCCCTTCTTGTAGAGTGCGTCAGTATTGTGTGACCAGTCTAGTTTATTGTTCAGATGAACACCCAGGTACTTGTAGGATGTCACCATCTCGATGTCTGTTCCCTGTATATTTACTGGTGCTGTGAGGGGTTGTCCTTGCCTGCGGCAGTCCACCACCAGCTCCTTAGTTTTCCTTGCGTTGATCTGGAGGCAGTTCCGATGGCACCAGTCCACGAAGTCCTGGATAAGCCCTCTGTACTCAGCTTCATCTCCATTGGAGATGAGGCCAACAATCGCAGAGTCATCAGAGAACTTCTGTAGATGGCAGTGTGTTGTGTTGTGTGAGAAGTCCGCAGTATAAAGAGCCAGCACCGTTCCCTGGGGGGCCCCCGTACTACTGATGATCGTGTCGGACACACAGTCCCGGGTTCTCACAAACTGAGGCCGGTTCGTGAGGTAGTCCAGGATCCATGATGACAGGTGCTGGTCCACCCCTGCACGCAGCAGCTTGTCCTTCAGGATCATCGGTTGGAAGGTGTTGAAAGCACTGGAGAAGTCAAAGAACATGATCCTCACCATATTCCCGGGCTTCTCCAGGTGGGACAGAGAACGGTGAAGGAGGAAGATCACCGCATCCTCCACCCCAATGCCATGCTGGTAGGCGAACTGGAGTGGATCCATCGCTGGTTCCACCAGGGGGCGGAGATGAGCAAGGAGCAGTCTCTCCAGGGTCTTCATCAAGTGGGACGTCAAGGCCACCAGTCTGTAGCTGTTCAGGTCTTTGGGGTGGGAAGTTTTTGGTACAGGTACCACACAAGATGTTTTCCACAGCTGTGGTACCCTCCCCAGTTTCAGGCTCAGGTTGAAGATTTACGTCACAATCCCACACAGCTGGTCTGCACAGGACTTGAGGAGCTTTGCGCTGATGCCGTCCGGTCCCGACGCCTTCCTCGCCTTGATCTTCCTCAGCTCCGTCCTCACCTGGGTCCTGGTCAGGGTCAGGATGGGGGGCTGTGTGTTCGGAGTGGGGGGGTGTTGGTGGAGTGGGCAGCAGGACTTGATTTCTTTAGAGGCAGCAGTGGTTGTTGTGCAGTCAGGGGGGAGGGCGGTTGGTCAAACCTATTGAAAAACAGATTCAGGTTGTTCGCCCACTTCCTGCCCCCCGTGGCCTGGGGGGAGGTATTCTGGAGCCCAGAGATGGTTTTGAGGTTTCTCCAGACCCCGCTGATGTCGCTCTGTTGCAGCTTGTCCTCCATCTTCTTCCTGAAGCTGTCCTTGCCTTCTCTGATCTTCCTCCTCAGCTCCCTCTGTACGGACTTCAGCATCTTCCTATTCCCCGACCTGAAGATCCTCTTCTTCTCTCTCAGAAGTATTTTTATCTCAGGGTTGATCCAGGGTTTGTTGTTTGAGTGACGCCGTATGGTCTTGGTAGGAACGGATTTGTCCACACAGAAGCTGAGGTAGTCCGTGAAGGTGTGAGTGAGGCCATCGATGTCCTCACCATGTGGATCGCAGAGCTGCTTCCAGGCGGTGGCTTCAAAACAGCCCTTTAGAGTGTCCATTGTCTCCTCAGACCATAACTCCACAGTGTGCATGGCCGGAGGTTGTCTGTGCACTAGGGGTTTGTACACCGGCCGGAGATGAACCAAGTTGTGATCCGATCTCCCGAGTGGGGGGAGTTGTGATGAGGTGTACGCCTCCTTAGTGTTTGCGTAGAATAAGTCCAGTGTTCTATTGTCTCTAGTGTGGCATGTGACATACTGGGTGAACGTGGGTAGAATGGGAGATAGCGAAACATGGTTGAAATCGCCTGAGATGAGGAGAAGAGCATCTGGGTGTTCTGTCTGCAGCCTGCTGGTTACTGAATGGATGACGTCACGCGCTGTCCCAGCGTTCGCCGTCGGATTTGCATAAACAACAATGCAGATCACGTGTGAGTGTTCTCTCGGGAGATATGTAGGCCTCATGCTAACAGCTAGCAACTCAATGTCTTTGCTGCAGTGTTGTTGTTTAAAAAAACAACAAAAAAACAAAAACAACAAAAAAATGACGTGGGCTACATTGACAATTGGAGCTCTTTTTGGGGAAAACCTGGTCTTATGAGACGAGACAGCATTCATCCCACTTTGGATGGTGCTTCTCATTTATCTAACAATCTGGCATCTTTTTTATCCAAATTTCCAAAACCATGACTACTCAGAGTTGGGACCAGGAAGCAGAGTCTCAGTCTTACACGCCTCTCTGCAGCTCCTCTTCATCCGCCACCCCTCAGCTTAGCCCCTGTCTTCCCCATCAGAGAATCATTGTCTGCTCCCTCCAAAGTAAATAAAAATATAATGTATAAGCATCCCAAAGTGATAAAGCAAAATATTGGTAAAACTCAAATTAAACATAAAGCCTCTAAATTGAATGATTTGGCCTCTGTTCCTCCTCATAATTTAAAAATTAAATGTGGTTTATTAAATATTAGGTCTCTAACTCCCAAGTCTCTGTTAGTCCATGATCTGTTAATTGATCATCAGATTGATTTAATTTCCCTTACAGAGCCTTGGTTAGGACAAGAGGATTATGTTGGTTTAAATGAATCAACTCCCTCTGGTTATTTAAACTGTCAAAATCCCAGAAGTTCTGGTCGTGGAGGAGGAGTAGCAACAATTTACCATTCCAAATTACTAGTTAATGTAAAGCAAAAAACATGTTATAATTCCTTTGAGGGCCTGGTCCTCAGTGTTGGGCACTTTAGCAATTCCAGGTTAAACCCAATTTTATTTGCCGTAGTTTATCGTCCCCCATCAACCTATTCAGAATTTTTATCCGAATTTCCTGATTTCTTAGCTGATTTAGTGCTGAAATCTGATAGAATAATTATAGTAGGGGACTTTAATATACATGTGGATGTAGATAGTGACTGCCTTAATGTGGCTTTTAATTCAATATTAGACTCGATTGGGTTTTCTCAGAAAGTAGGAAATTCTACTCATTACCTCCACCATACATTGGACCTTGTTTTGACATATGGCATAGAAATAGAAAATCTTGTAGTGTCTCCTCATAACCCTGTACTGTCAGACCATTGTCTGTTAACCTTTGATTTTACTATTTCTGACTATTTGGCTCCTAAAGAAAAATATTATCACAGTAGATGCCTCTCAGATGATGCTGTTTCCAAATTTATGCAGATTGTTTCCTCTATGCCATGTGTCAACACAACGGAAATAAGCTATAGACAGCTTGCTCCTTCTGTAATTGATAACATGGTGGATAGTGTTTCAGCTTCTCTACATCAGGCTCTAGACTTGGTGGCCCCCTTAAAAAAGAAAAAGTCTAATCAGAGATTTTTAACTCCTTGGTTCAACACAGAAACTCGTAGCTTAAAACAGAAGACTCGTCAATTAGAAAGAAAATGGCGCTCTACTAATTTAGATGAAATCTATTTAGCTTGGAGAAATCATCTTTTAATTTATAAAAAATCTCTTAGAAAAGCTAGAACGAGTTATTACTCTGCATTAATAGAAGAGAACAAGAATAATCCCAGGTTTCTTTTCAGTACTGTAGCCAGGTTGACAAAGAGTCAGGACTCTGTCAATCCTAGCATCCCCTTAGAGCTTACTAGTCAGGACTTTATGAACTTTTTCAATAATAAAATTTCATCCATCAGAGATAAAATCAATCAGATTCTTCCCACAGTTAACTTAAATACTGTAACTACTACAACTCCTTCTATTGATGTCTGTCTTGATGAGTTTACTCCAATCGACCTTTGTGAGTTAGACAAAATAGTTTCCTCATCCAAACCTTCAACTTGTCTTTTAGACCCTATTCCTACCAGGTTATTTGAAGAAGTCTTCCCACTTATTGGTAGCTTTATTCTTCATATAATCAATTCTTCATTAACTTTAGGCCATGTACCGCAGGCTTTTAAAACGGCTGTAATTAAACCCTTACTCAAAAAGCCAACGCTAGATCCAGGAGCTTTAGCTAACTATAGACCAATCTCTAATCTCCCTTTCATTTCAAAAATCTTAGAAAGAGTTGTTGCTATGCAATTATTTGACCACCTGCAGGGAAATGGTTTATTTGAGGAGTTTCAATCTGGGTTTAGAATCCATCATAGCACTGAAACAGCCTTAGCGAAGGTCACTAACGACCTCCTCATTGCATCTGATAATGGACTAGTTTCTGTACTTGTCCTTTTAGATCTTAGTGCAGCTTTTGATACTATTGATCATAATATTCTACTTGATAGATTAGAACACTATGTTGGACTTAATGGAACTTCGTTGCAGTGGTTTAGATCTTATTTATCTGATAGGTTCCAGTTTGTTCATGTAAATGATGAGTTTTCTCTCAGCTCAAAGCTTAGTCATGGAGTTCCACAGGGATCTGTGCTTGGCCCTACTCTTTTTAGTTTATATATGCTTCCGTTAGGCAACATTATTAGAAAGCACTGTATACATTTTCACTGTTATGCAGATGACACACAATTATACCTGTCAATGAAGCCAGATGATACTAATCAATTAGCCAAGTTAGAAGCCTGTCTTAAGGAAATCAAAGTTTGGATGACTTGTAATTTCCTGCTATTAAATTCAGATAAGACTGAAGTCATTCTTGTTGGTCCAAAAAACCTTAGAAATTCCTTTCCAAATCAAACTTTCAGTTTGGATGCAGTTACTCTTTCTCTTAATAGCTCTGTGAGGAACCTTGGAGTTATTTTTGATCAGGATTTGTCCTTCAATTCACATATTAAATTTGTTTCTAAGACTGCCTTCTATCATTTGCGTAATATTGCCAAGATTAGGAGCATCTTGTCTCAGAGTGATGCTGAGAAGCTGATCCACGCTTTTGTTAGTTCGAGATTAGATTATTGTAATTCTTTATTATCAGGTTGTCCTAAAACATCTTTAAAAAGTCTTCAGCTGATCCAAAATGCTGCAGCAAGAGTTTTAACAGGTACTAGAAAGAGAGATCATATCTCTCCGGTTCTGGCCTCCCTTCATTGGCTTCCCATAGAGTTTAGAATTAAGTTTAAAATCCTTCTTCTTACTTACAAAGCTCTAAACAATCAGGCTCCTTTTTATTTAAAAGATCTGATACTACCGTATCATCCTAACAGAGCACTACGCTCCCAAAATGCAGGTTTACTTGTAATACCTAGAATCTCCAAAAGTACAATGGGAGGCAGAGCCTTCAGTTATCAAGCTCCTCTCCTGTGGAATCAGCTGCCAATCTGGATTCGGGAGTCAGACTCGATCTCTGTTTTTAAGAATAGGGCTAAAACCTACCTTTTTGATATAGCCTACAATTAGGGAGGGATCATGTGTTTCTGAACCCTCCCTTAGTTATGCTGCTAATAGGTTTAGCCAGCCGGGGGACCTCCAGTAATGCACTGGGCCTCACTCCTTTCCTCACTCTCTATGAAATATTTTTTTTTTTGCTGGTCATTAACATTTGTTTGTTCTCTCCCATAGATTGAGTCCCCATCGTGCTGTTTGCTCTCTACATGTCTGTTCTTTTCTTCTTCTCTATCCCCTCACCCCCCAGCCAGTTGCAGCAGATGACTGCCCCTCCTGAGCCTGGTTCTGCTGGAGGTTCTTCCTGTTAAAAGGGAGTTTTTCCTCTCCACCGTCGCCAAGTGCTTGCTCACAGGGGATCGCCTGATTGCTGGGTCTTTCTGCAACTGTGGGGGTCCTCCCTACAGTTGATAGTGCTATGAGATGACTGTTGTTGTGAAATGGCGCTATATAAATAAAGTTGAATGAATTGAATTGAATTGAATAATTTAAAATTAAATGCAGTTTGTTAAATATTAGGTCTCTAACTCCCAAGTCTCTGCTAGTCCATGATCTGTTAATTGATCATCAGATTGATTTAATTTCCCTTACAGAGACTTGGTTAGGGCAAGAGGATTATGTTGGTTTAAATGA